>CM057970.1:18150518-19400518 GCA_030142095.1 Rubus idaeus | reverse complement strand
TGGGAGCAGGAGCTGGCGGCTGGAAGTGCACGGGCTCGTTCAATCGATGTCGGCGTTAGTTGAAGCACGGGTCTAAGCCAAGGACGACGGTGGTGGAGAGGTGCGGCAGAGAACGGTGGTTGGCCTTCGACGACTTGATTGCAGCAGCGGTTACTGAGCGACGGCGGCGGTGGATTCTGAGAGGGAGAGATACGCCGAGAACTAGGAACGGTGGCAGAGGACGGTGGTGCCGCACGGGTGATTGGATTGTGGCCTGGTTGGAAAGCACGGTGGCTGTTTCTGGGCAGTGGGCATTGCTTCCTTTTGTTAATTGCAGGTTATGGAAATGGGTGATTGAGGATTTGTACCATAATTAAATTGACTGCAGATTGGATGGTGAATTTGATAATTGAATTTGCAGGTAGATGATAGGTTCATAATTGTACAACTTTTTATATCAATTTCTCTACATTTTTGTTGTTAGTTTCTCATAAATTTGTGTTGTTTATTTAGTTTTTGTGTTTGTAGGTTTCCAATTGCAAATAAAGATAAAAAAAGATAAGTTGAGCAAAATAAGCGAGTGTTGGAAATTTACAAAGTTAATGCTTTTCGGGGCCCATTAAGAGGTCTTGCCGCGAGGCGGCTAAAAGGCGCCAAATACAACATGAAGGCCCAAATCCAGGTGAAGGCGAAAAATCCATGAAGGAATGCCCGGTTCACAAAGCATGAGGAAAGGCGCCAGCCGATTTTCGGACATTCGCACTGTGCAGATCGGTCAACTTGTAAAGCCTATATCTCTCAATTGCACCGTCAGATCTAGCTCTAAATTGATACACGCTGCATGTGGATGTTAGGTGTTCGGCATTAAAATTTCAGAATCATCCAAACGTCCAAACGTCCAAACGTCCAGAATTCCACTCTAAGTGCACACTTCTCAGTGCTATCTGCTTTTTATTTCTTTCCTCTTCTTTTATTCTCAATGCTCCACTCACCCCCATATTTCCACCCATCTCACCACACTATCTTTGTTTCTTTCTCTCCATACCATTAGTGTTTGATTTCTTTTACCTAAATAAATGGTTCATTGCCATATGACTACATTTCCACCATTCCACTTACCATTTCTTTTCTACCACTCACATTCCACTTCTCTTCATTTTCTTTCTTTATTTCTTGCATTGTCTTCCTCTTCCTCTCCATTCTCCTATAAATAACAGCCCCATTCTTCTCTTCAAACACACCCCAATGGGGAGGGACAAACCCTCCTCTTTCTCTTCTCCCTCTCACATCATATTTTCCATTCTCTAGTACTTTAGGTGTTCAAGACTTCAAGGAGGAGAGGAGCTGTTTACACCATTACCACCAGCCATCAACCATCATCACCATCATCATCATCACCTTGGGAATTTCGGCCTTGAGTTACTGATGTGAACGTAAAATACGTGCACAAAGTACCTTAATCGCTTGGATTATGTTAGTCCAAAAGCCTATTATTGTATATTTAATATTGTTTTAGTGTGTCTCAGGGAAAATACGAACACAACGCTTTATTTGTACAAAAGGTACATTTTAGAGGTTTTAGCGCGAATCCGAATATGAATCGAAAAGTCAACCGTGACTTTTTGAAATTTAAATGACACCGGTCATTTCTCGGATGTGGAGATCAAAACTTATACGAAGATTTCAAAAAACGTTTCGAATCCCGGCAATTTTGCCGGCGAACCACCACATAAGGCGGCGCAACCACCACCCGCGGTGGCAAATACATTTTCTAAACCTCCATTTATTTCCCTTTTATAATTGTTGTTCATTTCTATTTTTATTTATTTAGTTTAAGTAATTTTTCATTAGTATTTATTTTATTTTATTTTTATTTCTTTGTTGTTTGACTTTTGCAGTTTAGTTTGACTCTGCAAACCACCTTGCCGGCCACCAATCAATCACCACCTCCACCACTTCAAACCACCTCCATTTTCTCCCTTGGTTTCCAGCTGCCATTCACCATGGATTCGAATTCAAAATTGATTTGTATGCGATTTGCATACAAATTAGGCCTCTAATCATCATTATTGTGCTTGTCCAATGGCTATTTGTGAGTCTCTAATCCTTGTTTGCACACTTGTAGGTAAATTGAGCATCGGAACGATATTGGGATCAAAAGGGAGCATTTGGAGCATTTTAGTGGACTTCCGGCAAAAAGACGAAAAGTCAACCCGAGGACCAAAAGTCAACTCGTGGTCAACCCCGACTTTTGAGCATCAAAGTGTCAAAGGCCGAGTCCCGAGAATGAAGCACAAGAGAATTCCGGAAGATTGACCGAGAAACCGAAAAGTCAACTATGGTCAACTCCGAAGGTCAAAGTCAAGGTCCAAGTCAAGGTCAACCTTGTGATTCACAAATGTGCTCCCACATCATCAAGGACCACACTAGATTTGGTGAGGTGACATGTTGATTATTCCTCCCTTTTGTCCTCCCTTGTGATTTTCCTTCCTTGCCCTTCATTAAACCTTTGAGCCCTTAGATTAAACCCTACTTCATCCTAGCCCTTTATTCTTTCCCCTCTAGCCTATAAATACTTAGTACTTGCCCCATTAGGTCATATACCACTTCAGCCCCAAAATCTCTCACTTTTCCTGTCCCCTTTCCTCTCTCCCCCTTCCTCTTCGGATCAGCCTCTGCACGTCTGTCGACCGGTCGACGCGCGACTGAGCAGCCCGATTTTGCCACTTCCACACCTCCTCTCCTCCACCATCCTTCACCAAAGCTGTTCACCACGATGTTCTCCACCTCCACCACCATTTTGGGTCGCTGAATCACTCACCAACGCATCAAGGTTCATCATCAAAGCTAAGGAGGAGCAAGAGAGCACCTATTGAGCATCCCTCATCTCTAGTCTCTCTTTTCCTTATGTCTAGAGCTTTATTGTGTAATTTGATGATGTATATGTTGATGATTAGTGAGTAGTAACTCTGTTGGGGACTAGGGTTGTGTGCCCTAGTCCAATGTGACCATGTGATGCTTGATTTATGAATAAAATGCTTATGTGATTGTGTGAATATGTGTGTTTACCCATTTCAATATGTGTTGGTTGCTTGTTCTTAGAATTTACCATCTCTTTGGCATGTTAACTAACCTATTTTGATGAGATTGTGTGGGATTGGTAACCTCACACACTCAAGGCAATTGGAAGCATATGTGATGAGTTGTAACTTGTTTGAGTCCCTAGTTTCGATGCTTTACGCCTCTTAAGCACTTTAGGGGATTCGGTATTAGGTAACATAGAGGAATCCCCTATGACACCTAGAGAGTTGGAATGACCCTAATAAGGCATTCGAATACCTTAAGAAACACGGTCCTAGACCCATAACATGGCTAGGATACGGGGCTTGATTCACAGACACACCTTGGCATGATTGAGTCGATTGAAGCATGCTAGTTACATTGGACTTGTGGTTTACCCGAAAACCCCAACATTCTCATAAATTGCACACACTTTACATTATTTACTTGCTTGTTTCCCTTACTTGTTGGTTGTTTCATTTCATTTGCATCATTCCCTTTCCAAAACCACTCTTTACACCACTACATCACTCATTGTCACATACTCACATTCACCCACTCATTCCACTTCTCATCTATTCCATCATTGCTAGAGCACTCACCACACACAAACCACCAAGAAATTGAGGAGCCCATCGATCCTCGTTGGAACGACAACCCCCTTCACAATCTACTTACCCCCATACTTTGACGGTTCGTCAAAAATTCAAAACCACTCTGAATCATCCTTAAAGCCAGAAGCCAAGGAACAAAAATCCCAAGCAGAGGCCGGGGCTCTTCTCCTTCTCCCCTCTTCTCTTCTCTTCTCCTTCTTCCCCCTCTTCTTTCCTTCTTCTTCTTCTTCTCCTTCTTTTCTTCCATTTTCTTCTCTCTCGCACCCTCTCCCCATCTCTTCTTTGCACCCATCACCGTAACAGCTCGCAACCTGCTCTCTGTTCTTCCTTTTCTCTTCACACCTCGATCTCTTTCTTCTGCACCCAAGCTGCCAATCACGCCAATCACACCAATCATACCATCACCACTGCTCACCTCACCGTTTCCCAGCCGGCGACTTCATTTCCATAACTCCCCATAATCAAACCAAACCAAATCAATCACAATTCATAATCATATATAGCAGCACCCATCACCTGCTCCGCCGCCGTCTCTCGGCCACGCCATACCTGCAATCTCCGAGTTGCTTCTTTGCCGCCTCAATCAACCACGGCCGACGAGCACGGACCACATCGCCTCACTGCCGGCGCCAATTCGGATGCCCAGCTGTTGTTCACCGACGGCGTCGACCCACAATCCCCGCTGCAATCATCTCGCCGTCGATCTCTCGTCCCTCGCAGCCCTCGGCGCTATCTCCAAAAGCCGAGCCATCCAACCACCGGCGCCGCACGACCACGGATCGCGACCTTCTCTCGCCATCGATCTCCTGCCCAGAAGCTCGCCTGCCCGAGCCCGGACCATAGACGCCATCGAGCTTACACCGGCTGCTCAATTCTTCACCTGCACCGGCGTCGCCCTGCTTTCCAGCCGGCATCGATTTCCCGCAGCAGCTCTCTCTTTCGGCGCTGCCCTCCCTCTCTCATCCTCTGATCTGCACGAATGAATGAAGAACAAACAAGATATGAAGTTAATGCTGACATGGAATTGAAGAAGAAGAAAATAACAAGGTTGAAAAGTCAACAACCAAGGTAAGAAACGCACGGGTTGGACAAGAAAGAAACAAAGAAAAATTCACTTGGGCTTTTGACCAAGTCAAAGCCCAAGGCCCAATTGTCCAAGCCCAAGGTCCAGCCAAATTGATATCTACACCCGAGTCCCGAGCTCCCCCGAAATTCATTGAGCATTTCTTTCCCTTAAACTCATTTTATTATTATTTGATTATATATTTTGTGTGAATTTATTTTATTAATTTGTATTTTGAATATTTGGTTAATTTAACTTGTGTAATTTGATTTGTGTGTTTAATCATTTTATGAAAAACCCAAAAACATTTGTTTGCCTAATATTTGTGAAATTGTGATTTATTGTTATCTAATTTGTGTTTACTTTATAAGTTAAATTTATTCATAGTCTAATTAATTTGTTTATCTTAGTGTGTTAAATTTAGTGTGTTAAGAAAAACCCTAAAAATTGTTATTTGTGTTAAGGAAATTAGATTACATTTTACTAATTAGGTTTTAGGCCTCCAATCCCCGTGGTTCGACAATCCCAAGTCTAATTTACTCATCATTATATTTTGACAACCAATCAGTTGCTTGCTTTCAAGGATTCAAGAGTTCGTGGTCTTCGAGTTCTTCCTACTTTCCATATGGTGTACTTCAACTTAATCTTTAATTACTCTTTTTGAGTTCCTCTTTGTTGCTTGTTTATCTTTTGTATTAGTTAACATGACATGATTTATATAATTTTCAGCCTATATTTATGAGTTTATTTAGTGATGTGAACGTAAAATACGTTCACAAAGTGCCTTTAATTACTGGATTTTGCTATTCCGAAAGCTTAATTGTTTGTTTAATGTTTGTTTTCGTGTGTTTAGGGGAAATATGAGAAAAATGCTAAATTCAACACAAAAGGTGAATTTTGGAGATTTTCAGCGTAAATCGGAAAGTCAACCGTGACTTTCATTTGTGGAATAAAATAATGTACGAAGATTTCGGATTATTCCGAATCCCGACAATTTGTCGGCGATCCACCACATAAGACGGCGCAACCACCACACGCGGTGGCGATACACATTTTACATCTCCATTATATTTTCCCTTGTTTATTTTATAATTTAATTATTCCATTTAATTTCTTTTGTTATTTTATTTTGTTTTATTTTATAATTATTTATTTTAATTATTTTCTTTTATTTTCTTTTTTTTTTTTTACACTTTATTCTCCATGTGAGCTGTTCCACTTCAACCACCGAGCACACCATCTCTGCTCACCACCACTCCCCCTACATCCCCATTCCTCCACCACATACCCACTCACTACCACTACGTCCACTATCACTTCCCTTTCTGGAGTTCTCGCCTCTAATTCCCTCTTGCCTTCCACGCAACTATCACTTCCCTTCTCTATTTAAGGGAGTTCGCTGCATCCTCACCAATTCACAATTCAATTCCAACCATGGCAGCCTACCTCCATTCAGTTTTTTTTCGCAACAATTATGACCCTAATTACTTATTTTGTTTTGCAGATTTAGAACTTCGGTGTGACCGCCCATGCCGTTCACTTCCTCCCCTTTCCCTGCCCCCCTCGCCCCCCCCCGCAAAACCCTTCGAGGCCCCCCCACCTCCCGCCCCTCCCCCCCCCCTTAACAAAAAAAAAATTATTTTTTTTTTTTTTTTTTTTTTGTTTTTTTGTTTTTTTTTACTTAAGGTACGTGTCTTTTTTTTTTTTTTATTTTTTGGCTTTTACTTTTTCAAAACACATTTTGTAATAGATATTTTTTTTGTATATATATATATATTTTTTTTTTTTAGTTCTTCCTTTTATGTTTTTACTGCTTTTATGACTTGTTTTTACTTTTGTAATTTTTTTTTTTAACTTTTTTTTTTTTTTTTGTTTTTTTTTCTTTTATATTTTTATTTTTTTGTTGTTTAATGATGCTTTTTAGGCTCTTTTTTTAGTAAGTTATTGAGTGGGTTTATTACACTGACGAACTACTTCGTAGGGAGGTCGGGTTTGGTGTGCTTTTTTTTAACTTATGCGTTTTGTAAATAAATAACGTATAGGAAATAGTAATAGGAAACGTAATAAAACGAGGTTTATTTTTTGTATATGTTTTTTCTTTGTTTTTTTTTTTGTATTATCTTTTTTTTGTATAATTTGTTTTACCCATTTTTTTTTTTAGTTTTTTTACTTTTTTTTTTTAAAAATATAATAAAAAAATAAAAATAATAAAAAGAAAAGTAAAAAAAATTTTTTTATTTTATTTATTTTAGTTATTTTATATTTTTGTTTTTTTTTTTTTGTTTTTTTTTAAAATTAAAAAATAAAAAATTGTGCTTTCACGCAGAACACCCTTTACCCTAGTTAACTTCTTCTTGTAGTATAAATAAAAAAAAAAAAAAGTGGTTTTTTGGCGTCTTTCCCTGCCTCCCCCCTCCCCCCCACGGCGCGGCCCTGACGCCGCGGCGGACCGCGCGGCCCCGCTGGGCCGGGGCCGGACGCCGCCCCCCCGGCGCGGGCCGGGCCCTACCGCGAGCTGGCGGCCCCGCTGGACGACTTGAACAAGTCAAGGATCGAGGAAAAAAAAATAGGCGCAAATCACCCCAGGTAAAATCTAGCGTATATATTTTTTTTGCTTCCCTTGACCCCCCCCCTCCCTCCCTTTCACCTCCCTCACCTCGCGTCGACGACTTCCGACGGTCGCCGCCTCGATTCGCCGCTCCCTCCGCCACTTCCACCCCATTTGGCGTCCTCCTCGGACCTACACTCGAGAGAATACACGTGTATCCCGTTGTTTGCGCTTTTGTCCGATGGTGGTTACCTGTTGGGCTGGTGCCCCTGTAATGCTTTGTAGGCTTGGATGTGGCTTTACCTTTGGTTTTAGTCACTGGTATACTTTTGAGGTGTTGGGTCTTGGCTTGTGTGGTGATGGGTTTGCATGTTGCTCTGGGAGTTCTAGTGACTAACGCTAGATACTGGAGACGCCTGTATATAGAGGACACTTCTTTCGTTTTAACACTCCTTCATCATCCTCTTACCTTTCCTTGCTGCCTACCCCCATCGGGATTGAGGGCGACCGTGGCGCCTTCACCTCCCCCTACTTGCGCGTTTATTAAAGAAAAAAAAAATTTGAAAAACAAAAAATAATTTATTTTTGTTTTTACGTAACAATATACACTAGATATACTACCTGGTAGTTAACTCCTGCACTTAGTAAGTCATGTGGCACGTATTGTTACCAAAAAAAAAAAGAAGAACAGGGAATAATTAGTGTGTATTTTATAAAAACAAAAAAAAAAAAAAAAAAAAAATTATGTGATTTATTATTTTTTTAAAACTATTTATTATATTGTATGAGAGTTAAACATATGTCAGATACAAAAGGAGGATTGAGATGTAATACAATTTATACATTTACGAGGGACATAGTTTTGAACTAGAACTGAGACCACTTGAAACTTTGTTAAGTAATGAATTAGAATGAGTAAGGCATTATTGAGCACCATGGCCAAAATATTCACCATCACTAAACACGACTTAACCCTTTGAATTGATCACTATTAACTTTTTTGTTCACCACACCATTTCACCCTTTTTTATTTATGTTTGCAAGACGATGATAGTGACTTCTGTTTCTTATGCTTCGTTTTGATTTGTATGGTAGTATACCAAAAGGCGTGTGGGGTTATTTATTTGTGTATTTGTTCAAAGAAGAAAAAAATAGAAAAGAAAAAAAAAAAAAAAGAAAAACAAAAAAGAAATTCAATAGGGAAAAAAGTGTGGATAGTAGGATAAATGATGTGAAAGAAAATTCATTTCGACCTTTCACTTCATTTACCATTTACCATTTACCATTTACCATCCACCCTTTTCCTGTTTCACGAAAGACCTTAGATCTGATGATTTGTAGATTAACTGTAGGAGTCGTTAATGAGCAGCATATGGGAACACTACTTGTGTATTGTTTTGAGAGTAAACACTTAACCTAAACACCGCGGAAATATTTAGTGAATCTTGTGAGGTTTAGTGGTTAATGTTGTTTCGATGTGCCTATTGGATTGCTTGACATTAATTGTATACTTGGTTTTCACACACTTCACCCGAGCATAAATGAGATGTACTGTTAAATGCTTAGCAAATCTTTAACCTTGGATATATTTTATCTTGGTTATACTCTTTCGATGGAGGATTATGGCGGAAAGACCGTGTTTGGTTCTTGGTTTGTGTTCTTTTTTATTGTGTTTGCTAGAGGACTAGCAATAGTTCAGTGTAGGGGTGTGATGTGAACGTAAAATACTTCACAAGCTTATTACTGGATTTGCTATTCGAAAGCTTAATTGTTGTTTAATGTTTTTTTCGTGTGTTTAGGGGAATAGAGAAAAGCTAAATTCAACACAAAAGGTGAATTTGGAGATTTTCAGCGAAATCGGAAAGTCAGTGACTTTCATTGTGGAATAAAATAATGTACGAAGATTCGGATATTCCGAATCCCGACATTGTCGGCGATCCACCACTAAGACGCACCACCACACGCGGTGGCGATACACTTTTACATCTCCATTATATTTTCCCTTGTTTATTTTATAATTTAATTATTCCATTTAATTTCTTTTGTTATTTTATTTTTTTTATTTTATAATTATTTATTTTAATTATTTTCTTTTATTTTCTTTTTTTTTGGTTGTTTGCAGGTACCACGTTTATTCTCCTGTGAGCTGTTCCACTTCAACCACCGAGCACACCATCTACTGCTCACCACCACTCCCCCTAGCATCCCCATTTTCCTCCACCACGATACCCACTCACTACCACTACAGTCCACTATCACTTCCCTTTCCTGGACTGTTCTACAGCTTGCTAATTCCCTCTGCGTTGGCCTTCCACTGCAACTATCACTTCCCTTCTCTATTTAAGGGAGTTCCTGCCCCTGCAATTCCTCACCAATTCACAATTCAATTCCAACCATGGCAGCCATACCTGCAATCAATTCAAGTTTTCTTTTCTTTTCTTTTGTTTTCCTGCAAATTTACAATTATGAAATCATCTCTCTAATTATCTTATTTTGTTTTGCAGATTTTGAAGCTGCTGAAATTCCTTCGCCGTGTCGCCAATCCCAGGCCCAATATGCAGCTCCTGCCATTCAATTCCAGTCCGGCGTTGCTTCAATCTCAAGAGACCCATGTCTCTTCTCCGTCTCTGTTCATCTCACCGGAGTCGTTCCACCTTCCACATCACGCTGCAACCCATGGCAGTCCAGCCCGTGAAGCCCAATTCATCATCACCGCAGCTGCTCTCTCACAAGCCCGCTCTGCTCTGCCAATTCTAATCAACCCGCGCCGTCTCGCCATCAACCTTGCTGGCCCGACGCACCCAACCCCGACGGAATAAGCCCCTGGTCTCCTTTGCTTGACGCGAGAACCCTCCCAATCCTCCTCCCCCCCGTCAACCATCCCGTCACAGCAGCCATGTCGTGGTCGCCGTCGTCTGCCCGGCTTCGCCGCATCTCACCACTCCGCCGCAATCCGCTGTTTTCCCTATCCAAATTCCAGTCCGCGCCGTCGCTATCGCCGACTTCCCATACCGGCGTCCCCGATTCTTCCTTGCTCCGCCGCACTTCGCCGACGCCGCCCCCCCGCCTAAGCCTCGCCGTCGACGACCCACCATCCCGCCTCTCTTGTCTTTGTGCGAAAAGAAAGAAAGCAGAAGCAAAGAAGAAAATCGCAAGAGAAAAGAAAGAACAGCACGGGAAAAGAAGAAAGGAAAAGAAGAAAAAGTCAAAGTCAAAGTCAGTCAAAATTTGACTTGGGCTTTGACCCTTGTTGACCGGCCCAATGTCCGAAATTGCCCAAGCCCAAGGCCCAAAGTCAATTTGATATCTACACCCGCGCACCCGCCACATCCAAAGTTACTTGTCCGTTTTTATAGCTGAGTCTGCCACCTTCGCCTGCCAGACAGTGTCCATTTTCATGGACACAACAGTAACATTTTTCCCAAACTCTGTTTATTTATTATAATTTATTTTTGTTTAATTAACTATTCGTGAATAATTTTGGGAAATGTTATTGTTTGTTTATTTTCTATTTTGTGTAATAATTGTTGGATTGAAGTTAATTGATTCTTCTAGCAGCTTATGTGAATTTTGTTTGTTTGGTTTTATCTTAAAATCAAATGATAAGGATCGCGGATAGACGAGCGTTCGCTAGGTCGCGCACTTGAATTAACAACTCTTTTTCTATGCGTTAGACATGTTTAGATTAATCACCTTTGCATGTTTAATTGTTTAATCTAGATGAGCGTTCACTAGGTTGATTTCATGGGAGAGGTTTTATTTGGGGAATGATAACCCGCGTGGGCATTCCACATATGTTAGTTTCGGATTCATGGCTAGCGAGTTGGTTAATCTTCAAAACAATATTTGTGTGTGTGTTTCTTGTTTTCAAAAATAATAAAAATCCAAAAATATTTCCTTTATTGTTTTCAAAAACCTCAAAACCCCCAAAAATACTTTTGTATATAATGTATATTTTTGTAAATAGAAATAATACTGTATAGTTTATTTAATTTTGTATATATATATATATATTCTTTATTCTTTATACTTGTTAATATAATTCTTTATTTAATTTAATTCTTTGTGACATTAAAAAGTAAATATAACAATCTTCTGTGGGAAAAACCTTTATTTCCCATTATACTTTACAACGACAATTGTTAGGAATTTAGGTAAAAATTAATGACCGCGGTTTTACATCATATCATTTAGTTATTGGATCCTAATTAATTAGTTCTTCTAGTAGCTTATGTGACTCCGATTACTTGATTCTGTTTTATAGAAAATTTTTATGTGTTTATGTTATAGGGTTCGAAACTTATAATATTTGCATATAATTGGAGCTAGAGTTAGGGATTACAATTCACCTAATAGTTTTGGAAACCTAATTCACGAGTAGTAAAGGCTTTGGACAAAGGTCGGTGTCGAATAAAAAGGATTGCGGACATATGGACTTTTCTATAATGGGTCGTGCACTTTGATTAACAACTCTTCTTCTATGCGTTAAACATGGTTTGACTAGCTAGCTTTCTAGACTAAGATGGTGTGTTTAATTGGTTAATCTAGGTGCTTTCACTTAGGTTAATTTTCGTAGAGAGGTTTTATTTGGGGAATGGTTAGCTTTTAACTTTCCACATATGTTAATTTCGGTTTCATGGCTAGGGAACTTGGTTAATTTTCGGTCCAATAATTGGTAAACTTGTATACTTGTGGCTGAACTTTATATTCTTTATGTTCCATCCCATCTTATTTAATTTATTCTTTGTAGATTTAATTAATTTATTTCATTCAATTTATCACTCAATCCCCCGGCCTTTTACTTTGTACATATGTATATATTCTTTATACTTGTTAATAATAATTCTTTATTTTATTTAATTCTTTGTGACATTTTTTGTTAGGTACACCCTTTGATCTCCGTTGTGAACGATACCCTACTATGCACTATACTACTACCGATAGGGTTTTTTTAAATTGACGCTCCTTTTGGGCGTGTCAATTTTTGGCGCCGTCGACGGGGATTGAAAATTCCTAACTAATATTTTTTTTTTGTGAATAATATTTGTTTATACATGTTCATATTTTGTTACACTTAGTAATTTATTTAGATTTTTTTTTATATAGTTGATTATTTTTTTTTGTTGTTGTAAGTTGTAACTTGAACGGAATAGGAAAAGTCCCTTTTGTTAATATTGGCCTAGACCCTTCATTTGTACCTTTCTAAGGTCACTTGAGGTTGAGGGCGACCTTTATTAACACTTGGAGAGTTGTCTAACACTTAAGTGCTTTCCAAACTGAGTAAGGGGCACATGGATGGTGTCTAGGTCGAGACCCTGAGTGACAGGTTTTGGATTCAGAGGACTATAGACTGACGTAAGTCGATAGGGGTGTAAGCCTCCGTAGTCCACTAAATGAATCCTGCCCCTCGCTTATCTCTCATATGATCTGGCCATTCGCCTTCTGAAACTACGGAAAGTCATTTAAGTCTAGACATTATACTTAGACCGTACGTCCACCTCGAATTACCGCTTGGAATCAACTTTATTTTTAACTATATTTTGGACAATTTAACTTTAGTTGTAAATAAAATATAGGGAGAATGGTCACTTTGGTCACTGAACTTTGCTGGATTTGACACTTTAGTCACTGAACATTCGAAAATATCACTTTAGTCACTGAACTATTACACCGTCTATCACTTTATTACCTCCGTTAGTTTTTTCCGTTAAAACAACCTCTCTCCATTAAATTCAGGGGTATTTTAGGGATGTAAGACCAAAAAATTATTTTTCTAACTCACTTTCCATCATTTTTCCGGTAGCCAATTTGGGAACCTTTTAAAATATATTTATTCTCATTTTATCATATATACTTCTTCATAAAAGGTGTTCTATATTATGTCTATTATTCGGTATTAAAATTTCATGATCATCCAACGGTTTAAACATTCCAAATCTAAGCATTTATCTAGTATACTCGCAGGAAAACCTCTATGTTGTTCACAATTTCAAATGATCATATCTCATTCATTTCTTAACCAAATTTTGTAATATTTATATAAAAATGAAGCTTAGAACTTAAAATTTTAATCTGGAGAATATCATAATTATTGGTTAGATTTACATTATGTAACAATTTAAGGAAATCTTGGGCCATTATTTCTGGGCTAACACTAATAGGCAAAGTTTTACTTAAATTGTTACATAATGTAAATCTAACCAATAATTATGAAATTGTCCAGATTAAAATTTCAGGTTCTAAGCTTCATTTTGATATAAAGATTACAAAATTTAGTTAAGAAATGAGTGAGATATGATCATTTGAAATTGTGAACAACATAGAGGCATGAAATTTTAATACCGAATAATAGACATAATATAGAACAATTTTTATGAAGAAGTATATATGATAAAATGAGCAGAAATATATTTTAAAGGTTCCCAAGTTGGATACCGGAAAAATGATAGAAAGTGAGCCAGAAAAATAAATTTTTGGTCTTACATCCCTAAAATACCCCTGAATTTAACGGAGAGAGGTTGTTTTAATGGAAAAAACTAACAGATGTACTAAAGTGATAGACGGTGTAATAGTTCAGTGACTAAAGTGATATTTTCGAAAGTTCAGTGACTAAAGTGTCAAATCCGGCAAAGTTCAGTGACCAAAGTGACCATTCTCCCTAAAATATACGTAGACATAGAAAATTTTATTCATTCATTGATTCATTTTTAACATTGTAAATATTTTGTTTTTATTTTGTAAATTTTATTACTAACTTTTTAAATTTTATAGGGAATAATCCAGGTTTGTCGAAAATTATACCATTATGCACTTGGAGCTAACGTTTGGAAGTCAAGGCCGGAGAGCCTTGAGGTTGGTGTCTTGATGGTGTATTTCGGCTATCCTCGGGAGTCGTCAAAGGGAGTTTTGTTTTTCTCACTCTTGTTAATTGTTTGTTTTTTTTAGTTCGTGTAAAACAAAATATAGAAAATTTGGTTTAAAAAAAAAATTGTTGTTTTACTTTTTGTTTTCTGTTTGTATAGTGTTTCATTTATTTTGGTTTATTTATTTATTTTTCAAATAAATCACCATGCTTGAATTTTTCATTACACTAAATATTTGTCAAATATTGAGGACAATGTTAGATTCAAGTGTGGGGGTAAGGTAGCATCTTTAAAAAAAAAAAAAAAAATTTGCTTATGTTGTGTGTTTCTTTGTGTTATGTTCTTTCCAAAAAAAAAAAATTCAAAAAAAAAAAAATTCAAAAAGCCAAAACTTAAAAATTTCAGTAAAAAAAAAGTTTAGTTATGTAAGCTCGTTTGTTTCGCACTGGCTTTGGAGCTATTGAGTCTTAGAAAGTGCTTGTTTGTTTATTTGAGCTACATCATTTTAAAAAAAATCAAAAAAATCAAAAAATCAAAAAATTACAAAAATATTTACTTTTGTTGTGTGTTTATTTGTGTTATGTGTTTTGTTCTTTCCAATCCCAAGGATGAATTGAGTTTAATTTTTTGTGATTAGGAGAATGTTAATTATATGCTAAGGCTTTGTGTGATTTGCTTTGGATTTAATTTGCATAACTTATGATTGCTCGAAATTCCATGTTCACTTAGCCTATGTCGATTAATTGATTGCAATCCGAGAAGCACATTTGAACATACATTGTCATGCATACCCAGAAACTGTGAGGACTTGAGCCTATTGAATATTCACATGTATCCATATTTCATACATTTACTCGTTCTTCATGTGTGCACAATTCATGAGTTTTGAACCTAGAACTTGCTCAGAGACCTCTTGAAACATTTTGTTAATCTGTGATGAATTAGAGATGATTAAGGCATTAGTTGAGCACCATGGCCAAAATATTCACCATCCATCTAAACACGAACTTTAGGAATCCCCTTTTGAACTAAACACTCATTAGCCTTTTCTTTTGTTCACCCACAACATCTCACCCTTGTTTTATTGTGTTTGCAAGACAATGATAGTGACTTCTTGTGTTCTTATGCTTCGGATTTGTATGTTAGTATACCAAAAGGCAAGTGTGGGGGTGCATTTTATTTTGTTGTATTTGTTCAAAGAAAGAAAAAAAAATCAAAAACAAAAAGAAGGAATAAAATTCCTCAAAGAAAAAGAAAAGAGAAAAAAGAAAGAGAAATTCCAAAAATAGAGTTATTTTCTTGTATTATTTTCAATAAAAGGTTGGATGAGAATAAGAAAGTTGTTTCGGGTATAGCATAGGTATGAGTTTCAAAGTCGTTGATTTGTCTTGCAAACATGTAAATCATTTATCATTTCCCGTCCCTTCATTTACCATTCATCCTTTGGTCCCCATTACACCATTGCAAGTCCTTATGATTTAATGATTTGTGGATTAACCGTGGAGAGTTGGTCGATGAGCAAGCTTATGAGAACGTTACTTGTGCAATTGTTATGAGAGTAAACAGTTAACCCTAAACACTGAGCGGAAATATTTAGTGATCATTGTGAGCTTTAGTGGTTAATGTTGTTTCGATGTGCCTATTTGATTGCATGAAATTTTTTGTATACTCGGTTTTCACACACTCACCCGAGCATGAATGAGATGTACATGTTAAATGCTTAGCAAATTTGTTAGCCTTGGTATATAATTTTTATTCTCCTGATTATAACTCTTCTGAACTCGCGGAGGGTTATGGTTGGAAAAAATATCTGTTTTGTGTTTCCTTTTCTGTTTTGTGTTTTTTTTTGTTTTAAGTTTTGTGTTGCTAAGGGACTAGCAAAAGCTAAGTGTGGGGGTATTTGATAGGTTCATAATTGTACAACTTTTTATATCAATTTCTCTACATTTTTGTTGTTAGTTTCTCATAAATTTGTGTTGTTTATTTAGTTTTTGTGTTTGTAGGTTTCCAATTGCAAATAAAGAGAAAAGAAGATAAGTTGAGCAAAATAAGCAGTGTTGGAAATTTACAAAGTCTAATGGGCTTTTTCGAGGCCCATTAAGAGGTGCGCTGCCGTGAGGCCCAACATGAAGGCCCAAATACAACATGAAGGCCCAAATCCAAGGCGAAGGCCCAAATCCATGAAGGAAGGCCCATGTTCACAAAGCATGAGGAAAGGCCCAAGCCCAGATTTTCGGACATTCTACCTGTGCAGATCAGTCAACTTGTAAAGCCCATATCTCTCAATTGCACCGTCAGATCTAGCTGTAATTTGGATTCACGCTGCATGTGGATTTAGGTGTTCGGCATTAAAATTGCAGAATCATCCAACCGTCCAAACATCCAGAATTCCACTCTAAGTGCGCACTGCTCAGTGCTGTCTGCTTTTTATTTCTTTCCTCTTCTTTTATTCTCAATGCTCCACTCACCCCCATATTTCCACCCATCTCACCACACTATCTTTGTTTCTTTCTCTCCATACCATTAGTGTTTGATTTCTTTTACCTAAATAAATGGTTCATTGCCATATGATTACATTTCCACCATTCCACTTACCATTTCTTTTCTACCACTCACATTCCACTTCTCTTCATTTTCTTTCTTTATTTCTTGCATTGTCTTCCTCTTCCTCTCCATTCTCCTATAAATAGCAGCCTCATTCTTCTCTTCAAACACACCCCAATGGGGAGGGACAAACCCTCCTCTTTCTCTTCTCCCTCTCACATCATATTTTCCATTCTCTAGTACTTTAGGTGTTCAAGACTTCAAGGAGGAGAGGAGCTGTTTACACCATTACCACCAGCCATCAACCATCATCACCACCATCATCATCACCTTGGGAATTTCGGCCTTGAGTTGCTTGCTTTCAAGGATTCAAGAGTTCGTGGTCTTCGAGCTCTTCCTACTTTCCATATGGTGTACTTCAACTTAATCTTTAATTACTCTTTTTGAATTCCTCTTTGTTGCTTGTTTATCTTTTGTATTAGTTAACATGACATGATTTATATAATTTTCAGCCTATATTTATGAGTTTATTTAGTTATTGGATCCTAATTAATTAGTTCTTCTAGTAGCTTATGTGACTCCGTTTACTTGATTCTGTTTTATAGAAAACTTTTATGTGTTTATGTTATAGGGTTCGAAACTTATAATATTTGCATATAATTGGAGCTAGAGTTAGGGATTACAATTCACCTAATAGTTTTGGAAACCTAATTCACGAGTAGTAAAGGCTTTGGACAAAGGTCGGTGTCAAATAAAAAGGATTGCGGACATATGGACTTTTCTATAATGGGTCGTGCACTTTGATTAACAACTCTTCTTCTATGCGTTAAACATGGTTTGACTAGCTAGCTTTCTAGACTAAGATGGCGTGTTTAATTGGTTAATCTAGGTGCTTTCACTTAGGTTAATTTTCGTAGAGAGGTTTTATTTGGGGAATGGTTAGCTTCTAACTTTCCACATATGTTAATTTCGGTTTCATGGCTAGGGAACTTGGTTAATTTTCGTTCCAATAATTGGTAAACTTGTATACTTGTGGCTGAACTTTATATTCTTTATGTTCCATCCCATCTTATTTAATTTATTCTTTGTAGATTTAATTAATTTATTTCATTCAATTTATCACTCAATCCCCCTTTTACTTTGTACATATGTATATATTCTTTATATTTGTTAATAATAATTCTTTATTTTATTTAATTCTTTGTGACATTTTTTGTTAGGTACACCCTTTGATCTCCGTTGTGAACGATACCCTACTATGCACTATACTACTACCGATAGGGTTTTTTTAAATTGACGCTCCTTTTGGGCGTGTCAGTAGAACAGAGGAGTGAGAGCTGTGATTGTGATGTTGAACTGATTATTGTTTGCAGGGGAGAAAAGAAGGAACAGAGGGGAGAAATTAAATGGGAAGAGAAAAAGCTGCGGGAGAGGGAGGAAGAAGATGATGGGTGTAGAGAGAGGAAGATGGGTGGAGAGAAGAAAAGAAAAGGAAAGGAAAAGAAGAGAAAAGAAAAGAAGGAGAAGAAGAGGGACCGGGAAAGAGGAGGGGAGGAGAGAAGGAGGTGAGCCCCCGGTTTGTGAATAATGAGCAGAGCAGAGGAGCTGCTTATAAAGAAGAAGGAATGGAAGTGTAAAGATGGTGGAGTGCTCTGGAAAGTATGGTGGAAGAACAGCTAAGATTGCTGTTTGAATTCAAATTGAAGGAGCGGGGATAATCTGGAGATGATGGTGGAGGCCCAGGCTGGAGAAGACTTGGCAAGAACGTGAACAAGCTGCAAACAAAACAAAACAAACAAAAATAAAATAATAAAAGAAATAAAATAAAATAAAAAGGAAAATAAAATAATTAAATAATTAAATTAATTATAAAATAAATAAAAAATAAATAAATAAATAATGGAATAAATATAAAACATAAACATGGGAAAATAAAGTGGAGATTTAATTTCTGTTTCACCACCGCGTGTGGTGGTTGCGCCTCCGTGAGTGGTGGTTCGCCGGCAAAATTGCCGGGATTTGGAACGGTTTCCAAAATCTTCGAACAATGTTATATTCCACCTCCGAATGATGACCGGTGTCATCACATAATCGAAAAGTCACAGTTGACTTTCTGATATTGCGCTGTAAACCTCCAAAATTCACCTTTTATGTGTAAATTAGCATTTTTCACATATTTTCTTTGGAAACACGAAAACAAACATTAAACCGACAAATAAGCTTTCAGAATAGCATCCATCCAAGTATTTAGAGCACTTTGTGAACGTATTTTACGTTCACATCAGAGAGCCTTCTCACGTATTTCTATGAGGGACTTCTTCCCTTAGAACGTAGTCTTTTGGATGCGCCTCCGTGAGTGGTGGTTCGCCGGCAAAATTGCCGGGATTTGGAACGGTTTCCAAAATCTTCGAACAATGTTATATTCCACCTCCGAATGATGACCGGTGTCATCACATAATCGAAAAGTCACAGTTGACTTTCTGATATTGCGCTGTAAACCTCCAAAATTCACCTTTTATGTGTAAATTAGCATTTTTCACATATTTTCTTTGGAAACACGAAAACAAACATTAAACCGACAAATAAGCTTTCAGAATAGCATCCATCCAAGTATTTAGAGCACTTTGTGAACGTATTTTACGTTCACATCAGAGAGCCTTCTCACGTATTTCTATGAGGGACTTCTTCCCTTAGAACGTAGTCTTTTGGATGCGGCAGCCGGTGGTTCTTTCATGGATAAGACTCATACAATTGCTAAGGAGCTACTTGCAAACCGAGCCCTTAATTACCAACAATACGAATGGGCACTCTTCTCATCTAGGAGGGTTAATGAGGTAACTTCTCACTCAACTTTAGAGGACAAGATAAATAAAATGTCTACTTTGTTGTCTCAGGTACTTCAAGCAAACAAAGGAGGAGGAGTATTGATAGGAGCATTTTTATGCGAATTGTATATTATGAACCTCTATATTTTCTTAACTAATTTCTTATTTATTTGTGGTATTTATTTAAGTTTTCATGTTTTATAGGATTTTGGAGCAATACAATAAAATTGAGTCGAAACAAGGAAAAGAAGCGAAAAATTGCAAAGGAGGATTGAAAGGTGACTACAATCCTGAAAACTGAAGCAACTTGAGCAGAATAGCCAACTTCGATGAATAAACTGCACTGATCCAGAATGAACTAGAGAATGTGCCTTATATGGATGGAAAGCTATGGATGTTTACTTTCTATAAAATTTTATGGTTCATGAAGATCTATTTTCTGGAGAGAAATATTCAAATTTGAATAGACAAAGGTCATTATGCCAGAAATCAGTAAATATCCCTGCAATAAGCCCATTTGGAAGGCTGCCGTTTTTGATCCATTGGGAACTATGTGAGCTTCGAACTCTCCTATTCAAGCCCTATGAGTCTAGTTTCCAATGCTTTTGGCCTCATCTCAAAATCTGTTGTAATGAGAGAGATAACCCAATGTGAATAGTCGGAGGTCAGATCACAAGAAAATCTGCTTCTTTAGGATTCTTGTCTTTTCTCTTGGAACCTTCTTCCACTCAAATTTTCTACTCATTTAGGGTTCCAGCTGCTCTCCATCTGATCTTGAATTATCTTTCTTTTCATTTTTATTGTTTTTATTTTTCTTATTTTAATATTTTTTTCCTCACCTTTGTCCCCTCTTCCTCCCTATAAATACCACACTCCCTTCTTCATTTTCTTCACACCAAAGAGGTGAGACAAACTCCCTCTTTCTCACTTCTCTCTCTTTCTACTTCTTCTTAAGTTTATGTTTATGTTTATGTTTATGTTTATGTTTATTTATGTTTATGTAATTAATAACCACCTTTATGGAGGGTTTTACATTCTTATAATTAATTACCACCTTTATGGAGGGTTTTATGTTTGTGTTTATTTGTTGTTATTATTAACTTGTGCATATAAATATCACCTTTATGGAGGGTTCTATGTTTGTGTTTATAATTATGTGTAACTAATTTTCTTAGTTAGGGGTTGCTTTGAAGCCCCCATTCATGATTGCAAGCATGTTGTGACATTCCAATTAATTTCTTTTATCTATGGATGAGAACCTTGTTACTATATATGTCATTGATGAATTCCCTATATGTTTACTTTGGGTGCACACTTAGTGAGCATGGTAGGATTTTTATAGCTATGAATATGTGATGTCTGCTTCTTGTTAAATAAGATTCCTCACATGTTCTAGAGTGGCACTTGTTAATTACGGTTAACATGTAATTTGGTTCCTAAGATAAGCTAGACAACACCAGTACTTGTGATGCTTTGTGATGACTCAAACCCTTTTGAAACATAATGATTTCTACCTGTTAAATCTAGTAAGGCGTTCTTCTAGGTTACATGTTAGGAAATATGTTAAGGGTAGAACGTTTTCTCTCTTAGCATACACAGTAAGAAAGTGGTAATAGATTTAGTTCAAGCATACCGAGCTAGCCTGAGCATCTTCATCCATTAATAAAAGAGATAAATTGGAACACAATATGTGAGCATGATTGTTGGTGGTGGATAGCAATTTCCCTAACTATTTTCTCTCATTGTTATTTTTTTTATAAATTAGCTTCTGTCCTCTATATTGTTGTATTTTATTAAAATATCATCTCAACTCAAAAAATTCCAAAATTTCGTATGCTACTCTATTTGTGTGTCTAATTTGTTTGTATAAAAATTCATATCATTTGGTTGAGTCCAAGTTACGTAATAAAATAGTTTTCTGCTGCTGGTCATTAGGATCAGTAGCTTAGTTTTGTGACAAGTTTTTGTGCAATTGAGTCATATTCCCTTGCGGGAACGATCCCTACTTTCCATACTACAATCGATATTTATGTCCACAGTAGGGTTTATCTTGAGGTTATTTTTGTGCATCTTTTTGGTGTGCGAAAATATCCATATCAAGTATCTCAAGCTTGTGGGGTATGCTCTATTCAAGGGCATCACTCAGATCAATGCCCACAACTAATTGAGAATGGTGGATGGGAATCCGCAAATGCTATTGGAGGATACCAAGGAGGGTACCAAGGAGGCCAAGGAGGTCCTCAACGCCAAAAGTATGATCCATTCTCTAATACCTACAACTCCGGATGGAGGGACCATCCTAACTTCAAGTGGGGCAACAATGATCAACCTCAACAACCTCAACAAGGAGGACGTCCACAAGGCTTCTTTCAGAAGCCTCATGTTCCTCAAAACTTTTCTGCTCCTTCTAACTCTAATTCTAATTCTAGTGCCAATTATAATAAAATGTTTGAAGCACTAACGAGTTCTACTCAAGCTTTAGTGCAAGGGTAACCGAATCAAGGAAAGGAGATAGCTGAGCTTAAGAAGAAAATGGACCAAGTGGTGGGCTTTATGAGCAAGATCCACGAGAATGGGAAGCTTTCTAGTGCCACAATCCCGAATCCTAAGGGACAATTCGAAAATGCTTCCATTGTGACCACTAGGAGCGGAAGAGAATTTGAGGATAGACCCAAAGTATTTAAGAAGAAGGACCCTGTGCAAATTACCCTTGAGGAGGACCCCGCAACATCAAGGAAAGAGGAGAAGCTTGCGTCATCTAGTGAAAAGAAAGGTATAAACCCTACCTTAGTAAGTTCGGTTTCACCTAACGTTGTTCCCTCTTCTTTGCCCTTTCCTAGTAGGTTTGATAAATCAAGGAAGGATGAGAGTGACCAAGCTATCTTGGAAACTTTCAAGAAAGTACAAATCAACCTTCCTCTTTTGGAAGCAATCAAATCTATTCCTCGATATGCCAAATTTTTAAAGGAACTTTGCTCCACAAGGAGGGTGAATCGAGAAAAGGAGGTGGTGAAGGTGAACAAGAATGTGTCCGCAATGATACAAAGGAAGCTACCCCCTAAGTGCCCGGATCCCGGAAGTTTCACTATCCCATGCCAAATTGGTAACTCTAAATTTTCGAATTGTATGCTAGATTTAGGCGCTTCAATTAATGTGATGCCCTATTCTGTATATGTGACTTTGGGATTAGGGGAACTTAAACATGACAATGTAATTATCCAACTAGCTGATAGGTCTAATGTCTACCCTAAGGGTATGTTGGAAGATGTTCTTGTGCAGGTGGACCAATTGATCTTTCCCGCTGATTTCTATGTCCTAGAAATGGAGGAGACCCCCGTGGTTGCTGACACGCTCAAAATGAGCATCAATTTAAAAAAATCCCTATCGGTAGTAGTATAGTGCATAGTAGGGTATCGTTCACAACGGAGATCAAAGGGTGTACCTAACAAAAATTGTCACAAGAATTAAATAAAATAAAGAATTATTAATAAGTATAAAGTATAAATATATACATATGTACAAAGTAAAAAGGGGGTTAAAGAAATAAATTGAATGAAATAAATAAATTAAATTACAAATAATAAATTAAATAAGATGGGATGAAACATAAAGAATATAAAGTTCAGCCACATATACACAAGTTTATTAATCATTGGACCGAAAATTAACCAAGTTCCCTAGCCATGAAACCGAAATTAACATATGTGCAAAGTTAGAAGCTAACCATTCCCCAAATAAAACCTCTCTACAGAAAATTAACCTAAGTGAAAGCCTCTAGATTAACCAATTAAACATGCCATCTTAGTCTAGAAAGCTAGCTAGTCAAACAATGTTTAATGCATAGAAGAAGAGTTGTTAATTGACACGCCCAAAAGGAGCATCAATATAAAAAAACCTTATCGGTAGTAGTATAGTGCATAGTAGGGTATCGTTCACAACGGAGATCAAAGGGTGTACCTAAAAAAAATGTCACAAAAAATTAAATAAAATAAAGAATTATTATTAACAAGTATAAAGTATAAATATATACGTATGTACAAAGTAAAAAGGGGGTTTAAGAAATAAATTGAATGAAATAAATTAATTAATCTATAAAAAATAAATGAAATAAGATGGGATGAAACATAAAGAATATAAAGTTCAGCCACATATACACAAGTTCCCTAGCCATGAAACCGAAATTAACCTAAGTGCACGACCCATTATAGAAAAGTCCATATGTCCGCAATCCTTTTTATTTGACACCGACCTTTGTCCAAAGCCTTTACTACTCGTGAATTAGGTTTTCAAAACTATTAGGTGAATTGTAATCCCTAACTCTAGCTCCAATTATATGGAAATATTATAAGTGTCGACCCCTATAACATAAATACATAAAAGTTTTCTATAAAATAGAATCAAGTAAACGGAGTCACATAAGCTACTAGAAGAACTAATTAATTAGGATCCAATAACTAAATAAACTCATAAATATAGGCTGAAACTTATATAAATCATGTCATGTTAACTAATACAAAAGATAAACAAGCAACAAAGAGGAACTCAAAAAGAGTAATTAAAGATTAAGTTGAAGTACACCATATGGAAAGTATGAAGAACTTGAAGACCACGAACTCTTGAATCCTTCAAAGCAAGCAATTCAAAGCCGAGATTCCCAAGGTGATGATGATGGTGGTGATGATGGTTGATGGCTGGTGGTGATGGTGTAAACCTCTCCTCCTTGAAGTCTTGAAAATCCTAAATACTAGAGAATGGAAAATATGATGTGAGAGGGAGAAGAGAAAGAGGAGGGTTTGTCCCTCCCCATTGGGGTGTGTTTTGAAGAGAAGAATGAGGCTGCTATTTATAGAATAATGGAGAGGAAGAAGAAGACAATGAAAGAAATAAAGAAAGAAAAGGAAGAGAAGTGGAATGTGAGTGGTAGAAAAGAAATGGTAAGTGGAATGGTGGAAATGTAGTCATATGGCAATGAACCATTTATTTAGGTAAAAGAAATTAAGCACTAATAGTGTTGAAAGAAAGCAACAAATATGGGTTGGTGAGATGAATGACAATATGGTGGTGAGTGGAGCATTGAGAATAAAAGAAGAAGAAAGAATTGGAAAGTAGACAGCACTGAGCTATGTCCACTTAGAACGGAATAATGGACGTTTGAACGGTGGGATGATTCTGAAATTTGAATCCAGAATACTTAACACACACATGAAGCGTGTATCAATAATACAGCTGGATCCAACGGTACAAGTGAGAGATATGTGCTTCCAAAGTTGACAGATCTGCACAGGCAGATTGTCCGAAAATGGGCTTGGACCTTTCCTTCATGCTTTGTGGACTTGGGCCTTCCTTCTTGGGCTTGGGCCTTCATCTTGGAATTGGGCCTTTCTTCATGGATTTGGGCCTTCATCTTGGGCTCACGGCAGCGCACCTCTTAATGGGCCTCGAGAAAGCCCATTAGACTTCGTAAATTTCCAACACATTGTTTATTTTCCTCAAGTTATCTTCTTTTCTCTTTATTTGCAATAGGAAACCTACAAACACAAAAACTAATTAAATAACATAAATTTATGAGAAACTAACAACAAAAATGTAGAGAAATTGATATAAAAAGTTGTACATTTATGCACCTATCATTAATCAAAGTGCACGACCCATTATGACAAAGTTCATATGTCCGCAATCCTTTTTATTTGACACCGACCTTTGTCCAAAGTCTTTACTACTCATGAATTAGGTTTCCAAAACTATTAGGTGAATTGTAATTCCTAACTCTAGCTTCAATTATATGCAAATATTATAAGCGTCGACCCCTATAACATAAACACATAAAAGTTTTCTATAAAACAGAATCAAGTAAACGGAGTCACATAAGCTACTAGAAGAACTAATTAATTAGGATCCAATAACTAAATAAACTCATAAATATAGGCTGAAAATTATATAAATCATGTCATGTTAACTAATACAAAAGATAAACAAGCAACAAAGAGGAACTCAAAAAGAGTAATTAAAGATTAAGTTGAAGTACACCATATGGAAAGTAGGAAGAACTTGAAGACCACGAACTCTTGAATCCTTGAAAGCAAGCAACTCAAAGCCGAGATTCCCAAGGTGATGATGATGGTGGTGATGATGGTTGATGGATGGTGGTAATGGTGTAAACAGCTCCCCTCCTCCTTGAAGACTTGAACATCTAAAGTACTAGAGAATGGAAACTATGATGTGAGAGGGAGAAGAGAAAGAGGAGGGTTTGTCCCTCCCCATTGAGGTGTGTTTTGAAGAGAAGAATGAGGCTGCTATTTATAGGAGAATGGAGAGGAAGAAGAAGACAATGAAAGAAATAAAGAAAGAAAGGGAAAAGAAGTGGAATTTAAGTGGGAGATAAAGAAATGGTGAGTGGAATGGTGGAAATGTATTCATATGGCAATTAACCATTTATTTAAATAAAAGAAATCAAGCACTAATATTGTGGGGAGAAAGCAACAAACATGGTTTGGTGAGATGGATGGAAAAATGGGGGTGAGTGGAGCATTAAGAATAAAGAAGAAGAAAGAATTAGAAAGTAGGCAGCACTGAGCTATGCCCACTTAGAACGCAATAATGGACGTTTGAACGGTTGGATGATTCTGAAATTTGAATCCAAAATACCTAACATACACGTTCAGTGTGCATCAAAACTACAGTTGGATCCAACTGTTAAATTAGGAGATATGGGCCTCGGAAGTGGACTGATCTGCACAGGCAGAATGTCAAAAAGTCTCCTAGTCTAATGGGCTTGGACCTTTCCTTCATGCTTTGTGGACTTGGGCTTTCCTTCATGGATTTGGGCCTTCCATCTTGGATTTGGGCCTTCATCTTGGGCTCACGGCAGCGCACCTCTTATTGGGCCTCGAAAAAGCCCATTAGACTTCGTAAATTTCCAACACTTTGCTTATTTTCCTCAACTTATCTCTTTTCTCTTTATTTGCAATTGGAAACCTACAAACACAAAAACTAAATGAATAACACAAATTTATGAGAAACTAACAACAAAAATGTAGAGAAATTGATATAAAAAGTTGTACAATTATGCACCTATCATATATTTGGGATGATCCTTATCTGTGAAAATTTTGTTCTGATCAAGTAATAAGGAGATGTGTGCCTGAACATGAACAAACTGCCATACTTTCTTTTTGCCATTCTGAAGCATATGGGGGGCATTTTGGATCTAAGAGGACTGCTCTTAAGGTGTTAGAGTCGGGTTTCTTTTGGCCGGATTTATTTAAAGCTGCATATGCTTATTGTTTAACATGTGATAGGTGCCAAAGAACCGGTAATCTTAGTTCTAGAGATCAAATGCCTTTGACTAATTTTCTTCCGGTTGAAATTTTTGATGTTTGGGGCATAGATTTCATGGGTCCATTCCCTTCATCTTATGGGTTCCTTTACATTCTTCTTGCGGTTGATTATGTTTCTAAATGGGTGGAAGCTATTCCCACCCGGACTAATGATGCTAATGTTGTTGCGAGCTTTGTGCAGTCTAACATTTTCTCTAGGTTTGGCATGTCGAGAGTGATCATAAGCGATGGAGGCTCACATTTTTGTAACCGCACGATTGAAGCTTTACTTCGGAAATATGGAGTTACACATAAGGTTTCGACACCTTATCACCCGCAAACAAATGGGCAAGCTGAAGTTTCAAATCGTGAAATCAAGAGCATTTTGGAGAAGACGGTTAACCCTAGCCGCAAGGATTGGAGCACTAGGTTGGTTGACGCATTATGGGCCTATAGGACAGCATACAAGACCCCCATTGGGATGTCACCATATCGGCTTGTTTATGGCAAAGAATGCCATCTACCAGTGGAATAAGAGCACAAGGCATGGTGGGCGGTGAAGCAATTCAACATGAACTTGGATGCGGCTGGACTCCATAGGAAATTGTAAATGAGTGAGCTTGAAGAGATACAAAATGATGCATTTGAGAGTGTTCGGATTTACAAAGAGAAGACAAAGGCTTTTCATGATAACATGATTCGTGGAAAGACCTTTACTGTGGGCCAGAAAGTCCTTTTATTTCATTCTAAACTTAAACTCTTTCCTGGTAAGCTTAGGTCTCGTTGGATTGGCCCTTTTATTGTCACTCATGTTTTTCCTCATGGTGCCGTGCAGATTAAAGGAGAACAAACCGGCAATGAGTTCAAGGTGAACGGCCACCACTTGAAGCCTTACTTTGAGCCGTGTGACAATAATGCGGAGGAGGACGTTGACGCTATTGCATTTGAGTCTCGGAAACGCCATAATCTTGGTTAGAAGATAAGGCAACGTCTAGGCTGAAGACTTTAAACATTAAGCGCTATTTGGGAGGCAATCCAATTCGACCAAAGATGTGAAGGAGCCATCAACGCAGATTTGCTTTTCTATCTCTCTCTCTTTACTTCTTTTGGTTAAACTGTATCTGTTTTACTTTCTCCATGCTTATCTTACATATGCTTTCTGCTTACATTGAGGACAATATAAGGTTTAAGTGTGGGGGAAGGGTTTATGTTTTTGCTTTGTTTACATTTTTATTTTTGCGTCATATATATATAAAAAAAAATCACAAAATCGAAAATACAAAAAAGAGTTTTTGTGGTTGTTGTCGAGTCTTAAGATGCCCTTAACTGCTGCCTAGGATGAGATTAATTTTTGAAATCATGGATGAAAAGTGGATCATAAGATCGAATATGTTGAATGTTATTCTTTGGTTAATTGATATGGAAGATGTGTGAACATGTAGTAGATATGATTTTGAACTTTGGTACAAAATTTGAGCATGTTAAGACAAGTTTAATAAACCCTATGTGAGCTTTCGAGCTATATGTGCTTTCTTTGTTGAGAGTTGATAAAATCAGATTTTCTTTGGCTTACAAACTTGTTGTTAACCTCATTATTCTTCTATTTGATCAATTGCATGCCATAAAACTTTAATAGACTATAGAGTTTACTAGAACTTGCTTTTGAATTTTTTGAAACTTATAGTCATAATATACCCTGATTTTGGAAATGATTGAAGGCACTTAGGATTTCCACCAATGCCAAATAGCCATGTGTCCCTTATTTGTGTACACATGTGTGCACCCCTTAGTTAAACCTCTTTGATCTTACATTTAGCCTTTTCTTTCATCACCAACGATATCTTGACCATGAACCTTAGTATATTCATATCTTTACCCTTGTTCTAAGAACTTAGTAGAGCTGTGCTTCGGTGATTGAAACCATGTGATGGAAAAACAAAAGAAAAGAGGTGATTGACGAAAATAAGTGTGGAGGAAGGGATAGACTTGTTCATTACATATGTGCCGTGAAAATAGAAAAAGAAGAGAAAAGAAAAAAATGTGTACGGCAAGAAGAGAAATAAAAAAAATGATGGATTAATGTCCCATTTCCCGATGATTTAGGAGGTTGTTTTGAAGTGAAGGTCTACAAATAATACTTGGCCTTTGTCCTTTATCATATGTGTTAAAAGTGACGTTTGGGCCCAACATGAAGACATTTGGCCCTTTGATATGGTTATTTGGATGCTCTACTAGGTTTTTAGGACACTTTGTGATTTCCTTATCCTTCATTTCTTTAAACCAAGAGCCTAGCGCCATCACAACCCTTAAAAGTCCTTCTTGATCTTTAAAATGGGTAGTCCTTGATCTGTGGAGATGAATTTCAAAAGTTGAGTATATGGTTGTGGTCCATTTGTGCGTGTAATTGGTATCTTTCATGAGGTTTTATTCACTAAAGTGCTTTATTTGATTAATATATGTGAGCTATTTGAATGCCTTACAATAATTTCTCTCACATATCTTTGAGTGAAAAGCTTTTAAGCATGAGCCATGATTCTGAGTGAAAATTGAGAGCATACCCTTGTGAGGATAACTTGTTTTAAACATGCTGAGCTCCATTGCATAACCATTGCTATTCCAAGTCTTACTTGTTCACATGAATTCCATGCTTCTTAATTAACTCTCGAATTTCTTGTGACAAATTTTGGTTAAGTGTTAAACTTGATTCCATGAAAGTAAGAGATTTTTTAGGCAATAAGTTAAGGGCAATAGAAGTTTTCGTGTGAAATATGGTTGAGTTGCTAAGGGACTAGCAATAGCTAAGTGTGGGGGAATTTGATAGGAGCACAAAGTGTGACGTTTTTAATGTGTTTTCCCCATTATTTGTGTCCCTAAATTATGATTTAATTGAAGGAAGGAACTAAAATGAAGATATTAGGAAACTTTCCTGTTTTGACTTTCCTAGTTGATTTATGAAACTTTCCTCATTTGAAATCTTTCCTATTTTGAGAAATAGAAACTTCCCTAATTTGATTTCTTTCCTGACTTTGGCAGGAATCCTAATGAAGACAGGAATCCTAAAGGGAGTAGGAAACCTAGTGCAACCAGGAAAGTTATTTGTGCTCGGAATGGAAAAATCGGGGCTCGGAAAATTACGAAGCTTAATGGGCTTTTTCGAGGCCCATTAAGAGGTGGGCTTCCATGAGGCCCAAGATGGAGGCCCAGATCCATGAAGGAAGCCACAATCCATGCACCTTTTGCCGCAAACCCTAAGTCCATTAGGGTTTGTGCCGCCATCTCCTTGAAGGAAAAGAAGTTTTTGCAAGTTTACTAGTCCTTAAGGGATTAGGAGTTTTATCTTTTTAATTCTACTAATTCTTTAAGGATTAAATTCAGAAATTCAAGGATGCATCAAGACACATTTATGGCTGCATACAAAGGAGGATTTTCGGCAATAACATAAATGATTAGGGTTTCTGCCGCAAGGTTTCTTGGAGAAGGAGAGAAGGATTACTTGGTGACTACTCAAGGGAATCTCGGCCATTCAAGGATTTATTATTCAACGATCAAGATTGCTCCTAGAGTTCCATGTTCTCCTATAAATATAGAGGCTTCTCAACATAATTTCTCACCAATTCACAATCGAGAATACCATTCCATAAGCTTCCAAAGTTTCGACTACACCATCCACAAGAGTTCTCGGCTCCACTCTCTAATACCTAGGGTTCTCAAAGCTTCAAGGAGGAGGGAAGTAGCGGCTGCACCATCACCACCTTCATCACTAACGTGCCATCTTCATCACCACCTTGGAGTTCACGTTTGGATTACTTGCGCAAGGATTCAAGGGTTGGCTTCGAGTTCTTCATGCTTTCATATGGTGTATTTCGACTATACCTTTAATTATCTTTATGATTCTTCTTTGTTGTTTGATGATTCTATGTATTAGTTAACATAAGACGTCTCCGGCGTCTCTCCGTCACACCTCCTCGCAGATCCTGCCTTCCCGGTCGACGCCGTGCCCAGTCCATCAGCACCGCAATCTCGTGCGTCGCCGCTCGCAGCTCATCGATCCGGCGACCACCGCGCCGTCTGCAGTTTCGCCTCTCTGCCTTGCCCCTGCTCTGTCGCCAAACTCTCTCTGTTCTCTGTGTTCTGGAATGAAGAAGAAATAAACTAATGAGATGGAAGCAAAGAAAACCCGAGTCAAAGAAACTGAAATGAAAGAGCTGCGTTGAAAAGTCAGCAGAAGAGAAAAGCTATGGGCTTTGGGCCGGAACAAGAAGGAAGAAAGAAAGTCAACTGACTTTCTTAATTGGGCCAGCAAGTCAAGCCTCAAAGCCCAATAGCCCAATGGCCCAACCAAAGTGCTCTCTACACCCGAGCTTCCCGAGACTTCGCCAATTTCAATGAGCATTTCTTTCTTTCTCTCAAACTCTTTTAATTTTATGTTGTGTGATTTATTTGATTTATTTGTATTTTGAATATTTGATTAATTTGTGTATTTTGAATATTTGTGTGATTTAATTAATATTGAAAAACCCAAAAATATGTTTTTAATTCATTTGTGTGTTAGTTTAATTTCTTTATTGTTGGTGTGTTTTATTTAAATGTGTGTTAGTTAAATTGTATTTGAATTTGTATTATTCTTGTTTAACTTTATTTGTTTTCAAAAATATTAAAAAGCCAAAAATAATTTCTTTTATTTATTTCTTGTTTTCAAAATATTTTCAAAAACCCAAAAAGATTACTTTTCTATATATTTTACATTTTTGTAAATAGAAACAATATAGTTTAATTAATTTCGTGACATTAGAAAAGTAAATAAACATTCCTCTGTGGGAAAAACCTTTACTTCACATTATACTTTACAACGACAAATTGTTAGGAAGTTTAGGTAATAATTAATGACGTCGGTTTTACCGCATATCAATATGTGCCCAAATCTTGGGTGCAGAGAGCGGGTGGCATTTGAGCTTCCAAACCTGCAAAAGAAAAACAAACATAATAAGATAGAAAGAATATAATTGCTGTTTGCAGGAAAAATGAGGCAGAGGAGGTGTGGAGAGATTTTGCCATTGGATGGTTTCTGTCGATGCAGGAGCTGCTGTAATGGTGAATTGGTGATTGAAGATGGTTGCTGGAGCTTGCTTTAAATAGAGAATGGAAGGGCAGAAGCAGCCAACGAAGGAAGTAGAGAAGATGGTGGCATCCAACAAAGAGGAATCTGTTGGTGATGGTGGAGCTTCGTGGAGATGTCTCTAAGGTGGAAGGAATAGCTGGAATTGATGCTTGAATGATATTGAAGCCATGTGAGCAAGGAAAGTGGTTGAGCTGGAGAAGTGGGCGGCCGGCAGTGGTCAAAAATTGACACGCCCAAAAATGAGCATCAATTTCGAAAAAAACTCTATCGGTAGTAGTATAGTGCATAGTAGGGTATCGTTCACAACGGAGATCAAAGGGTGTACCTAACAAAAATATGTCACAAAGAATTAAATAAAATAAATAATTATTATTAACAAGTATTAAGAATATATACATATGTACAAAGTAAAAGGGGGTTTAAAAGATAAAATTGAATGAAATGAATTAATTAAATTACAAAGAATAAATTAAATAAGATGTGATGAAACATAAAGAATATAAAGTTTAGCCACAAGTATACAAGTTTACCAATTATTGGACCGAAAATTAACCAAGTTCCCTAGCCATGAAACCGAAATTAACATATGTGGAATGCTGGACCGCCAATTATCATTCCCCAAATAAAACCACTTTCATGAAAATTAACCTAAGCGACCGCACCTAGATTAAACAATCAAACATGCAAAGGTAGCTAATCAAAACATGTCCAACGCATAAAAGAAGAGTTGTTAATTAAAGTGCACGACCTAGTGGGACCGCCCATCTATCCGTGATCCTTCTTATTTTGATTCCGACCCGTTTGATAAGCCTTTACTACTTGTGAATTAGAATTAAAACCCTAATTCTAGCACCAATTACATGCAATCATCTTAAGTTTCGAACCTTAAAACAAGAACACATAAAAGATTCAATAAAACCGAATCAAATAAACGGAGTCACATAAGCTGCTAGAAGAACTAATTAATTAGGATCTAACAATCAAATAAACTCATAAATATAGGCTGAAAATTATATAAATCATGTCATGTTAACTAATATAAAGAATAATCAAGCAACAAAGAGGAACTCGAAAAGAGTAATTAAAGAATAAGTTGAAGTACACCATATGGAAAGTAGGAAGAACTCGAAGATCACAAACTCTTAAATCCTCACGCGAGTAACTCAAAAGCCGAGATTCCCAAGGTGATGATGATGGTGGTGATGATGGTTGATGGCTGGTGGTAATGGTGTAAACAGCTCCCCTCCTCCTTGAAGACTTGAAAACCCTAAATACTAGAGAATGGAAAATATGATGTGAGATGGAGAAGAGAAAGAGGAGGGTTTGTCCCTCCCCATTGGGGTGTGTATTTGTAGAGAAGAATGAGGCTGCTATTTATAGGAGAATGGAGAGGAAGAAGAAGACAATGCAAGAAATAAACAAAGAAAAGGAAGAGAAGTGGAATGTGAGTGGTAGAAAAGAAATGGTAAGTGGAATGGTGGAAATGTAGTCATATGGCAATGAACCATTTATTTAGGTAAAAGAAATTAAACACTAATGGTGTGGGCAGAAAGAAGAGGAAAGAATATAGGGGTGAGTGGAGCATTGAAAATAAAAGAAGAGGAAAGAAATAAAAAGCAGACAGCACTGAGAAGTTCCCACTTAGAACGGAATAATGCACGTTTGAACGGTTTGATGATTCTCAAATTTTAATACAGAATATATAACACACACATGCAGCGTGTATAAAAATTACAGCCGGATCCAACGGTGCAATTGGGAGATATGGGCTTCGCAAGTTGACATATCTGCACAGGCAGATTGTCCGAAAATGGGCTTGGACCTTCCTTCTTGGGCTTGGCCTTTCTTCATGGATTTGGGCCTTCATCTTCATGGATTTGGGCCTTCATCTTCATGGATTTGGGCCTTCATCTTGGGCCTCACGGCAGCTCACTTCTTAATGGGCCTCGAAAAAGCCCATTAGACTTCGTAAATTTCCGAGCTCCGATTTTCTGCACGTATTCACATTTATATATCATTTTGGACTCAAATATGGAAACTAAGCTAAAATAGCAAAGTTACAATTAAATCATAGCCAAATAGTAGGGAAAACACATTAAAAACGTCACACTTTGTGCTCCTATCAAATTCCCCCACACTTAGCTACTGCTAGTCCTCTAGCAAACACAAGAACAACACAAAACAGAAAAGGAAACACAAAACAGAATGGTCTTTCCAACCATAACCCTCAGCGAGTTCAAAAGAGTTATAATCAGGAGAATAAAAATTATATACCAAGGCTAAAGAATTTGCTAAGCATTTAACATGTACATCTCATTTATGCTCGGGTGAAGTGTGTGAAAACCAAGTATACAATTAATGTCAAGCAATCCAATAGGCACATCGAAACAACATTAACCACTAAACCTCACAATGATCACTAAATATTTCCGCTCAGTGTTTAGGGTTAAGTGTTTACTCTCATAACAATTGCACAAGTAACGTTCACATAAGCTTGCTCATAAACCAACTCTCCACAATCAATCCACAACTCATTAAATCATAAGGACTTTTAATGGTGTAATGGGGCCAAAGGTTAGGGGTTAAAAGAAACGAAGGGAAAGGAAATACAAAATGTCCCGAGTGTTCCACAAAACAATTTTGTGACTTGTTTTCTATATGCTTAAACAATCAAACAACCAAACTTTTATTCACCTCCAATCTTTCACACTTTCTGAACAAAAACTTCTTATATATTCTTTTTTTTTTTTTTTTTTCTTCTTTTTTTTTTTTTCGTGTAACTTTGTTTTTTTTTACTACACAACATTTTTTTTTTTTACAACACCCCCACACTTACTTCTTTCACAAACCAGAAGACTTTTCAAGCACAAAATACCACCACAAGTCACAAAATTGTCTCTTTAACACATGTTGGAACAAAGGCAGGTTAGTGTTTAAGCTAAAAACAGGTTAGGAGTAAGCGGGTTAACAAAAAAAAAGGCTAAAAACATGTTAGGCTCAAAAGAGGTTAACCTAAAGGATTAGTGTTTACAGGGCTGTAACTCAGTTTGGCCATGGTGCTTTTCTATTGCCTTAATCATTTCTAATTCATCACAGATTAATAAAACGTTTCAAGTGGTTTCTGAGCAAGTTCTAGGTTCAAAAACTCATGAATTGTGCACACATGAAGAACGAGTAAATGTATGAAATATGCATACATGTGAATATATAATAGGCTCAAATCCTCACAGTTTCTGGGTATGCATGACAATGTATGTTCAAATGTGCTTCTCGGATTGCAATCAATTAATCAACACAGGTTAAGTGAATATGGAAATTCGAGCAATCACAAGTTATGCAAATTAAATTCAAAGCAAACTACACAAAGCCTTGACATATAATAAACATTCTCAAAATCATAACAATTAAACTCAATTCATCATCGGGATTGGAAAGAATAAAACACAAAACACAAATAAACACACAAAAACACAAAACAGAAGCAAATATTTTTGTAATTTTTGATTTTTTGATTTTTCAATGTAGGTAACAATACGTGACCACAGGGACTTACTTAGTGCAATGGTAGGTTCAACGCTACCAAGGGAGTAAGTATGATTTAGTCGATATACCGTTACAGTAGAAAACGAAAATAAACAAATAAATAAACAACAGAAGCAATTTTTTTTTTCTTTTTCAATTTTTTTTATTAGGGTAACAATACGTGACCACAGTGACTTACTAAGTGCAATGGTAGGTTCAACGCTACCAAGGGAGTAAGTATGATCTAGTCGATATACCGTTACAGTAGAAAACGAAAACAAGTAAATTATTTTTTTGAATTTTTTCAATTTTTCAAATTTTTTCTTTTCTTTTTAATAAACCTTCCCCCCACACTTGAATTAAACATTGTCCTCAATGTTAGACAAATATTTCACGAAAATGAATAATTCAAGCATGGTTATTGAATTTAAACACACAAACAAAAATAAACAGAAGTAAACACACAAATAGAAATAAACACAAAACAATTAACTAAATGAAAAGGGAAACAGAAAGACTCCCCTTTGAAGATCGTGAAGCTCCTCCCGAAGCAAGTCACCAACAGTCACAAACAAGGCTAGCAGGGCCTTGCATCCAACGTTTGCTCCTCAATTGACTGCGGCTCTGATCCTTTGAAGTGTGTCCTGGACAAGGGTTGTTGCCGACTCCACGGCAGATTTGGCTGATGTAGCCTTCACCGAGATCTGGAAGACTATAGTAAGTAGACTTCCATCAAGAATGCATCCGGATACATTCGGCAGAATGGAGAAGCCTGATGACATAAGCGGAAATGGCTCCGGTTGAACTCCACATAGCAAACACTGGAGAATGGAATGGTTAATCGGCGCATAAATCACAGACGACCCCGTTGCATCGGTGCAACACTCCTGGAGAATGAGGAAGTCGTTGTGACTATCTATGGCGAGCACTGAAATCTGATTGCGCGGGTCAAGACCGATGGTGAAATTCGCTAGCACACGTACAGAGCTGTCCATCGACATACTATCCCACATTGGTCTTGTCTGAACGTCTTTGAGGAACTCAAAGATCCTGGTGTGATGGGATAGATGAACGACGGAACAACCAGCAGTACGATTGACTCCAGGGGGCTTGCTCGGATCACCCCTTCGCTTGTTGGTCCTGACCTCCATTCGAGTATCTCTTGTTCGGTTCGAACAAGTCCAGTGGTGGTACGTGGAGTTGCTGATATCGTTGAAGAAACAGACTGTCATCTGTTTTGCCATTTCCGCCAGGCCTCTTCTTCCTTCAAGAGAAATAATCGAGTCACCGGGTGAAGTGTGGATACCTGTGGCGCACATGTAGCGCTCGGCTTGTCGTTGGAGAGTTGAGATCCAACGCTTTGCACCAAAAGCGAACCCTGAATGAACAAAAGGTTCGAAACTGGCCTTCATCTCCTTCTCGCGTACATCCACGTGCTCCACCCAAGTAACTAAGGAAGAACCATTATGCAAGTCACGTATCAGGCATCCGGAGGGGCGTTTTCGGCAAATCGATCTCACGGAAGGCTTCGGATTTGTGCGCAATTCATCCACGGAGACATCCACAACGACCCAACTTCCATCCAGTTGTAGTTGAGAGTACCGAACGAACTGGACTTCACGAGTTGAGACGATGTGAGATGGCACTAGAAACTCGGCCGACATTACTTGCTTCTGCTCCTCGTAGCCTTCTTCGTTGTTGGACGATAAGATCTCCAACGTTTTGGCGTTTGTGATCATGCTACAGAAGACGGGCAACCATCGACCAACATCCATGAGAATTTGAACGATGGTGGTCGGATAAAGATGGATGGTTGCCGAGTGTCTCGAGGATTCGGCTTTGAAGTACGGAGCAGGTTCAGCTCGTTGAAACACTCGTAAGTACTCGGCCCTATGAAGAGTCTCGGGATGAATAGACGTGTCGGGAGTCGGTGAAGTTATCCACAAAGGAAATCCGGCAGTGGCCATGAGCAGGAGCTCGTGTTTGGCCTTACGGACGATATCCGAGATCAAGTTGGTGTGGACTCCGACAAGATCATGAGCAGGTCCGGGAAGAGTAGATGGCACAAGTAAGGATGGGCGCTCGACTAGGGTAGGCATGAGGCTCCGCACATCCCGTCTCAAGTGGTCCATATCGATCGAATCATCGGACAACTCGAGAAGAGGCTCTTTGACACGCCCAAAAGGAGCATCAATTTAAAAAAACCCTATCGGTAGTAGTATAGTGCATAGTAGGGTATCGTTCACAACGGAGATCAAAGGGTGTACCTAACAAAAATTGTCACAAAGAATTAAATAAAATAAAGAATTATTATTAACATGTATAAAGTATAAATATATACATATGTACAAAGTAAGGGGGTTTAAGAGATAAATTGAATGAAATAAATTAATTAAACTACAAAGAATAAATTAAATGAGATGGGATGAAACACAAAATATATAAATTACAGCCACAAGTATACAAGTTTACCAATCATTGGACCGAAAATTAACCAAGTTCCCTAGCCATGAAACCGAAATTAACATATGTGGAAAGTTAGAAGCTAACCATTCCCCAAATAAAACCTCTCTACGAAAATTAACCTAAGTGAAAGCACCTAGATTAACCAATTAAACATGCCATCTTAGTCTAGAAAGCTAGCTAGTCAAACCATATTTAACGCATAGAAAAGAGTTGTTAATTAAAGTGCACGACCCATTATAGAAAAGTCCATATGTCCGCAATCCTTTTTATTTGACACCGACCTTTGTCCAAAGCCTTTACTACTCGTGAATTAGGTTTCCAAAACTATTAGGTGAATTGTAATCCCTAACTCTAGCTCCAATTATATGCAAATATTATAAGTATCGATCCCTATAACATAAACACATAAAAGTTTTCTATAATTCAGAATCAAGTAAACAGAGTCACATAAGCTACTAGAAGAACTAATTAATTAGGATCCAATAACTAAATAAATCCATAAACAAGGGCTGAATATTATATAAATCATGTCATGTTAACTAATACAAAGGATAAACAAGCAACAAAGAGGCATAAATTTAAAGGCTAAGTCGAAATACACCGTATGAATAGCATGAAGATTTTGAAGCCACATCTTGAATCCTTGACCACAAGTAATCCAAGCTGCGAAGACAAGGTGATGATGGTGATGGTGATGTTGAATAGGGGCTGGTGGTGATGGTGTAGACGCCTTCTCCTCCTCCTTGAAGTCTTGAAAACCCATAGTATTAGAGAATGGAAAATATGATGTGAGAAGAGAAAGAGGAGGGTTTGTCCCTCCTCATTGAGGTGTGAATTTGTAGAGAAGAATGAGGCTTCTATTTATAGGAGAATGGAGAGGAAGAAGAAGACAATGAAAGAAATAAAGAAAGAAAGGGAAGAGAAGTGAAATTTAAGTGGGAGATAAAGAAATGGTGAGTGGAATGGTGGAAATGTAGTCATATGGCAATTAACCATTTATTTAAATAAAAGAAATCAAACACTAATAGTGTGGGAAGAAAGCAACAAATATGGGTTGGTGAGATGGATGGAAAAATGGGGGTGAGTGGAGCATTGAGAATAAAGAAGAAGAAAGAATTAGAAAGTAGGCAGCACTGAGCTATGCCGACTTAGAACGGCATAATTGAAGTTTGAACGGTTGGATGATTCTGAAATTTTAATCCAGAATAGCTAACACACACGTGCATTGTGCATCAAAAATACAGCTGGATCCAACGGTTGAGTTAGGAGATATGGGCTTCCAAAGTTGACAGATCTGCACAGGCAGATTGTCCGAAAATGGGCTTGGACCTTTCCTTCATGCTTTGTGGACTTGGGCCTTCCTTCATGGATTTGGGCCTTCATCTTGGGCTTGGGCTTTCATCTTGGGCTTGGGCCTTCATCTTGGGCCTCACGGCAGCGCACCTCTTAATGGGCCTCGAAAAAGCCCATTAGACTTCGTAAATTTCCAACACTTTGCTTACTCTCCTCAACTTATCTTCTTTTCTCTTTATTTGCAATAGGAAACCTACAAACACAAAAACTAAATAAATAACACAAATTTATGAGAAACTAACAACAAAAATGTAGAGAAATTGATATAAAAAGTTGTACAATTATGCACCTATCAAATACCCCCACACTTAACTTTTGCTAGTCCCTTAGCAACACAAAACTTAAAACAGAACAACACAAAACAGAAAAGGGAAACACAAAACATATATTCTTTCCAACCATAACCCTCAGCGAGTTCACAAGAGTTATAATCAGGAGAATAAAAATTACATACCAAGGCTAACGAATTTGCTAAGTATTTAACATGTACATCTCATTCATGCTCGGGTGAGTGTGTGAAAACCAAGTGTACAATTAATCTCATGCAATCCAATAGGCACATCGAAACAACATTAACCACTAAACCTCACAATGATCACTAAATATTTCCGCTCAGTGTTTAGGGTTAAGTGTTTACTCTCATAACAATTGCACAAGTAATGTTCCCATAGGCTTGCTCATTAACCAACTATCTACAATTAATCCACAAATCATTAGATCATAAGGACTTTCAATGGTGAAATGGGGGCCAAAGGGTGAATGGTGAATGATGAATGAAGGGATTGTAAATGAAAAAATGTTTCACATGTTTGCAAGACAAATCAACGACTTTGAAACTCATACCTATGCTATACCCGAAACAACTTTCTTATTCTCCTCCAACCTTTTATTGAAAATAATACAAGAAAATAACTCTCTTTTTTTTCTTTTTTTCTTTTTTTTTTCTATATATTTTTTTTTGAGGAACTTTATTCCTTCTTTTTGTTTTTGATTTTTTTTTTCTTTCTTTGAACAAATACAACAAAATAAAATGCACCCCCACACTTGCCTTTTGATATACTACCAAACAAATCCGAAGCATAAGAACATAAGAAGTCACTATCATCGTCTTGCAAACATAATAAAACAAGGGTGAGATGGTGTGGGTGAACAAAAGAAACGGCTAATGAGTGTTTAGTTCAAAAGGGTTATTCCTAAAGTTCGTGTTTAGATGGATGGTGAATACTTTGGCCATGGTGCTCAACTAATGCCTTACTCATTTCTAATTCATTACAGATTAACAAAATGTTTCAAGTGGTCTTTGAGCAAGTTCTAGGTTCAAAACTCATGAATTGTGAACACATGAAGAACGAGTAAATGTATGAATGATGCATACATGTGAATATTCAACAGGCTCAAATCCTCACATTTTCTGGGTATGCATGACAATGTATGGTCAAATGTGCTTCTCGGATTGCAATCAACTAATCGAAACAGGTTATGTGAACATAGAATTTCGAGCAATCACAAGTTATGCATATTAAATCCAAAGCAAACTACACAAAGCCTTGGCATATAATCAACATTCTCCTAATCACAACAGATTAAACTCAATTCATCATCGGGATTGGAAAGAAAACAACACACATAACACAAATAAACACACAAAAACACACAAACAGAAGCAAATATTTTTGTAATTTTTTGATTTTTTTGATTTTTCAATGTTGGTAACAATACGTGACCACAGGAACTCACTTAGTGCAATGGTAGGTTCAACGCTACCAAGGGAGTAAGTATGATTTAGTCGATATATTGTTACCGTAGAAAACGAAAAGAAACAAATAAATAAACAACAGAAGCAATTTTTTTTTTCTTTTTCAATTTTTTTTATTAGGGTAACAATACGTGACCACAGTGACTTACTAAGTGCAATGGTAGGTTCAACGCTACCAAGGGAGTAAGTATGATCTAGTCGATATATTGTTACCGTAGAGAACGAAAACAAGTAAATTATTTTTTTGAATTTTTTCAATTTTTCAATTTTTTTTTCTTTTTAATAAACCTTCCCCCCACACTTGAATTAAACATTGTCCTCAATGTTAGACAGATATTTCACGAAAATGAAAAATTCAAGTATGGTTATTGAATTTAAACACACATACAGAAATAAACACACAAATAAAAATAAACAGAAGTAAACACACAACAGTTAAGTAAATGAAAAACAGATAAGTTAGAAATAACTCCCCCTTGAAGATCATTAAGCTCCTCCCGAAGCAAGTCACCAACAGTCACAAACAAGGCTAGCAGGGCCTTGCATCCAACGTTTGCTCCTCAATTGACTGCGGCTCTGATCCTTTGAAGTGTGTCCTGGACAAGGGTAGTTGCCGACTCCACGGCAGACTTGGCTGATGTAGCCTTCACCGAGATCTGGAACACTATAGTCAGCAGTGTTCCGTCAAGTACAGCTCCGGATACGTTAGGCAGAATGGAGAAGCCTGAAGACATAAGCGGAAATGGCTCCGGTTGAACTCCACATAGCAAACACTGGAGAATGGAATGGTTAATCGGCGCATATATCACAGACGACCCCGTTGCATCGGTGCAACACTCCCGAAGAATAAGGAAGTCGTTGTGACTATCTATGGCGAGCACCGAAATCCGGTTCCGCGGGTCAAGACCGATGGAAAAGTTTGCTAGCACACGTACCGAGCTGTCCATCGACATACTATCCCACATTGGTCTAGTCCGAACGTCTTTGAGGAACTCAAAGATCCCGGTGTGATGGGAAAGATGCACGACGGAACAACCAGCAGTACGATTGACTCCGGGGGGCTTGCTCGGATCACCCCTTCGCTTGTTGGTCCCGACCTCCATTCGAGTGTCTCTTGTTCGGTTCGAACAAGTCCGGTGATGGTACGTGGAGTTGCTGATGTCGTTGAAGAAACAGATCGTCATCTGTTTTGCCATTTCCGCAAGTCCTCTTCTTCCTTCAAGAGAAATGATCGAGTCACCGGGTGAAGAGTGGATACCGTGGCGCACATGTAGCGCTCGGCATGTCGTTGGAGGGTTGAGATCCAACGCTTTGCACCAAAAGCGAACCCTGAATGAACAAATGGTTCGAAACTGGCCTTCATCTCCTTCTCGCGTACATCCACGTGCTCCACCCAAGTGACTAAGGAAGATCCATTATGAAGATCACGTATCAGGCATCCGGAGGGGCGTTTTCGGCAAATCGATCTCACGGAAGGCTTTGGATTTGAACGCAATTCATCCACGGAGACATCCACGACGACCCAACTTCCATCCAGTTGTTGGTGAGAATACCGAACAAACTGGACTTCACGAGTTGAAACGAGGTGAGATGGCACCAGAAACTCGGCCGACATCACCTGCTTCTGCTCCTCGTAGCCTTCGGTGTTGTCGGAGGATAGGATCTCCAACGTTTGGGCATTTGTTATCATGCTACAGAAGACTGGCAACCATCGACCAACATCCATTAAGATCTGAACAATGGTGGTCGGATATAGGTGAATGGTTGCCGAGTGTCTCGACGATTCGGCTTTGAAGTACGGAGCAGGTTCAGCTCGTTGAAACACTTGCAAGTACTCGGCCCGGTTAAGAGTTTCGGGATGAATAGAAGTGTCGGGAGTCGGTGAAGAAATCCATAGAGGAAAACCGGCAGTGGCCATGAGCAGGAGCTCGTCTTTGGCCTTGCGGGCGATATCCGAGATCAAGTCGGTGTGGACTCCGACAAGATCATGAGCAGGTCCGGGAAGGGTGTCAGATGGCAAAGGTATGGATGGGCGCTCGACTAGGGTAGGCATGAGGCTCCGCACATCCCGTCTCAAGTGGTCCATGTCGATGGAATCATCGGACAACTCGAGAAGAGGCTCTTGTTGTGGAGGAACAACTTCGAGCCTTCGCCATGGCACATCCGAGTGCGGAACGGGACCTCCGCAATCGGGGGACAGATGCCGCCGTGGAGAGCATCGACGAGTTTTTGATTCCGCATTTGAAGCTCCTCGTTTTTGCTCACCAGCGATCGTTTCTTTTCTTCTAGCTCGGCAATACGCTGCTCGGAAGACTGGATACCGAACTTCTTCCTATTTCTCGACCCCCAATAATAGACTTGGTCCTCCTCTAGTCCGATTTTCGGACCAAATCGTTCTCGTTGTGGCTTGGTGGGGGTGAGAATACACCGCAAAGAAAGCCGCAAGTGCATCTCTCCGAGCTTTGGTTGTACTTCGACCCTCGGAAGTCTCCTATAGACAGGAGCGGCTTCCGGCTCAACGGAGGTGGATCAGCAACCAAGATTGGTGCTTGGGGTAGTGGTTGCGGTTGCGGTTGTGGCTCGGTCGGCATGCTAGCATCGGCGCTATCGAGCATGCTCGGTGGAATTATTTCAGCCAAGCCTTCAAAGATCGGGTTCTCCGAAGGACCCGCCCTGAAACAAATCACCGAAAGAATTAACTCTTTTGGCCATTTGTGGGTTGGGGATGGAGGAAAGCTTCGGGATTTGGGAGATTTTCTGGGAAAACTCAAGAACACGAGAGAGAAAACGAGAGAGAGAGAGAGAGAGACTAAGGGAAACCTAAGGAAATGCGTGAAATGAAACACACGAACAGAGGGGAAGGAAAGGGAACGGACGCACGCTCGCACACGTGCCACAGACAGAAGACCCGTAATTTCCGGATCGAGCGACGAAAGTCGTAAAGTCTACAGTAGACACGCACGCGGTTTATTAAACAATTCGGCCGACGCAAAAGTCGTGCGTCGGCCCAATCAGAATTTTTCATTTTCATTTTTTATTTTTTTTATTTTTTTAATACTTTACGAAAAGTCGTAAAGTGAACAAGTGAAAACGCGTCGCACACGCGCTCGCCGACACTTTAAACGGGCTTGGGCCATCGGAATTGTCCGGGCCTTAAAGTGGGCTCCGGGCCAAAGAAATCTCCGGCCCATTATTGGTGGGTTTAACTAATGGGCCTAAAAAAAAACGAACAGGCCCGACACACTAATAGGGCTTGGGTTACGGGTTTTGGGCTTCGTGAATGACACGAGCCCAACGGGCTAAATTTTTTATTTTTTAATTTTTTTTTTAATTTTTTTCTTTTCGAAACCTAAAACCCTAACCAATCACACAAACGGGCCTAAGGCCCAATAACAAACAAACTAACTAACAAGCCCAAAAATAAAACAAACAGTAATTATAAATAGTAAAAAATAATTACCAACAGTAAAACAAAAGAAAACACACTTTTTTTTTTTATTTACAGTTAAATTTTTGTTTTTTTTTTTTTTTAATTTTAAAATAAATAACGAGAGTGAAAAGAAAACTTACCTTTTTACTCCCGAGGAAACCGAAAATCACCAACAAGACATCAACCTCAAGGTTTTTCAACCTTGACTTCCTAAACGTATGCTCCGATGTATGTGGTAAAATTTCCGATAAACCCGGATTATTTCCTATACAAAATAAAAAGGTTAGTAATAAAATTACAAAATAAAAACAAAATATTTACAAAGTTAAAAATATGTCATAAATTATCTATACAAAATGAATAAATAAATTTTCCTATGTCTATGTATATTTTATTTACACAATACACTTAAGTACGGGAACAGAGGACTTCAATGTGCAATGGGACTGAAACAGCTACCCATCTTAAAGTCATGTTTAATCCAATATACCTAAAGTGTACAAAAATAGTTTCTTTTGCCTCAATATAGTTGAAAAAAAATGAAAGTTGATTCCAAGCGGTAACTCAAGGTGGACTTACGGCCTAGGTGCAATGCCTTGACTTAAATGACTTTCCGTGTTTTCAGAAGGCGAATGGCCAGATCATATGAGAATAAGCGAGGGGCAGGATTCATTTGGTGGACTACGGAGGCAAGCCCCTATCGACTTTCGTCTGTCTATAGTCCTCTGAATCCAAAACCTGTCACCTAGGGTCTCGACCTAGACACCATCCATGTGCCCCTTACTCAGTTGAGAAAGCACTTAAGTGTTCGACAATTCTCCAAATGTTAATAAAGGCCGCCCTCAACCTCAAATAACCTTACGGTAAAAATGAAGGGTTTAGGCCAATATTAACAAAAGGACCTTACCTATTTCCGTTCAAGTTACAACTTACAACAACAAAAAATAATCAACTATATAAAAGATACCTAAATAAATTACTAAGTGTAACAAAATATGAACACGTATTAAAAACAAGTAATAACAACAACTAGTCACAAGTAATATAGACAAGTAATATAAACAAGTAATATGAACAGTTAAAAAAAAAAATAGTAAAATTATAAACAATAAAAAGTAAACAGTAATTATATACAAGTAATAAAAACAGTAATAATTACAAAAAATTATAAACAGTATTCACAAAAAAAAAATATTAGGTTAGGAATATTTTCAATCCCCGTCGACGGCGCCAAAAATTGACACGCCCAAAAGGAGCATCAATTTAAAAAAACCCTATCGGTAGTAGTATAGTGCATAGTAGGGTATCGTTCACAACGGAGATCAAAGGGTGTACCTAACAAAAATTGTCACAAAGAATTAAATAAAATAAAGAATTATTATTAACATGTATAAAGTATAAATATATACATATGTACAAAGTAAGGGGGTTTAAGAGATAAATTGAATGAAATAAATTAATTAAACTACAAAGAATAAATTAAATGAGATGGGATGAAACACAAAGTATATAAATTACAGCCACAAGTATACAAGTTTACCAATCATTGGACCGAAAATTAACCAAGTTCCCTAGCCATGAAACCGAAATTAACATATGTGGAAAGTTAGAAGCTAACCATTCCCCAAATAAAACCTCTCTACGAAAATTAACCTAAGTGAAAGCACCTAGATTAACCAATTAAACATGCCATCTTAGTCTAGAAAGCTAGCTAGTCAAACCATATTTAACGCATAGAAAAGAGTTGTTAATTAAAGTGCACGACCCATTATAGAAAAGTCCATATGTCCGCAATCCTTTTTATTTGACACCGACCTTTGTCCAAAGCCTTTACTACTCGTGAATTAGGTTTCCAAAACTATTAGGTGAATTGTAATCCCTAACTCTAGCTCCAATTATATGCAAATATTATAAGTATCGATCCCTATAACATAAACACATAAAAGTTTTCTATAATTCAGAATCAAGTAAACGGAGTCACATAAGCTACTAGAAGAACTAATTAATTAGGATCCAATAACTAAATAAATCCATAAACAAGGGCTGGAATATTATATAAATCATGTCATGTTAACTAATACAAAGGATAAACAAGCAACAAAGAGGCATAAATTTAAAGGCTAAGTCGAAATACACCGTATGAATAGCATGAAGATCTTGAAGCCACATCTTGAATCCTTGACCACAAGTAATCCAAGCTGCGAAGACAAGGTGATGATGGTGATGGTGATGTTGAATAGGGGCTGGTGGTGATGGTGTAGACGCCTTCTCCTCCTCCTTGAAGTCTTGAAAACCCATAGTATTAGAGAATGGAAAATATGATGTGAGAAGAGAAAGAGGAGGGTTTGTCCCTCCTCATTGAGGTGTGAATTTTTAGAGAAGAATGAGGCTTCTATTTATAGGAGAATGGAGAGGAAGAAGAAGACAATGAAAGAAATAAAGAAAGAAAGGGAAGAGAAGTGAAATTTAAGTGGGAGATAAAGAAATGGTGAGTGGAATGGTGGAAATGTAGTCATATGGCAATTAACCATTTATTTAAATAAAAGAAATCAAACACTAATAGTGTGGGAAGAAAGCAACAAATATGGGTTGGTGAGATGGATGGAAAAATGGGGGTGAGTGGAGCATTGAGAATAAAGAAGAAGAAAGAATTAGAAAGTAGGCAGCACTGAGCTATGCTGACTTAGAACGGCATAATTGAAGTTTGAACGGTTGGATGATTCTGAAATTTTAATCCAGAATAGCTAACACACACGTGCATTGTGCATCAAAAATACAGCTGGATCCAACGGTTGAGTTAGGAGATATGGGCTTCCAAAGTTGACAGATCTGCACAGGCAGATTGTCCGAAAATGGGCTTGGACCTTTCCTTCATGCTTTGTGGACTTGGGCCTTCATCTTGGGCTTGGGCTTTCATCTTGGGCTTGGGCCTTCATCTTGGGCCTCACGGCAGCGCACCTCTTAATGGGCCTCGAAAAAGCCCATTAGACTTCGTAAATTTCCAACACTTTGCTTACTCTCCTCAACTTATCTTCTTTTCTCTTTATTTGCAATAGGAAACCTACAAACACAAAAACTAAATAAATAACACAAATTTATGAGAAACTAACAACAAAAATGTAGAGAAATTGATATAAAAAGTTGTACAATTATGCACCTATCACTCTTGTTGTAGAGGAACAACTTCGAGCCTTCGCCTAGGCACATCTGAGTGCGGAACAGGACCTCCGCAATTGGGACATATGCCGCTGTGGAGAGCATCGACGAGTCGTTGATTCAGCAGTTGAAGCTCCTCGTTTTTGCTCACCAGCTCATCGTTTCTTCTCTCTAGCTCGGCGATACGCTGCTCAGACGTAAGGATACCGAACTTCTTCCTATTTCTCGACCCCCAATAATAGACTTGGTCTTCTTCTAGTCCGATTTTTGGACCAAATCTTTCTCGTTGTGGTTTCGTGGGGTGAGAATACACCGCAAAGAAAGCCGCCAGTGCTTCTCTCTGAGCTTTGGTGTACTTTGTCCTCGGAAGTCTCCTATAAACAGGAGCGGCTTCCGGCTCAACAGGTGGATCAGCAACCAAGATTGGTGCTTGGGGTAGTGGTTGCGGTTGTGGCTCGGTCGGCATGCTAGCATCGGCGCTATTGAGCATGCTCGGTGGAATTATTTCAGCCAAGCCTTCAAAGATTGGGTTCTCTGAAGGACCTGCCTGAAACAAATCGCTGAAAGAATTAACTCTTTTGGCCATTTCTGGGTTGGGAAGGAGGAAAGCTTCTGGGATTTGGGAGGTTTTCTGGGAAAAATGACTAAGAACACGAAGAACGAGTGAGAGAAAACGAGAGAGAGAGAGAGAGAGAGACTAAGGGAAACGCGTGAAATGACCTAAGGCACTAACGCAAACAGAAGGGAAGGGAAAGAACGGACGCACGCTCGCACACGTGCCACAGACAGAAGACCCGCAAATTGTGGATCGGGCGACGAAAGTCGTAAAGTCTACAGTAGACACGCACGCGGTTTATTAAACAATTCGGCCGACGCAAAAGTCGTGCGTCGGCCCAATCAAATTTTTTTCATTTTTCATTTTTTATTTTTTTATTTTATTTTTTTAATACTTTACGAAAAATCGTAAATTGAACAGTGAAAACGCGTGTGAAACACGCGCAAAGGTTGCCGACACTTTAAACGGGCTTGGGCCATTGGAATGGTCTGGGCCTTAAAGTGGGCCTGGGCCAAAGAAAATTCCGGCCCATTATTGGTGAGCTTAAACTAATGGGCCTAAAAACGAACAGACCCGACACACTAAATGGGCTTGGGTTACGGGTTTCAGGCTTCGGGAATGACACGGGCCCAATGGGCCAAATTTTTTATTTTTTATTTTTTTATTTTTCTCTTTTTATTCGAAACCCAAAACACTAACTAATCACACAAACGGGCCTAAGGCCCAATAAGAAATAACTACAACAAGCCCAAAAAATAAAACAAACAGTAATTATAAACAATAAAAATAAATAATTACAAACAGTAAAACAAAACAAGCACTCTTTTTTTTTTATTTACAATTAAAATTTTTCTTATTTTTTTTTTTAATTTTTTTTTAAACAGACAAATAACAAGAGTGCAAAGAAAACTTACATTTTTACTCCCGAGGAGACAGAAAAATCACCAACAAGACATCAACCTCAAGGTTTTTCAACCTTGACTTCCAAAACGTATGCTCCGATGTATGTGGTAAAATTTCCGAATAACCCGGATTATTCCCTATACAAAATAAAAAGGTTAGTAATAAATTTACAAAATAAAAACAGAATATTTACAAAGTTAAAAATATGTCACAAATTATCTATACAAAATGAATGAATAAATTTTCCTATGTCTACGTATATTTTATTTACACAATACACTTAAGTGTACAAAAATATTTTCCTTTGCCTAAATATAGTTGAAAAAAAATGAAAGTTGATTCCAAGCGGTAACTCAAGGTGGACGTACGGCCTAGGTGCAATGCCTTGACTTAAATGACATTCCGTGTTTTCAGAAGGCGAATGGCCAGGTCATATGAGAATAAGCGAGGGGCAGGATTCATTTAGTGGACTACGGAGGTTTACACCCCTATCGACTTACGTCAGTCTATAGTCCTCTGAATCCAAAACCTGTCACCCAGGGTCTCGACCTAGACACCATCCATGTGCCCCTTACTCAGTTGAGAAAGCACTTAAGTGTTCGACAATTCTCCAAGTGTTAATAAAGGCCGCCCTCAACCTCAAATAACCTTACGGTAAAAATGAAGGGTTTAGGCCAATATTAACAAAAGGACCTTACCTATTCCGTTCAAGTTACAACTTACAACAACAAAAAATAATCAACTATATAAAAGACACCTAAATAAATTACTAAGTGTAACAAAATATGAACAAGTATTAAAAACAAGTAATAACAACAACTATTCACAAGTAATATAGACAAGTAATATAAACAAGTAATATGAACAGTTAAAAAAAATAGTAAAATTATAAACAATAAAAAGTAAACAGTAATTATATACAAGTAATAAAAACAGTAATAATTACAAAAAATTATAAACAGTATTCACAAAAAAAAATATTAGGTTAGGAATTTTCAATCCCCGTCGACGGCGCCAAAAATTGACACGCCCAAAAATGAGCATCAATTTCGAAAAAAACCCTATCGGTAGTAGTATAGTGCATAGTAGGGTATCGTTCACAACGGAGATCAAAGGGTGTACCTAACAAAAATATGTCACAAAGAATTAAATAAAATAAAGAATTATTATTAACAAGTATTAAGAATATATACATATGTACAAAGTAAAAGGGGGTTTAAAAGATAAAATTGAATTAAATGAATTAATTAAATTACAAAGAATAAATTAAATAAGATGGGATGAAACATAAAGAATATAAAGTTCAGCCACAAGTATACAAGTTTACCAATTATTGGACCGAAAATTAACCAAGTTCCCTAGCCATGAAACCGAAATTAACATATGTGGAATGCTGGACCGCCAATTATCATTCCCCAAATAAAACCACTTTCATGAAAATTAACCTAAGCGACCGCACCTAGATTAAACAATCAAACATGCAAAGGTAGCTAATCAAAACATGTCCAACGCATAAAAGAAGAGTTGTTAATTAAAGTGCACGACCTAGTGGGACCGCCCATCTATCCGTGATCCTTCTTATTTTGATTCCGACCCGTTTGATAAGCCTTTACTACTTGTGAATTAGAATTAAAACCCTAATTCTAGCACCAATTACATGCAATCATCTTAAGTTTCGAACCTTAAAACAAGAACACATAAAAGATTCAATAAAACCGAATCAAATAAACGGAGTCACATAAGCTGCTAGAAGAACTAATTAATTAGGATCTAACAATCAAATAAACTCATAAATATAGGCTGAAAATTATATAAATCATGTCATGTTAACTAATATAAAGAATAATCAAGCAACAAAGAGGAACTCGAAAAGAGTAATTAAAGAATAAGTTGAAGTACACCATATGGAAAGTAGGAAGAACTCGAAGATCACAAACTCTTAAATCCTCACGCGAGTAACTCAAAAGCCGAGATTCCCAAGGTGATGATGATGGTGGTGATGATGGTTGATGGCTGGTGGTAATGGTGTAAACAGCTCCCCTCCTCCTTGAAGACTTGAAAACCCTAAATACTAGAGAATGGAAAATATGATGTGAGATGGAGAAGAGAAAGAGGAGGGTTTGTCCCTCCCCATTGGGGTGTGTATTTGTAGAGAAGAATGAGGCTGCTATTTATAGGAGAATGGAGAGGAAGAAGAAGACAATGCAAGAAATAAAGAAAGAAAAGGAAGAGAAGTGGAATGTGAGTGGTAGAAAAGAAATGGTAAGTGGAATGGTGGAAATGTAGTCATATGGCAATGAACCATTTATTTAGGTAAAAGAAATTAAACACTAATGGTGTGGGCAGAAAGAAGAGGAAAGAATATAGGGGTGAGTGGAGCATTGAAAATAAAAGAAGAGGAAAGAAATAAAAAGCAGACAGCACTGAGAAGTTCCCACTTAGAACGGAATAATGCACGTTTGAACGGTTTGATGATTCTCAAATTTTAATACAGAATATATAACACACACATGCAGCGTGTATAAAAATTACAGCCGGATCCAACGGTGCAATTGGGAGATATGGGCTTCGCAAGTTGACATATCTGCACAGGCAGATTGTCCGAAAATGGGCTTGGACCTTCCTTCTTGGGCTTGGCCTTTCTTCATGGATTTGGGCCTTCATCTTCATGGATTTGGGCCTTCATCTTCATGGATTTGGGCCTTCATCTTGGGCCTCACGGCAGCTCACTTCTTAATGGGCCTCAAAAAAGCCCATTAGACTTCGTAAATTTCCGAGCTCCGATTTTCTGCACGTATTCACATTTATATATCATTTTGGACTCAAATATGGAAACTAAGCTAAAATAGCAAAGTTACAATTAAATCATAGCCAAATAGTAGGGAAAACACATTAAAAACGTCACACTTTGTGCTCCTATCAGCTGTTAGCTGAAGAAAAATCCAAGGGAAGAAGTTAGAACGTGAACATGTTGGCTGCAATAACAAAAGAAAAATACAAATAAAATAAATAAATATAAAACAAAAAGAAAAATTAAATAATAAAAGAAAATAAATAAATAAAAGAAACAACTATTAGAGAAAATAAAATGGTGGTTTGAATTGTGTTCCACCACCGCTTGTGGTGGTTGCGCCGCCTTATGTGGTGGTTCGCCAACAAATTGTCGGGATTCGGAACGGTTCCCGAAATCTTCGTACAATATTTTATTCCACAAATGAAAGTCACGGTTGACTTTTCGATTTACGCTGAAAACCTCCAAAATGCACCTATTCTGTGCAGATAAACATTTTACTCGTATTTTCCCTAAAAACATTAAAACAAACATTAAACAGACAATTAAGCTTTCGAAATAACAAAATCCAGTAATTAAAAGCACTTTGTGAACGTATTTTACGTTCACATCATGTATCTTGCTCATAAAGCCCACCACTTGGTCCATTTGCTTTTTCAGCTCAGCTATCTCCTTTCCTTGATTCTATTGACCTTGCACTAATGCTTGAGTAGAATTTGTTAAAGCTTCAAACATTTTATCATAATTAGCATTAGAACTGGAATTAGGAGTAGAAGAAAAGTTTTGAGGAACCTGAGGCTTTGGAAGGAAGCCTTGGGGACGGTTTACGTTCCCTTGTGGGGCTTGTTGAGCTTGATCATTGTTGGTCCACTTGAAATTGGGATGGTCCCTCCATCCGGGGTTGTAATTATTCGAATAAGGATCATACCTAGGTCGTTGGGGACCTCCTTGATATCCTCCTTGATATCCTCCAATTGCATTGGCAGATTCCCATCCACCATTTTCGATTAATTGAGGGCATTGATCCGAGTGATGCCCTTGAATAGAGCATACCCCACAAGCTTGAGATATTCCTCCTCCTTTGTTTGCTTGAAGTACCTGAGACAACAAAGTAGACATTTTATTTACCTTGTCCTCTAAAGCAGAGTGAGAAGTTACCTCATTAACTCTCCTAGATGAGGAGAGTGCCCCTTCATATTTTTGGTAGTTGAGAGCACGATTTGCAAGAAGTTCCTTAGCAATTGTAGGAGTCTTATCCATGAAAGAACCTCCGGCTGCCGCATCCAAGAGACTACGCTCTAAGGGAAGTAATCCTTCATAAAAGTAAGTGAGAAGGCTCTCTTCCTTCATTCCATGTGAAGGGCATGACGCAACAAGGCTCTTGAACCTTTCATAATAAGTGCAAAACGATTCATCCCCAGCTTGTTGAATTCCGGTTATTTGTTTCCTCAAGATAGTGACCTTTGAAGCCGGAAAGTACTTGGTGAGAAACTCACTCTTCAACTTATCCCAAGTGTTGACATGGCCGGCAAGTAAGTCAAAAAGCCATGTCTTTGCCCTATCTTCAAGAGAGAACATAAATGCCTTCATCTTGAGAATACTAATATCCCCATTCTTAGGGCACATGCTCCCACAAACAAACTGAAATTCCTTGAGATGTTTGTTAGGATCCTCGCTATTAAGCTCATGGAACTTAGGTAGGTGATGCAAGAACCCACTCTTCAATTCAAAGTCTGATTCCTTTCCTTCAGCCGGTTCCGGATATGTGATGCAAAGTGGAACAACCTCTCCCTCAGTGCCATTCGAAAGTTGCCTTATTGTTTCAGCCATTGGTGGTGCTTGATCTTCAGCAACGTTTTGTTCCTCAGATTGGTCTTCCTCCTCTTCTGAACGAGAACGTGAGGAGTTATTATCTGAGTCTTCTGAATTTATTCTTAAAGGTGCTAAAGGTTTGTCCTCACGGATGTACAATCCAGTGTTGTCCTTAAGCTTTTGTAAGCGTTCTTGAAGAGTAGAGAATGGTGTTTGTTCAGAAGTGGACATTCACCTATACAAAATAAACAAGTGAGTACAAAATTTACAAAATAAATACAAAGTATATTCTATAAGTATAAGTATTATGTATGAAAATAATCAATGTAGAAAGAATAAATGAAATTCCTATTTTGTCTATTTAATTTTAATTCACACAATACACTTAGGTACGGGAACAGAGGACCTCAAATGTGCAATGGGACTGAAGCAGCTACTCATCTTAAAGTCATGTTAAATCCAATATACCTTAGGTGTAACAACATTTTCGTTTGTGCCCTTAACATAGTCAAAAACCAAGTTGATTCCAAGCGGTAACCCAAGGTGGAATGTGCGGCCTAGGGGCAATGCCTTGACTTAAATGACTTTCCGTGTTTTCAAAGGCGAATGGCCAGATCATATGAGAGATAAGCGAGGGGCAGGATTCATTTAGTGGTACTACAGAGGCAAGCCCCTATCGACTTTTGTCAGTCTGTAGTCATCTGAATCCAAAACCTGTCACCCAGGGTCTCGACCTAGACACCATCCATGTACCCCTTACTCAGTTGAGAAAGCACTTAAGTGTTTGGCAATTCTCCAAGTGTTAATAAAGGCCGCCCTCAACCTCAAGTGACCTTTGCAAGGTACAAATGAAGGGTTTAGGCCAATATTAACAAAAGGACCTTACCTATTTCCGTTTCAAGTTACAGCTCACAACAACTCAAATAATCAACCACATATAGGACACCCTAAATAAATTACTAAGTGTTACAAAATATCACAAGTATAAGTCACAATATAAACAAGTATAAAACGTTAGGCATATAAACAAGTATAATTTCGATCCCCGGCAACGGCGCCAAAATTGCTATGCTATAAACATAGCGTCAATTAATAAACCCTATCGGTAGTATAAAGTAAGTAGGGATCGTTCACAACGAAGATCGAGGGTGTACCTAACAAAGAATGTCACAAAGAATTATTAACAAGTTCAAAGAATAATTATAAACATATATACAAAGTAAAGGGGGTTTGAAGATTGATTTAATTAAACTAAGTATAAAACAAATAAGTTACGAAATAAATGAAAGAATGAGGTGAAACATTAAGGTCACAACCCCTAGGGCACAAGTCATTACTCAATGAATTCGAACTCTACCAATTCTCTAAGTCATGTAAACGGAATTAACCTTGTGAAATATCGGAAAGCCAACTATTCCCCAATTAATCTTTTCTCTGAAATTAACCTAAGTGAAAGCACCTAGATCAAACAATTAGACACGACATCTTAGTCTAAAACGTTAGATAATCAGCCCATGTCTTAAAGCATCGAAAAGAATTGTTAACTCAAGCGCACAACCTAGCATGAATAAGTCCATGTATTTGCAATACCCTTTATTTGATTCCGACCTTTGTCCAAAGCCTTTACTACTTGTGAATTAAGTTTCGAAAACCCTAATTCTAGCTCCAATGACATGCAATATTATAAGTGCCGACCCCTATAACATAAACATATAAAAGTTCTCTATAAAGCAAAATCAAACAAACAATTTACACATAAGCAACTCTCGAAAATGAATAAGGTTCGAATCATATATATAACAAACTCATATCCATGGCTGGAAATTATAAACTCAATGTTATGTTAACTAACAAATAGAATTATCAAACAACAAAGAGGAATTCATAAAGAATAATTAAAGGCATAGTCGAAATACACCATATGGAATAGCATGAAGACTTGAAGCCACGAACCCTTGAATCCTTGAAAGCAAGCAATCCAACACGTGATCAGCAAGGTGGTGGTGAAGATGGGACGTCTCAATGAAGGTGATGGTGATGGTGCAGCCGCTACTCCTCCTCCTTGAAGCTTTGAAAACCCTAGATGCTAGAGAGTGAGGTCGAGAACCTTGATGGATGGTTGTATCGAAACTATGAAGCTTATGGAATGGTGTTCTCGAATGTGAATTGGTGAAGAACTGATTTGTGAAGCCCTCTATTTATAGGAGAACATGGAACTTGAGAAGAAATCTTGAGCGTTGAATAATTAATCCTTGAATGGCCGAGATTTCCTTGAGTAGTCACCAAGAAATCCTTCTCTCCTTCTTGCCGATTTTTAGCCTTGATTCATCCAATAAAATCTGATTTAATTGATCTCCTAATCCCTCTTGGATTGTAAGATGTGCGGCAACTCCTTGGCCTCCAAGAAACCTTGCGGCAAACCATAATTCCTTTTGTTATTGCCGAAAATCTTCCTTTGCATGCAGCCACAAATGTGTCTTGATGCATCTTTTAATCCCTGAAAATAATCCTTAAAGAATTAGTAAAAGAATTAAACAATTAAAAACTCCTAATCCTACAAGAATTAGTAAAACTTGGAGAGCAAGAAGTCCTTTTATTTTTCTGATTTATTCTTTGCGTCAAACTCTCCTAATCCTACAAGGATTAGGCCGGCCATCTCCTTTTCCTCCTTGGCAAGTGCGGCACAAACCCTAAATGGGTTAGGGTTTGCGACATAGGGTCCTTTTGGGCTTTCCTTATGGATTTGGGCTTCTAACTTGGGCCTCGTGGCAGCCCACCTCTTAATGGGCCCCGAAAAAGCCCATTAAGCTTCGTAATTTTCCGAGCCTCGATTTTCCATTCCGAGCACAAAATAGTTTTCCTGGTTGAACTAGGTTTCCTACTTCCATTAGGATTCCTGTCTTCAATAGGATTCCTGCCAAAGTCAGGAAAGATTCAAATTAGGAAGGTTTCCTAAAACAATTAGGAAAGTCAAAACAGGAAAGTTTCTTAAAAACTTTATTTTCGCACATGCTCATGTATAAGTATTATTTAGGGACTCAAAGATAGAAACTAAGCTAAATAGCAAAGTTAACCAATAAATCACAGCCAAATAATAGGGAAAATACAATAAAAACGTAGCATATAATGCTCCTATCATAGAGCTTGAAGGAGGAGAGAAGAACGAAGAGGAGGCTTGCACATATCTTTAGAGTCACCAAGGAGCTGCTGGCTACGACCCTTGAGCAATTCTTAACTCTTTCTCTCTTTAGTTTTATGTTTATGCTTTCCTCTTTGAGATTAATGATGTATTTGACAATGAATTGTGAGTAGTTCATTAGATTGGGGGCTAGGGTTGTGTGCTCTAGCCCATGATGATGTTTTGATGATTTCTCCTGAATATGCATGATGATTTCGTTTCTGGATATGTTCATTGTGTAAATGCAGTTTTGTTTGATGCTTGGCTAGGAACTTAACTAATTTTTAAGCATGTGTTAGACTTAACTTGTTAGGATTTTATGCTAGTTACATATTATCCTAGGTGTTTACTTTGAGCATGATGAGTTTATGTCAATGGACTGAATTTGTTTGAATCTTGATTCTTGAAACTCTATGCCTAGGAAGTTTGTTTGAGACCCTAACAAGGCTTGGATAAATGGACTAGGAGTATTTGTGACCCTAATAAGGCACAAAATAGGCCTAGAAGAGTCAATCCTAAAACCATAACATGGCTGGGATAAGGGGTTTGATCCATAGTGAATTCATTGTTGCATGTTCTTGAGATTTGTCATACATTTGATTGGGATAGAGTGAACCCGAAACCCCAATCGTTTCCATCCATTTGATCACACACAAAGCATACATTTGTTGGGCTTGTCACCACAATTTCATCTTGATTAGATTGGTTACTTAGTCACTGTTCTTGCCACATTTGGTCACTGTTTTGGTTACAAGTCACTCAAGAGTGACACACAATTGAACACTACACATCCATGTTGCACATACTTCACATCTAAGTACATAATCCATCCCTAATCACTTCACTTCTAGTGCATAGCCTATCTTGGTTGCATTTGTTCACCAAAGTGGGATCTTGGGCCTTCCAATCCCTTGGGTACGACAACCCCTGGTCACAATTTACCATCAACTACACTTTGACGGCGATACTCACATTCACCCCGTAATTATCGAGTAGTAAGGAGGTAGGGAAGCTCGGGAGAGCTTGAACGCATAGAGACGGTGGCGTCGCCGGGAGGCGTGACTGCCCGAGCTTGGCTCGTCGGTGGTGGGCGACCAAGTCTGTACGGCTGTACCGGTGATTGGTTGTCAAAATATAGGAAATAGTAAATTAGACTCGGGATTGTCGAACCACGGGGATTGGAGGCCTAAAACCTAAATAGTAAAACGTAACCTAATTTTCTACCACTAAAATATATTTTTAGGGTTTTTCTAATTTTACCTAAACAATTAAATGAACTAAGCAAACTAAATAAAATGAAATAGTTAAACAATATAAATAAACAAAAATCATCAATATTTTTGGGTTTTTCATAAAATAATTAAATCATACAAATATCAAATTACACAAATAAATTAACCAAATATTCAAAATACAAAGTAATCAAATAAATTCACACAACATAAAATTAAATTGAGTTTAAGGGAAAGAAATGCTCAATGAGTTTGGCGAATGTAGTTCGGGGAGCTCGGATGTCCATAGCAGATTGGACTGGGCCTTGCAGGTGTAGATAGCAATTGGGCCTTGGGCAATTGTTCTTGGGCTTTGACTTGGTCAAAGGCCCACTCTTTCCTTCCGGTCAAGCCGGTGACTAAACTTCATTCAGGTTGACTTTTCAACTCTGAAATTCTATTCTTCAGCCCGTGGTTTCTCTTGTATTCATCTCTAATTATCATCTTCTTCACAGCTAAGCAAGAGAGAGAGAGCAGCACCGGCGGCAGCTACAGTGAGCGGCGGAGACAGCAGCAAAGGGATTGGGTCGGCGCTGGGCTTTGAGCGGTGGAGACTATGGTTCTGGGTTCTTCAAGGACGAGAGAAGCGGCGGCGAAGGCGCGGGCTGGTGAGGACAGAGATGGCCGGACTGGAATTAATCGATTGCTGCAGGAACAGAACATAAGAGAAGCGGTGCCGGCGTTGTCTGGCGGAGGCAGAGGAGGCACGGGCTGGTCGTGATCGATGGCGTGGTGGGGTGGATTGAAAATCGAGCAGGGGCTCGGGATTTCTGGGCAGAAGTCGATGGCTTGTAGCAATGCGTCGGCGGCGGCGCGGTGCTATGAAGCACGGCGTTGCAGGTGGTGTAGTGATGGAGGCGGTGTTCGATGGTGGTGATTCAGCATGAGCTCGACTTGAGGAAGCTCACGGTATTGAACTGTATTTCTGGAAATTGTAATTGGACCAAGGTGAGGTCGTGATTGATTGTTGCTATGATTTTTGTGTTGCTTGATTTGAGATTGCAAGCAGAGCAAGGGCTAGAGGGTGATTGTGGATGTGAGCTATTAGAACAGAGGAAGAAAGGGGTCACGGTTTGTGGTGATGGGTACAGTGGGTGTAGAGAGAAATAGAGGTGGTGCAGAGAATAGAAAGAAAGAAAGAAAAGGTGAAGAAGAGAAAGGAAAGAAGAGGGAAGAAGAAGAAGAAGAAATCAGAGAAGAAGGGGAGAGAAGAAGATGGGGAAGAAGATTGAACCCCCCGGCCCTCGGCTTATTCAAAACTGGAACAATGGTTGGTATATAAAGAGAAGGGATGGAAGTGAAGATTGTGGATTGATGAACTGGAAGATCCAATTTGAATTCAAATTGGAGTGGAGGTTGTCTGGTGGGATGGTGGATGAATTGCTGGCTTGCTTGGCTGGAAAACCATGTGAGGATTTGAATCAAAGAACCGGGCTGCAGACAAAGGATAAACAAATCAAAATAAAATAACAAAAATTAAATTAAATAAAAATAAAAATAAAACAAAAGAAAAATAAAATAACAAATGAAATAATAGAATAAATACTAAAATAGAAATGAAAATAAATAAAGAAAAGAATAAATATAAAACACAAACATGGGGAAATAAAGTGGAGATTTAATTTGTGTTTCACCACCGCGTGTGGTGGTTGCGCCTCCGTGAGTGGTGGTTTGCCGGCAAAATTGCCGGGATTCGAAACGGTTTCCAAAATCTTCGTACAATGTTATTTTCCACTTCTGAATGATGACCGGTGTCATCAGATAATTGAAAAGTCACGGTTGACTTTCCGAAATTGCGCTGTAAATCTCCAAAATTCACCTTTTATGTGTAAATTAGCATTTTTCATATATTTTCCCTGAAAACACGAAAACAAACATTAAACTGACAAATAAGCTTTTAGAATAGCATCAATCAAAGTATTTAGAGCACTTTGTGAACGTATTTTACGTTCACATCAACCGGTAGGAAGCCGCGGCTGTGCTGCGTTCTTGGGAGAGACGGCGCTCCCGGTAGGCTTCCTCTCTTCCCGGTAGGAACCTAGAAGCTTGAATGCTTGATTTGCTTCGGTGGGTGGGAGTATTGAGAGGAAGAGGAGCTGGGGGTACCGAGAGGCGTTAGTCCTCCCTGCCGGTGTCGCGACAAGATAGAGAAAGGGAGAGAACGGTGGTTGCCCAAAGTAAATTTGGGTGTTGCTCTCTACACCCTCTTTTTTTTTTTTTTTGCTGAAGCAGTACCGTGCAAACAAGGGTGTTTCCTTTCCCTTTTTTGTTTAGATACCGAGAGTGGTCATCGGTACCGGACATGACCCTTTTTTTTCTATCTTTTTTGCTACCAGTAATAAATGGAGATATTGGTTGGCATCTCGGCACTGAAACGAAACGAAGTACCGAGATGAAAGAGATGTACCGACATGTTTTTATTTGGCGCTGCTCTGGTCGGGCTCGGTACCATTGATTTGATTTTTTTGTCTACTATGCTTGTGGTGATGGGCTCCAGATACATTGATTGAAATAGGAAGGAACCGACAAGACTTTTTGTACGGGTTCCCACAGACGGCGCCAAATGTTTCTGCCGTTTTCCGACGGGTCGGGAGGAACGGGTCAGAGACCTTCGGTAGCCACAATCACACACAAAGACATAGAGACAAGATTTATAGTGGTTCACCTGGCTCAATGCGAGTCCTAGGCTATGTCCACTTTTAGGGGGTTCCACTATAGTGAATAATAATTACAAGTGTTTGACAGGTACTGAGTTGTCAGGTACCGGTAAGGAGGTACCGGTAAGATACTTAGTCCCGAGAGGGGGTACCGAGAGGGGGTACCGGTAAGATATTTAGTCCCGAGAGGGTACTTGGTACCGAGTGATTGTTCGGTTTTTACCGTAGTCATTAATTATTACCTAAACTTCCTAACAATTGTCGTTGTAAAGTATAATGGGAAATAGAGGTTTTTCCCACAGAGGATTGTTATATTTACTTTTCAATGTCACAATAAATTAAATTAAATAAAGAATTATTATTAACAAGTATAAAGAATAAAGAATATATATATATATACAAAATTAAATAAACTATACAGTATTGTTTCTATTTACAAAAATATACATTATATACAAAAGTATTTTTGGGGGTTTTGAGATTTTTGAAAACAATAAATAAATAAAAGGAAATATTTTTGGATTTTTATTATTTTTGAAAATATATTAAAACACACACACATATTGATTTCTCTAAGTCATATGATCGAAATTAACATTGTGAAACATTAGAAAGCTAATTATTTCCCAATTAGACTTCTCTCTGAAAATTAACCTAAGTGAAAGCACCTAGATCAATCAATTAAACATGTCATCTTAGTCTAGAAAGCTAGCTAGTCAAACCATGTTCAAAGCATCGAAAAGAATCGTTAATTCAAGTGCACAACCTAGTATGGAAAAGTCCATCTATTTCCAATCCTTTTTATTTGATTCCGACCTTTGTCCAAAGCCTTTACTACTTGTGAATTTGGTTTCCAAAACTATTAGGTGAATCGGATTCCTAACTCTAGCTCCAATTAGATGCAAATATTATAAGTTTCGAACCCTATAACAAAAGCACATAAAAGTTTTCCGTAAAACATAATCAAACAAACAATCACACAAAAGCAACTTAGAAAAATCAAATCACAAATATTATGCAAAAATAGAAAATAAACAAATATTTACAAAATAACATTTCCCAAAATTATCCACGAATAGTTAATTAAACAAAAATAAATTATAATAAATAAACGAAGTTTGGAAAAAATGTTACTGTTGTGTCCATGAAAATGGACACTGTCTGGCAGGCGAAGGTGGCAAACTCAGCTATAGAATATCGTAAATTTGGATGTGGCGGGTGCGCAAAGCAATTGGGCTTGGACCTTGGGGAAGCTCACGGTGGTTCATGGTGATGAGCTTGGCAGTGAATGATTGAGATGAATTGGTGGTGATGGATATGTTTGTGAGCTGCTGTGATTGATGGTTTGTGATTGCAGGAGCTCTCTTAAATAGAGAAGGGAAGGGGGAAACGGCCAAGAAGGTGGATGCTGCAGATTGGAATTGAGGCCATGTGAGGAGCTGAATTGATGGATGAATGGAAGAACAACAAGGATGGGTGGTGTCACGACCCCAAACCCGAGACCAATATTATATGAAAATATGGTACCCGAATCTGCGGTGTGAAACGAAGAAAACATATTTTCCTCAATAATAATAAATCAAATGAAACAAATGTCTGAAATAATACGTTTACTTGAAAATCAAAAAAAACATTGTTATCTTACAATATCAGAGTTTACATAAAATTTATTTAATTAGAATCATAGTAGAAACATATTCGTTTATATGTTCATCCCCTTTTCCCCAAGCTTCGTAACCTGAAAACAAGGAGGTGTAGCATCATGAGCAACACAGGCCCAATAAGTACAGCTTACATTCTTATATTAATGTGTCTTATAAGTCATCAAAATTGAACAACCAATCAAAAATGTACTTAGAACATTTTATGTTGCTTCATACCAATTTTATTGAATATAATCAATAACGTTTTTAACCCAAATAATTCGGTCTTAAATGTAATTTCACTTTTCACCGAAATGACTATTAATGCATCACTAGTAGATGATTAAATTAAACAATATATCATTTCATTTAACAACATAACATGCTATCGCAAATAGATAGTATTCAACTACATACCGAATATGCATGGCAACATATATTCGATGAGAATAATATATACCTCACTTTTCAATGAATAATTCAGGTTGACTGATAATAATTCATAAATTCATATATTGAGGTCCTTAATACCAAGCATGAATAGTAATCACAAATTCACAGGCCAACAAGATATGGCAAATAAATATTCAATCACTTCACTTTTCAATGCATAATTCAGGTTGACTGATAATGATGCATCAATTCATATGCCAAGGTCCTTAATACCTAGCACAAGTAATAATCATAGATTCCATATGCCAATAAGATGTGGCAAACAAATATTCAATCAGTCAGAATATTATATACTTCACTTAGTGACTCTTTCGGATAGAGGTTGACTGGTAACCAAAACATAAGACCTGTAATGTAACAGGTTAAGCCGCAGCATACCTGGTCCTTAATACCAAGCATGTACACTCACGGTCCTTAATACCTATGAGTATAATAGTGCACTATCTGAAGGGACTAGGGCCCACAGCTAACTCTGAACGTCCATAGATCGTTCATACCAGTAATTCACTTAAGCTTGATCGAGGATATACCGACTCCCCGGTTTCAAATATAATTAGAATTGTCAAATATTGTCTTGATGTAAGACAAGTCACAAATTATGTCATATGTACATATACACATGCTTAAGCCTTTCATATAAATGCATATGTGATATAGATGAAAGACATAAGTAGATAAATCACATAATCAAGTTAATTACCAAGGTAAGCATGTGATATCTCAAATACACTCTAAACAATATATACTTCCATACATGTATAATACTAAGTTGATGTATTCACTTAGTAAACAAGATCATGCACCAATATAAGATTAGTAGATAATCAAATGCAAGTAAAACACATATAAAATGAGGCATATGTAAAACAAGATATACATATGTTCATAAACACAAAACATAAGTAAATGAACTCATGTAATAAGCAAGATCCTTAACATAAGGTTAATAGCATAACCAAGTAAATTATTGTAAGACTTTGACAAGTAAGGAAATAAAGTCATGCACAATAAGATAAAATCAGATTTAGAATTTCATTCTTTAGTCCTTTAGTTCAAGTCCATGAGAGAACATTTTCATGTTTCTCCAATTATAATCATTGAAGTTCAAATTCAATATCTTGTCCATCGTAAATCCGATATAGGTAAGTGAATACCCTATCTCAAAGGGAATTTCATAAGGAATTCAAAGGTATAATCCAAATAATCATGTCCAAAGTGTCCAAGTCCAGAATCACAAATTAACCAAAACAGTACCTAAATAGGTATTCATGATTTTATTCTCAATTGCACAAATTACTACGTACTTTATTTTAATCAATTATTTATGATATTCTCCAGATCACAATTTCATATTATGAGCTTCGTATTGATATAAAGATCATAAAATTTGGCTAGAAATGAGTGAGATATGACAACTTGAAGTTATGAACAGTTTATCCGTTTTCCAGCGAGTATGCTGTCTAAAAACATAGATTACAAACGTTTTAACCGTTGGATTATCGTGACATTTAAGAATGAGATAGAAGACACAACTTTACACAACTTTCATGAAGAAGTTCAGATGTGAAAATAAACATAAATATGAGTTTCAAGCTACCAAAGTTGGCTTACGGGATTAATTCCAGAAAACAAGATTAGCTTTCTATAAAACTTATCATTTTCCATTTCCTTCTTGCTTGTGTACTTTGATAAATCTTAAAGACAAAAGACTATAAGCATGTATTCTGTACTTACATGAATTGAAGTGATCAATAGAAGGTTGGAAGATTGAACTAGCTTCACAATTGAAAGATCATTAGTTCTTGAGCAATGAATTTTTAACTAAAGATTGCTCTATTTTATGAGCATTTCTAGAGGGAATTTCTATGCTATTGGGAAGGCTGAAGTAGGAAGAGCTTGGGAAGAGCTTGAGAGAATTGTGAATTAGCAAAGAATATAATGGCTGAACCATTCTATTTATAGGCTAGAGATTTTGCTAACCTTACTTTGGTTAGTTCTTAATCTTAGTTGATTACATCTACTTGATAAGCAAGTAGTTGATTACATCTACTTGATAAGCAAGTAGTTAATTAAAGAATCAGAAATAAGAGTTTAAGGCTGATTACTTACGTGCTGGAGAGACTTAGGATCAGTTATAGAAGAGTGAGATCAATGTTGGGTCATGCTTCCATCACAAGGTCAATTCCATTTCTCCATATGCTCTATCTATCTTGTAAAAATCATAACTAACTTTAGAAATATGATTTTCAGGTGATTCCAACTCTAAGGGTTTCCTTAAGATGTCTACTACAAATCATTAGAAGACCACATCCTCAAATAATAAACCCATTGGTGCAGTTTATACGAAATAGTTGACTAGGTCAGAAAATCTTCGAAAATACATTAAACTTCCGCTGACCATAACTTCTTCATATGTTATCAGACTTTTGCGTGCCACATGTCTACGAACTCGTAATGACAAGATCTATGACTTTTGTGAAGGAAGTCATCAAAGAAAATTAACGAATAAGAAAGTCAACTCTTGACCCCTTGAAAATAAAACGTTTCAAGTAAATATTCGTCCCGAAATACTTTCCCTTCACAAACTAGATAAGAAAACTATTATCTAATCCCTTAATTAATTTCAAGAATATTCAAGAAATTAAATATAAGAGTTCGGGTCGTTACAGGTGGCTCGGTGGAGCACTCAGAGATTCCAAGGAATAGAGAAAATGAGCTAAAGGAACCGGAGCCATGTGAGGGAGTGGAGGTGAGCTGGAGATGCTGCCTGGAATTGCAGCCATGTGAGGTGAACGTGGGCGGCTTGGTTGGTGATGGTGGTGCTGCAAACAAAACAAAAACAAAACAAAATAAATTAACAATTAAAAATAAATATAAAATCAAAAATAAACAAAAAGTATAAAATATAAAAATCCATATAAATATAAAAATAAATATAAATATAAACATGGGAAAATAAAATGGAGATTAAATTTGTGTTTCGCCACCGCGTGTGGTGGTTCGCCGACAAACTTGCCGGGATTCGGAACGGTTTCCGAAATCTTCGTACAATATTTTATTCCACAAATGAAAGTCACGGTTGACTTTTCGATTTACGCTGAAAACCTCCAAAATGCACCTATTCTGTGCAGATTAACATTTTCCTGGTATTTTCCCTAAAAACACGAAAACAAACATTAAACAGACAATTAAGCTTTCGGAATAACAAAATCCAGTAATTAAAGGCACTTTGTGAACGTATTTTACGTTCACATCACACCCCTACACTTGAACTATTGCTAGTCCTCGAGCAAACACGAAACAAAATAACACAAAACAGAAAGGGAAACACAAAACAGACTGTCTTTCCAATCATAATCCTCAGCAAGTTCGAAAGAGTTATAATTAAGAGAATAGAAATTATATACCAAGGCTAAAGAATTTGCTAAGCATTTAACATGTACATCTCATTTATGCTCAGGTGTGTGTGTGAAAACCAAGTATACAATTAATGTCAAGCAATCCAATAGGCACATCGAAACAACAATAACCACTAAAGCTCACAAGATTCACTAAATATTTCCGCTCAGTGTTTAGGGTTAAGTGTTTACTCTCAAAACAATTACACAAGTAGTGTTCCCATAAGCTTGCTCATTAACCAACTCTCTACAATTAATCCACAAATCATCAGATCATAAGGACTTTCAGGTGAAACAGGGACCAAAGGGTGGATGGTAAATGGTGAATGGTAAATGAAATGAAAGGACTAGAAATGAAAAATGTTTCACATGTTTGCAAGACAAATCAACGACTTTGAAACTCATACTTATGCTAAACCCGAAACAACTCTTATTTTCCTCCAACCTTTTATTGAATTCAAAAATAATACAACAAAATAACTCTATTTTTGGAATTTCTCTTTCTTTTTTTTTTCTTTTTTTTTTCTTGAGGAACTTTATTCCTTCGTTTTGTTTTTGATTTTGATTTTTTTTTTGTTTCTTTGAACAAATACAACAAAATAAATAAACCACATGTTTCTTTCTCTTTTCATTATATTTTTTGAGTAACTTCAGATTTTTTTGTACAATTAGATAAAGAAACATGTGGTTTCAATTACATAGCTTTGATTTATAGTTATTGTATAATCTTTGAGGATTTTAATATCCTCACATAATTGGATCAAGAAACATGAGGTTTCAGTCTTATTTTATTATATAACTCTTGATAAACATGAGGTTCTAAGAATATCGGATCAAAAAGCATGCAGTTTTGATATCTTTTCATTATAGTAAGGGATATCTTAGGTAGTAACTTTTTTATCTGCTCATATAGTAATCTCGTTGAACTTAATGAATTTTGACATTTTCTCTCTCAAAAAATGAAAAAAAACTCTTTCTTATTTGCATACATTCGACAGTGTAAATCCATAATTTGAACTGTTGATCTTATAACCCTTAAAGATCATTTTTACAAAAAATAATTCAAATAGGAGATTGTTAACTCATTCAATTATATCAAACAAAAAGACGGTTTTGGTAAAATCTAATATTAATTATCATAACTAGTTGTCTATTTGTTTGATGCAATTGCATGAATAAACAATAGAATTTAACATACACACCATGACAACATTTTTTTTGCGTTGATTTTTATTTTTTTTCAAAATTGTGCAGAATTGATCTATAAATGATGTTTTATAATATCAACGGTTAAAATTATAGAATTACAATACTGAATATATGCAAATAAAAAAAGTTTGGATGCAAGCATCCGACCTAGGTAGGGCCATAGGTTTTTTCTATAAAAAAAGGTCAATATATGAAAATAATGAAAAATTAAAGTGGAGTGTAATTTGGAAAAAAAAAATTAGAGTACCCAAATAACTTCGCATTTGCGATTCAGGTAATCCATTAATTGTTCCAAACAGAAAACTCCTTTTAGCTTTCTATTTAAGATAATTTTTGGGTTAACCTATTTGAAGAACCTAAAAATTCACCTCCTTGAAATTAACACATTTTCAGTTTAAATTTTCACGATCCAACCGTTCATGTATTATAACATAATATAGAAATCGCTTCTACAAAAAAAAAATGGAGACTTTTTGGTCACTTATTTATAAAAAATAAATAGACAGTTTATCATAATAATAGTAATTGTTGTCAAAACTATCCATTGGGACCGGCTCTTTTCTTTGGTCCGGGGGTGAGGAATGCAGACAAAGATCATATTCAAAGTATTCTTGGGATTACCATGAGAAGTACTTGGAATTATCTACTATGTCTGGTAGGAACAAGAAGCAGATATTTAAGAGTATTCAGGGGCGATTGGATAATCATATGACAGGATGTCAGATCGAGTAAATTTCTATCCAAGGCTGGGAAGGTGATGTTAATTAAGGCAGTAGCACAGGCAATTTCAACTTATTCGATGTCTGTTTTCAGGTTGCCAAAGTGATGTGAACGTAAAATACGTTCATAAAGTGCTCTAAATACTTGGATGGATGCTATTCTGAAAGCTTATTTGTCGGTTTAATGTTTGTTTTCGTGTTTTCAGGGAAAATATGTGAAAAATGCTAATTTACACATAAAAGGTGAATTTTGGAGATTTACAGCGCAATATCGGAAAGTCAACCGTGACTTTTCGATTATCTGATGACACCGGTCATTATTTGGAAGTGGAATATAACATTGTACGAAGATTTCGAAAGACGTTTCGAATCCCGGCAATTTTGCCGGCGAACCACCACTCACGGAGGCGCGACCACCACACGCGGTGGTGAAACATATTTTAAATCTCCATTTTATTTTCCCTATGTTTTTGTTTTATATTTATATTTATTTTATTTCTATTTTAGTTTTTATTTTTATTTCATTTAATTTCTTTTATTTTATTATTTTATTTCTCTTTTATTTTATTTTATATTTATTCCTTTTTGTTTCTTTTTATTTTAATTCTTTTGTTTGTGTTTTGCAGAGCACGTTCACCGGCCAGCTCCTTCATGGATCTTGAGCTGGCCTTCCACCATCTTCACAATCACCCACTCCTCAGATGAATTCAAATTCAAAATATCTTTGCTTTGGCTTTCCACTTCAACTACCATCACAGACCATCTTTTCCTCCTCCTCTTTAAATACAGAGTCCCTATTTCCACCATCCTCTCACCCCTCCATCTTCCTCAAGCTACCGTGTATGGCTCACCCAGCCATGCCTTCTGTCCTAACCCCTTTGTTCACTCTCTCTGTCCTCCAAAGCGTCCGTGCATAGCCACACTTGGCTATGCCTTCTATTCTTCCTCCTCTGTTCCTCTCTGCAATTAATCTCTCCTCTCCTCACTTCTTTCAAAAGCTACCTAAGCACCGTCTTCTTTCCCCCTTCTGCAATTCACCCACTGCAATCAATTCCACAAACTCTCCGTTCTCTGTTCCTCACTAAAATCAATCAATCTCCAATCAATCTCTTCTTTTCTTCCCCCTCTGTACAATTACTCACCACTAATCTCGTGCTCAGTTTCAATTTGCAGGACCCATCGCCGCCATCACCATTTCAAGCGACACCGTGGCTGCTCTTTGCTCTGCCGCGCCTCCAGCGCTACACCATGGAATCACCATCACGGCCTCCTTGCTCCTCACAGCTTCTTCGACGCCGCCATCAGATTTCAGTCCAGCCGGTCCTTCAAGATCACCTCGGCGTCGCTCCTCACGCCGAGCCAAGCCCAAGCTGCCACCAGCAAGGCCCAGCCCCGAATTCCTTAGCCCACGAGCCCGTGCTCCTCTCCTCGCCGTCGACCCAGGCGCCGTTCCCTTCTCTCTCACGCCGCCGTGAGTTTCAATAAATGCCCGGCCGGAAATCCCTGCCGGATCGATCCGTCAATCACAATCAACCCGGTCCGCCGCGCCGTTCTCATCCCGCTGCTGCCTCTGCCATCACACCGTCGCCGATCCTCTGCGACGCCTCTGCCCAGAAACTCGAGCCTAGTCACCGAAGCTGCAGCCGGCGCCTCTAAGCCCAGCGCCATCTCTGCCATCACCGGTTTCGATCCCTGCAATCAACCCGTGTTCCGATCTCCCCTTTCTCTGCTCTGCCCAGAATTCGCGAAGAAGAAGTGAAAGCTAATGCTGACATGGAGAGGAATGGATGAGAACCAATGAGATGCCAAGGTTGACTTTTCAACAAAAGAAGGAAGTCACGCAAGGGCTGGTCTCTGTTCGCAAGAAGAAAGAATTGAAAGTCAGCTTGACTTTCTTAAATTGGGGCTCCTAGCCCAATGCCTCAAAGCCCAATGGCCCAAGCCCAATCTGTTACAAGCTCTCCGAAACTCCATCGACAAATTCATTGAGCATTTTATTTCCCTTAAACTCATTTCATTTTATTTGTTTAAATATTTGTTGTGTGATTTATTTGATTTATTTGTATTTTGAATATTTGTGTGATTTAATTATTTATTGAAAAACCCAAAAATATGTTTTTAATTCATTTGTGTGTTAGTTTAATTTCTTTATTGTTGGTGTGTTTTATTTAATTGTGTTAGTTTGAATTGTAATTGAATTTGTATTTTTCTTGTTTTATTTTCAAAAAGATTAAAAATCCAAAAATATTTCCTTTTATTTATTTCTTGTTTTCAAAAGAATTTCAAAAACCCAAAAAGAATACTTGTGTATATATTGTACATTTTTGTAAATAGAAACAATATAGTTTAATTAATTTCGTGACATTAGAAAAGTAAATAAACAATCCTCTGTGGGAAAAACCTCTACTTCCCATTATACTATTCAACGACAAATTGTTAGGAAATTTAGGTAATAATTAATGACGTCGGTTTTACCGCATATCACAAAGGGTGTTTGCAAATCTTTTCGAACAGAGGTTGCAAGATATTGGTGGGGAAAGGGAGATGGTAAGAAAGGTATTCATTGGTGCAAATGGGAGGTTTTATGCAAGCACAAGAATGAAGGTGGGTTATGATTTCGTAATTTGGAAGGTTTCAATAAGGCACTGCTGGCCAAAACAGTATGGCGCATAGTCTTTCCTATCCCCTTTATCCTTAGTTCATCGAGTCCTCCAAGGAAAATATTTCCCTCACTCTACTTGGGCTGATGTAGGACTGGACTCTCACCACTCTTTGATTTGGAAAAGTCTTGTTTGACAATGGTTTAAGATGGAGAATTCAAAATGGTGCGTTAGTATATGTTTGGGGAGATAAATGGATTCCATGGCCATGGAGTTTCAAAATTTTAACTCCTTGCTCCATGCAGCCTAACTTGAAGGTATGTGATCTAATGAGATCTCCAGATGTGTGGAATCTTGACTTCCTTCAAGCTAATTTTCTACCACAGGATGTAAGAAATATTCTATCCATTCCTCTTGTTATTGGTAGGGGAGGTGACACAACAATATGACATTTTACGAAGGATGGACGGTATACACTGTTAAGTCGGGTTATCAGCTAACAATGGATCTATATAATGCAGCAACTATTGCAGGGGAGGAATGCAGTAGAGGGGCAGAGATTGGTAATTCAACTTGGTCAAAAATCTGGAGATTAAAAGTTGCCAATAAGATTAAAATTGTCATATGGAGAGCTTAATTGTCAAAATTGTCTTCCTTGTATAATCAATTTATTGCGCAGGGGGATTGGTTCTAGTGCTCAATGCTTCATATGTGGGCATACAAAGGAGTAAATTGCAATTAACCATGTTATTTGGGAATGTAAAGAAGCGAGACGAATCTGGAAGCATATATACCTCATTGTACAATGTCTACAAAGAGTGGCGGGAATCAAGTTTCCTAGATTTGTTCAACCATGTGAAGTTAGAGTTGCCAATAAGATTAAAATTGTCATATGGAGATTAAAAGTTTCCAATAAGTTAGAGTTAATTAGATTTGTTCAACCATGTGGAGTTAGAGTTCTCTAAATTGGAGCTGGATTTCTTTGTTGTAGTTGCTTGGTGGATTTGGAAAAATCGAAATGATGCTACATTTGGTAAGACTCCATTAGGTAGTGAACAATTGGTGTTGAAGGCTCAGGATTGGATACATGATTTTGCTACTACTCATAGTTCTCATCATGCAATTTCTCAGTCATCTCAGCTGTATGAGCAGCATGTTAAATGGTGGCCACTTCAGGAGCACTTTGTGAAGTTAAATGTGGATGCTGCGTTGATTTGCGGTAAAACCGACGTCATTAATTATTACCTAAACTTCCTAACAATTTGTCGTTGAATAGTATAATGGGAAGTAAAAGTTTTTCCCACAGATGATTGTTTATTTACTTTTCTAATGTCACGAAATTAATTAACTATATTGTTTTTATTTACAAAATGTACACAATATACAAAAGTATTCTTTTTGGGTTTTTGAAATATTTTGAAAACAAGAATTAAATAAAATGAAATATTTTTGGCTTTTTAATATTTTTGAAAATAAATAAAGTAAAACAAGAAAATACAAATTAAGATGCAATTTAAACTAACACACTTAAATAAAACACACCAACAAATAAAGAAATTAAACTAACACACAAATGAATCAAGAACATATTTTTGGGTTTTTCATAAAATAATTAAACACACAATTCAAATTAATCAAATATTCAAAATACAAATAAATCAAATAAATCACACAACAAATATAATTAAAAAGAGTTTGAGAGAAAGAAATGCTCAATGAATTTGTCGATGGAGTTTCGGAGAGCTTGTAACAGATTGGGCTTGGGCCTGCGGGTGTACTTAGCAAATTGGACTTTAGGCAATGGGCCTTGAGCATTGGGCTTTGAAGCCCAAATTAAGAAAGTCAAATTCAGCTTTGCCTTGTTTGACCGTGGTCTTCAGCTAACTTTTCAACACAGCAAATTTCTTATTTCTTCTTCTTCATCCCGTGACTTCTCATTCCTTCTTTGACTTTTCAACTCCTTATTTTATTCTTCCTCATTTCTTTTCTATTCTTCCCGTGCTCTTTCATCTCAGTTCAGCTCCTCTTCTTAATTAACTTCTTCTTTGCTTCTGCTTCAGCCCGTGCATCAAAGAGAAAGAGAGACCTTGAGTGAGAGCAGCTCCGGTGGAATGATGTATACTGCGCGGCGCGGCAATGGAAAGCAGGGGGTGCGGTGAACTTGGAAGCACGGGAAAGCTGCGGGCTGGGTTCAGGAAATTGAAGCGGTGCCGGATTTGCAGGAGATCCGCGACGGCGCAGCAGAGAGGATGAGCGGCGGTGATTGAGCTGTGATGACGCCGACGCTGCGCAGGGAATAGAGGCGACGACGGTGATTGGGTTGCCGGCAGATTGGAAGCTTGGTGATGAACTGTTGTGAATTGATTTGTGCTTCTGAATTGGGTTTGCAGCAGCGGCGCCGGCGAGCTTGAGGTCGAATTCAGGGGCAGAGAGAACGGCGGCGCGGCAAGGGAGCAGCGGTGGCGGCAGAGAGCAGAGCACTATGAAGTTCAAGCTGCAATTAAAACATAGATTTATTAATTGTTTGAGAACTTGAATCGATTAATTTGCAGATGAATTATGGAGGGGTGAAGGTGATGATGGTTGTGATGATTGTGGGTGATTGTAGATGATTTGAGGCTTTGAGTGAAAAGCTTTGTTAATTAGAAGAAGGGAGGTCGTGTGCTTTTGATGGTGTTTCCGTGAGCAGTGGGCTCACGGTGGTGATTGGGATTGCAGGAGTAACAGAGGGGGGAAAGAAGAAGGGGCTTAGATAGCTTAGGACAGAAGAGAGGAGAGGAGAGTTTTTGTGTTTGCAGAGAGTAACGGAGGAGAATTTGCGAAATAGAGAGAGATTTTGACGGAGAGTGACCGGAGAAGAACATAGAAGGGACAAAGAAAAGAAGGCACGGCTGTGTGAGCCGTACACGGACTCTTGAGAACAGAGTGAGTGAGTAACCAGAGAGAAGGCAGCTAGGTGAGCTACACGAACGCCAGAGAAATATGGAGGGGGAAAAGAGATGGGGAAAGAGTTGGTGGCGCGGGGAGAAGCCCCGGCCAAAGAAAACTAGAATAGTTTCTGGTATTTAAAGAGAAAGAATAGCAGTGCAAGATGGTGGATTGATGAATTCAAAATCAAATTGAAGGAGTGAGTGCGATGGTGGAAGCTAGCTGGAGATGCTGCCGGTGGAGTGAGCTCGGTGGTGGCTGGGTAACATGGGTAACATGGCTGCAGCAAATACACAAAATAAAATAACAAAAGAAAAGAAAAATAAAATAATAAAAGAAATAAAAATAATAAAATAAAATAAATAATAAAAGAGAATAAAAATAAACATAAATATAAAGTATAACTAAGGGAAAATAAAATAGAGATTTAAAATATGTTTCACCACCGCGTGTGGTGGTTGCGCCTCCGTGAGTGGTGGTTCGCCGGCAAAATTGCCGGGATTTGGAACGGTTTCCAAAATCTTCGTACAATGTTATATTCCACCTCCGAATGATGACCGGTGTCATCAGATAATCGAAAAGTCACGGTTGACTTTCCGATATTGCGCTGTAAATCTCCAAAATTCACCTTTTATGTGTAAATTAGCATTTTTCACATATTTTCCCTGAAAACACGAAAACAAACATTAAATCGACAAATAAGCTTTCAGAATAGCATCCATCCAAGTATTTAGAGCACTTTATGAACGTATTTTACGTTCACATCATGTGTTTGCAAAAGACATTCAATGCACTGGATTTGGTGCTATTGTTTGAGATGAGAATTGATTGCTTTTGTTTAGTATCATGGAGTCTATCCCTGGGAAAGTCTCTGTTTTTGCTGCTGAGTCCCGTGCTATTTTGATAGAATTGAGGGTTTATCTTCATGAAGGTTACATAAAAGTTGAAGTTGAAAGTGATGCACTGAATGTAATCCAAACTATTAAAGTAGAGAACTGAGATTTAAGCCCAGAAGGACCATTCTTTGACAACATCAAGTTGGTAGCAGATCTGTTGGATGAGGTTACATGAAAGAAAATCCCACGAGTTTGTAACAATGTGGCTCATTCTCTTGCAAAAGCGGTTATTCCTGTTAGCAACCCAGTTTATTGGAAAGAAGTTGGTCCTCCTAAAAGGAATGGTTGGTTTTTAAAAAAATTATTTAGTGCGAAATAAGTTTAACATTTAAACTACTAAATAACCAAAAAACCATTCCTTAGCCCTTGAGATCTTTGGCTTAGTTATGATATATATATAAACATAATATTCATAGTAGAAAAATCAAGAGGAAGTTCAAGTTCTACTCACCCTTGGAGCGTGATATCAATCCGATCCAAGTGTACCACCAAAGTTCCTCTCCTTGGTTTCTCCTTAATGATGTTTCCTCCACCTTGTAGCACCTTTGGATATGATCTTCTTGAACACCTTCTTGTGCTTGAGAGCTCCACCTTAATGTACCAAGAAAGCCACAAAAGAATATGACCTCTAAGGATCTTCACCAAAGATGGACTTGAGATGAAGAAAGATAATAGGAAAAGAGAATTGTGCAAGCTTTCTCTTTCTCTATGTTGCTGCAGCCGTATGGCATGTGAGAGTGTGAGAGAGAGCTGCTGTTCTCTTTGCCTTTGAACACACCAACGTGATGTTTCCAAAGCCCTCTATTAATTATATAATCATCCACTTAATTAAATAGCTAGAAACCTTTTCTAACAATTAATTAATAGTGATATATTTTTCTCAACACACATGGCTGCCAATGTTATACTAGTGGGCTATTAATTTGGGCTTTGGGCTTTTGCTAAGTCTTACTCAATAAAGCCCAAGCCCACACCTAAAAGGTTCGACATTCATTTAGGCCCAATAGCTTCGGTTTTACCCGAGAACTCTAATTACATCAAAATAATTAATCTAATTAATTATTTCGTCATAACCAACTCTTGTTTAGTCTTCTTCATATACAATCTCAAGGATCCACTTATACGGTGTGCGATCTCTTAGGTTCTAATTACCAAGGCAGTGAAGTTTATAGAACCATTCTATTTCGTTTACGAATCAAAACTCCATTTTGATTCTCCCTTTAAATTAGGATTGATATTGTTTATCAATCCTCGGGGACTTCACAAATCATGAGTGACGTCTTGCAACATATCATGACTACCCAAGTTAATATAGAATAGTGAACCTATTCAATTGGAATTACAATACAATACGGTCCTTCTCTAATACGATGTTCTGAATCATATCATCCGGGCATGGAATTGATATGTCAATCCCCTAATATGATTTCCAATTTTATGTGATTCTAAGAATGTGATTGGAAACTCTTTTTCTAATCTCATTCAATGCTTTGGCCAAAGACTCACCGAATCACATCTTTGAACATACTCCTTATTTACTTAAGGATAGAGATTCCTTATTGTACACTCACATGTCTCTATGAGTAAATTGATTACACCAATGAATGCATGGATCATACCCATTAAGGGACATAATGTTATTGCATCATCAAGAGTTAATATATTCATTCATAAGACAACAATGGTGCCTCAGGTCAAAGGACTAATTTGTATTATTGCAATTTAGAGTTCAAGTTTGACATGTAAGTAAAACTCCATACAAGAACTCTAGTGATCGCGTTCAGTGTACTCTTTAAGTCAAGAGCACCCACATACTTGTATTAGTGTCTCTACACGAATGACTGGAAACAAATCATCCTCCATATTGAGCATACATAGTATGTGCTAGTCTTTCCGGGTTATCAATGTCCAAATGATAATCCTATGACTAGGAACATTTTAGGATACGAGTATAAAAGAGTAAATGTTTCACAAATCTAACTCTTTAGATTATTTTCTCTTTAACTCATATTTCTTGGACCTTGTTCAACCAAATAGAAAATATAAGCAATGAACAATAACTTGCCCTTTTGATTAACAACAATTACAATAATAATTACATCAAAATGATTGTTTTAGGACATAACTCCTTCACCTCCTTGGTTGGAGAAGTTATTGTTAGATGATATCTTTGTTTGAATTAGGGATGTGGCATTTTCCTATCTAAATAAGCCACTTGATCCCATGGTTTTGTAACCACCTTTTTTACCAATGAAATTTTATTTCTGATAAAAAAAAAACTATCCATTGGGACCGGTTCAAGAGACACATTGTTTTACCAAGGTTCTAAAAATCGGCCTAGGCGGCGCCTAGGCGCTAGTCGGTGGTAGGCCGCCCCGTTTAATGCCAAAATCGTGAGGCAAATCGGATTGGGTCTGGGCGGGCCGCCTGTTTTTCTTTCTAATATTAATTCTAAATTTTTTATAATAAATAAATTTTCCACAATTTATATTTACTTTTAATGCACAAAATTAAATTAAATAAAAATTATTATTACAATATAAAATAAAAATATATATATATACAAAATTAAATAAACTATACAATTTTCTATTTACAAAATTATACATTATATACAAAATATTTTTTTTGATAATTTTAAAACAAAAAAAATATTTTTATTTTTATTATTTTTAAAACAAAAACACACACACAAATATTTTTAAATACAACCTACCATAATCCGAAACTAACATAAAACCACCATACACCCCAAATAAAACTTTTCCTAACAATTACCCAAATCCCTAAAAAAAACAACAACTACCGGATTATATTTAGTTTCAACATAAAGATAAAACCAAACAAACAAAATTCACATAACAAAGAATCAATTAACTTCAATCCAACAATTATACACAAAATAAAAATAACAAACAATAAATTCCCAAAATATTCACAATATAATTAAACAAAATAAAATAAATAAATAAAATAAAATTACATACACCCATAAAATTACAATAAAATAACATAATTCTTTTCTCCAACCTTACTCCTCATACTTTCAACCCCCCATCTTTTTTCAAAAAAAAAAAAAAAAATCAAAAAAAAAAACCAAACAAACATTCATAATTCAAAAAATTAAAAATAATAATTAATTTAATTTAATTAAAAATAATTAGAATTAATACAAATTAATTCCCAATTTACAAAAATAATAATTAATTAAGAAGAGAAATTAAAAATTTAAATAAGAAAGAAACCAAGATATTATAAAAATATTTTAAAAGGAGGAGAAGAGGGAGGGGGAATAATATCAAAATCCAAAATCCAAAATAAACAAAATAAAATAAATAAACAAACAAATAAAAATAAATATAAAATATATAAATATAAAATATAAACCTAAAAATAAATATAAATAAAAACATAAAATAAAAATAATTTAATTACCCACAAAAATCAACTAAATCTTCTAAATATTTACCACAAAAAAATTCAATACCAAACCCAAAATCACCTTTTTAAATACATTTTCATATTTTCCTAAAAATACAAAAACAAATATAACAAACAAATAATAAATACAAAACAAAATAAATAACTATTTCACACACACCCCTACACTAACTACTCCTCACAAACACAACAAACAAACAAAACAAAAAAACACAAAACAACCAAACCCATTCAAAATAAATAAAATAAAAATAAAATAAATATAAAAACCATTTATCAAAACAAATAACAATAACCACAACCAATACAAAAAAAAAAACACTAAATATCTTACAAAACAACAATACCATACATACAACCACAATACCCAACCATAACATAAATCAAAAAAAAAAAAAAAAAAAGAAAAATAAAAATTCAAAAAACAAACTAAAATATAAACCGAAAACCTCCAACCTTTATAAAAAAAACAAACATTAACCATTTTTTATTTTTTCAAATACCTTTTATTTTTTCTAACAAAACAACAAAAAACCCCCCACACCCTTAATCCACAACAAATAAAACACAAACAAACAAAAAAAAAAAAAAAAAAAAAAATAAATAATAACTAACACAAAACATAAAAAATTCAAAAAAAAAAAAAAAAAAAAAAAAATATTTTAATATTTAAATTATCAACAATAATCAAATAAAAGATAAACACAAGTACAATAAACAAAAAAAATAAAATCCAAAACATAACAATAACCAATCACACAAAAAAAAAACCCACAAAACCACAAAAACACACAAAAAAATTTTTATTTTTTTTTTTTTTTTCATAACAATAAAACAAAAATTATAAAAAAAAAAATAATATTTTTATTTTTAAATTTTAAATTTTCAATTTTTTTTAAAACTCCCCCACCAATAAAATTCCACAAATAAAAAAAAATAAATTTAACACACAAAAAAACACAACAAAAAAAAATATAAAAAAACCCCAAACCCCAAACCAAAAATCAAAACCTTTACAAACAAACTAAAAAAAACTCCCAAACCGAAAATAATCCCCCCAACCAACCCCCCCCAAGGGGAGACGCCCCCCCCCCACCCTGGCCCCCCCCCCTGGGGGGGGGGAGTTTTTTTTTTATTTTATTTTATTTTTTATACTTTCGAAAGTAAGGAGACGCTGTGTTGGGTGGTGTGGGTTTTTTTATTTTTTTTTATTTTTTTTTTCGAAACCAAAACCACCCCCGGGCAAACAACAACACCACAACTAGTAAAGAAAAAAACAAAGAAACACTTTCCCCTTTTTTTTTCCTTTTTTTTTTTTTTTTTTTGAAAAAACGAGAAGAAAACTCCTTTCCCGAAACGAAAACACCCAGCAACCCAATTCAACCTTTGGCCTCAAAAGGATCAAAAAAAAACAACTAAAAACCATACTCGAATTTTTATTTCCCTCATAAAAAAAAGGTTTGGGGGTGGGGCGCGCGCGGGTCCGGTATACTCAACCAACCCAAACGTAAAAAACAAAGAAAAAAAAAAAAACAAACAAAACAAAAAAAAAAAAAAACAAACCCCTATTCAAATAATAAAAGATATATACAAAAACAAAAATTTCATTTCAAATTTGGGGGTTTTGTTTGAAAACGAATTTGTTTTATTTGAAAACAGAAACCCCCTCCCGCCTTCCTCCAACCCCGCCCCCCCCAAACCCACTTCAAGGGGGCCAAGTGGAAGGGGTGGGGGGGTGGGGGGGGGCTGGGGGGGGGGGGGGAAGGGGGAGGGGGGGGGGGGGGGGGGGGGGGGGAAAAAACCAAAAAAAACAAAAAAAAAAAAACAAACAAAAAAAAAAAAAAAAAAAAACCTAAAAAAAAACAAAACAGGGAAAAAAAGGGATTGAAGGTTTGGGGGGGGTGGGGTTGCGGGTGAGGTTAACTTGACATTTTCCCAAAACCGGTTAAAACCAACACCTTGGGAAAATTTTCTTTTTCCCTAAAAACAAAAACAAAACAAACAAAAAGCTTCAAAAGCAAAACAGAAAAGATGGAATTCAGGCGGAGCTAGGCGGCGCTAGGCGGGTCTGGGCGGTATTAGGCGGGCCTAGGCGGGGCGTCCAAATTAAAAAAAAATCGTTTTTTTTTCCCGGTTGAAAGTCAAAATCGTTTTTAGGTTTCTTTTGGGTCAGAAACTTGGAACGAAAAAAAGAGAGTCTCTCTTCTCTCTTCGAGCCTCCCGTCCTCTCCCTCTCGATATTCTCGATCAGTCGATCGGTGGCTCTCCGGCCACCTATGAACAACACCTCCACCATACGTTAATGCCCATCACCTCTCGACCAAAATCCCAAAGCGTCACCACGATCCACCACCTCCTTCAGCTGGACGCGCCGTCGACCCAATCTATTCCTCGCTCTACTTCGATGGGGCTCAGGCCAACAATCTCACCGGTAACCCTCTCTTTCTTGCAAGTTTATGCCTATTCTTGTTTGTTTCCGAGAAAACTCAACTGGAAAATTGAATTCAATTAAGTGAATACGTGCTGTGCTCAAGTCTGTAGAGTGTAGAACTGTAGACTAGTGTTTCTTACTTTGAAATTAATTGAATACGTGATCTCCTCATAATTATGGTATAAATGTATAATTGGTATTGTATTAATTCAATATTTCAATTACACGCTTTGATGGGAATTTGTATTCATTAAATCATTAGGTATTACATGCTTAATGCTTTGATCGGAAATTTGCAGTTCATTACTTTCTTTGAGCCTTTGATACTTCAATACTTCATTGCTTTGTATAATTGTATATTAATTAATTTATAACTAATTCAATTGGAATCCAACGTGTTTTGTGTTAATCTGGGATATTGAGATATAAATCATATAATATGTGATTGAGGATATAAGATTATAACTCTATGAGCTTTTAAGCTGCAGCGGCATTGTGAACTGGGCTGTCTGGACAAGTGGACATTACTTGAAATTGCTGCATGTGTTCTGTACTTCTGTGTTCTGTTTTGTGATTTTTAATTGTTGACAGGTTGGAAGGGGAGGGAGATGAGGAGGAGTACGAGTTTGAGTCCGATACCGAAAGAGTCTTGGAGGGATATGGAGAAGAAGAGTTAGAGGCATAGCCTTGCAAAGTTGCAAATGTTTTTTTTTAAGTACTTATTGTTGGCAAACTATGCTTAGATGTTTTTTAGTTTTTTTTTATCATGTTTTCAAACAATTATATGACCTTGTAATTTTATATATTCTTGCATTTTGCACTTATATAATTACTTATATGTGGTATAAAAAAATTAAATTAAAAAAAAAAACCGCCTAGGCGGCCGATTAATCCCCGCCTAGCCGCCTAGGCGCTAGTCCCTTGCTCGCCGCCCGACTAGCGCCTAGCGATTTTTAGAACCTTGTGTTTTACACATAATTTTACTCTTAGTTTTAGCCTTAGATTTAACTACATCTGAGGGTTCTCATAGCTTCACTAAATGATGTGGCAATGATGTAAAAAAAATATATAAAAAAAAAACACAACGCCGCCAAATGTTCCTCTTCGGCAACAACTAAAATTGACATCGCTGCTCTCTATACCTTCGTCCTCTGTTCAAACCCAGAAGCCAATTTTCTTCATCTTCATGATTCTCATTCCCTTCTTCAGATTTAAACACTTTCCCAACAACCCAGATAAAAGGGTATGTCATATTCTTAAGCCGATGAGCGATTTTAATTAGTTGTCGATAAGATAATCGAGCCAAGTTTTTCAGAACTAATGTAAACAATCGAATCAGGCTCTTGAGAATCCAACAATTTAAAACACCATTGAAGACTTTTGATTTGCCCTTATTTGTAGTGCAAATTGCATTCCTAATCACGGGAATTAAGTGACTCTGAAGGCCCTTTGTTGCATTTAATGTGTGTTTTCATGTATTTAGGTCACTTGAGTGAGTTGAAGTAATTCGGCACAAAAAGGTACGTTTTGACTACTTTTAGGCACAATTCCGAGAAGAGGACAAGAAGTCAACCGTGGCTTATAGGCATTGAAGATTGCACAAATTTACCTTCGGAAGACGTTGCCATTGAAAGCCTTGAAGAATCGAAGAAAGGAAGGAAAATGAAGAAATTGCATTTCTGGCGATTTTTCCGGCCAACCACCACCACAAGAGGCGGCAGTACCGCCGGACCACCACCGGAGCTCCACCACATGTAGAGAAGACCACCTTGACCAGCTGCACACATGTGCATGGCTGATCACATGTCCACTAATCCCTCCACTCATCCATAATTTCCTCCACTTCCCATTACTTTCCATTACTTTTCCAATCCACTCACATATTCTATTGGGAATTCATTTGGAGGCTGCAATAGAGCTGTTGGCAGCCCTCCCATAACCCTAATTTACTTACACAATTCGTCCATACCAAGAATCAGCCATCCCATTCCATATTCAGCCACCAAGAACACCAAGAAACTGCCCAGTTTTGTTCTTCCATTTTCACCACTTTCCACTACTCAAATCACTTTCCTTTATTCACGAAAGTTGTTCCTAAGGCATCCATTTATCTTAGGAACCAACTTTCATCACCATTCCACCATCATTCCACCACGTTTCAAGCTCCACAGCTGGGAATTCGTCAAGAACACAAGATTCCAGAAACTTGAAGGAGAAGAAGCTTGGAAGGGAAGAGGAGTTTAAGAGGGGGCTGTCATCTACACTTGGAGTCACCAAGGAGCTGCTGGCCATCATCCCTTGAGAATTTCTTAACCCTACTCTTGTTATTCTTTGTATCTATGTTTCCATTCTTGACAATATTGATGTATTCCTTGAACATGTGTGAGTAGTCCTTTAAGATTGGGGACTAGGGTTGTGTGCCCTAGTCCATTGATGATGAAGTTATGATAATTTGATGTTTATTCATGTTGGTTGATGATGAGTATGTTCATTGCCTAATTTAACCATGTTTAATGCTTGTTTATGAATCTAGCTAATTTGTGAGCATGCATTGGATTTATCTTGGTTGAGATTGCATGATTAGCTATCTTGTGATCTTTGGACAGTTGACAATGAGTATGATAAGCATGAGTTTGAGTTCTTAACTTGTCTTGTTTGATTTCCTATGTGTCAATGCTTTACGCCTTGATTTGTTAACTCAAAGATCATAATATGACTTAAGGTTAATAAATCAAGAGTTTCCATGAACCGTTGTTGGCATGAAAATAACTTAGAAAGACATGATCCTAGAATTAGGATATGGAAATTGACTCATCCATCAATTGGTTTTGTGTAAGTCCTTGCTGCATTTGTTCTTCACCTCCATTCATGTTTGAATGTGAGACTTGATTCTCATGACCTAATTGGGCATGATGACATTAGATTGCACTCGTTTTTCCATACCATAACATGGTTGGAATGTGGGATTTACTCATGAACCTTTACAACATGTATTTACATTGGATTGTCTATTCATCGGATATGGATTAGAGTAAACCCGAAACCCCAATCATCTTTATCACTTGATCACAAACACACTCTTGTTGGGCTTGTCACCTCAACAACTTTGCAAAGCTATCATTCACAATCACTTGTGAACTTTACTTGTTTTTATTTAGAATAGATTGGTCACATTGAGCTACTGTTTTGGTCCTTGTCACTCAAGAGTGACACCCTTTTGAACACTACACAAGCATGTTGCACATAATCCACTTCACTAGTATATAGCTCATCTCTTATCTCACCATTCTAGTGCTATTACATCTTGGTTGCATTGTTTACCAAATAGGGATCTTGGGCCTTCCAATCCCTTGGGTACGATATTTCCCCGGTCATTAATCTTTACCATCCACTACACTTTGGCGGCGATACTCCCAAACACGAGATTATCGTTGAGTCAAATGGCGCCGTTGCCGGGGATTGAGGTTAATCCTTGATCCTTTGGTGATCGTAGCCGGGTTGTTCTTAGCACTATTCTTTAGTTTAGATTGTTTGATAACTGTTTTGTAGTTGTTTGTTCATAAGTGTTTGTGTTTCCATAAGTTTGCATCTAGTTGTTTGTTGTGTAGTTTCCTTCATTGCATTGCATGTTGCATTTGTGTTTAGCTTGTGTCAAGTGTTGTTCTTGCTGTTATTTAGTGTGTAGTTGCATCTTAGTTTGCTTCAATTCAAGTTAGATTAGTTCCCTTGCTTATCTAGGGAAGGTCTCAAAATCTGTTTTCAGTTTTCGTTTAGCTACTGTCCTCTGTTTTCCCAATTTTTGTTAAAATAGTAAATCAACCCAGAAAATTATAAAAATTTGTGTGCTACTGTATTTGCGTGTCTAGTATATGTGGTTAAAATTTCAGGTTATTTGGTTAAGCCTAGCTTAGGTAAATAAATATTTCTTGTGATACTGGTCGTCAGGATCATTTTCTGGAACCTCTCTGTCTAACTTATCCGTCCGGACGCCCTTTGAATTCTAGAAAACATGCTCTCTGACTCTTGATCCGTCCGGACGCCCCTTCTAGTGTCCGGATGCCCACTAGTGTGTGAGGTAAAACCCGTGCAATCCGTCCGGACGGATCCACTCCGTCCGATCGTCTGGGAGCTATCCAGAGACTGTTTTGATTGTTCTCTTTTGTTTGTTGCTTCTAATTGGTTCCATAGCTTGTATACTTGTGTTTGATTGTGTATTTGTTTGTTCCTAACCTCTTGTTGTGTGTTAAAGGTACAATGGGAGATGTACATAATGATCAAGGTCCACCATGGGTTGAAGAAGAGCTACCATTGAGTCACTACTCATGTCCGAACATAGTGGATTCACCTTCATGCATTGTGCATCCACATCCAAATGTGGCTTATGAAATCAAGCACTCCACTCTTTCAATCTTACCTACATTTCATGGTGTGGCCAAGGAGAAGCCATATGAACATATCATTGAGTTTGATGCTATGTGCAGCACTCTAAACCGTGGAGGCTTATCAATTGGTGAAGTGAAGCTTCGACTTTTTCAGTTCTCTCTCAAGGACAAGGCAAGGATATGGTTTCACAAGCTCAAGCCTAAGAGTATCCTCTCTTGGGATGACATGCAAAAGGTATTTCTCAATGCCTATTACCCACATCATCGGACCACTACAATGAGACACAGCCTCACCAATTTCTTCCAAGAAGAGCGTGAGACCATTTATGATGCATGGGAGCGCTTCAAGGACTTGGAGCTTGGTTGTCCACACCATGGCATAAGCAAGTGGCTGTTAGTTTCTTCTTTCTACAATGGTTTGTTTGATGATGATCGTAGAAGACTTGACAATGCTTGTGGTGGAATTTTTCAACGGAAAGGACCTAATGCCGCTTGGGATATCATTGAAGAAATTTCTGTTCAGTCCGGGCAGTGGGATAACCAAGGGAGAAGGAGAAAATCAAGAGGAAGAGATGAGTATTTCCAAGGAGGAAGAAGAAGAAATGATGAGTTCTATGGCAGAAGCTCCCATGAGGTCTCTCAAGTTCAAAGGGATGAAGATTTCATGAGTAGCAAGCTTGAGAAGCTTGAAGCTTCTTTGAACAAGAAAATTGATTTGCTACTCCAAGTGCAAAGGGCCCCTTCACCTCCATCCAATGCACAAGTCAAAGTGACCTCTTCAATTTGTTTGCTTTGTGAAGCCGCTGATCATGATACTCAAGAGTGTCATCTAGCACCTCAATTTCCAAATTTTGTTGCCGATCATTTGTATCAAAATGAGCAACAAGCATACCCTCCAAGGAATCAAGGTTTTGGAGGAAGACCTCATGGAAGTTATCAAGGAGGAGCTTCCAACTACACTCATGGAGGAGCAAGCACATACTAGCCACATATCCCTGGGTTCAATGCACCACAAGCTTAAGAGCCAAGCTTGAAAGAAATACTTGCTGCTCTCACTACTAGCCAACTGAAAACAGATCAACAAGTGTCAAACTTGGCACAAGGGCAGCAAAATCTTCAACAAGACTTGCGAAATCTTGAATTTCAGTTTGGGAAGCTTGCCAAGGAGCTTAGTGGAAGGTCACAAGGTGCATTACCTTCACAAGTACTAGAGCCAAATCCAAGAGGCAAGCAACATGAGCAAGTAAATGCCATCTCTACTCTTCGTTCGGGTAGAGTCTATGACAACAAGGTTCAATCTCATCCCACTACAATTTTGGGTAAGCCTCCTTCTCTTACTATTATTACCTTGGATATTGATGATATTGATGGATATGTGGAGAATGGGGCCGGAAGGGAAAAAAATGTACCTTCCGGCAAATTGGATTGTGGAGATGTGACCTTGTCTAATATGCGGAGAAATAAGGGGGTGGATAAGGAAGCCGGTGGGGAAGAAAATGTACCCACCGGAGGAGTTTCAAAGAAGACATCATCAAGTGTTGTCAACAAGGAAGATGGCATTCCCCTTGGCAATGAATTTGGGCAGCTCTCTCTAGAGCAAGAATTTGAGAAAGAGGACCACAACAAGAAGAAGGGCAGAAATGTATCCTTTCAAGAAGAGGTTGTACCAGATGACAATGTACCAAGAAGAGTACCGGTATGTGTACCACTTTTGGACTTGAAACACTATCAAGTTCCACTTCCATTTCTTGAAGTTCACAGTAAGGAGGAAGTAAAGAAGAAGCAAAACAAGCACCGAAAAGAGTTCATGGAAATGTTCAAGAAAGTGCACATCAACATCCCTCTCATTGAGGCCATTAAGCAATTTCCTCCTTATGCTAAATTTTTGAAAGAGATGTGTACCAACAAGAGGAAATTCACTAAGGATGAGCAAATCACTTTGAGTGAAGAAGTTTCAGCTGTGCTACTAGGGAAACTTCCTCCAAAGCTCAAGGACCCCGGATCATTCACCGTTCCATGTACTATTGGGAACAAAGGGTTTGAGCAAGCAATGCTAGATTTGGATGCCTCCATAAATCTCATGCCTTATCACATCTACAAGACTCTTTCCTTGGAGGACATTAAGCCTCTTAAGATATCTCTTAAGATGGCGGATCAAAGAATGGTAACTCCAAGAGGAGTGGTGGAGGATGTCTTGGTAAAAATTGATGATCTCCTTATACCGGCAGATTTTGTTGTGCTTGACATGAAGGAGAGATTAAATGGAGAAGAGAATGAGATACCTATCATCTTGGGAAGGCCATTCATGGCCACTGCTGGGACAAGAATTGATGTCCAAAAAGGAATTCTCACAATGACGGTCTTTGATACAACCGTAGGATTTCGGATCTTTGATGCTATGAGAAGTCCCATGCCTTTAGGGGATTGTTTCCAAATTGACAAGTGTGAGCAGCTGGAAATTGATGAGAGTACAAATGTGGGGCTACAAATTTTTGAAGAGTATGTGAAGCAACACCCTCCATCAAGTGAAGCAAGAGAGGATACAACCAAAGCTTCAAGGAAAGGAGTTTGTGAACCCAAAATAAAGAGGAGAGCTAAGAGACATTCTTGGCCTCCACGTCTCACTCCCAAGTTTCTCAAGCCAAGTAGTTGTTTTGGTGGGAGCTGCAGCAAGACCACCATGGTGGGTGGCAAGAAGGAGAGCTTTGAGCCTCCATGAGCAACAAGAAGAAGAAACAAGACCGGCTTAAAGTCTATAAAGAAAAGCGCTTGTGGGGAGGCAACCCTATGGGGAGCTCAAATAAATCATTTTGCAATGTGTCCAAAATTAATAGCTGTTTCCAGATTTGAATAAAGAGTTTTTGGGAGTACAGGAGGTGCTAAGTTCGGAGTTCCGGAATGGGGAGCTCAAATAAATCATTTTGCAATGTGTCCAAAATCTGCCTGGGCAGGTCAAACGAATTACGGGGGCCATTTCTCTCATCCTAGCCGTTAGAATGAGCTAAGCTATTCATGAAAGATGTTCCTTTATGTGTCTACTACCTCTGGTTTAAATTTCATCATGATCGGACCATTGGATCTCCAGATATTCAGCTATCATTGAGTGGTACTCAGGCCTGAGTTGACTTTCTCAGCCCTTACTTTGACCAGTTCGTGTTTTATCCTCCAGTAGGCGTTTGGGGTATTTCCAGTGGCTAACATGAAGCCATTTGAGTCTATTTTTCAATACCACCAGAATTACTACATTGCTATTCCTACCATTGGAGTTATGCCCCTGGGAAAGGGGAGAGGTCAAAGCTGATTCACTGTACTCACTCTTGCTCAACAATATTCACCATGGACCACATGGAAGTCAAGGCTTTATGCCTTGAGGTTGGTGATTGTTGGTGCCTACTGAATATCATTGTGGAGATCACCATAAGGAAGTTTTCATTTTACTTCACTCACATTATTTTGTTTTTTTGTTAATTGTTTTGTTTTGTGTTTTGTGTTTTATTTGTTTGTTTTGTGTGTTGTTTGTTGTTGTTTGTCATATCTCTCACCCAACGTAAATTGTTAAATTCACTTATCACATTGGGGACAATGTTAAGTTTAAGTGTGGGGGTGGAGATTGGGTTCGTTCTAGCCAAAAAGTTTCAAATTTTTCGAATTTTGTCAAGTTCCAGTAGCTAATCCGTCCGGACACTAGTAGGGTAAACCCGAGTGATCAGTCCGGACGCCCCTACTAGGCGTCCGGACGCCCTTTGTAATTCCAGAAAACTGCTCTCTGCCTCTTAATCCGCCCGGACGCCCAAACTAGGCGCCCGGACGCCAGAGCCCCTGATTGTGAAATTTTGGTTTTTCTGTTTGCTTTTGTGTGTTGTTTGTGTTTTGTGTCTATTTTCTCCAATCCCAATGATGAATTGAGCTTACTTTGTTGTGTTCTAGAGACTGTGATCATTATTGAGGCTTGATATGATTTGCTTTGAGTTTAATATGCATGATTCATGATTGCTTGATCACCATGTACACTTCACCATTGTTGATTCATTGATTGCAATTTGGGAAGCACACTTGACATGTATTGCCATGCATACCCAGAAACTGTGAGATTTTGAGCCCATTGAATATGCACATGTATGCATCTTTCATGTTCTATTTGTTCTTCATGTGTGAACATTGCATAAGGTTTGGACCTAGAACTTGCTCAAAGACCGCTTGAAGCTTTTGATTGATCCATTTTGAGTTAGAAATGACTAAGGCATTAGTTGAACACCATTGCCAAATTGACCATCATCCATATGAATCTGAACTCTAGGAATAGCCCACTTGAGCCATATACATCATTAGCTTTCCTTTGTTCACCCACTTCACACACATTCATTCCACCACTTCAAAAATACCATCACCATTGTGTTTACAAGACTTTGATAGTGACTTCTTATCCTTAAATGCTTGAGAGTTGATGATTGTACTAAAAGAAAAGTTTGGAGAGTTGTTTAATTCAGTTTTGTTATTGTTCAAAGAAATAAAGAAAATCAAAACAAAAAGAAGGAAAAAAAGTTCCTCAAGAAAATAAAGAAAAAAAAATGAGAAAGAAAGAAAAATCCAAAAAGAAAGTAGTATTGTGAATAAGGTTGGAGGAGAATAAGAGGATCATTTTGGTTTAAGCATTTGGTTGAGTTTCAAAGTCGTTGATATGTCTTGTGAACACTTAGCACCACTCATATTTCCATTCCATTCCATTCACCCATTGGCCCCGTTTTACCATTGTAAGTCCTTGAGATCTAACGATTTGTGGTTCAATTTGTTGAGAGTTGGTTGATGAGCAAGCATCACTACTAAAAAAAATTGCATTTGCTTCGCCAGTTTACTTCGGCAATGATTTCCGTCGCAATTGCTAACTAATTGCGACGGCAAATGTTCCGCAGCAAATAACTCTTATAATTTGCAACCGCAAAGATTTTCCGTAGTAAGATTATTACCAATTACGACGGGATATTTTTGCCGTAGTAAGAATTAGGGATTTCTCACCGTTGGATTAAGTCTAAATGTTTGAAAACCCTAACACTCTCATTTCCATCGATCAGTCTCTCTCTCTCGCTTCGTTTATCGCCGCTCTCTCACTCTCCTACTTCTCTAGCAGCCATAGCCGATTAAGGCTTATTCTACCAAATTCTTTGCGATTTTGGTCAATCCGGTCACCAAATCAACATCTAGCCTTTGATTGTAAACCCGTGCACCAAAAATTTGAACCCGAAAATCCCTAGAATTGAAAACCACAATTCATGGTTGCCGGTTCGAGGCTTATTTTGGGTTCTTGCCTTGGATGCAGAAAAGGACTAGGCGAAGAGCCAGCCGATATGCTCTTGCAGCTCTTCGATTCACTTCCCCTGCCTTTTGCTGGTTCTCTCTCTCTCTCCGATGTCCGCATTCCAACCAAAATCATGCGACCTCCGAGTGGCGGCGGTAGTTTCGAGGCGCTGCAGCGGCGAAGGTTTCGGAGGTTGCTGCGACGGAGCCTTCGAGGTGGCGTGGTGGGTTCGGCGACGAGGTCCTCCTTCGGGTTGTAGGTCTGTTCATTCTTCCTCTCAACTTGTCTTTTTACTCCTATTGAATAGGGATTTTGACTGCTGGTTTCAATTTTTATGCTTTCTAAAATCATGGTTGTTCGCTTTGATTTGATTTGTTTTGACTGATGTGGAAGTTGGAAGTTAAATAGAAATTTGGGCTGGTGAAATATGTCTCTGTTTCTGTTAAAATAAAAAATTGGTTCTGTGTTAAAATGATTAGGGTGTGGATTTTGTGTGAATTTGTATTTTGTCTTCAATTAACATATTAAATTCTGTGATTCATTTTTGTATCTTTTGCTTACGACATGGTTCATTGATTGTTGTAATGGTAAAGTTTAAGGCCAAAGTTTGGGAAGTTTTGGGTGAAAAAAATGTTGGCAAGAATGAATGACGATTGGTGATTATCACTCTCTCATTCTTGCTCTTCTGCATATTAATACCTTACCGTTTATAATCTGCACTAATTGATTTTAACTTATCCTGCTCTACTTGTTAGTTGATATTCAAGTCTCACACAAGAATATTCGACACCATTAGTAATTCAAGCATGTCAATTTCGGTACCTTTTTCTTAGAAAAGAGAGAAGGTTTTCCTTGTAATTCTTCACAGAATATCCTGCATCAAACTGATCATTTGAACTATAGCTTAAATGATTTTCTGGTAAAAGCATTTCACTCATCAGGTTTTTAAATTTTTAGATGCAAATTATATTAAGTAGTTCTAGACTTTACTGAATTATTTCATGGATTAAAATACTGATATTAATTTGTTACACAGTTTTGAACGTCTTGAGATTTTAAAGAGAAATTCTAACCTGAAATTCTAACCTGTAATTGTTAGCTTCTTTCTATGATCATTTTAAAGAATCATTGTTAGTCTTCTCTAATACCTGCATAAGCCACCTTGGTATCCCTTACTATATCTGACTCCTTCATGTTTTGGGTGTATTGTAGTATTCTGACTGGGATTCTGGAAGAACATACCTCTATTATTGTTATGTTTCCATGGATTGGAGTTACAAATTCAAGGTTTGTTTCCCTGCTCTCAATCAGTTTGTTTAATTGCACACAAATATACATTTATTTCCACTGAATTCTATGCTTTCTGTTCACAATCTTCATGTTGCTGTTTCCATTGTTGACAGTTCATTTTATAAACATTGGATATGTAACATTTATACTGCTATGTAGCTTTCTTGATTGGGTTCATAATTCTAATGACCTCATACGAACAAATTACTAATTCAGAATGGTTCATTCTTTTCAGGGTACTTCAAAGACAAGGAAGCTGCGACTCAAATTGCTTTGGAAGTTACAAGGCTTTTTTTCTTTTTTTGGCTATGGATATTTTTTGCTTGTAAGCAAATTTTATATGATGTACAATAAATATATGAATGAAGTTTACTAACAAAAAATATAGAAATATGAAATAATATACAAATTTGACCAAAAAAAATAATAATATACAAATTGTGTATTTTTGGATTTTTTTTTATTTTTTAAAAAAAACTTACGACGGCATCGTAGCCGTCGCAAATACCTCCCAAGGGCTGGCTTAATGTGTGCTTTACTACGGAAGTCTGTGTAGCAAATGTGCCGTCGCAAAAAAGGAAAAGTTGCGACGGAAAGCTGATGCCGTCGCAAATAGTATTTGCCACGGAATTTTACCGTCGCAATTGGATTTTGTGACGCCACCATTTACAACGCCACCATTTCCGTGGCAAATGCTTTATTTGCCGTCGCAAAAGGGTATTTGCGACGGCAATCGGCCGTCGCAAATGCAATTTTTTTTAGTAGTGCATATGGGAACATTCTTTGTGCATTTGTTATGAGAGTAAACACTTTGACCCTATACACTTGAGCGGAAATACTTAGTGATCTTTGCGAGAGTTGTGGTTAATGTGTTTAGTGTGCCTATTTGATTGCATGAGATGGATTGTACATTGGTTTCCACACACTTCACCGAGCATGATTGAATTGCGCTTGTTAAATTCTTAGCAAATTTGTGAAGCCTTGATTTGTGATTTTATGTCTCTTGTTTACAACATCCCGAGCTCGTTGAGGGCTATGGTTGGAGAAAGTTTTGTTTGAATTCTATTTTTCCCTTTCTTGTGATTTTATTGTGTTTCCCTTATTGTTTTGTGTTTTGTTTGCTTGAGGACAAGCAAGATTCGAGTGTGGGGGTGTGATTTGCCCTTATTTGTAGTGCAAATTGCATTCCTAATCACGGGAATTAAGTGACTCCGAAGGCCCTTTGTTGCATTTAATGTGTGTTTTCATGTATTTAGGTCACTTGAGTGAGTTGAAGTAATTCGGCACAAAAAGGTACGTTTTGACTACTTTTAGGCACAATTCCGAGAAGAGGACAAGAAGTCAACCGTGGCTTCTAGGCATTGAAGATTGCACAAATTTACCTTCGGAAGACGTTGCCATTGAAAGCCTTGAAGAATCGAAGAAAGGAAGGAAAATGAAGAAATTGCATTTCCGGCGATTTTTCCGGCCAACCACCACCACAAGAGGCGGCAGTACCGCCGGACCACCACCGGAGCTCCACCACATGTAGAGAAGACCACCTTGACCAGCTGCACACATGTGCATGGCTGATCACATGTCCACTAATCCCTCCACTCATCCATAATTTCCTCCACTTCCCATTACTTTCCATTACTTTTCCAATCCACTCACATATTCTATTGGGAATTCATTTGGAGGCTGCAATAGAGCTGTTGGCAGCCCTCCCATAACCCTAATTTACTTACACAATTCGTCCATACCAAGAATCAGCCATCCCATTCCATATTCAGCCACCAAGAACACCAAGAAACTGCCCAGTTTTGTTCTTCCATTTTCACCACTTTCCACTACTCAAATCACTTTCCTTTATTCACGAAAGTTGTTCCTAAGGCATCCATTTATCTTAGGAACCAACTTTCATCACCATTCCACCATCATTCCACCACGTTTCAAGCTCCACAGCTGGGAATTCGTCAAGAACACAAGATTCCAGAAACTTGAAGGAGAAGAAGCTTGGAAGGGAAGAGGAGTTTAAGAGGGGGCTGTCATCTACACTTGGAGTCACCAAGGAGCTGCTGGCCATCATCCCTTGAGAATTTCTTAACCCTACTCTTGTTATTCTTTGTATCTATGTTTCCATTCTTGACAATATTGATGTATTCCTTGAACATGTGTGAGTAGTCCTTTAAGATTGGGGACTAGGGTTGTGTGCCCTAGTCCATTGATGATGAAGTTATGATAATTTGATGTTTATTCATGTTGGTTGATGATGAGTATGTTCATTGCCTAATTTAACCATGTTTAATGCTTGTTTATGAATCTAGCTAATTTGTGAGCATGCATTGGATTTATCTTGGTTGAGATTGCATGATTAGCTATCTTGTGATCTTTGGACAGTTGACAATGAGTATGATAAGCATGAGTTTGAGTTCTTAACTTGTCTTGTTTGATTTCCTATGTGTCAATGCTTTACGCCTTGATTTGTTAACTCAAAGATCATAATATGACTTAAGGTTAATAAATCAAGAGTTTCCATGAACCGTTGTTGGCATGAAAATAACTTAGAAAGACATGATCCTAGAATTAGGATATGGAAATTGACTCATCCATCAATTGGTTTTGTGTAAGTCCTTGCTGCATTTGTTCTTCACCTCCATTCATGTTTGAATGTGAGACTTGATTCTCATGACCTAATTGGGCATGATGACATTAGATTGCACTCGTTTTTTCATACCATAACATGGTTGGAATGTGGGATTTACTCATGAACCTTTACAACATGTTGATGTGAACGTAAAATACGTTCATAAAGTGCTCTAAATACTTGGATGGATGCTATTCCGAAAGCTTATTTGTCGGTTTAATGTTTGTTTTCATGTTTTCAGGGAAAATATGTGCAAAATGCTAATTTACACATAAAAGGTGAATTTTGGAGATTTACAGCGCAATATCGGAAAGTCAACCGTGACTTTTCGATTATCTGATGACACCGGTCATTATTTGGAAGTGGAATATAACATTGTACGAAGATTTCGAAAGACGTTTCGAATCCCGGCTATTTCACCGGCGAACCACCACTCACGGAGGCGCAACCACCACACGCGGTGGTGAAACACAAATTAAATCTCCACTTTATTTTCTCTTGTTTATATTTTATATTTATTCTTTTATTTATTTTACTTAGTATTTATTTTATTATTTTATTTATTTTTGTTTATCTTTCTTTTGTTTTGTCTTTATTTTGTTTGTTTGTTTTTGCAGCCACATGTGTTCACGGCTCTTTTCTTCTCCAGCCAGCCTGTGACAATGGATCACAGCAATTCCCCCGCTCCTTCACTTTGAATTCAAATCCAATTGGCAGCATCTCCAAGTGTTCTTCCACCATCACAGCTCACTCCACCATCCCACCTTTCCAGCTGCAATTCCATCACTCTCTGCCGAGCTTCCTTTCACCCTCTATATATAAACAGTTCCTGTTTCTCTTCTTCTATGGCCGGGGAGCCAGGGGCTTCTCCCCTGCGCTCCATCCTCTCACCTCTCCACCCCTTCTCTTTTTCCCCTTCTATTTCTTTATCCTTCTCTGTTCCTCTCCGGTCAAACACATCTCTTTCTCTCCCCCCTCTCCTCCTCTCTCTCCATAGCTATCTCAGCCCCATCTTCCCTTCTCTATCTCTCTGCCTTTCTCCCCTATTTCTCCCTCTGCCACAAGCTCTCAATCACTGCCCACCATAATCAGTTCTTCACCGCCACCTTGCCACCTGCAAATTTACATCAATTCACCATCACAGAACCCGCAATTAATCTTCAAAGGAACCCAATCCCTCCTCTGCTCGGATTTCATCTGAGCAAGCCACCGGCCTCGCATCACCTTCTCGGACCTGCTATTCCTCGCCGATCTTTCATGTCAAAGCACCGACCCAATCTCTTAGCCGGCAATTCCAAGCTGCTGCCACCGCACCCGTCGCTCACCTGCCCAGTCCAGGCCGCGAAATCCATTCTCACGCCGCCACCTAGCTGCTGGTTTAATCCACCGCACCCCCGTGCTCCTCTGCTCGTCGCCCCGACGGCGACCCAAGCTCGGACCCGTGTCCAGCTCGCCGCCATCGATCTCCTCGCCGAACCCGCGCCGGCGCTGATCTTTCTAAGCTCCACGGAGTCTCTCTGCTCTCACGGCCGGCCATCTAATCACCGCCGTCGCCATCGATCTCCCGGCCCGTGCTCGACGATCCCATCTGCGGTCACCGGCTTCATACAGCAGCCCACCCGCTCAACCCATCCACCACTGCCCTAGCCGTGATTCACGTCGTCCACCCACCGGCGATGATTTCTACCGTGCGCCGTCAATACATCACGGGCTCTCTCTCTAGCGCTCGGTCCGTTGGGAAGAAAGAATGAAATGAAGATGAAGGAGCTGAACACGGTCAACACGGGAAAGGAAAAGAAAATCACGTTGAAAAGTCAAAGGGGCCGGTTTGGGCCTCCAAGCCTCAAAGCCCAAGACTCAAGTCCAAGCCCAATTACTCTCCACACCCTCCTGGCCCAAGTCCTATTGCTCTCTACACCCGATTCGTTCCCGAGCCTTCACCGAATTAAATGAGCATTTCTTTCTTTTTCTCTTAAACTCATTTAACTGTTTTATTTTATTTTGTGTGAATTTATTTTGAATATTTGTTTGATTTGTATTTGGTTAATTTGAATATTGTGTGATTTAATTATTTTATGAAAAACCCAAAAACATGTTATTCATTTATTTGTGTGTTTAATTATTTTTGGTGTGTTTTATTTAAGTGTGTTAGTTTAAATTGCATCTTAATTTGTATTTTCCTTGTTTTATTTATTTTCAAAAAGATTAAAAATCCAAAAATATTTTCCTTTTATTTATTTCTTGTTTTCAAAACATTTCCAAAAAACCCAAAAAGAGTACTTCTGTATATTGTACATTTTTGTAAATAGAAACAATATAGGTTAATTAATTTCGTGACTTTAGAAAAGTAAATAAACAATCCTCTGTGGGAAAAACCTCTACTTCCCATTATACTATTCAACGACAAATTGTTAGGAAGTTTAGGTAATAATTAATGACGTCGGTAAAACCGCATATCATTTTGGCGCCGGCTCGCCGGGGATTGTTTTTACTATTTACTTTTTTACTTTTTACTGTTTACTTTTTGTAAATAATACTTGTAAATAATACTTACTAATTATACTTGTATATATTGTTACACTTAGTAATTATACTTAGGTATCCTGAATACTGTTAATTATTTAAGTTGTTGTAGGTTGTAATTTGAACGGAAATAGGTAAGGTCCTTTTATTAATATTGGCCTAAACCCTTCATTTGTACCGTAAGGTCACTTGAGGTTGAGGGCGGCCTTTATTAACACTTGGAGAATTGTCGAACACTTAAGTGCTTTCTCAACTGAGTAAGGGGCACATGAATGGTGTCTAGATATGATCAAGACTCTGGGTGACGGGTTTGTAAAATTGGATTCAGAGGACTTGTCCACTAAATGAAACCTGCCTCTCGCTTATCTCTTGTGATCTGGCCATTCGCCTTTTGAAAACACGGAAAGTCATTTAAGTCAAGGCATTGCACCTAGGCCGTACGTCCACCTCGAATTACCGCTTGGAATCAACTTTGTTTTTAACTATATTTTGGACAAATTAACATTACTTGTAAATAAAATATACGTAGACATAGGAAATTTTATTTATTCATTTTGTATAGCTAATTTGTGACATTATTTTTAATTTTGTAAATATTTTGTTTTTAACTTGTAAATTTTATTACTAACCTTTTTATTTTGTATAGGAAATAATCCAGGTTTATCGGAAATTTTACCACATACATCGGAGCATACGTTTAGGAAGTCAAGGTTGAAAAACCTTGAGGTTGATGTCTTGTTGGTGATTTTCGGTTTCCTCGGGAGTAAAAAGGTAAGTTTTCTTTTCACTCTCGTTATTTATTTAAAAATTAAAAAAAAATAAAAAAATAAAAATTTAATTGTAAATAAAATAAAAAATAAAAAAAAGAGTGTTTTCTTTTGTTTTACTGTTGGTAATTATTTCTTTTTACTATTTATAATTACTGTTTCTTTTATTTTTGGGCTTGTTTGTTTGTTATTTATTATTGGGCCTTAGGCCCATTCGTTTGTGTGATTGGTTAGGGTTTTAGGTTTCGTAAAATAAAAAAAAATAAAAAAAAATTTAGCCCATTGGGCTCGTGTCATTCACGAAGCCCAAAACCTGTAACCCAAGCCCATTTAGTGTGTCGGGCCTGTTCGTTTTTAGGCCCAATAGTTTAAGCCCACCAATAATGGGCCGGAGTTTTCTTTGGCCCAGGCCCACTTTAAGGCCCAAACCATTTCGATGGCCCAAGCCCGTTTAAAGTGTCGGCAACCTTTGCGCGTGCGTCTCACGCGTTTTCACTGTTCACTTTACGACTTTTCGTAAAGTATTAAAAAAATAAATTAAAAAAAATAAAAAATAGAAAATTCAAAAAATTTGATTGGGCCGACGCACGACTTTTGCGTCGGCCGATTTGTTTAATAAATCAAACGCGCGTGTCCACTATTCCCTTTGCGACTTTTGTTGCACGCGTCGTTTTCATTGCGACTTTCGTCGCTCGATCCGTAAATTGCGGATCTGTGTCTGTGGCACGTGTGCGAGCGTGCGTCCGTTCCTTTCCCTTCCCTTCTGTTCGTGTGTTTCATTTCACGCTTTTCCCTTAGGTCTTCCTTAGTCTCTCTCTCTCTCTCTCTCTCTCTCTCTCTCGTTTTCTCTCACTCGTTCATCGTGTTCATCCGTGTTCTTGGTTAGCTTTCCCAGAAAACCTCCCAATTCCCAGAAGCTATCCTCCCTCCCAAACCACAAATGGCCAAAAGAGTTAATTCGTTTAGCGAGTTGTTTCAGGCAGGTCCTTTAGGGAGTCAAATCTTTGAAGGCCTGGATGAAATAATTCCACCAAGCATGCTCAATAGCGCCGATGCTAGCATGCCGACCCAGCCACAACCACAACCGCAACCACAACCCCAAGCACCAATTCTGGTTGCTGATCCACCCGCCGAGCCGGAAGCCGCTCCTGTCTATAGGAGACTTCCGAGGACGAAATACACCAAGGCTCAGAGAGAAGCACTGCCGGCTTTCTTTGCGGTGTATTCTCACCCCACCAAGCCACAACGTGAAAGATTTGGTCCAAAAATCGGACTAGAAGAGGACCAAGTCTACTATCGGGGGTCGAGAAATAGGAAGAAGTTCGGTATCCGGACGACGTCCGAGCAGCGTTATTGCCGAGCTAGAAAGAAGAAACGATCAGCTGGGTGAGCAAGAACGAGGAGCTTCAAATGCAGAATCAAAGACTCGTCGATGCTCTCCACGGCGGCATCGTCCCCGACGCGGAGGTCCCGTTCCGCATTCCGATGTGCCTAGGCGAAGGCTCGAAGTTGTTCCTCCACAACAAGAGCCTCTTCTCGAGTTGTCCGATGATTCGATCGACATGGACCACTTGAGACGGGATGTGCGGAGCCTCATCGCCTACACTAGTCGAGCGCCCATCCGTACACCGTGCCATCTACTCTTCCGGACCTGCTCACGATCTAGTCGGAGTCCACACCGACTTGATCTCGGATATCGCCCGCAAGGCCAAGCACGAGCTCATGCTCATGGCCACTGCCGGTTTTCCTTTGTGGATATCTTCACCGATCCCGACACTTCTATTCATCCCGAGACTCTAAATAGGGCCGAGTACTTGCGAGTGTTTCAACGTGGCGAGCCTGCGCCATACTTCAAATCGGAATCCTCGAGACACTCGGCAACCATCCACCTTCATCCGACCACCATTGTTGAGATCTTAATGGATGTTGGTCGATGGTTGCCCGTCTTCTGTAGCATGATCACAAACGCTCAAACGTTGGAGATCCTACCCTCCGACAACGCAGTAGGCTACGAGGAGAGGAAGCAAGTGATGTCGGCCGAGTTTCTGGTGCCATCTAACATCGTTTCGACTCGTGAAGTCCAATTTGTTAGGTACTCCCACCTACAACTGGATGGAAGTTGGATCGTTGTGGATGTCTCCGTGGATGAACTGCGCTCAAATCCGAAGCCTTCAGTGAGATCGATTTGCCGAAAGCGCCCCTCCGGATGTTTGATTCGAGATTTGCAGAATGGATCTTCCTTAGTCACTTGGGTGGAGCACGTGGATGTGCGCGAGAAGGAGATGAAGGCCATTTTCGAACCCTTTGTCCATTCTGGGTTCGCTTTTGGTGCAAAGCGTTGGATCTCAACTCTCCAACGACAAGCCGAGCGCTACGTGTGCGTCACGGGGATCCACACTTCACCCGGTGACTCAATCATTTCGCCCGAAGGAAAAGAGGCCTAGCGGAAATGGCAAACCGGATGGCGATCTGTTTCTTCAACGACATCGCAACTCCACGTATCATCACCGGACTTGTTCAAACCGAACAAGAGACACTCGAATGGAGGTCGGGACCAACAAGCGAAGGGGTGATCCGAGCAAGCCCCCCGGAGTCAATCGTACTGCTGGTTGTTCGTCGTGCATCTTTCCCATCACACCGGGATCTTTGAGTTCCTCAAAGATGTGCATACGAGACCGCCGTGGGATAGTATGTCGATGGACAGCTCGGTGCGTCTCGCTAGCAAATTTCACCATCGGTCTTGACCCGCGAAACCAGATTTCGGTGCTCGCCATAGATAGTCACAACGACTTCCTCATTCTTCGGGAGTGTTGCACCGATGCAACGGGGTCGTCTGTGATTTATGCGCCGATCAACCATTCCATTCTCCAGTGTTTGTTATGTGGAGTTCAACCGGAGCCATTTCCGCTTATGTCTTCAGGCTTCTCCATTCTGCCAAACATATCCGGAGCTGTTCTTGATGGAACACTACTGACTATGGTGTTCCAGATCTCGGTGAAGGCTACATCAGCTAAATCTGCCGTGGAGTCGGCAACAACACTCGTCCAGGACACACTCAAACGGATCAGTACCGCAGTCAACTAAGGAGCAAACGTTGGATGCAAGGCCCTGCTAGCCTTGTTTGTGACTGTTGGTGACTTGCTTCGGGAGGAGCTTCACGATCTTCAAAGGGGAGTATTTCTGTTTCCTTTATATAAATGTTGTGTGTTTACTTCGGTTTATTTTTATTTGTGTGTTTATATCTGTTAGTGTGTTTATTTCTGTATGTGTGTTTAAATTCAGTAACCATGCTTGAATTTTTCATTTTCGTGAAATATCTGTCTATCATTGAGGACAATGTTTAATTCAAGTGTGGGGGAAGGTTTATTAAAAAGAAAAGAAAAAATTTGAAAAATTTGAAAAATTACAAAAAATATTTTACTTGTTTTCGTTTTCTACTGTAACGGTATCTCGACTAGATCATACTTACTCCCTTGGTAGCGTTGAACCTACCATTGCACTAAGTAAGTCACTGTGGTCACGTATTGTTACGTAAATTGAAAAAAATCAAAAAATCAAAAAAATCAAAAAAATACAAAAATATTCGCTTCTGTTTGTGTGTTTTTGTGTGTTTATTTGTATTCGTGTTTTGTTCTTTCCAATCCCTATGATGAATTGAGTTTAATTGTTGTGATTAGGAGAATGTTTATTATATGTCAAGGCTTTGTGTGATTTGCTTTGGATTTAATTTGCATAACTTGTGATTGCTCGAAATTTCATGTTCACATAACCTGTGTTAATTAGTTGATTGCAATCCGAGAAGCACATTTGAACATACATTGTCATGCATACCCAGAAATTGTGAGAATTTGAGCCTGTTGAATATTCACATGTATGCATTATTCATACATTTACTCGTTCTTCATGTGTGCACAATTCATGAGTTTTTGAACCTAGAACTTGCTCATTGACCTCTCGAAACTTTTTATTAATCTGTGATGAATTGAAAATGATTAAGGCATTAGTTGAGCAACATGGCCAAATATTCACCATCCATTTAAACACGAACTTTAGGAATCCCCTTTTGAACTTATCACTCATTAGCCGTTTCTTTTGTTCACCCACACCATCTCACCCATGTTTTATTGTGTTTGCAAGACGATGATAGTGACTTCTTATATTCTTATGCTTCGGGTTTTGATTTGTATGGTAGTATGATTTGTATGCGATTTGCATACAAATTAGGCCTCTAATCATCATTATTGTGCTTGTCCAATGACCATTTGTGAGTCTCTAATCCTTGTTTGCACACTTGTAGGTAAATTGAGCATCGGAACGATATTGGGAGCGAAAGGATGTATTTTGGAGCTTTTAGTGGATTTCCGGCAAAAAGACGAAAAGTCAACCCGAGGACCAAAAGTCAACTTGTGGTCAACCCCGACTTTGGAGCATCAAAGAGTCAAGTGCCGAGTACCGAGAATGAAGCACAAGAGAATTCCGGAAGATTGACCAAGAAACCGAAAAGTCAACTATGGTCAACTCCGAAGGTCAAAGTCAAGGTCCAAGTCAAGGTCAACCTTGTGATTCACAAATGTGCTCCCACATCATCAAGGACCACACTAGATTTGGTGAGGTGACATGTTGATTATTCCTTCCTTTTGTCTCCCATAAGATTTTACCTCATTACCCTTCATTTAATCTCCTTAGCCATTGGATTTAACCCTAGCAATCCTAGCCTTTCATTCTTCCCTTCCCTTGCCTATATATAGTTTAGTTTTTGCCTCTTTAGGGCATCTTGAGCCTTCCCATTCAGACCCAAATCGACCTCACTTCCCTTCCCCTTTCCTTCTCTCCATTTCTCCCTTTCACCTCAGCCTCAGCACGACCATCGACCGGTCGACGACTTCCTGTCGAACGGTCGACAGTCGACGGAACCCGTCGATTCAGCTCGTCTCCGCCGCCTCCGCCACTTCCACCACCATTTGGGCAGCTTGGGATCCTCACCAGACATCAGGGACGCCATCTACACTCAAGAAGAAGAAGGATACACCATTGATTGAGCATTTCTCACCCCTTCTCTCTCTTGTATTCATGATTTTAGCTTGCTATTGTTTTGTGATGATGCATCCCTTGATGGATAGTGAGTAGTTACCTTGTTGGGGACTAGGGTTGTGTGCCCTAGTCCATTGTGATGTAATGATGAACTAATTATGTATGGATGCTTTGTGATGAATGGATATGTCTATTACCCACTTCAATTTGTGTTGAATGCATGTTTAGGGAAATTAGTCACTTCTTTGAGCATGTGTATAACCTATTTTGATTGAGTTTGTTGGGGTGACTCCTAACTCTCTCTAGGCAATTGATAGTAGATGTGATGAGGACCCCTTGTTTGAGCTTCTAAGTCTTTGAGCCCTTCGCCTCCCAAGCCACATTGGGAGAGTTCTAGTGACCCATAACATGGCACTATGAATACATAAGAAAAGATGGTCTTAGACCCATAACATGGCTAAGATACGAAACTTGATTCATCCATTGCATAAGCATAATTACTAAATTGGTTCGTTAAGCATCGTAATTGGACTTAGGCTAACCCGAAAACCCCAACACTTTCCTTATTGTGCACACACATTTACCTTCTTTGCTTGCTTAGTTTACTTGTTTGTTGTCTTGCATTTCACCATCTCTTTACAAAACCAAACTCACTACACTCACACTTCACACATTGTCCATACACATATTCACTCACTCTTTCCATTTCTTACCTATTCCATCATTGCTAGAGCACTCACCACACACAAATTACCAAGGGATTGAGGAGCCCATCGATCCTCGTTGGAACGACAATCCCCCTTCACAATCTACTTACCCCATACTTTGACGGTTCGTCAAATGGCGCCGCTGCCGGGGATCTAGGTTTAATCGTTGATTTCTTGGTTGTTTTGGTTGAGACTTTAGCTTTCTTTTGCTTTTGTTTGCATATTTCCTTGTTGTGTTTGTTCATATTGTGGTATTTCATTGCCTAGTTTGATAACCATCTAGTTTACTTTCATTTAGTTTCTTGCATCAAGTGTGTTTTTGAACTTGTGAATATTGAATTCGTACTTTCGTTGGTTTAATTGTGTCTTAGGTTACTTGTTTATTGTTGTTTGGGTTCCCTTGCACCTTTTGGGACCTTATTTGTTTAGGTATAAAAGGAGAAAAACACAAAAATATAGTTTCAGGGCACTTGTCGAACGGTCGACTCTGTTTCTCGACCCTTCGACGAAAATTCCCTGGACGTGTGTCGACCGGTCGACGACCGTCTGTCGAACGGTCGACGGGGAGCAATTTTGTTCCTTTGCTTTGTTTCTTTCATTCTTTGCTATCATTGCTTGTTTTCACCTCTTATACTTGTATTCCTTACTTCGATTGTGGTATCTAATCATTGATTATCGTGTTTTGAAGGTATATGAACCTTGCTTCAACCTCTCACACACGTATACAACTTAGAAGCGGAAAGATTTTAAGTGAGAACACAAGAGGAAGGCCAAGAGTGAGACGTAGACCGATTGTGAGACGTATACCGATTGTTTGTGAGAGTGCACCGCCTACATTTGAGCGCCACCAAGCACCTTTGGAGGAGCCGATTCCCCAAGCAACAATGGGAGAACCAAATCCACCACCGGATCCACTCAACAACAACAATCCACCTCCCGTGAGACGCATGAGGGAGTACACTCTTCCTCATGTGGTGGATCACCCCTCTTGCATCATGCTACCACCGTGCAACACTCATTATGAAATCAAGTCTTCCACCTTGAGCATTATGCCTACCTTTCATGCCTTGAAAGATGAGAGCCCATACGATCACCTTATGGAGTTTGAGCAAGCTTGTACGACAGTGAAACTACATGGACTACCCGAGGATGGACTCAAGCTTCGCCTATTCCCTTTCACATTGAAGGATGGAGCTAGGAAGTGGTTACTCAAGCTTCCACCAAGGTCCATTCACTCATGGTTTGAGTTGCAAGAAGCTTTCCTTTCAAAGTTCTTCCCACCTAGCAAGGCGGCCAAGGTTAGGGATTCTATTGTCAACTTCAAGCACCAATCGGGCGATGCTTTCTATGAGACTTGGGAAAGATTCAAGGATTTGGTGATGAGTTGCCCACACCATGGCTTGGAACAATGGTTTCTAGTTGATGTGTTCTACCGAGGGTTGTCTTCCGGGCAACGACAAAGAGTTGATACTTTTCGGGGATGCACAATAGCCGGTATGTCTCCCGATGAGGCATGGGACACATTTGAGGACCTAGCCACAAATTCCGAGCTATGGGATGACTTTGGGTCAAGAAGACTTCCTCCCACACAACCGGCACCTCAAGTAACAAGAGTTCACAATGTCTCAAGTGAATCATTGGGGGATGACATGATGAGAACCCAATTTGATAGGTTGGAAGCGGCTCTCAACAAGAAGATAGACATGCTCATGCAATCACAATCCAAGCCTCCCCCTCGACAAGTCAATAGTGTTATCTCTTCACCACCTTGCTTCTATTGTGGCTCTCTTGGCCATCAAGCGGAGGAGTGTGCTTACATGGTTGAGGAAGAGAAGGAAGAGAGACAACAAGTGAACCAAGTGAGTTCCTATCCACAAGGTTCTTATCAATCGCCTTCAAAGCCTTACAACAACTTTGCACCTCGGAATGAGCAAGGGAGCACTCAAGGATACCAACCAAAATCTTTTGGAAACAATGCTCAAAGGTATCAAGAGAGGTCTCAAGGGTATAACACTTACCAAGGAGGAGATAAGTATCAAGGGAGTGGCACATATGGAGGACATAGGAGCTCAACTTTTGGAGCACCTCCCGGGTTCTCTACTCAAGGAGGAAACACCTACCATCAAGGTGTCTCTTCATCTTTTGCTGCCCCAAGAAGCTCTCAAGCTCAAGAGTCCGCGGAGCCGTCAATGAAGGACATGATCGCCACCCTTGTGCAAGGCCAAGTGAAGAACAATGAAGCGATCTCGGCTCTTGAACAAGGGCAAAACATCTTGCAACAAGGCTTGTCAAAGATTGAGTTGCAAATGGGCCAAATGGCCAAGGAGATTAGTGAGAGGCCAAGAGGTACCTTGCCTTCTAATGTGGAGCAAAATCCTAAGTTCAAGACCAAGGAGCAATGCAATGCTATCTTCACTTCTCATTCCGGTATCTCTCATGCTACTTATACTCCTACTCCCCTAATATCAAATGTTTTCACCCCTTCTCCTTTCATTCCCATTCATGAGAACTTTGATCATATGCATTACATGGAGGATGGGGCCAAGGAGGAAGAAAATGTACTCCTTGGCAATTATGGATTGAATGAGGAGGAGACTTGTGAGGAGAATGAAGGAGTAGTGCTTGGGAAAGGACTTGGTTACTTGTCTTTTGAGAATGATGTTACCTCTTATGGTGGAGTGAAGACACAAGAAGGAGCATTGAGTGAGGAGACTCCTAGGCATGAGAGTGTCATGGTTTCTAACCTTGGTGGTGAGGCTATGAAGGCTATGGACCCACCAAGAACCATGAGCACCTCTAGGGAGCTCCTTGATGATGATGTGCATGTACACCAAGCGATGAAGATCACCCCCGATGAGAGGAGGAACAAGAAGAAGACATTGACAAATGAGCTTCATGAAGTGTTCAAAAAGGTAGAGATTAATATCCCTTTGTTGGAGCTCATTTGCAAAGTGCCGGTCTATGCAAATTTCCTCAAGGACTTGTGCACCAAGAAGAAGCGGCTTGAGGAGCATGAAGTATACAAGATTGAAGGGCATATAAGCTCAATGATTCAACACAACATGCCACCAAAGAGAAAAGATCCCGGAAGCTTCACTATCGGATGTCAAATTGGTGAGACACACCTTGATGGAGCACTTATGGACCTGGGGCAAGTGTCAATGTGATGCCTCTATCTCTCTATAAGAGGTTGAGCATTGGTGCTTTGCAACCTACCCCTATTGCACTTACCTTTGCGGATGGAAGCAAGCGAAGACCGGCGGGTGTAGTGGAAGATGTGCTAGTAAGAGTTGACAAATTTATTCTTCCCGCCGACTTTGTTGTGCTTGATATGGGTGATGACCCCAATGAAGACAATGGATTCCCCCTTATTTTTGGACGCCCTTTCATGGCTACGGCGGGAGTGAAGATCAATGTTTTAAAGGGAACCATTAGCTTCAAGGTGTTGGGGGAGAAAGTGAAGTTTGAAATGTTCAAGCCCATTCATCCACCGGAGGTAGTTGAGGAGGTGTTCTCTATTAACTTGGTGAAGGGAAATAGTGCTAAGAGTGAAAGGATCTTTGGTCCTTTGAATCCACCGCCTTTTGTTAAATCAAAGCCACCACCTCTTTCTCATAAAAATATACTTGGGAAGGATCCATTTCTTGAAGGAGCGACAAAGAAGAGCCCTCCCATGAATGAGCTACAAAAGGCGACAATCAAGGCCATGAGGGAGATGGTTGGCGAGGTAAGGAAGAAGAAGTATGCATGGCCCCAAACTTCAATTTCGATTTTCAATGGTATGAAGGGCTGCTTTGTGGGAAGCTTGGGAGATGGTGAGACAAGCCATACAGTGAGTGAGAAGAAGCTTTGCTTTGAGCCACCATAATCTCACCAAGGAGGAACCAAGACCGGCTTTTTAGGTCTATAAACCGAAGCGCTTGTGGGGAGGCAACCCCATTTGGAAAAGAAATTTTTGTTTTCAGCACTATTTAGTAATGAATAAAGGTTTTTGGGAGGTTGGGCGGAGCTAGGATATGGAGCTTTGGAGGGAGAAACCCCAAGAGGTGTTGATTAGCATTTGTCTACGAGAGGCCTGGGCAGAACAGTGACTTCGTAGACAGTTTTCTCCAAATCGGACCGTTGGAATGTAGTGAAACAAGTTGGGAAAGCTTCTTCTATGAGTCTTCTGTGCCCGGTTTAAATTTCTCTCTAAACAGACCGTTGGATCTGTCGCAATATTGGTTACAAAGAGGAGTGCTCGTTGCAGTTTGACTTTCTAAAGGGTCACTTTGACCGGTTCTTCATTGCATGTCCGGAAGGTGATTTCTGAGTTTCCAGTGGCCAAACTAAAGCTCTTTGAGTGTACTTTCCAACGCCACTGGAATCACTCAACTTGGATGCCTATTCTAGGGGCTATGCCCAAATCTTTGGGAGAAGGTCAATGCTGCATTGCTGCTTTCCCCTGTTTTCAAGTGATCCCGATGCAATCACACTCGCTAGTTCATTTGGCACCCGAGGAGCAAACACATGGAAGTCAGGGCCTTGTGCCCTGAGGTTGGTGTCTATTTGAGGTTTCTCGGCTAGATAAGGGAGTCTACAAAGGGGGTTTTCTTATCTCTATCTTCCGATTGCTATATGTTTTGTTATGTGTGCATTCGCCCGACTTCACTCTCCTCACTTTTACCAATTTGATTTTCTTTGCTTTTAAACTCCTCACAACACCGAGGACGATGTTGGTTTTAAGTGTGGGGGTGTGAGGTTGGGCTAAATTAAAGTGGTCTCACATTTTCGAATTTCGAACCACCAAAATTTTTCAATTTTTCAAAGTTTTCATCGAACAGTCGACCCTTCGGTCGACCGGTCGATGGGAATTCCCTGGACGTGTGTCGACCGGTCGACACAATGTGACGACCGGTCGACAGGTGCTTAAATTTTGAAAATTTTGAAACTTTGAAGTTTGTTTGGTGAGTTTTGATTGTCCCTTCCAACCCCAATGATGATTTTGAGCCCATTAGGTTATGAATTAAGTGAATAAAGAGCATGTGCTTAAACTTTATTGGATTGCCTTGTGATTAATTTATGTAATTGATGCGTGTTTGACACTTTGTGCACATTTGCTTTGTTGATTGATCATTTGCAACTAGAGAAGCATGTGTAGACGATGTATTGACTTGCATATACCCTTTATGGTGAGATTTTGAGCCTTATTGATATGTATGCATCATTCATACATCCTTGTTCTTCATGTGTGTGCATTCCATTAGTTTACGAGACCTAGAACTTGCTCAAAGACCGCTTGAGGCTATGTGTTAGTTTGCAACGAATTGGAAATGATTAAGGCACTAGTTAAGCACCTATGGCCAAACTAACATTCATCCCTTAAACACTAATCCACTAGGACTAACCCATTTGAGCCACATTCATCGTTTAGCCTTTCATTTCACCACCCACATCACCTTAACCCATATTTTTTAACTTAAATACGAGCCATCCTTGTTCCGAAATGTTAATAAGACAATGATTGTGACTTCTTGTTTCTTTTATGCTTGGGAAATCTATGGGATTGTACAAAATGGCAAGTGTGGGGGTAGTTAGATAGAATTGGTTGGGGTTGTAAAGAAGAAAAGAAGTTGAGAAAAAAAAAAAAAAAAAAAAGTGGTGTATAAAAATAAAGTTAAAAAAGGAAGTCTCAAAGAAAAGAAAATACAAAATGAGAAATTGTTATGAGAAAAAGAAAGAGAAAAGGAGAAAAAGGAAGAAAGAAAGTCCAAAAAGAAGTTGTAGAAAAATAAAAGGTTGGAGAAGAATAGAGTTAGGTTGTTTGATTATGAAAGCATACGCAAAGAAATGAGTTTCAAAGTCCTTGAATTGTCTTGTGAAGCTTTAGGAACATTTGACTTTCCCTTCCCTTCATTTCATGCTAACCCTTAACCTTTGGCCCCATTACAACCATGTGAAAGCCCTTTTGATCCAATAAGTTGTGAACTAATTAGTGGAAAGAAGGTCTTTGAGCAAGCTTATGGGGACGTTGCTTTTGGTTATGCTTTGAGAGCAAACACTTAGCCCTAAACACAAGAGCGGAAATATTTAGTGAACCATGTGAGTTTAGCGGTTAAGCATGTCGATATGTGCCAATTTGATTGCTCTTGATTGATTATCTCATGGCTAGCACACACAACACCAAGCATGCATTGAATACATATCTTAATCACTTGGCAAAGCATGATGTTTATGTTGTGTGCTTGATTGAATCTTGATGAATAGCTTAGTGGGCTTATTGAGGATATGGTTGGAAAGGCAATTGAATTTGTGTTGATTGGATTGTTGATTCTATGTTTGCTTGAGGACAAGCAAAGCTTAAGTGTGGGGGTGTGATTTGTATGCGATTTGCATACAAATTAGGCCTCTAATCATCATTATTGTGCTTGTCCAATGACCATTTGTGAGTCTCTAATCCTTGTTTGCACACTTGTAGGTAAATTGAGCATCGGAACGATATTGGGAGCGAAAGGATGTATTTTGGAGCTTTTAGTGGATTTCCGCAAAAAGACGAAAAGTCAACCCGAGGACCAAAAGTCAACTCGTGGTCAACCCCGACTTTGGAGCATCAAAGAGTCAAGTGCCGAGTACCGAGAATGAAGCACAAGAGAATTCCGGAAGATTGACCAAGAAACCGAAAAGTCAACTATGGTCAACTCCGAAGGTCAAAGTCAAGGTCCAAGTCAAGGTCAACCTTGTGATTCACAAATGTGCTCCCACATCATCAAGGACCACACTAGATTTGGTGAGGTGACATGTTGATTATTCCTTCCTTTTGTCTCCCATAAGATTTTACCTCATTACCCTTCATTTAATCTCCTTAGCCATTGGATTTAACCCTAGCAATCCTAGCCTTTCATTCTTCCCTTCCCTTGCCTATATATAGTTTAGTTTTTGCCTCTTTAGGGCATCTTGAGCCTTCCCATTCAGACCCAAATCGACATCACTTCCCTTCCCCTTTCCTTCTCTCCATTTCTCCCTTTCACCTCAGCCTCAGCACGACCATCGACCGGTCGACGACTTCCTGTCGAACGGTCGACAGTCGACGGAACCCGTCGATTCAGCTCGTCTCCGCCGCCTCCGCCACTTCCACCACCATTTGGGCAGCTTGGGATCCTCACCAGACATCAGGGACGTCATCTACACTCAAGAAGAAGAAGGATACACCATTGATTGAGCATTTCTCACCCCTTCTCTCTCTTGTATTCATGATTTTAGCTTGCTATTGTTTTGTGATGATGCATCCCTTGATGGATAGTGAGTAGTTACCTTGTTGGGGACTAGGGTTGTGTGCCCTAGTCCATTGTGATGTAATGATGAACTAATTATGTATGGATGCTTTGTGATGAATGGATATGTCTATTACCCACTTCAATTTGTGTTGAATGCATGTTTAGGGAAATTAGTCACTTCTTTGAGCATGTGTATAACCTATTTTGATTGAGTTTGTTGGGGTGACTCCTAACTCTCTCTAGGCAATTGATAGTAGATGTGATGAGGCCTCCTTGTTTGAGTTTCTAAGTCTTTGTGCCCTTCGCCTCCCAAGCCACATTGGGGGAGTTCTAGTGACCCATAACATGGCACTATGAATACATAAGAAAAGATGGTCTTAGACCCATAACATGGCTAAGATACGAAACTTGATTCATCCATTGCATAAGCATGAATACTAAATTGGTTCGTTATGCATCTCATTTGGACTTAGGCTAACCCGAAAACCCCAACACTTTCCTTATTGTGCACACACATTTACCTTCTTTGCTTGCTTAGTTTACTTGTTTGTTGTCTTGCGTTTCACCATCTCTTTACAAAATCAAACTCACTACACTCACACTTCACACATTGTCCATACACATATTCACTCACTCTCTCCATTTCTTACCTATTCCATCATTGCTAGAGCACTCACCACACACAAATTACCAAGGGATTGAGGAGCCCATCGATCCTCGTTGGAACGACAATCCCCCTTCACAATTTACTTACCCCATACTTTGACGGTTCGTCACTTTTTTTTTTTTTTTTTTAAAAAAAAAAAAAAAAAAAAAAAAAAAAAAAAAAAAAAAAAAAAAAAAAAAAAAAAAAAAAAAAAAAACCCACAAAAAAAAAGTTTTTTTTTTTTATTTTTTTATTTTAAAAAAAAGGTGGGGGAAAAAAGGAAGTTTTTTTTTTAGGAGTTAAAGTGATTTTTTTCAAAAAGGAATTTTTCATTTTTATTTTTCCCTTCCATTTACCATTTACCATTCATTCACCATTCATTTACCCTTTGGCCCCATTACACCATTGAAAGCCCTTATGATTTAATGATTTGTGGATTAATTGTAGAGAGTTGGTTGATGAGCAAGCTTATGGGAACATTACTTGTGTAATTGTTATGAGAGTAAACACTTAACCCTAAACACTGAGCGGAAATATTTAGTGAATCTTGTGAGTTTTAGTGGTTAATGTTGTTCATATGTGCCTATTTGATTGTTTGATATTAATTGTACACTCGGTTTTCACACACTTCACTCGAGCACGAATGAGATGTCCATGTTAAATACTTAGCAAATTCGTGAGCCTTCGTATATAGTTTTTATTCTCCTGCTTATAACTCCTGTGAACTCGTTGAGGGTTATGGTTGGAAAGAATTTCTGTTTTGTGTTTCCCTTTCCGTTTTGTGTTTTTCTGTTTTTAGTTCTGTGTTTGCTAGAGGACTAGCAAAAGTTCAAGTGTGGGGGTGTGATGTGAACGTAAAATACGTTCATAAAGTGCTCTAAATACTTGGATGGATGCTATTCCGAAAGCTTATTTGTCGGTTTAATGTTTGTTTTCATGTTTTCAGGGAAAATATGTGCAAAATGCTAATTTACACATAAAAGGTGAATTTTGGAGATTTACAGCACAATATCGGAAAGTCAACCGTGACTTTTCGATTATCTGATGACACCGGTCATTATTTGGAAGTGGAATATAACATTGTACGAAGATTTCGAAAGACGTTTCGAATCCCGGCTATTTCACCGGCGAACCACAACTCACGGAGGCGCAACCACCACACGCGGTGGTGAAACACAAATTAAATCTCCACTTTATTTTCTCTTGTTTATATTTTATATTTATTCTTTTATTTATTTTAGTTAGTATTTATTTTATTATTTTATTTATTTTTGTTTATCTTTCTTTTGTTTTGTCTTTATTTTGTTTGTTTGTTTTTGCAGCCACATGTGTTCACGGCTCTTTTCTTCTCCAGCCAGCCTGTGACAATGGATCACAGCAATTCCCTCGCTCCTTCACTTTGAATTCAAATCCAATTGGCAGCATCTCCAAGTGTTCTTCCACCATCACAGCTCACTCCACCATCCCACCTTTCCAGCTCGCAATTCCATCACTCTCTCGCCGAGCTTCCTTTCACCCTCTATATATAAACAGTTCCTGTTTCTCTTCTTCTATGGCCGGGGAGCCAGGGGCTTCTCCCCCGCGCTCCATCCTCTCACCTCTCCACCCCTTCTCTTTTTCCCCTTCTATTTCTTTATCCTTCTCTCGTTCCTCTCCGGTCAAACACATCTCTTTCTCTCCCCCCTCTCCTCCTCTCTCTCCATAGCTATCTCAGCCTCATCTTCCCTTCTCTATCTCTCTCGCCTTTCTCCCCTATTTCTCCCTCTCGCCACAAGCTCTCAATCACTGCCCACCATAATCGGTTCTTCACCGCCACCTTGCCACCTGCAAATTTACATCAATTCACCATCACGTAACCCGCAATTAATCTTCAAAGGAACCCAATCCCTCCTCTCGCTCGGATTTCATCCGAGCAAGCCACCGGCCTCGCATCACCTTCTCGGACCTGCTATTCCTCGCCGATCTTTCATGTCAAAGCACCGACCCAATCTCTTAGCCGGCAATTCCAAGCCGCCGCCACCGCACCCGTCGCTCACCCGCCCGGTCCAGGCCGCGAAATCCATTCTCACGCCGCCACCTAGCCGCTGGTTTAATCCACCGCACCCCCCGTGCTCCTCTCGCTCGTCGCCCCGACGGCGACCCAAGCTCGGACCCGTGTCCAGCTCGCCGCCATCGATCTCCTGCCCCGAACCCGCGCCGGCGCCGATCTTTCTAAGCTCCACGCGAGTCTCTCTCGCTCTCACGGCCCGCCATCTAATCACTCGCCGTCGCCATCGATCTCCCGGCCCCGTGCTCGACGATCCCATCTGCGGTCACCGGCTTCATACAGCAGCCCACCCGCTCAACCCATCCACCACTGCCCTAGCCGTGATTCACGTCGTCCACCTACCGGCGACGATTTCTACCGTGCGCCGTCAATACATCACGGGCTCTCTCTCTCTAGCGCTCTGGTCTGTTGGGAAGAAAGAATGAAATGAAGATGAAGGAGCTGAACACGGTCAACACGGGAAAGGAAAAGAAAATCACGTTGAAAAGTCAAAGGGGCCGGTTTGGGCCTCCAAGCCTCAAAGCCCAAGACTCAAGTCCGAGCCCAATTACTCTCCACACCCTCCTGGCCCAAGTCCTATTGCTCTCTACACCCGATTCGTTCCCGAGCCTTCACCGAATTAAATGAGCATTTCTTTCTTTTTCTCTTAAACTCATTTAACTGTTTTATTTTATTTTGTGTGAATTTATTTTGAATATTTGTTTGATTTGTATTTGGTTAATTTGAATATTGTGTGATTTAATTATTTTATGAAAAACCCAAAAACATGTTATTCATTTATTTGTGTGTTTAATTATTTTTGGTGTGTTTTATTTAAGTGTGTTAGTTTAAATTGCATCTTAATTTGTATTTTCCTTGTTTTATTTATTTTCAAAAAGATTAAAAATCCAAAAATATTTTCCTTTTATTTATTTCTTGTTTTCAAAACATTTCCAAAAAACCCAAAAAGAGTACTTCTGTATATTGTACATTTTTGTAAATAGAAACAATATAGGTTAATTAATTGCGTGACTTTAGAAAAGTAAATAAACAATCCTCTGTGGGAAAAACCTCTACTTCCCATTATACTATTCAACGACAAATTGTTAGGAAGTTTAGGTAATAATTAATGACGTCGGTAAAACCGCATATCACATGTATTTACATTGGATTGTCTATTCATCGGATATGGATTAGAGTAAACCCGAAACCCCAATCATCTTTATCACTTGATCACAAACACACTCTTGTTGGGCTTGTCACCTCAACAACTTTGCAAAGCTATCATTCACAATCACTTGTGAACTTTACTTGTTTTTATTTAGAATAGATTGGTCACATTGAGCTACTGTTTTGGTCCTTATCACTCAAGAGTGACACCCTTTTGAACACTACACAAGCATGTTGCACATAATCCACTTCACTAGTATATAGCTCATCTCTTATCTCACCATTCTAGTGCTCATCTCTTATCTCACCATTCTAGTGTTATTACATCTTGGTTGCATTGTTTACCAAATAGGGATCTTGGGCCTTCCAATCCCTTGGGTACGATATTTCCCCGGTCATTAATCTTTACCATCCACTACACTTTGGCGGCGATACTCCCAAACACGAGATTATCGTTGAGTCAACTTTCCTCATCAACTGAAGCTTCTTGACCTCTTTCAGGTTTATCAGCTTCGTTTATGTTGCACTAACAAAATTATCATTCCCAAATCAATTGTGAGGTGATAAACCAATTACATAAGACTTAATACAAGGACGAAAGGTCACTCATGTGTACCATGACTCATAATTCATTACAATGAAAAATAATCAAATGGTTGTATCCATAAAATCTTCAAATAAACAAAACTCAATTACTCTATAGCCATAACTTCTTTTAGGATGAAACAGACTTGTCTGAGAGAAAGAGAAAGAATAAGGAGGGAGGGAGGGGAGAGCAACGGTGTCGATTTTGGTCATCGCCGGAGAGGAGCAATGAACAATGGGTGGCGTTGTGTTGTTTTGTATTTATTTATTTATTTTATATCATTGTCACATCATTTAGTGAAGCTGTAAGGACCCTTAGATGTAGTCAAATCTAAAGGCTAAAAAAGAGAGTAAAAATATGTGTAAAACAATGTGTCACTTGAACCAGTCCCCCATTTATTTCATAAAATTGGATGGTTGAATAATTTCTAATGCGATTGATTTTCTGCAGAGATGATGCATAAAAGATAATTTAAAATATCAACAAGAATTATTAAATTATAAGATAACAATATATTAATTACAATAAATGGTGAATTCTTAGGTTCACCTAAGAATTATCCTTCTATTTAAGTATTTTGTGTGTGGCAAGTTTCTCTTTAAGTATTTAATTACTAGCATGTTGAAATGCGCTCATGCGTTTGTCAACTTTTTTTATTTAAAAAATATTTAATATTAAAATTTAATAAAATGAAAAGAAAATATTGTAGAATCAATTATTGACTGCTAGAGACGTGGTATGCTTTTGTTTTCCTTTTTTATTTTATAGTTTTTATTTATTTACTGTTTTAGCCTTCTAAATATTTTTTTTATGAAGAGACATCAATACATTAATAGGATTGATATACATACACACACCAACCAAGAGTGTATTGGGTGAGCCGTCATGAGAGCTTTGCTCTCTCCTAAACCTAGCCATCATGGTTTTGGTCTCCAGTGTCGGCGCTTGTCGCCGACAACAACTACAGGCTTCGTCATCGCTTTGGCTGGTGCACACCTCCTCCAGCGTTCGCGCTTCTCTAGGTCGCTCTGGCGGCATCATCTCCACTTGACTGGTGGGTTGCAATCTGGTTTATTCAGATCCTCCATGTCTAGTGCTACAAAGTCCGAAGCTAATCGGAATGGCGGTACTGCTCCTCTCGCTTTCTTCGGTGTTGATCTCGGGCCGGTGGCGGCAGCCGCGCCGTCTGGGGGAGGATGGAGGAGAGTCGGCCTCGGGCCGGGTGGGTTCTTTGGCGGCTCGGGCGGTCGAACCTTCTTGCTTGGGTGGCGTCCTCTTCAACAAAGTTTGGGCTGTTTGTGTTTGGCTTTGTTTGGGTTTTGGGTGAGGCACTTGTGCCTTATTCTCGGGTCTAAACTTGTCTAATGCTTAGGTCCTCGGGGTCTACAATTGCGAATTCTTCGTATAGTCGGTTAAACTAGGATTTTTGCCTACTCTACAATTGCGTAGCTTTGGTAGTTAAAGATCTATAGAATAGCGTTTAATTGCTTCTTCGAGGTTTTTGCCTCTGTAGGCTCGTTGAATAAACGAGCTTAATTGTTTTTCAATGAGTGACATTTGTTAGAGTCCTTAGTTGTCTGTCCGTGAGATTGGTTGCAGGCCTAGGATTTTGATGTATATGCCTTTCTAACTTTGATAATATATGACTTTATCTGTTTCTAAAAAAAAAATCAATACATTAATAGTAAGAGACAAAAATACACACAGTGATCCACCCAAAAATAGCAACGAAAAAGAGTCACTGCCTAAAATAATTAGTATTGTTTAATTCAATAACGAAGGATTTTTTCGGGTTATTGAAAATTTAATCTTGTAAGACTTGTTTGCTTAATTAATACATATTTAAAAAAAAATCAAAACAGTTACTCAACTTTTACACAATAGACACTTTGGTCACTAAGTTTTGAAATATATTACTTTAGTCACTGGACTATAACACCGTGTATCACTTTAATCACTAGTATCCTCTCCTTCTCTGTCACCAACATCTCTTTCTCCTCTCATGTGTCTCTCTTCATCGCCAGCCAAATCGATCGACGTCACATACTGGGCTTTGAAGCCCTCCTCGAGGCTAGTTCAACGCCACCAACCCCGCCTCAAACCGTCACGTACGTCGGAGAATTGAAAAGTTAAAGTTTCGGTCACTGCCGCCTTTCGGCCCAAATTACGGCTATTTAGGCTAAATCAAGTTTAGCCCTAGTTATAAAAGTTACTCATCTCATCATTGCGAACATTTTGGCACAGGTGTTGCACCTCAATTCCAGGTTTGATGGGCAACGGTGATTAAAGTAATACATGGTGTTATAGTTCAATGACTAAAGTGATATTTTTCAAAATTCAGTGACCAAAAGTGTCGAACTATGTAAAATTGAATGACTGTTTTGATTTTTTTGCCTAAAAAAATTGAAATTTATTTAATTTCGTCAAACCAAATTTTCTCTAAAACCACGAGAAAAAAAGTAAAGAGGGTGGAAAAGTAAACAAAGAGAGTCCCCGGAAAGCAAAGAAAACCAAAACCCAACACAAGCCTCTGCAATTACAACTGGAATAGATTGTCAACAGTAAAGGTCGTTGTTTCTTCCTCCTTCACTGAGAAGATGAACGGCGGCCCATCTGGTTTCCGTAAGCACATTATATTAATTCCCCAATTACCCTAAACTTGTTCTTGTATTACTTTTCGTATCGTTGGCTCTGTTTGCTCTCTCAATTCTCTTTTGTACTCGATGACCCTAATACTCTTTATATCACAGACAATGCTCCTGTTACCAGAGCCTTCGTTATTTCTAGCGCTCTCTTCACCGTATTCTTCGGGATCCAGGGCCGTTCAAGCAAGCTTGGATTGTCTTATCTGGTATTCCTTTTCAATTTAATTTTTTCTTCTGTGACTTAATATCTTGTCCAGTTAAGTATTAATGAATTGCTTCATTTTAAGATGTAATTACTAGTGGGTTTCATCCCAAATTTTTTTGTTTTTATTTCTTTATTGATAGCGATGCTAAATCCCTCGTTTAATCTTAGGTTCCTCTTTTTTTTTTTGGTGTTACCATTGTTACTTTCCACTAGCATCATTACACACATGATGAAATGGAATTGTGTTTTGTGTCTCTTTTGGTATAGACATAGTTCAAATGGAATGATTGTGTCTGGTTCACCGTTTCGTTGATTGCTGTGTCCATACTTTGAGTTTGAGTTATTTTATAATTGTAGAATGTGGAATACCATTATTTTTCCATCACTATCAACAATATCTTGTAAGTCACACTTGAATATTGGTCTTTGGTCAACTCAATCTGATGTTGAAAACATAAAAATATCCTACGCCCCTATTTCTTGATATCTGTTTCAGGTTGGGTTTAGCTTTTGATTTGATACCTGTTGTGACGCAATGTTAGTTCATAATCATTGTTGAATGCAATACCAAGGTATCATAGAATATGGATGTTTCGGGGCGAGTATAATTTTGGATTGTGAATATATCTTGAGGTTTGATTGAACTATCCCCTCTCCTCAGAGATTTAGTTACATTACATTTTAAGGATTTGAGAGAGTGATCTCTGATGAATTACTGAAACTGAAATCTCCTATAATCCGGGCCTTCTTGTACTTAAGAGGAACCTAAGTTGCCTAGGGGTGTTACCCGTTGGACTTGTTATGGCTTGGCCTCAGTTCTAAAAAAACTGAACTAAAATATTTAATCTATAGCTTCAGTTTCAGACACTAACAAAGAAAAAAACAACCCATAGGTTAATAGAATGACTTAGCCAAGTGGTCTTCAGCTTGGTTTCGTATGTGGAAGTAAAAACATGGTCAAGATGAGAGTGCTTTGCGAAACTGGTCAAACCACAAGGGTATGATTGCAATAATTAGAACTATATGGACTAAGGTGGAAATGAGGTCAATCTATATAGAACTCTTTTCTAATTTGTGAAAAATGCCCAGACATATAAAATGAATTCTTACTAATTTTTGACTTTGTGACAGGATATATTTGGGAAGTTTCGCCTTTGGAAGTTAATTGTGTCAGTTTTTGCCTTTTCTTCTACACCAGAACTGATGTTTGGACTGTATCTGCTCTACTACTTCAGGGTATTCGAGAGGCAGATAGGTTCCAATAAGTATTCGGTGAGTTATTAGTTAGCCTAAACTATTCATGACTTCTGCTTTGATGCTTGATTTAGAAAATATGTTTTAGACGTTATACCATACTTTACTGTCTTGTCATGGTGTTGCATATCTTTAAGAATTTTACCAGTTTGGATATGTGATGACTTATGAATAAACATGTAACGTTGGGTATGCTTGGATTTTTGTCATGCACACAGATTTTTCCTTGCAAAAACAAAATACTCAAAAAGTGGTGTAGTACAAAATGAGGGCAGGTGAGAATATGGTTATGGTGTGCTACGGAATGTAGAAAGATTAAGAAAACAGAAGAGTTTTAGAAGAAAGAGAGGGAAAGAGAGGGTTTAAAGCTGCAGTAGAGAAAACATAACAAGGGAGGTTAGGGGAGAGAATTCAGGCACCAAGCCTTTCAATAAAACTCAACTTTTGTTCATTCCAATCTGAGTTGGCTTACAATAGGTAGCCTTATTTTTAGGCTCCAGAATACAACCCCTTTAGATTTAGAACACCAAAAGACTCATTAGATACTCATTAATAACAAAAGACCCTTAAAGTACTTAAAGACATTGTACTCACCCTAAGACCTATATAGATTCTTAAAGGCACTAGAATCATATAAATACTCTTCATAAAACTGAAAAATGATTCTTGATTTATTTATTTATTTATTATCTATTACTGATTTAGACTCTTAGACTACCTTGGAGACTTCACTTTGGACCAAAACGGGCTGGGCTTAGTCTTAGGCTTCCAAAGAGGGTAATTATTTTCTAACCAAGTTGTAGCCGCTGTATTAAAAGAGAGGTTTTTCAACAAATTTATTGAAGAAACAGGAAAATTAAGCAAGCTTTTAAAAAGGATGAATGCAAAGGGCCCTACCACTATTACTACCTAAAAGCACCAAGTATTCCACTTTTATTTTTTTGGTGAATGGTGTATTGAGGGAGTCAAACCCAACACACACACAAACCACCCCCACCCCAAAAAATTTTTTTTAATAAAATAAAAGTAAAATAAAAACACTAGAGTATACGAACAAGTGCACCACCTTAACTATATTCTTGCTCTGAACTACTAATGAAACAACGGAAAGGGAAATTTTCAAGAATTAAGCTGTGGCTTGACAGCTTATGTTACACCGCATCAGGATACTGCTTCTACTATAGTTTCTACACCACTTCACCACTTTTGCATATGCTATGTGAATTCAAAACAGCAAAAGGATCTGCGAATAACAATTGTGTTGCCACAATCACGCAGTTCCATCTGTGTACCAATATTATCAATGCACTATCGGCCCTCCGCACCAGCAAGAAGACTACTTATGTTGAATAATCTTGTTCCAATTAAAATTCTAAATATAGTTTGCAAGAGTTGTTGAAACACATCTATACTTTTGAAAGGTTGCCTATAGTAATAAGAGATTTATTTACTATAGTTTCTAATAAATGGGTAGTAACTTAGAGTAATTATATCTCGTTTTATGTGGAACAAACCTTTTGAAAATGTACCGGTATGATAGAGGACAAGGTGTCCAGTGATACAAGTTTTCCATTGTGGAAAGCGGCTACAAGTCACAAAGCCAGGGAAACTACAAAAAGAAAAGAAAAAGGAAACACATCAAACAAAAAGCTCTAGTAGCTCTCTAATGAAAGTGTGGCAGAATACTACCCCTAATTCCAAATATACCGATGCCCTTAAATGGCCATAACCAAAAGCTTTCACATAAGTGGCCCACCTTTTTCCCTTCACATCCTCAAATAACCTTCTTCTCCTCTCCACCCAAACCCACTAAAAAAATGGCCACCCCAAGACATCTCCCAGTATTTCACCTCTTGCCTTCCTTCCAACGAACTTAAACCTTTCACACAGCAATGCATTCCTGAGTCATCCCAACTCAAAATAGCCTCTGCGGAAAGGCTTGGCCACAGAGATGCAGTCACTGGGCAATGAAGAGGCAGATGGTCCATACATTCCCAGCCATTTCTCCACATAACAGGTTAATGGGGAGATAAACAAAGAGAAGGCCATCTCTTCTGGACCATTTTATAAGTTTTCATCCTCCCACAAGAATTTATACAAGCTAAGACACATACCTTAAGAGAAGGGTGGTACATCAGGTGCCTTGAGGATTTACAAGTGAAAACATCAAAGGAGTCCAAATTTCAGATTCTCCTATCAACCATTTAGATTTCTGCTAGAAGATTCAGAACCCAAAATTCCAGTCTAAAGGATAAGAAGAAGGCTTACATTCAATCTTGCAACTGAATAGTATTTTCTCATTTCTTATATAAGAAACTAATAATAGCTGATTCCTAGTAGGCAAATAGAAGATTATGGAAATTGGAGTCTTTGGGTACTTTCTCTTGCAAATCATATTCAAAAGAATTAATGGACACTCTTCTCTTTCTCTTTTCGGCCCCTCTCATGCATTTTTGAAAGCCAAAGTACCTCCCAAGGTACGGGTGTTATTGTGTTAGCTTGGATTATAGCTTATGGAAGGATGAATACTGGTGATATGGTTCAGAGGAGACGACCCTCTTGATGTCTCTTTCAGCCATGGTGCATTATGTGTAAACAGGATGCTGAAAGTTCAGATCACATGCCGCTCCATTGTTCAGTTGCTGCATCCTTGTGTAGAAGATTGTTTAGGGCCACCGAAGTGAGCTTGGACAATTCAGCTTCTTGTGTTGCGTTATTGAGTGAAAGTTATAAGTTCTTTGGTGGAAAAAAGAGGGTGCGGTGCTAAGGAGATGTGCTACATTGGCAATCTTTTGGGCGGTGTGGATGGAGGGGTATTGAAGGTATTTTGAGGGAGCAAGGATTGTGGAGATGGATCTTTTGTGGGATGAAGTCCATTTTTGGGCCTCCCTTTAGTCATCTGTATCTTCTGAGTTTAGGGATTATTCTATTCATGCAATCTCTTATGATTGTAATTCTGAAATGTTTGTCTCTATCTAATTGTTCTTGTTTTAGGTAGAAGCACAGATCAAAGGTAAAGCCAAATCAACCTTAATAAGTTAACCTATCCAGAAAAAAGGAAAAAAAAAAAATTAAAACTAATAACCAAAACCACATAAAAAAACAAAAAACAAACCCAGTCGTTGTTATTGTTTTTTTTTTTTCATCAGCAGCAATGCTGCTCATTAGATTGTTTAATGTAGTTGGTAATGGTTAGATAGCTGGGACATTGGACATTCATTTATCTTTCGTTGGTGTCCAATCAATTGAGGGGAAGATCCTAACACTTTAGGTCAAAATGAACTTATTTACGTAAGAAAAACCACTCTTAACTTTCTGAAATGTCAATGCTTTTTACCTCTTCCATTTACGAGGGACAAAAAGAAAAAGAAACATCCCCCCGCTCTCTTTTTCTTTTTGGCTTGATAGCTTATAATTTTTTCTCACATATGGGCCCTGTTTATTGAGTACCTTTGGTCATTCAACAATAGAAACCATGAAGAGTCTAAAAAATAATAGATAAATAAAAGTTTTTTTTTGGCTTTTATATATTGATTGCATTTATTAAATAGTCTACCTCGGTTGTACAGGTCTTTATCTTGTACTCTGTGATGGTATCGTTGCTCTTTGAGATCCTTGCTCTAGCATTCCTTAGAGGTATGGGTTACTTTTTGAATTCTATTCACTCTTTTGGCTTGTAAAGTTATGTTTCATTAATCTCTTTCATTACCATCTGTTACTTTCTTATGCCTGTTTTCTTGCATGCACTTTTATATTCTTTGCATCAGAATACCTTGTTTTTTTTTTTTTTTGAACGGAAGTATTACCTTGATTATTCTGGAAAATATCGGGAATTTCTTCTAATGAAGTACAGTTTTGATTTGGTCCAATAAAAAAGAACATAGTCAATTATTAGTGAAAACATATTTTTGGCACGGCCTGATAAGGTATCTCTTTTAACTAATTGGCCGTTCCTCTGGTGCCACGTTGCCATAGCGATAAATATATAGGGGCCTTCCACTAAGGGATTCTATTTTTGGTCATTCAAAGGAATTGCTTGTGGGACCCACTTTGCAATCCCATTTCGGCAATCCGTTCAAGTTTTTATTCACATTGGACAGATTTGGTTCGTTCATATATTTGATCTGAGTTAAGTACCTAAATGATTTTCAACATGGCTCATTTTTTGCAGACATGATCTACGTATATAGACTTAAAACTTGAATGATCGGATTGCTGAAATTGAATGGGAAAGTGGGTCCCACAAGCAATCCCTTAAAATGTCCAAAAAAGGATCTCTTCCTGGAAGGGCCCTCTATATATATGCACACACATCTATACTTTATGATGTAGATTGGCCATACCAGAGGCTCGTCACATATGCATGGAGTTCGAGGAAAAACTGTGTAATTCAAATAGTATATCGCAGACTGTTTCATTCCTAGGTTTTTAACTTTTATTTTTTTTATTTATTTTTTATTTGGAAAGTCTGTATCGCACTGATAAAGTTGGTGTCAAAATCACTCGTCTTTTGCAGATCCTGCAGTAAACCTAGTGACGTCAGGACCTTATGGTCTTATATTTGCATCTTTTGTACCCTTTTTCTTTGACATTCCAGTTTCAACACGTTTTCGCGTGTTTGGTGTGCACTTCTCAGACAAATCTTTCATATATCTAGCGGGCCTTCAGGTAATAAGTTGATGTGTACTGTCTAACTATCTATTTTGCAACACAATTACCTATAGCTGCTCTTTTCTCCCCCAGACACTAAATTCTAACTTTGGTTTCTCTATTGCAGCTTCTTTTATCATCTTGGAAAAGATCAATCTTACCAGGGATATGTGGCATCCTTTGTGGTTCCTTATATCATCTGAATGTCTTCTGTATCCGCAAAGCAAAGGTTATTTTTAAAATAAAATATTTAAGGGGACATTATTATTATGTGTTGAGGTTCATTTATCAGAAAGAAATACTATGTATATATATATTTTTTCTACTTTATATCTCAATGTATAGCTGGTTTGGTAATCTTTGCAAACAGTTGATAATGGTTTCCTCAATCTTAAGTCTCTGAGATATCTGACCGAAGACGATGCATTGTTTATAGAAAAGCAAAGTGTAACATATGTGAACAATCGTCTAAGACATGTTCTGCTCCTCAATATAGAGGGTTTTAGTTTGGCTTTCTGTGGTAGCTTTTTCAGCAACAGGGGTTATGCATGTACATATGCAGTTACTTTTATTTTTGTCTTGTTTTATTCTGTTTGTTTGTTTGTTTTTTTGTTTCTGTTTCTGTTTTTGTCTTTTGTATTTTATTTTATTTTATAAATTTTATAATCTATACTTTTTTTATCAATGTGGGAAAATACAAAGTAGGGGACAAGGTGTCCACTGATTTTCTAAGAATCTTAACAACTATAGCAGACATCTAACATAAACATAGAAACACCAAAGATCTACAATAGAAACAGAGGACACATAATACTAAAGCACAACAGTTTTCCAATCTAACAATATAGGATACAAAGAACTATCTCTAAACTCAGGAGAAGCTGATGCCCAGTGCGAAGCCAAGTAACGAACTCTATTCCATAATTCTATGCAGTTATGAGTTACAGATCTTATTACGAACTAATCCAGATTTACATCCACTGATTTTCTTTTACAGTACATGCAAGACATTAGATCCTCATAAGTTATAACTGAACTAAAGTTGTTAAACCATTTTTTTTAGACTTTCTACTCTGTTAAAGAACAATGCATGCTAGATTGTGTACTTGCAGAATATGGTTTGGGCATGTGTTCTGCTGAGTTACTGAAGGAAAGTGCAATTAAGACATGGTGCTAACGATTATAGTGTTTATTTGTTTTTTTTTAATTGTTTCTGACATTCAAAAACAGTGATTTTATTTGCCTTTTGCAATTTAGAGATCCTTAGTTAATTTAATGTACTATATGTCTGCATCTCTGTTCTCATATTACAGTTCCCAGAATTCATTACATCTTTCTTTTCACGACTTTCCTTGCCATCTCTGGGGAGTCTGCCAGCAGCACCAACTAGAAATGTTGTGGGAAATGTACCATCATTCACAGCTCGGCAAGTGGAGGCAAGATTCTAACCCCCATATATGTTAGATCTACCGTTTACATAATAAATATAATTGTTTTAACAATTGCAGTATAACCCCCCGACTGAGTAATATCTATTATCCATAATAGTAACTTCCTTGGAAGGATGGTTGCTAAAGAGTGTAGTCATGCAGGACTCAAATTAAGCAAGTCAAACCAGGGATTAGAACAGAAAGTTGATAATAGGTTTAGTGCACTGGATGAATGTAGTAAGCGTGGAATTTCATGCAATTAGAGTTACATATGAAGCACGAAAAAAGGGTACATGTTAAACTTTTAGGTAAAGGTTTAGGGGGCAACTTTCATGTAGACCAATGAGGATAAGTTTTGTGGTACTTTAGAGTTTACATATTAAGCATGAAAAAAGGGTACATGTTAAACTTTTAGGTAAAGATTTGTGGGCAACTTTCATGTAGACCAAGTGAGGATAAGTTTCGTGGTATTAAGAACAATGATCAAATTATTTCTTCAGATCTGTCACTAATAAAAAAGATGCTGAGGGACTCATTTGTGAAGTCATGTGCAACGAAGACGATGTAATACAAGAGTGCATAGGAGTATCCATAACCCGACTCTGGGCTTTTGAAGCTTTTCTTGCCCAAGTTAGTTATAATGCATAAGCTTTAGGAACTTCCTTTTGATTGTGGAAACTATGCGGTTAAAATGAAATATGATTTTATTGTTTCTTCCACATCATCAAATTCCTTTTCTTTTGTTTCAGAGAAACTATCCCTCTCCCATCTTGTCTACCACAGAGCCAACGGAGGACTCCATTGCCACCCTTGTTTCTATGGGGTTTGATAGGAACTCTGCCAGACAAGCACTAGTTCAAGCCAGAAATGACGTCAATGTGGCCACAAACATCCTTTTAGAAGCACAGGCCCACCACTGATTCATAACCTGTACTTCTGTGAAGATGAACCTGAAATATTTTGATTGAGGAATGGAAATACAATTTTATCACAGGGTGGCAAAAATTTAGAGGACCGAAATTGATGACATGCTTTCAGAAATGCACGAGTCATTTGCAGTACCATTCTCAATGGTTTCTGTGCTGTATTTATTTTTGTCTTCGTTTGTTTTTCCTTGTAGCTATATCGTTAGGGATGTATTCGGCATGACCAAAAATGTAGGACGTTTTAGAATTATTTACATGATATCAGAAGCATGAACATTTGGTTGAAAGAAAGCTTGAGATGTACAGTTGCAATTATTGCATTCGGGCTGTTAAACACATGGAACGCTCCGTTTTACTACTGACATTTTGCAGCATCCTTTTCTTATTGATTAAGAGACAGTTGTATTCATATTAGAAAGTAGAATCTTCAATAATAAATATAGCAAATGACCAGTAGGTCCATTTGGACAAGGGATAAAACCCCGCAAGTCCAACCTACTGCAAAATACCAGAAAAAAGAAAAGAAAACTTCTTACAAAATACCAAAAACATGTTCATCACTTTCTACACTAACAATACCTCGGGAAGGATACAAGACTACAAGCCTTTAGCTGAGCAAAAGAAGCACATGACTTAGGCCCAGTTTGGTATTGTTGTGTTATGGAGAGAATTGCTTTGAGTAGTATTACATATCTAAAAAAATAGGGAATTGTTATTAACACACCCTTGTGTGTTAATAACACACCCCCTTATCTCTATCTCTCTCTAGAATGTGTATATTAAAGGAAGAGAGAGATAGAGATAAAGGGGTGTCTTATTAACACACAAGGGTGTGTTAATAACAACTCCCAAAAAATATTACCAAAATTTAATATCAAATGCTGTGGCATGTGCCATGTCATAAGCTTTGGTTTAGAAAATTTATGAGCTGGATTTTATATATACATAAAAATACATTGTTCAAATGCAAACCGTCATATTAGATCATTTAAACAGATCTAACAGCTGGGTACCAAAGCTTAAATGAATAATAAAATAATTGATTAAAGGAACAATCAATTATATATAATTGATTAAAGAAACAATCAATTATAAATAATTGATTAAAGGAACAATCAAACAGTCTCCTCTATCTACTCTCAAAGCCACAACCATCGATCATTTTCCAACGTTGGGTATATATATGATCCATAGTAATCTCAAATTCATCCAATTTTTCTCTTTGTAGCATGTAATCTCTCCTATGAAATCTGGAATATATACAATCTCATTCATTGTAGACTTGTAGTCCATCTTTTGTAATATTGACAGGCCCCTTAGGGAGCATCAATTTAAAAAAACCCATCTCTCCTATAAATCTAATATATCATCCTCTTGTAGACTTGTAGTCCATCTTTTGTAAGTATGCAGGCCGGCAAAAACCCCGGGGGGTATCGTTCACAACGGAGATCAAAGGGTGTACCTAACAAAAAATGTCACAAAGAATTAAATAAAATAAAGAATTATTATTAACAAGTATAAAGTATAAATATATACATATGTACAAAGTAAAAAGGGGAATTGAGAGATAAATTGAATGAAATAAATTAATTAAATTACAAAGAATAAATAAAATATGATGATGAAACACAAAGTATATAAAGTTCAGCCACATATACACAAGTTTACCAATCATTAGACCGAAAATTAACCAAGTTCCCTAGCCATGAAACCGAAACTAACATATGTGGAATGCCCACACGGGTTATCATTCCCCAAATAAAACCTCTTCTATGAAAATTAACCTAGTGAACGCTCATCTAGATTAAACAATTAAACATGCAAAGGTGATCAATCAATAACATATCTAACGCATAGGAGAAGAGTTGTTAATTAAAGTGCGCGACCTAGCGAACGCTCGTCTATCCGCGATCCTTCTTATTTTGATTCTGACCCGTTTGATAAGCCTTTACTACTTGTGAATTAGAATTAAAACCCTAATTCTAGCACTAATTACATGCAATCATCTTAAGTTTTGAACCTTAAAACAAGAACACATAAAAGATTCAATAAAACCGAATCAAATAAACGGAGTCACATAAGCTGCTAGAAGAACTAATTAATTAGGATCTAACAATCAAATAAACTCATAAAATATAGGCTGAAAATTATAAACATCATGTCATGTTAACTAGTACAAAGAATAAACAAGCAACAAAGAGGAACTCAAAAAGAATAATTAAAGAATAAGTTGAAGTACACCATATGGAAAGTAGGAAGAACTCGAAGATCACAAACTCTTAAATCCTCACGCGAGTAACTCAAAAGCCGAGATTCCCAAGGTGATGATGATGGTGGTGATGATGGTTGATGGCTGGTGGTAATGGTGTAAACAGCTCCCCTCCTCCTTGAAGACTTTAAAACCCTAAATACTAGAGAATGGAAAATATGATGTGAGATGGAGAAGAGAAAGAGGAGGGTTTGTCCCTCCCCATTGGGGTGTGAATTGGTGAGAAGAATGAGGCTGCTTATTTATAGGAGAATGGGGAGGAAGAAGAAGACAATGAAAAAAATAAAGAAAGAAAGGGAAGAGAAGTGGAATTTGAGTGGTAGAAAAGAAATAGTGAGTGGAATGGTGGAAATGTAGTCATATGACAATTAGCCATTTATTTAAATAAAAGAAATCAAACACTAATAGTGTTGGAAGAAAGAAACAAACATGGTGTGGTGAGATGGATGGAAATATGGTGGTGAGTGGAGCAATGAGAATAAAAGAAAATGAAAGAATTAAAAAGCAGACAGCACTGAGCTATTCCCACTTAGAACGGAATAATACACGTTTGAACGGTTGGATGATTCTGACATTTTCAACCAGAATACTTAACACACACATGCAGCGGGTATCAAAATTACAGCACGATCTGACGGTTCAATTGGGAGATATGGGCTTCGCAAGTTGACTAATCTGCACAGGCAGAATGTCCGAAAATCTGGGCTGGGGCCTTTCCTCATCCTTTGTGAACTTGGGCCTTCCTTCATGGATTTGGGTCTTCCATCTTGGGTTTGGGCCTTCCTTCTTGGGTTTGGGCCTCCTTCTTGGTCCTCATGGCAGACCACCTCTTAATGGGCCTCGCAAAAGCCCATTAGACTTCGTTTCTGCACATGTTCACATTAATACATCATTTTGGACTCAAATATGGAAACTAAGCTAAAATAGCAAAGTTACAATTAAATCATAGCCAAATAGTAGAGAAAACACATTAAAAACGTCACACTTTGTGTTCCTATCAAATATATCATCAATTTTTATTGAGATGTCAACCCAAGAACAAAATAATGCTAAGAGATCTGGCGTCAAAGTGTTGCAATTAAAACCCTAATCTAAAAATCACAATGGACAAAATAATACCCAAACCAAACAAATGGAAGAAAGGGGATTGTGAAAGAGAGAGATGACATAAGAAAAGGAGAAAGGTGATGATTTTAATAATTTTTCATGGCAGAGGCTTGCAACAGAAAAACTCAGATGGAGGGAGAGGGTTCCAAGGATAGTGTGTGAGAGTGTGTACCACGGTGCAACTACATGGACTACCTAAGGATGGCCTCAAGCTTCGCCTATTTCCCCTCACATTGAAGGATGGGGCTAAGAAGTGGCTACTCAAGATTCCATCGCGGTCCATTCACTCTTGGTTTGAGCTTCAAGAGGCTTTACTAGCCAAGTACTTTCCTCCTAGCAAAGCTGCGAAGGTTCGTGATTCAATTGTCAACTTCAAGCATCAATCCGGTGATGCCTTATATGAGACTTGTGAGAGGTTCAAGGATCTTGTTATGAGCTTCGCACATCATGATTTGGAGCAATGGTTTCTCGTGGATGTATTCTACCGAGGCTTATCTTCCGGTCAACGACAAAGGGTGGACACATTTAGAGGCAACACCATTGCAAGCATGTCTCCCGATGAGGCATGGGATACCTTTGAAGACCTTGCAGCCAATTCTGAGCTATGTGATGACTTTGGACCTATGAGATTTGGAAATTGCAGGTTTTTGGGTGGTCCATTTTAAGGGAGGTTATGCCGAAGTTTTCGGTATAAATTTTCCTTAAAGGTGGGCCCTGCAGGTCCACCTCGAATTCCAGGTTGGAATTTCGGGGTGGGTCCTGTCAAAGGGTGAGTATAATCAACACTTGAAAGCAAGGAAACAATGACAAAATGGAATTGGAAGCAATTGGAAGCAAATAGCACAAATCAGAATCACAAAATGGTCCCAGACGATCGGACGCGAGGCTTGGCGTCCGGACGGATTCGTCGGGATTAGGCTTCTGCCTCAAGGGCGTCCGGGCGCCGAGTATGGGTGTCCGGACGGATTGTCAATTTTCAGAATTAAGCCTAGTTACAGAGAGTTCAAAACTAATTACGAAAATTGCCACTGTGAACAACTTCACTGGGCAACAGAGAAACAAATCACAATTTACCTAGGCAAACCTTAACGAAACACAACTAAATTTTAAACACAACAACTAGACACACAAAAGAACTAGCACACAAATTTTTAGAATTTTCTGGATTGATTTACTATGGTAACAAAAATCGGGAAAAGCAAACAGTAGCAAACACTATGCTTAGGAACACTTTGGAAACAAAAACAACAACAAACACAATTATGCTATGAATGAAAGACACAACAAACACTAAGACACATATATCAAACAATTTATACTACAAGAATAGTGCAAAGACACCCCGACTGCGGGTCACCAAGGAATCAAGGATGAACCTCAATCCCCGGCAGCGGCGCCATTTGACTCGTGGATACCGACGGGGTGAATGTGAGTATCGCCGTCAAAGTGTAGTGGATGGTAAATTGTAACCAGGGGTTGTCGTACCCAAGGGATTGGAAGGCCCAAGATCCTTACTTGGTGAACAAATGCAACCAAGATATACAATGCACTAAAAGTGGTGTGATCAAATGGATGGAAACGATTGGGGTTTCGGGTTCACTCTACCCCAATCAAATGTATGACAAGTCTCAAGAACATACAACAATGAATTCACTAAGGATCAAACCCCTATCCTAGCCATGTTATGGTTCTAGGATTGACTCTTCTAGGCCTATTTTGTGCCTTATTAGGGTCACAAATACTCCTAGTCCATTTATCCAAGCCTTGTTAGGGTCTCAAATAAACTTTCTAGGCATAGAGATTCAAGAATCAAGATTCAAACAAACTCAGTCCATTGACATAAACTCATCATGCTCATTGTAAACACCTAGGATAAAATGTAATCAACATAGAATCCTAACAAGTTAAGTAAAACTCATGCTTGAGAATTAATTAGATTCATGAACATGCATCAAACAAAACTGCATTTACACAATGAACATATCCATAAACGAATTCATCATGCATATTCAAGAGAAATCATCAAAACATCATCATGGGCTAGAGCACACAACCCTAGCCCCCAATCTAATGAACTACTCACAATTCATTGTCATATACATCAATAATCTCAAATAAGAAAGCATAAGTTCAAAGTAAGAGTGGAGAAGTTGAGAAAATGCTCAAGATGTCGATGGCCAGCAGCTCCTTGGTGACTCAAAGTATGTAGAAAGCCTCCTTGAACTCCCCTCTTCCTCTACAAGCTCCAACTTATCTCCAAGCTTCCCAACTCTTGATGTCTCAATGGATGGCAACTTGTGGTGAAGGTAGGTCGATGGAATGGTGGTGGAAAGTGTATGGTTGTAGTGTTTGAGATGTGTGGAAGATATTTCGTGAAGGGATGAAAGTGAGATGGGTGGTAGAAAGTGGTGAAAACTGAAGAACAAATCCGGGCAGAAGCACTAGCGTCCGGGCGGATGGTATCGGCGTCCGGGCGCCAAGCACGTCTGCGTTGGTTTCAGCAAGCTTTGCCGAGAGAAAACTGGGTGGATCTCCTAGGGTTTCTTCCTAAACGTCTCTAACTGATTGGGAAAGTTAGGGGAGGGTCTGGTGAGCCTCTAAGAGTCCACTAGGGATTCCTAGTGGGATGAGTTGGCTAGGGTGAGTGGAGAGAAAAGAAAGGGCAAGTAATGTGAGGTGGAAGGGAATAAGGGTGAGTGGACATGTGAGTGGATGAGTGGGTGTGTGAGCTGTGCCACACATGTGTGCAGCTGATGTAGGAGACTCTCTCCTTCTGTGGTGGTGGTCCGGCGGTGGTCCGCTGTGTGAGATCTTGAATTTTAAAGTTGGACAAATTTTATTTTTGAAGTCACAATTAGAAAGTAGACGTCGTTACGAGTTCATAGGAATTTTCGTGGAATTTTCCGGAGACCCGAGCTAGTTTTAACGATTTATAGAAGTTCGAAATTATTTTAAAATTAGGATTTTAGATGAGGTGCGATCTAGACCGTTAGATCTCTGCACCCTTAATTCTGAGCCGTAGGTTTAAGTCGGTTTTGTGTTTAAAGAGGAGGCGGTACATAGAACAGCACAGAACTCTCCAGACCCAATGGCCGACCCGTTTTCCTCCTCTGCCCGACTGGTTCTCCTCCCTCCGGCCATCTTCCAGCTTCGGACTGGTCCCGTTCGACTCGTCCCGACGGCGCGCAGCGGAATCCGATCCCTTTTGGTCCAAAGGAGGAGCTATGGTGGCGTTTCGAAGAAAGGAAGAAGCCTCTGTTCCGAATGGGTTTTCCCATTCCGGCCACCTCACGGCGACGCATGTATACCATCTTCTTCGTCTCGTCCCGGCGACTCCAAAGGTAGTCACGGCGACGCCGGACGAGAGAGAAACGGAGGAGAGAAGAAGTGGCAGCGCCAATGGCACTTTCCGATTCCGGCCACGACGACGGGTGAATCCGGTGCCTTTAGTGATACGCCCAAAAGGAGCATCAATTTAAAAAAAAAAAACCCTATCGGTAGTAGTATAGTGCATAGTAGGGTATCGTTCACAACGGAGATCAAAGGGTGTACCTAACAAAAATTGTCACAAAGAATTAAATAAAATAAAGAATTATTATTAACAAGTATAAAGAATATATACATATGTACAAAGTAAAAGGGGGGGATTGAGTGATAAATTGAATGAAATAAATTAATTAAATCTACAAAGAATAAATTAAATAAGATGGGATGGAACATAAAGAATATAAAGTTCAGCCACAAGTATACAAGTTTACCAATTATTGGACCGAAAATTAACCAAGTTCCCTAGCCATGAAACCGAAATTAACATATGTGGAAAGTTAGAAGCTAACCATTCCCCAAATAAAACCTCTCTACGAAAATTAACCTAAGTGAAAGCACCTAGATTAACCAATTAAACATGTCATCTTAGTCTAGAAAGCTAGCTAGTCAAACCATGTTTAACGCATAGAAGAAGAGTTGTTAATCAAAGTGCACGACCCATTATAGAAAAGTACATATGTCCGCAATCATTTTTATTTGACACCGACCTTTGTCCAAAGCCTTTACTACTTGTGAATTAGGTTTCCAAAACTATTAGGTGAATTGTAATCCCTAACTCTAGCTCCAATTATATGCAAATATTATAATTTTCGAACCCTATAACATAAACACATAAAAGTTTTTTATAAAACAGAATCAAGTAAACGGAGTCACATAAGCTACTAGAAGAACTAATTAATTAGGATCCAATAACTAAATAAACTCATAAATATAGGCTGAAAATTATATAAATCATGACATGTTAACTAATACAAAGAATAATCAAGCAACAAAGAGGAACTCAATAGAGAATTTAAAGAATAAAGTCGAATTACACCATATGGAGAGCATGAAGAACTCGAAGACCACGGATCTTTGAATCCTTGAAAGCAAGCAATCCAAAGCCGAGATTCCCAAGGTGATGATGATGGTGGTGATGATGGTTGATGGCTGGTGGTGATGGTGACATCTCCTTCTTCTCCTCCTTGAAGTCTTGAAAACCCTAAATACTAGAGAATGGAAAATATGATGTGAGAGGGAGAAGAGAAAGAGGAGGGTTTGTCCCTCCCCATTGGGGTGTGTTGAAGAGAAGAATGAGGCTGCTATTTATAGGAGAATGGAGAGGAAGAAGAAAACAATGAAAGAAATAAAGAAAGAAAAGGAAGAGAAGTGGAATGTGAGTGGTAGAAAAGAAATGGTAAGTGGAATTGTGGAAATGTAGTCATATGGCAATGAACCATTTATTTAGGTAAAAGAAATTAAACACTAATGGTGTGGGCAGAAAGAAGAGGAAAGAATATAGGGGTGAGTGGAGCATTGAAAATAAAAGAAGATGAAAGAAATAAAAAGCAGACAGCACTGAGCAGTGCGCACTTAGAGCAGCATAATGGACGTTCCAATTGGATGATTCTGAAATTTTATTTGGGAAGAGCTAACATCCACATACAGCGTGTATCAAAAGTTCAGCACGATCTGACGGTGCAATTGGGAGATATGGGCTTTGTAAGTTGACTAATCTGCACAGGCAGAATGTCCGAAAATATGGGCTTGGGCCTTTCCTCATGCTTTGTGAACTTGGGCCTTCCTTCATGGATTTTGGCCTTCCATCTTGGGTTTGGGCCCCCTTCTTGGGTTTGGGCCCCCTTCTTGGGCCTCATGGCAGACCACCTCTTAATGGGCCTCGTTTCTGCACATGTTCACATTAATACATCATTTTGGACTCAAATATGGAAACTAAGCTAAAATAGCAAAGTTACAATTAAATCATAGCCAAATAGTAGGGAACACACATTAAAAACGTCACACTTTGTGCTCCTATCAAATTCCCCCACACTTAGCTACTGCTAGTCCTCTAGCAAACACAAGAACAACACAAAACAGAAAAGGAAACACAAAACAGAATGGTCTTTCCAACCATAACCCTCAGCGAGTTCACAACAGTTATAATCAACAGAATAAAAATTATATACCAAGGCTAAAGAATTTGCTAAGCATTTAACATGTACATCTCATTTATGCTCGGGTGAAGTGTGTGAAAACCGAGTATACAATTAATCTCATGCAATCCAATAGGCACATCGAAACAACATTAACCACTAAAGGTCACAATGATCACTAAATATTTCCGCTCAGTGTTTAGGGTTAAGTGTTTACTCTCATAACAATTGCACAAGTAACGTTCACATAAGCTTGCTCATAAACCAACTCTCCACAATCAATCCACAACTCATTAAATCATAAGGACTTTCAATGGTGTAATGGGGCCAAAGGTTAAGGGTTAAAAGAAACGAAGGGAAAGGAAAAACAAAATGTTCCGAGTGTTCCACAAAACAATTTTGTGACTTGTTTTCTATATGCTTAAACAATCAAACAACCAAACTTTTATTCACCTCCAATCTTTCACACTTTCTGAACAAAAATTTCTTATTCTTTATTTTGTTTTCTTCTCTTTTTTTTTTCTTTTGTAATTTTTTTTTTTACACAACATTTTTTTTTACAACACCCCCACACTTACTTCTTTCACAAACCAGAAGACTTTTCAAGCACAAAATACCACCACAAGTCACAAAATTGTCTCTTTAGCACATGTTGGAACAAAGGCAGGTTAGTGTTTAAGCTAAAAACAGGTTAGGAGTAAGCGGGTTAACAAAGAAAAAGGCTAAAAACATGTTAGGCTCAAAAGAGGTTAACCTAAAGGATTAGTGTTTACAGGGCTGTAAGTCAGTTTGGCCATGGTGCTTTACTAATGCCTTAATCATCTCTAATTCATCACGGATTAATAAAAAGTTTCAAGTGGTCTCTGAGCAAGTTCTAGGTTCAAATCTCATGAATTGTGCACACATGAAGAACGAGTAAATGTATGAATGATGCATACATGTGAATATTCAATAGGCTCAAATTCTCACATTTTCTGGGTATGCATGCCAATGTATGTTCAAATGTGCTTCTCGGATTGCAATCAACTAATCGAAACAGGTTATGTGAACATGGAAATTCGAGCAATCACAAGTTATGCATATTAAATCCAAAGCAAACTACACAAAGCCTTGACATATAATAAACATTCTCCTAATCACAACAATTTAAACTCAATTCATCATCGGAATTAGAAAGAACAAAGCACAAAACAAACAATAACACACAAAACAGAAGCAAATATTTTTGTCATTTTTTATTTTTTTTATTTTTTTTTATTATATTTTTTTTTTGATATAGCTCAAATAAACAAACAAGCACTTTCTAAGACTCGATAGCTCCAAAGCCAGTGCGAAACAAACGAGCTTACAAAACTATTTTTTTTTTTCAATTTTTTTTATTAGGGTAACAATACGTGACCACAGTGACTTACTTAGTGCAATGGTATGTTCAACGCTACCAAAGGAGTAAGTATGATCTAGTCGATATATTGTTACCGTAGAAAACAAACACAACTAAATTATTTTTTTGAATTTTTGAATTTTTCAAATTTTTTTTTTTTTAAGAAAATAAACTGAAACCTTCCCCCCACACTTGAATTAAACATTGTCCTCAATGTTAGACAGATATTTCACGAAAATGAAAAATCCAAGCATGGTTATTGAATTTAAGCACACAAACATAAATAAACACACAAATAGAAATAAACAGAAGTAAACACACAACATTTATACAAATGAAAAAGGAAACAGAAATACTCCCCTTTGAAGATCGTGAAGCTCCTCCCGAAGCAAGTCACCAACAGTCACAAACAAGGCTAGCAGGGCCTTGCATCCAACGTTTGCTCCTAGTTGACTGCGGCTCTGATCCTTTGAAGCGTGTCCTGGACAAGGGTTGTTGCCGACTCCACGGCGGATTTAGTTGATGTAGCCTTCACCGAGATCTGGAACACTATGGTAAGTATAGTTCCGGCAAGTATAGCTCCGGATACGTTTGGTAGAATGGAGAAGCCTGATGACATAAGTGGAAATGGCTCCGGTTCAACTCCACATAGCAAACACTGGACAATGGAATGGTTGATCGGCGCATAAATCACAGACGACCCCGTTGCATCGGTGCAACACTCCTGAAGAATGAGGAAGTCGTTGTGACTATCTATGGCGAGCACCGAAATCTGATTGCGCGGGTCAAGACCGATGGTGAAATTTGCTAGCACACGTACAGAGCTGTCCATCGACATACTATCCCACATTGGTCTTGTCTGAACGTCTTTGAGGAACTCAAAGATCCTGGTGTGATGGGATACGTGCAAGACAGAACAGCCAGCAATACGATTGACTCCAGGGGGCTTGCTCGGATCACCCCTTCGCTTGTTGGTCCTGACCTCCATTCGAGTGTCTCTTGTTCGGTTCGAACAAGTCCAGTGGTGGTACGTGGAGTTGCTGATGTCGTTGAAGAAACAGGTCGTCATCTGTTTTGCCATTTCCGCTAGTCCTCTTCTTCCTTCAGGAGAGATGATAGAGTCACCGGGCGAAGTGTGGATCCCTGTGGCGCACATGTAGCGTTCGGCTTGTCGTTGGAGAGTTGAGATCCAACACTTTGCACCAAAAGCGAACCCTGAATGAACAAAAGGTTCGAAACTGGCCTTCATCTCCTTCTCGCGTACATCCACGTGCTCCACCCAAGTGACCAAGGAAGAACCATTCTGAAGATCACATATCAGGCATCCGGAGGGGCGTTTTCGGCAAATCGATCTCACTGAAGGCTTCGGATTTGAACGCAATTCATCCACGGAGACATTCACAACGACCCAACTTCCATCCAGTTGTTGGTGAGAGTACCGAATGAACTGGACTTCACGAGTCGAAACGATGTGAGATGGCACCAGAAACTCGGCCGACATCACCTGCTTCTGCTCCTTGTAGCCATCTTCGTTGTCGGAGGAAAGGATCTCCAACGTCTGGGCGTTTGTGATCATGCTACAGAAGACTAGCAACCATCGACCAACATCCATGAGAATTTGAACGATGGTGGTCGGATAAAGATGGATGGTTGCCGAGTGTCTCGAGGATTCGGCTTTGAAGTACGGTGCAGGTTCAGCTCGTTGAAACACTCGCAAGTACTCGGCGCGGTTAAGAATTTCGGGATGAATGGACGTACCGGGAGTCGGTGAAGTTATCCAAGGAAATCCAGCAGTGGCCATGAGCAGGAGCTCGTCTTTGGCCTTGCGGGCGATATCCGAGATCAAGTCGGTGTGGACTCCGACAAGATCATCGAGCAGGTCCGGGAAGGGTAGATGGCACGGCTAAGGATGGGCGCTCGACTAGTGTTGGTACGAGGCTCCGCACATCCCGTCTCAAGTGGTCCAAATCGATCGAATCGTCGGACAACTCGAGAATAGGCTCTTGTTGTGGAGGAACAACTTCGAGCCTTCGCCTAGGCACATCTGAGTGCGGAACAGGTCCTCCGCAATTGGGACAGATGCCGCTGTGGAGAGCATCGACGAGTCGTTGATTCTGCAGTTGAAGCTCCTCGTTCTTGCTCACCAGCTCATCGTTTCTTCTCTCTAGCTCGGCAATACACTGCTCAGATGTCTGGATACCGAACTTCTTCCTATTTCTCGACCCCCAATAATAGATCTGGTCTTCCTCAAGTCCGATTTTCGGACCAAATCTTTCTCGTTGTGGTTTCGTGGGGTGAGAATACACCGCAAAGAAAGCCGCCAGTGCTTCTCTCTGAGCCTTGGTGTATTTTGTCCTCGGAAGTCTCCTATAGACAGGAGCGGCTTCCGGCTCGGCGGGTGGATCAGCAACCAGGATTGGTGCTTGGGGTAGTGGTTGCGGTTGTGGTTGTGGCTCGGTCGGCATGCTAGCATCGGCACTATTGAGCATGCTCGGTGGAATTATTTCATCCAGACCTTCAAAGATTTGACTCCCTGAAGAACCTGGCTGAAACAAATCACTGAAAGAATTCACTCTCTTGGCCATTTTTGGGTTGGGAAGGGAGGATAGCTTCTGGGTATTGGGAGTATTTCTGGGAAAAACTCAAGAACACGAAGAACAACGAGAGAAAACGAGAGAGAATGAGAGAGAGTAGGGGAAACGCGTGAAATGACCTAAGGAAACTAACACAAACAGAAGGGAAGGGGAAAGAACGGACGCACGCACACGCACGTGCCACAGACAAAGATCCGCAATTTCCGGATCGAGCGACGAAAGTCGCAAAGCCTACAGTTGACACGCACGCGGATTAAACAATTCGGCCGACGCAAAAGTCGTGTGTCGGCCCAATCAAATTTTTTTTTATTTTCTATTTTTTTATTTTTTATTTTATTTTTTTAATACTTTACGAAAAAGTCGTAAAGTGAACAGTGAAAACGCGTGTGAAACACGCGATGACGGTTGCCGACACTTTAAACGGGCCTGGGCCATCGGAATGGTCTGGGCCTTAAAGTGGGCCTGGGCCGAAGAAATCTCCGGCCCATTATTGGTGGGCTTAAACCAATGGGCCTAAAAACGAATAGGCCCTACACACTAATGGGCTTGGGTTACGGGTTTTGGGCTTCGGGAATGACACGGGCCCAATGGGCCCAAATTTTTTTATTTTTTTTTATTTTTATTTTTATTTTTTTTATTTTTATTTCGAAACCTAAAACGCTAACCAATCACACAAACGGGCCTAAGGCCCAATAACAAATAACTACAACAAGCCCAAAAATAAAACAAACAGTAATTATAAACAGTGAAAATAAATAATTACAAACAATAAAACAAAACAAGCACTCTTTTTTTTTTATTATTTACAATTAAAAAATTTCTACTTTTTTTTTTTTTTCCAAAACAAATAACCAGAGTGAAAAGAAAACTTACCTTTTTACTCCCGAGGAAACCGAAAATCACCAACAAGACATCAACCTCAAGGTTTTTCAACAGAGGACTTCAATGTGCAATGGGACTGAAACAGCTACCCATCTTAAAGTCATGTTTAATCCAATATACCTAAAGTGTACAAAAACATTTTCTTTTGCCTGAATATAGTTGAAAAAAAAAAAAAAAGTTGATTCCAAGCGGTAACTCAAGGTGGACTTGCGGCCTAGGTGCAATGCCTTGACTTAAATGACTTTCCGTGTTTTTAGAAGGCGAATGGCCAGATCACAAGAGATAAGCGAGAGGCAGGATTCATTTAGTGGACTAGTCCTCTGAATCCAATTTTACAAACCCGTCACCCAGGGTCTCGATCATATCTAGACACCATTCATGTGCCCCTTACTCAGTTGAGAAAGCACTTAAGTGTTCGACAATTCTCCAAGTGTTAATAAAGGCCGCTCTCAACCTCAAATAACCTTACGGTAAAAATGAAGGGTTTAGGCCAATATTAATAAAAGGACCTTACTTATTCCGTTCAAGTTACAACTTACAACAACAAAAAATAATCAACTATATAAAAGACACCTAAATAAATTACTAAGTGTAACAAAATATCAACAAGTATAAACAAGTATTATTCACAAATATTCACAAAATAATTTAGGAATTTTCAATCCCCGTCGACGGCGCCAAAAATTGGCACGCCCCAAAAGGAGCATCAATTTAAAAAAAAACCCTATCGGTAGTAGTATAGTGCATAGTAGGGTATCGTTCACAACGGAGATCAAAGGGTGTACCTAACAAAAATTGTCACAAAGAATTAAATAAAATAAAGAATTATTATTAACAAGTATAAAGAATATATACATATGTACAAAGTAAAAGGGGGGGATTGAGTGATAAATTGAATGAAATAAATTAATTAAATCTACAAAGAATAAATTAAATAAGATGGGATGGAACATAAAGAATATAAAGTTCAGCCACAAGTATACAAGTTTACCAATTATTGGACCGAAAATTAACCAAGTTCCCTAGCCATGAAACCGAAATTAACATATGTGGAAAGTTAGAAGCTAACCATTCCCCAAATAAAACCTCTCTACGAAAATTAACCTAAGTGAAAGCACCTAGATTAACCAATTAAACATGTCATCTTAGTCTAGAAAGCTAGCTAGTCAAACCATGTTTAACGCATAGAAGAAGAGTTGTTAATCAAAGTGCACGACCCATTATAGAAAAGTCCATATGTCCGCAATCCTTTTTATTTGACACCGACCTTTGTCCAAAGCCTTTACTACTTGTGAATTAGGTTTCCAAAACTATTAGGTGAATTGTAATCCCTAACTCTAGCTCCAATTATATGCAAATATTATAAGTTTCGAACCCTATAACATAAACACATAAAAGTTTTCTATAAAACAGAATCAAGTAAACGGAGTCACATAAGCTACTAGAAGAACTAATTAATTAGGATCCAATAACTAAATAAACTCATAAATATAGGCTGAAAATTATATAAATCATGTCATGTTAACTAATACAAAGAATAATCAAGCAACAAAGAGGAACTCAATAGAGAATTTAAAGAATAAAGTCGAATTACACCATATGGAGAGCATGAAGAACTCGAAGACCACGGATCTTTGAATCCTTGAAAGCAAGCAATCCAAAGCCGAGATTCCCAAGGTGATGATGATGGTGGTGATGATGGTTGATGGCTGGTGGTGATGGTGACATCTCATTCTTCTCCTCCTTGAAGTCTTGAAAACCCTAAATACTAGAGAATGGAAAATATGATGTGAGAGGGAGAAGAGAAAGAGGAGGGTTTGTCCCTCCCCATTGGGGTGTGTTGAAGAGAAGAATGCGGCTGCTATTTATAGGAGAATGGAGAGGAAGAAGAAAACAATGAAAGAAATAAAGAAAGAAAAGGAAGAGAAGTGGAATGTGAGTGGTAGAAAAGAAATGGTAAGTGGAATGGTGGAAATGTAGTCATATGGCAATGAACCATTTATTTAGGTAAAAGAAATTAAACACTAATGGTGTGGGCAGAAAGAAGAGGAAAGAATATAGGGGTGAGTGGAGCATTGAAAATAAAAGAAGATGAAAGAAATAAAAAGCAGACAGCACTGAGCAGTGCGCACTTAGAGCGGCATAATGGACGTTCCACCTATTGGATGATTCTGAAATTTTATTTGGGAAGAGCTAACATCCACATGCAGCGTGTATCAAAATATCAGAACGATCTGACAGTGCAATTGGGAGATATGGGCTTCGTAAGTTGACTAATCTGCACAGGCAGAATGTCCGAAAATCTGGGTTTGGGCCTTTCCTCATGCTTTGTGAACTTGGGCATTCTTTCATGGATTTTGGCCTTCCATCTTGGGTTTGGGCCCCCTTCTTGGGCCTCATGGCAGACCACCTCTTAATGGGCCTCGTTTCTGCACATGTTCACATTAATACATCATTTTGGACTCAAATATGGAAACTAAGCTAAAATAGCAAAGTTACAATTAAATCATAGCCAAATAGTAGGGAAAACACATTAAAAACGTCACACTTTGTGCTCCTATCATTTAGCTTCCTCTAGATGAGGCGAGTTTGTCTATGGTCTCAGCTTCCCAATTCGTCAACGGACGAGAGAGAATCGAAGCTCCCAAGCTTCTTGGCTTTCCGGCGGGTTTCTGTGTTTTCCGGCGTTTTCCGGCCATGAACGGCGACAAGTAAGGTATCAAACTTCATCCCCTCGTCGAGCTCTACACGTCTATAGCCTTAGATTTCATCTTTGATTAAGGTTTGGAGATTTAGGTTTTTGGGTTTAGTTCTGTCACCGTGAACCACCGTGAGCGGTGATGGTTCAGGCTGCCCTTATCATTTTTCCTACCTTGATCGATGTTTTAGAACACATATTAATGCCTGGTTATGCTTAAAGTGCAGAATTGTAGAGTTTGGTTGAAAACCTTGAAGTTGGGCATCTCTGTTAATGGTTGTTAGTTCAAATCCGAATTCAAAGAAGCTTGAAGAAGGACTTTATGGTCATGGCGTTTTGGTGAACCTGGACAGAGAGAAGATATGCTCTGTTTCGATTTCGCCGAAGCTTGTGTTTCGAATAGAAACTGCAAAGGGTAAGCTTTTGTTGATGAGTTGATGATCAAGTAATTAAGTTGGAGATTGATCATTTGATTTGAAGTGTAGTATATAGTTATTGTTATAAGGATTGTAGACAGATTGATAATTGGGTCAGTGTCAAGTGAAGTTACCATATTCCGAAAGTATAAAAGTATGTCAATTGGAATTGTTCGGAAATGGTTCGTGTTATTGATTAAGTGGAAATGTTCGGGAAATAAGCTATTGTTCGTTATTTCGTTTATGGGAAATTAGAAGAATATCGAAGGTTGGTGGAATATTTTCTATTAAGAAAATATTGTGATTACCGAACTTTGAATCAATTGTTGTTTGGGTATAGATTCTATAAGAGGATCGAGTGGGTACGAGAACCCTGCGAGCAAAGGAAGTTTCAAAATCTCCATATACAATTCTTTATGGAGAATTGAAGAAGTGACTAGTAGGATCAAAGAAGTGTTTACCAAATAAAGTTTGATGGACGAATGGAATGGTACGGTTGCTAGAATCCAGTTAACCGAATTACGAGTTACGAGAATAACAATGTTGGAGCCAAAGCTTGGAATTACAGGTAGGGATTTTGGGAAACCTTCTCTTTATATTGTTAAGTAATTTAATAAATTGGAAATTGTTTGATGTTGGTTGAATTATCTGTTGAGTGTTATTGTTTTTATTAATCGGTGAATTAGCACGATATATAATTTTATGATTCGAAGGCATGTGTTATTTAATTTTTGTATTATGATTTAAGGAACTATCATGCATGATGCATGGTGAGGTATTGTGAGGATGGAAAAAGACCTGAATGGTCAGAAATAATATTGATGAGATTGAGATTGAGAGAAAAGTACTCTTTGTGTAGTTGAGTTAAATTCCTGTCAGGGACCAGAGAATGTCAGCCCACCGTGCACAAAACAGGGAGTGAAATCCTTTCAATTGCGATTGATAAAACGATCTTATAGGGCATATTGACACTGGCGAAGCAAGGAATTATAACAAGATGACTAACAAAAGAGGTAGTATAGTTTGAAGTATGAGGAGTAATGAGTCAGCATTACGTACATGCATTGTACTTTTAATTTATTGCACTTTGTTTTATTGTTTGACAATTTGGTTGCAACACTATAAGAAGAACTTAAAAAGGTTTGTCCCTACTGAGCAGCGAGGACGAAAGCTCACCCCTACAATAGGTTGTTTTACAGGTACGACTTACGAGTTTCGGAAAGGGTTAGAGACGAGAGTGGATTAGATCATAGAAGACGGTGTAATGTCTAGTTGTAAAGGTTTCGTTATTTTCTTTTTGTTGTAAATATTTGTATTTTCAACGATTTCAGAAAAGTATTCTGTTTTATTTTATTTCTATTTTACTTTTTCTACGATCACACCTCGGATTCGGATTTCGGTGCTTAAAATCCACCGACACCGGGTCCGGGGCGTGACATGCCGCCTCTTGTGGTGGTGGTTGGCCGGAAAAATCGCCGGAAATGCAATTTCTTCATTTTCCTTCCTTTCTTCGATTCTTCAAGGCCTTCAATGGCAACGTCTTCCGAAGGTAGATTTGTGCAATCTTCAATGCCTAGAAGTCACGGTTGACTTCTTGTCCTCTTCTCGGAATTGTGCCCAAAAGTAGTCGAAATGCACCTTCTTGTGCCGAATTACCTCAAGTCACATAAGTAACCTGAAATCATGAAAACGCATATTAATAGTAACAAAATGCCTTCGGATAAGCTTAACTCTCGTGATTAGGAATACAATTTGCGCTATAAATAAGTGCAAATCAAGTGCAACCATGCCTTTGGTGATACGAAGTTACCCAAAGTGCAACAAGTCAATCAAGTTGGTGCTTATGCTCAAGAGAAATCTAAGGGTGATACATTTGCTTACAATCCTTCTTATCAACCACCCCTAAAGACTTACAACAACTATGCACCTCGGAATGATGGAGGGGTCAATCTAGTTATCAAGGAAAGCCATATGGGAGCAACACATATGGAGGATACAAGAGCTCAACTTATGGAGCATCTTTCAGGTTCTCTATCCAAGGAGAAAGCATTTACAATCAAGGAACCTCTTCATCTTTCGTTGCCTCAGGTGGCTCTCAAACTCAAGATTCCGAGGAGCCGACTATGAAATACTTGGTTGCCACCCTTGTCCAAAGCCAAATGAAGAGCAATAAAACAATTTCGGCTCTTCAACAAGGGTATCATAGCTTGCAACAAGGCATGACAAATATTGAGCTACAAGTTGGCCAACTGGCCAAGGAGATTACTGAGAGACCAAAGGGTGCCTTACCCTTCAATGTGGAGCAAAACCCTAAGTTCAAGGCTAAAGAGCAATGCAATGTCATCTTCACATCTCATTCCGGTATCTCTCATGCTACTTATACTCCCACACCCTTAATCTCAAATATTTTAACCCCTTCTCCTTTCATTCCCATTCATGAGAACTTTGTTCATATGTATTGCATGGAGGATGGGGTCAAGGAGGAATAAAATATACTCATTGGCAATTATGGATTGAATGAGGAGGAGACTTGTGAGGAGAATGATAGAGTGATGCATGGGAGAGAGTTTAGATACTTGTCCTTTGAGAATGATGTTAGCTCTTATGGTGGTGTGAAGAAGACACAAGAAGATTCATGGACTATAGAGACTCCTAGGTATGAGAATGACATGGTTCCTAACCTTGGTGGTGAGGCTATGATGGCTATGGATCCACCAAGAACCATGAGCACCTCTAGGGAGTTTCATAATGATGATATGCTCACTGCTCAAGAAGTGAAAGTAGTCACCCCCGATGAGAGGAAGAACAAGAAGAAAGCCTTGATGAATGAGTTGCATGAAGTGTTCAAAAAGGTGGAGATTATCATCCCACTATTGAAACTCATTTGCCGAGTGTTGGTCTATGCAAGGTTTCTCAAGGACCTATGTACCGAGAAGAAGAAATTTGAGGAGCATGAGGTGTATTGGATTGAAGGCTCTGCAAGTTCAATGATTCAACACAATATGCCTCCGAAGATGAAGGATCCCGGAAGCTTTACTATTGGATGCCAAATTGGTGACACACATCTTGAGGGAGCACTTATTGACTTAGGGGCAAGTGTCAATGTGATGCATCTATCTCTCTACCGGAGGTTGCACATTGGTACTTTGCAACCTACCCCCATTGCATTTACCTTTGCGGATAGAAGTAGAAAGATACTGGTGGGCATGGTGGAAGATGTGCTAGTAAGAGTTACAAGTTTATTCTTCCCGCCGACTTTGTGGTGCTTGACATGGGTGATGACCCCAATGATGACAATGGATGCCCTCTCATTTTTGGGCGACCTTTCATGGCTATGGTGGGAGTGAAGATTAATGTTCTCATGGGCACCATTAGTCTCAAGGTGTTGGGTGAGAAAGTGAAGTTTGAGATGTTCAAACCCATACATCCACCAGAGATCATTGAGTAGGTGTTTTCCATTAACTTGGTGAAGGAAAATAGTGCTAAGAGTGAAAGGATCTTTGGTCCCTTGAATCCACCAAAGCCTACACCTTATGCTCACAATCACTACTCACCAATTTGGGGGTATGACAATCCGCCTTCCATTACAAACTCGAAGCCTCCGCCATGGTTTCACGAAGGAATACTTGGGAAGGACCCATTTCTTTTTGGTGCTACGAAGAAGACTCCTCCCATGAATGTGGTACAAAAGGCGACAATAAGGGCCATGAGGAAGATGGTTGGTGAGGTTAAAAAGAAGAAGTATGCTTGGCCACCAACTCCAAAATCTATCGCCAAAGGAGTCAAGGGTTGTTTTGTGGGAAGCCATGGAGACGGTGAGATAAGAAACTCTTTGAGTGGGAAGAAGTTTTGCTTTTAGCCCCCATAATTTCACCGAGAAGGAACCAAGACCGACTTTTAGGTCTCTAAACCGAAGAGCTTGTGGGGTGGCAACCCAATTTTGAAGAAAACTCTTTGTTTTCAATCTATTTAGTAATGAATAAAGGAATCTTGAGAGGTTGGGAGGTGCTAGGATAAGAAGTTTTAGAGGAAGAAACCCATGATGTGTTGGTGTGCATTTGTCCAAGAGAGGCCTGGGCAGAGAAGTGACTTTGGAGGAAGTTTTCTCGACATCCAACCGTTGTAATTTACTGAAACTAGTCGGAAGAGCTTCTTCTATGAGTTCTCTTTTTCCAGTTTAAATTTCTCTCTGAATAGACCGTTGGTTCTGCTTCAATATTATTTTACATGAGGAGTGCTCACTGCAGTTTGACTTTCTAAAGGGTCAGTTTGACCGGTTCTTCATTGCACTTCCAGAGGGTTATTTCCGAGTTTCCAGTAGCCAAACTAAATTTCTTTGAGTCTACTTTCAAATGCTACTAGAATCACTCAACTTGGATGCCTATTCTTGGAGCTATGCCCATATCTTTGGGAGAAGGTCGATGTTGGAATGCTGATTTCCCCTGTTTTCAAGAGACCCCGATGCAATCACACTCTCTAATTCATTTGGCACCCGAGGAGAAAATGTATGGAAGTCAGGACTGTGTGCCCTGAGGTTGGTGTATATTGGTGATTTCTCGGCTACCTAAGGGAGTCGTCTACAAGGGGATTTTCTTATCTCTATCATTTGTTTGCTATATTGTGTGTTTTGTGTGCATTCGCCCAACTTTACTCTCATCACTTTCACCAACTTGATTTTCATTTCTTTTAAACTCCTCACAACATCGAGGACAATGTTGGTTTTAAGTGTGGGGGTGAGGTTGGGTCAAACTAAAATTTTCTCACATTTTCAAACCACCAAATTTTTTCAATTTTTCAAATTTTTCAACCGGAGCAAAGAATTTATAATGTGACATTTTGAAACTTTGAAGTTTGTTTAGTGTGTTTTGATTGTTCTTTTCAACCCCAATGATGAATTTGAGCCCGTTAGGTGTTGAATTAGGAGGATAAAGAGCATGTGCTTAAAAAAATATTGAGTTGCCTTGTGATTAATTTATGTAATTGATGCTTGTTTGACACTGTATGCACATATATTTTTCATGTTGATTAGTTACTTGCAATTAAAGAAGCATGTGTAGATGATGCATTGACTTTCATGTCCCTATATAGTGAGATTTGGACCTCATTGATATGTATGCATCACTCATACATCATTGTTCTTCATGTGTGTGCATTTCAATGGTTTACGAGACCTAGAACTTGCTTAAAAACCACTTGAGGCCAGTTATGTGTTAAATTGAGATGAATTGGAAATGATTAAGGCACTAGATAAACACCATGACCAAATTGACTTTCATCCCTCTAACCACTTTCCATTAGATTTAACCCATTTCGAGCCTCATGAATAATTAGCTTTTTCTTCGTTTAACTCACAAAATTCTAACCCATGTTACCAACTTAATTAAACACTAACCGTCCCTTTGTTCCAAGTGTTAGCAATACAATAATTGTGACTTCTCATGTTCTTTGCATGTTTGGTATTCCATGGGATTGTGAAAAGTAAGTGTGGGGGTAGATTAGTTTATAGTTTTGTAAAAAAGATAATGGTTAATTGGAAGAAAAGCAAAATACAAAAGAAGAAAAGAAGTGAGAAAATCAAAAGAAGTTGTGTACAAAAATAAAGTTCAAAAAGAAAGTTCTAAAGAAAAGAAAATACAAAATGGGAAAATGTTGTTGAGGTTTTTCTTCTCTTGACCGATAGCCTTATCACCATCTTCACCAATGGTAACTACTGCTATGCAAATTAAAGAATAAATGGATTTCAGGATTTTTTGAGTTCTTAAAATTTTTAGGTAATCGTCAATGGTAGGCCTAAGTAGGTCTGAGAAAAGATTATTCGTTGTCCCCTTTTCTTTTTAATCTTTTACCTAATGTTCTCAATAGGGTAGTGGTGGAGAAGGCCCAATATTTTGGTTTGATTGAAGGCTTCGGGTTGGGCAGTGATCATGTACATGTTTCTCGCTCACATTTTGGTGATGACACCATTGTTTGATCAAATCCTTGGGAGATAAGGAAAGTTCTGATTTTTCAAGATAGAACTTTGGCGTTCCATCAGGTTTAAGGGTTTATTTTCCAAACATTACTGGTATTGAGTTGGGTTCTGAGTTAGGTGAATGGGTTTTGAGCTACTTAGGTCTTCCTTCGGGATTATTCGTTGTGCTTTATCTTTTTTTTTTGGAACCTGGTGATAGGACAAGTTGGAAGAAGATAAGATGGGTGGAAGAGGCTGTCTTTTACAGAGAGGGAGGCTTACCTTAATTCAAATAGTTTTAAGCAGCTTGCCTACTTATAATTGTTGTGGAGACCACACCAAATCAAAGAGACAAAACAGAGGAAACATAGTACAAGTTACAGCAGCAAACAACAATGAAAAACAAGAACTACACAAGCAAAGGAACACAAAGATTTAACGTGGTTCGGCAAAGCCTACATCCACGGAGCAGCAGAGATCAAGAGATTCACTATCAAATGGTGAGGGATTACAAGATCATATGGTAGCTCTCAAAGAGGGGTTTACAGCAAGACCCTAATGCTCACAACTAGTCTCTGTCTATTCTCTTCCCTCTCAATTCGATGGAGGCTACAGATACAATATATACATTAATCAATTGACCACAATTAACCCTAACACATGCAAGTCACGTGTTCACTGAATCAACTGATATCACTTGAAGCAAATGACAGACCCGTGTTTTTGGGTCCATCTCAAATGACAGTCCTGACTTTTGGACAAACCAAATTGAGCCACACTTCTACAATCTCCACCTTGGCGAGATTTCCAAACAACATCCAAATAACTGCAATCTCAGCACCTCCACATCTTGCAAAGCAAACAATCCAGGTTTCCTGCTGCTCAAACGACTTATTCAAACATGCACAATGTGAGCCAAGTTCAAACAATGTTCAAACTTGGCAGCACCAACAACTTTTGTCAACATATCTGCTGGATTATCAGCAGTAGCAATCTTCTGAAGAACAATCATTTTTTTCTCCACAATATCACGCACATAATGAAATCTAACATCTATGTGCTTCGTCCTTGAGTGATACACTTGATATTTAGCCAAATAAGTGGCACTTTGGCTATCACAATGAACCTCCACCTGCTTTTGATATATGCCCAACTCATTAATGAGTCCACGCAACCACAAAGCTTCTTTTATTCCTTCTGCAACAGCCATGTATTCGGCCTCTGTGGTTGACAAGGCCACTGTGTCTTGCAAAATGGACCTCCAACTGATAGGTCCCTTGGCCATAGTGTACAAATAGATTGTAGTAGATCTGCATTTATCTAAATCACCAGCATAATCAGAGTCAGTATAGCCAACAACAAAATTATCATTACCAGAAACATTTCTCTCAAAACACAGACCAACATCTCTAGTCCCATGAAGATATCTCAATATCCATTTAGCAGCCTTCCAATGCTCCATACCTGGGTTATGCATATAACGACTAACCAAACCCACTGCATGAGCAATATCTGGTCTAGAACAGACCATAGCATACATTAAGCCACCAACCAAATTAGCATATGGAATATTTTTCATATTCTTCTTTCCTTCTTCAATTTTGGGACAAAACAAAGCACTGAGTTTGAAATGATTTGCTAGAGGGGTACTTACAGGTTTGGTTGAGCTGTGAACCCCAAATTTCTGCAATAACTTCTTCAAATACTGCTTCTGTGTTAACCATACCAAACCTTTTTCTCTATTGTGCATGATCTCCATTCCAAGTATCTTCTTGGCTTCACCAAGATCCTTCATTTCAAACTCCTTTTTCATTTGTTCTTTTAACTTCTCAATCTCCTTCATATTCTTTGAAGCAATTAACATGTCATCTACATATATTGACAAGTAGATGAAAGACCCATCCTGCAACTTCTTGAAATACACACAGTGATCATATTTACTACGTGAGTATTTCAGTCTTTTCATAAAGCCATCAAATCTCAAATACCACTGCCGTGGTGATTGCTTCAAACCGTATAGAGACTTATTCAATTTGCATACCCAATTCTCCTGTCCATTCACCTTGAATCCATCTGGCTGAGACATGTAAATCTCTTCATCTAAGTCACCATGTAAGAAAGCAGTCTTCACATCAAGTTGTACTAATTCAAGGTCAAATTGTGCAACCAAAGCCAACAACACACGAATAGAACAATGTTTAACCACAGGAGAAAATATTTCATTGTAGTCTATACCTTCCTCTTGAGAATATCCTTTAGCAACTAATCTTGCTTTGTACCTCATGCTGTTGCAATCATTAATGCCTTCCTTTTTAGCATAAACCCATTTGCAGCCAATAGCTCTCTTGCCTTTCGGCAATTGAACTAAATCACATGTCTTGTTCTTCATGAGAGAATTCATCTCCTCTTCCATAGCTTCATTCCATTCTCCACTTTCTGGACTAGCTATAGCATCTTTAAACTTTGACGGGATGTCAGCATTAATGATGGGAAAAGCATAGGCAACACAATCTTCAAACCTCGCAGGTTTTGTGATTTCTCTTCTTGGTCTTCTTACTGCAATAGACTCATGATCAGGTACACGACTTTGTCTACGCCTTCTTACAGGAGTCTAATCTTCTTGGACATGTACTTCTTCATTATCCAGTACTTCATCTTCTTCTTCACTTGCAATCTCTTCAATCACATGTTGGACAAATTTAGGAGTTTGGGAAACTGACTTTTCAAGCTCCACCTGTTGAACATTTCTGTCACTCTTCTGTGTTGATCCATCAGTAGTCGTTTTACTGCGGTGAAGCATGCTAGCTTCATCAAAGGTGACATCTCTACTGATCACAAGCTTCTTCAACTCAGGGCACCATAACCTGTAGCCTTTAACACCACTATTGAAACCAACAAATATAGCCTTTTTGGCTCTAGGATCAAGTTTAGTTTCAGTCACATGGAAAAATACTGGACAACCAAAAATATGCAAATAATCATAATCAACAGCAGGTTTTCCGGTCCATACCTCAATGGGTGTTTTACCCTCAATGGCTGCAGATGGTAAGCAATTGACAAGGTGACAAGCGTAATTGATGGCCTCTGCCCAAAATGATTTGCTCAAACCGGATTGTGACAACATACATCTCACTTTCTCAAGCAAAGTTTTATTCAATCTTTCAGCAACCCCATTTTGTTGTGGAGTTCTAGGCACTGAGAAATGCCTCACTATTCCTTCTTCTTTGCACACTTTGAGAAAAGGGTCTGAGGTATACTCTCCACCATTGTCGGACCTTAACACCTTAATTTTCTTCCCGGTCTGATTCTCTACCATTTTCTTCCAATTCAAGAAAATACCCAACACCTCATCTTTGTACTTCATTGTGTAAACCCAAGACCTCCTCGAGTAGTCATCAATGAATGTTACAAACCAATGTTTACCACTCATAGAAGTTGTTTGTGTAGGTCCCCAAACATCTGAGTGCACATAGTCGAGAATACCTTTGGTTTGGTGAATGGCCGTACCAAACTTCACCCTTGTCTGCTTGCCCAAAACACAATGCTCACATAAATCAAGCTTGCAAGTTTTGGCTCCCTTTAACAGGCCTTGTTTCACAAGCCCTTGAAGAGTTTTTTCTCCGGCATGACCAAGTCTCATATGCCACAATTTGGTGTCATCAGAATCTGTACATTCTCTAACTGCAGCAACATTACCTACTACTGTCTTCCCCTGCAGCAAATACAAATTACGATGTCTGTTTCCTTTCATCACCACCAAGGCTCCTTTGGTTACTCTCAAAACACCATCTTCCATAGTGATTTTGTATCCACTAGCTTCCAAGGCTCCCAAAGAAATTAAATGATTTCCGAGCATGGGAACATACCAGACATTGGTTAGTTCTCTAACTACACCATCATGGAGTTTCAACTTAATTGTTCCTACTCCTTTTCTATCATGTGGATAATCATCACCTATGAAAACACTTCCTGTAACATGATTTACGGTAAAAACCGATATCAATTTATTTTACCTAAACTTCCTAACAATTTGTCGTTGAAAAGTATAATGGGAAGTAAGGATTTTTCCCACAGGAGATTGTTTATTTACTTTTCTATGTCACAAAATTAATTAAACTATACTACAATTATTCTAAACATATTTATTTAATTTACAACTAAACTAAACAAATTAGAAATTAATTCCCAAATAAAACAAATATAAATTAAAAATAAAACTTATAAATATAAACAAAACAAATATATAAGTAAACAAATATTTACAATTACTCAAATTAAGAAAAATACTCACATAAATTAATTTACAAAAGAGAAAATGTTTTTGGGTTTTCTTAAATAAATCAAGCAAATAAAAATCAATTCAAATTACAAATTAACAAATGTAATTTCACACCAAATAATAATACAAACAATAATAAAACCACACAAATATTAATTAAATAAAACTTGAAATTAAGAAGAGAGAGTTTAGAAATCTCATTTAATTCCGGCGAAGGATCTTATCGGATTCGCCGGTGTTCGGTGAAGGCTCGGAGATTCGGGTGTCGAGAGCAATTGGGCTTGGGCCTTGAATTGCCGGATATTGGGCCCAACAGGATCCTGGGCCTTGCAGTTTTGAAAGCCCAAAAGAAATTGGGTTTGGTCAATTAGTCAAAAGCCCAAACCCAATTCTATTTCTTTTTCTTCTTCTCTCTTTCTTTTTTTTGGCGGTTTGACACGTGGCTTTCCCTGGGTTTTTTTTGACTTTTCAACCCATTTGATTATTTCTTTCCTTCTCTTCAGAACCCGTGCGCCTCTTTCATTCTTTTTTCTTCTTCTGTGTCTTTCATTCTTTTTAAAAACAAATAAAATAAAATAATAAATAATAATAAAAATAATAATAGTTATTTAATTAATCTAATTAAAGAAAAATATAAATAAACAACAATTTATAAAAGGGAAATAAATTGAGGTTCAGAAAATGTATTTTGCCACCGCGGGTGGTGGTCGCGCCGCCTTATGTGGTGGTTCGCCGGCAAAATTGCCGGGATTCGAAACGTTTTTCGAAATCTTCGTACAAGTTTTGATCTCCACATCCGAGAAATGACCGGTGTCATTTAAATTTCGAAAAGTCACGGTTGACTTTTCGATTCATCTTCGGATTCGCGCTAAAACCTCTAAAATGTACCTTTTGTACAAATAAAGCGTTTTGTTCGTATTTTCCCTGAAACACACTAAAACAATATTAAATATACAATAATAGGCTTTTGGACTAACATAATCCAAGCGATTAAGGTACTTTGTGCACGTATTTTACGTTCACATCACACCCCCACACTTGAACTATTGCTTGTCCGCAAGCAAACAGAGAACAAATATATACAATTTAAACAAAACAGAACGGAAACACAAAACAATTTTCCAACAATTACCTCAGAGAACACAATTGAGTTAGAAAATGAAAGAAGTTAAGTCTCAAAAATATTTTCAGCCACGGGACATATGCAAAAGTGAAGTGTGTGAAGTATTGTCATTTCAATGCACCAAAGTAAGCATGCATATCGAAACTGTGATAACCATAAACTCACAGGATATTCACTCTGATTTTCACACAAGTGTTTATCGGTTAGCTACACTAACACTCAAGCAAACTTATGCAAATGCCGCCATATGCTTGCACGTCAATCCTATCTCCACAAAATCATGCACATACAACTTGGATCAAAAGGACTTTTATTATGGTGTAATAGGGCTTCAGGCGAGGGGTTACAGAAATGAAGTGGAAGGGAATCACAAATTCCGAGCAATCTTAGTAAGCAATCACATGCTGAGATTTAATAAATTAGAAACAGTAAGATGCTATACTCATCCTGAACACACACTCCCCTGAACATATTTATTGAATTTAAATGCAACTAAACACAAAATACTCTTTTTTTTTCTTTCTATTTTTTCTTTTCTTTTCTGTTTCGATTTTTTTTTTTTTTTTTTTTTTTCGAAACATAAACAAATACAATAATTTACATATGTCACACCCCCACACTTATTCTTTTTCATACCCCGTAACATATATATTTCAGCATCAGAACATAAGTAATCTCAAATTACTCACTAAGATAGCTCGGAAAAGGTAAGGTAAGTGTTTAAGCTAAGGTAGACATTTATGGTGCGAAGAAACGAAAGGCTAAACATATAGGCACAAAATGGCAAACTAATGATATAAATTAGGGACAAATGCTCATTTGGCCATGGTGGATTCCTAATGCCTTGATCATTTCCAAGATGTACATGCATGACAGACAGTTTCAACAAGATATTACGCAAGTTCTAGAGATACATAATGCACAAGAATGATCACACATAAAGAACATAGTGCTAAGAACTATAATGCACTTCTATTAGGCTCAAAACTCACAATATGGCATATATAGTTCACATAAGTCTCTCTATGCTTCTCACAGTTCAATGCATCAATCTGACAATAATGGTGTACATGCAAAGTCCCATAGCAATTATTTTAGAAAAATGAAGTTCAAGAGACCTAAACATGCTTTCATCTCAAACAATTAAGTTCAATCTCATCATCGGTGTTGGAAATCACTAAAATAGTACAACAAGCACACAAACAGAAGCAAATATTTTTGTAATTTTTGATTTTTTTGATTTTTTATTTTATTTTTTCAATTTAGGTAACAATACGTGACCACAGGGACTTACTTAGTGCAATGGTAGGTTCAACGCTACCAAGGGAGTAAGTGTGATCTAGTCGATATATTGTTACCGTAGAAAACGAAAACAAGTAAATTATTTTTTTGAATTTTTCAAAATTTTTTTAATAATTTTTTTTTGATTTTTTTTTGCAAATAATTTCATTCCCCCCACACTTGAATTAAACATTGTCCTCAATGTAAGACAGATATGTACAATTAATGAATAATTCAAGCATGGTTATTGAATTGAAAAACAAAACAGAAGTAAACACACAACAGTTATACAAATGAAAAAGGAAACAGAAATACTCCCCCTTGAAGATCATGAAGCTCCTCCCGTAACAAGTCACCAACAGTCCACAAACAAGGCTAGCGGGGCCTTGCATCCAACGTTTGCTCCTTAGTTGACTGCGGCACCGATCCGTTTCAATGTGTCCCGGACGAGTGTTGTTGCCGACTCCACGGCAGATTTGGCGATGTAGCCTTCACCGAGATCCGGAACACTATAGTCGGCGGTGTTCCATCAAGAATGCCTCCGGATACATTAGGCGGAATGGAGAAGCCCGATGACATAAGTGGAAATGGCTCCGGTTCAACTCCACATAGCAAACACTGGAGAATGGAATGGTTGATCGGCGCATAAATCACAGACGACCCCGTTGCATCGGTGCAACACTCCTGGAGAATGAGGAAGTCGTTGTGATTATCTATGGCGAGCACCGAAATCTGATTGCGCTGGTCAAGACCGATTGTGAAATTTGCTAGCACACGTACCGAGCTGTCCATCGACATACTATCCCACATTGGTCTTGTCTGAACGTCTTTGAGGAACTCAAAGATTCTGGTGTGATGGGATAGATGAACGACAGAACAGCCAGCAGTACGATTGACTCCAGGGGGCTTGCTCGGATCTCCCCTTCTCTTGTTGGTCCTGACCTCCATTCGAGTGTCTCTTGTTCGGTTTGAACAAGTCCAGTGATGGTACGTGGAGTTGCTGATGTCGTTGAAGAAACAGATCGCCATCTGGTTTGCCATTTCCGCTAGGCCTCTTTTTCCTTCGGGCGAAATGATTGAGTCACCGGGTGAAGTGTGGATCCCCGTAACGCACATGTAGCGCTCAGCTTGTCTTTGAAGTGTTGAGATCCAACGCTTCGCACCAAAAGCGAACCCAGAATGGACAAAGGGTTCGAAAATGGGCTTCATCTCCTTCTCGCGCACATCCACATGCTCCACCCAAGTAACTAAGGAAGAACCATTCTGAAGATCACGTATCAAGCATCCGGAGGGGCGTTTTCGGCAAATCGATCTCACTGAAGGCTTCGGATTTGTGCGCAATTCATCCACGGAGACATCCACAATGATCCAACTTCCATCCAGTTGTTGATGAGAGTACCGGACGAACTGGACTTCACGAGTCGAAACGAGGTGAGATGGCACCAGAAACTCGGCCGACATCACTTGCTTCTGGTCCTTGTAGCCTTCTGCGTTGTCGGAGGGTAGGATCTCCAACATCTGAGCGTTTGTGATCATGCTACAGAAGACGGGCAACCATCGACCAACATCCATTAAGATTTCAACGATGGTGGTCGGATGAAGATGGATGGTTGCCGAGTGTCTCGAGGATTCGGCTTTGAAGTACGATGCGAGGTTCGCAACGTTGAAACACTCGCAAGTACTCGGCGCGGTTAAGAGTTTCGGGATGAATAGACAGATCGGGAGTCGGTGAAGATATCCACAAAGGAAAACCGGCAAGTGGCCACGAGCATGAGCTCGTGCTTGGCCTTGCGGGCGATATCCGAGATCAAGTCGGTGTGGACTCCGACAAGATCATGAGCAGGTCCGGGAAGATGGTCAGATGGAATAGGTGCGGATGGGCGCTCGACTAGTGTAGGCATGAGGCTCCGCACATCCCGTCTCAAGTGGTCCATGTCGATCGAATCATCGGACAACTCGAGAAGAGGCTCTTGTTGTGGAGGAACAACTTCGAGCCTTCGCCTAGGCACATCTGAGTGCGGAACAGGACCTCTCGCAATGGGACAGATGCCGCTGTGGAGAGCATCGACGAGTCGTTGATTCCGTAGTTGAAGCTCCTCGTTCTTGCTCACCGCTCATCGTTTCTTCTCTCTAGCTCGGCAATACGCTGCTCGGAAGTCTGGATACCGAACTTTTTCCTATTTCTCGACCCCCAATAATAGACTTGGTCTTCTTCTAGTCCGATTTTTGGACCAAATCTTTCTCGTTGTGGTTTCGTGGGGTGAGAATACACCGCAAAGAAAGCCGCCAGTGCATCTCTCTGAGCCTTGGTGTATTTCGTCCTCGGAAGTCTCCTATAGACAGGAGCGGCTTCCGGCTCAACAGGTGGATCAGCAACCAGGATTGATGCTTGGGGTAGTGGTTGCGGTTGTGGTTGTGGCTCGGTCGGCATGCTAGCATCGGCGCTATTGAGCATGCTTGGTGGTATTATTTCATCCAGACCTTCAAAGATTGGGTTCTCTGAAGGACCTGCCTGAAACAACTCGCTGAAGGAATTAACTCTTTTGGCCATTTGTGGTTTGGGGAGGGAGGATAGCTTCGGGAATTGGAAGTGTTTCGGGAAAAAGACTAAGAACACGAAGAACACGAAGAATACTTGAGAGAAAAAGCGAGAGAAACGAAGGGAAAGCCTAAGGGAAATGATGAAAATGACACAAGCGCATGAAGGGAAGGGAAAGGAATGGACGCACGCACACACACGTGCCACAGACACAGATCCGCAATTTACGGATCGAGCGACGAAAGTCGCAAAGCGTACAGTGAAAACGCGTGCGGTTTATTAAACAAATCGGCCGACGCGAAAGTCGTGCGTCGGCCCAATCAAAATTTTTCTTTTTATTTTATTTACAACTTTACGCGAAAGTCGTAAAGTGAACAGTGAAACGCGTGTCTCACACGCGCGAACGGTTGCCGACACTTTAAATGGGCTTGGGCCATCGAACACGGCCTGGGCTTTAAAGTGGGCTGGGCCGAAGAAAAACTTGGGCCGTTATTTCGGGCTAACCTAATGGGCCTAAACAAACAAAATTTTTTTTTTTTTTTAAAACAAGGCCCGACACTATTTACATGGGCTTAAGGCCCAATAACTATTTACATGGGCTTAAAGCCCAATAACTATTTACATGGGCTTAAGGCCCAATAACTCAAACAAATGGGCCTAGTGCCCAATACTATTCTAATAGTACTAAATGGGCTTGGGTTATGGGTTTTGGGCTTTGAAAATGACAAAGGCCCGATGGGCCAAAAATTAATTAATTAAAAACTTTTTTTTTTTTTTTCAAAACACAAAACCCAAACCGAATTAACAAATGGGCCAAAGCCCAATACTGTACAAATAGTAACAAGCCCAAAATAAATAAACAGTAACAGTAAAAATAAAAATAAAATACAAACAGTACAATAAATAAATAAATAAATAAAAATGAACAAAAAATAAATTTACACTAATTTTTTTTTTTTTTTTTAAATGACAAAAAGAATAAACACTAAACAAATAACGAGAATAAGAAAAAGGGAACTTTCCTTAATCGAACTCCCGAGGCGAGCCGGAAAACACCATCAAGACACCAACCTCAAGGTTTTTTCAACCTTGACTTCCAAACGTTAGCTCCGATGTAAGGTGCTGTAATTTCCGACGTACCTGAAATTACAAATAAAACACTGTTTAGAAAAGTAAATAGTACTAACAATCCCCGGCGAGACGGCGCCATTTGATTTACGGTAAAAACCGATATCAATTTATTTTACCTAAACTTCCTAACAATTTGTCGTTGAAAAGTATAATGGGAAGTAAGGATTTTTCCCACAGGAGATTGTTTATTTACTTTTCTATGTCACAAAATTAATTAAACTATACTACAATTATTCTAAACATATTTATTTAATTTACAACTAAACTAAACAAATTAGAAATTAATTCCCAAATAAAACAAATATAAATTAAAAATAAAACTTATAAATATAAACAAAACAAATATATAAGTAAACAAATATTTACAATTACTCAAATTAAGAAAAATACTCACATAAATTAATTTACAAAAGAGAAAATGTTTTTGGGTTTTCTTAAATAATTCAAGCAAATAAAAATCAATTCAAATTACAAATTAACAAATGTAATTTCACACCAAATAATAATACAAACAATAATAAAACCACACAAATATTAATTAAATAAAACTTGAATTAAAAGGAAGAGTTTAGAAAAATCTCATTTAATTCCGGCGAAGGATCTTATCGGATTCGCCGGTGTTCGGTGAAGGCTCGGAGATTCGGGTGTCGAGAGCAATTGGGCTTGGGCCTTGAATTGCCGGATATTGGGCCCAACAGGATCCTGGGCCTTGCAGTTTTGAAAGCCCAAAAGAAATTGGGTTTGGTCAATTAGTCAAAAGCCCAAACCCAATTCTATTTCTTTTTCTTTTCTTTCTTCTCTCTTCACCCGTCTTTTTTTTTGGCGGTTTGACACGTGGCTTTCCCTGGGTTTTTTTTGACTTTTCAACCCATTTGATTATTTCTTTCCTTCTCTTCAGAACCCGTGCGCCTCTTTCATTCTTTTTTCTTCTTCCGTGTCCGTGAGAGAGAGAGAGAGTCGGGGGCGTGAGCAATGGGTGCCCGGCGGTGTAGAGAGCACAAGACGGCGGTGGTGGTGGGCCGGGTTCGACACGGCGTAGAGGAGGACTTTGGAGGAGCGACGCGGCGTCGAGGCAACAGAAGGAGAGCACGGGGATGACGGCGGACGCCGGCGAGAGAGGACGTCGGGTCCCGGGTTCGTGAGTGGCGGCGTCCGAGAAGTGAGAGCCGGGTCGATGATTCGATGCCGGCGACGAAGCGGAGAGAAACGGCGGACCGGAGATCGATGGCAGAGGACTGGGTCGTGAACAGCTCGGCGGCAGCAGCTTTGGATCGACGGTGTGAATGCACGAGCGGCGGAGCCGGAATCCGAGCCGGGCCGGCTTCGGGCCGGGTGGAATCGACGGCCGTGGTGACCGGGCTCACGGAATTGATGATTTCGAGCAGAGATGCTCGACGGTGGAGCAGGTGAGCTTGATTTTGGTTGATTGCAGGGAGCACGTAAACTTGAGATTCTTGGGATTGTGATGATTGTAAAATTGATTGTTGTTTGCAGGAATAAAAGAAGAAACAGAGGGGGAAAGAGGGGAGAAGATCGATTTTGTGGTTGTATTTGATTTGTTAATTGACAGAAGGGGGAGAAGAGAAGAAATGGGGCTTAGATAATTGTAGACAGAGAGAGGGAAGAGAGGTTGATTTCAGGGAGGAACCGTGAGGGACAGAAGGGGAAGAAGAGAAGGCACAGCCATGGTGGCTGTGCACGGATGCTTTGAGAAGGTGATGATACGCCCAAAAGGAGCATCAATTTAAAAAAACCCTATCGGTAGTAGTATAGTGCATAGTAGGGTATCGTTCACAACGGAGATCAAAGGGTGTACCTAACAAAAATTGTCACAAAGAATTAAATAAAATAAAGAATTATTATTAACATGTATAAAGTATAAATATATACATATGTACAAAGTAAGGGGGGATTGAGTGATAAATTGAATGAAATAAATAAATTAAATTACAAAGAATAAATTAAATGAGATGGGATGAAACACAAAATATATAAAGTTCAGCCACATATACACAAGTTTATTAATCATTGGACCGAAAATTAACCAAGTTCCCTAGCCATGAAACCGAAATTAACATATGTGGAAAGTTAGAAGCTAACCATTCCCCAAATAAAACCTCTCTACGAAAATTAACCTAAGTGAAAGCACCTAGATTAACCAATTAAACATGTCATCTTAGTCTAGAAAGCTAGCTAGTCAAACCATGTTTAATGCATAGAAGAAGAGTTGTTAATTAAAGTGCACGACCCATTATAGAAAAGTCCATATGTCCGCAATCCTTTTTATTTGACACCGACCTTTGTCCAAAGCCTTTACTACTCTTGAATTAGGTTTCCAAAACTATTAGGTGAATTGTAATCCCTAACTCTAGCTCCAATTATATGCAAATATTATAAGTGTCGACCCCTATAGCATAAACACATAAAAGTTTTCTATAAAACAGAATCAAGTAAACGGAGTCACATAAGCTACTAGAAGAACTAATTAATTAGAATCCAATAACTAAATAAACTCATAAATATAGGCTGAAAATTATATAAATCATGTCATGTTAACTAATACAAAAGATAAACAAGCAACAAAGAGGAACTCATAAAGAGTAATTAAAGATTAAGTTGAAGTACACCATATGGAAAGTAGGAAGAACTCGAAGACCACGAACTCTTGAATCCTTGAAAGCAAGCAACTCAAAGCCGAGATTCCCAAGGTGATGATGATGGTGGTGATGATGGTTGATGGCTGGTGGTGATGGTGTAAACAGCTCCTCTCCTCCTTGAAGACTTGAACACCTAAAGTACTAGAGAATGGAAAATATGATGTGAGAGGGAGAAGAGAAAGAGGAGGGTTTGTCCCTCCCCATTGGGGTGTGTATTGGTGAGAAGAATGGGGCTGCTATTTATAGGAGAATTGAGAGGAAGAAGAAGACAATGAAAGAAATAAAGAAAGAAAAGGAAGAGAAGTGGAATGTGAGTGGTAGAAAAGAAATGGTAAGTGGAATGGTGGAAATGTAGTCATATGGCAATGAACCATTTATTTAGGTAAAAGAAATTAAGCACTAATAGTGTTGGAAGAAAGAAGAGGAAAGAATATAGGGGTGAGTGGAGCATTGAAAATAAAAGAAGAGGAAAGAAATAAAAAGCAGACAGCACTGAGCAGTGCCCACTTAGAACGGAATAATGCACGTTTCAACGGTTGGATGATTCTCAAATTTTAATACAGAATATCTAACACACACATGCAGCGTGTATCAAAATTACAGCTGGATCCAACGGTGCAATTGGGAGATATGGGCTTCGCAAGTTGACTAATCTGCACAGGCAGAATGTCCGAAAATCTGGGCTTGGGCCTTTTCTCATGCTTTGTGAACTTGGGCCTTCCTTCATGGATTTGGGCCTTCCATCTTGGATTTGGGCCTTCCATCTTGGGCCTCATGACAAACCACCTCTTAATGGGCCTCGAGAAAGCCCATTATACTTCGTTTCTGCACATGTTCACAATAATACGTCATTTAGGACTCAAATATGGAAACTAAGCTAAAATAGCAAAGTTACAATTAAATCATAGCCAAATAGTAGGGAAAACACATTAAAAACGTCACACTTTGTGCTCCTATCAAATTCCCCCACACTTAGCTACTGCTAGTCCTCTAGCAAACACAAGAACAACACAAAACAAAAAAGGAAACACAAAATAGAATGGTCTTTCCAACCATAACCCTCAGCGAGTTCAGAAGAGTTATAATCAAGAGAATAAAAATTATATATCAAGGCTAACAAATTTGCTAAGCATTTAACATGTACATCTCATTCATGCTCGGGTGCAGTGTGTGAAAACCGAGTATACAATCAATCTCATGCAATCCAATAGGCACATCGAAACAACATTAACCACTAAAGCTCACAAGATTCACTAATTATTTCCGCTCAGTGTTTAGGGTTAAGTGTTTACTCTCAAAACAATTACACAAGTAGTGTTCCCATATGCTTGCTCATTAACCGACTCTCCACAATTAATCCACAAATCATTAAATCATAAGGGCTTGGCCAAAGGGTGGATGGTAAATGGTGAATGGTAAATGAAGTGAAAGGGCTCGAAATGAAAAAATGTTTCACATGTTTGCAAGACAAATCAACGACTTTGAAACTCATACCTATGCTAAACCCGAAACAACTCTTATTTTCCTCCAACCTTTTATTGAAATTAATATAAGAAAATAACTCTATTTTTTTGGAATTTCTCTTTCTTTCTTTTTTTTCTATTTTTTTCTATTTTTTTTTTCTTTGAGGAATTTATTCCTTCTTTTTATTTCTGATTTTTTTTTTCTTTCTTTGAACAAATACAACAAAATAAATACACCCCCACACTTGCCTTTTGGTATACTACCATACAAATCAAAACCCGAAGCATAAGAACACAAGAAGTCACTATCATCGTCTTGCAAACATAAATAAAACAAGGGTGAGATGGTGTGGGTGAACAAAAGAAACGGCTAATGAGTGTTTAGTTCAAAAGGAGATTCCTAAAGTTCGTGTTTAGATGGATGGTGAATATTTTGGCCATGGTGCTCAACTAATGCCTTAATCATTTTCAATTCATCACAGATTAATAAAAAGTTTCGAGAGGTCAATGAGCAAGTTCTAGGTTCAAAAACTCATGAATTGTGCACACATGAAGAACGAGTAAATGTATGAATAATGCATACATGTGAATATTCAACAGGCTCAAATTCTCACAATTTCTGGGTATGCATGACAATATATGTTCAAATGTGCTTTTCGGATTGCAATCAACTAATTAACACAGGTTATGTGAACATGAAATTTCGAGCAATCACAAGTTATGCAAATTAAATCCAAAGCAAATCACACAAAGCCTTGACATATAATAAACATTCTCAAAATCATAACAATTAAACTCAATTCATCATTGGAATTGGAAAGAACAAAGCACAAAACAAACAATAACACACAAAACAGAAGCAAATATTTTTGTCATTTTTGATTTTTTTGGATTTTTTTTTTTAATTTTTTTTTTATATAGCTCAAATAAATAAACAAGCACTTTCTAAGACTCGATAGCTCCAAAGTCGGTGCGAAACAAACGAGCTTACAAAACTATTTTTTTTTCTTTTTAAATTTTTTTTTTTATTAGGGTAACAATACGTGACCACAGTGACTTACTAAGTGCAATGGTAGGTTCAACGCTACCAAGGGAGTAAGTATGATATAGTCGATATACCGTTACCGTAGAAAACAAAAACAAGTAAATTATTTTTTTGAATTTTTGAATTTTTCAAATTTTTTCTTTTCTTTTTAATAAACCTTCCCCCCATACTTGAATTAAACATTGTCCTCAATGTTGACAAATATTTCACGAAAATGAAAAATTCAAGCATGGTTATTGAATTTAAACACACAAACAGAAATAAACACACAAACATAAATCAACAGAAGTAAACACACAACATATATACAAATGAAAAAGATAGGTTAAAGAAAATCTCCCCCTTGAAGATCGTTAAGCTCCTCCCGAAGCAAGTCACCAACAGTCACAAACAAGGCTAGCAGGGCCTTGCATCCAACGTTTGCTCCTTAATTGACTGCGGCTCTGATCCTTTGAAGTGTGTCTTGGACAAGGGTTGTTGCCGACTCCACGGCAGATTTAGCTGATGTAGCTTTCACCGAGATCTGGAACACTATAGTCAGCAGTGTTCCGTCAAGTACAGCTCCGGATACGTTAGGCAGAATGGAGAAGCCTGAAGACATAAGCGGAAATGGCTCCGGTTGAACTCCAGATAGCAAACACTGGAGAATGGAATGGTTGATCGGCGCATAAATCACAGACGACCCCGTTGCATCGGTGCAACACTCCTGAAGAATGAGGAAGTCGTTGTGACTATCTATGGCGAGCACCGAAATCTGATTGCGCGGGTCAAGACCGATGGTGAAATTTGCTAGCACACGTACCGAGCTGTCCATCGACATACTATCCCACATTGGTCTAGTCTGAACGTCTTTGAGGAACTCAAAGATCCTGGTGTGATGGGAAAGATGCACGACGGAACAACCAGCAGTACGATTGACTCCAGGGGGCTTGCTCGGATCACCCCTTCGCTTGTTGGTCCTGACCTCCATTCGAGTGTCTCTTGTTCGGTTCGAACAAGTCCAGTGATGGTACGTGGAGTTGCTGATGTCGTTGAAGAAACAGATTGTCATCTGTTTTGCCATTTCCGCCAGGCCTCTTCTTCCTTCAGGAGAGATGATAGAGTCACCGGGTGAAGTGTGGATACCTGTGGCGCACATGTAGCGCTCGGCTTGTCGTTGGAGAGTTGAGATCCAACGCTTTGCACCAAAAGCGAACCCTGAATGAACAAAAGGTTCGAAACTGGCCTTCATCTCCTTTTCGCGTACATCCACGTGCTCCACCCAAGTGACCAAGGAAGAACCATTCTGAAGATCACGTATCAGGCATCCGGAGGGGCGTTTTCGGCATATAGATCTCACGGAAGGCTTCGGATTTGTGCGCAATTCATCCACGGAGACATCCACGACGACCCAACTTCCATCCAGTTGTTGGTGAGAATACCGAACGAACTGGACTTCACGAGTTGAAACGAGGTGAGATGGCACCAGAAACTCGGCCGACATCACTTGCTTCTGCTCCTTGTAGCCTTCTTCGTTGCTGGAGGATAGGATCTCCAACGTTCGGGCGTTTGTGATCATGCTACAGAAGACTGGCAACCATCGACCAACATCCATGAGAATTTGAACAATGGTGGTCGGATAAAGATGGATGGTTGCCGAGTGTCTCGACGATTCGGCTTTGAAGTACGGTGCAGGTTCAGCACGTTGAAACACTCGCAAGTACTCGGCCCTATGAAGAGTCTCGGGATGAATAGACGTGTCGGGAGTCGGTGAAGAAATCCACAAAGGAAATCCGGCAGTGGCCATGAGCAAGAGCTCGTCTTTGGCCTTGCGGGCGATATCCGAGATCAAGTCGGTGTGGACTCCGACAAGATCATGAGCAGGTCCGGGAAGGGTGTCAGATGGCAAAGGTATGGATGGGCGATCGACAAGTGTAGGCATGAGGCTCCGCACATCCCGTCTTAAGTGGTCCATGTCGATGGAATCATCGGACAACTCAAGAATAGGCTCTTGTTGTGGAGGAACAACTTCGAGCCTTCGCCTAGGCACATCTGAGTGCGGAACAGGACCTCCGCAATTGGGACATATGCCGCTGTGGAGAGCATCGACGAGTCGTTGATTCTGCATTTGAAGCTCCTCGTTCTTGCTCACCAGCTGATCGTTTCTTCGCTCTAACTCGGCAATACGTTGCTCAGACGTCAGGATACCGAATTTCTTCCTATTTCTCGACCCCCAATAATAGACTTGGTCTTCTTCTAGTCCGATTTTTGGACCAAATCTTTCTCGTTGTGGTTTCGTGGGGTGAGAATACACCGCAAAGAAAGCCGCCAGTGCTTCTCTCTGAGCTTTGGTGTACTTTGTCCTCGGAAGTCTCCTATAAACAGGAGCGGCTTCCGGCTCGGCTGGTGGATCAGCAACCAGGATTGGTGCTTGGGGTAGTGGTTGTGGTTGTGGTTGTGGCTCGGTCGGCATGCTAGCATCGGCGCTATTAAGCATGCTCGGTGGAATTATTTCAGCCGGACCTTCAAAGATTGGGTTCTCTCGAAGGACCCGCTCGAAACAAATCACCGAAAGAATTCACTCGTTTGGCCATTTGTGGTTGGGAAGGGAGGATAGCTTTTCGGGTTTGGGAGATTTTCTCGGGAAAAACTCAAGAACACGAAGAACAACGAGAGAAAACGAGAGAGAATGAGAGAGAGAGAGAGAGAGGGAAAACGCGTGAAATGACTAAGGAACTAACGCAAACCGAAGGGGAAGGGAACGGAATGGACGGACGCGTGTCCAAAGTCGAAGACAAAGATCCGTAAATCACGGATCGAGCGACGAAAGTCGCAAAGGGAATAGTGGAACGCGCGCACGATTTATTAAACAATTCGGCCGACGCAAAAGTCGTGCGTCGGCCCAATCAAATTTTTTTGATTTTCAATTTTTTGATTTTTTTTTTTTTTTTTTTAATACTTTACGAAAAGTCGTAAAGTGAACAGTGAAAACGCGTTTGAAACACGCGCAAAGGTTGCCGACACTTTAAACGGGCTTGGGCCATCGAAATGGTTTGGGCCTTAAAGTGGGCCTGGGCCAAAGAAATCTCCGGCCCATTATTGGTGGGCTTAATCTAATGGGCCTAAAAACGAACAGGCCCGACACACTAAATGGGCTTGGGTTACGGGTTTTGGGCTTCGTGAATGACACGAGCCCAATGGGCTAAATTTTTTTTTTTTTTTTTTGTTTTTATTTTTTTATTTTACGAAACCTAAAACCCTAACCAATCACACAAACGGGCCTAAGGCCCAATAAAAAAACTAACTAACTAACAAGCCCAAAAATAAAACAAACCGTAATTATAAATAGTAAAAAGAAATAATTACCAACAGTAAAACAAAAGAAAACACTCTTTTTTTTTATTTACAATTAATTAATTTTTTTTTATTTTTTTTATTTTGTTAAATAAATAACAAGAGTGAAAAGAAAACTTACCTTTTTACTCCCGAGGAAACCGAAAAAATCACCAACAAGACATCAACCTCAAGGTTTTTCAACCTTGACTTCCTAAACGTATGCTCCGATGTATGTGGTAAAATTTCCGATAAACCCGGATTATTTCCTATACAAAATAAAAAGGTTAGTAATAAATTTACAAAATAAAAACAAAATATTTACAAAGTTAAAAATATGTTACAAATTATCTATACAAAATGAATGAATAAATTTTCCTATGTCTACGTATATTTTTTATTTACACAATACACTTAAGTGTACACAAATATTTTCCTTTGCTCGAATATAGTTGAAAAAAAAAATGAAAGTTGATTCCAAGCGGTAACTCAAGGTGGACGTACGGCCTAGGTGCAATGCCTTGACTTAAATGACTTTCCGTGTTTTCAGAACGCGAATGGCCAGATCATATGAGAGATAAGCGAGGGGCAGGATTCATTTAGTGGACTACGGAGGTTTACACCCCTATCGACTTTCGTCCGTCTATAGTCCTCTGAATCCAAAACCTGTCACCCAGGGTCTCGACCTAGACACCATCCATGTGCCCCTTACTCAGTTGAGAAAGCACTTAAGTGTTCGACAATTCTCCAAATGTTAATAAAGGCCGCCCTCAACCTCAAATAACCTTACGGTAAAAATGAAGGGTTTAGGCCAATATTAATAAAAGGACCTTACCTATTCCGTTCAAGTTACAACTTACAACAACAAAAAAATAATCAACTATATAAAAGACACCTAAATAAATTACTAAGTGTTACAAAATATGAACAAGTATTAAAAACAAGTAATAACAACAACTATTCACAAGTAATATAGACAAGTAATATAAACAAGTAAAATGAACAGTTAAAAAAAATAGTAAAATTATAAACAATAAAAAGTAAACCGTAATTATATACAAGTAATAAAGACAGTAATAATTACAAAAAATTATAAACAGTATTCACAAAAAAATATTAGGTTAGGAACATTTTCAATCCACGTCGACGGCGCCAAAAATTGACACGCCCAAAAGGGGCATCAATTTAAAAAAACCCTATCGGTAGTAGTATAGTGCATAGTAGGGTATCGTTCACAACGGAGATCAAAGGGTGTACCTAACAAAAATTGTCACAAAGAATTAAATAAAATAAAGAATTATTATTAACATGTATAAAGTATAAATATATACATATGTACAAAGTAAGGGGGGATTGAGTGATAAATTGAATGAAATAAATAAATTAAATTACAAAGAATAAATTAAATGAGATGGGATGAAACACAAAATATATAAAGTTCAGCCACATATACACAAGTTTATTAATCATTGGACCGAAAATTAACCAAGTTCCCTAGCCATGAAACCGAAATTAACATATGTGGAAAGTTAGAAGCTAACCATTCCCCAAATAAAACCTCTCTACGAAAATTAACCTAAGTGAAAGCACCTAGATTAACCAATTAAACATGTCATCTTAGTCTAGAAAGCTAGCTAGTCAAACCATGTTTAATGCATAGAAGAAGAGTTGTTAATTAAAGTGCACGACCCATTATAGAAAAGTCCATATGTCCGCAATCCTTTTTATTTGACACCGACCTTTGTCCAAAGCCTTTACTACTCTTGAATTAGGTTTCCAAAACTATTAGGTGAATTGTAATCCCTAACTCTAGCTCCAATTATATGCAAATATTATAAGTGTCGACCCCTATAGCATAAACACATAAAAGTTTTCTATAAAACAGAATCAAGTAAACGGAGTCACATAAGCTACTAGAAGAACTAATTAATTAGAATCCAATAACTAAATAAACTCATAAATATAGGCTGAAAATTATATAAATCATGTCATGTTAACTAATACAAAAGATAAACAAGCAACAAAGAGGAACTCATAAAGAGTAATTAAAGATTAAGTTGAAGTACACCATATGGAAAGTAGGAAGAACTCGAAGACCACGAACTCTTGAATCCTTGAAAGCAAGCAACTCAAAGCCAAGATTCCCAAGGTGATGATGATGGTGGTGATGTTGGTTGATGGCTGGTGGTGATGGTGTAAACAGCTCCCCTCCTCCTTGAAGACTTGAACACCTAAAGTACTAGAGAATGGAAAATATGATGTGAGAGGGAGAAGAGAAAGAGGAGGGTTTGTCCCTCCCCATTGGGGTGTGTATTGGTGAGAAGAATGGGGCTGCTATTTATAGGAGAATTGAGAGGAAGAAGAAGACAATGAAAGAAATAAAGAAAGAAAAGGAAGAGAAGTGGAATGTGAGTGGTAGAAAAGAAATGGTAAGTGGAATGGTGGAAATGTAGTCATATGGCAATGAACCATTTATTTAGGTAAAAGAAATTAAGCACTAATAGTGTTGGAAGAAAGAAGAGGAAAGAATATAGGGGTGAGTGGAGCATTGAAAATAAAAGAAGAGGAAAGAAATAAAAAGCAGACAGCACTAAGCAGTGCCCACTTAGAACGGAATAATGCACGTTTCAACGGTTGGATGATTCTCAAATTTTAATACAGAATATCTAACACACACATGCAGCGTGTATCAAAATTACAGCTGGATCCAACGGTGCAATTGGGAGATATGGGCTTCGCAAGTTGACTAATCTGCACAGGCAGAATGTCCGAAAATCTGGGCTTGGGCCTTTTCTCATACTTTGTGAACTTGGGCCTTCCTTCATGGATTTGGGCCTTCCATCTTGGATTTGGGCCTTCCATCTTGGGCCTCATGACAAACCACCTCTTAATGGGCCTCGAGAAAGCCCATTATACTTCGTTTCTGCACATGTTCACAATAATACGTCATTTAGGACTCAAATATGGAAACTAAGCTAAAATAGCAAAGTTACAATTAAATCATAGCCAAATAGTAGGGAAAACACATTAAAAACGTCACACTTTGTGCTCCTATCAGGTGACTGTGATTGGTTTGCAGAGAGAGTAACCAGAGGAGGGATTAGAAGAGAAGGCATGGCAGGAGGCCATACACGGGCGCTTGAAGAAGGTTGGCACGGGGAGGGGATAGAAGGCCCCCGGCCAGTTAATTTCTTCCTTGATTGCAGGTTAAATGGAGATGCAAATTGATGCAAACAGACAAGGATTTGAATTCAAATTGGTGCTGCTTCGCAGCTGGAATCAAGGAGGAAGGAGGTGGCCGGCAAGGAACCACGAAGTCAAGAAAACAATCCTGCAAAAGTCAAACAAACACAAAGAAATAAAAAGAAAAGAATAAAAACAAATAAAATAAAATAATAAATAATAATAAAAATAATAATAGTTATTTAATTAATCTAATTAAAGAAAAATATAAATAAACAACAATTTATAAAAGGGAAATAAATTGAGGTTCAGAAAATGTATTTTGCCACCGCGGGTGGTGGTCGCGCCGCCTTATGTGGTGGTTCGCCGGCAAAATTGCCGGGATTCGAAACGTTTTTCGAAATCTTCGTACAAGTTTTGATCTCCACATCCGAGAAATGACCGGTGTCATTTAAATTTCGAAAAGTCACGGTTGACTTTTCGATTCATCTTCGGATTCGCGCTAAAACCTCTAAAATGTACCTTTTGTACAAATAAAGCGTTTTGTTCGTATTTTCCCTGAAACACACTAAAACAATATTAAATATACAATAATAGGCTTTTGGACTAACATAATCCAAGCGATTAAGGTACTTTGTGCACGTATTTTACGTTCACATCATAACACTTGTATCCAAGGTAGCAAACCAATCTCGATTTGGACACATGTGTTGAGAGAAACCACTGTCCAAAAGCCATGAATCAAGCTTAGAAGCAGATGCAACACAATTAGATGCAACCATGAGAACATAATCAGATTCATTCTCAGTAAATGCAACATTAGCATGAGTGGATTTATTCCTATTTTGCAACTTAGGACAATCCTTTTTCCAATGCCCCTTCTCATGACAAAAGGCACACTCATCCTCCCCTAAACTTCTTCTATTTTTAGAGTTTCCTCTTTGACGAGACTGAAATTTCTTCCTACTGTTGTGATTCCCCCTTTCAACTGATCTCCCTCTAACAACCAAAGCATCCGATGTAGAAGCATTATTTTGCTTATCGGCATGTCTAATTTCATGATTCATCAAAGCATTTGACACTTCCTCAAACTTAATGGTCTCCTTCCCATGAAGTAAGGTAGTGACCAAATGATCATATGAGTCAGGCAATGAATTCAACAAAATCAAAGCTTTATCTTCATCTTTTATATCTTCATCTAAATTTAACAAATCAGCAATCAACTTGTTAAATGCATCAAGATGGTTAATCATCTTGGTACCTTCTTTGTACTTGAAGTAGTACAGCCTCCTCTTCAAGTGCAGACGATTTTCGACACTTTTCGTCATGTACTTGTCTTCTAATTTCTGCCATAACTCCTTAGCCATCGTTTCTCGCATCACAAAGAACTTTTGAGGTTTTGCGAGACAATCGAATCGTAGAGCAAGCTATCTTGTTTATGACAGGACCCGCCCCGGACTCCACCCTGAAATCCGAGGTGGCCCTGCGGGGCCCATCTTAAAGGAAATTTCTACCGAAAATTCTGCATAACCTCCCTTAAAATGGACTACCCAAAACCTGCAATTTCAAATTCTTAACACTTCTCAATTAATCCAATAAATCCCAACCAAACTTCTGAGCCTACTTGCTCACCTCAACAAACACAACTCCCACACAATATATATATATATATACAGTAGAACCTCTTTAAATTAATACTCGATAAATTAATATTCTCTTTAAAATAATAAAATTGTCTGGTCCCAACTCGGGACTAACGTGCTAAATTAATAATCTCGATAAAACTATAAGATAATACATTTTAAATATTTCATTTGTATATTATAGGCCCCGAATATTTTATAAATTAATAATTAGCTAAAAAGTACATAATAAATTGATTATGAAGTTTTCTTAAAATATGAATAAATAGTAGTTTTTTTTTAACTTTAAATCTAATTGAATCTCATCTTTAATTGTTCGTATTGCTAATTATAATTCAATGAACTCTTAATTGTTAAATATAAAAATTATAGTACTTTGAATTTTAACTTGTCATTTGATGTAGTAAATCGAATTCATTGAATCTGTTAAGTGAATAAATATAATATGTTTACTGTTAAGGTAAAAACTAAAATTATCTTCGTAAATTAATAATTATTAATTTATCGATAAATTGATATCTCGCTAAATTAATAGAATTTATGTAGTCCCAAAACTATTAATTTAAAGAGGTTATACTGTATATATATATATATATATCAGAGCATACTAATAAATCCATTAAACTTTCCTTAAGGGTTAACCAAATACCTAAGCAAGCAGAAGAGAAGCAATGGTGGAGAAATGCCTCGTCCGTAAAGTGGCCTCGACCTCAACTACTCTGCAATCTGGGCATTTGAAACCGAAGGGCCAGGGGAAAAGCATTTAATAAAAACGTTAGAGTGAGTGGACAAAAATAAACTTTATGTTTTCCCAATTTATATCATTTAAAACCGTCATGCATGCAACACTTGAGATAGGAATAGAAAGTCACGAACCAATCCCATTGGTTCGGATATCACTCAAAAATGGGGGAAGGTAGATCACCATAAATGATGAGCCTCCCAGGCTAGGGTCGGAGCCTCCCAGGCTCTAGCGTCCCACGCTAAACTCAACTCAATCGCCCCGTGGAAGAGTGCGATGCTCGACTTCTCAGGAGGAGCGCGATGCTCGACTTCTCAGGAGGAGCGCGATGCTCGACTCGGCATATCCAACGGAGGGAGGAGATATATAAATATAGGCTAGCTAGCAATAATAAATGACGACCCGGTATGGTGATACAGATAAGGAGCAAGAACGAAACACATACCTCCCCATAATATCGAAATCGAAAATGCAAACAAGGTACAATTCCCAACTGTACCTAAGGAATATAACTCACAAGTGCTTGTTAGTCGAAAATAATATTTTATTGCATGCATAGTATTTAAAACCAAAGTCCACTCACAGTGACAACTGATTATTCCCGCGTCCGTCGAATCCTCCTCAGAAGGGCAAACCTGTCATCCTCCTGGGTAAAACCAATTATAATCATTAATCATCATTGACGGACGAAATAGAAGTTCAATAAATAATTTCCTCAAACCGTTATCGGTTTCCTCGATAATCCCAAAATTCAATTCCAAATATAATTTCCGAAACTCATTTTCTCAAAAATTATCTTTCGACATCTCCAGTCATCCAAAACCTAATCGGCGACTAATCCAACGATCGGATTGTCGCGGTTCGATAAATCGAACAAATCTAAATTAATTATCGAACCCTTAATCTACGATTATTCTTTAATTATCCAATCAATATAATTTTCTTAATCCAACTGTCCAATATACTCAAAATAATTATTTTAATATCCTTATCAAACTTGGGAATCATCCGACGGCTAAATAATATTCTAAGCCATTAATCGTTCGATAACGAACCGATAAATAATTCAATAAATTCGCAAACCTCAACAATTCTGTACCAATCATATATCAACATGCTTGGAATGTCAAATGCAAGCTATAGGTCGAATTATGCTTCAAACGGAGGCCGGACGCGCCGCCGGTTCCACCATCTCCGATGATCACCAAATTTTACCACAATACCAGCAACAATTTCCATAACTATAGCTAAGTCTAATTTTTGGCGGAAGTGGTCGGAAATTACCTCTAAAGCCAACGGTGGCCGGAATTCTCATTCCTTCGATTCACCGCCGTCCGGCGTCGGTTAGGCTCATGGCTGGTGGCGCTGGGCTCGTGGTGGTGAGGGCTACAAAGCCCAGTAGGTAGTCCTGGCCAATTTGGCCGAAATCGACGCCGGCAAGGATGAGAAACTTTGGGTTTTTCCGCGATTCTAGGTGAACTTTGGGCACTGATTTCTCCTCCTATACTTTGAATCGATCTCGATGCTTGCTATAGCTTGGAGAGGGTTGGATGGTTGAGAGATTGGGACCGGTTTCAAGTCATATGGTGGCCGGAGGAGGAAGATATCAGCCGGCAAAGTTGAGCCGACGGAAACTCGGGTCGGGGAGAGAGAAGGGGCACGGGCTGGAGGTTTCCCGAAATGGAAACCCTAGGCCTGCTTAATAGGCCCAAAATAGAAACTTCCAAAAATAGCCTTCCGACTTACGTTGACCATAACTTCTCCATACGAGCTCCGATTTAAACGTACTTCATGTCCACGAACTCAGTTTAACATGCTCTACGACTTCCGTGAAGGAACTTCTTCCAAATTCTTTTCCTAATAAAAAGTCAACTCCAAGGTCCCCAAAAATACAATTTGTAACTCGAAAATGAAAATTCCTCAAATTCGCCGCAACCCCAACCAGTACATAAGTAAGCATAGGTTCGGGATGTGTCAGTTTATCCTTTGCCAATCAGCATCTGACATACCCTGAGGCTTTTCTTCCAAAGCCACATCCAAATCTTGTTGAGCTAACACATCTCTGACTTCACACTGCCACATCCCAAAGTTATTTGATCCATCGAATTTTTCCACTTCAAACTTTGCATTTTGGACTGTTGTTCTTGCTACCCCAGAGTTCTCCTCTGTTTGCTGATCACCCATCTTCTCAAAATGGATTCGAAGAGCCAAGCTCTGATACCAGTTGTTGTGGAGACCGCACCAAATCAAAGAGACAAAACAGAGGAAACAGAGTACAAGTTACAGTAGCAAACAACAACGAAAAACAAGAACTACACAAGCAAAGGAACACAAAGATTTAACGTGGTTCGGCAAAGCCTACATCCACGGAGCAGCAGAGATCAAGAGATTCACTATCAAATGGTGAGGGATTACAAGATCATATGGTAGCTCTCAAAGAGGGGTTTACAGCAAGACCCTAATGCTCACAACTAGTCTCTGTCTATTCTCTTCCCTCTCAATTCGATGGAGGCTACAGATACAATATATACATTAATCAATTGACCACAATTAACCCTAACACATGCAAGTCACGTGTTCACTGAATCAACTGATATCACTTGAAGCAAATGACAGACCTGTGTTTTTGGGTCCATCTCAAATGACAGTCCTGACTTTTGGACAAACCAAATTGAGCCACACTTCTACAATAATGAGGCATTGTTTTGGGTTCCTAAAAGGGTTTTTGAGATCGTAGATAAAATAATGGGGGATTTTTGCTGGGAGGAGAGTGGTGAGTTTAAGAAGCATCACATTATTTGTTGGGTCTTGTGCAAAAACCAAAAGAAAGACATCAATATTCATTAAGTGGTTGTGGAGGTTCCTTCTTTTCAGTATGACAACTGGGCACTAGTCGTGGAGGTTCCCTCTTTTCAGTATGACAACTGGGTACTAATCAGTAGAAGCAAATATCGACTCAAAGTCAATCAGCGGGACTCTTTGGTTGTGGATAGAGCAAGTCCTTGGAAGTATATTTTCTATGGTTTTTCATCTATTCTTCCTTTTAGGAATGGACGAGAGTTCGTCGTTGTGAGAAAGTTTGGGTAGTGCCAATGTGGAATCGTCTTTCCAATCTCCTTTTTCTTAGATTATGTCTCCTTGAAGTGTAATGCCTCCATCTATTCTTTAATTTGATCTTCTTCAAGTGATGTCTTGTCTTGGAATCTCATGTTTGTTCGAATTTGAATGATATGGAATTTTAGGAATCTTCTCCTCTAGTTTAAATGTTGTAACTTCAAAAACAGATTAAATTGACTAAAGATCATGGTGTGGTCATACTTTCGGCGCATATTCATGCAAATTATTATTCTTTCAACTGTTCATCAATCAATTGGATCCTTCTTTCAAGCCTCTTGAGTTGGAAGGTTGGTGACCCATGTAAGGTCAAATTTTCTCTAGGTTAGTGGTGCATGGAAATAGAAATAGTTGTGACATGCTCCAATAAGAGAAGATACTTTGCAAGTTTATCTCCACACTGGTATATGCTATGTATGAGGGAGGGGGCAGGTGGACTATATTTTTTCTTCATTGTAGAATAACTGGACAGATTTAGATCCCTTGTTTGGGAGTGTTTGGTGTGGTTTGGATGTGCCGAAAAAACTGCAGTTTACTGTTGACATAAGGTTGTTCAACAAAAGGGGCCAAAATAAGAAAGGGAAGACTCTTTGGAGATGTGTTATTCAAGTCCTTTTGTTGTGTGTTTGGCTAGATCTGAGCAAGATGATATTTGAAGATAAAGAGGAGGAAGTGGGCGCAGTTTGGTATAGAGTTGGATTGTTTTCTTCTCTTTGGGCTTCTTTGTCAAAACACTTCAAGAATGCATTAGCTTAATTATCCTCAATTAAGGGTGTCTTGTCCTGAAGTTTTGAGGGTTTGAGGGCTCCACTACAAGAAAAAAGATGATACAAGGACACCAAACAAAGACACACAATTTATAAAGTGTCTTTAAATGTTATTTAGGACGCTCTTCATTTAAGAGCAATTTTAAGTGAAATTTCTCATACTTTAAGGACACCTAGACTTCATATTTGTGTCCTAAAAGGGTCTTCACAATTAATTGACGTTAATGCTTTAGCCCCAAAAAAAAAAAATTGAGTTCAATTCAATGACAAAATCTGCGAAGTCAGATAGATCCAAACGCATAGTCGCAAACGCATAGTCGCAAACTCGGCTGTGAAAAACAAAAGGTAAAAGTTTCGCGCTGCACTTTCGCGTTTTCCCTCCCCATTTTTCAGATTCCCTCTTCCCCCAATTTTCAGTTTCCCTCTTCAATTGAAACCCACCAGATTCATTCCCTCTATTTCTATTTTATTCTTTCTATTAGCTTGGTTAGCTCATTACAAGAGAAAAAAGAACAAATCTGGGTCGCGTGAGCTCAGGTAGAAGTCAACAAATCTCAAAGCAGACCTCGCTCTCCTTCGCGTGGCCAAGGTCACGGGTGGAGCACCCAACAAGCTCTCCAAGATGTACGAACCAAAACCCTAAGTTTTGGTATTTTTGTTTCAGATTGAGGCAGTTTATTGTCTCTCCCTCTCGCTCTCTCGGTTTTAATTTTCGGTACATGGTGGTTTAGTTTCTGCTTTAGGTTCGACTTTCACCACATATTATGGTTGGTTAATTGATTAATTTTGTTTTCCTTCGATTCTGGGTATCATTGGATTTTGTTTTGAATGAAATTTGCTTAGGGTTTGTCTGATTGCATTTGGGTTTCATGATTGAGATTTTTATTTAAGGCACTGCACTATCTCAGCCTCCCAATCTGTAAATAAAAGCTTCAAACTTTTTGGATCTTTCTAATAATTTTGTTCTGTTTTGTTTTGTGTTTTTTTAGCTTGGTTGCAGGTTGAATTTCTTATGATGCTGATTGAAATTTCTCATAAATAATTTCTGGAGGTATAGATTCCCCATTCTAGTTTATCATATAAATTTCTGTAGTAGTTAGTTTTCTTTTGAAGTCATTCATCATTTTGTTTAGAATAATAGTATTGGGAATCATGTGTAACTAAAACACATTTTTCTTGTTTAATAATGGTTTTCTTTATCGGTGTTTTGGCTTGCTTTTTTTGTTGCCCGTGTACTTGGTATGGTACTTCTATGCTTGTTTGGAGCATGACTATTTTTGTTGTCATCAGTGCAGACTATAAGTTTGGATTTAACGTTGATGCAACTGATATTTATTGCAACCTTTCTGTGTGTATAAATACGTTGTTCAAATTATGTTAATTGATTTTGATAACAAGGTATGGAGTTGAGGATATATGAAGTGTTGAGTGACTTGGAGTTAGAGGAGGACGAAAATATATGTTGGAACTTGTATTGAGCTTGAAGTGTTGAGAATTGTTTACTTTTGTGAGAGCTTAAGTGTATAGTATTTGTGTGTACTTACTGATTAAATATGCTTGCTGTTTTAATAACTTGTTCTTTGTCTGTTTCTAAGTCTGCTGCAAAAACAGGGCTTTGTAAGCTATGGATATCTTCTCTAGAGCGGGCTATAAATCTTGCTGTACCGAATCTATCTATAAGGTTACAATTGAGGTAAAATATCGGGTTCCCATTTTGTCATAATTACAATCAATTTCATTTTAAGCTTGTCATCCTGTCAAAAATGGCTCGCTTAATCTTTGTTGGCAAGTGGCTAGGTGTTTTCTATTTAGTGTGTGAGGATAATACTTATTATTTTGTTTCTAGATTATTTGAAATTCCTATGATGCTCAGTCCCATTGTTCTTGACTCCATAGCATTGAAGTTTGAATCCTTTATTGATTTGGTGTTTTGGTTTCTACATCCATCAGGCTCAGGGCAGATAAACTGCACAATTTACCAGGCGTTATAGAGTATAATTATATTGCCACTAATTATAAGTATAAATGTGTGGTTGCAGCAGAGCATGTTCAAGTTTTGAATGTCGTGGAAGCTGACATATTTAGTTACAACTAAGGAAGATGCAACGACTTGGTTGAGGAGGAAATACACTTAAGGTATCCTCACACTTGCTTGCTGATTTTCCTCATTGAGGGAAAGGGCTTGAAGTTTTTTTTTTTGATTCATTGTCTTCAATTTCTTTTACTAGCAATGTTGTTAATTAATACTTTTCATATACTTGTTGATAGATGCCCCATTTGTTCGCTTGTGTTGCTTGATCTGTTTGTATGTTGTATTTACTGTGTAGCTGGTATTGCTGCTTAGGTCGTTTAGTGTTTTGTGGAATTAAACTGGATGTTTTGATTTAGGTTACTATGAGCAGCAGGATATGTTAACTTGTTGTTAGTGAAACTCCCATTTGGAGTTAAGAGGGTTGGAAAGAACACAGGAGCTTACAATGTGCTTTGATCTCTTAAATTTGATTGTATTTTAAATATGGGTAGGGCTCAATCTTGGAGCAATTGCAGGAGCTTACAACTTGCTCTGTCCTTACTTTGTTTTCCCTTAACTGTACGTCCTATTACTATTTCTTATGCAAAACCTACTGCTTCTTTCTCAGGATTCTCGTGCAGAGTTCATGACAGATCCACAGGCCTCAGCTTCTCGTGGTATGTTTACTAAAGCAAGTTAATCATTGATCAAAATCTATATGGTGGTGTAACCAAGAGCTATTGTATTTTTCTGCTTTTAATGCAAACAGAACCTAGCCATTTTTGAATTGAAGTAGTAAATATGAGTTAAGGATTTTTTTTTGAATACTTTTGATATAGGTACTTATAGAATGTATGTATAATTACTTAAGTAGTGTTGTTTGAGTTCATTCCTGAATCCTCTTCTTGTAGTGCATGTTTTGAGTTCAGTTTTGAAACCTTTTCAGCTTACATCTTGTAGTGTGGTGTTTTTGATAAGTTGTGCCTGCTCTGTTTGGTGTAATTAGTTATATAATGTAATCTATTCATCATTTCAGTTCAAGAGAAAAGACACTTACAGTCAAGGAGAGATTGATGTAGCTCGAGTAGAGTGGGCAGAGCTGGTTAATTCATATATCCAAGCACATGAAGTAGAATAGTTTGCATGCAGCAGATTTCATATTTATGGTATTTTCAAGTTATATATATGAAGTCTACTCTATGGGAAAGTGTAGCAACTTTGAATTAAATTGGCCAGAACATTGTAGTACATTTTTTTTTTATCTTTCTCCTTAAATCAGATGGACTTGCCTATTTATAGTTCACTTGTTTTGCATCTTGAACATTTATTGGATGTCTCTATATATGTTCTGAGAAATATAAGTGCTAGTTGAGAACAGCTGACTGTTTTGATGATAAATAGAGGACACTTGGAATGATGATATAATGACTTGTTTTATGCCTCATCTTCTATAGTTAAGGACACTTTTATATCTGTTAGGACACAATTTTTATGTCATTGTAGAGAAAAGAGGACACAGAATTGACAATATTAGTGTGCATTTTATGTGTCCTCTTATTGATTTAAGAGGACACAGATTAAGTTGACTAAAGATCATGGTGTGGTCATACTTTCAGCGCATATATCCCTGTGGTCTTTGTTTTGATGGACTGTTCATTTATTTTTCTTATGCTGTCTTAGTTTTTTCTTTGTATATTTTTGTCTCTCACAAAAGCAAAGGTATTTATTTGATTCCAACTCCTTTTTTTGTTAGGCCCTGTATATGATCAAAATAAGTCAACTAGCCAGGCACTGGGAGCCAAGGATGTCCAACTTGGCGCTTTAAATAAGGTAGTTGTTTATCTTCCCCTTTAGTTTGTCCCCTCCAAAAAAAAAAAGGAAAAAAGAACAGGAAAAGAGACCAATAAAGTTGAACTCAAGTGCATTGTGGAATTCAGTCCCTAGCATTTTCTCATAAATACTTATTTGTTTTTATGTGGAATCTTAGCTGTTGCCACAAAAAGAGCTACAACCAAATCTGGTTTCAGTATCTCGTAGCAATCACGAAAACTGGGGGGAGTCCAATATGGCAGATGCAAGCCCGAGGACTGAAACTTCAACAGATGACACAGAGGATAAGAATCCGATGGTGACATCTCTTGCTTCTATTCTTTCATTATATACAGCTTTAGAGTCTGTTTTATCTGTATTTGTTTTATTTTTTCTTCAGCGCTGCTGCTTCATTTGTCATTTTGGTATCCAATTTTCTAAGAGACATAATCTTTTGTATTTCCGTGCAAACTGTTTTCCATGCGATATTATTCCTTCGTCTGTTTTATTGGATACAATCTTTTGGGTTAAATTTTTTGGTTTGTTCTCTGTGGTGAAATTAAATTGTGCAGATTGAACGGAATCAAATGACTGGTCTTCTAGCTTCTGATTCCAGTGACGGATCAAAAGAAAAACCTGGGGATCAAAAGGTTTGATATCTTCAACTAAATATGTTGTTAGAGTTTCATCCCAGCAGGATTGCAGATTAACCTTTCTGTTTGCAATCAATGTTTCATAGACGCTGCGCAGGCTTGCTCAAAATCGTGAAGCTGCAAGGAAAAGTCGATTACGAAAAAAAGTAGGTCAGTTGTTATGATTTTCATCTTACCCTCTTTAAATTGGTCACTGTTTCTAGAGCAACTGTGATTTAATAGGATAGATGGTTATTTTGTTAGGTGCAAACTTTTTGTCTAATTATAACTTGTGTTTGAAGTCCTTGGGGAAGTGATACTATGTTCATGTATGTCTTCACCTTATTTCCTTGTTTCTCCACTCGCTGAAGGCATATGTACAACAACTTGAGAGTAGCCGGCTGAAATTAACCCAGCTTGAGCAAGAACTTCAGCGTGCCCGCCAGCAGGTTTGATTTTGTTGTCGCTGTTATAACATACCCTGTTTAATGTATAATACATTTTTCCTGTCTAGCAGGGTATAGATGCTTCATATTATATTATGGTTTTTATATTTGCAGGGGATATTTATTTCAAGCTCTGGAGATCAAGCCCATTCAATGAGTGGAAACGGTAATATTTGATTTTCTTAATCTCTTTGGTGTTTGCTTGCTTAGACTGAAATTGGAAAGTTGATCACACTTGTAATTTAGTGCATATACTTTTTAGTGTTTGAGCCTGCATTGCACTATATGTTTAAAAAGTGCTTTTCTGCCTGCATCTAGTATCAATAGGGTTGGATATCCTGGACGTGATGTTGGTCGAACAATTATTGAATGATTATTTCCCAGTTGATATTTATACAGCTTGCTCATTTTGAATTACTATATAAATTTGGTATCATCATTCTCTTACTTGCTTTGTGTATTATGGGTCTGGTAACCATATGCTCTTTGTCCTTTGTGAATATCATTTTGCTTCTTATATTGTATATATCGGTTCAGTGTTCACATGTTGGATTGAATTGCTTTTTGTGTTTTTCGTTCTCTTTTTAAGGACCAGTGAGCCTAAGAGATATATATATCTTATATGTAAATATTCCACTTTACTGATGTTTAATGGTAAAACTTTGTTGTTCTGATTGATTTTCTTTGTGTAGGTGCTCTGGCATTTGATGTGGAATATGCTAGGTGGCTAGAGGAGCACAACAGGCAGATAAATGAGTTGAGGGCTGCCGTTAATTCACATGCGGGTGACACTGAACTACGTACCGTAATTGACAATGTCATTGCTCACTATGATGACATTTTTAGACTAAAGGGCACTGCAGCAAAAGCTGATGTTTTCCACATCTTGTCAGGAATGTGGAAAACACCAGCTGAACGATGTTTTATGTGGATTGGTGGTTTCCGCTCGTCTGAGATTCTTAAGGTGAAAATTCTTTTCCCCTCTCCTGGGTTGCTGTTAAGTATTTGATAGAGTTGTAACTCATTTGGCTACATATCTCGCGTTCTTCTTGGACATTATTATTATTTTTTGGTTTAAGAAAGAAGAGGGGTTGATTTTTTTAGGTGTAGGCAGTGTTTGCAACTTTGCATAGGTCTATGTTCTAGTGCAAGCAATATTGGTTAACATTTTGCTCTGCTATTTTCTCCAAATGTGATCATCTGCTGGCATGAAACTATTGTTTTTGAGTTACGATTATCCTGACATCCCTATTCTCTATCATGCATTTAGACATAACTGAAGTGGTGGAACTGTGGAACTGTAGCATGTTGATGGAGTTCTGTATTTTATATTTTATTTCATTTATTTTTAGAAACAAATGTTATTGAATCACCCACCCTGTGTATGGATGTGTTAATATGCTTGCAAGACCATGTGCATGGAGAAGACAACAACGTATATATTCCTTTATTGCTAGTAATGGAAATTCTTACTATCTCAAGTTTGAATGTATTTCCTATAGAATATTTCTCGACATTGTTTTTTTTCTTCTCTAAGAAAAGTGAATAATGACCTGCTCATAATTAAACTGGAAACACCTTGTAGACATTATATATTGCATTCTATCCTCTCGTTAAATGATTTAGATGTCTGGGTTCTTAAACTATATTTACATTGCTGCAGCTTCTTGTGAATCAACTGGAACCCTTAACGGAGCAGCAATTGATGGGTATTTACAACTTACAGCAATCATCCCAGCAGGCTGAAGATGCTTTGTCACAAGGGATGGAGGCACTGCAGCAATCCCTTGCGGAGACCTTGGCGAGTGGTTCACCTGGGCCATCAGGAACATCTGGAAATGTAGCAAACTATATGGGTCAAATGGCTATGGCCATGGGAAAGCTAGGCACCCTTGAGGGGTTCCTTCGCCAGGTGAATCCCCTTGATACTTGATTCCATTAGCTTGTATTTTCAGTCTATTGCTCATGCTCCAGTGAATTGCTTCTGCAAAGAGTAAAAAATAAATAGGCTACTATGCTTGAGTGACACATTCATATATATATATATATATATAAATATATTTATATATGCATGTAGATGTGATATTGCTTTCGTATCAGTTCTTGTTTTATCCTACTAGTGGGATGGGATCAAGTTTCTTCCTTATTTGTTTGTTTTGTTTTGTTTTTTTTTTGTTTTTTTGTTTTCTTTTCAAAATCCTTGACAGTATGTTTGCACTTCAGTCAGGGGTCTCTGTATGCATAAAACCATGGGTCCTGTTTTCAAATTGACAATAACATTTTTTCTTCTCTTACAAGAGGTATTTTAAACAATAAGTTTTTACATACTTATTTATTTATTTATTTATTTTTGTATAAAAATTATGTGATGCCTCCTTCAAAACGCTTTCTTTCTGTAGGCTTGTCTCGTAGTCTGTTTTAAAAGAACCTTTCCTTTCAAGATTTGGTGACATCTGTATGCAATTTTTGTGTTGTGACAATTGCTTATAATTCACGACATAACTAGGATTCATTGCATGATGTTATTTTCTGTTATTTATTGTTTTCGATTACCAGGCCGATAATCTTCGCCAGCAAACGCTGCAACAAATGCATTGTATATTGACAACCCGACAATCAGCTCGTGCACTTCTTGCAATAAATGATTATTTCTCGCGTCTTCGAGCCCTCAGTTCTCTTTGGCTTGCCAGGCCTCGGGAATGAGACACATTAGATTCCTTTACATGAAGTTAATCTTAAAGGTTGACCAATCCCAGAATTTGCATTACCAGTTGAGCCTCGGGACCTGCTAAATTGTATGATTAAATGATTTGGTGGACTTCTACTGTTTGGAGGTGCAGTAAGGTCGCATGCATTGTTCAGTCTCCATCAAAGTTGTTGTGTAACATATGTTTCCCCCAGCTGTTGTATTTTATGTTCAAAACAAGAGTATCAATAATTTGAATGTTAGTTATTTAGTAGAACTTATACAATAGAATATTGTAGGTTACAGATATCAATTTGTATACCCAAATCCGATGATATCAGAGTGAAAGGTTTGTATGTTCCTTTTTCTTCGGGACTTGGAACATGTATATATGTTGGCTCAGTATAATTGACATACGATATTTCAGACTTTAGTGGCTTGTTATTTTTTGTGTATACAGCTGACCTGAATAATTCCGGTACTCAAACTGCCCTTTAAAATAATTTGTTTTTGGCAGTGTGATGCCAATTGGAGATTGATGTTCTTGAGACGATTCATTTAGGGGTGCGGCTATTGCCACTCTACCAACTCCTTCGTTCGCCCTACATAATTTTTTCATCCTACATATATTTTCTAGGGAAAAAAATCACCTTTAAGCCTTCAGCTTTCTTCTGTTCGATATTTTCGTCTTCGAACTTTAAAAAATATCACTTTTGTCCATTAACTTTAACACCGATTGTCACTTTGGTCCCTCTGTTAAATTTACCGTTAAAAATTCTGTTAAATCAAAGTATTTTTGTAAATAACACATTCTTTCAAGGATATTTTCATTAAATAGCATAAAAATGTTAATATATATTAAAATAAAAATGATGTGTCTTCTAGGGTTTCTCGTTAGCAGTCGCACTCTCCAAAAGATGGCGGTGGCCTCCAACCCATTCCATCTCCACTATTGCATCACCGCTCTTTTGGTGATGTATCAATTTCTAGTACAAGTTTTCTCTTGGTGAGACCAAGTATACCATGGTCTTTCGACGGTGGTAGTTTTATTAATTGAGATTAAAGTTTTTGTTCCTTTCACCTTCAAGGAAAGGATGATTGGCGAGATTTCAATGAGTTTTCACTCAAATTGGGCCTTCGAGGCTATTTGGCTGGCAATGATGGATTCAAGATCTTTCAATCTGGGTTTTGGGTGTGGGATCCCGGTGGAAATTACTATGATTTAAGATTGTTTGTCTTCAAACCATTTCAAACAATTGATTCTCGTCTTTGTTTTGAGGATTACTATGGTCTTCAAGTTCTTTGTTCTTCAAAGAATTTGTTTCTGGTTAGATTAATAATAAAGGGCCTTGAGTTTATCTAGCGGGGACATCACGAGTTTGGCTTGTGTCGTATTTTTGCGGATGGGTTGGGTTTTCTATTTTTATTAGTAGATTTTTTTTCCTACAATATGTTTAGAATTTGGTTTTACTTTATTTTCTTATGGGTCATCATTCATGAGCAAGATTGTTTTGCTCGTCTCAATGGCAATCCTTATATGGATGGAAAGCTATGGATGTCTACTTTCCACAGAATTTTACGGTTCACGAATATCTATTTTCTGGAGAGCAATATTCAAATTTGAATAGACGAAGGTCAGTCTGCCAGAAATCAGTAAACTTCCATGCAATCAGTCCAATTTGGAAGGCTGCCGTTTTTGATCCATTAGGAACTGTGTGGGCTTCGAACTCTCCAATTCAAGCCCTATAAGTCTAGTTTTCAATGCTTCTGGTTCATCTAAAAAGCTATTGTAATGAGAGAGATAGCCCAATTTGAATAGGTAGAGGTCAGATCACAAAGAAATCAGCTTCCTTAGGATTCTCTTAGGATTCTTCTCTTTTCTCTTGGATCCTTCTTCCACTCAATCTTTCTGCTCAATTAGGGTTCTTTCTGATCCCTATATGATCTTGAATTATCTTTCTTTTCATTTTTATTGTTTCTCTTTATTTATTTTAATATTTTTCTTCTCACCTTTGTCCCCTCTTCCTCCCTATAAATACCACTCTCCTTCTCATTTTCTTCACCCCAAGGGGGGTGGACAAACCCTCCCCTTCTCTTCTCCCTCTCATTTTTTCTGTTCTTATAATGTTTAGTTTAGTTTTAGTTTGTTGTAATATTTATTTGTGTAAATAATTATCCACCTATATGGAGGGTTCTATATTTTTATATATGTTATTGTAGTATATATTTGTGAATAATCACCGTCCAAGTGACTGGTTTTATATTTTTGTGTGCAATAATATGGGAGTTGTTCTAAGCCCCAGACATATTTTACTTGCGATATTGGCGTTAATTTACAATTTCTTGAATAATTGAATGATTATCTTTTCACTAATTATTCATTGATGAATTATTATATGTGTTTCTTTGGTGCGCAACTTAGATACATATATTAGGGTTCTATTGCTAGGATTATATGTGGACTGTCATATCATCATATAATTCCAATTAAGTAGAAAATGAATGAATTAAGACTTATTCATGTGATTAGATTCTCGGTTGCATAAGATACATGCCATGTCTTATGGTCGATGTGATGTTCGTTCTCTTCAATCGTAATGATTCTTGAGTGTTGAATCTATGAACATGCCATTCTAGGTTACATTTCGAGAACTAAGTTAGGGAGTACATGACATGTACCTAACATACCAACTATGAGAGAACAATAGGATATGATCAACATGCCATTGATTTATCTTGAACATCCTCATTTGATTTGAAAAGAAATGTGTAGGTTAACATATCAAGAGTGTGTAATAGTGTAATTTAATGATCATATGTGCTTTTGTTTTCTTGACATCTATATGTGCGTTTAGCATATTTAGGTTGTTAATTTTCATGTCTCTGACAATGATTTGATTGTTAGCATGATTTCCGATTTGAGGAAATTGGTTATTTGAACAATTGCATGATCATTATGTTACACTATTAAGGAGGCTAAATTAGGAACATCTCATTTTCTATTTTTGGTTAGTTTAATTTTTAAAAACAAAAATCCCAAAAATATTTATCTTTTATTGTTTGTTTAATTATTGTCTTCTTCTATATCACAAAAAACCCAAAAATATTTGTACATATTGTAAATATAATTCTTGTGACATAAACTAGCAATTAGACACAATCCTCTGCGGGTAATGACTCTTACTTTCCACGACACATTTGTAAGAAGTTAAAGTATATATATATTTTGACAAGTGTATTTGCGCTTGTCAGTCTCACTTGGAATATGATTGGTATGGTCTCGAGCTTCATTTTTATTATTATTTTCCGAGCTTCATTCTTGTCTTGTTTATGTGTGTGATTTGTTTTCATAATTTTTTTTCCAGCAATCTCATAACTGATAAGCTCAAATCATAGCATCAATTAAAAACCCTATCGGTAGTATAAAGTAAGTAGGGATCGTTCACAACGAAGATCGAGGGTGTACCTAACAAAGAATGTCACAAAGAATTATTAACAAGTATAAAGAATAATTATATACATATGTACAAAGTAAAAGGAAATTTAAAGATTGATTTAATTAAACTAAGTATAGAAAACATTATTTACGAAATAATAAGGTGAAACATTAAGGCCACAACCCCAAAACCGTAGGGTATAAGTCATCAATCAATGAATTCGAAAACTATTAATTCCCTAAGTCATGTAAACGGAATTAACCTTGTGAAATATTAGAAAGCTAATTATTTCCCAATTAAACCTTTCTCTAAAAATTAACCTAAGTGAAAGCACCTAGATCAATCAATTAAACATGCCATCTTAGTCTAAAAAGTTAGCTAATCAAACCATGTCTAAAGCATCGAAAAGAATTGTTAATTCAAGTGCACAACCTAGTATGAATAAGTTCATCTATTTGCAATCATCTTTATTTGATTCCGACCTTTGTCCAAAGCCTTTACTACTTGTGAATTAGGTTTCAAAAACTATTAGGTGAATCCAAACCCTAATTCTAGCTCCAATTACATACAATCATCTTAAGTTTCGAACCTTAAAACAAGAACACATAAAAGTTCTCTATAAAATAGAATCAAACAAACAATTTACACATAAGCAACATTAGAAAACCAATAAGTTTCAAATCATATGTTTAACAAACTCATAAACAAGGCTGAAAATTAGAAACTTAATGTTATGTTAACTAACAAATAGAATTATCAAACAACAAAGAGGAATTCATAAAGAATAATTAAAGGCATAGTCGAAATACACCATATGGAATAGCATGAAGACTTGAAGCCACGAACCCTTGAATCCTTGAAAGCAAGCAATCCAAACGTGAACTCCAAGGTGGCGATGAAGATGGACGTCTTTGATGATGAAGATGGTGATGGTGCAGCCGCTATCTCCTCCTCTTTGAAGCTTTGAAAACCCTAGATGTTAGAGAGTGAAACTCGAGAACTCTTGTGGATGGTGTAGTCGATACTTTGGAAGCTTATGGAATGGTATTCTCGATTGTGAATCGGTGAGAAATTATAGGAGAACATGGAACTCTAGGAGCAATCTTGATCGTTGAATAATAAATCCTTGAATGGCCGAGATTCCCTTGAGTAGTCACCAAGTAATCCTTCTCTCCTTCTCCAAGAAACCTTGCGGCACAAACCCTAGTTGCCCTTTGTTGTTGCCGAAAATCCTCCTTTGTATGCAGCCACAAATATGTCTTGATGCATCCTTGAATTTCTGAAATTAATCCTCAAAGAATTAGTAGAATTAATAGGATAAAACTCCTAATCCTTTAAGGACTAGTAAAACTTGCGGCAACAATTCTTTTCCCTCTAGGAAGTGGCGGCACAAACCCTAATCTTTTAGGATTTTATTTTCTTTTCTTTGCGTTAACATCTCCTAATCCCTCTAGGATTAGGGCCGGCCCCTTTCTTCTTCTCCTTGACAAATGCGGCACAAACCCTAATGGGTTTAGGGTTTGCGGTAGAAACTTCTATGGACTTGGGCTTTCTTCATGGATTTGGGCCTCCATCTTGGGCCTCATGGTTGCACTAGGTTTCCTACTCCCTTTAGGATTCCTGACTTGATTAGGATTCCTGACAAAGACAGGAAAGATTCAAATTAGGAAAGTTTCCTAAAACAATTAGGAAAATCAAAACAAGAAAGTTTCTTAAAAACTTCATTTTCGCACATGCTCATATTTATGTATCGTTTAGGAACTCAAAGATAGAAACTAAGCTAAATAGCAAAGTTAACCAATAAAACGCAGCCAAATAATAGGGAAAACACATTAAAATCGTCACACTTTGTGCTCCTATCAAATTCCCCCACACTTAGCTATTGCTACTCCCTTAGCAACTCAACCATATTCCACACGAAAACTTCAATTGCCCTTAACTTATTACCTCAGAAATCTCATACTTTCATGGAATTAAGTTTAGCACTTAACCAAAATTTGTCACAAGAAATTCGAGAGTTAATTAACAAGCATGGAATTCATATGAACAAATAAGACTTGGAAGAACAATGGTGATGTAATGGAGCTCAGCATATTTCAAACAAGTTATCCTCACAAGAGTATGCTCTCTATTTTCACTCAGAATCATGGCTCATGCTTAAAAGCTCTTTCACTCAAAGATATGTGAGAGAAATTATTGTAAGGCATTCAAATAGCTCACATATATTAATCAAATAAAAGCACTTTAGTGAATAAAACCTCATGAAAGACACAAATTACATGCACAAATGGACCACAACCATATGCTCAACTTTCGAATTAAACTCCACAGATCAAGGGCTACTCATCTTAAGGATCAAGAACGACTTTATAAGGATATATCGGGGCCAAGGCTCACGGTTTAAAGAAGCAAAGGATAGGATAATCACAAAGTGTCCTAAAAACTTAGTAGAGCATCCAAACAACCATGTCAATTAAAAACGGGCCAAATATCATTTTATTGGGCCCTGATGTGTGCGTAAAATACGTACACAAAGTGCTTCTAATTACTTGGACTAGGCTTTTCCGAGAGTTTATTTTTATGTTTAATGTACATATTGTGTTTGTGTAGGTTAAATAAGTGTTTCAACACAAAATGGTACATTTTGGGTAATTTAGTGCATTTCCGAGAAAATGACGAAAAGTCAACCGTGACTTTGGGCAAAAAGTCAACACAAGTCAATTCTCGAAATGGAGATTCATTTCCAACACCCGTGTCCATAATTATTTTACATAATTATATTTCTAATTATAATAAATGACTTTAGTTTTATTTAATTTATTTTTCTTTTATTCATTTTATTTTATTTTCTTATTTTTATTTTTATTTCTTTATTTTATTAATTTATTTTCTTTTGTTTGTAGGTGAAGAGGACAAAATGTCCAACCTCACCTCCACCATTTGCCGGCCATCACCAACGGAATTATTCTTCTTTTTCCCCTTCAAATAGCCATCTTCATCCTCTAACCGGCATCACCTCCTTCTCTCCTCCCCTCCTCTTTCTTCTTCTTCTTCTTCCCCGGTCCCTCTTCTCTTCTTCTCTTCTTTTCTTCTTCTTTTTCTTTCCTTCTCTTTTCTTCTCTCTAAACCCCCTATTCTTCTTTCTACACCCCGGTCCTTTTCTCTCTTCACCCAAGCTGCCAGTTCACTGCCGTGCATCCATCCACCACCGTACTCCTCCTCTGCTACAAGTTCTCGTTCCTCCATCTACCACCATAATCAAATCCTCAAATTCAATCACACATATTCATTTTTTTCCATTATCACACCACATCTCCACTGCCGCGTCCATCCTCACTTGCTGCAATTCATCCACAAACCTGCACTTTCAAGTTCATAATTCCAGCCAAGCTTTCACAAATTCACAAGAGTTCAATCAAGTACCTGAAATTCAAAGGAGTCCCCATCTCTGTCGTCGAGCCCGTGCTCGATTCATCCTAGCTGCTGCTATTCTTCTAGCCGGCAATTCAAATCAATTCAGGCCGCTGTACCTCATACACCGACGAGCCCAGATCAGCAATCAGTCGCACCTCTTGCCGCTGCACTTCCATTTCGGCGTCGATCTCTGCCACCATCCCTCTCGGATTCAGCCCAGCCAGATGCCACGCCGACGCCGCTGCTAATCGTCGTCTCCTTCTCGCCGGCGTTTCAATCTCATCCAAGCTCGGAATCATCCTTGCCGGTCCTCCAGCTCTTTTTGCCATCGATCTCAACACCCGGCCACCGCCACCGACGAGCCCAGACCACAGACGCCATCGAGCTTACACGGACTGCCCATTTCTTCACCTGCGCCGGCGTCGCCCTGCTTTCCAACCGGCATCGTTGATTCCAGATCCCCCTGGAGAAAGCCCGTGCTTTCTCTCCTCCTTTCAATTAAGCAAATCTCTCTCCCTCTAATTGTTAATACAGATTTTTATTAATTAATTTTTATTCTCTTTAAATAAATTGTTTTGTGTGCATTTAGAATACATTTTTATATTGTATTTGTATTTATAATTGTATTTGTAATTGTGTGAAGTTTTTACTAAATATATTTGTGGTTGCAAAATTATTTGTGTGATTTGTATTTTCTAAATATTATTCTCATAGTTTTATTATTTTGTTTTTAATTGGTTTGTTTAGTTTATTTGTTTGTTTTGAAAAATTAAGAAAAATATAAAAATTGTTATTTGTGTGAAGGAATTTTGATTACATTTTTACTAATTAGGTTTTAGGCCTCCAATCCCCGTGGTTCGACAATCCCGAGTCTAATTTACTATTTCCTATATTTTGACAACCAATCAAATGGCGCCGTTGCCGGGGATTTAGGTTTAACTTTGATCTATTAGAATTTGTAACCAATTTTTTCTTGCAATTGTTTTATTTTGTTTTATTTTTGTGAGATATAATTTTTATGTGCATTTTATATTATTTTGTGCAATATTTGTTATTTTAGTTTTTGTTTACATTTTTTCTTGAATTTTATAGGTGCAATTCCGATCATCCCGAACAATGGAACAGTGGAATTATAAGTGGGATGATTCTAGAAGTTTCGAATATCCGTGGTCCATTGAAAACCAATGCATTGAGCCATCACATCCTTTACTCTCGTGTCTTGAAGAAATGGTGACTCAATTGCAAAACTCTTTAGCGGATAATGACGAACGGTGGCGTGAAACTCAAGAAAGAAGTGCAAAGATCGATCAATTGATAGAGCAATTTGAGGCCAACCGTTTATTTGAGTACGATCAAGAACTGGCAAATCTGCAACCATGTGAGTTCTTTGATCCAAATCCCTTACTTGTGCATAATGGTGATTTTGATGTGCATTCATTTGGGGTTAAGAGGGAAGAAAATGTACCTCTTAACCATGTTGATAATACTGTTATGCATCATAATTTCATATTAAAGGAGGATGGGAACCGAGAGGAAGAATTAGTACTCCTGGGAAATGGATTGGATGATTGTGATGTTGTGCTCTCAAAGAGTAAAAAGGGAGTGAATAGAGCTGCTGACAAGAAAAAGAAAAAGAAAAAGAAGGGGCTAATGACTGAAGTGTTCAATATTTTCAAGAAAGCGGACGTGAATCTTCCTCTACTAGATCTCATCAGTCGAGTACCAGCATATGCAGAATTTGTCAAGAATCTATGCATGCACAAGAAGAAATTCCTTGGTGAGGAGAAAATTGTGCTCAAGGAGGAGGCAAGTGCAATCATTCAACGAAGGGCATCACGTGGCATTCATGATCCTACGAGCTTTGTTGTTGGGTGTACAATTGGTGACAAATCTTTTGATGCAGCTCTTATGGATATGTGCACGTGCATCAATATCATGCCTCTAGCAACGTTCCGGAAGCTAGCCATTGGTACCCTGCAACCTACTTCAATCTCAGTGCAACTTGCAGATGAGACATTGAGAATGCCAGTGGGAATTGTGGAAGACGTGCTGGTTAGAGTCGACAAATTCATCCTTCCAGCAGATTTTGTGATTTTGGATATGGATGAAGACCCCAAGATAGAGAGTGGATTGCCTATCATCCTTGGTAGTTCCTTTATGGCCATTGCCGGTGCAAAGATTAATGTTCAGAAAGGCACCGTGAAGCTCAAAGTTTTGGGGGAAAAAGTCAAGTTGCAAGTACTCCAGCCCACCTTTCCACTTAATGTCATCAAGGAGGTGTTTTCAGTTGATTTGGTGAAGGGGATTCAAGCAAAGAGTGAAAGGATTTTCGGTCCTTTAAATCCTCCCAAGCCTAAAGTTGAAGTTCATCCTTCTATTGTGGTTGAGAAGCAAGAGCTACCAGAGCTCTCTTACTCTGACGATGATGACATGTTTGATGAGTTTGTAGACTCATATGTGCATGATGACATAGATTTTGCTGCCTCTACATCAGTGTCTAAGCTTGACAGTTTTAGTGTCCCTCTGCCTGTTCACAAAGCTGAGGCATCATTAGCTTGCGTCCTTCCTGAATTGGACATGGATCCTCACTTCATGGGTCAACAAACTTCAAGCTTCGAACAAGTGCACAAACCTGTTGAGTTTCTATCTACCCAAAGGCAAGAAGTTGTGAAGCCTAGTTCCACCATTTATGAGCATGATCGAGGAATACCGCCTACACCTTATCTTCCTCCACATAGGCGAGGATTATTACCCACCCCATTCGAGTCATTCAAGATGAGAAGCCCACCATGTAGTGAGGTACAACTCAAGGCGATCCAATGCCTTAGAGAGATTTTGGGGATTGGAGTAAACAGGATGAAGACTCATGAATGTCATCCATATTTGAGTTATTTCGGTGGTAGGAAAATGTACTTCGCACCACCTTGACCCAAGAGTATGAGAAGACCGGCTTTGAGGTCTATAAAAAGAAGCGCTCATGAGGAGGCAACCTCACATTTGCTCTAGCTTGAAGTCTTCATAGTTGATCATCACCAAAGGTCGTGAGCTTATGGATTGCAAGGCCTTGAAGCCTTGTTTGTTGGTGATTGATGGTGATTATTTCGGAAAGCATGCACTTCAAGGGGGAGCACTTCAAGGGGGAGCATTTCTATCCTTTTCTATTTTATTGGTTGCATGTTTATTTTTCGGGTATTTATTTAAAAAAAAATGTGTTTCACTATTTGTAAATAATACTTGTAGATATTTTGTTATACTTACTAATTTTACTTGTAAATATTTTTGTTACACATACTTAGTAATAATTTTACTTAGGTGTCTTTTGTATAGTTGATTATTTAAGTTGTTGTAAGTTGTAACTTGAACGGAAATAGGTAATGTCCTTTTATTAATATTGGCCTAAACCCTTCATTTGTACATTTTTAAGGTCACTTGAAGTTGAGGGCGGCCTTTATTAACACTTGGAGAATTGTCAAACACTTAAGTGCTTTCTCAACTGAGTAAGGGGCACATGGATGGTGTCTAGGTCGAGACCCTGGGTGATAGGTTTTGGATTCAGAGGAGTATAGACAGACGAAAGTCGATAGGGGCTTGCCTCCGTAGTCCACTAAATGAATCCTGCCCCTCGCTTATTCTCATATGATCTGGCCATTCGCCTCTGAAAACACGGAAAGTCATTTAAGTCAAGGCATTGCACCTAGGCCGCACGTCCACCTTGAGTTACCGCTTGGAATCAACTTTATTTTTAACTATATTTTGGACAATTTAACTTTACTTGTAAATAAAATTTACTTAGACATAGGAAAATTTATTTATTCATTTTGTATAGATAATTTGTGATATTTTCTAACTTTGTAAATATTTTGTAAATTTTATTACTTGTGTTTATTTTTACTGTTTATAATTTTTGTTACTGTTTTGTTTTTGGGTTTGTTGTTTGTTTGTTATTGGGCCTCAAGCCCAGTTAGTGTGACGGGCCTGTTAGTTTTTAGGCCCATTAGTTAAACCCACCAATAATGGCCCGTACTTTACGCGGCCAGGCCCACTTTAAGGCCCACTTAGTAGAGCATCCAAACAACCATGTCAATTAAAAACGGGCCAAATATCATTTTATTGGGCCCTGATGTGTGCGTAAAATACGTACACAAAGTGCTTCTAATTACTTGGATTAGGCTTTTCCGAGAGTTTATTTTTATGTTTAATGTACATATTGTGTTTGTGTAGGCTAAATAAGTGTTTCAACACAAAATGATACATTTTGGGTAATTTAGTGCATTTCCAAGAAAAGGACGAAAAGTCAACCGTGACTTTGGGCGAAAAGTCAACACAAGTCAATTCTCGAAATGGAGATTCATTTCCAACACCCGTGTCCATAATTATTTTACATAATTATATTTCTAATTATAATAAATGACTTTAGTTTTATTTAATTTATTTTTCTTTTATTCATTTTATTTTATTTTCTTATTTTTATTTTTATTTCTTTATTTTATTAATTTATTTTCTTTTGTTTGTAGGTGAAGAGGACAAAATGTCCAACCTCACCTCCACCATTTGCCGGCCATCACCAACAGAATTATTCTTCTTTTTCCCCTTCAAATAGCCATCTTCATCCTCTAACCGGCATCACCTCCTTCTCTCCTCTCCTCCTCTTTCTTCTTCTTCTTCTTCCCCGGCTCCCTCTTCTCTTCTTCTCTTCTTTTCTTCTTCTTTTTCTTTCCTTCTCTTTTCTTCTCTCTAAACCCCCTATTCTTCTTTCTACACCCCGGTCCTTTTCTCTCTTCACCCAAGCTGCCAGTTCACTGCCGTGCATCCATCCACCACCGTACTCCCCCTCTGCTACAAGTTCTCGTTCCTCCATTTACCACCATAATCAAATCCTCAAATTCAATCACCCATATTCATTTCTTTCCATTATCACACAACATCTCCACTGCCGCGTCCATCCTCACTTGCTGCAATTCATCCACAAACCTGCACTTTCAAGTTCATAATTCCAGCCAAGCTTTCACAAATTCACAAGAGTTCAATCAAGTACCTGAAATTCAAAGGAGTCCCCATCTCTGTCGTCGAGCCCATGCTCGATTCATCCTAGCTGCTGCTGTTCTTCTAGCCGGCAATTCAAATCAATTCAGGCCGCTGTACCTCATACACCGACGAGCGCAGATCAGCAATCAGTCGCACCTCTTGCCGCTGCACTTCCATTTCGGCGTCGATCTCTGCCACCATCCCTCTCGGATTCAGCCCAGCCAGATGCCACGCCGACGCCGCTGCTAATCGTCGTCTCCTTCTCGCCGGCGTTTCAATCTCATCCAAGCTCGGAATCATCCTTGCCGGTCCTCCAGCTCTTTTTGCCATCGATCTCAACACCCGGCCACCGCCACCGACGAGCCCAGTCCACAGACGCCATCGAGCTTACACGGACTGCCCATTTCTTCACCTGTGCCGGCGTTGCCCTGCTTTCCAGCCGGCATCATCGATTCCAGATCCCTCTGGAGAAAGCCCGTGCTTTCTCTCCTCCTTTCAATTAAGCAAATCTCTCTCCCTCTGGTTGTTAATACAGATTTTTATTAATTAATTTTTATTCTCTTTAAATAAATTGTTTTGTGTGCATTTAGAATACATTTTTATATTGTATTTGTATTTATAATTGTATTTGTAATTGTGTGAAGTTTTTACTAAATATATTTGTGGTTGCAAAATTATTTGTGTGATTTGTATTTTCTAAATATTATTCTCATAGTTTTATTATTTTGTTTTTAATTGGTTTGTTTACTTTATTTGTTTGTTTTGAAAAATTAAGAAAAATATAAAAATTGTTATTTGTGTGAAGGAAATTTGATTACATTTTTACTAATTAGGTTTTAGGCCTCCAGTCCCCGTGGTTCGACAATCCCGAGTCTAATTTACTATTTCCTATATTTTGACAACCAATCAGGCCCAAACTTCATTCTAAGCACAAATGATAAAGGACAAAGGCCAAGTATTATTTTTAGACCTTGACTTCAAAACAACCTCCTAAATCATCGGAAATGGGACATTAATCCTTTTTTTTTTCTTCAATTTTTCTTCCTTGCCGTACATGTATTTTTTTCTCTATTTTTTTTATTTGTTACGGCATACATATGTAATGGAAAAGTCTATCCCTCCCCCACACTTATTTTCGTCAATTCCCTCTTTTCTTTTGTCTTTCTTTCTCAAAGCTCAATCACCATAGCATAGCTCTACTAAGTTCCTAAAACAACGGGTAAAGATATGACTATACTAACGTACATTGTCAAGATATCATGGGTGATGAAAGAAAAGGCTAAATGTAAGCTCAAAAGGGTTAACTAAGGGGTGCACACACGTGTACACAAATAAGGGGCACATGGCTATTTGGCATTGGTGGAAATCCTAAGTGCCTTCCAAAATCAGAGTATATTATGACTATAAGTTTCGAAAAATTCAAAAGCAAGTTCTAGTAAACTCTATAGTCCATTGAAATTCTATGACATGCAATTGATCAAATAGAAGAATAATGAGGTTAACAACGAGTTTTAAAGCCAAAGAAGATCTGATTTCATCAACTCTCAACAAAGAAAGTACATATATAGCTCAAAAGCTCACATAAGGTTCATTAACTTGTCTTAACATGCTCAAATTCTGTACCAAAGTTTCAAAACCATATCTACTACATGTTCACACATCTTCCATATTCATCAATTAAACAAAGAATAACATTCAACATATTTGATCTTGTGATCCACTATCAACCATAATTTCAAAGATTAAAATCATCCTAGGCAGTTAAGGGCATCCTAAGACTCGACAACCACATAGAATTATCTTTTTGTATTTTCGATTTTCTGATTTTTTTTTATTATTATTTTTTGACTCAAAAATGTAAACAATAAAGCAATAAATCATAAATCCTTCCCCCACACTTAAATCTTATATTGTCCTCAATGTAAGCACAAAGCATATGTAAGACAAGCATGGAGAAAGTAACACATATACAGTTCAACCAAAATAAGTAGAGAGAGATAGAGAAATCAAATCTGCGTGTGATGGCTCCTCCACATCCTTGGTTGAATTGGGTTGCGTCCCAAATAGCGCTTAATGTTTAAAGTCTTCAGCCTAGACTTTGTGCATCTGCTAGCCTTCATCATGTAGACGTTCCATCTCAAAAGCAATGGCCTCAACGTCTCCTTCCTCAGCAGGGACACACGGCTCAAAGTACGGCTTTAAGCGGTGGTCATTCACCTTGAACTCATTTCCGGTGTGTAGTCTCTTGATCTGAAAAGCACCATGAGGAAAGATGTTAGTAATAATAAAAGGATCAATCCATCGAGAACGAAGCTTACCGGGAAACAACTTAAGTCTAGAATGAAACAAAAGAACTTTTTGGCCCATGGTAAAGGTTTTCCCACGAATCATGTTATCATGGTATGCCTTTGTTTTCTCCTTGTAAATCCACGCACTTTCAAATGCATCATTCCTAATCTCTTCAAGCTCACTCATTTGAAGTTTCCTATGAGGCCCGGCCTCATTCATGTTCATGTTCAGTTGCTTCACGGCCCACCAAGCTTTGTGTTCCAACTCCACCGGTAAATGACATGGTTTGCCATAGACAATCCGATAAGGTGACATCCCAATGGGGGTCTTGTATGCTGTCCTATAGGCCCATAACGCATCCACCAATCTAGTGCTCCAATCCTTGCGGTTAGGGTTAACCGTTTTCTCCAAAATGCTCTTGATCTCTCGATTGGAGACTTCAGCTTGTCCATTCGTTTGAGGATGATAAGGCGTTGAAACCTTATGTGTGACGCCATACTTCTTGAACAAGGCCTCCATGGTGCGATTACAAAAGTGTGATCCTCCATCACTGATGATTGCTCTCGACATGCCAAACCTAGAGAAAATGTTAGACTTCACAAAATCGGAAACAACTTTGGCGTCATTAGTCCGGGTGGCTTTTGCTTCCACCCACTTTGAAACATAATCAACAACAAGGAGAATGTAGAGGAAACCGAAAGATGAAGGAAAAGGGCCCATGGAATCTATTCCCCAAACATCAAATACTTCAACCACCGAAATGTTAGTCAATGGCATCTGATCCCTAGGTCCTAAATTACCGGTTCTTTGACACCTATCACATGTTAAGCAATAAGCATATGCATCTTTAAACAAAGTTGGCCAAAAGAAACCCGATTCTAACACCTTAAAAGCAGTCTTTTTCGAACCAAAGTGCCCCCCACATGCTTTAGAATGGCAAAAAGATAGTATAGCATTTTGTTCATGTTCAGGAATGCATCTCCTAATTAATTGATCAGCACAATGTTTCCACAAATAAGGATCATCCGAAACATATTGCCTATCAATCTTCTTAAGTCTATCTCTTTGAGCATGCGACATGGTATCATGAATTCTATTAGAGACAATGAAGTTCACAATATCAGCATACCATGGTTCACTAACCTGAATTCCGAAGAGTTGTTCATCCGGAAACGTTTCCACAAAGGGAATAACATCTTCCTCATGCACCAAGCGGCTCAAATGGTCAGCCACCACGTTCTCACTTCCCTTCTTGTCCTTGATTTCCACATCAAACTCTTGAAGTAGAAGTACCCATCGAATAAGCCTTGGTTTTGCCTCCTTCTTGGAGAGTAGGTACTTAAGAGCTGTATGATCAGTGTAAATAATAACTTTAGTACCAAGCAAGTAAGAACGAAACTTTTCAAGGGCAAAAACAACAGCAAGCAACTCTTTCTCACTAGTAGAATAATTTAATTGAGCATCATTAAGAGTGCGAGAAGGATAATAGATGGCATAAGGCTTCTTATCCATGCGTTGCTGATTTGTATGTGATTTGCATACAAATTAGGCCTCTAATCATCATTATTGTACTTCTCCAATGGCCATTTGTGAGTCTCTAATCCTTGTTTGCACACTTGTAGGTAAATTGAGCATCGGAACGATATTGGGATCAAAAGGGAGCATTTTGGAGATTTTAGTGGATTTCCGGCAAAAAGACGAAAAGTCAACCCGAGGACCAAAAGTCAACTCGTGGTCAACCCCGACTTTGGAGCATCAAAGAGTCAAATGCCGAGACCCGAGAATGAAGCACAAGAGAATTTCGGAAGATTGACCAAGAAACCGAAAAGTCAACTATGGTCAACTCCGAAGGTCAAAGTCAAGGTCCAAGTCAAGGTCAACTTTGTGATTCACAAATGTGCTCCCACATCATCAAGGACCACACTAGATTTGGTGAGGTGACATATTGATTATTCCTCCCTTTTGTCCTCCCTTGTGATTTCCCTTCCTTGCCCTTCATTAAACCTTTGAGCCCTTAGATTAAACCCTACTTCATCCTAGCCCTTTATTTCTTCCCCTCTAGCCTATAAATAGCTTAGTTTTTGCCTCATTAGGTCATCTTCAACCTTCCCATTCAGACCCAAATCGACCTCACTTCCTTTCCCCTTTCCTTCTCTCCATTTCTCCCTTTCACTTCAGCCTCTGCACGACCATCGACCGGTCGACGACTACCTGTCGAACGGTCGACAGTCGACGGAATCCGTCGCTTCAGCTCGTCTCCGCCGCCTCCGCCACTTCTACCACCATTTGGGCAGCTTGGGATCCTCACCAGACATCAGGGACGCCATCTACACTCAAGAAGAAGAAGGATACACCATTGATTGAGCATTTCTCACCCCTTCTCTCTCTTGTATTCATGATTTTAGCTTGCTATTGTTTTGTGATGATGCATCCCTTGATGGATAGTGAGTAGTTACCTTGTTGGGGACTAGGGTTGTGTGCCCTAGTCCATTGTGATGTATTGATGAATTAACTATGTATGGATGCTTTGTGATGAATGGATATGTCTATTACCCAATTCAATTTGTGTTGAATGCATGTTTAGGGAACTTTGTCACCTCTTTGAGCATGTGTATAACCTATTTTGATTGAGTTTGTTGGGGTGACTCCTAACTCTCTCTAGGCAATTGATAGTAGATGTGATGAGGACCCCTTGTTTGAGCTTCTAAGTCTTTGAGCCCTTCGCCTCCCAAGCCACATTGGGAGAGTTCTAGTGACCCATAACATGGCACTATGAATACATAAGAAAAGATGGTCTTAGACCCATAACATGGCTAAGATACGAAACTTGATTCATCCATTGCACAAGCATAATTACTAAATTGGTTCATTAAGCATCATATTTGGACTTTGGCTAACCCGAAAACCCCAACATTTTCCTTATTGTGCACACACATTTACCTTTATTGCTTGCATTTACTTTAATTGTTTGTTTGTTGCTTGCATTTCACCATTGCTTTTTCCAAAACCAAACTTTACTCCACTACATCACTCATTGTCACATACTCACCTTCACTCACTCTTTCCATTTCTCATCTAGTCCATCATTGCTAGAGTATTTGATCACACAAATTACCAAGGGATTAAGGAGCCCATCGATCCTCGTTGGAACGACAACCCTCCTTCACAATCTACTTACCCCATACTTTGACGGTTCGTCAAATGGCGCCGCTGCCGGGGATCTAGGTTTAATCGTTGATTTCTTGGTAGTTTTGGTTGAGACTTTAGCTTTCTTTTGCTTTTGTTTGCATATTTCCTTGTTGTGTTTGTTTATATTGTGGTATTTCATTGCCTAGTTTGATAACCATCTAGTTTACTTTCATTTAGTTCCTTGCATCAAGTGTGTTTTTGAACTTGTGAATATTGAATTCGTACTTTCCTTGGTTTAATTGTGTCTTAGGTTGCTTGTTTATTGTTGTTTGGGTTCCCTTGCACCTTTTGGAACTTTGTTTGTTTAGGTATAAAAGGAGAAAATCACAAAAATATAGTTTCAGGGCACTTGTCGAATGGTCGACTCTGTTTCTCGACCCTTCGACGAAAATTCCCTGGACGTGTGTCGACCGGTCGACGCCCGTCTGTCGAACGGTTGACAGGGAGCAGTTTTGTTCCTTTGCTTTGTTTCTTTCACTCTTTGATATCATTACTTGTTTTCACCTCTTATACTTGTATTCCTTGCTATTAATCAATAACATTATCAATATTACCTAATTTTACACTTAAAATTACATAACATATATCAAACATTTAATTTTATACTTCCAAAAACAAACAACCGAACAAACAACTCTCAACCCCGACTTTGACATCAAACAAAACCAAATACACAAAAATTCAAGATACAAAACCAAATCAATATTCAACTCGAAAAATCAACCAATCAACAACCTTTGATTCAAATCCCCACATCATCAAACACACTAGATTAAATTTGATTATTCCTCCCTTTCCCCCTATTCCTCCCCCTTCATTAAACCTTTCCCTTAATTAAACCTACTTATCACCCTTTATTCTTCCCCTCTACCTATAAATACTTATACTTCCCCATTATCATATACCACTTACCCCAAAATCCCTCACTTTCCTTTCCCCTTTCCTCTCCCCCTCCTCTCACCCTCACTCGACCCGACAATCACAACCCATTCCACCCACACCTCCTCTCCTCCACCATCCTCATCAAACCTTCACCACACTCTCCACCCCACCACCATTTTAACACCACCAAATAATACATAAACAAACAATATTCACCTACCCTCTTTTTTTAATAAAAAAGACCAATTTTAATAAAGTTTGAAACCCATATTTACACCCTTTGTAACCTTGAGGACCCCACACCAAAGAATTCTTTGTTTCTCTTCCTTATTGGAACCCCTATGCACTGAGAAGCAAACTTAGAAAGCGCAAAGGCTAGGAGTACCCACCACTTTTTTCTCTCCTCTCCAACCCTCACCACACCACCCTCCCCCCTACTTCATCCACCACCCCCCACCCAGTGTTCTCCTTGGTGCTGTTGGTATAAAAGGAAAAAACAAAAAAACGGCGAGCGGCGGCGGGATTTTTTTCGCCTTCGGACCTTCTGTTATGGAGGATGCTGCTTCCCGCTCACCACGCATACAACTTGGCAAAGTTTTAGGAGAACCAGAGAAGGCCAAGGGAGACGGACCGATGGAGACGTATACGAGGGAGGCACCGCCACATTGGCGCCACCAACACCTTGGAGGAGCGATCCCGCACATGGGAGAACCAACCACCACCGACCACTCAACAACAACCCACCCCGTGAGACGGAGGGAGTACACCTCGGGTGGTCACCCCTCTCGCTCCTACCACGTGCAACACTCATTAGAATCGTCTCCACCTTGGCATTATGCCTACCTTTCATCTTGAAAGATGAGAGCCATAGATCACCTTATGGAGTTTGAGCAAGCTTGTACGACGGTGAAACTACAGGACTACCCGAGGATGGTCTCAAGCTTCGCCTATTCCCTTTCACATTAAGGATGGAGTAGGAAGTGGTTACTCAAGCTTCACCAAGGTCCATTCACTATGGTTGAGTTGCGAGCTTCCTTTCAAAGTTCTTCCCACCTAGCAAGCCCAAGGTTGGATTCTATTGCACTTCAAGACCAACGGCGATCTTTTGAGTTGGGAAAGATTCAAGGATTTGATGAGTCCACACCATTGAACAATGTTTTAGTTGAGTGTTCTACCGAGGGTTGTCTTCCGGAACGACAAAGAGTCGATACTTGGGAACAAGTATTCTCCGAGAGGCATGGGACACATTGAGGACCTAGCCACAAATCGAGTAGGGATGACTTTGCGAGACTCCCACTCGTCAGAGTCACTCCTAACATTGGATGGAGAGAACTTATAACTCTCCAGAAATGAAGTGCCCAACCCTCGACAGTCAATGGTTATCTCTTCCCTTTTGTGTCGCGAGGATGTTAGGTGAGAAAGAAGGAAGAGAGACAACAAGGAAAGTGAGTCTATTCTTATCTCCTTAACTTACAACCTTGGAGGAGACTAAGGATACCAACAAAACTTGAAAGGATAGGTAACTTAAGGGGGGTGTTGGAATTTTTGGCGGGTGGGCGGTGGCCAAAAAAGAAGGGAAGAGAGAATGAAAGTTGAGGGGAGGGGGGGGGGGAGGGGGGGTTGGGTTTTAGTGGGAAGGGGAAAGTGGCGGAGGAGGTGTTGGGGGCGGGTGGACGGGGGGGCAACTGGAGGGATTGGGAGGGCAAGAAGATTACGAAAGATAAGAAAGAGTTTAAACGATGGGAATTGAATTGTTATTTTTTGTCCTTATTTGCCATTCAACCTGGAACCTTTGATTAAGGGAATAATTAGGGAAAGATGGCATGAGCGCGGATGGTGAGGACATATAAATTAGGAAAGGTTAGTGGGGTGAGATTAGGGGGCGGTTGGAGAGGGGGGTAAGGATGGGCCGCGGCGGCCATCCCGAGGCGAACTAGGCACTCCGGCAGGGGGTAGTGAGTAGTAACTCTGTTGGGGACTAGGGTTGTGTGCCCTAGTCCAATTTGACTATGTGATGCTTGATTTGTGAATAAAATGCCTTTGTGATTGTGTGAATATGTGTGCTTACCCATTTCAATATGTGTTGGTTGCTTGTTCTTAGAATTTACCACCTCTTTGGCATGTTAACTAACCTATCTTGATGAGATTGTGTGAGATTGGTAACCTCACACACTCAAGGCAATTGGAAGCATATGTGATGAGTTGTAACTTGTTTGGGTCCCTAGTTTCGATGCTTTACGCCTCTTAAGCACTTTAGGGGATTCGGTATTAGGTAACGTAGAGGAATCCCCTATGACACCTAGAGAGTTGGAATGACCCTAATAAGGCATTCGAATACCTTAAGAAACACGGTCCTAGACCCATAACATGGCTAGGATACGGGGCTTGATTCACACACACATTGTCATGATTAATTCGATTGAAGCATTGCTAGTTACATTGGACTTGTGGTTTACCCGAAAACCCCAACATTCTCATACATTGCGCACACTTTACGTTATTTACTTACTTGCTTTCCTTACTTGTTGGTTGTTTCATTTCATTTGCATCATTATCTTTCCAAAACAACTCTTTACGTCACTACATCACTCATTGTCACATACTCACCTTCACTCACTCATTCCACTTCTTATCTATTCCATCATAGCTAGAGCACTCATCACACACAAACCACCAAGGGATTAAGGAGCCCATCGATCCTCGTTGGAACGACAATCCCCCTTCACAATCTACTTACCCCATACCTTGACGGTTCGTCACTTGCTTCAATTGTAGTATCTAATCATTGATTATTGTGTTGTGAAGGTATATGAACCTTGCATCAACCTCTCACACACGCATACGACTTAGAAGCGGAAAGATTTTAAGTGAGAACACAAGAGGAAGGCCAAGAGTGAGACGTAGACCGATTGTGAGACGTATACCGATTGTGTGTGAGAGTGCACCGCCTACACTTGAGCGCCACCAAGCACCTTTGGAGGAGCCGATTCCCCAAGCAACAATGGGAGAACCAAATCCACCACCGGATCCACTCAACAACAACAATCCACCTCCCGTGAGACGCATGAGGGAGTACACTCTTCCTCATGTGGTGGATCACCCCTCTTGCATCATTCTACCACCGTGCAACACTCATTATGAAATCAAGTCTTCCACCTTGAGCATTATGCCTACCTTTCATGCCTTGAAAGATGAGAGTCCATACGATCACCTTATGGAGTTTGAGCAAGCTTGTACGACGGTGAAACTGCATGGACTACCCGAGGATGGACTCAAGCTTCGCCTATTCCCTTTCACATTAAAGGATGGAGCTAGGAAGTGGTTACTCAAGCTTCCACCAAGGTCCATTCATTCATGGTTTGAGTTGCAAGAAGCTTTCCTATCAAAGTTCTTCCCACCTAGCAAGGCCGCCAAGGTTCGGGATTCTATTGTCAACTTCAAGCACCAATCGGGCGACGCTTTCTATGAGACTTGGGAAAGATTCAAGGATTTAGTGATGAGTTGCCCACACCATGGCTTGGAACAATGGTTTCTAGTTGATGTGTTCTACCGAGGGTTGTCTTCCGGGCAACGACAAAGAGTTGATACTTTTCGGGGAAGCACAATAGCCGGTATGTCTCCCGATGAGGCATGGGACACATTTGAGGACCTAGCCACAAATTCCGAGCTATGGGATGACTTTGGGTCAAGAAGACTTCCTCCCACACAACCGGCACCTCAAGTAACAAGAGTCCACAATGTCTCAAGTGAATCATTGGGGGATGACATGATGAGAACCCAATTTGATAGGTTGGAAGCGGCTCTCAACAAGAAGATAGACATGCTCATGCAAGCACAATCCAAGCCTCCCTCTCGACAAGTCAATAGTGTTATCTCTTCACCACCTTGCTTCTATTGTGGCTCTTTTGGCCATCAAGCGGAGGAGTGTGCTTACATGGTTGAGGAAGAGAAGGAAGAGAGACAACAAGTGAACCAAGTGAGTTCCTATTCACAAGGTTCTTATCAAGCGCCTTCAAAACCTTACAACAACTTTGCACCTCGGAATGAGCAAGGGAGCACTCAAGGATACCAACCAAAACCTTTTGGAAACAATGCTCAAAGGTATCAAGAGAGGTCTCAAGGGTATAACACTTACCAAGGAGGAGATAAGTATCAAGGGAGTGGCACATATGGAGGACATAGGAGCTCAACTTTTGGAGCACCTCCCGGGTTCTCTACTCAAGGAGGAAACACCTACCATCAAGGTGTCTCTTCATCTTTTGCTGCCCCACGTAGCTCTCAAGCTCAAGAGTCCGCGGAGCCGTCAATGAAGGACATGATCGCCACCCTTGTGCAAGGCCAAGTGAAGAACAATGAAGCGATCTCGGCTCTTGAACAAGGGCAAAACATCTTGCAACAAGGCTTATCAAAGATTGAGTTGCAAATGGGCCAAATGGCCAAGGAGATTAGTGAGAGGCCAAGAGGTACCTTGCCTTCTAATGTGGAGCAAAACCCTAAGTTCAAGACCAAGGAGCAATGCAATGCTATCTTCACTTCTCATTCCGGTATCTCTCATGCTACTTATACTCCTACTCCCCTAATATCAAATGTTTTCACCCCTTCTCCTTTCATTCCCATTCATGAGAACTTTGATCATATGCATTACATGGAGGATGGGGCCAAGGAGGAAGAAAATGTACTCCTTGGCAATTATGGATTGAATGAGGAGAAGACTTGTGAGGAGAATGAAGGAGTAGTGCTTGGGAAAGGACTTGGTTACTTGTCCTTTGAGAATGATGTAACCTCTTATGGCGGAGTGAAGACACAAGAAGGAGCATTGAGTGAGGAGACTCCTAGGCATGAGAATGTCATGGTTTCTAACCTTGGTGGTGAGGCTATGATGGCTATGGACCCACCAAGAACCATGAGCACCTCTAGGGAGCTCCTTGATGATGATGTGCATGTACACCAAGCGATGAAGATCACCCCCGATGAGAGGAGGAGCAAGAAGAAGACATTGACGAATGAGCTTCATGAAGTGTTCAAAAAGGTAGAGATTAATATCCCTTTGTTGGAGCTCATTTGCAAAGTGCCGGTCTATGCAAATTTTCTCAAGGACTTATGTACCAAGAAGAAGCGGCTTGAGGAACATGAAGTATACAAGATTGAAGGGCATGTAAGCTCAATGATTCAACACAACATGCCACCGAAGAGGAAAGATCCCGGGAGCTTCACTATCGGATGTCAAATTGGTGAGACACACCTTGATGGAGCACTTATGGACCTAGGGGCAAGTGTCAATGTGATGCCTCTATCTCTCTATAAAAGGTTGAGCATTGGTGCTTTGCAACCTACCCCTATTGCACTTACCTTTGCGGATGGAAGCAAGCGAAGACCGGCGGGTGTAGTGGAAGATGTGCTAGTAAGAGTTGACAAGTTTATTCTTCCCGCCGACTTTGTTGTGCTTGATATGGGTGATGACCCCAATGAAGACAATGGATTTCCCCTTATTTTTGGACGCCCTTTCATGGCTACGGCGGGAGTGAAGATCAATGTTTTAAAGGGAACCATTAGCTTCAAGGTATTGGGTGAGAAAGTGAAGTTTGAAATGTTCAAGCCCATTCATCCTCCGGAGGTAGTTGAGAAGGTGTTTTCTATTAACTTGGTGACGGGCAATAGTGCTAAGAGTGAAAGGATCTTTGGTCCTTTAAATCCACCGAAGCCTACACCTCGTGCTCACGACCACTACTCACCAATTTGGGGGTATGACAATCCACCGCCTCTTGTGAACTCAAAGCCACCACCTCTTTCTCATAAAGACATACTTGGGAAGGATCCACTTCTTGAAGGAGCTACAAAGAAGAGCCCTCCTATGAATGAGCTACAAAAGGCGACAATCAAGGCCATGAGGGAGATAGTTGGCGAGGTAAGGAAGAAGAAGTATGCATGGCCCCAAACTTCAATTTCGATTTTCAATGGTATGAAGGGCTGCTTTGTGGGAAGCTTTGGAGATGGTGAGACAAGCTATACATTGAGTGAGAAGAAGCTTTGCTTTGAGCCACCATAATTTCGCCAAGGAGGAACCAAGACCGGCTTTTTAGGTCTATAAACCGAAGCGCTTGTGGGGAGGCAACCCCACTTGGAAAAGAAATTTTTGTTTTCAGCAGTATTTAGTAATGAATAAAGGTTTTTGGGAGGTTGGGAGGAGCTAGGATATGGAGCTTTGGAGGGAGAAACCCCAAGAGGTGTTGATTAGCATTTGTCTACGAGAGGCCTGGGCAGAACAGTGACTTTGGAGACAGTTTTATCCACATCGGACCGTTGGAATGGAGTGAAACAAGTTGGGAACGCTTCTTCTATGAGTCTTCTGTGCCCGGTGTAAATTTCTCTCTAAACAGACTGTTGGATCGGCTTGAATATGTGTTTAAAGGAGGAGTGCTCACTGCAGTTTGACTTTCTGAAGGGTTACTTTGACCAGTTCTTCATTGCATGTTCGAGAGGCTATTCCTGAGTTTCCAGTGACCAAACTAAAGCACTTTGAGTGTACTTCCCAACGCCACTGGAATCACTCAACTTGGATGCCTATTCTAGGGGCTATGCCCAAATCTTTGGGAGAAGGTCAATGCTGCATTGCTGCTTTCCCCTGTTTTCAAGTGATCCCGATGCAATCACACTCGCTAGTTCATTTGGCACCCGAGGAGCAAACATATGGAAGTCAGGGCCTTGTGCCCTGAGGTTGGTGTCTATTTGAGGTTTCTTGACTAGCTACGGAAGTCGTCTACGAGGGGGTTTTCTTATCTCTATCTTCCGATTGCTAAATGTTTTGTTATGTGTGCATTCGCCCGACTTCACTCTCCTCACTTTTACCAATGTGATTTTCTTTGCTTTTAAACTCCTCACAACACCGAGGACGATGTTGGTCTTAAGTGTGGGGGTGTGAGGTTGGGCTAAATTAAAAGTTGTCTCACATTTTCGAAACCACCAAAATTTTTCAATTTTTCAAAGTTTTCATCGAACCGTCGACCCTTTGGTCGAACGGTCGACGGGAATTCTCTGGACGTGTGTCGACCGGTCGACAACAATGTTACGACCGGTCGACAGATGCTTAAAGTTGAAAATTTTGAGAATTTTGAAACTTTGAAGTTTGTTTGGTGTGTTTTTATTGTCCTTTTCAACCCCAATGATGAATTTGAGCCCGTAGGTTGTGAATTAAGGGGATAAAGAGCATGTGCTTAAACTTTATTGGATTGCCTTGTGATTAATTTATGTAATTGATGCTTGCTTGACACTTTGTGCACATTTGCCATGTTGATTGATCATTTGCAACTAGAGAAGCATGTGTAGACAATGTATTGACTTGCATATACCCTTTATGGTGAGATGTTGAGCCTTATTGATATGTATGCATCATTCATACATCCTTGTTCTTCATGTGTGTGCATTCCATTAGTTTACGAGACCTAGAACTTGCTCAAAGACCGCTTGAGGCTATGTGTTAGTTTGCAACGAATTGGAAATGATTAAGGCACTAGTTTAGCACCATGGCCAAACTTACATTCATCCCTTAAACACTAATCCACTAGGACTAACCCATTTGAGCCACATTCATCGTTTAACCTTTCATTTCACCACCCACATCACCTTAACCCATATTTTAACTTAAAACACGAGCCACCCTTGTTCCGAAATGTTAATAAGGCAATGATTGTGACTTCTTGTTTCTTATATGCTTGGGAAATTTATGGGATTGTACAAAATGGCAAGTGTGGGGGTAGTTAAATAGAAAGAGTTGAGGTTGTAAAGAAGAAAAGAAGTTGAGAAAATCAAAAAGAAAAGTGGTGTATAAAAATAAGTTCAAGAAGAAAGTCCCAAAGAAAAGAAAATACAAAATGGGAAATTGTTGTTGAGAAAAAGAAAGAGAAAAGGAGAAAGGAAGAAAGAAAATCCAAAAGAAGTTGTAGAAAAATAAAAGGTTGGAGGAGAATAAGGTTTAGGTTGTCGATTACTAAAGCACACACAAAAGAAATGAGTTTCAAAGTCCTTGATTTGTCTTGTGAAGCATTAGGAACATTTGACTTTCCATTCCCTTCATTTCATGCTAACCCTTAACCTTTGGCCCCATTACAACCATGTGAAAGCCCTTTTGATCCAATAAGTTGTGAATTAATTAGTGGAAAGATGGTCATTGAGCAAGCTTATGGGGACGTTGCTTTTGGTTATGCTTTGAGAGTAAACACTTAACCCTAAACACAAGAGCGGAAATATCTAGTGAATCATGTGAGTTTAGCGGTTAAGCATTTCAACATGTGCTAATTTGATTGCTCTTGATTGATTATTCCATGGCTAGCACACACTACACCAAGCATGCATTGAATACATATCTTAATCACTTGGCAAAGCATGATGTTTATGTTGTGTGCTTGATTGAATCTTGATGAATAGCTTAGTGGGCTTATTGAGGATATGGTTGGAAAGGCAATTGAATTTGTGTTGATTGGATTGTTGATTCTATTTGCTTGAGGACAAGCAAAGCTTAAGTGTGGGGGTGTGATTTGTATGTGATTTGCATACAAATTAGGCCTCTAATCATCATTATTGTACTTCTCCAATGGCCATTTGTGAGTCTCTAATCCTTGTTTGCACACTTGTAGGTAAATTGAGCATCGGAACGATATTGGGATCAAAAGGGAGCATTTTGGAGATTTTAGTGGATTTTCGGCAAAAAGATGAAAAGTCAACCCGAGGACCAAAAGTCAACTCGTGGTCAACCCCGACTTAGGAGCATCAAAGAGTCAAATGCCGAGACCCGAGAATGAAGCACAAGAGAATTCCGGAAGATTGACCAAGAAACCGAAAAGTCAACTATGGTCAACTCCGAAGGTCAAAGTCAAGGTCCAAGTCAAGGTCAACCTTGTGATTCACAAATGTGCTCCCACATCATCAAGGACCACACTAGATTTGGTGAGGTGACATATTGATTATTCCTCCCTTTTGTCCTCCCTTGTGATTTCCCTTCCTTGCCCTTCATTAAACCTTTGAGCCCTTAGATTAAACCATACTTCATCCTAGCCCTTTATTTCTTCCCCTTTAGCCTATAAATAGCTTAGTTTTTGCCTCATTAGGTCATCTTCAACCTTCCCATTCAGACCCAAATCGACCTCACTTCCTTTCCCCTTTCCTTCTCTCCATTTCTCCCTTTCACTTCAGCCTCTGCACGACCATCGACCGGTCGACGACTACCTGTCGAACGGTCGACAGTCGACGGAATCCGTCGCTTCAGCTCGTCTCCGCCGCCTCCGCCACTTCTACCACCATTTGGGCAGCTTGGGATCCTCACCAGACATCAGGGACGCCATCTACACTCAAGAAGAAGAAGGATACACCATTGATTGAGCATTTCTCACCCCCTTCTCTCTCTTGTATTCATGATTTTAGCTTGCTATTGTTTTGTGATGATGCATCCCTTGATGGATAGTGAGTAGTTACCTTGTTGGGGACTAGGGTTGTGTGCCCTAGTCCATTGTGATGTATTGATGAATTAACTATGTATGGATGCTTTGTGATGAATGGATATGTCTATTACCCAATTCAATTTGTGTTGAATGCATGTTTAGGGAACTTTGTCACCTCTTTGAGCATGTGTATAACCTATTTTGATTGAGTTTGTTGGGGTGACTCCTAACTCTCTCTAGGCAATTGATAGTAGATGTGATGAGGACCCCTTGTTTGAGCTTCTAAGTCTTTGAGCCCTTCGCCTCCCAAGCCACATTGGGAGAGTTCTAGTGACCCATAACATGGCACTATGAATACATAAGAAAAGATGGTCTTAGACCCATAACATGGCTAAGATACGAAACTTGATTCATCCATTGCACAAGCATAATTACTAAATTGGTTCATTAAGCATCATATTTGGACTTTGGCTAACCCGAAAACCCCAACATTTTCCTTATTGTGCACACACATTTACCTTTATTGCTTGCATTTAGTTTAATTGTTTGTTTGTTGCTTGCATTTCACCATTGCTTTTTCCAAAACCAAACTTTACTCCACTACATCACTCATTGTCACATACTCACCTTCACTCACTCTTTCCATTTCTCATCTAGTCCATCATTGCTAGAGTATTTGATCACACAAATTACCAAGGGATTAAGGAGCCCATCGATCCTCGTTGGAACGACAACCCCCCTTCACAATCTACTTACCCCATACTTTGACGGTTCGTCAGTTGCCCTAGCACAGCTCCCACGGCATAGTCTGAAGCGTCACACATCAACTCAAAAGGCAAAGACCAATCCGGGGGTTGCATGATAGGTGATGACGTCAAAAGCTCCTTAAGCTTGTCAAAAGCTCCTTTGCACTTCTTGTCAAATGCGAACGTCACCTCCTTTTGTAGTAGGCGGCATAAGGGTCTTGCAATTTTTGAAAAGTCCTTGATAAAGCGACGATAGAATCTTGCATGTCCAAGAAAAGAACGAACCTCTCTCACGGAAGTGGGAGAGGGTAAGTAGCGTACAAGATCTACCTTAGCTTTATCTACTTCTATACCCCTAGAAGAGACAATATGACCTAGGACTATCCCTTGTCTAACCATAAAATGACATTTCTCCCAATTTAGCACAAGGTTAGTTTCAACACACCGTTTAAGAATTAGTCCCAAATTACCAAGGCAATTATCAAAGTCTTCACCAAAAACCGAAAAGTCATCCATAAAAACTTCAATAAATTTTTCAATAAAATCAGAAAAGATGCTTACCATACATCTTTGGAACATACCTGGTGCATTGCAGAGTCCGAAGGGCATGCAGTGATAAGCAAACGTCCCAAAGGGACAAGTGAAAGTCGTCTTTTCTTGATCCTCATGCGCTATGGCAATCTTATTGTAACTGGAGTATCCATCGAGGAAGCAATAGTAATCATGGCCCGCCAAACGCTCAAGCATCTTATCAATAAATGGTAAAGGGAAGTGATCCTTCCTAGTGGTGGCATTGAGCTTCCTATAGTCAATGCAAACTCGGTGGCCGGTCACGGTCCTTTGTGGCACCAACTCATTCTCAGCATTCTTAACCACAGTGACTCCGGACTTCTTTGGTAGCACTTGGATCGGTGACACCCATTTGAAGTCTGAAATGGGGTAGATGACACCACAATCAAGGAGTTTGATAACCTCCTCCTTCACAACTTCCATCATTGGAGGGTTGAGACGGCGTTGAGCCTCTCTAGTGGGTTTAGTTCCCTCCTCAAGAAGTATCCTATGGACGCATGTTGTAGGGCTGATTCCCTTGATATCTGCTAGAGTCCATCCAATAGCATTCTTATGCTCCTTAACCACACCCACCAAACGTTGCTCTTGAGCATATGTAAGTGCAGATGATATAATGACCGGCAACGTCTCATTCTCCCCTAAGTAGGCATACTTCAAATAATCCGATAGAGGTTTGAGTTCAAGCACGGGTGCCTTAACTACAGAAGGAACAACCTTGTTAGTAGATAAGGGAATGGACAAGGGAGGAGTGTACGTACCTTGATAGGGTGTGGCCTCAAGAGAGAACACATTGTCCATAACTTTAGCGTCGTAAGTCTCCAAAAGCTCCTCCAAAGGGATGCTCATGCCACTTTCAGTGTAGCCTACTCCTTGTTCAAGTGTTGTGGCTAAGGTATCCTTCTTCATAATGTCCAACATTTCCTGCGCAAGAGTGTCCAACATATCAATAGAAAAATAATTATGAACATCAAGTGGATACCTCATTGCTTCAAATATGTTGAAGCCAATCACATCACCATCAAACTCCATTGTTAATGCTCCGGCATACACATCGATTTTGGTCCTAGTCGTGCTCATGAATGGCCGGCCTAGCAATAGTGGTGTGGCACTTACGGGAGACTCCTCCATTTCTAGGACATAGAAATCAGCTGGAAAAATCAAATGGTTCACCTGCACAAGCACATCTTCCAACATACCCTTAGGGTAGACATTAGATCTATCAGCTAGTTGGATAATGACTTTATCAGGTTTTAGTTCCCCTAATCCCAAAGCAACATACACATAATAAGGCATCAAATTAATTGAAGCACCTAAATCTAGCATGGCATTCAAAAATTTAGAGTTACCAATTTGGCAGGGAATGGTGAAACTTCCGGGATCCGAACACTTGGTAGGTAGCTTCTTTTGTAGCATGGCCGACACATTCTTACTTACCTTGACCACCTCTTTTTGTCGATTGATTTGCACTTATTTATATCGCAAATTGTATTCCTAATCACGAGAGTTAAGCTTATCCGAAAGCATTTTGTTACTACTAATATGCGTTTTCATGATTTCAGGTTACTTATGTGACTTGAGGTAATTCGGCACAAGAAGGTGCATTTTGACTACTTTTAGGCACAATTCCGAGAAGAGGACAATAAGTCAACCGTGGCTTCTAGACATTGAAGATTGCATGAATTTACCTTCGGAAGACGTTGTCATTGAAGGCCTTGAAGAATCGAAGAAAGGAAGGAAAATGAAGAAATTGCATTTCCGGCGATTTTTCCGGCAAACCACCACCACAAGAGGCGGCAGCACCGCCGGACCACCACCGGAGCACCACCACAGCAGGAGAGAGTCTCCTACACTAGCTGCACACATGTGCATGGCTGATCACATGTCCACTCACCCACAATTTCCTCCACTTCCCATTACTTTCCTTTTCTTTTCCCTCCACTCACCCTTGCCATGTCATCCCACTAGGAAACCCTAGTGGACTCTTGGAGGCTCACCAGACCCTCCCAAGCCATTCTCATTTAGTTAGAGACGTTTAGGAAGAAACCCTAGGGGAGCAAAGCCATTTTCTCTCGGCAAAGCTTCCTGAAACCAACACACACCCCATACACTACAGCCATACACTGTCCACCACCATTCCATCGGTTGCCATCCATTGAGACATCAAGAGTTGGGAAGCTTGGAGATAAGTTGGAGCTTGTAGAGGAAGAGGGGAGTTCAAGGAGGCTTGCTATAAACTTGGAGTCACCAAGGAGCCGCTGGCCATCGACATCTTGAGCATTTTCTCAACTTCTTCACTCTTACTTTGAACTTATGCTTTCTTATTTGAGATTATTGATGTATATGACAATGAATTGTGAGTAGTTTATTAGGTTGGGGGCTAGGGTTGTGTGCTCTAGCCCATGATGATGTTTTGATGATTTCTCTTGAGTATGCATGATGAATTCGTTTATGGATATGTTCATTGGTTAAATACGGTTTTGTTTGATGCTTGTTCATGAATCTAATTAATTCTCAAGCATGTGTTAAACTTAACTTGATTGGATTCTATGTTGATTACATTTTATCCTAAGTGTTTTCAATGAGCATGATGAGTTTATGTCAATGGACTGAGTTTGTTTGAATCTTGATTCTTGAATCTATATGCCTAGAAAGTTTGTTTGAGACCCTAACAAGGCTTGGATAAATGGACTAGGAGTATTTGTGACCCTAATAAGGCACAAAATAGGCCTAGAAGAGTCAATCCTAGAACCATAACATGGCTAGGATAGGGGTTTGATCCTTAGTGAATTCATTGATGCATGTTCTTGAGAGTTGTCATACATTTGATTGGGGTAGAGTGAACCCGAAACCCCAATCGTTTCCATCCATTTGTTCACATAGCAATCACACTTTTGTTGGGCTTGTCACCTTAACAACACACAAAACTATCAACACAAACACTTGTGTTCTTGTTACCACAATTTCATCTAGATTAGATTAGTTACTTAGCTACTGTCCTTGCCACATTTGGTCACTGTTTTGGTCACAAGTCACCCAAGAGTGACACACTTTGAACACTACAAATCCATGTTGCACATACCTCACTTCTAAGTACATAAACCATCTCTAATCACATCACTTCTAGTGCATTGTACATCTTGTTTGCATTTGTTCACCAAGTAGGGATCTTGGGCCTTCCAATCCCTTGGGTACGACAACCCCTGGTCACAATTTACCATCCACTACACTTTGACGGCGATACTCACATTCACCCCGTAATTATCGATGAGTCATCGATTCATCCTCCTTGTATTGCAAAGCTCTTTGAGGAACTTAACATACTTAGTCATTTGTTCAATAGCTTCCAAAAGAGGGAGATTGAGTTGAACCTTCTTAAATGTCTCCAAGATGGCTTGTTCACTCTCATCTCTCTTAGACCTATCAAATCTGACAAGTTAGTCTTAACAGAACTTGACAAGTTAGGAGTCATACCTTGCTTTTCCATTGATGGTGTCGCAACTTCTTCTGCCTTAGATGTGGCAGGATCCACTTCCAAGGGTAGGGCAGGTGCTATGTCCTTAGCATTCCTCTTCTTTGGTGATCGAAGTTGCCCTTCAAATTCCCGTCCACTCCTTGTGATTACAACTGAAGCACTTTCGAAATTTCCTTAGGATTAGGGATTGTTGCGCTAGGAAGTTTCCCAGTCTCATGTATCTTGCTCTTGAAGCCCACCACTTGGTCCATTTGCTTTTTCAGCTCCGCTATCTCCTTTCCTTGATTCTGTTGACCTTGCACTAATGCTTGAGTAGAATTTGTTAAAGCTTCAGACATTTTATCATAGTAAGCATTAGAACTAGAATTAGGAGTAGAAGAGAAGTTTTGAGGAACCTGAGTGTTCGGAATGAAGCCTTGGGGACGGTTTACATTTACTTGTGGGGCTTGTTGAGCTTAATCATTGTTGGACCATTTGAAATTGGGGTGATCCCTCCATCCGGGGTTGTAAGTATTCGAATAGGGGTCATACCTTGGACGTTGGGGACCCCCTTGATAACCTCCTTGATATCCTCTAATGGCGTTAGCAGATTCCCATCCACCATTCTCAATTAAATGAGGGCATTGATCCGAGTGATGCCCTTGAATAGAGCATACTCCACAAGCTGGAAATATTCCTCCTCCTTTGTTTCCTTGAAATACCTGAGATAACAAAGTAGACATTTTATTTACCTTATCCTCTAAAGTAGAGTGAGAAGTTACCTCATTAACCCTCCTAGATGACGAGAGTGCCCCTTCATATTATTGGTAGTTGAGAGCACCATTTGCAAGAAGCGCGCTCCTTAGCAATTGTAGGAGTCTTATCCATGAAAGAACCACCGGCTTCCGCATCCAAAAGACTACTTTCTAAAGGGAGTAGTCCTTCATAAAAATAAGTGAGAAGGCTCTCTTCCTTCATTCCATGTGAAGGACATGACGCAACAAGGCTCTTAAACCTCTCATAATAAGTACAGAACGTTTCATCCCCAACTTGTTGAATTGTGGTTATTTGTTTCCTCAAGATAGTGACCTTTGATGTCGGAAAGTACTTAGTGAGAAACTCACTCTTCAACTTATCCCAAGTGTTGACATGGCCGGCAGGTAAGTCAAATAGCCATGTCTTTGCCCTATCTTCAAGAGAGAACGGAAATGCCTTCATCTTGAGGATATTAATATCCCCATTCTTAGGACACATGCTCCCACAAACAAACTGAAATTCTTTGAGATGCTTGTTAGGATCCTCACTATTGAGCCCATGAAACTTGGGTAGGTGATGCAAGAACCCACTTTTCAGTTCAAAATCTGATTTCTTTCCTTCAGCCGGTTCCGGATATGTGATGCAAAGCGGAATAATTTCTCCCTCAGTACCATTCGAAAGTTGTCTAATAGTTTCAGCTAATTGGTGGTGCCTGATCTTCAGTAGCGCTTTCTTCCTCAGACATGTCTTCCTCCTCTTCTGAACGAGAATGTGAGGAGTTGTTATCTGAGTCTTCTGAGTTAATTTGTAAAGGTGCTAAAGGTTTGTCCTCAGAGATGTACAATTGAGTGCCGTCCTTTAGCCTTTGTAATCATTCTTGAATGGTATAGAATGGTGTACGTTCAGAAGTGGACATTCATTAATCCCTATACAAAATAAACAAGTGAGTACAAAGTTTACAAAATAAATACAAAGTATATTATACAAGTGTGAATAATATGTACGAAAATAATCAATGAATAAATCATAAATGAAATTCCTATTTGTCTATATTAATTTTAGTCACACAATACACTTAGGTACGGGAACAGAGGACCTCAAATGTGCAATGGGACTGAAACAACTACCCATCTTAAAGTCATGTTGAATCCCATATACCTTAAGTGTAACAAAATTTTCGTTTGTGCCCTCCACATAGTCAAAAACCAAGTTGATTCCAAGCGGTAACCCAAGGTGGAACGTGCGGCCTAGGTGCAATGCCTAGACTTAAATGACTTTCCTTTGTTTCAGAAGGCGAATGGCCAGATCATATGAGAGATAAGCGAGGGGTAGGATTCATTTAGTGGTACTACGGAGGCAAGCCCCTATCGACTTTCGTCAGTCTGTAGTCCTCTGAATCCAAAACCTGTCACCCAGGGTCTCGACCTAGACACCATCCATGTGCCCCTTACTCAGCTCAGAAAGCACTTAAGTGTTAGACAATTCTCCAAGTGTTAATAAATGCCGCCCTCAACCTCAAGTGACCTTAGCAAGGTACAAATGAAGGGTTTAGGCCAATATTAACAAAAGGACCTTACCTATTTCCGTTCAAGTTACAACTCAAATAATCAACCATATAAAAGACACCTAAATAAATTACTAAGTGTTACAAAATATCAATAAGTATAATTCACAATATTCACAAGTATAAAACGTTAGACATATAAACAAGTATAATTTCGATCCCCGTCGACGGCGCCAAAAATTGATAAGCTCAACTCATAGCATCAATTAAAAACCCTATCGGTAGTATAAAGTAAGTAGGGATCGTTCACAACGAAGATCGAGGGTGTACCTAACAAAGAATGTCACAAAGAATTATTCACAAGTATAAAGAATAATTATATACATATGTACAAAGTAAAAGGGGATTTAAAGATTGATTTAATTAAACTAAGTATAGAAAACATTATTTACGAAATAATAAGGTGAAACATTAAGGCCACAACCCCAAAACCGTAGGGTATAAGTCATCAATCAATGAATTCGAAAACTATTAATTCTCTAAGTCATGTAAACGGAATTAACCTTGTGAAATATTAGAAAGCTAATTATTTCCCAATTAAACCTTTCTCTAAAAATTAACCTAAGTGAAAGCACCTAGATCAATCAATTAAACATGCCATCTTAGTCTAAAAAGTTAGCTAATCAAACCATGTCTAGAATTATCAAAAAACAAAGAGGAATTCATAAAGAATAATTAAAATAGAATCAAACAAACAATTTACACATAAAAGTTCTCTATAAAATAGAATCAAATAAACAATTTACACATAAGCAACATTAGAAAACCAATAAGTTTCGAATCATATGTTTAACAAACTCATAAACAAGGCTGAAAATTATAAACTTAATGTTATGTTAACTAACAAATAGAATTATCAAACAACAAAGAGGAATTCATAAAGAATAATTAAAGGCATAGTCGAAATACACCATATGGAATAGCATGAAGACTTGAAGCCACGAACCCTTGAATCCTTGAAAGCAAGCAATCCAAACGTGAACTCCAAGGTGGCGATGAAGATGGACGTCTTTGATGATGAAGATAGTGATGGTGCAGCCGCTATCTCCTCCTCTTTGAAGCTTTGAAAACCCTATATGTTAGAGAGTGAAACTCGAGAACTCTTGTGGATGGTGTAGTCGATACTTTGGAAGCTTATGGAATGGTATTCTCGATTGTGAATTGGTGAGAAATTATGTTGAGAAGCCTCTCTATTTATAGGAGAACATGGAACTCTAGGAGCAATCTTGATCGTTGAATAATAAATCCTTGAATGGCCGAGATTCCCTTGAGTAGTCCCAAAGTAATCCTTCTCTCCTTCTCCAAGAAACCTTGCGGCACAAACCCTAGTTGCCCTTTGTTGTTGCCGAAAATCCTCCTTTGTATGCAGCCACAAATATGTCTTGATGCATCCTGAAATTTCTGAAATTAATCCTCAAAGAATTAGTAGAATTAATAGGATAAAACTCCTAATCCTTTAAGGACTAGTAAAGCTTGCGGCAACAATTCTTTTCCCTCTAGGAAGTGGCGGCACAAACCCTAATCTTTTAGGATTTTATTTTCTTTTCTTTGCGTTAACATCTCCTAATCCCTCTAGGATTAGGGTCGGCCCCTTTCTTCTTCTCCTTGACAAATGTGGCACAAACCCTAATCGGTTTAGGGTTTGCGGCAGAAACTTCTATGGACTTGTGATTATGCGGTTTTTACCGACGTCATTAATTATTAGCTAAACTTCCTAACAATTGTCGTTGTAAAGTATAATGGGAAATAGAGGTTTTTCCCACAGAGGATTGTTATATTTACTTTTCAATGTCACAATAAATTAAATTAAATAAAGAATTATTATTAACAAGTATAAAGAAAAAAGAATATATATATATATATACAAAATTAAATAAACTATACAGTATTGTTTCTATGTACAAAAATATACATTATATACAAAAGTATTTTTGGGGGTTTTGATATTTTTGAAAACAATAAATAATTAAAAGGAAATATTTTTGGATTTTTATTCTTTTTGAAAACAAGAAAAACACACACAAATATTGATTTCTCTAAGTCATATGATCGAAATTAACATTGTGAAACATTAGAAAGCTAATTATTTCCCAATTAGACTTCTCTCTGAAAATTAACCTAAGTGAAAGCACCTAGATCAATCAATTAAACATGCCATCTTAGTCTAGAAAGCTAGCTAGTCAAACCATGTTCAAAGCATCGAAAAGAATCGTTAATTCAAGTGCACAACCTAGTATGGAAAAGTCCATCTATTTGCAATCCTTTTTAATTGATTCCGACCTTTGTCCAAAGCCTTTACTACTTGTGAATTAGGTTTCCAAAACTATTAGGTGAATCAGATTCCTAACTCTAGCTCCAATTACATGCAAATATTATAAGTTTCGAACCCTATAACAAAAGCACATAAAAGTTTTCCGTAAAACAGAATCAAACAAACAATCAAACAAAAGCAACTTAGAAAAATCAAATCACAATTATTATGCAAAAATAGAAAATAAACAAATATTTACACAATAACATTTCCCAAAATTATTCACGAATAGTTAATTAAACAAAAATAAATTATAATAAATAAACGAAGTTTGAGAAAAATGTTACTGTTGTGTCCATGAAAATGGACACTGTCTGGCATGCGAAGGTGGCAGACTCAGCTATAGTAGATCGTAAATTTGGATGTGGCGGGTGGCCTTAGCAATTGGGCTAAGCTGGATTTGAGCTCCTGCTTGGTCAAAGCTCAAGTCAAATTTGACTTTGACTTTGACTTCTTTTTTTCTTTCTTCTTTTCCTTCTTCTTTTCCCGTGCTTTCCTTCTCTGTTTGTTCTTTTCTTTTCTTTCAATTCTCTCTTTCACGATTTCGTCTTCTGCATTTGTAGTTGTTCTTTTCTTCTTCTTGCTGCAGACCACAGAGAGAGAGACCGTGGGCGGCTTGGTGAGGCCGTGAGGGCAGCGACGGCGTTGGGTGCAGTGCAGCGGCGCGGAGGCACAGGTGAGAACTGCGACAGAGAGGCCGGCGCACGGCCTCTGTTGATCGGAGTAGAGCAGCGTCAGATCTGGATCTTCGGCAGCAGTGACGGCAACGGTGGATGGTGGCGTGGGGGAATGAGGTTCTGCAGATGTTGCCGACAGATCTGATCGGAGGAAGAAGTGCGGTGACGTCGACCGGGCTGGACTCAAATCTGGGCAACGCGGCCGAGGCAGAGCCGGGCTTCACGGCCATGGGTATTGTAGCGAGCACGGGCTGAAGCAGAGGCAGTAGAAAACTCGACGCCAGCTGTTTGTGAATGGAGCAGAGGCTCCGCGGTGGTGAGAGAAACTCACGGTGGCTGGGCACAGAGCTGGGGTTGACGGAATATATGGCCTGGGCAGAGGCTAGGGAGCACGGCAAAGCAGGCACGGGACGGCAAAGGTGATGGTGGGTTCTTCACGGAGCTTCCAAATCTGCAAAACAAAAAAAAAGATAATTAGATAATGATTGCTTGATTGATTTGCAGGTAATTTGAGGATTGAAATTGGGCAGAGAATTAGATTGAGATGCCGGCATTGGGCTTTGCAGGTGATGCAGCAGAGGTGGTGATCGCAGGTGATGGGTTCCATGAATTGTGAAATTGATTGGGTGGCTTTCTTGTGATTTGCAGGAAGTTGCTGCAATTGGGTTACTTGAATTGGTGCAGCCATGGTGATTAAATGGATGGATTGACAGTAGAGGAGAGGTGAATTTGGGTTTGAGTGGTGGTTGGGCTTCACGATGGTGAGTGATGGTGATGGCTCTGTGATTTTGTAATTGCAGGTATGGTGATGGTTGTGAATGGTGGTAATTGATGATTGAAGCTTGCAGGTGCATCCTTAAATAGAGAAAGGAAGGGGAGCTCGGTGGAAGTAGTAGGTGATGGTGGAGAAGGTTGGTGAAACTAGAGACCAAGGATGGTGGTGGAAGTAGTGGCCGGTGGTTGGTAATGGGCGGCTTGGTGGAGCTAGAAGCCAAGGAGGACTCAGTGGAGGTGATGATTGTAACAAAAATCCAAAATAAAACAAAAACAGAATAAATAAGTAAGTAAACAATTATTAAAATGGGTATAAATATAAAATTAAAAACATAAAATATAAAATATAAAATATAAACCTAAAAATAAATATAAATATAAATATAAACATGGGAAAATAAAATGGAGATTTGAATTATGTTTCGCCACCGCGTGTGGTGGTTGCGCCGCCTTATGTGGTGGTTCGCCGACAAAATTGTCGGGATTCGGAACGGTTTCCGACATCTTCGGACAATATTTTATTCCACAAATGAAAGTCACGGTTGACTTTCCGATTTACGCTGAAAATCTCCAAAATTCACCTTTTGTGTTGAAATTGACATTTTTCTCATATTTTCCCTAAAAACACAATAACAAATATTAAACAAACAAATAAGCTTTCGAAATAGCAAAATCCAGTAATTAAAGGCACTTTGTGAACGTATTTTACATTCACATCAACTTGGGCTTTCTTCATGGATTTTGGCCTCCATCTTGGGCCTCATGGCAGCCCACCTCTTAATGGGCCTCGAAAAAGCCCATTAAGCTTCGTAAATTTCTGAGCCCCGATTTTCCATTCCGAGCACAAATAGTTTTCCTGGTTGCACTAGGTTTCCTACTCCCATTAGGATTCCTGACTTGATTAGGATTCCTGACAAAGACAGGAAAGATTCAAATTAGGAAAGTTTCCTAAAACAATTAGGAAAGTCAAAACAGGAAAGTTTCTTAAAAACTTCATTTTCGCACATGCTCATATTTATGTATCGTTTAGGGACTCAAAGATAGAAACTAAGCTAAATAGCAAAGTTAACCAATAAAACGCAGCTAAATAATAGGGAAAACACATTAAAAACGTCACACTTTGTGCTCCTATTAATAACCTCCCAGACCAATATTAAGAACTTATTCATTTCACTTTGTTCTTATCAGATATTAAGAACTTATTGTAAAAGCCAATATGGACTTGACTTGTGGCATGTTAACTATTGAGGTTTAGGGTTAACCAAAGTCCACATTGATAATTAACAATTGAATTGCATATGCATGGTACATGAATCAAACTTTGTATTTACTCATGCTATAATTCCCAAACCAATATCAAGAGGCATTACGAACCAAGACTAACTAAGGAACTCAAATAAGGCAAACCTCATCATGCATATTACCAATTTCCTACAAAGAGTAAGATTACTAATCTCACACTTTCACATCAAGATAGGTTAAACACATGCTCAAGATATCGTAAGTTCCTAACCAAGCATCCAATACATATTGAACTAGATAGTACACACTCATCATCAACATTTATAGCATACATATGTCATCAAGTAGCCATAATCATCTCATTGGACTAGGGCACACAACCCTAGTCCCCAACCTTAGAAACTAGTCACAATCCATAAAGGTAAACATCATGATTACAAATATATAAGCTAGATACAAAGGTAAAGGAGAGAGAAAGTGAGAAATGCTCAATAGAGAGTGGCTGCCTCCATGCTTGTGTCACCCAAGGCTTGATGGATGAGGTGAGAATCTCCAATAGAAAAGTGGTGGGTGACGTAGATTAGAGTGTGAGGAATAACTTTAATGAAGGAAGCAAGTGGATCGAAAAGATAAACGGAATGTGGTGAAAAGTGGTGGAAAAGATGGACAACACACGGCGGCCAGTCGTTCCGGGTGAAATTAATTTCTGAAACTAAATGGCTTGTGGGAGAGGAAATGTGAGAGTGAATGTGAGTGAGGACTGAGTGAATGATACCTAAATGGGGTAAAAACAAGAATAAATATTGTGCAATTAAATGATGGAGGGGTAGGATGCAAAGGTGAGATCTAAGGGCTAAAACCAGAGGGGTAAGTGCATGTCCACCAGTTCTATGTAACCCCGTTACCACATGGATCTAGCCCCAAAAGTAGCATCCACCCATCATTTCTTGTCTAGTCCAAAATTGACTTAAGGCAATCCTTTGGCCAATTCTAGCCCCAGGTCATGCCAAGTGGCAACATCAGCATGTGGTGGATCCCATAACCTATTTTTTTTTTTAAATATGGCCAGGTTAAAAAAAAATTGAAACCGCACCGTACCCACCAACTTATTTTCAATTTATTTAGGTTAAATTTTTTTACATTTGCAATAAATAAAATAATATATCATTCTCAATAATGCAAAAAACAAAATTTGTAATCCTGCCCTTGCCCCAACGAGTGGAAGCAACCAACAAAAAGTATATAAATAGTGACTAACCCAATGCCCTAGAGTTCTAGAGCCTTAGAGCTTGTGCCCCAGAGCCCCAACAGGTGAAAATGCTCCAAGTGAAAATTACCCTACGAAAAGTTAGGTGGGCTAAGGTGAGGGTGGTGAGGTAAAAACCATGTGGACAGCTAGAAAATCAGAAAATTAAAATAAAAAAATGCAAAGGCAACGAAGATAAGACAAGGGCAAGATTTGGAGCTGATTTTGGAATTCTCTTTAGAGACCTAAAGCCGGTCTTACTCCTCTTGTGAATTCAAGTAACCTCTTTGAGGCTCACCGCCTCCTCTTAGAGTGTAAAATGCAAAATGGAGCCGGTGCCCATTCACCTTGAAGCTCTCCGTTGTGACAGTCTTTGAGCTCCATGACTCCATGAACAAATGCATTGCAAAACTAGATGTTGCTACCGCCACCGCCGCCACTAATTAAGTGATCATACACCCTCTCTACACTTCCTACTACTAACTCGAGATGCTCTTTACACAGCCATACATGCTAGATCATGATCTTTGATTGGATGGAAGATTTCGCCCAGTTATTTCCCTGAGAATTTTCATTTTTTCCACTCATAGTTGTTTGCTAACAATAAAGTTTTTTTTTTTGGACAAGACTAGGCCATCATCTTTGATGGAAGAATAAAATCAATTATTTCGTTCTTTGGGAAGGTTTCTTTCTTCGCACAGTTTTTAATTCCTTCTCAGTTTCCAATATCTATGCAAAAATAAGTTCCATTAATTGATTAAAGATCTCAACACTAACTATAATAATCTGGAATAAAGTAGGCCGAGTTACATGCACAGCATCACATATTAGATCACATAGTGCAGCATAATTTCCATTACTGTCGACCGTACAGTGCAGCTGCAGCATAATCATTAAAGAACTATCACATATTAGATCATTATTAATTTCTACACTTTTATTCCAATAAATATACTGTTATGGAGAAAACCCCAAGCCAGCTAGAGACATAATACACGATGAAAAAATAGCAGTGCTCTAGTCGTCATTTAGCTCACTAGTTGTTACATCAAAACTGACTTCTTTCTAACAGATTATGGAAGTAGCAATACGCTTGCCTAAAAGTAGCAATGTTTTTGACTAAAAGTCGCAAACCAACACAGCTAGGGCGCCCAAGTTGTAAATTAGCTTCCACTTGTCCATTATCAAAGTACAAGATCTGCATTTGGAGTTACTTATGCAAGGATGAAAACATAATTGGTGTCTGCAAAAGTACACGATGAGTAAGTTTGAGAAATAGATATAAGAAACAGTGTGGATCCAGTTCCAAGACAATTGACAGCCACAGACCACAATTATCATTCATTTAGATTATTCTGATAGTGAAAACAAATATCATTCCTCTGAAAAGGTGCTCATTCAACTTATCAACCCAATTAAGGAAAGCCAAATTTCAAACCTATACCGCTTAGCTGAGAGGCATTAACCATCCGACTACATACGCTTTTTGCCTTTCTGTGATCTCTTCTGCTTCCTTTTACTCCTCACACTGGCATCTTCATCCTTCCTTTCCTGCATCAAATTTGAGGATCTCAAAAACATGACGAGCAATAGTAACATATTGATACTACTATCTTTTCTCCACACAATCTAAAAATGGCGTAGACATATATCAAATTCTAGTGTGCTACGTCTTAACAATTGAATGCATCCAACCTCCTTTTAACAAACATCTAATAATTGCCCCCACATATTAAGACTGCCGACAGAAGAAAAGGTAGAGGGGGATGGGGTGCTATGAGATATATGTTATTTGCAAGCTTACCTTTCCTGAATAAAGATCTGGTATTATCAAAGTCTTTTTCGGCTTACATGAAAGGGGGTTTGGACCCTGCAAATTTGCAAGAGAAAGACTAAATCCATAAGCATCGGAACATTTTCCTTAATTAACTATTTTCAAACAGCAGTAGCATGCCCCCACGATATACTCTTTGGTATTTTTAGCAAGAAAAATGTCCAATTAATGTCGATCAAAATTTGGAATGAGTACATGCATATATGCCTAGAAAGTGAGACATAGAAATTGGCAAACGTTGTACTTTTAAGCAGTGGCGGATCCAGAACAAAAGATTAGGGGGGGCAATTAAGAGCGGAACTAGAATGAAAAAATGTGGTGGGATAATTTTGCCCGAAGGGCAAAAAAAAATTTGTGCTTAAAATTATATATTTAGTTATAATTTGATTAAAATTAGCATTAGAATCATTAATATAGTAATGTCTAAAATTTAAATCATGCACCAAGTTATTATTCAATAATGTCTATTGTCTAAATCACAAATCCTACACGAATAAAACTCTAAAATTGTAAATCACTAATGTTTAAGACTTACCACAGTCCACAACAAAAAGAAGTTCCCTGACCCAATTAATCAAGGCACCTAGAGGAATAACTAATTGATAGAGAAGAGAGAAGTAGAGAAGTAGTTCCTAGAACAATTGCTAAAAGAAGAGATGAGAGAGGGATGGCAGTACGGGACCACAGCATGCAAAGGGACTTTTTTCTTTTATTCTGACCCAATTGCCCACAACCCATGTTTCATAATCATAACCTACCAACTTTGCACTTTATTTATTGTCAAAACGATGTCGTTTTAGGGGTATGAAGACATGAAAAAAAAGCCCAGAAACGGGTCTTCTTCCTTGGTTTCTCCAGAGTTTGTGTTTTCTGCCATTTTTTCCGATCTCTTCACTGTAAAGATCTATACTTGAGAGATTTTCTGGAAAGTTCGGCAACTGCCCCCCTCGCCCCCCCGGATCCGCCACTGCTTTTAAGTAATCAGATTCATGAGAATGTGCTAAAAACCGACTTCTAAGTATCACGATATAGTTATCTTACTTTGAGTACAAAAAATAATAGAAGAGTTTTCATAATCCATAAAGCACATACATACTTTTTCTTCAAGCATCCTGCTTCATATTACGAGTAGTTTATTCAAAGAGTTCATCTGAGTATGAACTGTAAAACCTTACATGAGACTTGATATGAGCGGACATGTTGAGGAACACAAAAGATATTATGGCTAAGCAAAAATAAATGGGCCTGGGATACCTTTGCCTTCTTTCTCTTAAACTGAACTTTATCTTTCACACCCAATTCTTTCCTAACAGTGCGCTTCTTTTCAACAGCCTGCACTTCCAAGTTCTGATCTCCACAACCAACATCTTCATCAAATCATCAGAGGAATCCTTTTCCAACATACTCTTTGCCCTCTTTCCCAATATTTTATATTCCAAGTCAGTCATTTGCAAACGTTATTCTTCAGAAGTTTTGACAAACTGGCGTTGGGCAGCAGATGGTGCCTCAAGTAAAAGAGCATTTCTCAGAGCGTATACAACAGGGACACCTGGAATCTGCATGGAATCAGGGATACATGCTCAAGGATGTGTAACATCAAGACAAACTTGGGTAAACGAGAGATCACTGCTTAAATGCAGTGGGAAAAGTAACCCCATAAATAACAACAATATAAATAAACAACAGAAAGAGTCAATAACCTTGAGAATTCTCTTACGAAGATCGGCCTGCTGAGTAGCAACAAAGAAGTGCTCGGAATTATTTTTCCCAATAACATCCATGATGCAATGATCAGCACTTATGGCTTTCTCATGATCACACCTTAAAAAGAGTACATATCCCAATTAAGAAATAATGAAATCATCTCCAGAGGAAAAAAAAGAAAGGGGTATATACCTTGCAGTAATGAGGCTATTAGCAGCTTCAAGAGACTCAGAATGGGAGGGACCAAGGCTTTGACCATGCATTTTCAACTCGGCAACTGCAGATTTGGTAATGAAGAGTGTGACAGGGGCACCAAGGATATTAGAAAGGGCCTTGTCAGCAGGGGTCATGCAATTGGTGACAAGGTGATGCACAAAAGTCACATCGCAGAGCACCTTATATGGCTGTCTGAACCCATAGCATGCTGTGTAGAACCGCACTATCTTCCTATGACGCTTCTGCTTCTTCACTCTCATATTGTATCCTACCCCAGAAATAGTCCTTTCAGTTTTAAGCATTATTAAAACAAACAAAAAATTATACATATTCTTATTAATTTCTTTGTATACTTATTAATCTTTTACTAATAGTAATTTGGGAGCATGAGATTAAAACTGTGAATTTGAATGCAAGAACATCTGAATGCATAGACCTTAAGAATTTTACTCTAATTATAAGACTTGTTAAGAATGGTTTAAAATTGAGGTGCGGGGTGGTATCACCACCAGAGATTTTAAACACAAAATCCAGCAAACAATAGCCAACTCATAGAAAAACAAAACAAAATGAAACCTAATTAAACCCCAAATTTGAAACAAAACCAAACATGAACTAATCACAAGGTGAACAAAATCAAACATTGCATGAACCGAAAAAGTATACTTCCAAAAACTTTGAAACCCTATAATAAAATCCGACTTTAAACAAAATAAAGAAATAACCTAGTATACTTACAAGGCATTAGATTGCTCAAACAGGAAGAGAGATTGATCAGAGCCTTCAGATGGACTAGTACTGAATCAACCAATGGCGACAGTAGATTGAATTATAGTATTAGTGTCATACTTGGAAGACTAAAAAAATACAGCAACTATAAAGCTTCTTACAGTTCTAAACTAGCAATGTTTCCCGCGCTTTGCTGCGGGTTTTGGAGCTAAAATATAAATTCGATCGTAGAAATAATTATTGACAATGAAACGCAGAAATCTTTTCTCCAAATTCGATTACTACTCAAAAATATCCATCACACACTACCTATTCAAGAAAATATATGCTTCAACCAAACTGAACACCAAATGTGAAGAAGTAAGCTCCAGAAAGAAGAATGTTCCTTCAAAATTACTGTGAAGCAAAATAGAGGTGTCAGTACTTTGGCTCCTTGAATCATGAAACAAGAAGCCAGACGGGTAGAGGTGAACATTGTCCTAATAGATTGCCTTCAATCTTTTGATCTGATCTCTCCAAACCAAATTAAGAACATCGTCATCATAACCAAAAAGACATAGAAAATAAATACACACAGACCTTTCTTCTCAAATTTTCTGATCTAGAGATCTCTATATGTGAAACCCAAATCATCCATAAAGAAGAAAAGTGCAGCAAATACTATATGAAAACAATGAAACTTGGCATAAACTGTTTAGCTATCCTTAACAGTAGATTGTGATAATTGAGAAAGCCTCTCCAATAAATCCCTAGCCATGGTGGTATCAGACTATCAGTAGGTATCAAATCACAACTTCCAAATAATTCTAATCTCTCGAGACATTTCCGAGTCGAATGCTAAACCAATATATGTCCATTTGAAAACCTAACATCATAAGATGAATTCTTCTTCACCATTACATTTAAAAAGAAGGTCTTGTATTGTAGTCCTTTCTTTGTGTATGTGTGAGTGGGTGTATAACAAAGTTATCTGTAATCTGATTCAGAGAACCTAACATTCAAGCATTGAGACGAATGACAATGAATTCAACAAAGTAAAAAACCACAACGGTGATTACATTAATGAAAAATTGATACGAAATAAAAAAGAAGATTATGACATAAAAATGGATAATCAGTAGGTATTTGAAACAAACCTTGTGACGACCCAGACCGAATTTCCATATTTGTGGGATAATTGTGGCAGCGTGCTGTCGGAAATTTCATTTTCAAGCTCGGAATAGTACATTAGTGGGCTCTCGGATTGACTTTTTTTTTGCGCTTGGAATTTGGATAAATTTTCTTCATGAAAGTTGTAGGGGACGTTAAACCGAGTTTGTAGACACGAAGTACACGTAAATCGGAGTTCGTTTAGAGAAGTTATGGTCAGCAGAAGTTTTGGGAAAGTTTCTATTTATAGGTTATACCAGATTTAGGGTTTCCTTTTTAGGAAACCATTTTTCTCTCTCCCCGACCCAGTTCTCTCCCTCTCTCCTCGAAGCCGCACGCGGCCTCCCCTTTCACCGGCCAAGATCTTCCAATTCCGGCCACCTCCAACCACGAAATTGGTCCCAAAATCTTCATCTCTTCTCCCTCTACAAGCTTATACCCACCTTCTAGATCGAATTAAAGTGTAGAAATGGAAATCGGGAGAGAAAACCCGAGTTTCAGCCGAAATACCCCAAAAACCCAGATCCCATTTTCCGACCGATTCGACCCCGGCGACCTACTGGGCTTTGAAGCCCTCATCGAGGCGAAGATAGCGCCACCGTCCCCGAGGCAATCCGTCGCCGGACGGCGGCGGATCGAAAGCTTGAATCCGGCTAACCCCGTCGGCTTTGAAGGTATTTTCCGACCACTTCCGGTTAGATTTGGACTTACTCCCAGTTATGAAAATTGTTCCTTGTGATGTTGCTATCTTACCTGTGAAATTTGGTGACCATCGGAAATGGTCGGACCGTCGGCGTGTGGGGCTCACGCGTGGCCACTTAGGACGGCGCGTGGCGGCGCGTCCGGCCTCCCTTGACCGGGTAGTTTGGTCTGTTAACTTCCGTTTTTCATTTCGAGCGTAATCATATTTAGTTTGGTAAAAATGGTGAAGCTTGGGAATTTATCGGTTAAAACCTAGGTTCGTTATCGATCGTTTCATGTTCTAGATCATCGTTTCATGTTCTAGATCATCGTGTAACCGTCGGATGGTTAGCAAAATTGGTGAAGATGCTTAGATAGTTAATTGGAAGATAATGTACGGTTGGATCGAAGAGATTAGATCTTCGGGTTAAGTAAAGTATAATCACGATTTGCGAATTTTTATAATTAATTACGTTAATATCGAATTTCCGACGATCCGATCATTGGATTGGTCGCTATGGGTTTTGGATAGTTAAAGTTAGCGTTGACTAATTATTTGGGAAAGTTGAGAAGTTAATGAATTTTTGGAGGAGTAGAGGCATTTGTATTATCGAAGGAAAACAGTAATCAGTTTGCGGAATTATTTATCGAATTAGTAATTCGTCCGTCAAATAGTTGTTAATATTCATCATTTATCTTATTCAGGAGTACGATAGAGTTATCCTACAGAGATGGATAACGACGGACGCCAGTATGTGTGAGTGGACTTTGTTTTTAAATAAATTATTTGCCTCATATCAGTTTGAAGCATATTTCATTTATCCTTTTAGTTATGCTTTATTTGGAGGTGTTTATTTTATATGCATGGATAGTTACCCGAGGAGATAGATTCCCTTAGGTAACCTACCTGACGTGTTAGTAACCTTCAGGTAGTGACGTTTGGCGCTGATAGACTCCCCCAAACGTCAAGTAACCCACCTGACGTGGTAGTTCCCCCTCAGGTACTATCTGATGCGGTAGTGCCCCTCAGATAGTGGCGTCTGGCGTTAGTAGGTCTCCCCAGATGTCGGGTGACCAACGTGGTAGGTCCCCTTGGTCGACACCTCACTTCGGTGCAGTTTAGTTTCCATATCAGTTCAGCTTTCAGCTTGGAAATGTTCTTCCTCATGAGGCTTACTTCGTCCTTTTCGATAAGTAAAGTTTTGAAAGTTTGGGGAAAACATAAGTAATCTTCTTTTCTTATATTCAGATTTTTCGTCCACTCACGCTAATAGTTTTCAATGTTTTCCCCCTGGGTTTTTCTGTTTTTAACCGCCCAGATTGCAGATTAGCTAGCCGAGGTCGCATGTCGAGATCGAGGCATAGACACCACCACCTTCCCACTCTTGAAGGTTAAAGCTTAACCTACTACCATCTTATTATTGTTTCCTTGTAAATTTAGCTGCTCTGATACATGGTCTCAAGTGTGGAACGAATTTGAAGAGATTTTGGATTTCGGAGTTGGATATTCAGAAATTATTGTATATTATGGGAAGTTGAATTGCTATCACCAGCGAGCACGTAGGCTCGGGTGTTGGATGTGGTCGAGATTTTGAAGTGTGGAATTTTGAAATATTGCAGGTTTGGGTAGTCCATTTTTAGGGGAGGTTATGTCGAATTTTCGGTATAAATTCCCCTTAAGGTGGGCCCCGCATGACCACCTCAGATTTCAGGGTGAAGTCTGGGGCGGGTCCTGTCAGTTGGTATCAGAGCATTAGGTTTGGGATTCTGTAGACTTTACATGCTTGATAACTCTCAATACTTCTTGAGTGATGGCCCGACTGCAGTGGATCCCCATCTTATACTCTTCGGTGCTGGGTGGTTATCAAGTGTGTAAGATGTCTGTTGAGTTGCCAGTTGGGTCAATTACCCAATCTTGAATTCCTTCTACCGTACTATGCCTCGTTAACGTCGACCTCATAGGAACAAGAATCCTCCAGCAGTAGAAAGGATTGTGGATTAGTTTGAGTTAGTAGTAGCTCCTCCAGGACAGTTTTTGGAGCTTGGCGGGGCAGTACCCAGTGTAAGGAATTCAATTCTAGTAATAATATGTGGCGGGTTGGCAGGGCCGAAAAGGATTGATTTTCGGGTGCTACGAATCCAGTTATGACAAAGAGTTAATGGACTAAAGTGGTTTGGTAATGAAATTGTGTACCCCAGTGGTAGTAGTATTTTTGGGGCTTGAGCAAGTATTGTTGGTGATGCATAATAATTGCGAACGACAGATTCAGTATAAGTATGGACAATGACTATTAGGGAGTTAGATGTCATCAGCATAGCCAACTGGGTCACTAAGGGACAACTGTCCTCAGTTTGGTATAATTTGTCAGAGGTGAAATTTTTTTCAGTTATGTGGTTTTGGGATCAGGATAAGTGGAAGATTATGGGATTAGGAAAAATCATTCTTTCATGAAATCAGAAGATGGCGAGAATGTGTACATTGATAACATTTTGGTCTATGCTCGAAGTAGGTGTGAGCATGTGGACCATCTCTTCAAATATTGTGAAAACGAGAGAAATAATTGAGTAGTGGGATTAATAAATGTCAGTATAGAACTAGATAAAGTATCATGTTTGGGAGTTATATTATCAGCTTTCCGGTACTTAATCGTATATAAAAGTTTATATAAGATTCAGAGTGATGCAATGGGAATTCTGATAACCAAGATTGTGGATACGATTGAGTAGTAAGATGTATGAATGTCGTGGCACTTGAGAATTGTTTGAGGCTTAGAAGTTATCGTAGCTTGTGAAAACTGTTTCCGAAATGGTTGGGTTTCTCATTTCAATTATCAGATTTGGTAATTGATTTGTGTGATCTAACATTTCTTGGAATGCAGAAGTTCATATTAAGTTTGATGAGTTTTTATAAGGAGGATAGCAAGAAAGTAAATGATTGAGAAAGTAAAGGATTTTTAAGAATTTCGACAGTAAGAATTAGTAGACCATGTGAGACATCATTACAGCTTACGAATGACGTTTCAGAAGTAGTAGAATCTCTTATTTGCTTTTCCCCACATGGTATAAGGTTGCATCGACAAAATATGTGAATAGGGTTTTCAAGAACTAAAGAAATCAATCATGTGATCATAACTCTAGGCATGACCCTTGCAGATAGTAGAAGTGGAAACAGTACAAATAGTGTTGGTGCCTTACGATACTCGAGGTATTAAGTGTTGCAACATGGAAAGATGGTTGTTACTTACATTTTTTTGTTACAACTTGTGGAGCAAGGGGGCAATTATCTCTCTAATGACTTATAACTTGCTACAATCTTATTAACTTTCGTTACTGGAGGTTTTAGCGCTATTTTAAGATGGAATGTGGACCTCGAAGTTTGGTTTTCGAGGATCACTCAAGTGTGTTACTAGTTAACCTTTAGTTGATACCCTTGTGGACGAGTCTCGTGGAAGAAGCTAAGGATCATTATTTTTTCTGGTTGTGGAGGTTATGGAAGCATTATGGATGTTCCAATCTTCTGGGAGTTTTCTTTATAGAAGGAATAGTATATTGTGGATATATGGTTGGAGATCATAAGCTATTTGTGAGTGGTGGAAGTATTTTTGATATATGGTGCAATAAGAAGAGCTTATGGTGTTAGACATATTTTGATATATTTTTGATACATTTTTGTCTATATTTTGATATATGAATTGCACAGTTTGAAGATATTTTTGGACAAACATTGGTTCGATGGAGCACTCAACGGCTTGACAACGTGTACCATAAGTATTACAAACGAAAGATCGACATTTCTCGGAAGTGAAATTACGAATTGACCAGGGAGGCTTAGAGGAAACGTTTGGTGGAATCAGAGGACCAAGAAGTTGGGTACATTATTAAGAATTGATTTATTCTTAGAAAATAGTGACCATAAAATCGGAGTTGTGACACTCAGAGGCGATTGCGCACTTGCATATCGCGAACTACACTTTGAATCTTAAGACACATCTTTTAGCCAAAAAAAAAAGTACGATGGAAATTAGAATATTAGAAACTGCACGTAAGTTGGTGTTTAACGGATGTGACAACTCCTTGCGCGACGACAACTGATGTGGACGTAAAATACGTACACAAAGTGCTTCTAATTACTTGGATTCGGCTTTTCCGATAGCATATCTGTATATTTAATGTGTGTTTTCGTGTTAATAGGGAAAATATAGACAAAATGATAATTTGCACATAAAAGGTGTATTTTGGACATTTTCGGCGCAATACAGAAAAGTCAACCGTGACTCAAAATGACACCGGTCATTTATCAGATGTGGAGACCAAAGCATGTATGAAGATTTCGAAAACCGTTTCGAATCCCGGAAAGTAAACCGGCGAACCACCACAAATCAGGCGCATCCACCACGCACGGTGGCAAAATTCATTTAAAACCTCCATCTTATTTTCCCTATTAATTGTTTAATTTTTTTATTTAATTTGTTTTTACATGTTTTTATTGTTTTGTTTTGTTTTATTTTATTTTATTTTTCTTTTCTGTTCCAATTGCAGCTGCATCTTCCTGTTCCTTTGGCAGGCTACCAGTCTCACCAACCCACCACTACTACCGGCAATCATACCACCAGTGCATACTACCAGTTCACACTTGGTACTCCTCATGTTTCACATTCTCACCTTTCCTTGGTTATTTAAGGAGAAGCTCTGCAATTGAAATCATCACATCCTCACCTGCAAAACCATCATCACCGATATTCATCATCACTACTGAAATTCCAGCTCTGCAATTCTCTTCCACCCACTGCAGCCATGGCAGCCCTCAGTTCACAGCCCAACAATCCATGGAACTCACTACCACCGTGCTTTTCCATCATCCCCAACCACAAGCAACAGACCATCACTTCTCTGCAATTCGAGTCCATTCCATCAACACCCAATCATCCTCTCTCCGCACCCATGGAGGACCACCACCTGCCGCCGTTCGAAGCTGCATCACCGTTCCTGTTCTGAGCCCGTGCTCACCTTGTCATCTCCGATCACAGCATCCAAGCCGTCGCCGCCGCACGATGCCAACCCCGGACACCAACGCCGCGCCACGCCGCACCGCCTCGCCGATCTCTCATGTCAAACCGCGAGCCCAATCTCTAAAGCCGGCAATCCCATCTCCGACGAACCCATCGACCACCGCGCATCTCTACCACCACCGCGCCGCCTCGAGCCCGACGCTCTCAAACCGCCGCATCATCGCATTCCCGCGCCGTCCCTTGCCCCGCTCTCTCTCACGGCCTCTTGCCTCTCGTGTACAGAGAAGAAAAGAAAGAGCTCGAAAGAGAGATGAGAAAAGAAGAAAAACACGGGGAGAGAGAAGAGAAAAAGAAAAAGAAAGAAAGGGAAAAGAAAAGAAAAGGAATTTGGGCTTGGGCCTTTGACCAAGTCAAAGTTCAGGCCTGAAATTGCTAAGACACCCTTCACTGCACCTGGCCCAAGCCAGCCAAGCCCAATCCGATTTGGGCCCCGAAGAATCCAAAGCCCAACTGAAATGGGCACCCGCCACATCCAAATTCATCATTCATCAATAAAGACGGATCCGACAAGTTCACCGTCAACTCCACCATAGCTGAGCCCTCCACCTTCGCCAGAAGGGCAGTGCCGTCTTCATGCGCACATGGTTGAGTCGTCCACCCAGACCTGACGACAAGTGTCCATTTTCATGGACACAACAGTAACACTTACCCAAACTCGTTTAATTATTATATTTGTTTTTGTTTAATTTTAATTTCCGCATTTGAATATTTTGTGTGAATAAATTTGGGTAATTGTTATTGTGTAAATATTTGTTTTAAACTTTGTTTTATTATTTTGTGTAATAATTTAGGGTTTATCCCTATTACTCTTGTTTGACGTTGATTTATAATTTTTTCTGATATTGAATGTTTGTTTGATTCATTGCTTTGTCATCGATAAATTGCTAGTTGTTTATTGTGGTTGCAAACATAGTAAGCATGCTAGGGTTTTATGGCTATGAGTATATGTGGACCGCCATATCATCATATATTCTAGACGTAGCAAATAGCGGTGTAAGCTATCGTTATATGAATCATCTTCTAGGCAATTAGAACTACATCCGTGTCGAAGTTGCATAGAGTTACTCGTTCTCTTTATGCATAATGACTTCTTAATGCTGAATCTATGAACATGCCATTCTAGGTTGCATTTTAGAAGCTAAGTTAGGAGTACATGCCATGCATCTAACATACCAAGTAAGAGAGAACAATAGATTAAGTGCAACATGCCATTGGCTTAGTCTGAGTAATTACATTTAATTGAAAGGAATTTGTAGGTTAACATTTCAAGAGAGTGTGTTTGTACTATTTGTGTTTTGTGTTGTTTTCCAAAAATAAAAATCCAAAAATATTTTATTTATTTCTTGTTTTTAATTATTTCAAAAATCAAAAAACATCTCTTGTATCTACACTATGCCAATTTTTGCTTCAGACGACACACATCAGACGACATATAATATGTTTTCTGTCGTCTGAATTTTTTAGACGACATATAAATTAAATCTGTTGTCTGAATGTGATGTAACTCATCACTGTATTCATTTAAGAAATTTGGAAAATTGCAGACAACAGATATATGTTGTTTGATGAACTCCGCCTTATACCGACCATTTTTTTTTTGGCCAAAAGTTTTCACTCTTCCCACACTTAATGAAATTTTTATTTTCGTTTCCCTCTCACTTCATTACCCTAGCAACTCTTTTCCGGTTTTTCCCATTTCAAATTTCCCAAAACTCTCTCCCTCTCACTCTTTTTTCCCATTTCAGACAGTCGCAGATCTAGGCTTTGACTGCTGGTTCTCGACAGCAAATCTGGTGGGTGCTGTGGTGACATCGTTTCTGCCGCCGTCGCCGCACCCATTGGGAAACTGAGGTCCAGCTTGAGAGGGTTAACATCTACTACAACGAAACCAGCGGCGGGAGGTATGTTCCAAGCGCCGTCCTCGTGGATCTGGAGCCTACAGTCAGATATGGTCTCTACGATTAGATCTTCGTCTTCGGTTAGTCTGGGCTGGAGACAATTGGGCAAAATGTCACTACACCGAGGGGGTTGAATTGATCGATTGGGTTCTCGATGTGGTGGGCAAGGAGGTGGAGAGCTTTGACTGCTTGCAAGGTATGAATCTGTGCTAACGAAACCCTAATTTTGTTTATTAGATAGTTTAATGTAGATTTTTAGTATAGATTACAATTTTCTGTAAAGGTATCAAACCTCCAAGCAGGAGGTGTAAAGGCTCCAATCCTCCAAGCAGGAGCTGGCAACATAATCCCCGAAGAAAACCAGTCCTTAGTATAGTGTTTCTAGGTGTAAGGGTTAGGCTGAAAGTGTAGTCGGTGGAATAAGGTCGGTTGAGGTATTAAACTGGAAAGAATAGAACCAGAGAACAGACGAAGAAAAGAAACAGAACAGAACCAGAAAAGTTGAGAGAAAAACTTCAGAGAGAGAGAAGGAGTGAAGGGGAAGAAGAAATTGGAAACGATTGTACTCTTGGTATTAAAGGTTGTTTATGTTTTTCAGTTTCAATTATGTTTTTAACTTGGTTTCGTGTTCATAGTGTTTGGTTGGTTCAGTTTGTTATTCAATTCATGCTTGGTTCCTCAATTACTGAGTTTAGAATTCAAATCAAAGTATATTAGCTATCAATTTCGGGTTCAATTGTCTCAAGAATTCTGTTCTTGAGAGTTTGGGTGTCAATAGCAATTCCTGTAGCTTTGGGTCAATATTTCGAATCTGTTCTTGACGTTTTGGTGTTCTGGAAGTGAAGTAAGGATCTTATACTACTTTTTCGAAGTCCAAACGTTACTTTTGGTAACCTAGAAGTCGACCAAATTGAGTTAAGAGTCATTCTGAGTTTGCTGGAATTTTCCAGAAAAGGTTTATTTTCGTGCCTATTTTCTGGCCTTGTAACTTACAGCTTATTTCTTTGTTTTTCAATCCAAAAGTACTTTTACAAAGTTCATATGTTTGTCTTTAAATTGGTTTAAGAAACACTGATTTTGGACAATACTTGATTTGTAAACTAGGTCGACCAATATAGTTAATTGTACTGTTTTTGACAGTTTGTTGTTTACCAAGCCTGTTTTAAACTAGTGTAACTTTTTACCCAGGAACTCGTTTTCAAAACCAAAACTTTGGTAGTAAAGCCTGTTATTCCATCTTTAAACTAGTTTTAAAATCTTAAGTTTTGGCCAAGGTTTCGTAGTACACTTTTTCTTCCCTCATGCCCTATTTTGCATGGTCGACTTGCAGGATGGAGGTAACGAAAGCAACGCTGAAGTTAGCAAACGTGAGAAGGCCAGGCTTAGACTCATGGAACTAATGAAGAAACAAAAGATTCAAGAAATATTAGATGCACAAAATGCAGCCGTTGATGCTGACATGGTGAGTATGTTTAATTGTTTGATATGGTTGCTGAGTTTACTTGTTATTCAATATTTTTAGTCTATATTACATGGTGGTGGAGCTAATTGGTTTTGGTTTGATGGCAGAACAATAAGGGGAAGGGTCGGTTGCAGTATCTTCTGCAGCAAACAGAGTTGTTTGCCCATTTTGCCAAAGGTGACCCATCTGCATCCCAGAAGAAGGTTATTGGGCAGTAGTTAGGATTTTATTTCATGGAACAATTTAACTTTATTATGGATGTATTGTGGTGTGTATGTAATGACAGAACATAGATTTATTTTGGTGAATTTAATGCATTAATTATGATCAAATGGGTTTTGTTGTATATATGGTTCATAACAAACATAAGAATGACAATAACTATTGTCTATTGAAATAAGGAATCACATAATGAAACTCAAAATCTATTGTTTGAACTAACTAAAAATGACAGTTTCCACGAAATAAGTTATGGTTGATAAGATTATCAAACAACATATACTTCTAAAAACTGTCGTCTGATTTACTATCAAACAACATATACTTATTAAAACTGTCGTCTGATTTATTATCAAACAACATATACTTCTCAAAGCTGTAGTGCTATTTCGTATCACACAACATATATATGTCTTTGAGATTAGCTATACACAACAGACATGGAATAAATAATGTCTTCCTAAGTTCATTCAAACGACATATAACTGTCTTTGAAGTGGCTTATGGACCGCAAATGATCTTACAATATTAATACTTGGGTTTCATTAGACAACAGTTTGTGGGAAGTGTCTGTTGTTTGATAGTAAATCAGACGACAGATAATCTCTGTTGTTTGATTGTATGCCAGACGACGGAGAATGTCTGTTGTTTGATAGCCCTTACAGATATCAGGCTACTAGACGACAGAAATGAACTTCATCAGACGACAGAGTTGCACCGTCGTCTGAAGCATTTTGTGGCATAGTGATATTGTATATATATTTGTAAATAAATTCTTTGTTGTATATATTATTTAATATTTGTGACATAGAAAAGCAAATAAACAATCCCATGTGGGTAATGACCATTGTTTCCACTATACTATTCATCGACATTTTTATAGGTTGCAAGGATTTGTATATAATTACATTTATTCTTTCTTTTATTTTGACGATGTTATTTTTGTGCATCTTTTTGGTGTGCGAAAATGTCTACTTCAACAACAGTGGAATGAGGAATGTGTACGTGATTGATCTTTACTTGTTAGTGGAGTTGTTAGGTCCCTTAATGCTTCATGTGTTTGCGATGTATTGGTGTTACCTTTTGGACGTGCTTGGGGCGAAGACTATATGCGACTAATTAAAAATTTCAGCCTGAATCATGTGAAGGAATGTAGTAAGGAAGGTAGTTGTTATATGTTTCGGACAACTCAAGGTGTGAAAATAAAATCACATAATTCATGATATGTAGTTTATGCAGTGACTTGACACACAAATTCTGAAGACAACAATACAGTTAGGAGTGTCGTAGATGTCACAAGTTTGTATATCACGGGATCGTTCTGGTAGGTTTCTAGCTAACCTTAAATCGAGACCGCTTTGACTAGTTAAATGGAGGAAGCCAAAGATATTAAGCTCTTGTTATTGACGTCAAGATAGAAGGAATATTTTGGATTTGGTCGCAAATATGTTGTTTATTTGGCTAGTGATGGAGCAATTTATCGGAGCATTCTGGGAGTTAGTGCAGTAGAAGTGACTACTTGGAGTTAAATTTGTTAATGCGAGTCGTCCGATTTTCTACCAGCAATCTAGTTCAGAGACAAGACAAATCTCAGGGCATTCATGATGAATACTAAGACAGGATGTTAGTTATGGAATATGAAACGCTCAGGAAGGTATTTCAAGCACTGTGCGGTGTGATATCAAGGCTTGGGCACATTCATGAGGTTCATGAGTTCTTGAAGGGGATAGCCCTAAATTGGATCCATTAAGTAATGGTGTTGGTTCAGCAGAATTTCTTCGATATTGAGATTATTGACTAACAGTGGACTCAATAGTCCTAGTTCAACAACTATGCCTAGTTTTTGGAGACACAGATAAGGTGTTTGACAACGATTAAGAGAGTTTATTAGCAAATGGTTTGAAACTTGTAGTGATTTGTAAATCCAAAGATGATTATATGCAAAATCTAAGCTGTAGACCATATTACGAGGATTATGACGGGTAGTAGTGGTATGTTTGCTACTAGTGGGTAGCAATGTTGTTTCGGTACGGCCAACAGGGCCACTAGTAGTGACAGTGATAAGGGAGGATATGATTTATGAAGTTACAACAGTGTTCGATTATGGTACTAGTCAGACTTCTTGGGGGGCAACCAAGAGTAGCATTCATGCTAGTACAGTAGGACGAGATATCATTCAGCAAGTTAGTGCAAGCGAGGGAGACTGGCGACTTATGCGGGACTTCACGCCACGATTCAGCGTATGGGTTAGGCTCCATAGGAGGTTCGAAATTTCGAGGACGAAATTTTTATAAGGAGGGGAGATTTTGACGACCCAGACCGAATTTCCATATTTGTGGGATAATTGTGGCAGCGTGCTGTCGGAAATTTCATTTTCAAGCTCGGAATAGTACATTAGTGGGCTCTCGGATTGACTTTTTGTTTGGCTTGGAATTTGGATAAATTTTCTTCATGAAAGTTGTAGGGGACGTTAAACCGAGTTCGTAGACACGAAGTACACGTAAATCGGAGTTCGTTTAGAGAAGTTATGGTCAGTAGAAGTTTTGGGAAAGTTTCTATTTATAGGTTATACCAGATTTAGGGTTTCCTTTTTAGGAAACCACTTTTCTCTCTCCCCGACCCAGTTCTCTCCCTCTCTCCTCGAAGCCGCACGCGGCCTCCCCTTTCACCGGCCAAGATCTTCCAATTCCGGCCACCTCCAACCACGAAATTGGTCCCAAAATCTTCATCTCTTCTCCCTCTACAAGCTTATACCCACCTTCTAGATCGAATTAAAGTGTAGAAATGGAAATCGGGAGAGAAAACCCGAGTTTCAGCCGAAATACCCCAAAAACCCAGATCCCATTTTCCGACCGATTCGACCCCGGCGACCTACTGGGCTTTGAAGCCCTCATCGAGGCGAAGATAGCGCCACCGGCCCCGAGGCAATCCGTCGCCGGACGGCGGCGGATCGAAGGCTTGAATCCGGCTAACCCCGTCGGCTTTGAAGGTATTTTCCGACCACTTCCGGTTAGATTTGGACTTACTGCCAGTTATGAAAATTGTTCCTTGTGATGTTGCTATCTTACCTGTGAAATTTGGTGACCATCGGAGATGGTCAGACCGTCGGCGCGTGGGGCTCACGCGCGGCCACTTAGGACGGCGCGTCGCGTCCGGCCTCACTTGACCGGGTAGTTTGGTCTGTTAACTTCCGTTTTTCATTTCGAGCGTAATCATATTTAGTTTGGTAAAAATGGTGAAGCTTGGGAATTTATCGGTTAAAACCTAGGTTCGTTATCGATCGTTTCATGTTCTAGATCATCGTGTAACCGTTGGAAGGGTAGCAAAATTGGTGAAGATGCTTAGATAGTTAATTGGAAGATAATGTACGGTTGGATCCAAGGGATTAGATCTTCGGGTTAAGTAAAGTATAATCATGATTTGCAAATTCGTATAATTAATTACGTTAATATCGAATTTCCGACGATCCGATCGTTGGATTGGTCGCTATGGGTTTTGGATAATTAAAGTTAGCGTTGACTAATTATTTGGGAAAGTTGAGAAGTTAATGAATTTTTGGAGGAGTAGAGGCATTTGTATTATCGAAGGAAAACAGTAATCAGTTTGAGGAATTATTTATCGAATTAGTAATTCGTCCGTCAAATAGTTGTTAATATTCATCATTTATCTTATTCAGGAGTACGATAGAGTTATCCTACAGAGATGGATAGCGACAGACGTCAGTATCTGTGAGTGGACTTTGTTTTTAAATAAATTATTTGCCTCATATTAGTTTGAAGCATATTTCATTTATCCTTTTAGTTATGCTTTATTTGGAGGTGTTTATTTTATATGCATGCATAGTTACCTGACAAGATAGACGTGTTAGTAACCCTCAGGTAGTGACGTTTGGCGCTGGTAGACTTTGGATTTAGATGCTCTGATACATGGTCTCAAGTGTGGAACGAATTTGAAGAGATTTTGGGTTTAGGAGTTGGATATTCAGAAATTATTGTATATTATGGGAAGTTGAATTGCTATCACCAGCGAGCACGTAGGTTCTGGTGTTGGATGTGGTCGAGATTTTGAAGTGTGGAATTTTGAAATATAGCAGGTTTGGGTAGTCCATTTTTAGGGGAGGTTATGTCGAATTTTTGGTATAAATTCCCCTTAAGGTGGGCCCCGCAGGACCACCTCAGATTTCAGGGTGAAGTCTGGGGCGGGTCCTGTCAAACCTAGTCGAACCTAATCAGTATGACACACATTCATTTCTGAGTTTGGACTCCAAACCTGCTATCAATCAGTCAGCAGACTCGGCACCGCACACTAACCCAAGACAAAGCCCTAAAAAAGGGGGAAAATTGAGAACTTCTGTGTTTTGATGGTATCTGCAGTAAAATGACAAATTCTTAAATCCAAAAGTAAAATATAGATCTAAGATAATATAATGATTGAAACTAAACCAGTAAAAGGCACAATTATTATAACATGGCATTGTTCGATTGAAAGAAAACACACCCGAACCAAAAAAAAAGAAAAAAAGAAGAAAAATAAATCAGAAGTTCACACACAAATTGCAGAAAAGACCAAAATAAATTTGAAACTGGAATTAAGCCAGTGTTTAGGAACTCATTGCCTTATTGTATGCATTTCTTCTCAAGCTCCTTCCTTTTTTGCATCTCTTTCAATACCCAATAGCATGATTTACCCATCAATTTCTTCTGGAAATCCATGGGCAACAGCAATCAATTCAAAAGTGATGAACTTTTCAAGAAAGCTACCTCAATATCCTTTCCACGTTAAACCCATAATTTGTTTAAACCCCAACTCAAGTTATTTACCAAAAACACAAGAAAAACAGGGCCAACGTGGAAAGGAGAGGCTTTCCCAAATTGGGAAGCCAACAAATGTTGCTATTGTGTGGATTTGGGTATTGGGTTCAAGGCTTTAGGTGCTTTCCATGGTTGGCTTTGAACTTTCACATGCCTCACAATCTTAACATGCACCCATCAACATTGCAACGTGACTATTCTTCTCTCAGTGTCTCACTATCTCTCTCTCCATTGATATTGCTTCATATTTTTTTCAGACTCATCAGAGCTTTCTGTGGAAGAACTATAACTTCTCAAATCCTCGTACATCAACCTAACAGATCCGAACCATCATTTTCACCACCAACAAAAATAGCAAATTTTCAAATACTACTCTGTCCCTTCCAAATTTTCAATCCATTTTGAAAAACACAAATCGAACTTTTAACAGAACACTATACCGGGTATAGATTTGATTATTGGAAAGCAAAATGAATCTATATATATACATAGAGATAGAGCAAGATTCACAAAGAGAGAAAAAGAATCAATGTTACAGAGACAGGGATCAATGATAAACCCCGAAACTACCACTTCCGGCAAGGTAGAGGTTTGGTGCCCAAAGCAATTGCATACCAAGAGCCTTAGGGCGCTCGATGAGGATATCCTCTAGAGAATCACTGAGCTTTGTCAAAAGAAAAAAAATCAGGAGTGGGCGATGGTGGTCTGGCTGGGGTGGCGACGGTCCAATGTCGTTTGTGGTGGTGGTGCGGCTGGGGTGGTAGGTGTTTCTGCATGGTTTGTCGGGGTGCCATTATAGTGTAGGGACTAAGTGTATGTCATGCAAGGATAACACGAGGGAGTATAGTGGTTCACCTCCCCTTGTAAGGAGGCTACGTCCACTTGAGTAATTCACTAAGTAGTGGAACTACATGTCTTGTGAGACTAAGTTTAGCTTATCCCTAATTGCTAGGTAAGGCGTTCCTTTTATAGATAAGGAACGAGTCGTTGATTCTGCAGTTGAAGCTCCTCGTTCTTGCTCACCAGCTCATCGTTTCTTCTCTCTAGCTCGGCGATACGCTGCTCAGATGTAAGGATACCGAACTTCTTCCTATTTCTCGTCCCCCAATAATAGATCTGGTCGTCCTCTAGTCCGATTTTCGGACCAAATCTTTCTCGTTGTGGTTTCGTGGGGTGAGAATACACCGCAAAGAAAGCCGCCGTGCATCTCTCTGAGCTTTGGTGTACTTCGTCCTCGGAAGTCTCCTATGGACAGGAGCAGCTTCTGGCTCGGCAGGTGGATCAGCAACCAAGATTGGTGCTTGGGGTAGTGGTTGCGGTTGTGGCTCAGTCAGCATGCTAGCATCGGCGCTATTGAGCATGCTCGGTGGAATGATTTCCGCCAGAACTTCAAAGATTGGGTTCTCTGAAGGACCTGCCTGAAACAACTCGCTGAAAGAGTTAACTTTTTTGGCCATTTGTGGTTTGGGAGGGAGGGAAGCTTTTCTGGGTTTGAGAGATTTTCTGGGAAAAACTCAAGAACACGGAAGAACACGTAGAACGAGGGAAAATGAGAGAGAATGAGAGAGAGACTAAGGGAAACACGTGGAATGACCTAAGGACACTAACGCAAACAAAAGGGAAGGGGAAAGACGCGGACGCACGCACGCACACGTGCCACTGACACAGATCCGCAAATTGTGGATCGGGCGACGAAAGTCGCAAAGTGTACAGTAGAAACGCGTGCGGATTAAACAATTCGGCCGACGCAAAAGTCGTGCGTCGGCCCAATCGAATTTTTTTCATTTTCTTTTTTTTTTTTTTAATACTTTACGAAAAGTCGTAAAGTGAACAATCAAAACGCGTAGCACACGCGCCGACGGTTGCCGACACTTTAAACGGGCTTGGGCCATCGAAATGGTTTGGGCCTTAAAGTGGGCCCAGTTGTGTAGAGTACGGGCCATTATTGGTGGGCTTAACTAATGGGCCTAAAAACGAATAGGCCCAACACACTAAATGGGCTTGGGTTACGGGTTTTGGGCTTCGGGAATGGCACGAGCCCATGGGCCAAATTTTTTAATTTTTTTATTATATATTTTTTTTTTTTTCGAAACCTAAAACTCTAACCAATCACACAAACGGGCCTAAGGCCCAATAACAAATAATTACAACAAGCCCAAAAATAAAACAAACAAGTAATTATAAACAGTAAAAATAAATAATTACAAACAATAAAACAAAACAACCACTTTTTTTTTTTATTTACAATTAAAAATTTTCTACTTTTTTTTTTTTTTTTTCAAAAAATAAATAACGAGAGTGAAAAGAAAACTTACCTTTTTACTCCCGAGGAAACCGAAAATCACCAACAAGACATCAACCTCAAGGTTTTTCAACCTTGACTTCCTAAACGTATGCTCCGATGTATGTGGTAAAATTTTCCGATAAACCCGGATTATTTCCTATACAAAATTAAAAAGTTAGTAATAAATTTACAAAATAAAAACAAATATTTACAATGTTCAAAATGTATCACAAATTATCTATACAAAATGAATAAATAAAATTTCCTATGTCTAAGTAAATTTTATTTACACAATACACTTAAGTGTACAAAAATATTTTCCTTTGCCTGAATATAGTTGAAAAAAAATGAAAGTTGATTCCAAGCGGTAACTCAAGGTGGACTTACGGCCTAGGTGGAATGCCTTGACTTAAATGACTTTCCGTGTTTTCAGAGGCGAATGGCCAGATCATATGAGAATAAGCGAGGGGCAGGATTCATTTGGTGGACTACGGAGGCTTACACCCCTATCGACTTACGTCAGTCTATAGTCCTCTGAATCCAAAACCTGTCACCCAGGGTCTCGACCTAGACACCATCCATGTGCCCCTTACTCAGTTGAGAAAGCACTGAAGTGTTCGACAATTCTCCAAGTATTAATAAAGGCCGCCCTCAACCTCAAGTGACCTTACGGTACAAATGAAGGGTTTAGGCCAATATTAATAAAAGGACCTTACCTATTCCGTTCAAGTTACAACTTACAACAACAAAAAATAATCAACTATATAAAAAAAATACCTACATAAATTACTAAGTGTAACAAAATATCAACAAGTATAAACAAATATTATTCACAAATATTCACAAAATAATAGTTAGGAATTTTCGATCCCCGTCGATGGCGCCAAAAATTGATACGCCCAAAACGAGCATCAATTTAAAAAACCCTATCGGTAGTAGTATAGTGCATAGTAGGGTATCGTTCACAACGGAGATCAAAGGGTTTACCTAACAAAAAATTGTCACAAATAATTAAATAAAATAAAGAATTATTATTAACAAGTATAAATTATAAATATATACATATGTACAAAGTAAAAAGGGGGTTTAAGAAATAAATTGAATGAATTGAATTAATTAAATCTACAAAGAATAAATTGAATAAGATGGGATGAAACATAAAGAATATAAAGTTCAGCCACAAGTATACAACTTTACCAATCATTGGACCGAAAATTAATCAAGTTCCCTAGCCATGAAACCGAAATTAACATATGTGGAAAGTTAGAAGCTAACCATTCCCCAAATAAAACCTCTCTACGAAAATTAACCTAAGTGAAAGCTCCTAGATTAACCAATTAAACATGCCATCTTAGTCTAGAAAGCTAGCTAGTCAAACCATGTTTAACGCATAGAAGAAGAGTTGTTAATCAAAGTGCACGACCCATTATAGAAAAGTCCATATGTCCGCAATCCTTTTTATTTGACACCGACCTTTGTCCAAAGCCTTTACTACTTGTGAATTAGGTTTCCAAAACTATTAGATGAATTGTAATCCCTAACTCTAGCTCCAATTATATGCAAATATTATAAGTTTCGAACCATATAACATAAACACATAAAAGTTTTCTATAAAATAGAATCAAATAAACGGAGTCACATAAGCTACTAGAAGAACTAATTAATTAGGATCCCATAACTAAATAAACTCATATATATAGGCTGGAAATTATATAAATCATGTCATGTTAACTAATACAAAAGATAAACAAGCAACAAAGAGGAACTCAAAAAGAGTAATTAAAGATTAAGTTGAAGTACACCATATGGAAAGTAGGAAGAACTCGAAGACCACGAACTCTTGAATCCTTGAAAGCAAGCAACTCAAAGCCGAGATTCCCAAGGTGATGATGATGGTGGTGATGATGGTTGATGGCTGGTGGTAATGGTGTAAACAGCTCCTCTCCTCCTTGAAGTCTTGAAAACCCTAAATACTAGAGAATGGAAAATATGATGTGAGATGGAGAAAAGAAAGAGGAGGGTTTGTCCCTCCCCATTGGGGCGTTTTTGAAGAGAAGAGTGAGGCTACTATATAGGATAATGGAGAGGAAGAAGAAAACAATGAAAGAAATAAAGAAAGAAAAGGAAGAGAAGTGGAATGTGAGTGGTAGAAAAGAAATGGTAAGTGGAATGGTGGAAATGTAGTCATATTGCAATGAACCATTTACTTAGGTAAAGGAAATCAAGCACTAATGATATGGAGAGAAAACAGCAAAGATAGTGTGGTGAGATGAGTGGAAATATGGGGGTGAGTGGAGCATTGAGAATAAAAGAAGAGGAAAGAAATAAAAAGCAGACAGCACTGAGCAGTGCCCACTTAGAATGGAATAATGCATGTTTGAACGGTTACTTGTTTTCGTTTTCTACGGTTACAATATATCGACTAAATCATATTTACTCCCTTGGTAGCGTTGAACTTACCATTGCACTTAGTAAGTCACTGTGGTCACGTATTGTTACCCTAATAAAAAAAAATTGAAAAAGAAAAAAAAAAAATTAGCTTCTGTGGTTTATTTATTTGTTTGTTTTCGTTTTCTACTGTAACGGTATATCGACTATATCACACTCACTCCCTTGGTAGCGTTGAACCTACCATTGCACTAAGTGAGTCCCTGTGGTCACGTATTGTTACCTACATCGAAAAAATCAAAAAATCAAAAAATCAAAAATTACAAAAATATTTGCTTCTGTTTGTGTGTTTTTGTGTGTTTAGTTGTGTTATGTGTGTTCTTTCCAATTCCGATGATGAATTGAGTTTAATTGTTATGATTTTGAGAATGTTTATTATATGCTAAGGTTTTGTGTAGTTTGCTTTGGATTTAATCTGCATAACTTATGATTGCTCGAAATTTCATGTTCACATAACCTGTTTCGATTAATTGATTGCAATCCGAGAAGCACATTTGAATATACATTGTCATGCATACCCAGAAAATGTGAGGACTTGAGCCTATTGAATATTCACATGTATGCATATTTCATACATTTACTCGTTCTTCATGTGTGCACAATTCATGAGTTTTGAACCTAGAACTTGCTCAGAGACCACTTGAAACATTTTGTTAATCTGTAATGAATTAGAAATGAGTAAGGCATTAGTTGAGCACCATGGCCAAAATATTCACCATCCATTTAAACACGAACTTTAGGAATCCCCTTTTGAACTGATCACTCATTAGCCGTTTCTTTTGTTCACCCACACCATTTCACCCTTGTTTTATTGTGTTTGCAAGACGATGATAGTGACTTCTTATGTTTGATGCTTCGGATTTGTATGGTATATACCAAAAGGCAAGTGTGGGGGTGTATTTATTTATTTTGTTGTATTTGTTCAAAGAAAAAAAAATTCAGAAATAAAAAGAAGGAATAAATTCCTCAAAGAAAAAAAAAATAGAAAAGGAAAAATTAATGTCAGAAAGAGAAATTCCAAAAATAGAGTTATTGTATTGTTTTTATTTTCAATAAAAGGTTGGAGGAAAATAAGAAAGTTGTTTCGGGTTTAGCATAAGTATGAGTTTCAAAGTCGTTGATTTGTCTTGCAAACATGTGAAACATTTTTCATTTCGAGTCATTTCACTTCATTCACCATTCACCATTTACCATTCATCATTTTGTCCCTGTTTCACCTGAAAGCCCTTATGATCTGATGATTTGTGGATTAATTGTAGAGAGTTGGTCGATGAGCAAGCATATGGGAACACTACTTGTGTAATTGTTTTGAGAGTAAACACTTAACCCTAAACACTGAGCGGAAATATTTAGTGAATCTTGTGAGGTTTAGTGGTTAATGTTATTTCGATGTGCCTATTGGATTGCTTGACATTAATTGTATACTTAGTTTTCACACACTACACCCGAGCATAAATGAGATGTACATATTAAATGCTTAGCAAATTCTTTAACCTTGGTATATAATTTTTATTCTCTTGATTATAATTCTTTCGAACTCGCTGAGGATTATGGTTGGAAAGACCGTCTGTTTTGTGTTTCCCTTTCTGTTCTGTGTTGTTTTGTTTTGTGTTTGCTCGAGGACTAGCAATAGTTCAAGTGTAGGGGTGTGATGTGAACGTAAAATACGTTCACAAAGTGCTCTAAATACTTGGATGGATGCTATTTTGAAAGCTTATTTGTCGGTTTAATGTTTGTTTTCGTGTTTTCAGGGAAAATATGTGAAAAATGTTAATTTACACATAAAAGGTGAATTTTGGAGATTTACAGCGCAATTTCGGAAAGTCAACCGTGACTTTTCGATTATTTAATGACACCGGTCATTCGTCGGATGTGGAAATCAGAACGTGTACGAAGATTTCGAAAGACGTTTCGAATCCCGGCAATTTTACCGGCGAACCACCACACTTAGCGGCGCAACCACCACACGCGGTGGTGAAGCATATTTTAAATCTCCATTTATTTTCCCTATGTTTATGTTTTATATTTTTATATTTTTATATTTTAGTTTTTATTTTTATTTCATTTTTATTTCTTTTATTATTTTATTATTTTATTTTTCTTTTATTTTATTTTATATTTAATTTCTTTTTATTATTTTATTTGTTTTTCTTTTGTTTGTGTTTTAACTGCAGCATGTTCGCGGCTCCCTTTCGTGGGATTCTTTTCCAACCTTTGATTCACTCCTTCACATGCGGCGAAGATCTCCATCTCCAGCTAATCTCCCACTATGATCCACCCACTCCTCAATTTGAATTCAAATTCAGATCATCATTTTCTGCCATTTCTTCCCATCTATTTATACCTAATTTCTGCTATGTTTTCAAGTGGCCGGGGCTTCTCCCCGCGCCACCAACTCTTTCCCTTCTCTTTTCCTCCTCCATATTTCTCTGGCGTCCGTGTAGCTCACCTAGCTGCCTTCTTTTCTCACTCATCTCTCTGGTTACTCACTCACTCACTCGTCTTCAAAGCGACCGTGCACGCCCACCACGCCCGTGCCTTCTTTTCTCCCCCTCTCGGTTCCTCTCTTCTGCTCTCACGGTTCACACTCACGGTCCCCTCTACAAAATCAATCTCTTCTCTTCCTCCTTTCTCTCCCAAACTAGCTAAGCCCCTTCTTCTTTCCCCCTCTCGTTACTCCCGCAATCTCAAAATCACCGTGAGCCCACTCGCTCACGTAAACTCAAATTACCATCACCATCTCTAATTAACATAATTTCTCACTCAATGCTCCAATCCGTCCGAAATTACACATAATCATCCCAAACATCATCATCTTCACCCCACCATAATTCATCCGCAATTTAATTAATTCAAGATCACAAACAATTAACAAAAGTATGATTTAATTGCGGGTTGAATTTCACGGCGAACTCCATGGCCGCCGCAATCCAAACCAGCCCGTGCCCACCATCTTCACCGCCGCCGTTCCCAAGCTTTCGCCGCGTTAATCTTCACTCACCCGTGCCCGTGCCTCCTCAAGCCAACGCCGGCGCCGTTCACCGCAGCCGCTCTCTGCCGCCGCCCATTGCCGTCGCCCAATCTGCCAGCCCACGCCGGCATCGAATCCATCATCTTGCCGCTGCAATTCAGCCCGTGCCTTCATCCTTGCTGCTCCTCATCACGGCCTCTCACTCTCTCGTCTCTGTGTGTGCAGCAAGAAGAAAACATAAGCAAAAGAATGAAAGAAAATTAAAAGAAGATAAAGAAGGCTGCTGTACGGGTTAGAAGAAAGAAGAAATGGAGAAAACAAAGAAAGAAAAGAGAGCTGCTGTCACGGGAAGGCCAATGAATGAGTAGAGACTAAATTGAGTTGAAAAGTCAACTCAAGAGAAGAAAAGAAATGGTATGCACGGTCTGGGCAATTCAAAATCAGCAAAAGAATGTCATTGACTTCTCATTTAGGCCTTTGACCAAGTCTTCCTCAAGTCCAAAAAGCCCAAGGCCCAATTCAAAATCTGCTCTCTACACCCGAACTTCCCGAGCCTTCACGGAATTAAATGAGCAATTCTTTTCTCTCAAACTCAATTTAATTTTATGTTGTGTGATTTATTTGATTAATTTGTATTTTGAATATTTGTGTGATTTAATTATATTATGAAAAACCCAAAAATATGTTTTTAATTCATTTGTGTGTTAGTTTAATTTCTTTATTTGTTTGGTGTGTTTTGTTTAATTGTATTAGTTAAATTGTATTTGAATTTGTATTATTCTTGTTTTACTTTATTTGTTTGCAAAAATATTAAAAAGCCAAAAATATTTCCTTTTATTTATTTCTTGTTTTCAAAACATTTTCAAAAACCCAAAAAGATTACTTTTGTATATATTGTACATTTTTGTAAATAGAAAAAATATAGTTTAATTAATTTCGTGACATTAGAAAAGTAAATAAACAATCCTCTTGTGGGAAAAACCTCTACTTCCCATTATACTATTCAACGACAAATTGTTAGGAAGTTTAGGTAATATTTAATGACCGCGGTTAAAACCTCTAACCAAACATCCATTAAAATCTGAACGATGGTGGTCGGATCAAGCTGGATGGTTGCCGAGTGTCTCGATGATTCTGCTTTGAAGTATGGTGCTGGCTCACCTCGTTGAAACACTCGCAAGTATTCGACACGATTCAGAGTCTCAGGATGAATAGAAATGCTGGGAGTCAGTGAAGATATCCACAGAGGAAAACCGGCAGTGGCCATGAGCAGGAGCTCGTCTTTGGCCTTGCGGGCGATATCCGAGATCAAGTCGGTGTGGACACCAACAAGATCATGAGCAGGTCCCGGCAGGTTGTCAGATGGCACAGGCAAGGATGAGCGCTCGACTAGTGTTGGCATGCGGCTCCGCACATCCCGTCTCAAGTGGTCCATGTCGATCGAATTATCGGACAACTCAAGAAGAGGCTCTGGTTGTGGAGGAACAACTTCGAGCCTTGACTGTGGCACATCTGAGTGCGGAACAGGACCTCCGCAATTGGGACAAATGCCGCTGTGGAGAGCATCGAAGAGTTTTTGATTCTGCAGTTGGAGCTCTTCATTCTTGCTCACCAGCTCGTCATTTATTCTCTCTAGCTCGGCAATTCGCTGCTCATCGGTCTGGATACCGAACTTTTCCTTGTTCCTATTCCCCCAATAGTAGACCTGGTAATGATCTAGCCCGATTTTCGGACCAAACCTTTCTCTTTGTGCTTTGGTTGGGTGAGAATACACCGCGAAGAATGCCTCCAACGCTTCTCTTTGAGCTTTGGTGTATTTCGACCTTGGGACTCTTCTATGGGTAGGAACAACTACAGGTTCAACTGGTTGAACAGGTGGATCAATGGCCTGGACTGGTGCTTGAGGTTGTGGCACAATCGGGGTGCTAGCATCGATGCTTTCGAGCACACTTGGTGGAATGATTTCATCCAAGCCTTCAAAGATTTGACTCCTTGAAGGATATGGTTGAAACAACTCGCTGAAAGAATTCACTCTTTTGGCCATTTTGATTTAGGAGGGAGGATACCTTCTGGGATTTGGGATGAATTTCTGGAAAAACTTAAGAACAAACAGTGAAAATACAAAGAACAATGAAGAACAAGCTAAGAACGATATGAACAATCGAGAGAGAAACTGAAAGACTGAAAGGAAATGCGTGAAATGAAACAACTACACAGACTCGGGGAAGTGAATGGACGGCGCGTGTCATCCACACAATCCTAATCATATCACGACAATCCAAAACATGAACACGTGTTCAATTATTAAACAAACAATTTTTTTTCTTTATTATTAACCGACGCCAAGTCGTCAACGTCCAATAACAAATTTTCTTTTTGATTTAATCTAAACTTTACCAAAAGTCGTGAAATGAAACAAATACACGTGCGGCACGCGTCGACACAGATCATTATTGCCGACACTTTAAAATGGGCTCGGGCCATCGACATGGTCTGGGCTTTAAAGTGGGCCGGGGCAAAGAAAACTCCGGCCCATTATTTGTGGGCTTAACTAATGGGCCTAAAAACAAACATTTTTTTTTTTACTAAGGCCCGACAACAAACTAAAGCCCGACTCAACTAAATGGGCTTGGGTTAAAGGTTTTGGGTTTTGAAAATGATAAGGGCCCAATGGGCCAAATTTATAGAATTGAAAACTTTTTTTTTTCAAAACCCAAAACCCAAACCGACTAAACAAATGGGCTTAAGGCCCAACACTATACAATCAAGCCCAAAATGAATAGTATTAACAATAAACAGTAAAAACAAATATTTACAAACAGTAAAAATAAACAAACACTTTTTTTTTTAATTACAAATTTTCTACTTCTTCTTTTTTTAAATTTTATACAAACAAATAACGATAGTGAAAAAAGAAACTTACCTTTTTACTCCCGAGGAAACCGGAAAATCACCAACAAGACATCAACCTCAAGGTTTTTCAACCTTGACTTCCAAACGTATGCTCTGATGTAAGTGCTAAAATTTCCGATAACCTTGATTATTCCCTATAAAAATTAAAAAGTTAGAAATAAAAATTTACTAAATCAAAAAAAAATATTTACAAAGTTAAAAATGCATCAAAGAATGAATAAAATTTCCTATGTCTACGTATATTTAATTTACAAGTAATGTTAAATTATCAAAAAAAAATAAAGTTGATTCCAAGCGGTAATTCGAGGTGGACGTGCGGCCTAAGTATTATGTCTAGACACAAATAATTTTCCTTTGTTTCAGAAGGCGAATGACCAGATCATATGAGAGATAAGCGAGAGGCAGGATTCATTTAGTGGTACTATGGGGACGAGACCCTTATAGTCCTCTGAATCCAATTTTACGAACCTGTCACCCAGGGTCTCGACCTAGACACCATCCATGTGCCCCTTACTCAGCTCAGAAAATTACTTGGGTGTTAGACAACTCTCCAAGTGTTAATAAAGGCCGCCCTCAACCTCAATTGACCTTACGGTACAAATGAAGGGTTTAGGCCAATATTAACAAAAGGGACTTTACCGATTCCGTTCAAGTTACAACTTACAACAACTTAAAAAATAAAAAATAAAAAATAAAGAATAATAAAAAAAATACCAAGTAAAATTAAGTGTAACGTAATATCAACATGTATTATTTCCAAAAAGAAAAATACTATTTAGAAAAGCAAATAGTGCAAAACAATCCCCGGCGAGACGGCGCCAAAATTAAAGAGTACATTTTCACGCGCCAAAATTGATACGCGCAAAAACGCTCGTCAAAATAAAATAAAGAATGTATGTATGTACATATATACAAATCCTTGCAACCAATAAAAATGTCGATGAATAGTATAGTGGAAACAAGGGTCATTACCCACAGGGGATTCTATGTCACGAAAATTAAATAATATATACAACAAAGAATTTATTTAAAAATATATACAATATATACAAGAGATGTTTTTCGGTTTTCTTTGAAATGGTCGAAAATAAGAAATAAATAAAAGAAAATATTTTTGGATTTTTATTTTTGGAAAACAACACAAAACACAAATAGTACAAACACACTCTTGATATGTTAACCTACAAATTCCTTTCAATTAAATGTAGTTACTCAGACTAAGCCAATGGCATGTTGCACTTAATCTATTGTTCTCTCTTACTTGGTATGCTAGGTGCATGGTATGTACTCCTAACTTAGCTTCTAAAATGCAACCTAGAATGGCATGTTCATAGATTCAGCATTAAGAAGTCATTATGCATAAAGAGAACGAGTAACTCTAGGCAACTTCGACACGGATGTAGTTCTAATTGCCTAGAAGATGATTCATATAACGATAGCTTACACCGCTATTTGCTACTTCTAGAATATATGATGATATGGCGGTCCACATATAATCCTAGCAATAAAACCCTAGCATGCTTACAATGTTTGCAACCACAATAAACAACTAGCAATTTATCGATGACAAAGCAATGAATCAAACAAACATTCAATATCAGAAAAATTATAAAACAACGCCAATCAAGAGTAATAGGGTTAAACCGTAAATTATTACACAAAATAATAAAACAAAGTTTAAACAAATATTTACACAATAACAATTACCCAAAATTATTCACACAATATTCAAATGCGGAAATTAAAATTAAACAAAAACAAATATAATAATTAAACGAGTTTGGGTAAGTGTTACTATTGTGTCCATGAAAATGGACACTTGTCGTCAGGTGTGGGTGGACGACTCAACCATGTGCGCGTGAAGGCGGCACTCCCCTTCTGGCGAAGGTGGAGGGCTCAGCTATCGTGCTCAGAAATTGAACACCGTCTGGCAGGCGTAGGTGGCAGACTCAGCTATGTAAACTGTATCGGACTCGGACTTTGGATGTGGCGGGGGCCCATTTCAGTTGGGCTTTGGATTCTTCGGGGGCCCAATTTGGATTGGGCTTGGAATGGGTGTCCATAGCAGTTTTTGGACTCAAGTGATTCTGGGCCGGTCAACTGGGTCAAAGTCGAATTACACCATATAACATGAAGAACTCGAAGACCAGAGATCTTTGAATCCTTGAAAGCAAGCAATCCAAAGCCGAGATTCCCACGGTGATGATGGTGATGAACATGTGTGGTTGATGGCTGGTGGTGATGGTGACATCTCCTACTTCTCCTCCTTGAAGCCTTGAAAATCCTAAATACTAGAGAATGGAAAATATGATATGAGAGGGAGAAGAGAAAGAGGAGGGTTTGTCCCTCCCCATTGGGGTGTGTTTGAAGAGAAGAATGAGGCTGCTATTTATAGGAGAATGGAGAGGAAGAAGAAGACAATGCAAGAAATAAAGAAAGAAAGGGAAGAGAAGTAGAATTTAAGTGGGAGATAAAGAAATGGTAAGTGGCATGGTGGAAATGTAATGGGTTGCAATTAACCATTTATTTAGGTAAAAGAAATCAAACACTAATGGTACGGGTAGAAATAAGAGAGAAGAATATAGGGGTGAGTGGAGCATTGAAAATAAAAGAAGAGGAAAGAAATAAAAAGCAGGCAGCACTGAGCTATTCCCACTTAGAGCGGAATAATGCACGTTTGAACGGTTGGATGATTCTCAAATTTTAATACAGAATATCTAACACGCACATGCAGCGTGTATCAAAATTACAGCTAGATCGGACGGTGCAATTGGGAGATATGGGCTTCGCAAGTTGACTAATCTGCACAGGCAGAATGTCCGAAAATCTGGGCTTGGGCCTTTCCTCATGCTTTATGAACTTGGGCCTTCATTTTGGATTTGGGCCTTCATCTTGGGCCTCACGGCTGCACACCTCTTAATGGGCCTCGAACAAAAGCCCAGTAAGCTTCGTTTCTGCACATGTTCACATTAATACGTCATTTAGGACTCAAATATGGAAACTAAGCTAAAATAGCAAAGTTACAATTAAATCATAGCCAAATAGTAGGGAAAACACATTAAAAACGTCACACTTTCTGCTCCTATCAGCGGTAGGGGAGCAGGGGCTGGGATCGACGGCGCGGTGGAGCTTGGATTCTGATGGTGCTAACTGTGATCGACGGCGGCCTGGTGGCAGCCATGGCTGGGCTTGATGGAAGGAGGACTGGGCACGGCGTCGTGCTGATTTGTGGAGGTGACTTCGAAATGGTCTGGGCAGCTACCATGGGATGTCGTGGTGGTGAAAGATTGAGACGCCGACGTTTGGGCTCTGGGTTCATCGATGGGCTCGGTGATTTTGAGCAGAGGAGCTCGTGATTGCTTCTGTGCAGCCAAGAGATGGGAAGCAGTGAGGACGCCGGTCCGGGTTCACGGCGAGACGGCAGATGCTGCGACGAGAGGCGAGGAGGAAGCACGGCGGTGCTTTGGGTGTCCATAGCTGTTGTTTGAGTGCAGGTTTGGTGATGATGCAGTGGTAATTGAAATGAATTGCAGGGACAGAGGAGATGGTTTGGGTTTCCATCGATGGTTGGCTTTGATTCGTGTGGGTGCGAAGAGAGGATTTGGGTTGGTGATTGCAATTGCAGAGGCAAGGAACATTCATACAAATTACTCTAAATCATTATCAATTATTTAGTCTCTAACCTTTTTACACTCTATAAATTGACATCGAACGATATCGGGATCAAAAGGAGCATTTTGAGCATTTTAGACTTCCCAAAAGACGAAAATCAACCCGAGACAAAAGTCAACTCGTGTCAACCCTGACTTTAGCATCAAAGGTCAAAGGCGAGTCCGAGAATAACACAAGAAATTCGAAGATTGACCGAGAAACCGAAAAGTCAACTATGGTCAACTCCGAAGGTCAAAGTCAAGGTCCAAGTCAAGGTCAACCTTGTGATTCACAAAGTGCTCCCACATCATCAGGACACACTAGTTTGGTGGGTGACTGTTGATTATTCCTCCCTTTTTCCTCCCTTGGATTTTCCTTCCTTGCCCTTCATTAAACCTTTCGGCCCTTGTAAACCCTCTTCATCCTAGCCCTTTTTCTTTCCCCTCTGCCTATAAATACTTAGTCTTGCCCCTTGGCTATACCACTTCACCCCAAAATCCCTCACTTTTCCTTTCCCCTTTCCTCTCTCCCCCTTCCTCTTCGATCCCCCCCGCCGTCACCGGTCGCGGGCGCGCCGCCCCGCGGCCCCGCGCCCCCCCCCCTCTCCTCCCCCCTTCATCACCGTTCCCACGACGTTCTCCCCTCCCCACCATTGGGGGCGTCCTCACCGGCTCAGGTTCATCTCCAAGGAGGAGCGAGGCACATGGTTCCTCATCTCCCCCTTTCCTTCTGGCTTTATTGTAATTTGTGTGTATATGTTGTGATTGGAGTAGTAAGTGGGGTGGGGGGTGCCTTTGCGTGGCTTGTTTGTGAATAAAAGCCTTTGTGATGTGTGAATAGGTGTTACCTTTCAATAGGTTGGTGCTTGTTCTTAGAATTTACCACCTCTTTGGCTGTTAACTAACCTATCTTGTGGATTGTGTGAGATTGGTAACCTCACACCTCAAGGCAATGGAAGCATAGGATGAGTTGTAACTGTTTGGGTCCGTTCGGCTTTACGCCCTGCCTTTGGGGATTCGTTTAGGTAACGGGACCCCGACCCTGGAGGGAAGACCCTAAAGATTCGAATACCTTAGAAACAGGCCTGACCCATAACAGGCTAGGATACGGGCTGATCACACACCTGGCAGATTAATCGATGGCTGGTTACATACGGGTTTAGAAAACCCCACTCCAAAGCACACCTTTACTTTTACTTGCTTTTTCCCTTCTTGTTGGTGTTTCTTTCTTTCTCTTCCTTCCAACCCTCTCACCCACCTCTTCACCCCCTCCCCTCTCCTTTCTCCTTTCTCTTGGCACCCACACCCCCCGTAGCGACCCGGGACGCCCCCACCCCCCCGCGGCAAGCTTCCTTAAATAGAGAAGAAAAGGAAGCAGGTGAGGCATGAAACACGAGGTGGGCTGGAATGGGTGTCTGCAATGGTGGTGGGTTGGTGAGCTACAGGTGATGGCAGGCTGCAATTAGGACATGTGAGGCATATGGCAAGGATGGAGAAGGTGGTGGAATTGGAACAGAGTGTGAACTGGTAACCTGCCGGCAGCTGCAAAGAGAATTGGAAAAACGTGGGCTGCTGAGAAGCTTCAAAGCTTCACCTGTAAAGGAAAAATACAAGAAATAAAAATAAATTAAATAAAAATAAAAATACATAATTGAATAAAAATAAGGAAAATAAAAAGGTTATATGAATTTTGCTTTGCCACTACGGCTAGTGGTTGCGCCTAATTTGTGGTGGTTCGCCGATAAAATTATCGGGATTCGAAACGGTTTTCGAAATCTTTGTACATTTTCTGGTCTCCACATTCTGAGAAATGACCGGTGTCATTTTGAGTCACGGTTGACTTTTCTGTATTGCGCCGAAAACCTCTAAAATGCACCATTTTGTGCAAATTATCATTTTGTCTATATTTTCCCTATTAACACGAAAACACACATTAAATATACAGATATGCTATCGGAATAGCCTAATCCAAGTGATTAGAAGCACTTTGTGTACGTATTTTACGTCCACATCAGTAGGTACATTTTCTTCCCTACCGGCTTCCTTATCCTCCCCCTTGTTTCTCCGCAAATTTCCAACAACAACACCACTCTCCAAATTGCCGGAAGGTACATTTTCTTCCCCTCCGGCCCCATTCTCCTCAAACAAACTTCCTAGGCATAGAGTTTCAAGAATCAAGATTCAAACAAATTCAGTCCATTGACATAAACTCATCATGCTCAAAGTAAACACCTAGGATAAAATGTAATCAACATAGAATCCTAACAAGTTAAGTTTAACACATGCTTGAGAATTAGTTAGATTCATGAACAAGCATCAAACAAAACTGTATTTAATCATTGAACATATCCAAAAATGAAATCATCATGCATATTCAAGAGAAATCATCAAAACATCATCATGGGCTAGAGCACACAACCCTAGCCCCCAATCTAATGAACTACTCACAATTCATTGTCAAATTCATCAAGAATATCAAATAAGAAAGCATAAGTTCAAAGTCAAAGTAAAGAAGTTAAGAAATGCTCAAGATGAAGATGGCCAGCAGCTCCTTGGTGACTGCAAGTATGTAGCAAGCCTCCTTGAGCTCCCCTCTTCTTCTACAAACTCCAACTTATCTCCAAGCTTCCCAACTCTTGATGTCTCAATGGATGGCAACTTGTGGTGAAGGTAGGTCGATGGAATGGTGGTGGAAAGTGTATGGTTGTAGTGTTTGGGATGTGTGGAAGATATTTCGTGAAGGGATCGAAGTGAGATCGGTGGTGGAAAGTGGTGAAAATGGAAGAACAAACCCGGGCAGAAGCTTGACCGAGAGAAAATGGCTTAGCTCTCTAGGGTTTCTTCTCCAACGTGAGTAACTCAATGAATCATGGGTCTGGGGAGTCTCTACAGCCTCCAAGAGTCCAATAGGGTTTCCTAGTGGGATGAGTTGGCAAGGGTGAGTGAAGAGAAAAGAAAGGGAAAGTAATAGGAAATGGAGGGAATAATGGATGAGTGGACTTGTGAGTGGATGAGTGGATGTGTGATCTGTAACACACTGATTTGTATGCGATTTGCATACAAATTAGGCCTCTAATCATCATTATTGTGCTTGTCCAATGGCTATTTGTGAGTCTCTAATCCTTGTTTGCACACTTGTAGGTAAATTGAGCATCGGAACGATATTGGGATCAAAAGGGAGCATTTTGGAGCATTTTAGTGACTTCCCAAAAGACGAAAAGTCAACCGAGGACCAAAAGTCAACTCGTGGTCAACCCCGACTTTTGAGCATCAAAGTGTCAAAGATCCCGAGAATGAACAGAGAATTCAAGATTGACAAAACCGAAAATCAATAGTAAACTCCGAAGGTCAAAGTCAAGTCAAGTCAAGGTCAACCTTGTGATTCACAAATTCTCCCACATCATCAAGGACCACACAAGATTTGAGGTGACATGTTGATTATCCTCCCTTTCCTCCTGGATTTCTTCTCCCTTCATTAAACCTTTGAGCCCTTAGATTAAACCCTACTTCACCTACCCTTTATCCCCCTCTACCTATAAATACTTATACTCGCCCCATTAGGCATATACCACTTCACCAAAATCCCTCACTTTTCCTTTCCCCTTCCTCTCTCCCCTCCTCTCGACCCACTTCGCCCCAACGCCCGGCAGACGATGCCTTCACACCTCCCTCTCCACCATCCTTCCAAACCTGTCCCACGCTCTCCACCCCCACCATTTCGCGAAACCCAAAATTCACGAGGCAAGAAAGAGAGACTATGACACCCCCTTTGGCTTTTAATTTGGTGGAGTAGAATGGGGGCATAGGGAAAGTTGTGATGGTGAATGGTTACCCATTTCAATGTGGTGTTCTTGAATTTACCACCTTTGTTAACTAACCTTTGAGATTGGGATGGTAACCTCCACACTAAGAAAGATGGTAATGGTGTTTGTCCCTCTGCACTTTGGCTATAACAGAACACACCAGGAGAAGACTAATAAGCATCGAATACCTAAAAACGAGAAGGTAGGAACGGGGCGATTCACACACACGATGAGTAAGGTTAAAACCCCACCCCTATACTTTTCACACCTAACAACCACACCCCCCCCTTACCTCCCCAACCAACACACCCGTTCTTGAATTTTTTTTTGTAGGTTGGGTTGGCTGATAAAAGAGAAAAAAAAAAATTTAGGGACCCCAAAACGAATTTTCTTTATTTTCCCTCCTCCATGAGGAAACTAAACGGGAAGATTTGGACAAAGAGGAAGAAGGAGGAGAGGCAGGCTTGGGGCCCGAGACAAACCACACCACCACGACAACAACCACCCCGGAGCGCTCTCTCCCCTTTCCCCACTGCACCTCTAAGACGGGGGTGACGATCCGGGATTGCAGGAGGGAGGGGGGTTTGGGTGTTTCTTGGTCCCAGAAGGAAAGGAAGAAAAAAAAAAAAAAGCGAGCCCCGCTGCCACTTCCACACCTCCTCTCCTCCACCATCCTTCATCAAACCTGTTCACCACGACGTTCTCCACCTCCACCACCATTTTGGGTCGCTGAATCGCTCACCAAGGCATCAAGGTTCATCATCGAGGCCAAGGAGGAGCAAGAGAGCACCTATTGAGCATTCCTCATCTCTACTCTCTCTTTTCCTTATGTCTGGCTTTATTGTGTAATTTGATGATGTATATGTTGATGATTAGTGAGTAGTAACTCTGTTGGGGACTAGGGTTGTGTGCCCTAGTCCAATTTGACTATGTGATGCTTGATTTGTGAATAAAATGCCTTTGTGATTGTGTGAATATGTGTGCTTACCCATTTCAATATGTGTTGGTTGCTTGTTCTTAGAATTTACCACCTCTTTGGCATGTTAACTAACCTATCTTGATGAGATTGTGTGAGATTGGTAACCTCACACACTCAAGGCAATTGGAAGCATATGTGATGAGTTGTAACTTGTTTGGGTCCCTAGTTCGATGCTTTACGCCTCTTAAGCACTTTAGGGGATTCGGTATTAGGTAACGTAGAGGAATCCCCTATGACACCTAGAGAGTTGGAATGACCCTAATAAGGCATTCGAATACCTTAAGAAACACGGTCCTAGACCCATAACATGGCTAGGATACGGGGCTTGATTCACACACACATTGGCATGATTAATTCGATCGAAGCATTGCTAGTTACATTGGACTTGTGGTTTACCCGAAAACCCCACTCCATAATTGCACACCTTTACTTATTTACTTGCTTATTTCCCTTACTTGTTGGTTGTTTCATTTCTTTCATCTTCCCTTTCCAAAACCCTCTACATCACTCATCACCATTGTCACAACCACCTTCCCCCTTCCTTTCACCTTTCATCTTGCTGAGCACCATCACACCAAACCACCGGGTTAAGGCCTCGACCTCGTTGGAACGACAACCCCCTTCACAACCACCCCTCGACGTCGCACACATGTGCATAGCTGGTGTAGGAGAGTCTCTCCTTCTGTGGTGGTGCTCCGGTGGTGGTCCGGCGGTGCTGCCGCCTCTTGCAGTGGTGGTTTGCCGGAAAAATCGCCGGAAATGCAATTTCTTCATTTTCCTTCCTTTGTGTCATCTTCAATGTCTAGAAGCCACGGTTGACTTCTTGTCCTCTTCTCGGAATTGTGCCCAAAAGTGGTCAAAATGCACCTCTTTGTGCCAAATTACTTCAAGTCACATAAGTAACCTGAAATCATGAAAATGCATATTAATAGTAACAAAATACTTTCGGGAAAGCTTAACTCTCTTGATTAGGAATACAATTTGCGCTATAAATAAGTGCAAATCAAAAAGACGACAATCAAGGCTATGAGAGAGATGGTAGGAGAGGTGAAGAAGAAGAAATATGCTTGGCCGCCACCTTCAAAGTCAATTTCAATGGTATCAAGGGCTGTTTTGTGGGAAGCTTTGGAGATGGTGAGATACGCAACACAATGAGTGGGAAGAAGCTTTGCTTTGAGCCACCATGATTTGGCAAGAAGGAACTAAGACCGGCTTTTTGGTTTCTAAACCGAAGCGCTTGTGGGGAGGCAACCCCATTTAGAAAAGAAATTTTTGATTTCAGTATTATTTAGTAATGAATAAAGGTTCTTGGGAGGTTGGGAGGTGCTAGGATAAGAAGTTTTGGAGGAAGAAACCCAAGAGGTGTTGATTAGCATTTGTCTACGAGAGGCCTGGGCAGAGCAGTGACTTTGGAGAATGTTTTCTCCACATTAGACCGTTGGAATGTATTGAACAAGTCAGAGAAGCTTCTTCTATGAGTCCCTTATTTCCAGTTTATATTTCTCTCTAAAAGGATCGTTGGATCTGCTTCAATATGTGTTTAAAAGAGGAGTGCTCACTGCAGTTTGACTTTCTGGGGGGTCACGTTGACCAGTTCTTCATTGCATGCTCGCAAGGTAATTTCTAAGTTTCCAGTCGCCAAACTAAAGCTCTTTGCGTCTACTTTCCAATGCCACTGGAATCTCTCAATTTGGATGCCTATTCTTAGAGCTATGCCCATATCTTTGGGAGAAGGTCAATGTTGCATTGCTGTTTTCCCCTGTTTTCAAGTGATCTCGATGAAATCACACTCTCCAGTTCATTTGGCACCCGAGGAGCAAACGTATGGAAGTCAGAGCTTTGTGCCCTGAGGTTGGTGTATATTTGTGATTTCTCGGCTAGCTAAGGGAGTCTAAAAAGGGGGTTTTCCCATCTCTATCTTCCAATTGCTATATATTTTGTGTTTGTGTGCATTCGCCCGATTTCACTCTCATCGCTTACACCAGTTTGATTTTCATTGCTTTTAAAACTCCTCACAACATCGAGGACGATGTTGGTTTTAAGTGTGGGGGTGAGGTTGGGCCAAAGTAAAATTGTTCTCACATTTTCGAACCACCAAAATTTTTCAATTTTTCAAAGTTTTTATCGAACGGTTGACCTTTGGGTCGAAGTGTGTCCAGTGAGGCTTTCGACCGGTCGACAGGAGCATAAAATTTAAAATTTTGAGAATTTTGAAACTTTGAAGTTTGTTTGGTGAGTTTTGATTGTCCTTTTCAACCCCAATGATGAATTTGAGCCCATTAGGTTGTGAATTAAGTGGATAAAGAACATGTACTTAAACTTTATTGGATTCCCTTGTGATTAATTTATGTAATTGATGCTTGCTTGACACTTTATGCACATTTGCCATGTTGCACTACTACAAAAAAAGCTTCAGACGACACCAATTATACGACGTTAGTTATTTTTCCGTTGTATGAATGATTTTGATTTATTTGGACGACGTAAGTAAAAATGTCTATCGTTTGATTTTTATTCAACCAACGATAGTTTTCAGGCTAGACTTGTAAATAACTTGAGATGACAGTGTTCGATGTAATCCGTCGTATGAGTGTGAAATTATTTGAATGATATCGTTCCGCCCACCATAGCTTCCCAGCTTTTATGACATAAATTGGTCTATATAATATATAGCACAACAGAAATATATATAAACCGTGGTATGAATGAATTGTAAATTTTAGCAAGAATTGAATTCCCCCAAAGCCCCAAATAAGCGCCAACCTTCCCCCCCACAACTCATTTTGACTATTGAACACGCGTGCTATTTTTATGTTGTCATCCAATTTGGACAACCATAAAGTGTGGCAATTAATTATAACCTGCTTGGCCGCCCCTACCCAACCCTTAAGCCTATGCGATACTTGACCAAAAAAGAAAGCCCTAAGCTTGCAATTCTCACTTTTCAGTTTCTCTATGTCTCTCTTCGACAAAATCATCGAAGATCTATATCAGTTCGACAAAACCCTCTATCTTCGAAAAAAATCCATCAGTTCAATCCATCAGGTCAACCGCCTCTAGCTTGTTCGATCGATCTGGGTGAAGGGAAATTAAAGAGCAGTGGAAAGATTCTCGGGTATTAGGGATTGGGGAAACATCGAAGGGAAGAAAACCATCTATGCCTCCAGGGTTATCTGATCTGAGTTTTTCACTGGGTTGGTCGATTGGGTTCTTCACTCGGTAGTTGGATTGAGTTCTTCCTGCTCAGCCTTCCAACCTCAAGCGTCCAACCCAGTCGTGCAACTTCCATTTCTTTCGCCTATCTCATCCTCTTGCTCCCAAGCAGACGGTTCAATGCACGGTTTTCAATCTCAAGGTCCCAACCAGATCCGTTTGTTGCAGAATCAGGCCGAATCCACCTCTTATTTTCCAGTAGGTAAGATTTTCTACAATCTTCGATTTTGGGTTAGGTTTTTAGTTGAGGTGAGATGTTTGAGGAAATTTAGTTGTTGATAAAATGTATTTTTATTATCTTTTGATTTTAATTGTAATATATTTACCCAAATCCCCCACTCTCTTCAACCTACACATTCACATTCACAGGAGATAAGGAGAGAGAAAAATTGCTCTTTTGGTGGAGAAGAACAAAGCTGTCCGTGAATCAAGGTGAAAGAATAGTCCGACTTTGGTAGTCTCGAGTGCAAACGCCTCGTCTAGTTTGAAGCTGCTTGGATGGTCGAGCTCTCTCGCTGGGAGGTCTTTTTTCTATTCACATTCACTTTCATTTCAATGTTTCATTTACTCTTACTGCTAAACATGTTTAAGTCAATTCTATTTTCTTGATTGAATATATGTTTTTCATTCATCAGAGTGTTGTTTGTGTATTCTTGATACCTAGAAAAATCAAGTGAGCTGTATATTTTTTTCTGGAGAGGAAGCTACAGATAAAATAGTGAGTTATTGACTAACAAACCTGTTCTTTTCTGATGAACTTATGATGAACACTCAATTTAATTTATTGTATGGGCTTTAAAAAATACGTATTTTTGTAGTTGTACTATTGTTTATGTATTAGTTTAGGCTGCTTGTCATTATTGTTTTTGATTGACAAGTTTTTGCAAAACAAATGCATAGATGGTTGTTTCAACTGGGCTATAGCTAGAATGATTCCAAGTACTCGTCATGGTCTCAAGTTTCTTCATGACCAAAATGTTGTTCACAGGTAATTCATGGCAGCTGGTGATGTATCATGTATAATATGTAGTAGTTTTTTGTGCTTTTGGTTAATATTTACATGGTCTTGGCGATTTTGGTTGACATGTCTGAAAATTGTGCTTGATCTTTTCTTTTGGCTATGGTGATTAACAGAGTACAGGGACAACCAGGCTTTTTGTGGTGGTGTTGTAGCTGGTATTTATATATTTCTTTTGGCATATGTCTATTTCATACCTTTCTAAGTAGGAGTTTGGGTAAATCTTAGAACAATACAACCTTACAACATGCATCTTCAACTACCTTATCCTTCTTGGTTGAGCAATTTTTGTTACCAAATGAATTTTAAACAAAGAAAGACTTGAGCCATTTTTCTGGTTTTCTGAATTTTCTGACCCAGCAGCTTTTTCCCCAAAAATTGTACTAAACTGTGCTGAATCTGAAAATGATGTCTTCTTGACAATTGCAGTAGACAAACTAATGAATCATCCAGAACTAGAATCACCTTGAAAGAATTTTTCTAGAATTAGTTATGTATTTTATATGTTAGATTTCTGTTACAATGATTTCTTTAAAATTCACTGCACTATTGCTTAATGAGATTAAACGGCAGTATGAGTGTTGGAAACAGGAATGTAGATGACATATATGGTTGTCTATTGCTTAATGAGATTAACGGTTCTGAATTTAATGTATTGGTGGATAAATATGGATCATGACTGAGTATACAACTCTTTTTCTGTAGCATTTTGTTGAAGTTTAATTATAGAGAGAAGGTACTGATCTTTGTTTTTTTGTTTTTTTATCATTTTTTGCAGGGTCTTTGAACATTATTTGCTGCTATATAAGTTATTTATGCCAAGATACAATAGGCCAAAGAAACCAAATTGATTAAAAAGCATTGAAGATCTTTATCTTAATGGCATTTGAAATGCCCTTTTAGGAGTTAGGTATGTTCTACCTCAGCTCTGTTTTTATCTCTCTGGTATCAATTTGAGACCTTTTACATTAAATGACTTCTTCTATTTGTGTAATTTATGATCAACTGACTTAAAAGTAAACACATAATAACACTTATTATTTTCTTGTACATATGCAGTTTGTAGTATGTAAACTTTCCTCTGTTTGTGTAATTCGTAATGGCTTCTGTGGCGCTGCTACATGATTATGAGCACAACTTCCTAGAACTCTTTCATTGAGGAAGCCCTACTATTCCTTTTGCCATAGAGACTGCGAAGGTTGTGAAGTCGAGCCTAGTTTTTAAGACGAAAGCTAAGGAGAGCAGCACATTAGTGAATTAGAACTTTGTGTTTTTTTTTTCTTTACTGGTAGCTAGAGTGTTATGATATTTAGGATACTTGGGAATGATGGATTTGATGGATTTATTCATATAAATGATGATTGTGATTTATTGATTTCTAGCACTCAAGTATTGAACAAATTCATCACATTTCTATTAGGTCAAAATTTGAGGCACAACATAATTTAATCCAATTAAATGCATAAAATTAGACCACAATTGAGCATTGTTGATACCATTTCAAACAACACAATACGAGTCTTCCCACAACAGGTACAATAATAAGCATTGTTGAATATTAATTTAGACAACAGAAATAGTTGAACATCGTTGTCCAAATTGTAGACTAACAATGCAACAAATATATTCTGTCGTCTGAATGGTGCAAACACGGAACATATGATACAATCACACAACGGTTCTAGTATGTATTAGGTCATCCCTATGATCGGTAAACAACGGGTAATGTCCGTCGTCTCAATGTTTAATGACGAACCGTCAAAGTATGGAGTAAGAATAGTTTATGAAAGGGGTTGTCGTTCCTTCGCGGATCGATGCGCTCTTCAATTTCCATGTAGTGTGTGTGTCGAGTGCTCTAGCTATAATGGAGAAGATGAGAAGTGGAAAGAGTGGAGTGTGTGATTTAAACAATGTGTGAAGTGTGGTGTAGTGAATTGGTTTTGTAAAAGATGGTGAAATGCCAAAACAAACAAACAAGTAATGTAAATGCAAGCAAGGAAAGATAAATGTGTATGCAATGTATGGGAATGTTGGGGTTTTCGGGCAAACCCCAAGTCCAATGCAACAAGCGATGCTTTAATCAACTCAATCATGCCAATGTGTGTGTGAATCAAGCCCCGTATCCTAGCCATGTTATGGGTCTAGGACCATGTTCCTAAGGTATTAAAATGTCATGTTATGGGTCATTCCAACTCTCTAGGTGTCATAGGGGATTCCTCTAAGTTACCTAATACCGAATCCCCTATAGTGCTTAAGAGGCGTAAAGCATCGAAACTAGGGACCCAAACAAGTCACAACTCATCACATATGCTTCCAATTGCCTTGAGTGTGTGAGGTTACCAATCTCACACAATGTCATCAAGATATGTTAGTTAACATGCCAAAGAAGTGGTAAATTCTAAGAACAAGCAACCAACACATATTGAAATGGGTAAGCACACATATTCATACAATCACAAAGGCATTGTATTCATAGATCAAGCATCACATAGTCAAATTGGACCAGGGCACAACCCTAGTCCCCAACAAAGGTGACTACTCACTATCCATCAAGGTATACATCATCCAAATACAATAGCAAGCTAAAATCATGAATACAAGAGAGAGAAGGGGTGAGAAATGCTCAATCAATGGTGTATCCTTCTTCTTCTTGGGTGTAGATGACGTCCCTGATGTCTGGTGAGGATCCCCAGCTGCCCAAGTGGTGGTTAAAATGGCGGAGGCAGCAGAAACGAGCGGAAGTGACGGATTCAGCCGCGCGTCGACCGGTCGATCGAGGTGCAGAGGCCAATCCGAAGGGAAAAGGTGGGGAGAGGAAAGGGGAAGGAAAACTTGGGAATTTTGGGGCTGAAGTGGTGGTGTGACCTAATGGGGCAAGTACTAGCTATTTATAGGCTAGAGGGGAAAGAATAAAGGGCTAGGATGAAGTAGGGTTTAATCTAAGGGCTCAAAGGTTTAATGAAGGGCAAGGAAGGGAAATCACAAGGGAGGACAAAAGGGAGGAATAATCAACATGTCACCTCACCAAATCTAGTGTGGTCCTTGATGATGTGGGAGCACATTTGTGAATCACAAGGTTGACCTTGACTTTGACCTTCGGAGTTGACCATAGTTGACTTTTCGGTTTCTCGGTCAATCTTCCGGAATTCTCTTGTGCTTCATTCTCGGGACTCGGCATTTGACTCTTTGATGCTCCAAAGTCGAGGTTGACCACGAGTTGACTTTTGGTCCCCGGGTTAACTTTTCGTCTTTTTGCCGGAAATCCGCTAAAAACTCCAAAATGCTCCCTTTTGATCCAAATATCGTTCCGATTCTCAATTTACCTACAAGTGTGCAAACAAGGATTAGAGACTCACAAATGGCCATTGGACAAGCACAATAATGATTATTAGAGGCCTAATTTGTATGCAAATCACATACAAATCACACCCCAACACTTAAGCTTTGCTTGTCCTCAAGCAAATAGAATCAACAATCCAATCAACACAAATTCAATTGCCTTTCCAACCAAATCCTCAATAAGCCCACTAAGCTATTCATCAAGATTCAATCAAGCCCACAACATAAACATCATGCTTTGCCAAGTGATTAAGATGTGTATTCAATGCATGTTTGGTGTAGTGTGTGCTAGCCATGGAATAATCAATAAAGAGCAATCAAATTAGCACAAATTGACATGCTTAACCGCTAAACTCACATGATTCACTAAATATTTCCACTCTTGTGTTTAGGGTCAAGTGTTTGCTCTCAAAGCATAACCAAGAGCAACGTCCCCATAAGGTTGCTCAATGACCATCTTTCCACTAATTAATTCACAACTTATTGGATCAAAAGTGCTTTCACATTGATTTAATGGGGCCAAAGGTTAAGGGTTAGCATGAAATGAATGGATGGGTAAGTCAAATGTTCCTAATGCTTCACAAGACAATTCAAGGACTTTGAAACTCATTTCTTTTGCATATGCTTTCGTAATCAAACAACCTAACTCTATTCTTCTCCAACCTTTTATTTTTCTACAACTTTTTTTTTTCTTCCTTTCTCCTTTTCTCTTTCTTTTTCTCAACAACAATTTCCCATTTTGTATTTTATTTTCTTTGGGACTTTCTTTTTGAACTTAATTTTTGTACACAACTTTTTCTTTTTGATTTTCTCAACTTCTTTTCTTCTTTACAACTCCAACTCTTTCTATCTAGCTACCCCCACACTTGCCATTTTGTACAATCCCATAGATTATTCAAGCACAAAAGACACAAGAAATCACAATCATTGTCTCATTAACATTTCGGAACAAGGGTGACTCGTGTTTAAGTTAAAATATGGGTTAAGATGATGTGGGTGGTGAAATGAAAGGCTAAACGATGAATGTGGCTCAAATGGGTTAGTCCTAGTGGATTAGTGTTTAAGGGATGAATGTAAGTTTGGCCATGGTGCTAAACTAGTGCCTTAATCATTTCCAATTCGTTGCAAACTAACACATAGCCTCAAGTGGTCTTTGAGCAAGTTCTAGGTCTCGTAAACTAATGGAATGCACACACATGAAGAACAAGGATGTATGAGTGATGCATACATATCAATAAGGCTCAAAATCTCACCATAAAGGGTATATGCAAGTCAATACATCGTCTACACATGCTTCTCTAGTTGCAAAAGATCAATCAACAAGGCAAATGTGCACAAAGTGTCAAGCAAGCATCAATTACATAAATTAATCACAAGGCAATCCAATAAAGTTTAAGCACATGCTCTTTATCCACTTAATTCATAACCTAATGGGCTCAAAATCATCATTGGGGTTGAAAAGGACAATCACACCAAATAAATTTCAAAGTTCCAAAATTTTCAACTTTAAGCACCTGTCGACCGGTCGTCACATTGTTGTCGACCGGTCGACACACGTCCAGGGAATTCCCATCGACCGTTCGACCAAAGGGTCGACTGTTCGATGAAAATTTTTGAAAAATTGAAAAATTTTGGTGGTTCGAAAATGTGAGACAACTTAAATTTAGCCCAACCTCACACCCCCACAGTTAAGACCAACATCGTCCTCGGTGTTGTGAGGAGTTTAAAAGCAAAGAAAATCACATTGGTAAAAGTGAGGAGAGTGAAGTCGGGCGAATGCACACATAACAAAACATTTAGCAATCGGAAGATAGAGATAAGAAAACCCCCTCGTAGACGACTTCCGTAGCTAGCCAAGAAACCTCAAATAGATACCAACCTCAGGGCACAAGGCCCTGACTTCCATATGTTTGCTCCTCGAGTGCCTATTTGAACTAGCGAGTCTGATTGCATCGGGATCACTTGAAAACAGGGGAAAGCAGCAATGCAGCATTGACCTTGTCCCAAAGAGTTGGGTATAACTCCAAGAATATGCATCCAAGTTTAGTGATTGTAGTGGCGTTGGGAAGTACACTCAAAGAGCTTTAGTTTGGCCACTGGAAACTCAGAAATCACCTTCCGGACATGCAATGAAGAACCGGTCAAAGTGACCCTCTAGAAAGTGAAACTGCAACGATCACTCCTCTGTTAAACCAATATTGTGACAAATCCAACGGTCTATTTAGAGAGAAATTTAAACCGGGCACAGAAGACGCATAGAAGAAGCGTCCCAACTTGTTTCACTACATTCCAACGGTCCGATGTGGAGAAAACTGTCTCCAAAGTCACTGTTCTGCCCAGGCCTCTCGTAGACAAATGCTAATCAACACCTCTTGGGGTTTCTCCCTCCAAAGCTCCATATCCTAGCTCCTCCCAACCTCCCAAAACCTTTATTCATTACTAAATAGTGCTGAAAACAAAAATTTCTTTTCCAAGTGGGGTTGCCTCCCCACAAGCGCTTCGGTTTATAGACCTAAAAAGCCGGTCTTGGTTCCTCCATGGCGAAATTATGGTGGCTCAAAGCAAAGCTTCTTCTCACTCAATGTATGGCTTGTCTCACCATCTCCAAGGCTTCCCACAAAGCAGCCCTTGATACCATTAAAAATTGACTTCGACGGTGGTGGCCAAGCATACTTTTTCTTCTTCACCTCTCCTACCATCTCTCTCATGGCCTTGATTGTCGCCTTTTGTAGCGCATTCATGGGAGGAGTCCTCTTTGTAGCTCTCTCGAGAAATGGGTCCTTCCCAAGTATGCGTTCATGAGAAAAAGGTGGTGGCCTTGAGTAGTGGTCTTGAGCACGAGGTGTGGGCTTCGGTGGATTCAAAGGACCAAAAATCCTTTCACTCTTAGCACTATTTCCCTTCACCAAGTTAATAGAAAACACCTCCTCAACTACCTCCGGTGGATGAATGGGCTTGAACATTTCAAATTTCACTTTCTCCCCCAATACCTTGAAGCTAATGGTTCCCTTTAAAACATTGATCTTCACTCCTGCCGTAACCATGAAAGGGCGTCCAAAGATAAGGGGAAATCCATTGTCTTCATTGGGATCATCACCCATATCAAGCACAAAAAAGTCGGCGGGAAGAATAAACTTGTCGACTCTTACTAGCACATCTTCCACTACACCCGCCGGTCTTCGCTTGCTTCCATCCGCAAAGGTAAGTGCAATAGGGGTAGCTTGCAAAGCACCAATGCTCAACCTCTTATAGAGAGATAAAGGCATCACATTGACACTTGCCCCTAGGTCCATAAGTGCTCCATCAAGGTGTGTCTCACCAATTTGACATCCGATAGTGAAGCTCCCGGCATCTTTCCTCTTCGGTGGCATGTTGTGTTGAATCATTGAGCTTACATGCCCTTTAATCTTGTATACTTCATGCTCCTCAAGCCGCTTCTTCTTGGTACACAAGTCCTTGAGAAAATTTGCATAGGCCGGCACTTTGCAAATGAGCTCCAACAAAGGGATATTAATCTCTACCTTTTTGAACACTTCATGAAGCTCATTCGTTAATGTCTTCTTCTTGCTCCTCCTCTCATCGGGGGTGATCGTCATCGCTTGATTTACATGCACATCATCATCAAGGAGCTCCCTAGAGGTGCTCATGGTTCTTGGTGGGTCCAGAGCCTTCATAGCCTCACCACCAAGGTTAGAAACCATGACATTATCATGCCTAGGAGTCTCCTCACCCAATGCTCCTTCTTGTGTCCTCACTCCATCATAAGAGGTAACATCATTCTCAAAAGACAAGTAACCAAGTCCTTTCCCAAGCACTACTCCTTCATTCTCCTCACAAGTCTTCTCCTCACTCAATCCATAATTGCCAAGGAGTACATTTTCTTCCTCCTTGGCCCCATCCTCCATGTAATGCATATGATCAAAGTTCTCATGAATGGGAATGAAAGGAGAAGGGGTAAATACATTAGAGATGAAGGGAGTAGGAGTATAAGTAGCATGAGAGATACCGGAGTGAGAAGTGAAGATAGCATTGCATTGCTCCTTGGTCTTGAACTTAGGGTTTTGCTCCACATTAGAAGGCAAGGTAACTTTTGGCCTCTCACTAATCTCCTTGGCCATTTGGCCCATTTGCAACTCAATCTTTAACAAGCCTTGTTGCAAGATGTTTTGCCCTTGTTCAAGAGCCGAGATCTCTTCATTGCTCTTCACTTGGCTTTGCACAAGGGTGGCGATCAGGTCCTTCATTGACGGCTTCGCGGACTCTTGAGGTTGGGAGCCACCGACGAACCGTCAAAGTATGGGGTAAGTAGATTGTGAAGGGGGGTTGTCGTTCCAACGAGGATCGATGGGCTCCTCAATCCCTTGGTAATTTGTGTGATCAAGTACTCTAGCTAGAATGGATAGGGTGAGAAGTGGGAAGAGTGAAGTGTGTGATTTAGACAATGTGTGATGTAGTGGTGTCAAGATTGGTTTTGGAAAGATAATGATGTAAATGAAATGAAGCAACCAACAAGTAAGGAAAGCAAGCAAGTAAATAATGTAAAGTGTGCGCAATGTATGAGAATGTTGGGGTTTTCGGGTAAACCACAAGTCCAATGTAACTAGCAATGCTTCAATCGAATTAATCATGCCAATGTGTGTGTGAATCAAGCCCCGTATCCTAGCCATGTTATGGGTCTAGGACCGTGTTTCTTAAGGTATTTGAATGCCTTATTAGGGTCATTCCAACTCTCTAGGTGTCATAGGGGATTCCTCTACGTTACCTAATACCGAATCCCCTAAAGTGCTTAAGAGGCGTAAAGCATCGAAACTAGGGACCCAAACAAGTTACAACTCATCACATATGCTTCCAATTGCCTTGAGTGTGTGAGGTTACCAATCTCACACAATCTCATCAAGATAGGTTAGTTAACATGCCAAAGAGGTGGTAAATTCTAAGAACAAGCAACCAACACATATTGAAATGGGTAAGCACACATATTCACACAATCACAAAGGCATTTTATTCACAAATCAAGCATCACATAGTCAAATTGGACTAGGGCACACAACCCTAGTCCCCAACAGAGTTACTACTCACTAATCATCAACATATACATCATCAAATTACACAATAAAGCTCTAGACATAAGGAAAAGAGAGAGTAGAGATGAGGAATGCTCAATGGGCTCTCTTGCTCCTCCTTGGCTTTGATGATGAACCTTGATGCCTTGGTGAGTGATTCAGCGACCCAAAATGGTGGTGGAGGTGGAGAACGTCGTGGTGAACAGGTTTGATGAAGGATGGTGGAGGAGAGGAGGTGTGGAAGGGCAGACGGGGTCAAGTGGTCGACGGGTCAACCTTGTCGGGGAGGAGGGATCCGAAGAGGAAGGGGGAGAGAGGAAAGGGAAAGGAAAAGTGAGGGATTTTGGGGGAAGTGGTGGCTCTTCTAATGGGGAAGTACTAAGTATTTATAGGCTAGAGGGGAAAGAATAAAGGGCTAGGATGAAGTGGTTAATCTAAGGGCTCAAAGGTTTAATGAAGGGCAAGGAAGGAAAATCACAAGGGAGGACAAAAGGGAGGAATAATCAACATGTCACCTCACCAAATCTAGTGTGGTCCTTGATGATGTGGGAGCACATTTGTGAATCACAAGGTCGACCTCGACTTTGACCTTCTGGTGCATGTGACTTTTCGGTTTCTGCAATCTTCCGAATTCTCTTGTGCTTCATTCTCGGACTGCCTTTGACACTTTGATGCTCCAAAGTCGAGGTTGACCACGAGTTGACTTTTGGTCCTCGGGTTGACTTTTCGTCTTTTTGCCGGAAGTCCACTAAAATGCTCCAAAATGCTCCCTTTTGATCCCAATATCGTTCCGATGCTCAATTTACCTACAAGTGTGCAAACAAGGATTAGAGACTCACAAATGGCCATTGGACAAGCACAATAATGATGATTATAGGCCTAATTTGTATGCAAATCGCATACAAATCAGCCACTTAGAGCAGCAAAAGATGAAGATGGACCTTGATGGTAGGTGTTTCCTCCTTGAGTAGAGAACCCGGGAGGTGATCCAAAAGTTGAGCTCCTATGTCCTCCATATGTGCCACTCCCTTGATACTTATCGCCTCCTTCGTAAGAATTATACCCTTGAGACCTCTCTTGATACCTTGAGCATTGTTTCCAAAAGGTTTTGGTGGGTATCCTGAGTTCTCCCTGTCTTCCGAGTGCAAGGTTGTTGTAAGATTTTAAGGGTGATAAGAACCTTGGAATAGGAACTCACTTGGTTCACTTGTTGCTCTCTTCCTTCTCTTCCTCAACCAAACCTCCTCCGCTTGAGCAAGAGAGCCACAGGCAAGTGGGAAGAGAAACACTATTGACTTGTCGAGGAGGAGGTGGATGTCCTTGAGGAGTCTATCTTCTTGTTGAGAGCCGCTTCCAACCTATCAAAGGGTTCTCATCATGTCATCCCCAATGATCTCATCGTCATCGCCCAAGATTCACTTGAGACATTGTGGACTCTTGTTACTTGAGGGGGGGGAGGAAGCTTCTTGACAAACATCCCTAGCTCGAATTTGTGGTGGTCCTCAAAGTGTCCAGTCTCGGGAGACATCGCATTGCTTCCCCGAAAAGTATCAACTCTTTGTCGTTGCGGAAGAAACCCTGAGAACACATCAACTAGAAACCATTGTTTCAAGACAGGGGGAACTATCACTAAATCCTGAATCTCTCCCAAGTTTCTGAAAGGTGCCGAGGTGACAATAAAATCCCGAACCTGGCCTTGCTGGGGGAAGAACTTTGAGAGGAAAGCTCTTGCAACAAACCAGAGGAAGGACCTTGGTGGAAGCGAGAACCACTTCCTAGCTCCATCCTTCAATGTGAAAGGGAATAGCGAAGCTTGGCATCCTGGTAGCTGTAGTTTTACATCGTACAAGCTTGTCAAACTCCATAAGGTGATGTATGGACTCTCATCTTTCAAGGCAGAAAGGTAGGATAATGCTCAAGGTGGAAGACTGATTTCATAGAGTGTTGCACGATGGTAGAATGATGCAAGAGGGGGATCACCACGAGGAAGAGGACTCCTCTCGACTCACGGGTGGTGGATTGTTGTGTTGAGGGAGGGGTGGTTTGGTTCTCCCTGTTGTGGGAATGGTCCAAAGGGTTGGTGGGTCAAATGGGGTGACTCTCACACACAAGGTTGTCTCCAGGTTGCTCCTCTTGGCCTTCCTCTTGTGTTCTCCTTAAATCTTTCCGCTTCTGTGAGGGGTGGAGGTCACAGGTTCATATACCTTCACAACACAATAATCAATGATTAGATACCACAATGAAGTAAGGAATACAAGTATAAGAGGTGAAAACAAGTAATGATATCAAAGAGGAAAGAAACAAAGCAAATGAACGAAAATGTTCCCGGTCGACGTTCGACGACGGGTCACCGGCGACACTGTCCGGGAGTTTCGTCGAAGGGTGAGAAACAGGGTGAGTTCGACAAGTGCCCCGAAACTATTTTTTGTGATTTTCTCCTTTTATACCTAAACAAACAAAGTTCCAAAAGTGCAAGGGAACCCAAATAACAATAAACAAGCAACTAAAGCACAATTAACTCATCAAATGCACGAATTCAATATTCACAAGTTCACGAACACAAGTAATACAAGGAATTGGAGAAAGTAAATTAGATGGTTATCAAACGAGGCAAGAAATACCACAATTTAAGCAACACACCAATGAAATATGCAAACAAAAGCAAAAGAAAGCTAAAGCTCAACCACAACTACCAAGAAATCAACGATTAAACCTGATCCCCGCAGGGCATTTGACGAACCGTCAAAGTAGGGGTAAGAATAGTTTATGAAAGGGTGTGTCCTTCGAGGATCGAGTCCTCATTTCCAAGTAGGTGGTGGGGTCCTTAATGGGAAGAGGAAGTTAAGGAGAAGAGAGAAGTGGAAAGAGGGAGGGTGATTTAAACAAGTGTGAAGGTGGGTAGTGAATGGTTTTGTAAAAGATGGGAAATGCCAAAACAAACAAACAAGTAATGTAAATGCAAGCAAGGAAAGATAAATGTGTATGCAATGTAGGGAATGTTGGGGTTTTGGAAACCAAGTCCAATGAACAAGGGTTTAATCAACTCAATCGCCAAGTGTGTGTGAATCAAGCCCCGTATCCTAGCCTGTTAGGGTCTAGGACTGTTCCTAAGGTATTAAAATGCCATGTTATGGGTCATTCCAACTCTCTAGGTGTCATGGGGATCCTCTAAGTTACCTATAATCCCCTATGTGCTTAAGAGGGAAAGATCGAAACTAGGGACCCAAACAAGTCACAACTCATCACATGCTTCCAATTGCCTTGAGTGTGTGAGGTTACCAATCTCACACAATCTCATCAAGATAGTTAGTTAACGCCAAAGAAGTGGTAAATTTTACGAACAAGCAACCAACACATATAAATGGGTAGCACACATATTCATACAATCACAAAGGCATTGTATTCATAGATCAAGCATCACATCAAATGACAGGGACAACCCTGTCCCCAACAAGGGAACTCACTATCCATCAAGGTATACATCATCCAAAACAGAGTAAAACAGAAACAAGAGAGAGAAGGGGGAAAACCAAAATGGGATCTTCTTCTTCTGTGAGACCCCTGATGTCCGGTGAGGATCCCCAGCTGCCCAAGTGGTGGTTAAAATGGCGGAGGCAGCAGAAACGAGCGGAAGTGGCGGATTCGGCCGCGCGTCGACCGGTCGTCGACCTTATGTCGACCGGTCGATCGAGGTGCAGAGGCCAATCCGAAGGGAAAAGGTGGGGAGAGGAAAGGGGAAGGAAAACTTGGGAATTTTGGGGATGAAGTGGTGGTCTGACCTAATGGGGCAAGTACTAGGTATTTATAGGCTAGAGGGGAAAGAATAAAGGGCTTGGATGAGGTAGGGTTTAATCTAAGGGCTCAAAGGTTTAATGAAGGGCAAGGAAGGGAAATCACAAGGGAGGACAAAAGGGAGGAATAATCAACATGTCACCTCACCAAATCTAGTGTGGTCCTTGATGATGTGGCAACACATTTGTGAATCACAAGGTTAACCTTGACTTTGACCTTCGAAGTTGACCATAGTTGACTTTTCAGCTACTCGGTCAATCTTCCGGAATTCTCTTGTGCTTCATTCTCGGGACTCGGCATTTGACTCTTTGATGCTCCAAAGTCGGGGTTGACCACGAGTTGACTTTTGGTCCTCGGGTTGACTTTTCGTCTTTTTGCCGGAAATCCACTAAAACTCCAAAATGCTCCCTTTTTCCGATGCTCAATTTACCTACAAGTGTGCAAACAAGGATTAGAGACTCACAAATGGCCATTGGACAAGCACAATAATGATGATTAGAGACCTAATTTGTATGCAAATCACATACAAATCATTTAATAGTCGTCGCCTCCTTAGTCCACGGAAAATTGTTCGATCAGACGACGGGTGAAAATTCACCCGTCGTGTGAACCTTTTTCTGTAGTAGTGTTGATTGATCACTTGCAATTAGAGAAGCATGTGTAGACGATGTATTGACTTGCATATACCTCTTTATGGTGAGATTTGTGCCTTATTGATATGTATGCATTATTCATACATCCTTGTTCTTCATGTGTGTGCATTCCATAAAGTTAACGAGACCTAGAACTTGCTCAAAGACCACTCGAGGCTAGGTGTTAATTTGCAATGAATTGGAAATGATTAAGGCATTAGTTAAGCACCATGGCCAAATTAACTTCCATCCCTCTAAACACTAATCCATTAGGACTAACCCATTTGAGCCACATTCATCATTAACTTTTTCTTTCATCACCCACATCATCCTAACCCATGTTTTAACTTAAACACTAGCCTACCCTTGTTCCGAAATGTTAATGAGACAATGATTGTGACTTCTTGTTTCTTATGTGCTTGAGAAGTCTATGGGGATTGTACAAAATGGCAAGTGTGGGGATAGTTAGATAGAAAGAGTTGGAGTTGTAAAGAAGAAAAGAAGTTGTGAAAATAAAAAAGAAAAGTGGTGTACAAAAATAAAGTTAAAAAGAAAGTCCCAAAGAAAAGAAAATACAAAATGGGAAATTGTTGTGAGAAAAATTAAAGAAAGAGAAAAGGAGAAAAAAAGGAAGAAAGAAAATCCAAAAAAGAAGAAGAAGAAGAAGTTGTAGAAAAATAAAAGGTTACAGGAGAATAAGGTTTAGGTTGTTGATTACTAAAGTACACACAAAGGAAATGAGTTTCAAAGTCCTTGAAATTGTCTTGTTAAGCATTAGAAACACTGATTTATCCATCCCTTCATTTCATGCTAACCCCTAACCCTTGACCTCATTACATCCATTTGAAAGCCCTTTTGTTGTGAATTAATTAGTGGAAAGTTGGTCAATGAGCAAGCTTATGTGGACGTTGCTTTTGGTTATGCTTTGAGAGTAAACACTTAACCCTAAACACAAGAGCGGAAATATTTAGTGAATCATATGAGTTTAGCGGTTAAGCTTGACAATATATGCTAATTTGATTGCTCTTGATTAATCTTTTCCATGGCTAGCATACAGCACACCAAGCATGCATTAGATATATATCTGACAGGCCAAAAGCGCGAATCAATTTAAAACCCTAAAAAACATTGTAGTATAGAATAAGTAGGGATCGTTCACAACGGAGATCGAGGGAGTACCTAACAAAGAATGTCACAAACAATTATTAACAAGATATAAACAATATATGCAACGAAAATATAGGGGATTTAAAGGTTGAATTGTTTAAACTTAAATGATTAATTTACAAAGAATAAATTAAATGGAATGGAATGGAACATGAAACATAAAACATATAACTCACAACCACAAGTGTACAAATTTACCAATCATTAGACTGAACATTAATCAATTCCCTAGCCATGAATCCGAAATTAACATATGTGGAACGTTAGAACGCTAATCATTCCCCAAATAAAACTTTCTCTATGAAAATTAACTCCGTAAACGCACTGACAAGCTAATCAATTAAACATGCAAAGGTCATCAATCTTAAACATATTTAAAGCATAGGAAAAGAGTTGTTAATTAAAGTGCACGACCTAGTGAGAACGCTCATCTATCCATGATCCTTTTTATTTAGTTTCAACGTCAAAGATAAAACCAAACAAACAAATTCACATAAGATGCTAGAAGAACTAATTAAATCCAATCCAATAATTAAATAAATCCATAAACAAGGGCTGGAAATTATATAAGTCATGTCATGTTAACTAATACAAAGGATAAACAAGCAACAAAGACGTATAAATTTAAAGGCTAAGTTGAAATACACCATATGAATAGCATGAAGATCTTGAAGCCACAAAACCTTGAATCCTTGAACGCAAGCAATCCAAGCCGTGCAGACAAGTTGAAGATGGTGATGGTGATGTCGAAATATCGAAGGTGGTGTCGAGATGGATGAGTGTTTGCCGAAATAATTATGGAAGAATGGTGTGTAGAATGTGTTGAGAAATCCCTCTATTTATAGGAGAAACCTTGGAACCCTTGATGCAATCTCCACCGTCCATAGGAAATCAGAAATCTTCTAGGAGCCTTTCTCTCTTTATGGCTGAAATTATCATTGAGTAGTCCCCAAGAAACCTTCTTCTCTTCCTTGCCGAAATTCCCTTCAGAAACCCTAAATAAAATCTGAATTAAACTCCTAAATAAATTAGGACTTTAATCCTTGAGAAGACCTTGTACCGACGATTTATTCCTCGCTAATTGATATGGCCGAAATTCCCAATAAAAATCTGATTTAACTTCTCCTAATCCCACTTGGATTGAAACTCACGACAACTCTCCCTTTTCCTTGCAACTTGCGGCAACAACAACCCTAGATGGGCTAGGGTTTTGGCAAAGGTCCATTGGGCCTCTAGAAAATCTTATTTTTTCATGTAAACTTCAAGAGATTGTTGCTTTCCTAATCTCTTTAGGATTCCTACCTTCCTTAGGATTTCCTACAAAATAAATATTAAAACATTAGGAAAGTATTCCTTATCATTTTAGGAGAGTAATATGAGGATTAAAAATAGAAAGTATTCAATTAACCTCATTTAAATTCATTCATACACATAAACGTCACTTAAGGAACTCAATGATGAAACTAAACTAAAATAACGAAGTTATTTATAAAACATAGCAAAATAATGGGGAAAACATATTAAAAACGTCACATATTATGCTCCTATCAAATTCCCTCATACTTAGCTATTGCTAGTCCCTTAGCAACACAACCATACTTCCACACGAAAATTCTATTGCCCGTAACATTTTGCCTCAGAAATCTCTTACTCTCATGGAATCAAGTTTAACGCTTAACCAAAATTTTGTCACAAGAAATTCGAGAGTTAATTAACAAGCATGAAATTCATATGAACAAGTAAGACTTGGAAGAACAATAGTTATGCAATGGAGCTCAGCATGTTTCAAACAAGTTATCCTCACAAAGGCATGCTCTCTATTTTCACTCAGAATCATGGCTCATGCTTAAAAGCTTTTCACTCATAGATATGTGAGAGAAATTATTGTAAGGCATTCAAATAGCTCACATATATTAAACAAATAAAACACTTTAGTGAACAAAACCTCATGAAAGATACCAATTACATGCACAAATGGACCACAACCATATGCTCAACTTTCGAGTTTAACTCCACAGATCAAAGGCTACCCATCTTAAAGATCAAGAAGGACTTTCAAAGGTTGTAACGGGGCTAGGCTCACAGTTTAAAGAACAAAGGATAGAGAATCACAAAGTATCCTAAAAACCTAGTAGAGCACTCAAACAACCATGTCTTCTTAAAAAGGGCCAATTGTCTTCATATTGGGCCCAAACTTCATTCTAGACAAGTATGATAAAGGACAAAGGTCAAGTATTACATTATTGGGCCTTCACTTCAAAACAACCTCCTAAATCATTAGGAAATGGGACATTAATCCATTTTTTCTCAATTTTTCTTTCTTGTCGTACACTTTTTTTTTTCACGGCATACTCATATGTAATGAACAAGTCTATCCCTTCCCCCACACTTACTTTCTTCAATCTCCTATTTTTCTTTTATTTTCAATCATCGAAGCATAGCTCTACTAAGTTTCTAGAACAAGGGTAGAGATGTGACTATACTAAAGTTCATGGTAAGGATGATGCAGGTGGTGAAAGAAAAAGCTAAATGTAGGCTCAAAGAGGGTTAACTAAAGGGTGCACACATGTGTACACATATAAGGGACACATGGCTATTTGGCAATGGTGGAAATCCTAAGTGCCTTCAATCCTTTCCAAAATCAGGGTATATTATGACTATACGTTTCGAAAAATTCAAAAGCAAGTTCTAATAAACTATCTAGTCCATTAAAGTTCTATGGCATGCAATTGATCAAATAGAATAATAATGACGTAAACAACGAATTTAAGCCAAGAAAATCTGATTATTTCAACTCTCAACCAAGAAAGGACATATATAGCTCAAAAAGCTCACATAGGGTACATTAACTTGTCTTAACATGCTCAAATTCTGTGCCAAAGTTCATAACCATATCTACTACATGTTCACACATATTCCATATTCATCAATTGATCAAAGAATAACATTCAACATATTTGATCTTGTGCTTCACTATCAACCATGATTCAAAGATTAAGCTCATCTTAGGCAGTTAAGGGCATCCTAAGACTCGACAACCACAAAAACTCTTTTTGTATTTTCAAAATTTTTTGATTTTTTTTTTAAATTAAGCAAAGCAAAACAATAAAACATAAATCCTTCCCCCACACTTAAATCTTATATTGTCCTCAATATAAGCACAAAAGCATATGTAAGACAAGCATGGAGAAAGTAAAACATATACAGTTCAACCAAAAGAAATAGAGAGAGATAGAGAAAACAAATCTGCGTTGATGGCTCCTCCACAGTTTCGGTTGAATTGGGTTGCCTCCCAAATAGCGCTTAATGTTTAAAGTCTTCAGCCTAGACTTTTCCACACGTCACTAATCTTGGCTCTCCCTAGCCATGACGTCTTCCTCATGTCTCCTTTGGAGCTCAAAATTTATGGACTCCTCATCATGGTCATAAACCTCATAATAAGGTTTCAATCGATGTCCATTCACCTTAAATTCATGGTTGGTTTGCTCACTCTTAATCTGCACAGCCCCATGAGAGAAAACGTTAGTAACAACAAAAGGCCCAATCCAACGAGGTCGAAGCTTACCGGGAAAAAGTTTAAGTCTAGAGTGAAATAAAAGAACTTTCTGGCCCACAGCAAAGTGTTTCCCACGAATCATGCTATCATGAAAAGCCTTTGCCTTATCCTTATAAATCCGGGCACTCTCAAATGCATCATTCCTTATCTCCTCAAGCTCACTCAATTGTAATTTCCTCTGAAGCCCAGCTTCTGTCATGCTCAAGTTGAATTGCTTCACGGCCCACCAAGCTTTGTACTCCAACTCTACCGGCAGATGGCAAGCTTTGTCATAGACAAGCTTTGCCACTAGTTTGCGGGTGATAAGGTGTTGAAACCCTATGTGTAACACCATACTTCTTGAACAATGCCTCAATTGTGCGGTTGCAAAAGTGTGAGCCTCCATCACTTATGATCACTCTCGGCATGCCAAACCTAGAGAAAATATTAGACTGCACAAAATCCGCAACAACTTTGGAATCATTAGTCCGGGTGGCCTTAGCTTCCATCCACTTTGAGACATAGTCAACGGCAATGAGGATATAAAGAAACTCATAAGATGAAGGAAAATGACCCATGAAATCTATACCCCAAACATCAAATATTTTAACAGCAAGAATATTAGTCAATGGCATTTGATCTCTAGAACTAAGATTTCTTCGAGTCAAGCAAAATGCATATTCATTTTTAAACAAAGTTGGCCAAAAGAAACCCGATTCTAACACGTTATAAGCAGTCTTTTTAGTCCCAAAATGCCCCCCACATGCTTCAGAATGACATAAAGACAATATAGCACGTTGCTCATGTTCAGACACACATCTCCTAATCAATATATCTTAACAATATTTCCACAAATAAGGATCATCCCTAACATACTCTTTAGCAACTTTTTTAAGTCTATCTTTTTGTGCATATGACATGGTATCAGGAATTTTTCGAGAGACAATATAGTTCACAATATCAGCATACCATGGTGTACTTACCTTAATCCCGAAGAGTTGTTCATCCGGGAACGTTTCATGCACTAGGCGGCTCAAGTGGTCAACCACTGCGTTCTCACTTCCCTTCTTGTCCTTGATTTCCAAGTCAAACTCTTATAGAAGTAGCACCCATCGAATTAGCCTTAGTTTGGCTCCTTCTTTGACAAGAGATACTTCAAAGCTGCATGGTCAGTGTAAACAATCACTTAAGTGCCAAGTAAGTAATAACGGAATTTCTCAAGTGCAAAAACAACAGCAAGTAACTCTTTTTCAATAGTAGAATAATTTAATTGAGCTTCATTAAGAGTCCTAGAGGCATAATATATGGCATAAGGCCTCTTATCCTTGCGTTGTCCAAGCACAGCTCCAACAGCATAGTTTGATGCATCACACATCAACTCAAATGGCAAAGACCAATCCGGGGGTTACATGATAGGTGATGACGTCAAAAGCTCCTTAGGCTTGTCAAAAGCTCCTTGGAACTCCTTGTCAAAAGCAAACGTCACCTCCTTTTGTAGTAGGCGGCAAAGGCGTCTTGCAATCTTTGAAAAATCCTTGATAAAGCGCCTATAAAATCTTGCATGTCCAAGAAAAGAACGAACCTCTCTCACAGAAGTGGGAGAGGGTAAGTAGCGTACAAGATCTACCTTAGCTTTATCAACTTCTATACCCCTAGAAGAGACAATATGGCCTAAGACTATCCCTTGTCTAACCATGAAATGACACTTTTTCCAATTAAGTACAAGGTTAGTTTCAACACACCGTTTAAGTATAAGTTCCAAATTATCAAGGCAATTATCAAAGCTTTAACCAAAAACTGAAAAGTCATCCATAAAAACTTTAATAATTTTTTCAATAAAATCAGAAAAGATGCTTACCATACATCTTTGGAACGTACTTGGTGCATTACAAAGTCCGAAAGGCATGCGGCGATATGCAAACGTCCCAAAGGGACAAGTGAATGTAGTCTTCTCTTTATCCTCATGCGCAATGGCAATTTGATTGTAACCGGAGTATCCATCCAAGAAGAAATAGTAGTCATGGCCCGCTAAACGCTCAAGCATATCATCAATGAATGGCAGAGGGAAGTGATCCTTGCTAGTGGTGGCGTTGAGCTTCCTATAGTCAATGCAAACTCGGTGGCCGGTCACGGTCTTTTGTGGCACCAACTCGTTCTCAGCATTCTTCACAACAGTGACTCCGGACTTCTTTGGTACCACTTGGATTGGTGACACCCATTTGGAGTCTGAAATGGGGTAGATGACACCACAATCAAGGAGTTTGATAACCTCATTTTTCACAACTTTCATCATTGGAGGGTTGAGACGGCATTGAGCCTCTCTAGTGGGTTTAGTCCCCTCCTCAAGAAGTATCCTATGAACACACGTCGTAGGGCTTATTCCCTTGATATCTGCTAGAGTCCATCCAATGGCAGTCTTATGCTCCTTAAGCACACTCACCGAACGTTCCTCTTGAGTAGATGTAAGTGCGGAAGACACAATGATAGGCAACGTCTCATTATCTCCTAAGTAGGCATACTTCAAATAATCCGGTAAAGGCTTGAGCTCAAGCATGGGTGCCTGAACAACTGAGGGAAGTGCCTTATTAGTAGATAAAGGAATGGATAAAGCGTAGGGCATGACCTCAAGAGAGAAAACGTTATCCATAATCTCCCTTTCACATGTGTTTAAAAGCTCCTCCATAGGTATGCTTTCTCCATCCTTAGTGTAGCCAACGCCTTGCTCAAGTGTTGGGGCCAAACTGTCTTCCCTTATAATATCTAACATATTCTACGCAAGGGTATCCAACACATCAATAGAATAACAACTATGATCATCAAGAGGATACCTCATGGCTTAAAAGACGTTGAACCCAATCACTTCTCCATCAAACTCCATTGTGAGGGAACCGGCGTACACATCAATCTTTTTCCTTGCGGTTCTCATGAATGGACGGCCTAGAAGCAATGGTGTGGCAACCACGAGGGTCTCCTCCATTTCTAGGACATAGAAGTCAGCGGGAAAGATCAACTGGTCCACATGCACAAGCACATCTTCCAACATACCCTTAGGGTAGACATTAGACCTATCAGCTAGTTGGATAATCACATTATCATGTTTAAGTTCCCCTAATCCCAAAGTCACATATACTGAATAAGGCATCACATTAATTGAGGTGCCTAAATCTAGCATACAATTTGAAAATTTAGAGTTACCAATTTGGCATGGGATATTGAAACTTCCAGGATCCGGACACATAGGAGGTAGCTTCCTTTGTATCATGGCTGACACATTCTTGTTTACCTTCACCACCTCCTTCTCTCAATTCATCCTCCTTGTGGTGCAAAGCTCCTTGAGAAATTTGGCATATCGAGGAATGGATTTGATTGCTTCCAAAAGAGGAAGGTTGATTTGCACCTTCTTGAAAGTTTCCAAGATAGCTTGGTCACTCTCATTCTTCCTTGATTTGTCAAACGTACTAGGAAAGAGCAAAGAAGAGGGAACAATGTTAGGTGAAACCGAACTTACTAAGTTAGGATTTATACCTTTCTCTTCACTTGATGACGCAAGCCTCTCCTCTTTCTTGGATGTGGTGGGGTCCTCGTCAAGGATAATTGGCACAGGGTCCTTCTTCTTAGGTAACTTAGGTCTATCCTCAAATTCTCTTCGGCTCCTAGTGGCCACAATGGAAGCATTTTCAAATTGTCCCTTAGGATTAGGGATTGTGGCACTAGGACGCTTCCCAGTCTCATGGATTTTGCTCATAAAGCCCACCACTTGGTCCATTTGCTTATTAAGCTCAGCTATCTCCTTCCCTTGATTCTGTTATCCTTGTACTAAAGCTTGAGTAGAACTCGTTAGTGCTTCAAACATTTTATCATAATTGGCACTAGAATTAGAATTAGAATTAGAAGGAGAAGAGAAGTTTTGAGGAACCTGAGGCTTCTGAAAGAAGCCTTATGGACGTCCTTCATTCCCTTGTTGAGGTTGTTGAGCTTGATCATTGTTGGAACACTTGAAGTTAGGGTGATCCCTCCATCCGGGGTTGCAAGTATTGGAATAAGGGTCATACCTTGGACGTTGGGGACCCCCTTGGTACCCTCCCATTACATTAGCAGACTCCCATCCACCATTTTCAATGAGTTGAGGGCATTGATTAGAGTAATGCCCCTCTAAAGAGCACACCCCACAAACTTGAGCAACTAGTCCTCCTTTGTGTTGTTGAAGTACCTGAGACAACAAAGTAGACATCTTGTTAACCTTGTCCTCTAAAGTAGAGTGAGAAGTTACCTCATTAACCCTTCTAGAAGGAGACGCTAGTGCCCCTTCATATTGTTGGTAATTGAGAGCACGGTTTGCAAGTAGCTCCTTAGCAATTGTAGGAGTTTTGTCCATAAAAGAACCACCAGCTGCCGCATCCAGAAGACTACTTTCTAAGGGAAGAAGTCCCTCATAGAAATAAGTGAGTAGGCTCTTCTCCTTCATCCCATGTGAAGGGCATGACGCAACTAAGCTCTTGAACCTCTCATAATAAGTGCAGAACGTCTCATCCCCAGCTTGTTGAATTCTAGTTATTTGCTTCCTCAAGATAGTGACCTTTGATGCCGGAAAATACTTAGTGAGAAACTCACTTTTCAACTTGTCTCAAGTGTTGACATGGCCGGCAGGTAAGTCAAATAGCCATGTCTTTGCCCTATCTTCAAGAGAGAACGGAAATGCCTTCATTTTGAGGATGTTGATATCCCCATTCTTAGGGCACATGCTCCCACAAACAAATTGAAACTCCTTGAGATGCTTGTTGGGATCCTCACTATTAAGCCCATGGAACTTGGGTAGGTGATGCAAGAATCCACTTTTCAATTCAAAGGCAACTTCTTTCCCTTCAGCTGGTTCCAGGTATGTGATGCAGAGCGGTACAACTTCTCCCTCAATACCATTCGAAAGTTGCCTCATTATTTCAGCCATTGGTGGTGCTTGAACTTGAGCAGCAACGCTTTCTTCCACAGGTATGTCTTCCTCCTCTTCTGAAAAGGAACGTGAGGAGTTATTACCTGAGTCTTCCGAGTTACTTTGTAGAGTTTCTAAGCTCCGGTCTTGAAAGATATACAATTCCGAGCTCACCCTTAACTTTTGGATTCGTTCTTGTATAGCAGAGAGTGGTGAGAGCTCAGAATTGGACATTCATTAATACCTAAACAAAATTAGAAAGTTAATAATAGAGAATACAAGATAAATACATGAGAATTTTCGGAAATTACAACAATATTTCAAGAATACTACAAAATTTCCACAATGTATTAATACAAAATCAATGAAGGAATAAATTTCCTATGTCTATACCAATTTTTATTCACACAATACACTTAGGTATGGGAACATAAGACCTCAATGTGCAATGGGACTTGTTTCCGCCGTTTCCCGATGGCTCGGGAGGAACGGGTCAGAGACCTTCGGTAGCCACAATCACACACAAAGACATAGAGACAAGATTTATAGTGGTTCACCTGGCTCAATGCGAGTCCTAGGCTACGTGCACTTGTAAGGGGTTCCACTATGGTAAATAAGAATTACAAGTGTTTGGCAGGTACTGAGAGGGAGGTACCGGTAAGGTACTTAGTCCCGAGAGGACACTTGGTACCAAGAGGTGCTTGAGGTACCGGTAAGACACTTAGTACCGAGAGGGACTCGAGGTACCGGTAAGACACTTAGTACCGAGTGGGTACTTGGTACCGAGAGGGACTCGAGGTACCGGTAAGACACTTAGTACCGAGAGGGTACTTGGTACCGAGGTGGACTCGAGGTACCGGTAAGACACTTAGTACCGAGAGAGTACTTGGTACCGAGAGGACTCGAGGTACCGGTAAGACACTTAGTACCGAGAGGGTACTGGTACCGAGGTGGACTCGAGGTACCGGTAAGACACTTAGTACCGAGAGGGTACTTGGTACCGAGAGGGACTCGAGGTACCGGTAAGACACTTAGTACCGAGAGGGACTCGAGGTACCGGTAAGACACATAGTACCGAGAGGGTACTTGGTACCGAGGTGGACTCGAGGTACCAGGGAGCTTGACTCCCAATGTAGGGGCTGAAGTCAGCGTCGCCTTCTAAGTGAGGGAGGAGTCCCTTGTGATATTCTATGGTGGGGAGCTCCCTTATAGATGTGGGACTCCCTAACTGACAGGGCGAAAGTGAACGTCAATTTAAAAAAACCCTATCGGTAGTAGTATAGTGCATAGTAGGGTATCGTTCACAACGGAGATCAAAGGGTGTACCTAACAAAAATTGTCACAAAGAATTAAATAAAATAAAGAATTATTATTAACAAGTATAAAGTATAAATATATACATATGTACAAAGTAAAAAGGGGAATTGAGAGATAAATTGAATGAAATAAATTAATTAAATTACAAAGAATAAATAAAATATGATGATGAAACACAAAGTATATAAAGTTCAGCCACATATACACAAGTTTACCAATCATTAGACCGAAAATTAACCAAGTTCCCTAGCCATGAAACCGAAACTAACATATGTGGAATGCCCAGACGGGTTATCATTCCCCAAATAAAACCTCTTCTATGAAAATTAACCTAGTGAACGCTCATCTAGATTAAACAATTAAACATGCAAAGGTGATCAATCAATAACATATCTAACGCATAGGAGAAGAGTTGTTAATTAAAGTGCGCGACCTAGCGAACGCTCGTCTATCCGCGATCCTTCTTATTTTGATTCCGACCCGTTTGATAAGCCTTTACTACTTGTGAATTAGAATTAAAACCCTAATTCTAGCACCAATTACATGCAATCATCTTAAGTTTCGAACCTTAAAACAAGAACACATAAAAGATTCAATAAAACCGAATCAAATAAACGGAGTCACATAAGCTGCTAGAAGAACTAATTAATTAGGATCTAACAATCAAATAAACTCATAAATATAGGCTGAAAATTATATAAATCATGTCATGTTAACTAATACAAAGAATAAACAAGCAACAAAGAGGAACTCAAAAAGAGTAATTAAAGAATAAGTTGAAGTACACCATATGGAAAGTAGGAAGAACTCGAAGATCACAAACTCTTAAATCCTCACGCGAGTAACTCAAAAGCCAAGATTCCCAAGGTGATGATGATGGTGGTGATGATGGTTGATGGCTGGTGGTAATGGTGTAAACAGCTCCCCTCCTCCTTGAAGACTTGAAAACCCTAAATACTAGAGAATGGAAAATATGATGTGAGATGGAGAAGAGAAAGAGGAGGGTTTGTCCCTCCCCATTGGGGTGTGAATTGGTGAGAGAATGAGGCTGCTATTTATAGGAGAATGGAGAGGAAGAAGAAGACAATGAAAGAAATAAAGAAAGAAAGGGAAGAGAAGTGGAATGTGAGTGGTAGAAAAGAAATGGTAAGTGGAATGGTGGAAATGAAGTCATATGGCAATGAACCATTTATTTAGATAAAAGAAATCAAACACTAATATTGTGGGCAGAAAGAAGAGGAAAGAATATAGGGGTGAGTGGAGCATTGAAAATAAAAGAAGAGGAAAGAAATAAAAGCGACGACGGCAGGGCACTTAGAGCGGATAAGGACGTTTCACGGTTGGATGATTCTGAAATTTTATTTGGGAGGTTAACATCCACTGCAGCGTGTATAAAATTACACAGATCGACGGTACAAGAGATAGGGTCGCAGTTGACTATCTGCACGGCATCGTCCGAAAATCCGGGCTTGGGCCTTTCCTCATGCTTTGTGAACCTGGGCCTTCCTTCATGGATTTGGGCCTCCATCTTGGGTTGGGCCCTTCGGTTGCTTTGGGGTTAGATCGTTTGTGTTACTTAATATTTTGGATAATTGGAAACTGCTAAAATAGCAAGTTACAATTAAATCAAATAGTAGGGAAAACACTTAAAAAGCACATGTTCACTAACCTTACATTTGCCTATCATTCCTTATCTTCCTCTAGCTTGACCATGACATACGCCGCGTCGGTGATATGGTAGCAACAGAAGCCCCCCAAGTCCTTAGTTAAGGAGTCTTCTTCTCCAAGGAGGGTTCTTGACTGAGGACTTAATCCAAATAATGGTCAAGCTGGACGCCAGGCATGGGGGTACCGGCAAGGGTACTGACCAAGGAGGTACCGAGAGGTACTGAGGGGTGATCCGAGGAGGTACCGAGCAGGCAGGTACCGAGTATAGGGCCTCGAAGTACCGAGCAAGAGTTTCTGAGCCGAGCATGGAGCTTCGAGGTACCGAGCAATAGCTGCTGAACCTGTCAAAGAATAAAGTAAATAGTTTGTGAAATGTTCAAGGCAATGCTCGTGAAACATGTGTGAACATAGGGAGCTTGTCCCTGTATCCATGCATAAAAGGAAGAAGTTGTTCGAGGTCGCGAGTTAGATGGAGCAAGAGCAAGTATGGTCGTATACGAGCTGCCGGAGGCTTTGCCATGGGCATGTGTGCCTGGACTTACTACAAGTCGGTTCAGGGACCGAAGGCATGTGAGGGCTTACTGTTGCCTCACATGTCTAGCCTGGAGTCGTTTGTGGCCGAAGCATGTCTGTACACCATCTAATCGGACTCTAGCAACAAGCTTCCCTGTTACACACAGATATCATCATGCAAGTATAGTGCTCATAGGTACAAGGGTACCGAGCAATTAGGTACCGGCAGGGTGCTGCCGTGGTACCGGTAGGCTGACTATAAGATTGCTACCGAGCTGAGTGATCAGCATTGCCAGATGGGTGCAGACAAATATGGACAAAGTATTAATATGCATGAGTTTGAGTGCAAATAATTGTAATCGCTTATACATAGGGGCATATACCGAGGGACATATCGAGGCACATATCGAGGCAACATGTAGGGGCACATTCCGAAGGCCATGTCAAGGCACATACCGAGGCAACATGTAGGGACATATACCGAGTGACATATCGAGGCATATACCGAGGCAACAAATTACTCAAAAGACTCATGCAAATAATTAATCAATGTCCATAGTCATGACCAATGCATGGCAATAATAATATATCAAGGTACTGCTGGGTACCGATCTGTTCATGGCACATAGTAGTGCATAAAGAGTATGGACTCTAAGCAATTAAGGGTGTTGCAAAACCGTTATAATTAAATAAAGATAAGAAAACTTATCTTGGTGTGAGCTGCTGCAAGTATATACTTCGGAGGTACCGAGGCAAATTGGTGGTATCGGTCACATGCATGATCATAGACTTGACACTACCGGTGAGTGAAGTCACCTCACTGTATTGGAGTGTAGAGGTACCGGCCATTGAAGAGGTGTACCGACATGTTTTTATTTGGCGCCGCTCTCGGCACTTGGTTTGATTTTGTTGGTCCGCTATGCTTCTGGTGATAGGCTCCGGATAGATAGATTGAAATAGGAAGGAACCGACAAGACTTTTTGTTCGGGTTCCCACAGACGGCGCCAAATGTTTCCGCCGTTTCCCGATGGCTCGGGAGGAACGGGTCAGAGACCTTCGGTAGCCTCAATCACACACAAAGACATAGAGACAAGATTTATAGTGGTTCACCCGGCTCAATGCGAGTCCTAGGCTACGTCCACTTGTAAGGGGTTCCACTATGGTAAATAAGAATTACAAGTGTTTGGCAGTGCGAGAGGGAGGTACCGGTAAGGTACTTAGTCCCGAGAGGACACTTGGTACCAAGAGGTGCTTGAGGTACCGGTAAGACACTTAGTACCGAGAGGGACTCGAGGTACCGGTAAGACACTTAGTACCGAGAGGGTACTTGGTACCGAGAGGCTCGAGGTACTAAGACACTTAGTACCGAGAGGTACTACCGAGAGGGACTCGAGGTACCGGTAAGACACTTAGTACCGAGAGGGTACTTGGTACCGAGAGGGACTCGAGGTACCGGTAAGACACTTAGTACCGAGAGGGTACTTGGTACCGAGGTGGACTCGAGGTACCGGTAAGACACTTAGTACCGAGAGGGTACTTGGTACCGAGAGGGACTCGAGGTACCGGTAAGACACTTAGTACCGAGAGGGTACTTGGTACCGAGGTGGACTCGAGGTACCGGGGAGCTTGACTCCCAATGTAGGGGCTGAAGTCAGCGTCCCCTTCTAAGTGAGGGAGGAGTCCCTTTTATAAGTAAGGGACCTCCTCTCCTCTTACATTTCTCCAATGTGGGACTCAAAGTCCCTTGTGATATTCTATGGTGGGGAGCTCCCTTATAGATGTGGGACTCCCTAACCTTACATTTGCCTATCATTCCTTATCTTCCTCTAGCTTGACCATGACATACGCCACGTCGGTGATATGGTAGCAACAGGACTGAAGCAGCTACCCATCTTAAAGTCATATTTTATCCAATATACCTTAAGTGTAAACAACATTTTCTTTTGTGTCCTTCACATAGTCAAAAACCAAGTTGATTCCAAGCGGTAACCCAAGGTGGAACGTGCATCCTAAGTACATTGTCTAGACTTGAATACCTTTCCTTTGTTTCAGAAGGCGAATGGCCAGATCACAAGAGATAAGCGAGAGGCAAGATTTATTTAGTGGTACTATGGAGGCTACTCCCTCATTAAGGTTTAGGCCCCTATCGACTACTCCCACATAGTGGTTTTGGTCAGTCTATAGTCCTCTAAATCCAGAACCCGTCACCCAGGGTCTCGACCTAGACACCATCCATGTGCCCCTTACTCAACTCAGAAAAGCACTTAAGTGTTAAACAAATCTCCAAGTGTTAATAAAGGCCGCCCTCAACCTCAAGTGACCTTAACAAGGTAAAAATGAAGGGTTTATGCCAATATTAACAAAAGGGACTTTACCTATTTCCGTTCAAGTTACAACTCACAACAACTTAATAATTAACCATATAAAAGACACCTAAATAAATTACTAAGTGTTACAAAATATCAACAAAATATTCACAAAGAAAACGTTAGGCATATAAACATTATTTTCAATCCCCGGCAACAGCACCAAAAATTGATAGGCCAAAAGCGTGCATCAATTTAAAACCCTAAACAACATTGTAGTGTAGAATAAATAGGGATTGTTCACAACGGAGATCGAGGAAGTACCTAACAAAGAATGTCACAAACAATTATTAACAAGATATAAACAATATATGCAACCAAAATATGGGGGATTTAAAGGTTGAATTGTTTAAACTTAAATGATTAATTTACAAAGAATAAAATTAAATGGAATGGAATGGAACATGAAACATATAACTCACAACCACAAGTGTACAAATTTACCAATCATTAAACTGAACATTAATCAATTCCCTAGCCATGAATCCGAAATTAACATATGTGGAACGTTAGAACGCTAATCATTCCCCAAATAAAACTTTCTCTATGAAAATTAACTTCGTGAACGCATTGACAAGCTAATCAATTAAACATGCAAAGGTCATCAATCTTAAACACATTTAAAGCATAGGAAAAGAGTTGTTAATTAAAGTGCACGATCTAGTGAGAACACTCATCTATCCATGATCCTTTTTATTTAGTTTCAACATTAAAGATAAAACCAAACAAACAAATTCACAAGATGCTAGAAGAACTAATTAAATCCAATCCAATAATTAAATAAATCCATAAACAAGGGCTGGAAATTATATAAGTCATGTCATGTTAACTAATACAAAGGATAAACAAGCAACAAAGAGGTATAGATTTAAAGGCTAAGTTGAAATACACCATATGAATAGCATGAAGATCTTGAAGCCACAAAACCTTGAATCCTTGAACGCAAGCAATCCAAGCCGTAAAGACAAGTTGAAGATCGTGATGGTGATGTCGAAATATGGTTGGTGATGATGGTGATTACGCCTTCTCCTCCTCCTTGAAGTCTTGAAAACCCTAGCACTAGAGAATAGAAGATGGTCTCGAGATGGATGAGTGTTTGCCAAAATAATTATGGAAGAAATGGTGTGTAGAATGTGTTGAGAAACCCCTCTATTTATAGGAGAAATCTTGGAACCCTTGATGCAATCTCCACCGTCCATAGAAAATCAGAAATCTTCTAGGAGTCTTTCTCTCTTTATGGCTGAAATTATCATTGAGTAATCCCCAAGAAACCTTCTTCTCTTCCTTGCCAAAATTCCCTTGAGAAACCCTAAATAAAATCTGAATTAAACTCCTAAATAATTTAGGACTTTAATCCTTGAGACGATCGACCTTGTACCGACGATTTATTCCTCGCTAATTGTTACGACCCATCCCAGAATTACTATTTTTTTAAATAGTTGTTTTTACAGAGAAATAGCGAAAATGTTACCCCTCCCCCCCCCCCCCCCCCCCCCCCCCCCCCACCCCCCCCCCCCCCTCCCCCCCCCCCCCCCCCCCAACCGGGGGGAGGGGAGGGGGAGGGGGGGGGGGGGGGGGGAGGGGGGAGAAAAGAAGAAAAAGAAGAGAAAAAAAACAAAAACCCAGAACACAAAGAAGAAGGGAAAGAGGGGGGAAAGGAGAAGAGGAAAAAAAGAACCCGAACAAGGGAAGGCGGGGAAAGAAGAAAAGGGGAGGGGGGGGGAGGGGGGGGGGGGGGGGGGGGGGGGGGGGGGGGGGGAAAAAAAAAAAAAAAAAAAAAAAAAAAAAAGGAAAAAGAAAGAAGGAGGGGGGGGGGGGGGGGAGGGGGAGAAGAAGGAAGAGGAAGAGAAAAACAAAATCCAACAACTCCCCCCCCAACCCCACCCCCAAAAACGGAAAATGGGGGTGGGGGTTTTTTTTTTTTTTTTTTTGGTATGGGGGGGGTGGTTTTTTTTTTGTTGGGTATTTCCCCCCCCCCCCCCCCACCCGCACCCTTTTAAAAATCAAAAAAATAAAAAAAAAAATTTTGGTTTTTCTTTTCCAAATACAATATTAATAAAATGGTTTTGTAAACCTTTACCGAACAGGCCCTTATAAATTGAAGTTTCGGGAGTCTAATTAGTGGTCAAAAGGTTGACTTTTTATTCCATTCAAATTTGGTCAGACTTTCTTCACGAAAGTTGTAGGTCTCGTTAAACCGAGTTCGTAGACGTGAAGTACACGTAAATCGGAGTTCGTATGAACAAGTTATGATCTTCGGAAGTCAGGAATTTATTTTTGGGGAGTTACTATTTAGGGATTTTGGGATTTAGGGTTTCCATTTTCGAAAACCCTTTCTCTCTCCCCGACCCGCGCCCCCTTTCTCTCTCCCGAAACTCTCTCTCGCGGCCTCACCTTCACCGGCCGGAATCTCACTCCTCCGGCCACCCCATGGCCTGAAACCGGTTCCAAAACACTCACCAATCTACCACCTACAATCCTACACAAGCCACTTAGATTGAATCAGAGTGTGGGAGGAAAAATCGAAGCGAGAAAATCCGAGAAAAATCGCCGAAACTGTCGAATTTTCGAAGGTGACCGGCGCCGATTCCGGCCACCCTATGATAGGGCTTGAATTTAGAAACTGAAACTAAAGAAGAACTACAACGAAAGAGAAACTAATAAACTTTTATATCATAAACTCCCTTTTCATCCTAACCATTCTGAGTTTTATACCCAGTTTAGCTACAATAACTAATAATTCAAATAGAACTAATCAGATCAAACCGTCAATAACACAACTTCTAATAACTAACTTAAAGAAAACGACATCGTTTTCTAATACCATATTTGACTCCTAACAATCCATTCCCCAATTGAACAAGCTTGTCCTCAAGCTTCAAGATAGAGAGATCAATGGTTCATCCATGCAATAGTTTGAAACTGAGAAAGGATCAGCGACCACTGTAGAAAAACCAGTTCCCAAAGCCGAACTGTGTTCTGCCTGAATCGTTTCAATAACAAATGCGTGACCCCTCTTACAATTATGCCCAGGCTTATATTGTTCATCACAAAAGAAACATAAATTCTTTGCTCTTCGGTCATGATATTCAGCCTGAGATAATTGTCTTCGATTATTAGAAGAGCTGCTAAAAGAGGAATGTGGTCCAGTACGAGGCGTCGAATGTGAAGGCAAGGAACTGGACGTATCAGGAGATTCCATTCTTGCTGTAAATCCCATAGGGCTGGCAATTTTGGTAGGTTGGTGTCTATGTAAGTTTTTATGCCCCATATGGCGTTCCTCATAAATCCTAGCCAATTCATAAGCTTGCAATAAATTGGTAGGTTTATGAGCCCTCACATCCAACCTAATTTCTTCTTTTAAGCCACTGACAAAGCAAGCCAACAACACTTCCCTTGAAAAACCAGATGCCCTCCGAGAAAGTTTGTTGAATTGAGTTTTATAATCACTGACAGAGCCACTTTGATACATCTTGGCAAGTGCCGCTTGATAATCAATCCTTGTGTTACCACCAAACTCCTTCATGAGTAACTCGGAAAAACCAAGCCAAGTTCCCAGATACTCATCCTGAAACAAATGCCAAACATCTGCTGCTTCCTCAATTAAATGCATAGAAGCAATTGAAACTTTCTTGCAATCAGGGATTTGATACAACATAAAGTACTGCTCTGCTTTGTTCAACCATTCCACAGGGTCACCACCCCCAAATATGGGAAAATCTAATCTCATTTGTTTCATTGTTGGCAAATTAGGATCCATGGGAATGTGATGCTGAAAATTGGGTGCAAAACCAAGTGTAGGATCATTAAATTGGTAGTTCGAAGGACCAGAGTAACTGGTATGGTAAGGAAAATGAATTGGTTGAGGATAGTGAGGGTATTGAGGGTATTGAGGATACACAATTGGCCTGGTGGTGTAAATGGATTCACTTTGGTACGAGATGGGCTGATATGGTTGAGAATCAGGAATATGTAGGCTGGAAGGTTTGCTAGAATTAGCAATACCATATGGTGGAATGTAAGCATTAGGAACTACAGACCAATAGTTTTTCATTGGTGGGTAATTAGAAGGAAAAGAAGGTGAGTCCTGTGGTTGACTTTTGTGAAACAATTCATCAGGGACAGAACCAAAAGTAATGGGTACAGAGGATGATAATTTTCCTGCGTAGTTTAACTTTGAAACATGTTCAGGAATACTACTAACAGCAGAAGTAGTGTTCGTATGAATAGGTGGATGAGCGGAATGCAAAGTAGAATCAGGACTTAGAAGATTAGGAGTACCGATGCTTGAAGTAGTAACCGTGGACTGGATCGCCGACGAAGATGATCGAATGACGTCAACTCGAAGCGGCGGGCTGGATTCGAGACCGGCGACTGTCTTTGATCCCAAGCGGAACTGTTTGAATTCATCAAGCAACTCTGCTCGAAGTTGTGCTTGTTGGCTCTTGACAAACTCTAGTGATTCACGCAGGACTTCAAAACGAGCGTCTGTTGCATCCTTATGAAGTTGGAGATCCAATTGAAGAGGATTATGTTGCAGGGAATTCTCATTGGTGATCAACAATGGTGGTTCCTGATCTGGTGGGTCTGGATCCGGCACAGAGGAAGCGGGTGGCTGAGTTCTCTGGCGCCCCATGAGGGCTCTGATACAAGATTGATAGGGCTTGAATTTAGAAACTGAAACTAAAGAAGAACTACAACGAAAGAGAAACTAATAAACTTTTATATCATAAACTCCCTTTTCATCCTAACCATTCTGAGTTTTATACCCAGTTTAGCTACAATAACTAATAATTCAAATAGAACTAATCAGATCAAACCGTCAATAACACAACTTCTAATAACTAACTTAAAGAAAACGACATCGTTTTCTAATACCATATTTGACTCCTAACACCCTAGCTCTGATCCTTTACTGGGTTTTGAAGCCCACTTCACCACGAGTTCATAGCCACCAGTATTGCGAAATTTGGTCGCCGGACGACGGCGAATCGAGGATTTGAAATCCGGCGAACCCGTGAACTTCTCAAGGTAAATCCGACCACTCCTAGCCGGAATTAGACTTAGTCATAGTTATGGAAGTTGTTGCTGGTGTTGTGTTGCAGGTTGTGGTAAAATTTGGTGACCATCGGAGATGGTCGGAATGGCGGCGCGTGGATTTCACGCGCAGCCACCTTTGGGCGGCGCGTGGTGGCGCGTCCGGCCTCCTATGGCCGGGTAGTTTATTCCATTAGCTTCAGTTTTTCCTTGTGAACGTGGTGGTGTTTGGTTTGTCGATTTTGGTGTAGTTTGGAGATTTATCGGATTAATTATCGGTGCGTTACTAAACTGTTTTCATCCTAGGTTACCGTGTAACCGTTGGATGTTGATATAATTTGACTGGAAGGTTGGGATAAATATTTTGAGACTTTTGGACGGTTGGATTAAGGAAGTTTGGAAGTTTGGTTAATTGAAGGATAATTGTGGATTATGGGTTCGATGAATAATTACATTTATTCGTTTTATCGAACAGCGATAATCCGACCGCTGGATTTATCGCCAAGGATGACTTATAATTTAATAGGGTGGCGAGGGAATTTTAGTGAAGCTAAGTTGGGAATGTTCAGATTTTGGGAGGACCTAGTTGGGTCGATAATTCAGTTAGATTTCTGAGAACGATTGTTTATTAATTTTGGTCCTCGATTTATTTTATCCAGGAGGACCGGTAGAGCCCGCAGCAGGAGAGGACTCAGCTAGGCGACATGCCTAGCCGTACAGTGAGTGGACATTTGTTTTTAAATAAATATGTGCATGCAATAAATTGTTTTAATGTTATTTGAGCATGATTTGCATTGTTTAGCAGTTCGAGGTGTGAGCATAACCTATGTTGCCAGTACCGAGCCACCTCAGTAGAATCAGTGTGTTAGGGTACACCCTCAGCTTATCCAGTATCTATTAGTGTATACCCCCAGCAGTTCAGTATATGAGAGTGCACTCCTCAGCAGATCCGGATCGCAGTGTATAGCTCAGTTAGACATGCATGCAACATCTAGTCGGCAAATCCCCTCTAGATGTAGATCACCTGGTCGGCAGATCCCCTCTGGGTGATCGCCTAGTCGGCAGACCCCTCTAGGCTATCTGGTCGGCAGTTCCCTCCAGATCATCTGATCGGCAGTTCCCTTCAGATCAGCTATACACACAAATACTCCGTCTGGTCGGCAGATCCCAGACCAACTAAACAGCATCCCCCTTCAGCCAGCCTCCTTCAGATCAGCCTGGTCGGCAGCCCCCTCCAGAGTCATAGTAAGCCATAGTTGGTCGGCAGTCCCCACCAAAACCCTAGAGAGTACAGCTTAGCGAGCTTGATCAGAATTAGGGAAATTAGAGTTTTTCCCCAGATTTAGAATCCAGATAGCAAGACAGCGAGATTTGTTTTATTTATCTGTTTTTCAGTTATGATTCAGCTTTCAGTTTTATTAATTGTTTTACAGCTTGCATGCATAGTTTCAGAAAGAAATTGGGAAAGCAATTCAGTTTTATTTCAAATCAGTTCATTTTTCGTCCACTAACGCTAATAGTTTTCAATTGTTTTCCCCTGGGCCCTTTGGTTTCAAATGCCCAGGCTGCAGACAGTAGAGGTCCAGTCGTGCACTGAGTCGAGGCGTTAGCAGCTTATTGTACCCGACCATTGTCAGTAGCTTGTTTTGCTTCTGTCAGTTCATTCAGTTGTTTTTGAATTTTAGACGCTCTGAATATCTATTTGGTTTTGTAAAACACTCTAAACACTTTTGGTTTTAGAGTTGAGACTTCCGCTTTTATTTGAGTTATTTGGAGGGGTTTGAAATTATTGGTGAGCTAGTAGTGCTCAGAAGTTTGGTGGATTTGTGATTTGGTTTTAGAAGTGTTGAAAGGTCTTTTCACATGTATTTTGGGTAGTCCATTTTTAGGGGAATTTATGCCGAATTTTCGGTGTGAATTTCCCTATTGTGGGCCCCGCAGGTCCACCTCGGATTCCAGGGTGGAATTTCGGGTTGGGTCCTGTCACTAATTGATATGGCTGAAATTCCCAATAAAAATCTGATTTAACTTCTCCTAATCCCACTTGGATTGAAACTCACGACAACTCTCCCTTTTCCTTGCAACTTGCGGCAACAATAACCCTAGACGGGCTAGGGTTTTGGCAAAGGTCCATTGGGCCTCTAGAAAATCTGATTTTTCCATGTAAACTTCTAGAGATTATTGCTTTCCTAATCTCATTAGGATTCCTACCTTCCTTAGGATTTCCTACAAAATAAATATTAGAACATTAGGAAAGTATTCCTTATCATTTTAGGAGAGTAATATGAGGATTAAAAATAGAAAGTATTCAATTAACCTCATTTAAATTCATTCACATACATAAACGTCACTTAAGGAAATCAATGATGAAACTAAGCTAAAATAGCGAAGTTATTTATAAAACATAACAAAATAATGGGGAAAACATATTAAATATCAACCCCGACTTTAGTGCGTCAACGAGCCAACATCGAGTCCCGGAAGTGAGGCACAAGAGAATTCCGGAAGATTGACCAAGAAAATCGAGAAGTCAAGCAAAGTCAACCATGGTCAACTCCGAAAGTCAAGGTTCGAGTCAAGGTCAACCTTGTGACTCATCCATATGAGCATCCAAGTCATCAAGGGATATGCTAGATATGGTGAGGTCACCCCTAGACTATTCCTTCCTTTTATCCCCCATAGAATTTTATCTCAGTGCCCTTCATTTAATCCCTTTAGCCATTGGATCTAACCTTAGCAATCATAGCCCTCCATTCTCCCTCCTTGAGCCTATATATATACCTAGTATTGATTTGCACTTATTTATAGCGCAAATTGTATTCCTAATCACGAGAGTTAAGCTTACCCGAAGGCATTTTGTTACTAATAATATGTGTTTTCATGATTTCAGGTTACTTAGGTGACTTGAGGTAATTCGGCACAAGAAGGTGCATTTTGAGTACTTTTGGGCACACTTCCGAGAAGAGGACGAGAAGTCAACCGTGGCTTCTAGGCATTGAAGATTGCATCAATTTACCTTCGGAAGACGTTGCCATTGAAAGCTTTGAAGAATCGAAGAAAGGAAGGAAAATGAAGAAATTGCATTTCCGACGATTTTTCCGGCAAACCACCACCACAAGAGGCGGCAGCACCGCCGGACCACCACCGGAGCACCACCACAGAAGGAGAGACTCTCCTACACCAGCTGCACACATGTGTGGCATAGCTCACCATTCCACATATCCACTTATCCCTCCACCAACCCATAATTTCCTCCACTTCACATTTCTTTATGTGAGTGGCTCTCCCTTTTGCTTAAACTAATAAACATTGCAGGTGCTATGACTACCCTAGCAGCCACACATGAAGAAGAGAATCTCATTCTAGCCACAATTTTCGAGCAGCCCCCTTCTTCCCCTTCTTCCTCTTCTCCCTCTCCTCTCTTTTTTCTTCTTTTCTCTTCTTCCCATTCTAAATTCAGGCCACTTTCCCTATCACTTCCGGCCACCTTCTTCACCCTTTCTTTCTTTCTTCTTCTACCTTCCTCACTCTTTTCTCTCTTCCATTCTCACCACCAAATTCGTGCTACCCCTCATCTCACCAAAACAGCCCCCACAACAACATCAAAGATTGCAAGGATTGAGACTTGGAGCAAGGAGGAGTTCATAAAAGAGGAGGAGAAGTCTTGGAAACATCATTGAGCATTCTCTAACTCTTTTACCTTTTAGTTTCATTGCTTTAATTGTTGTAATTTGAGATGTACACTAGCTATTGAAATTGAGTTTGTAAGCTCAATAATTTTGTTTATCAAATTTGCAATTGTTGCTCATTTACTTTCTTGCATGTTCTCTTTGAAAACACCAAAAATATGAACACTACACACCATGTGCACATACTTCACTACACTAGTATATAGCTCATCTCTTATCTCACCATTTTAGTGCTAGAATAGCTTGGTTAGCACACACTTTACCAAGGTGATTTTAGGGCCTTCCAATCCCTTGGGTACGATAATCCCCCGGTTTTAATCTATACCATCCACTACACTTTGACGGCGATACTCAAAACCAACCCGAACTTATCGTTGAGTCAAATGGCGCCATTGCCGGGGATTGAGGTTTAACCTTGATCTCTTGGTAATCGTTTCCGGGTTGTTCTTAGCACTATTCTTTAGTCTAGATTGTTTGATAACTGTTTTGTAGTTGTTTGTTCATAAGTGTTTGTATTTCCTTCTTTGCATTGTATGTTGAATTTGTTTTTAGCTTGTGTCAAATGTTGTTCTTGCTGTTAATAAGTGTGTAGTTGCATCTTAGTTTGCTTCAATTCAAGCTAGGTTAGTTCCCTTGCCTATCTAGGGAAGTTCTCAAAATCTGTTTTCAGTTTTCGTTTAGCTACTGTCCTCTGTTTTCTCAATTTTTGTTAAAATAGTAAATCAACCCAGAAAATTCTAAAAATTTGTGTGCTACTGTGTTTACGTGTCTAGTATACGTGGTTAAAATTTCAGGTCATTTGGTTAAGTCTAGCTTAGGTAAATAAATAGTTTTTGTGCTACTGGTCGTCAGGATCCTCTCTGGAACCTCTCTGTCTAACTAATCCGTCCGGACGCCAAGTGATAAATAGCTTCTGCCCGTGCAATCCGCCAAGTGACTGTTTTGATTGTTCTATGTTGTTTGTTGCTTCCATTCGGTTCCATATCTTGTATACATTGGTTTTATTGATTAAAAGTTGATTCTAAGCCTTTTGTTGTGATATTAAAGGTACTTGAGTGAATCATCTACTTCACACATGGATAGATGGAGGCAAGAATGGGAAGAGCCTAGGAGATTTGAGCATCAAGATGATCGATATAGCATTGGAATGATATCTCAACCACATCTTGAAGAGCAACCATACCAAGATCATGGGGGATACCAATTTGAAGGCCATGACTCCCACAACAATCCATATTTTTCTAATGATCATTAGAGTTCACATGATGGTTCTAGTATATTCGCTGCACCACCGGAGTTCCAACAAGCACATGAGTATGAACCTAATGAGCCAAGCTTGGCAGATATGTTAGCTCAATTGCAAGCTTCTAGTGAGAGGTGTCAAGCTTCTGTACACAATTTACTTGAGCAAGATCATGAACTCACAACTCTTCACTCAAGTAAGCTTTATGATTCCAATCCATTACTTGTGCATAATGATGATGATGATGTGCATACATATGGCGCCAAGAGGAAAGAAAATGTACCTCTTGGCCATTTGTTGAATAATAATATGCATAGTCATTTTAATTATATGGAGGATGGGAACCGGGAGGAAGAAAATGTACTCCCGGAAAATGGATTTGATGATGTGAATGTTGGTGAAAGGAGTGAAGAGGAAGACATTTCACTTGGGAGAGTTGTTGGACACTTGTCATTGGATGATTATGAGCATAGAGACTATGAGAGGAGGAAATATGAGAGATCATTGAGTAGAGGTACTTCTAGGCATGAGGAAGAGCTGGCCATTACAGAAGAGGGAGAGGCCATGATGGCTAGGGACCCCTCTTTGGTCATACACTCCTCTAGGGAGACTTCTAGGCATGATCCACCTTCTACAAAGGAGATTGTGTCATCCATGGAGGAAGAAATGAGTGACAATGGGCATGAACATGAATATGAAGGGTCAAGAGAGCATATTATCTCCTCTCCACCACTTGAGTTGTCCAAGAGAAAGCGGAAGAAGAAGCATGGATTGATGAGTTCACTATTTGAAACGTTCAAGAGGGCAGATGTGAATGTCCCTTTACTAAAACTCATTGATAATGTACCAGCTTATGCCCAATTTCTCAAGAATCTTTGTTTGCACAAGAGGAGATTTGCAGCCAATGAGAAATTTCAGCTACATGAGGAGGTGAGTGCAATCATTCAACATCGGTTGCCTCAAAGGAAGTAAGATTTTGGAAGCTTCATTGTAGGGTGCAGAATTGGCAAGGAGTCTTTTGATGGAACTATCATGGACATAGGTACAAGTATTAACATCATGCCTCTAGCCATATACCAAAGGCTAGCCATTGGTCCTTTGAAGACTACTTCGGTTTCATTGCAATTGGCGGATGGAGCTACTAGACTCCCGGTTGGAATTGTTGAAGATGTTTTGATAAGAGTTAACAAGTTTATTCTTCCGGCTGATTTTGTGGTGTTGGACATGAATGAGGATGTTCATATGGACGAGGAGTGTCCTATCATCCTTGGGAAACATTTTATGGCTATGGCGGGTGTCAAAATAAATGTGCAAAAAGGTACAATATGCCTCAAGGTGCTAGGAGAAAAAGTGAAGCTACAAGCGTTTCAACCTAGTTATCCCCAAGAGGTTATCCAAGAAGTGTTTGCAATTGATTTGGTGAGAGGTGATCAAGCTAAAGGTGAGAGGATCTTTGGTCCATTGAATCCACTAGAGCCTCTAGTGAAAGAATTTAATCCTCCCCCTTTGGTTGCTGCCCATGAGCAACAAGAGCCTTCTTCTATGGATAGTGATGATGATATGTTTGACATTGTTGTTCCCACAGTCATTGACGAAGAACTGTCAAATGTGGAGCAAGTCCATGAGCCTAGTGAGTCTACAACATCCCTTTCAAAAGAAGAACATGTGTCCTCTACACCTCCCACTCTTGAGAACATGAAGGGTTTGTTGCCTACACCTCATTATCCTATTCATAGGAGAGGACTGCTGCCAAGACCCTCTCTTCATCTTCAGGAGCATAGATTGTTCTCTACACCTCCCAATTTCGAGACATATGAGTTATACAAGAAGAAAAGTCCTCCATTGAGTGAGGTACAACTAGAAGCGATCCAATGCTTAAGGGAGATTCTAGGGATTGGAGTGAACAAGATGAGGATGCAAGAATGGCCTCTGTTTCAAAGCTGCAGGTCCATGGCCACACCATTTATGAATTGTTTCGGTGGCAAGGAGTGCTTTGAGCCTCCATGAGCAACAAGATGAAGAAACAAGACCGGCTTGAAGTCTATAAAGGAAAGCGCTTGTGGGGAGGCAACCCTATATCATTTTGAGTTCTGATTTCTTTCAATAAAGAAGTTTCAGAGGTTTTGAAGGAGTTAAGTTCGGAGTTCCGGAATGGGGAGCTCACATAAGTCATTTTGCAATATGTCCAGAATCTGCCTGGGCAGATCAGACGATTTACGGGGGTTTTTTATCTCATCCTAGCCGTTAGAATGAGCTGATCTGTTCACGAAAGTTGTTCCCCTATGTGTCTACTACCTCCGGTTTAAATTTCATCGTGATCGGACCATTGGATCTCCAGATATTCAGCTATCAATGAGTGGTACTCAGGCCTGAGTTGACTTTCTCAGCCCTCACTTTGACCAGTTCGTGTTTTATCCTCCAGTAGGCGTTTGGGGTATTTCCAGTGGCTGACATGAAGCCATTTGAGTCTATTTTTCAATACTACCAGAATCACTACATTCCTATTCCTACAATTGGAGTTATGCCCCTGGGAAAGGGGAGAGGTCAAAGCTGATTCACTATACTCACTCTTGCTCAACAATATTCACCATGGAGCACACTTGGAGCTTACGTATGGAAGTCAAGGCTTTATGCCTTCAGGTTGGTGATTGTTGGTGCCTACTGAATATCATTGTGGAGATCGCCATAAGGAAGTTTTCATTTTACTTCTCTCACATTAGTTTGTTTTTTGTTAATTGTTTTGTTTTGTGTTTTGTGTTTTGTTTGTTTGTTTTGTGTGTTGTTTGTTGTTGTTTGTCATATCTCTCACCCAAATATTATTGTTAAATTCACTTATCACATTGGGGACAATGTTAAGTTTAAGTGTGGGGGTGAGATTGGGTTCGTTTTAGCCAAAATGTTTCAAATTTTTCGAATTTTGTCAAGTTCCAGTAGCTAATCCGTCCGGACACCCTGCTAGTGTCCGGACGCCCACAAGTCTGGGAGGTAAAATCGCATGATCCGTCCGGACGTCCCTACTAGGCGCCCGGACGCCCTTTGTAATCCTAGAAAACATGCTCTCTGCCACTTGATCCGCCCGGACGCCAGAACCCCTGATTGTGAAATTTTGGCTTTTCTGTGTGTTTTTGTGCGTTGTTCATGTTTTGTGTCCATTTTCTCCGATCCCAATGATGAATTGAGCTTACTTTGTTGTGTTCTAGAGACTGTGATCATCATTAAGGCTTCATATGATTTGCTTTGAGTTTAATATGCATGATTCATGATTGCTTGATCACCATGTACACATCACCTTTGTTGATTCATTGATTGCAATCCGAGAAGCACACTTGACATGTATTGCCATGCATACCCAGAAAATGTGAGGTTTTGAGCCCATTGAATATGCACATGTATGCATCTTTCATGTCTCTATTTGTTCTTCATGTGTGAACATTGCATAAGGTTTGGACCTAGAACTTGCTCAAAGACCACTTGAAGCTTTTGATTGATCCATTTTGAGTTAGAAATGACTAAGGCATTAGTTGAACACCATTGCCAAATTGACCACCATCCATATGAATTTGAACTTTAAGAATAGCCCACTTGAGCCATATACATCATTAGCTTTCCTTTGTTCACCCACTTCACACACATTCATTCCACCACTTCAAAAGACCATCACCATTGTGTTTACAAGACTTTGATAGTGACTTCTTATCCTTAAATGCTTGAGAGTTGATGTTTGTACTAAAAAAGGAAAGTTTGGAGGAGTTGTTTATTTTTAGTTTATTATTCAAAGAAAGAAAGAAAGAAAATCAAAAACAAAAAGAAGGAATAAAATTCCTCAAGAAAAATAAAGAGAAAAATAGAAAATGAGAAAGAAGAAAAATCCAAAAAGAAAATAGTTTGTGAATAAGGTTGGAGGAGAATAAGAAAATAATTTGGTTGAAGCATTTGGTTGAGTTTCAAAGTCGTTGATATGTCTTGTGAACACTTTCCCTTATTGTTTTATGTTGTTTTTGCTGGAGGACAAGCAAGATTCAAGTGTGGGGGTGTGATTTGCACTTATTTATAGCGCAAATTGTATTCCTAATCACGAGAGTTAAGCTTACCCGAAGGCATTTTGTTACTAATAATATGCGTTTTCATGATTTCAGGTTACTTAGGTGACTTGAGGTAATTCGGCACAAGAAGGTGCATTTTGAGTACTTTTGGGCACACTTCCGAGAAGAGGACGAGAAGTCAACCGTGGCTTCTAGGCATTGAAGATTGCATCAATTTACCTTCGGAAGACATTTCCATTGAAAGCCTTGAAGAATCGAAGAAAGGAAGGAAAATGAAGAAATTGCATTTTCGGCGATTTTTCCGGCAAACCACCACCACAAGAGGCGGCAGCACCGCCGGACCACCACCGGAGCACCACCACAGAAGGAGAGACTCTCCTACACCAGCTGCACACATGTGTGGCATAGCTCACCATTCCACATGTCCACTCATCCCTCCACCAACCCATAATTTCCTCCACTTCACATTTCTTTATGTGAGTGGCTCTCCCTTTTGCTTAAACTAATAAACATTGCAGCTGCTATGACTACCCTAGCAGCCACACATGAAGAAGAGAATCTCATTCTAGCCACAATTTTCGAGCAGCCCCCTTCTTCCCCTTCTTCCTCTTCTCCCTCTCCTCTCTTTCTTCTTCTTTTCTCTTCTTCCCATTCTAAATTCAGGCCACTTTCCCTATCACTTCCGGCCACCTTCTTCACCCTTTCTTTCTTTCTTCTTCTACTACCTTCCTCACTCTTTTCTCTCTTCCATTCTCACCACCAAATTCGTGCTACCCCTCATCTCACCAAAACAGCCCCCACAACAACATCAAAGATTGCAAGGATTGAGACTTGGAGCAAGGAGGAGTTCATAAAAGAGGAGGAGAAGTCTTGGAAACATCATTGAGCATTCTTTTACCTTTTAGTTTCATTGCTTTAATTCTTGTAATTTGAGATGTACACTAGCTATTGAAATTGAGTTTGTAAGCTCAATAACTTTGTTTATCAAATTTGCAATTGTTGCTCATTTACTTTCTTGCATGTTCTCTTTGAAAACACCAAAAATATGAACACTACAACCATGTGCACATACTTCACTACACTAGTATATAGCTCATCTCTTATCTCACCATTTTAGTGCTAGAATAGCTTGGTTACCACACACTTTACCAAGGTGATTTTAGGGCCTTCCAATCCCTTGGGTACGATAATCCCCCGGTTTTAATCTATACCATCCACTACACTTTGACGGCGATACTCAAAACCAACCCGAACTTATCGTTGAGTCAAGTATTTGGCTCATTAGGGCAACCTTAGCATCCATCACTTCTGTCACGCCCCAAATTTTCTAACAAATGATAAGGCATTTTGTAGCCTTTGAATTAGAAAAAATCCAATTCGGGACGCGAAGCATGGAATAACAATCAAAAATATACACTAGAATTTTTTTCTTTTTAATTCAAGTACAATCACATCTACTCCATGCCCAACAAATGTAAATATTGACTCGATCTTTAGAGCCAAATATTACATACCATAATTTACATAATAAATTGATATTTCAATATATTAAGTAAATACTCCTTCAGAGCTTATTACACAACAGCGGAAGTCTAACAAATATACATACGGTTGATAATAAGTTTACCAACCTATTCTCCAAAAGCTACATTGCTCACCTAACCTGCATAATTAACCATTACACCATTGAATAGTGTACCGGGTTAAATCAACAAACCCGGTCAGCTTACGAAGCTTGTGTGAATGATCTCAGTTTACTCACACTAAAATCATTTAACAAATTGTACATATCTAGTTTATTTTCAAACTAAATATGTAATTCAACTCCCAACCACAAAATTCCCCAAATACACATATAGTTTATTTTTAAAACTAATATCCGTAAAATATACCTTTCAAGTACAATTCTATTTTTAAGAATTGTAAAACAAGATAGTGAATATTTGTATTATTTTAGAAGTATCACTCCACTAAACTCACACCAAAACGTTTGTACATTATGTACATTTATAGTTTTTTTTTTAAACTATAATATATAAACCTTCACCCACAAAACCATTTTCACAAATTACATATATTGTTTATACTTAAAACCAATATATGTAAATCACAATCACAAAATTACAATTCGATAGTTTTCAAGAATTGTAAAACAAATAATATTTACTTCAATTTTTTTAAAGAAGTAAAAATTTCACTTACTCACACCAAAACACAACCACTCAAAATTCATTTCCTTTATTTTCAAAAGAATGAATAAATCTCCAAATACAATTCAATATTTTTCAAGAATGGTAAATCACTAACAAATACTTCAAGTATTTAAGAAGCATTTCAAATACTCACACCAAATCCTTTCACTCAAATTCCCATTTCTTTTTGTTTAAGGGAAAATCACAAATCTCCGTGAGAAGTTCAAACATTTCTAATGACCTCTCAATTACCACAACTAAACCACAAATGTCAATTTCAGACAATTAAAAGCGAGAATACCATTTTTCTTCTCCTTTCAAAATTATATTCACTTTGACTCATTTTAGGTCATTATGAATATTGTACTACACTAAGTACTATGACAACTGACTAGACCGAGTCGACCGTTCACTCTTGTCCTTTAGGACTCATGAAACGAGCGGCTACAGAATAGACAAAGCGAACCGTTCACTCTTGTCCTTTAGGACTCATGAAACGAGCGGCTACATACTAAACAAAGTGAACCGTTCACTCTTGTCCTTTAGGACTCATGAAACGAGCGGCTACAGTCTTGCGGACTGATAAGTGCGTAAATACGCACTTAAAGCGTCTTTAATTACTTGGATTATGCTTTTCCGAAAGCCTATTTGTCTATTTAATATGTGTTTTCGTGTTAATAGGAAATTATGAGCAAAATGATAATTTGCACAAAAATGTGCATTTTGGAGGTTTTAGCGCAATTCCGGAAATAACAAAAAGTCAACCGTGACTTTTAGACTTGTGGATTACAGATATTGTACGAAGATTTCGAAAACCGTTTCGAATCCCGATAAATTATCGGCGAACCACCACTTATAGAGGCGCAACCACCACATGCGGTGGTGGAACAAAAATTGAAATCTCCATTTTATTTTCCCTTATACTTGTTTATATTTATTTATTTATTTTTATTTTCATTTTCATTTTTATTTTATGTTATTGTTTATTCTTCTTTCACCGAAAGCCATTTGGCTTATTTGATTTTTCTCCTTCATTTTGACTATGGCAGAATGAAGACAAACCGCCGGCCACCACCATTGCCGACACCACCCACTTCCCTTCTTCCTTGACTTCCAGTGACATACTTCACTTTCTGGCTCTTCTTAAGGACTAAATCTCTGCAATTGGAAGCCATCACTGCCGTGAGCTTTTCTTCCTCAGCACCATTCATCACCACTGTGAATCACTATCACAGTTCACATCACCATAATCACCTTCACCATTCCAGCTGCTCATGAAGAACCACTTTCACATACACACCACCTGCACAACCCGTGCCTCCTCTGCAATTAACCAATCAACACCCATCACCACTCATCAATTCCAGAAGAAAATCAAAACCCAAATCTGCACAGCCCGTGCTCTAGCCAACAAAATCATCATCGCACCATCACCGGCGTCCCCTCCGCTCAACTCCTCAATCACAATCCCGGCAGCTTCATGCTCTTCTTCGATCCAAGCCAAGCCCCTGCTCTGCTACGCCGATGTCGCACCCATGGCCAACCCACCGGCTCCTCTGTCCAGTATCATAAACCCAGCACCGCCGTGATACCCATCACACCGCCGAGACCTGCAGATCCAATCTCAGACCACGTCGCCGGCTTCACAACCCACAAGCCTCACCACCTGCAACGCCGTGCTTCATAGAACCGTGCCACGCCTCGATTCCAGACCGGCGACCCAATTCCCATCAATTTCCGCCGCTGTCCTCACGCCGGTCCCCATCCCACGAACCACCGTCGATCTCGATTGCCAAGTGCCCAGAGAATGTAGCTCTCAATTTCAAAGCCGTCCTCATCTCCTCTGCTCCGCCACGCATCACCGGTCCCAGCCTCTGCCATCGTCGACCCAGCCCGTGCTCGAACTCATCTGCTGCCGTCGCTTCCAGCAGCCAAATCGCCGCCGCGCCGACTCGAGCCCGTGCTCGCCTCACCACTGCCACTGCCGCCATCAAAATCCCGTCGTCCCAATCTCTCTGCCGGAGCATCTCTCTGCCGGAGCGTCTCTACCTTGACAGCCTCTCTCTCTGCAACATAAGAAAGGGAAGAAGAAAAATGGAAAAGAAGGAGATGAGGAACAAAAGAAGAGAAGGAAGAAAGAATGGGCTGGGCCGAAAGAGAAAGCAAGAAAGAAAAATAAAAAGTCAACAAGGGCCTGTTGACCAAGTCAATGCTCAAGCCCAATGACCTCAGCCCACTGTCCAACTGATTTGGACACCCATGCCAAGCCCAATCTGTTTGGGCCCCGAAAAATCCAAAGCCCAACTCAATATGGGCCCCCACCACATCCAAATATAGTTTCACAAATTGTTGAGCCTGCCACCTGTACCTGCCAGGCGGTGTTCAGTTTCTGAACACATGGTTGAGTCGTTCACCCGCATCCGACGACAAGTGTCCATTTTCATGGACACATAGTAACATTTCCCAAACTTGTTTAATTATTATATTTATTTATGTTTAATTTTAATTTCTGCATTTAAATTTTGTGTGAATAAATTTGGGAAATGTTATTGTGTAAATATTTATGTAATAAATAGGAAATGTGTGAAACCCCGTTTTTAGGTAATAAGAAATAGTCAATGGCATATTCTAATACTAGGGAGGAACAATGAGTCATCAGAATCAATAATAACTATAACAGAGGTAATGAACAAAGTCTATGAAAATCAAGATCAGCGTCCCTCAATGCCCAAAGTTTTGCCATAAAGTAAATAAATACTCCAGCATGAGGAAGTAAATTCTGAACTTGAAATAGATAGTAGCAAAACATAATAAACCCATGCTGAACCTACAAAGTTATAAAAAATGTCTCATACATCAAAATATTCAATTACCCGATCTCGAGAAGAACCATCAAATTCCTCAATCAAGCAAATCAGACACCGCTGTCTTCTTAAATGGATCGACTTGTGTCAGCTGCCCCTGCAAAGCTTTGTTAGGAAAGATATTATCCGACTTCATTCTCTCCCATATTCCATAGGCTGGAGCTTTGGCATTTATATAGGCCTGGATAAGAGATTGGAACTGACGAAGTCGAGCTGTGTAACCGGCCTGTCTCATCCTATAATATATCTTTTCTGAGTTATGGATATCACCCCTCTTTGAATATTGTTCCATAATAGCCATATAAGAATTGAACATTGGCTTCTTGTGGTTCTTCTCGGCAGCCTTCTGCAAAATAGAGTCGGCCTTTTCAACCTCTCCTGTTTCCACATAGAGTTTTACAAGTGCATCCCAAATTAGTGGGCCAATCTCGCAATTGCTATCTGCCATAAGCTTAACAAGGTTTTTGCCCTTGGCAAGCATCTTATGGTTCGAATACACCTTCAAAAGCACAGCATACTGCCTGGAAGTAAGTCTCTTCCATGTTTTTAACATCTTATCAAAAACTGCCTCTGCTTCTTCAATTTTATTCAACTTTCCCCAAGCTTCAATTGCAGCCATACACTCTTCAACCCGAGGATTTGACACACAAACCTTCCAAACTCTCCCCACTTCATCAACCTGTCCCAGCTCTGCATAAAGGGGAAGCAAAGCTCGGCAAGCCCAACGGTTCTCCTTTAAGTTACCCCCTTCCATCTCCTTCAAAATCACCTCAGCTTTTTCTTTAAGCCCGCCAGAGGCATAATGCTTAGCCATGATAGCTTTTACTTTAATGTCTGGTTCAATGCCTTCAGCCTTCATTGTTTCATAAACTTGATTCATTCCAGTTATGTCATTGGATCTGCCTTTGGTATCTATTAACAGTTTATAAGTGAAGGCAGTCGGCTTCACATTTTCCCTCTCCATAAAAAGCAAGACATCAGCTATTTTCTTCTTGTCAAGCCTCTTGTAGAGGAGGAGCAACTGGTTGCACGTAAATGAGGTGACTGGGAATTCTAGATCCTTCATTTTGTTGAAAATTTCTTCAGCTTTCTTCAAATTGCTGGCAGCGACGCAGTTAGCCAACAGGGTTCGATAGATTACCTCACCTCTAAAGGATTGTGGGATCATCTCAACATATTTCTCTGCCTTCAGGAGGCCACGTACTTTGGCAAGTAAGTCAAGGCGAGAAGCATAATCTCTTTCAGTAAATTCAATATGCTTATGAGCCTCCAACCACTCTGAGAGCTGCAAAAAATTTACCAAAGAATTTCAAAATTTCTGTCAGCACAACATGCTTCAAAAGAACTGGGAATCAAACATACAAAAGCAACATGCATTTGTGGTGCCAGAAATACTCGTGTTATATCTGTGCAATCCAAACCTGGAAAACAAGTACTTATTCTGCTTTGAATCTATCTATACGAAAATGGGAGAGTAGGTGCCCATATCAGACTGTTCTAAGACAATAGAATTTAATAAAAGCATCTGAGAACTCAGGACTCCAGGGCCAATTCTCATTTACCCTGCACTCTAAAAACAGACTAGGGTAAAACTCAATGATATTCCCATTTTGTCCCGTTAAAGTGTTAAACTCTGTCATTGACAATCATTTTCAGGCTTACTCATCCCACCTTCAAGTGCAATTGCATCAAAAAAGAGGAAGAAACAAAGAATTAAAGTGTGTCATGACTACAAATTAAAATGTTGAAACAATAAACTATTCTACTTGGGAAAGAAAAAAGGAATGTATAAAGATCTATAACAATTCTGCAAAGATCAATGATATAAGGGCACAGTTAACTATTTCCTTGGTATAAGGTAATTTGATGAATGACCCGAAATTCTTATCAAGAAAAATCTGCTACTGAAAAGTGAAAAACAAACTTCTAGAGTAGAAACGGAAATGGAATTTCAAAACCATGGAACATAACTTTAAAGAGTTTTCATATATGAAAATAAGTATTAGGGGATTACAAGTGAACTAGAGATTTCCTTCTTTTTGATTCCATAATAAATACTTTCCCTAACAACAACTAGATATAACGTGTTCGTTCCCCTCTTCATCACTTCTGGCAAGGCTGTGAGTTCCTAAGCAAGTGAATGAACTAGCAATTTCCTAAAAGGAGTGAGCATCTTTGTGTTTTCTTCCCTTCCCCTATCCCATCAACGCCCATAGGTCGGGCACTTGCACCTTAAATCAAGAACCTGATTGATAAAGTTCACTAACGCTTACAAATAATAGCAAGGAATGTGCCCCTGCCCATCTGAGGGACGACTTGCTTCAAATGCACATGTCTCCTGCCTGAAGAGTAGCTGATTTGGTAATCCCTTTATTCTCAATTCATTAGGGTTGAGGATGGATGGAACCAATGAGAAGTGCAAATCGTGCAAGCTAAGCGATCACACCAGAACAAGGACTCGCATCAGAGGAGTTTTTCAGCGTGAGCCTCATGCAGCAGCAAGGACCCAGGGGCAACCAACCGCCCAAATCACTCCTTTCCTCGATGAATAGCATCCTTACTCATCTATGGAGCACGGATAAGGACATGATACAATAGGTGGTAAATCTCTAAAAAAAAACACGCAGATACCAAGATAAAAAAAATACATATAATATTTATAAAAAAATAACAAATTCTTTGTTCATGCTTTCATGTTAATCTTTTACCTTACCACACAATGTAAAACATAAAGAGTTCATGTTCATATTTTCCAATTCTTTTGCTTCTCTTCATCTCTTTTTCTTCAAACAGGAAATTCAAAACCCTAATGCATTTTAGGCTTTTATCTTTCCCACGTGCAAGGGGAAGTAAGATATCAGATAAGTGGCTGGGCTATTATATTTTCAAAATTAAAATTAAAAGCTGACCCCTAAGTTTAAGAAAATTCCAAAGTTAAAAAGTACATGGGCATGGAACCCTCCCCTTATCCAACTGTATCCAAACAGTATCCTAGTTCGCAGCTGTATCCTGTAATCTTGATACTTCAGTTTGCCAAAGTATTTGTGCCTCCTAGATACTTATATGTCATAGCACTTTGCGAAATCCAATTGCATTCTCTCCTTGTATGAGCAATCATACTTAATCAGTAATAGAACCAGAAAGCACAAACCACATTTAACATCTCAAACCTTATTGCTTTAGTAAAAGAATTGAAAATAACTTGGACGTCTTTTGTTAAATTGTCTAGAACAGAATGAGTAGTCATCAAGATTGTATGGCAATGATATAAGAAGAGAAATATAAAGAGACACATGAAATAAAAAAAAGTGTAAATAAAGAAAGCACAACAATGTAAGATCTGATGTGATTAAAGATTTCAAAACTTACTCAACATTTTCAGGAGAATCTATTAAACATTCCTTGGAAGATGAGGTCTATTCTTTTTCTCATTATAAGAAATGAAAGAGTGAGATGTACTAACTATCAAATGCCAACTCTAAATTTCTGCCAAGCAAGTCCCAAAAAAAAAAACGCTAAGTTACAGTCAAAACTAATGTTTACAAAAATTAGTTAATTTTGAGGATGAATGATTCTAGTAGGTGAGAAAAAAAATCCAGCCATACCATGTTACTTTCGGTTAAAAGTCCTTTAAAAAGGCAAAAACTTGTTTCTATTACAAAAAATAAAATAAAAAGTCTTTTAAAAAGGCTAAAACTCTAAAACTAAACACATAATTCCTGTCCATTTTCTGAATACTAAAGATATCAAAAAAAAAAAAAAAACACATTATAAAACAAAAAAGATATCAAATTACACTATCAATTAGAAACCTCAAAGCTATAGCCACAGAAACAATCATTTTGGGATAGACGTGTGAATTAACATACACCATATGGGGTGCCTACTCTACTCTGCTTTCACTGATAAACAAAACTTTGTAGAGCAAGGGAACCAGCAACAGACCTCTCTTCGTATAATCCTAGCATGAGGTAATGAGTAGTTAAGCAATCAGAGACAACTCTGCATTACGTACAGAAATCAAAGAACTACTACTCTCCCCCTCACAAAAGGAGAAAAAAATATAACTCAAATATTTGATTTTGGAGAAATTGCTATAATTGAAAAATAAAAATTTATATTACAAAATCTCCCAACTAAGATTTAAGAGAAGCTATGTTGGGTTATCTATTTACACAAACAGAAACTAACGTTTCATTTTTTTTAAATACAATTTTAGAATTATGCTCATAATGCAGATGAAGACCAAAATAAAACTATTGAAAAATTGCCTTAATCGCAAAAACTAGCATAAATAGAAAAACATGTGAAATCACCTGCAATGCCCTCCCAAACATTCGACGCTTGCGTAAGTTTAGCATTGCCAATGAGATCTCAGCCCTATTCAAATCATTTCCTTCTTCAACCCACTTATCAAGAGCATTATGAACAGATAGACCCGGAAAATCTAAGATGGCTTTGAAAAGTGCTGAAACATCCCTTTTCCTTGGTGAGCTTTTCTCATTTGGATCAGTCTCAGTCCCTGATAACTCCAGCTCATTTTGAGAAGGTTCAATGTCTTCTTCATCATCAGAGACGTCTGGTGCAGAGATGAATTCATCTTCATTTTCGTCGTTTGTATTGCGCTCCGGAATTGCCTCAGCAGTAGGTGGTGTTTCAAGTTCAGAAAACCCATCTTCTAAGTCATCTTCCTCTCCACTGCTTTTTGTACCAGCTTGTGAAGAAAGACTGCGTCTATCCACAGAGAACTTTGACGAAACATGTGTTGTGTAGTATAGTCTCTTGGAAGGCAGATATCCATCAGATACTGATTGAGGGGACTCAAGGAAACAAGGCTGGTCTTGTATGTAAGTGATTGGTAGCTCTGAATTAGCACAACAAGCATGAGAAGTTCCTATGCTAAATCTTCGCTTCCTGAAAACAAAAAGAAAAATAAGTGAGGATAATACAAAAAAATAGAATACCACGGCAGACATAAAAGTACCAAAAGATGAAGAATTGCATTAACACGTACCCAAACAAGAACCAATAATTAACAATGACAGGACGTACATTAATAAAACTGTATTACCATAAAATTCAGAAGTGGTAATTGCTGTCAAGCTTCAAGTATTACAATAGTATTAAGAATTCCTTTGAAACAAAACACAATAAAAATGGATCCATAATATTGTTGGTTTTCTAAGCATGAAATTGAGTGAATGGTGTAAAAATGGTAAAAGAAGATGCAACAGCAGAACATCCCTTAAAGGCCTAGGACCGGAAGCAAAGGGACTTCATGTTTTCTCTCCTCACCTTCACTTTATGAATTCAATTTGTTCTCTTCTACTTTTGTCTGTGCTATTATAAGTTCTCATCAGATTTCTCTTTATTCCCTCCTTATCCGGATGTTTGACCCGAGTAATCCCTAGGCTTCCCGCCTGACCCCCCAACATTTGGGAACTGGAAACTCTAGCAATTGCTAGGTGGGTACCGGGGGAGAGGGTCGAACCTCAGATCACTTCGGAGCAAACCAAGGGCCTGACCGCTAGACCAACAACTCTTTGGAAATTGTCTCTTTAATTTTTCAAAGACCAGTTTATAAAAACAGCTTTCTTTCAGATTTTTTTTATTCCCCTTTAGAAATTGTCTCTCTAATTTCTCAAAGACCAGTTTATACAGCTTCCTTATGTTTTTCATTTCTCAATTCGCTCTACACAGTGAGTTCCATTTTTTCCTCAACTGAACTTATGACTGCTAACTGCAATTAAGGAGACCCAGAATTTATGTATTCATCTACGTTCGTTGCATATAAAAAATGAATTTATTTTTTCTTTGGTCGAGTGTAAAAATCTGAAAAACTATAAAATATACTCATAGATCCTAAAATCATCATTCCTCCACTTTCACGATAAAAATAGACAGACGATTAAGATGAATCCACCGAAGAGAGGTAGAGATATACGTACCTGAGAGAAAGAGATGCACGACGAAGAGTCCACATGGTGATCCCCTGATAGGTACAACGGAAATAGCGGTGCTGGTGTTGAAGAAAAAAACCAGACCTCACTCTCTTAAACCCTAGGAACTTTGGGTTTTAAGGGGAAATTTGTAAAAATGACACTTTTTAGAGTTCTCTAATAGTTTTTGCTCTCTTTTTTATAGAATAATGAAAAATGCCACTTTTGCCTATTGAAAAGACCTGACTGCCCTTATTGACTCTTCTACTCGTTTTTTTTTTTCTTCCCATTTCTTCTTCTTCATCTTCCCTCACGGCCAGCTTCTCCCTATTTATCTTCTGCTCCAGTCTTCCCCACAACTCAGCTTCTTTCTTCCACCCTATTTCCCTATTTCTCTTCTTCTCTGTTTCTTCTCTTCTTCCTTTTTGCCTTCTTTCTTATTCCCTTCCTCTCGCTCCGACGGTGAATCGGAGCGGCGGAGGCGCGGCAATGGAGCGGTGGTGAAGTGGATCTATGCGGCGGTGCTCGATGGTAAGCACGGGTCGAGGAGAGAAATTCAGAGATGATGATCGGCGATGACAAAGAGGAGGCACGGTGTGGGTGTGGGTGTGGTGAGTTGGATTTGTCGTGGTGGCTTGGGGGTGGTGTGATCGATGGCGAGAGAAGCGTTGGATTTCGTGGCGCAACAATCCGAGCCGGGCTCGTGGAATTGCAGCGGATTGAGCTTGAAGGAGCAGCGGCGCTATGGCGGGAGGTGCGGTGGTGTGAGGGCCGTGGCGGGGTGAGAGCTGCAGTGAAGAAAAACGAGAGGGAGAGGGAGAGGGAGAGGAAAGAACAAAGAGATATCGAGAGGTGAGAGAGCTGGTCGTGAGGGAAGAAGAAGAAGAAAAAAGGGGAAAGAAACAAAAAAAAAAGAGAGTAGAAGAGTCGATAAGGGCAGTCAGGTCTTTTTAGTAGGTAAAAGGGGTATTTTTCATTAGTCTACAAAAAAGAGGGTAAAAACTATTAAACCGGGATCGGATCATACGATTGGTGACAATCTAACTGTTGTATGGTCACAAATTTTGACTATGTTATTAAGTTGTTAGTTCTGAACATTAGGGTGGAATTTAGGTACCGATGGACATAGTTGGATGAATAGTCGACGTGGGACATACGTTGATCGACAGTTGACTTTCGGTCAATTTGCCTCAATTAATAGTTTATGATGTTCTACAGATGTTTGAGGAAAAATTGGAATATTTGGAGTTAGAATTGTTGATTTTGGAACTATGATGTGCTAATTCTTCTATATGCAACGAAAAAATTTGTCTTTCTCAAATGCCTTGTTTGGTTTAGAACCCAGCTATATAATCGAATTGGATCGATTGACCTGAACCCTACTTCTGTTTCACTGCTCGGGTTATCTTCAAGCTGCTAACTTGTCCCCTTCCACTAAAAGACGGAATTGTTTCATCGCGCTCTACAGTCTTACGGGGATGAGAAGGATGGCCTCTTTTGTTATGTCTTTTTCATACCTTATTTACTAGTCCTTTTGTTATCGGGACCGTTAACCAACTTCTTTGCATTTTCTGATGCCGACTGGGGTGGCTCTACTCCGATAGTGGACGGTCCACTACTGGATTCTGTGTATTTCTCGAAAAAAAACCTATTGATTGGCGTTTTCAATGGAAATCGCATGTTCATAGGTGATTACGGAGCAGTGTGGATTATATGTACTTGATCGTTTCCCCTTTACGATTTGAAGATGTAGCGGGAATCAGAGATGGGTGAATCTCACGATGTTTTAAATGTAAATATTAATTTAGATCTGGGTTATCTTGAATATTTGATATTTTATGCAGTATGGAAAACAATATTTTAAAAATATTCATTAATATTATTTTATTTTGGTGGATTTGGTGGAAAACAATATTTTGAAAATATGATATTGTTTTGGTGAATTTTGAATTGTGAAAATGATGTTTTGTGATTTATATATCGTTTTAAGCATGGACGTATCGTGTTATGGTGGAAATGATTTTGTAAAGAAATATAATTTGAATCATTTTAAAAAAAAATGACCTTGAGATATGACATTTTTAGATTTAAAGGTTAGAATGCCTTCAAATATATTTTGGGGTCCAGAGGGGTCTTGGCAAACGAGTAAAAACAAAACCCAATCAGTTAGAACTCTAGTATGTCGCTTATATATTCATTGTGTTCAAGAATGTTTCATTATTGTATACTTGTTTTAAAAGGAGAAGAAAAAATGTACTCTCACTTTTGATAGTCTGGAATTGACATTGAGATTTGTTGATGTATTTTGAGATGTTATTAAAACATGTTTGACTTCTCATGGAGATTCTATGATTTTCTTTTAAAATGAAAAAAATCAGAATTTTGGTGGAATAGTTCGGTGTGAGTATAATTGGTTTTGCTTATCTTCAATATTGGAAGTATTTTTTTTTTTTTTACAATTCTTGAAAATATTTAATTGTATTTTGTATTTGAGAATATTTGATCCCTGACAGAATGTTTTACGTATTTTTAGTTTTGAAATAAATTATTGATATACGTAATTTAATTGTTGAGATTTATGTGTGAGTAAAACTGAGATCATTTACACCAGTTTCAAAAGCTGACTAGATTTGTTGATTTAACCTGGTACACTATTCAATGGTGTAAACGTTAACCTTGCAGGTCCGGGTAACCAAGAGAAGACAAGTTTGGTTGTGGAGGAATAAATGGTGATTCAAATCATCATATTTAAGATTTAGATTTTATACTTCTTCTGAGTGATATAAACTCTGATTGTATATAGTTACTTAATATTTTGAAAAGTCAAATTATTATGTAATTTGTGGTTTGTAATATTCGACTCTAGTAGAACGAGTCAATATTTGCATTTGTTGGACATGGAGTGACTGTGCGATGTACTTGAATTCAAAAGAAAAAAAAATATTTGTGCATAATTATGATTTGTTATTCCATGCTTCACGTCCCAAAACAGTTATGTACGTAAATAAAAGGCGATAAAATGCCTTATTATTTGTTAGAAAATTTGGGGCATGACAGTTGAGAACAACAAATAGAAACTGGGTGCACAAACTCCCAAATATATGTCTTCTAGACATACTGCATGACAAAAATGAAACCTACTGGAAAAACTTCTTTTGCCATGACATATAGCATCAAGGCAATCATACTAGTGCACATGAAGTTTCCAAATTCCAAATCTACTGTGAGGACTGTAGAAGAAAACTTAGATGTACTCTCGCGTAACTTGGACCTGGTTGAGGAACACGGGAAAATGAGGCTCCTCAAACTTGCAACTTACCAATAGAAACTAAGAGTTTTTAATTATTACAACAAGAAAGTCAAGCCACAAGTGTTTCAGTAAGGAAACTTAGTTTTGAGAAAAGTGTTTGATAACACAAAGGTCTCAGCTGGGGACAAACTAAGAAGGCCCCTACATAGTTGTAGGTGTTGGAAACAATGGCTCCTACAACCTAGAGAAAATGCCTAGCCCGACCCGCCTAAAAATTTATATGTATTAATAATATAATAATGTTAGATATTGGACTGGAAAATACACACCATAAAAATACATAAATAAAATTTTCATGAAATTTTTCGGATACTCATAACTATTTATTATGAATTTTGGAAATCTGTAGAAAAATTTAAAAGATTTATCCTACAACGTGATATGGACGACTAGATCTTGCACTGTTTTGCATAATTTAACATGCATTTAGTTTACTTTGAACCGTTGGGTCTCAAAATCAATTGATTTGGACCGTTGAATTTGTTTATAGGGTGAGAAAACCCTACTGTTTTCTTTCTCTTCCCGCCAACTCTCTGTCTTCCACTCACAACAACTTACGATCGTCGGTTGGTGACACAACCACCACCGAAAAGAAGCATTAGAGGGCGGCAATTACACCCCAACAACCCTATCGTCGATTAGAGCTCCAAGTAGTTACAAGCACAACCAAGAAGCCGCGTAGGCTTGTATGTCTGCATTTGCTCAAGACACTACCGCCAACAGTCGATTCAACAAGCGCTGGTCATCAAAACCTCGAAGCCCCGCCAACTTCTGACGTCGCAAACTCCCTTTTCTGGTTCTGGTAAAGATAACTCTGATATCCCTTTCGATTAATTGTTGGAATGGTTAGTAAATGATTTATACATATTTTATGTATAAAGAGCACTCCTAATTACTTGTTTTATGCTTTCCTTAGCACCTAATAATGTCACTTACCCTTTGTTTATCTCTTTTTATAGGTTCGTACCGGGAGAAATGGAACTTGAAGAAAATGATGCACTTTGGAAGCTTTTAAAGGCGTTTTCATAGAGCAACCAAAAAGTCAATCGTGACTTTGGAGCTCAAGATTTCAAGATTGAAGCCTTAGAAGTGAAAGACAATGATATCCCGGAGTTGAGACCAAGAAACCGAAAAGTCAACTTTCGGCCCGGAAAGTCAACCGAAGTCAACCGGGCCCACATGGTCAACCCTGAGGTCAAACCCGAAGGCATCACACAAAGACTCATGCAAGACTTTCCCACACCCACTAGGAGAGCTCATTTGATTGGTTGAGGTATATTGGTGGTGAGTAGAGATTCAAATTCAAAAAAGGGGACAAAACATTTAATGTTTATGCCATACTTTGTCCCCTAGCCTTTTCCCTCCACCTTTTGTCTCCCCATGGTCCCAAATCAGATTTGCCTAGGCTATACACACATTACCACTTTGCCCTTGATGTCCATACACTTCCCTAACTACCCCATGGCATTTAGGTCTTTTTAGGTGAGTTAGATCTATGTTTTTAACCTTAGGATCTGTTACGCCCGGACCTGGTGTCGGTGGTTTTTAAGCACCTAAATCCGAATCCGAGGTGTGAGTGTTAAAAAAATAAAAATAAATAAAAATACATGAAAAATACATTTCTGCTGCGCACTCTGATCTAATTAATAATTACAAAATTCTTTACAAATATACAAATAAAACATCTCGTTCTAAGCTCGTCATTCTAGGCTCTTCCAATCATTACGATTCTCGATTCCAGTACCTGCAAAATCTGTAAAGGGGTGAGCTCAACCAGCGGCTCAGTAGAGACATCAACCTTTTTAGGTCATTATTTGTTCGTACTACATAACCTCAAGCACAAAATATACCTCACCATGAACCAACTCGGCCCGACTAAGGCCCAGGCTATGGACCCGGCATGTACCCGGGAACCTACGCCTCGTATCCCGACACACGACTAGGTCCTTTCCTATTCGGGACTACCCTTAACGATGCTTCAAAGTACTTTCACTACCATACTTATATCCTATTTACTAGCATATGATCCCACATCAAACATAATGAGAACCCTCGACTTCTCCTATATATACAAACATTTACTCCTCCGTCAAGGTAAGCATTAATTACTTCACCAACCAATACTCACGAAATCCTTTATCATAAACCGACTAACCTTCAAGACAAAACTCCATCCTCAACCTCGTGTTGTATTTCGAACTCACATCGACTCACATCCGATCAAATCGACATCATCTTATCAAATACTTCGCTTCTATCACCCGACAAAGTCGACAAACATTTCTGGATTCACACCGTAACCCCACTAAATCACCACTATGCAAACTCAACGACACCTATCCGGATCTCCCCGAACTCACGATACACCCCTTCCACGACCACCCTTTCGAAGATCTTGATCACCTCGACGACCAGACGAACGAACTTGAAAAATATTTCAAACACCAATCAAGCGGACTCCGGTGAAGAACTGAGCTAAGAGGGAAAACACACCAATGAGGCACATTCTTCACTCCACTCCAAACCAACCAAACCCGAATTTTCATCTTACCTTAAACCCTCCTCCAACACCCACCACCACTACCCACCCGACAGAACAACAAACATCGACTCCAATCAACTCATCTCCTCACTCGAGGAAGGATGGCAGGTTAACACCCAACGAGAGTTCGACTTCACATATCTCCACTTCGACTGGAAAATCTCAAAATTGATATATAATGGCCGACGACCCTATCCACTGTAACTTCCTCTATTAAAACTATTATGCATTTCATTCGAAACCCTAACGGAGAGGCTGTTTTGACTTAGCACACTATCGCTTCTCACTTTTTTTTCTTACGACCCCCCACCTTCAAGAAAAGAAACATAAAAACTTTCACAAGCACACGTTTCGTGACTCGCACGCCCCGGCGGGGGCCCCCGCCCACGACTAGGGGGGAAGCGCCCCCCCCTCCTTCCCAGGGGCCCCCCCAAACCACTTAACCCGAGAGACGGCCCAAAGGAGAAGTGTTTTTCCGGGCTAAACTCCCCCCCCCCCCCCGGATCCGTAGCTTAGGGGGGAGGGACCCCCGCCCCCCCCTCTATTGGGCCCTCGGCCCTCCGGTTCCGGAGGGATCACTACGGCCAAATAGAACATTTTCTGTGGAAAACACTACGTCGTGGGCACGACGCCGCATGGAGGCCATTCGACCGAGCGCCTCACACGGCGTACTTTCGCCTCCCCCACCCCACAAGGTCGTCGAGGCCAAACAAAACATCGAAGACTGAAGAAAAAAGACGAGCTCAAGGCGGGGAGAAGAGAGTACGGGACCCGACCGGAGAAAGGCTTGGGTGAGCCGCCACGCCAAGAAGGCTTCCGCGACCACTGGGGCGCCCCCCGGGCGGAGCCCCCGGCGGGCCCCCCCCGGGTACCCGTATTCGCCGGGGGCTTACCCGAGGCCTGCCCTGCCCCCTTTTTTTACTTTTTATTTACACCCCTCACTTAGTAAACTTAACACCCGAGGCCACAGGGCTCGGTTTTTCTTTTCTCTTATGACGATTATCGATCCGCCCGTCGATTTTTTTCTCTTTCATTAAAACAAAACAAACGCGAATAACGCTACTAAAACACAAGCCAAACCGCTTAATCAAAAGCAAACGGCATAGCTTACAAAAAGGTACCAAACAAAAGCTTTTTACAAAGACGGCGACGGGCTGGGAGGGCGGCCGGGCCCCCCGGGCGCCCCCTTCGGGGGCCGGGGGCTTGGCGGGGGGCGGGGGTTTACGCTTTACCTTGCTGCGCTCCCCTGGCCCTCCGCGCCCCCTTTCCCTCCCGGGTTGCAACACTTAAAACATAAAAACGGGACACCCACGATCCTGGCACGGGGGCCCCCCGCCCGGGGGGCCGCCCCGCCCCCGCGGGCCGGGGTTCAAGGGGGGAGGTGGGGCCGCGCGGGCCCGTTTTTTCTCCTTGGGAGTGCCAACCCTCCCGGTATCCGACCCGGGTCCCCTTACTGATTGCGCCCGAAGGGGCCCCCCTCGCCCCCCCCCGTTCGCCGGCCCGCCTCAGCAAAAAAAAAAAGAGGGGGGAGAAAAAGGGGGGGTAGGGGGTGGGGGGGGGGGGCGGCGGGGGGGGCGGTGGGAGGAAACGGGGGCGGGGAAGGACGCCGGCCGGGGGGGGGGAGGGCTGTTCCCGGGCACCGCCCACCCGGGGCCCCCCCTCGCAAACGAAGCTGCAACCCCGGGAACCGCTCAACAAAAAAAAAACCCACACAAACAAGCAAGTTTAACAAACGACGCATGGAACCACGGAAACGGGCGGCGGAAAAACTGGCTTTGGAAAAGGTAAGGAACACCCTCCCCCTTTTATCAAAACTTTGTCGAACACCCGTGGCGGGCTTTCGCCGCCCCGCCCCCCGCACCCTTGGTATGCCCGTGTCAACCCCCACCGACACCCTTTGTCCACAACGTCGAAATCCTTTCGACCCGAAACACCAACGGCGGCTGCCTACTCGGTACGACCGCGAAACACCCACGCTGTTTCTGGCCCCCCCGCCGGCCCCGGATGCCGACCCCGGCTGACACTTACTCGGGCCCCCGCGCCCCGACGACGCTCCGCGGCCTAGGGCTCCCGGGTCGACCGATACCCCGCCGGCCTCGACACCGCTTCAAAACCCTTCACCCCACGGCCCGGCCGCCCCGACACGCAGCCCCGGGGGGGGGCGGGGGCCCCCCGGGGGGGGGGGCCCGCTGTGCGGCGGGACCGCCCGACACCGACTGCCTCGGGCCTCGTGCTTCAAAGCTTGCCCCCTGCTTTTCGCAGGCCACCGACTAGGGGAACCCCGTCCCTCAGCTTACCCCCGCGGGCACTTCACCAACCACCGACGACCTACAACCGCTGATTCGGGGGCAAGCCCCCGGGTCGAAGACCGAGACAGCGCAGCACCGACGCGAGCTATGTGTCCACAATCAATTAATCAATCAATTAATGAAAAGACAATGCATGAATGTCATGCTGACTCATCACCTTCTCACTAACTCAAAGCTATACTACATTTCTGTTTTGTTAGTCATCTTGTTATAGTTCTCGTTTCGCCAGTGTCAATATGCCCGATATGATCATTTTATCAATCGCAATTGAAAGGGCTTCACTCCCTTATTTGTATACAGTGGGCTGACATTCTCTGGTCCCTGACCAGAACATAACTCAACTACACAAATAGAGTTCTTTTCTCTTAATCCCTCTGGATTACAATATTTCTGATATCAATCTATACTCTATAAATACTCGCATTTCCTCATAATGCAAATGTATGATAATGCAGTGTTTATTAGCTATAAAATAACATCTTATGTACACATATTTTTATAGAAAATAATAACATACAAAAATGTTATTCAACCAATACCATACAATTCATATAAACCAATAATTAACCTAATTAACATTTTATGAAAAAGGCTCCCCGAGAATCCCTACCTCAATTTCGAGAATTGTCGAGCATAACAACGACAGCACGGGCCTTCTTAAAATAGCCATAAAAATATCGACACCTAATCTGAAAATTATTTATCTAGATAGATAGATCTCTTCAATACGAATTCGTAGAATTTCGCGGATCCTAAATCCGAGTTATAGATCAAAAGTTATGATCTATAGAAGTTTTAGAGAGATAAAACCTAGAGAGAGAAAGTGAGGTGAGAGAGAGCTCCGAAAATTGTGGAGATTAAAGGTTGAGGGGATGGTTTATGTAGGGTAGAAAAGGCTCAATGGAATTGTGCCATTTGTCAAGCCAAGACTAAAACTCTATCTTGTGTGTGCCATGTGTCATTCATTCAAAACTCTCTATGCCACCACTTGACACTTGGTCTATGACTAAGTAATATGATAACATCATCAGCAGCCATATGATTCTTGGACACCACTTCTGCTCCAACCAATGGCAAAGTGCCACATGTCACCCTTGACCAATAAGAAAGCGCCACGTCGTAAATTCTAGTTAAACTTCGATAAGTCATTAAAAATAGGTCGGGACTCTGAAAAATTATCCGAAAAATACCACGAACTCGTGGAGACGACTATTTTTCAAGTATGAGATTAAAAATAAAATTTGACCAACTTCAAAATTCTTTAAAATTATTTTGAGACTTAAAAATAAGATATTTAAAATTCGGGTTCTCACAGGATCATTCTCCATCAATCCTAGCCCTTTATCCCCTCATATATATTCTTAAACCTTCTCATTTTCAGCATGAACCAACCCTAGACACCACAAATCCCCAAAATCCTCCCTAGTTCCCTTACCTTTCCTTCCATTTTCCCATTTTTTCCCCTTGTTCCAGTTTCGGGCGCGGTACTGTTCACAGGCGGCTGTTTGCATTCCTCCTCCATTTTTCACCACTTCCATACCTTATCGCACCTCACTTCCTTCATCAAACATCCTCAAAACACCCTCTACTACATCCCCAACCACTTTTCCCTTCCATTCTCTCACATCTACTCACCATCTCATGGGTTTCATCAACAACTTCAAGTTCTAGAAGGCTTGGAGCAAGAGGAGGCAAGGAGGAGACTAAGGAGCACAAGGAGAGGGCTTGCAACCACTTGGTGACAGCAAGGACCAGCTGGCCCACCTTCTTGAGCATCTCTTCACCTTATTTTACTCTCTTTTTGTCTTTGAGTTAGAGAGATTTCATAACATGATGTTATTTGTGATGTATTGTGAGTAGTCCTCTAAGATTGGGGGCTAGGGTTGTGTGCCCTAGCCCATTGATGGTGGATTGAGAAAATAATATTATATATCATCTTGGTTAAAGAATGGATATGCTTGTTGCCTATTTTATTATGTGTTAGATGCATGTGTAGGGATTTGACTAATTCTAAAGCATGTGTTTAATCTACTTTGATTTGAGTGAAACCGGTACCAATAGCTTCCTCTCGGTGAGGCGAGCTCCTATCTGGTTTCAGCTTATCGAATCATTAAGGGACGAGAGAGAATCGAAGAGAGAAAGCCAGCATTTTCCGGCGGGTTTTGCAGCGTTTCCGGCGACTCCGGCCACCATTAGCTTCGATTGAGGTATCAATCTTGATCCTCTATTTAGGCTCTACACGTCTGTAGCTTTAGTTTTCTATTTTAGTTGAGTTTTGGAGAAATCGAATTTGGGATTTATGGCTTGTACGTACGGGTTTGCTGGAGTTAGTAATAGTTTGGGATAACTTTGGTTCTTTTCTGATATTAGGTCAATTCCTTCAATCTGTGTTTGTAAAGTTAGAACAAGAGACTTCAATTACAGTGTAAGTTTGTGGTTTTGGTTAAGCATTGCTTGCTTAAACTCAAGGTAGAAAGCTTGGAATTGCAATCTGGAATTGTGTTTCTCAGTTTTGAGCCAAGAACGGTTTGGTTAAAAACTGTACGTTTGTGTTCATATTTGGTAGTTGTTTCCTTCTGAGAATTTGTAGTAGACTCCCAACAACTATTTCAGAATTGGAATCGCCAAAAGATAATTTTTCTGCATTTAGTTTTGCATTTCTGGATTTTTGACCCAGCGACATTTCCATTAAAAATGGTACTTTTCCTTTGGGAAATTGAAGGCTGTGTCTTCATAAAAGTTGTAGTTGACATCTCAAAGATTATTTAGGAGTTGGAATCTCCTGAAAAATGATTTTTATACATTTAGTTATGAATTTCCAAAGTTATTGATTTGCTGCAGCCACTTCTGGAAAAACTTGCGGTAACTGTTTTAATTGGTTCAATATTTCTGCTTCTTAATTGGTCCAATGAGTGAAGTATTGGAAGCACGAAGTATTTGGAGTCGAGTTGTATTTGTTCGTTATAGTAGAAGTTAAATGATTTGAGATGTTTTGAGTAGAAGAGGGGATGGACTTGAAATTTAGTTTGGAAAGCTGCAAAGGAATTGAGAAATAAGAATTTGGGTGTCCTTAGTAAATATTAAGGGCAAAACACCCAATGGGAAATGTAATGCGGAGCGAAGCACTAGCCAACTATTATTTCGGAATAATTAGTCAAAGCGATTCGAAGTGAGTTGATAAAGGATACAGAATTGAGATTCGATAGATATCAACAAATGGGTTAGTCGCTGGAGTTTAGTTAATCGAAATGCGAGTCGTGTTGGTGCAACTCTTTAGCAGCGTTGGAATCTAGTCCTTCGGAGTACAAATTACAACAACGTCAACGTTGAGCAGAATTGGAATTAAAGCTTGGAAATTCAGGTACGGTGATCTTGGGGAACCTTTTTAAATAATTGGTATACTTAGTGAATTACGGCTTGTTTGTGATGTTTGTATAACATGCTTGTTTGATATACGGTGATTGATATGACTTATATGCAAGCATGAATTACATGTCTAAATGTTTATCTATATTTTTATTCAATTGGCATACATGAACAATCTATGCATGTTACTAATGTCATATTATTATGTTGCATCATGACATACTGAAGGGTTGATAGTTGGGAATGATTTTGATCATGGTATAAGAATGGTGGATGGATATGGAAAGATTGATATCTTTGGAAATAGCTTTTGTGTAGTTGAGTTCGACTCTCGCAGGGACCAGGACAAGGAGAGATAAGGGGGAATATGAATATGATATATGATTATATGAAATTGGGAAACTTTGGCTGGTGACCGAGAGAAGGATAAGATGACTGACAAAAGGGGTATGTGGATTGAATTGTTACGGGTGTTAGATCATGTAATGAAGCAATCAGGGTTACCCCCGGTTGGTAATACACGGTATGGGACGTGTAGGCTCTGCTTGTTTTGTTATATGGACTAACAGGTAGATAAGTGAAGTTCATTTGACATTCATGCATTAATATGATTGTAGTTTTTTTTTTTAATCATAATGTGTTCATAAAAGGTTTGTCCCTACTGAGCAGCGAGGACGAAAGCTCACCCCTACAATAGGTTGTTTTACAGGTATGACTTACGAGTTTCGGAAAGGGTTAGAGACGAGAGTGGATTAGAACATAGAAGACGACGTGAATTCTCTTTGTAAAGATTTTGTTATTTTAAACATTCGTATTTTCTACGATTTCAGAAAAGTATTTGGTTTTGTATTGTCTTTATTTTACTTTTTCTATGCTCACACCTCGGATTCGAATTTCGGTGCTTAAAATCCACCGACACCGGGTCCGGGGCGTGACAAAATGGTATCAGAGCGAACCGGGGATTAGAAACCCAGGATCTGTGAAGGTTTAGTACTATTAGACAGTGAGTTAGAATTACTCTAAGGCGTTAAGTGGTCGAAAGACGATAGTTTTTGTTAAGTATCCGAGACGACAATTTTGTTACCAAATGAGATTTCTAATTTTCAATATGTTTTGGTTTTATACAATTATGATTTTGATTTCAAATGATATTATTTATTTTATCATGTTCCTTATGATTTTGAAATGTTTCCATCGTTTTGGGTTTCAACAAGTTTGTTGGTCATTTTACTTATCTATCTAGAGGAAGTCTAGGGTTGGATGGCATTTCCTAATGCAACCACTCTAGCCTAATTCTATATTTGAGACATTTATCTTCTAATACAAAAGCGTCAGAGAATCCTTGAAGTTCTTAGCTGCAGATGAGAGCTCGGTTCTTGTATCTTAGGTTAAGATCGTCACCTGTACAATTAGGTGTAAATCTTTTCCGAAGATAGCGCTTCTATCTATCTATTTTAAATTCCATAAGTTTTCCTATTCTTGAACTATTTTTTTTATCATTTTTGTCCTTTGACAATTTTATGAAGTTATTCTATTTTCAAAAGAGTTCAAAAGAATTTCCTTGTTTATTTATAAATTTTTTACTCAATTTGAGAGGTTTGTTTTATCTTGAGGATCTTTAGAATTTTATCGTTGAGATACGTTCGTTAAGTGATTTTTAGTCGGCAGAACAAAGGACGCGACACGTTTTGTATTGTTTTCACTTGACGATCAGAGGGTGCTACGCGTAAGTAGGAAATAGTACTTTGTCAATAGATTAGATAATCGGAACAACACGTGTATCCAAGAATTAGTACATTTCCCATTGGGCTGAATGACAGAGCTCCAATTGTAATTGATATAAGTGAACAAAGGAATGGATTTGTTGATACCAGTTGGCGCTGCAATGGAATTGTATCGATGTTCTAGACATCACAAAGGATTACAAGGAATAGTGTAGTTCATTGGAAACCGAGATGATATTTAAGTTGGAAAAGTTAGTATTTTGGATTTTACTCGAGCACCACGTGCCTATTGCACACAAGGGAGGCTCTAAATATTTTATGGTCATTTCTGAGATTAGTTGGGATTAGAAGAAGGAATCTCAATTATGTTTTAAACACATAATTGATATGTTTGGAAGGAAATCTGTGTTTGGATAATTTTTACTTTAGTTTATTCGGAATGGTGAAGCTATGGTTGTTGTACATTGGTATTCACATACGTAGAGTAATTCGATTACTGAAGTATACCGATTGCAAAGCTTGAATTGAAGTTGGGATAAACAACCACTAAATGCTCTTTCTCCTAGTAGGTGTTTTGGTTTCGTGTAAAGAGTAATGTATCTGTTACCCTGGTGACTAAGTGAAAAATGAGTGAATTTGTTAGATTATTGAAAGTACATAGGTTATGAAGTTCAGATTGAACCTTGAGTTATGATTAGTCATTCCCAAGGTTTGGGGAAGACACCTACTACATGGATTGATGAGTTATTTGTCTACTCGATGGAAGTCTATTTCCTAACAAATGAATCGGTGATTCGATATAATTTGATTGCAGTATGAGGAAAGAATTTGTTAAAGGATGCATCAATATTGCCGATCGAACTAATAGAGAGTAAAATGCAAAAATCATTGGGAAACTCTATATGAGGACGAGTGACATGATAAAGAAAGTTAGTAAGAGAAATGTGTCATTTTGAAGATAAGTCAATTGCATGTGTTGGATTGGATATTTGATCAATGAGACTTGATATTGGTAATTGGAAGCTTAATTGGATGAGTGGTGGTTACCTTTGGCGAACAAAATCTTGAGTATGTAGAATTTGTGAAACCCAAGGCAATTTAGGATCGGAAACAACTTGGTTGTTGCTATTTAAGGTGATTGGAAAAGAAGTGCAGAGTATATATTTTTTCGAATGTGTTTAAGGATTTTACATTCGTAGTTGTGTGGTTTGGACTGATCAAAGAAAAAGTAAGCTGTAAACCTTGGAGCAAGTATTCAACTATATTTGGGATAATTTGCCTGCTATGATGTCTAAGACAGACTCAACAACTTACGAAGGATATGAGATAGATCGGTAAATCAGATATCTTGGGTATATCAAACGTGATGTAGAATAAGGAACGATTTTGAGTTTAAAGATATTTATAGGATTGGAAGATTGTTTGTAATCCTAGATCCACAAGATTGGAAGGCTGTGAAGAATTGTTGTGATTTAAAATCGATTTGAAAAGAGAGATGTGAATTGGTATACAGAATACTTCTCAAGAATAATTCTGAATTGAGTTGGTATATTGAGCACATGAAATCGTATTACGTATTAGAATATTAGTTATCGAGGAATCAGAAATCGGTTTAGATGCTTATTGGAATAATAATTTGATTTATGGTTATTCGTCGTGAAGTCGAGAAATCAGTAAAGTCAAGAATGAGCTATGATTTTTCTTAAGTGAACTCTATTGTGTAATTTGATGATGTATATGTTGATGACTAGTGAGTAGAAACTCTTGTTGGGGACTAGGGTTGTGTGCCCTAGTCCAATTTGACTATGTGATGCTTGATTTATGAATAAAATGCCTTTGTGATTGTGTGAATATGTGTGCTTACCTATTTGAATATGTGTTGGTTGCTTGTTCTTAGAATTGACCACTTCTTTGGCATGTTAACTAACCTATCTTGATGAGATTGTGTGGGATTGGTAACCTCACTCACTCAAGGCAATTGGAAGCATATGTGATGAGTTGTAACTTGTTTGAGTCCCTAGTTTCGATGCTTTACGCCTCTTAAGCACTTTAGGAGATTCGGTATTAGGTAACATAGAGGAATCCCCTATGACACCTAGAGAGTTGGAATGACCCATAACATGGCATTTTAATACCTTAGGAACATGGTCCTAGACCCATAACATGGCTAGGATACGGGGCTTGATTCACACACACATTGGCATGATTAATTCGATTGAAGCATTGCTAGTTACATTGGACTTGGGGTTTGCCCGAAAACCCCAACACTTTCTTTATTGTGCACACACATTTATCTTTATTGCTTGCATTTACTTTAATTGCTTGTTTGTTGCCTGCATTTCACCATTGCTTTTCCCAAAACCAAACTTTACTCCACTACATCACTCATTGTCACATACTCACCTTCACTCACTCTTTCCATTTCTCATCTATTCCATCATTGCTAGAGCATTTGATCACACAAATTACCAAGGGATTAAGGAGCCCATCGAACCTCGTTGGAACGACAACCCCTTTCATAAACTATACTTCCCCCATACTTTGACGGTTCGTCAAGTGTGCCCTTAACATAGTCAAAAACCAAGTTGATTCCAAGCGGTAACCCAATGTGCAACGTACGGCCTAGGGGCTTTGCCTTGACTTAAATGACTTTCCGTGTTTTCAGAGGCGAATGGCCAGATCATATGAGAGATAAGCGAGGGGCAGGATTCATTTAGTGGTACTACGGAGGCAAAGCCCCTATCGACTTACGTCAGTCTATAGTCCTCTGAATCCACAACCTGTCACCCAGGGTCTCGACCTAGACACCATCCATGTGCCCCTTACTCAGTTGAGAAAGCACTTAAGTGTTTGGCAATTCTCCAAGTGTTAATAAAGGCCGCCCTCAACCTCAAGTGACCTTAGCAAGGTACAAATGAAGGGTTTAGGCCAATATTAACAAAAGGACCTTACCTATTTCCGTTTCAAGTTACAACTCACAACAACTCAAATAATCAACCATATATAGGACACCCTAAATAAATTACTAAGTGTTACAAAATATATAAACAAGTATAGTTAACAATAATCACAAGTATAAACATCACAAGTATAAACGTTAGGCAATTTTAATCCCCATCGACGGCGCGAAAAACTGATAGGCTAAAATATAGCATCAATTTAAAACCCTAAAAACATTGTAGTAAAGAATAAGTAGGGATCGTTCCAACGGAGATCGAGGGTGTACCTAACAAAGAATGTCACAAAGAATTAATATTAACAAATATAAATATATGTTACACGAAATTAAGGGGGGTTTAGGAATTGTTTACGAAAATTAACCAACTAATTTATAAAAAATGAATTAAATGGAATGAAACAAAGATCATATAAATCACAGCCCTAAGTATACAAACCTACTAATTATCGATAGAAACTAGTTGAAACTTTGGGAGCTTATTGAATGGTATTCTCGATTGTGAATTGGTGAGGAATTGTGTTGTAAAGCCCCTCTATTTATAGGAGAACATGGAACTCAAGCTTTGATCCTAGCCCTTCGAAATTAAATCATTGGATGGCTGAGATTGCTTTGAGTAGTCACCAAGAAATCATTCTCTCCTTCTCCAAATAACCTTGCGGCACAAACCCTAATCCCTTATGCACTTGCCGAAAATCCTCCCTTGTATGTAGCCACAAATGTGTCTTGATGCATCCTTTAAAATCTAAAATTAATCCTTTAAGAAATAGAAGAATTAAAAAGATAAAACTCCTAATCCTTTAAGGACTAGAATTCCTTGCGGCAACTCTTCTTTCTCTTCAAGTAATTGGCGGCACAAACCCTAGGGTTTTAGGATTTGTTGCGTTATCTTCTCCTTGTCCTTCTAGGAGTGTGGCCGGCCCCTTTTCTTCCTTGACAAGTTGCGACACAAACCCTAAATAGATTAGGGTTTGCGTTAAGGACTTCCATGGACATGGGCCTCTTTCTCGTGCTTTGTGATCTTGGGCTTCCTTGATGGATTTGGGCTTCTATCTTGGGCCTCGTGGCAGCTCACCTCTTAATGGGCCCCGAAAAAGCCCATTAAGCTTCGTAATTTTCCGAGCCTCGATTTTCCATTCCGAGCACAAAATAGTTTTCCTGGTTGCACTAGGTTTCCTACTCCCTTTAGGATTCATGTCTTCATTAGGAAAGATTCAAATTAGGAAGGTTTCCTAAAACAATTAGGAAAGTCAAAACATGAAAGTTTCTTAAAAACTTCATTTTCGCACATGCTCGCATTTATATATCATTTAGGGACTCAAAGATAAAAACTAAGCTAAATAGCAAAGTTAACCAATAAAACGCAGCTAAATAGTAGGGAAAATACATTAAAAACGTAGCATATAATGCTCCTATCAATATTGATGGCTGAATTTTATATATTTCATGTTCCATCCCATCTTATTTAATTTATTCTTTGTAGATTAACCATTTAGTTTAGATAAATCAATTTCTTAAACCCCCATTTTACTTTGTACATATGTATATATTTATACTTTATACTTGTTAATAATTCTTGTGACAATTTTTTGTTAGGTACACCCTTTGATCTCCGTTGTGAACGATCCCTACTTATTCTATACTACCGATAGGGTTTTTTTAAATTGACATCGCCTTTTTGGCATATCATGGGGGTAGTTAGATAGAAAGAGTTGGTGTTGTAAAGAAGAAAAGAAGTTGAGAAAATCAAAAAGAAAAGTGGTGTATAAAAATAAAGTTCAAAAGAAAGTCCCAAAGAAAAGAAAATACAAAATAGGAAATTGTTGTTGAGAAAAAAAAAGAGAAAAGGAGAAAGGAAGAAAGAAAATAAAAAATAAGTTGTAGAAAAATAAAAGGTTGGAGAAGAATAGAGTTAGGTTGTTTGATTACGAAAGCATACGTAAAAGAAATGAGTTTCAAAGTCCTTGAATTGTCTTGTGAAGCATTAGGAACACTTGATTTATCCATCCCTTCATTTCATGCTAACCCCTAACCTTTGGCCTCATTACATCCATATGAAAGCTTTTTTGATCCAATAAGTTGTGAATTAATTAGTGGAAACTTGGTGATAAGTTCTATAAGTACATCAATTTAAAAACCATATCGGTAGTATAGAATAAGTAGGGATCGTTCACAATGAGAATCGAGGGAGTACCTAAATAAATAATGTCACAAAGTATTTTTAACATTTATAAAAAATATATATCTAGATTGAAAATATATATCTACATTGTTTAAGAGATTGATTAATTGAAACTAATTAATTAAACTAGAAAGAATAAATTAAATGAGATGGGATGGAACATGAAGAATATAATTTACAGCCACATATACACAAGTTTATCAATCATTGGACCGAAAATTAACCAAGTTCCCTACTCATGAAACCGAAATTAGAATATGTGAAATGCCGAAAAGTCGGTTATCACTCCCCAAATAAAACTTTCCTATGAAAATTAACCTAAGCGAAAGCACCTAGTTTAACCAATTAAACATGCAAAGGTAGCTAATCAAAACATGTTTAATACAAAGAAAAAAGTTGTTAATTAAAGTGCACGATCCATTATAGAAAAGTTCATATGTCCGCAATCCTTTTTACTTGATTTCGACCCGTTTGATAAGCCTTTACTACTTGTGAAGGTAGCTAATCAAAACATGCAAAGGTAGCTAATCAAAACATGTTTAATACATAGAAAAAAGTTGTTAATTAAAGTGCACGACCGATTATAGAAAAGTTCATATGTCCGCAATCCTTTTTACTTGATTTCGACCCGTTTGATAAGCCTTTACTACTTGTGAATTAGAATAAAAATCCTAATTTTAGTACTAATTACATGCAATCATTTTAAGTTTGCAACCTTAAAAAAAACACATAAAAGATTTAATAAAACCGATTCAAGTAAACGGAGTCACATAAGCTACTAGAAGAACTAATTAATTAGGATCCAATAACAAAACAAACTCATATATATAGGCTGGAAATTACATAAATCATGTCATGTTAACTAATACAAAAGATACACAAGCAACAAAGAGGAACTCATAAGAGCAATTAAAGAATAAAGTCGAACTACACCATATGGAAAGCATGAAGAACTCGAAGACCACGAACCCTTGAATCCTTGAAAGCAAGCAACTCAAGGCCGAGATTCTTGTGGTGAAGATGATGATGATGACGTTGAGTAGGGGCTGGTGGTGATGGTGTAGATGACTCCTCTCCTCCTTGAAGTCTTGAAAACCTTAGGTACTAGAGAATGTAAAATATGTTTAGCTAAAAATATGATGTGAGATGGTGTGTTTCTTGTGCCAAGGAGGAGCCTATTTATAGGCTATACACACATGAGGAGCTGAACTTAGCTCACCTAATCCCACAAAGAAAGAAGCATAAAATAAAAGTAGTGGTAGCACAAATCACTCCACTTACACTACACAACACATATAACCTAACACACTATGAAAAAAACTCTTATTAAATTAGTCAATTATCATTTGATAATAGACCACTAACTTATTGATCAAATAAACCATTCCAAAATGCAAATATAGTCAAAAGTATCCCACCTAAAAGCATAAATAATTTAAAAGCTACCAGCAATGAGCTTTTATCACTTGAAACCCAATAATGGCCGTTCCAACGGTTGGATGATTCTGAAATTTTAACTGGTAATACATGACATGCATATACATATGGTCACAAAAGTATAGCTCCATCAAACGGTTGAATTAGGAGATATGGGGCTCCAAAGTTGACAATTCGCAAGGCCCAATAGTCCAATCACAAGTCTGAATTCTCTTGTGGGCTTTGAGACATAGTTGCATTCCTATTCTCCTTAGGATTCCTGCCAAGTTTAAACCCATTTGAGAATTAGGAAAGTATTCATATTAATTTAGGAAAGATTGCAAATGAGAAAATTTTCCAAAAACCAATTTAGGAAAGTCCAAACAGGAAAGTTTCCTAAAATCCTCAGTTTAACTCATTCACAACTTTTTCATCAGTTAGGGAATCAATGATGGAAACTAAGCTAAAATAGCAAAGTTACAAATAAAACACATTCAAAGAAATGGGAGAAACACATTAAAAACGTCACATTTTGTGCTCTTATCAAATTCCCCCACACTTAGCTATTGCTAGTCCCTTAGCAATATCAGCATGCAACCACTCTTTCTTGGACTAAACATATGAAGGTAACAACTCTATTGCCCTTAACATTTGCCTCAGAAATCTCATACTCTCATGGTATCAAGTTTAGCACTAACCAAAAATTGTCACAAGAAATTCGAGAGTTAATTAACAAGCATAGAATCCACATGAACAGGTAAGACTTGGAAGAACAATGGTGATGTAATGGAGCTTAGCATGCTTCAAACAAGTTAAAATCAATGTCACAAAGGTATGCTCTCAATCTTCACTCAGAATCATGGCTCATGCTTAAAAGCTTTTCACTCAAAGATATGTGAGAGAAATAATTGTAAGGCATTCAAATAGCTCACATATATTAATCAAATAAAAGAACTTTAGTGAATAATTAAAAACCTCATGACAAAATGCCAACTACATGCAGAAATGGACCACAACCATATGCTCACTTTTGAAATTTATCTCCACAGATCAAGGACTACCCATTTTAAGGATCAAGAAGCTATTTCCAAGATTGTTGATGTGTGCGTAAAATACGTACACAAAGTGCTTCTAATTACTTGGATTAGGCTTTTCAGAGAGCTTATTTTTATGTTTAATGTACATATTGTGTTTGTGTAGGTTAAATAAGTGTTTCGACACAAAATGATACATTTCGGGTGAATTAGTGCATTTCCGAGAAAAGGACGAAAAGTCAACCGTGACTTTGGGCGAAAAGTCAACATAAGTCAATTCTCGAAATGGAGATTCATTTCCAACACCCGTGTCCATAATTATTTTACATAATTATATTTCTAATTATAATAAATGACTTTAGTTTTATTTAATTTATTTTCCTTTTATTCATTTTATTTTATTTTCTTATTTATTTATTTATTTATTTTATTTATTTATTCCTTTTTATTTTATTAATTTATCTTTTCTTTTGTTTGTGAATAGGACAAATGACAACCATTCTCTACCATCCTTGCCGGCCACCACCAACCGGCCACCTACATCCTCCACCACCATCACTTACCTTTTCCATTATTCCACCACCACTATTCCACTAAGCCACTATTTGCCCGTTTCTTTGGCTTCTACCTCCTTCACCATCTCTCTATCTATCTATTTAATCAGGGCTAGACATCATCTCTTGATCATCATCCTCTCCTCTTCGGGGACTCCTTCCATCTCTTCCTCTTCTTCCTCTCTCTCTTCTCCCTTCTTCTTTTCTTTTTCTTTCTTTCCTCTGTTCTACTCTCTACACCCTTTCTATCTCCTCTGTACACCCATCACCACCAATCTCATCACCCATCACAAGCTGCCGTGCACCGCCGAGCTTAAGTTTCACCACTACTGCCGTACACCCATCCATTGTAGCCACCGCACCTTCACAACAAGCCCAGCGACGCCGCTGCCCTGCTCAGCTTTTAGCTGCCTCAAGAGATCATTGTCGTTGCCCCCCCACTGCCGGCATCAATTCTGTGAGCCCATCTGATTCTGCAGACCCGTGTCTCTATTCCTTCACCACCGGCAATTTCCCGACCCCAAGCACCATCGCCGCGACGCCGCGAACCCAGGGCCCGTCCCTCCGCCGGCGTCCTGTTTTTCCACCACCGGTCTCTCTCTCTCCTCGGAAGCAGCTCACCGTCAACCCTCACCATCGATTCCGATCCCATTGATTTTGCAAAGCCCAGCCCGTGTTCGATCTGCCGTCACCGATTGATCTCTGCTGCTGCCATCGAGCCCAGTCCTCGATCGATCTTCCCAAGTCTCCTCTCGTTCTCTGCTCAGACCACGACTCACTGCAATCACAGACCCACCGTTCCAGATCGCAGCTGCTGTCGCCGGAGCCCGTGCTCGCCAATCACCATCACCAAGGCCGCTTAGTCACCGCGCCGGTGTTCGCTCGATCCACGCCGCCGGCTTCGACCTTCTGCCTTAATCTCAAACTCGTGCCTCCCTCAAGCTCTCTCGGGCTCTCTCTCTTTCATTATCAAACTGAGCAATCTCTCTCCCTTGCTATTCTATATTTGACTTATATTCTATTTGTTTATTAAAATAATTTATTAATTAATTGTTTGGTAAGATATTGCTATTTGCTTTAGTATTTGTTTCTTTTGGTAATTTTAATTATGTGATTTATTCTTGGGAGTTTAATTTTTAGTTATTTATAGTTTAATTATTTTTGTTATTAAAATAATTGTTAGTTAGTTTAGTTTAATTAATTGTTGTGTGTTTTAAAATAAGAAAAATCCTAAAAATTGTTATTTGTGTTAAGAAAATTAGTTTACATTTTACTAATTAGGTTTTAGGCCTCAAATCCCCGTGGTTCGACAATCCCGAGTCTAATTTACTATTTTCTATATTTTGACAACCAATCAAATGGCGCCGTTGCCGGGGATTTAGGTTTAACTTTGATTTATTAGTATTTGTAACCGAATTTTTCTTGCAATTTCCTATTTTGTTTTATTTTTGTGAGTTTTAATTTTTTGTGTGCAATTTTTGTATTTTTCTTTGGTTCTTGTTTACATTTTTCTTGGAATTTTTTTAGGTACATATTTTTCAGCTATGGAACAGTGGAATTATTCTTGGGATGATTCTAGAAACTTCGAGCATCCGTGGTACTTTCCAAATCAATGCATCGAGCCGTCACACCCATCACTTTCTTTACTTGAAGAAATGACAGCTCAATTGCAAAATTCTTTAGCGGATGACGAGGAACAATGGCGTGAAACTCAAGAAAGAAGTGCAAAGATCGATCAATTGATAGAGCAATTTGAGGCCAACCGTTTATTTGAGCACGATCAAGAACTGACAAATCTGCAACCATGTGAGTTCTTTGATCCAAATCCCGTACTTGTGCATAATGGTGATTTTGATGTGCATTCATGTGAGGTTAAGAGGGAAGAAAATGTACCTCTTAACCATGTTGATAATATTGTTATGCATCATAATTTCATATTAAAGGAGGATGGGAACCGGGAGGAAGAATTAGTACTCCCGGAAATGGATTGGATGATTGTGATGTTGTGCTCTCAAGGAGTAAAAAGGGAGTGAATAAAGCTGCTGATAAGAAAAAGAAAAAGAAGAAGAAGGGGCTAATGACCGAAGTGTTCAATATTTTCAAGAAAGCGGACGTGAATCTTCCTCTGCTAGATCTCATCGGTCGAGTACCAGCATATGCGGGAATTTGTCAAGAATCTATGCATGCACAAGAAGAAATTCCTTGGTGAGGAGAATATTGTGCTCAAAGAGGAGGCAAGTGCAATCATTCAACGAAGGGAATCACGTGACATTCATGATCCTACGAGCTTTGTTATTGGGTGTACAATTGGTGACAAATCTTTTGATGGAGCTCTTATGGATATGTGCACGTGCATCAATATCATGCCTTTAGCAACGTTCCGGAAGCTAGCCATTGGCACCATGCAATCTACTTCAATCTCAGTGCAACTTGCAGATGAGACATTCAGAATGCCGGTGGGAATTGTGGAAGATGTGTTGGTTAGAGTCGACAAGTTCATCCTTCCAGCAGATTTTGTGATTTTGGATACGGATGAAGACCCCAAGATAGAGAGTGGATTGCCTATCATCCTTGGTAGTCCCTTTATGGCCATTGCCGGTGCGAAGATTAATGTTCAGAAAGGCACCGTGAAGCTCAAAGTCTTGGGGGAAAAAGTCAAGTTGCAAGTACTCCAGCCTACCTTTCCACTTAGTGTCATCAAGGAGGTGTTTTCAGTTGATTTGGTGAAGGGGAATCAAGCAAAGAGTGAAAGGATTTTCGGTCCTTTAAATCCTCCCAAGCCTAAGGTTGAAGTTCATCCTTCTATTGTGGTTGAGAAGCAAGAGCTACCAGAGTTCTCTTATTCTGATGATGATGACATGTTTGATGAGTTTGTACACTCATATGTGCATGATGATATTGATTTTGCTGCTTCTACATATGAGTCTGGGCTTGACAGTTTTGGTGTCCCTATGCCTGTTCACAAAGTTGAGGCATCATTAGCTTGTGTCCTTCCTGAATTGGACATGGATCCTCACTTCATGTGTCAACAAACTTCAAGCTTCGAACAAGTGCACAAACCTGTTGAGTCTCTATCTACCCAAAGGCAAGAAGTTGTGAAGCCTACTTCCACCATTCAGGAGTGTGATCGAGGAATACCGCCTACACCTTATATTCCTCCACATAGGCGAGGATTATTACCTACCCCGTTCGAGTCATTCAAGATGAGAAGCCCACCATGCAGTGAGGTACAACTCGAGGCGATCCAATGCCTTAGAGAGATTTTGGGGATTGGAGTAAACAGGATGAAGACTCATGAATGTCATCCATATTTGAGCTGTTTAGATGGAAGGCAAATGTACTTTGCACCACCTTGACCCTAGAGTGTGAGAAGACCGGCTTTGAGGTCTATAAAAAGAAGCGCTCATGAGGAGGCAACCTCACATTTGCTCTTGCTTGAAGTCTTCATAGTTGATCATCACCAAAGGTCGTGAGCTTATGGATCGCAAGGCCTCGAAGCCTTGTTTGTTGATGATTGATGGTGATTATTTCGGAAAGCATGCACTTCAAGGGGGAGCATTTCTATCATTTTCTATTTTATTGGTTGCATGTTTATTTTTCGGTTATTTATTTAAAAGAAAAAAAAATGTGTTTTACTATTTGTAAATAATACTTGTAAATATTTTGTTATACTTACTAATTTTACTTGTAAATATTTTTGTTACACATACTTAGTAATAATTTTACTTAGGTGTCTTTTGTATAGTTGATTATTTAAGTTGTTGTAAGTTGTAACTTGAACGGAAATAGGTAAGGTCCTTTTATTAATATTGGCCTAAACCCTTCATTTGTACCTTTTTAAGGTCACTTGAGGTTGAGGGCGGCCTTTATTAACACTTGGAGAATTGTCGAACACTTAAGTGCTTTCTCAACTGAGTAAGGGGCACATGGATGGTGTCTAGGTCGAGACCCTGGGTGACAGGTTTTGGATTCAGAGGACTATAGACTGACGTAAGTCGATAGGGGTGTAAGCCTCCGTAGTCCACCAAATGAATCCTGTCCCTCGCTTATTCTCATATGATCTGGCCATTCGCCTCTGAAAACACGGAAAGTCATTTAAGTCAAGGCATTGCACCTAGGCCGTACGTCCACCTTGAGTTACCGTTTGGAATCAACTTTATTTTTTAACTATATTTTGGACAATTTAACTTTACTTGTAAATAAAATTTACTTAGACATAGGAAAATTTATTTATTCATTTGGTATAGATAATTTGTGATATTTTCTAACTTTGTAAATACTTTGTAAATTTTATTACTTGTGTTTATTTTTACTGTTTATAATTTTTGTTACAGTTTTGCTTTTGGGTTTGTTGTTTGTTTGTTATTGGGCCTCATGCCCATTTAGTGTGTCAGGCCTGTTAGTTTTTAGGCCCATTAGTTAAACCCACCAATAATGGCCCGTACTCTACGCGGCCAAGCCCACTTTAAGGCCCAAACCATTCCGATGGCCCAAGCCCGTTTAAAGTGTCGGCAACCGTCAGCGCGTGCGTCTCACGCGTTTTCACTGTTCACTTTACGACTTTTCGTAAAGTATTAAAAAAATAAAATAAAAAAAATAAAAAATAAAAAATAAAAAAATTTGATTGGGCCGACGCACGACTTTTGCGTCGGCCGAATTGTTTAATAAGCCGCATGCGTTTTCACTGTACGCTTTGCGACTTTCGTCGCCCGATCCGCAATTTGCGGGTCTTCTCGTCTTTGGCACGTGTGCGAGCGTGTGCGCGTCTTTCCCCTTCCCTTCGTTTGCGTTAGTTTCCTTAGGACATTTCACGTTTTCCCTTAGTCTCTCTCTCTCTCTCTCTCTCTCTCTCTCTCTCTCTCGTTTTCTCTTCGTGTTCTTCATCTCGTTCTTCGGTTTTTCCCGAGAAAACCTCCCAAATCCCAAAAGCTATCCTCCCTTCCCAACCCGAAATGGCCAAACGAGTGAATTCTTTCGGTGATTTGTTTCGGCATGGGTCCTTCGAGAACCCCGATCTTTGAAGGTCCGGGTGAAATAATTCCACCGAGCATGCTCGATAGCGCCGATGCTAGCATGCCGACCGAGCCACAACCACAACCACAACCGCAACCACTACCCCAAGCACCAATCACGGTTCTTGATCCACCTACCGAGCCGGAAGCCGCTCCCGTCTATAGGAGACTTCCGAGGACGAAATACACCAAGGCTCGGAGAGAAGCACTTGGCGGCTTTCTTTGCGGTGTATTCTCACCCCACGAAACCACAACGAGAAAGATTTGGTCCAAAAATCGGACTAGAAGAAGACCAAGTCTATTATTGGGGGTCGAGAAATAGGAAGAAGTTCGGTATCCGGTCTTCGAGCAGCGTATTCTTAGAGCTAGAGAGAACAAACGATCAGCCGGTTAGCAAGAACGAGGAGCTTCAACTGCAGAATCAACGACTCGTCGATGCTCTCCACGGCGGCATCCGTCCCCGATTGCGGAGGTCCCGTTCCGCATTCGATGTGCCTAGGCGAAGGCTCGAAGTTGTTCCTCCACAACAAGAGCCTCTTCTCGAGTTGTCCGATGATTCGATCGACTTGGACCACTTGAGACGGGATGTGCGGAGCCTCGTGCCTACACTTATCGAGCGCCCATCCGTACCGTGCCATCTACTCTTCCGGGACCTGCTCGCTGATCTTGTCGGAGTCCACACCGACTTGATCTCGGATATCGCCCGCAAGGCCAAACACGAGCTCATGCTCGTGGCCATTGCCGGTTTTCCTTTGTGGATATCTTCACCGACTCCCGACACTTCTATTCATCCCGAGACTCTAAATAGGGCCGAGTACTTGCGAGTGTTTCAACGTGGCGAGCCCGCGCCATACTTCAAATCGGAATCCTCGAGACACTCGGCAACCATCCACCTTCATCCGACCACCATTGTTGAGATCTTAATGGATGTTGGTCGATGGTTGCCCGTCTTCTGTAGCATGATCACAAACGCTCAAACTGTTGGAGATCTACCCTCCGACAACGCGAGAGCTACGAGGAGCGAAGCAAGTGATGTCGGCCGAGTTTTTGGTGCCATCTAACATCGTTTCGACTCGTGAAGTCCGGTTTGTTAGGTACTCCCACCTACAATTGGATGGAAGTTGGATCGTTGTGGATGTCTCCGTGGATGAACTGCGCTCAAATCCGAAGCCTTCGTGAGATCTATATGCCGAAAACGCCCCTCCGGATGCTCGATTCGAGACTTGCGGAATGGATCTTCCTTAGTTACTTGGGTGGAGCACGTGGATGTGCGCGAGAAGGAGATGAAGGCCATTTTCGAACCCTTTGTTCATTCGGGGTTCGCTTTTGGTGCAAAGCGTTGGATCTCAACTCTCCAACGACAAGCCGAGCGCTACGTGTGCGTCACGGGGATCCACACTTCACCCGTGACTCTATCATTTCGCCCGAAGGAAAAAGAGGCCTAGCGGAAATGGCAAACCGGATGGCGATCTGTTTCTTCAACGACATCGCAACTCCACGTATCATCACCTGGACTTGTTCGAACCGAACAAGAGACACTCGGATGGAGGTCGGGACCAACAAGCGAAGGGGAGATCCGAGCAAGCCCCCGGAGTCAATCGTACTGCTGGTTGTTCGTCGTGCATCTTTCCCATCACACCGGGATCTTTGAGTTCCTCAAAGATGTGCATACGAGACCACCGTGGGATAGTATGTCGATGGACGGCTCGGAACGTGTGCTAGCAAACTTCACCATCGGTCTTGACCCGCGGAACCGGATTTCGGTGCTCGCCGTAGATAGTCACAACGACTTCCTCATTCTTCGGGAGTGTTGCACCGATGCAACGGGGTCGTCTGTGATTTATGCGCCGATCAACCATTCCATTCTCCGAGTGTTTGTTATGTGGAGTTCAACCGGAGCCATTTCCGCTTATGTCTTCGGGCTTCTCCATTCCGCCTAACGTATCCGGAGCCATTCTTGACGGAACACTGCTGACTATGGTGTTCCGGATCTCGGTGAAGGCTACATCGGCTAAATCTTCCGTGGAGTCGGCAACTACCCTCGTCCAGGACACACTTCAAAGGATCAAAGCCGCAGTCAACTAAGGAGCATACGTTGGATGCAAGGCCCTGCTAGCCTTGTTTGTGACTGTTGGTGACTTGCTTCGGGAGGAGCTTCACGATCTACAAAGGGGAGTTTTTCTTTAATTTATCTGTTTTTCATTTGTATAAATGTTGTGTGTTTATTTATTATGTGTGTTTAAATTCAATAACCATGCTTGAATTTTTCATTTTCGTGAAATATTTGTCTAACATTGAGGACAATGTTTAATTCAAGTGTGGGGGGAAGGTTTATTAAAAAGAAAAGAAAAAATTTGAAAATTTGAAAAAATTCAAAAAAAAAATAATTTACTTGTTTTCGTTTTCTACGGTAACAATATATCGACTAGATCATACTCACTCCCTTGGTAGCGTTGAACCTACCATTGCACTAAGTGAGTCCCTGTGGTCACGTATTGTTACGTAAATTGAAAAAAAAATCAAAAAAAATCTGAAAAATTACAAAAATATTTGCTTCTGTTTGTGCGTTTGTTTTGTGATTTCCAACACCGATGATGAGATTGAATTTAATTGTTTGAGATGAAAGCATGTGTAGGTCTCCTGAACTTCATGTTTTAAATTAAATTGCTATGGGACATTGCATGTACACCATTATTGTCAGATTGATGCATTGAACTGTGAGAAGCATAGAGAGACTTGTGTGAACTATACATGCCATACTGTGAGTTTTGAGCCCATTGAAAGTGCATTCATAGTTCTTAGCACTTTGTTCTTCATGTGTGATCACTCTTATGTAATATGTATCTCTAGAACTTGCATAATATCTTGTCGAAACTCTCTGTCATGCATGATACATCTTGGAAATGATTAAGGCATTAGGAATCCACCATAGCCAAATGAGCATTTGTCCCTAAATATTATCATTAGTTTGCCATTTTGTGCCTATATATTTAGCGTTTCGTTTCTTCACACCATAAATGTCTACCCTGAGCTTAAACACTTGCCTTACCCTTTCTGAGCTATTTTAGTGAGCAATCCGAGATTACTTATGTTCGATGCTAAATTGATATGTTCCGGGGATTTGAAAAACAATAAGTGTGGGGGTGTGACTTTGTAATTTGTTGTTTCTATTTCTGTTTCGAAAAGAAAAAAAAAATTATTAACAAAAAAAAAAAAAAAAAAAAAAGAAGAAGAAGAAATTTCGAAACGAAACAAAAAAAAAAAGTGTGTTATTAGTTTCATTTGAATTCAATAAATGTGTTTAGGTGAGTAATTGTTTAGAATGAGTTTAGCATCTCACTGTTTCTAATATTGTTAAATCTCAGCTGTGATTGCTCGGAATTTGTGATTCCTTTCCATTTCATTTCTATAACCCCTCGCCCTAAGCCACATTTCACCTGAATAAAAGTCCTTTTGATTCAAGATGTTTTATGCATGATTTGTGGAGATAAGATTGACATGCAAGCATATGGCGGCATTTGCATAAGTTTGCTTGAGTGATAGTGTAGCTAACCTATAAACACTTGTGTGAAAATCAGAGAGAATATCTTGTGAGTTTTTTGTTAGCATTGTTTCGATATGCATGCTTACTTTGGTGCATTGAAATGACAATACTTCACACACGACACCTTTGCTTATGTCCCGTAGCTGAAAATATTTTGATACCTAACTTCTTTCATCTCTAATCCGATTGTGTTCTCTGAGGTAATTGTTGGAAAATTGTATATGTGTTTCCCTTTTGCTTTGTTTTTGTTCGTGTATTTTTGTTCTATGTTTGCTTGAGGCAAGCAAAGTTCAAGTGTGGGGGTGTGATGTGTGCGTAAAATACGTACACAAAGTGCTTCTAATTACTTGGATTAGGCTTTTCCGAGAGCTTATTTTTATGTTTAATGTACATATTGTGTTTGTGTAGGTTAAATAAGTGTTTCGACACAAAATGATACATTTCGGGTGAATTAGTGCATTTCCGAGAAAAGGACGAAAAGTCAACCGTGACTTTGGGCGAAAAGTCAACATAAGTCAATTCTCGAAATGGAGATTCATTTCCAACACCCGTGTCCATAATTATTTTACATAATTATATTTCTAATTATAATAAATGACTTTAGTTTTATTTAATTTATTTTCCTTTTATTCATTTTATTTTATTTTCTTATTTATTTATTTATTTATTTTATTTATTTATTCCTTTTTATTTTATTAATTTATCTTTTCTTTTGTTTGTGAATAGGACAAATGACAACCATTCTCTACCACCCTTGCCGGCCACCACCAACCGGCCACCTACATCCTCCACCACCATCACTTACCTTTTCCATTATTCCACCACCACTATTCCACTAAGCCACTATTTGCCCGTCTTTGGCTTCTACCTCCTTCACCATCTCTCTATCTATCTATTTAATCAGGGCTAGACATCATCTCTTGATCATCATCCTCTCCTCTTCGGGGACTCCTTCCATCTCTTCCTCTTCTTCCTCTCTCTCTTCTCCCTTCTTCTTTTCTTTTTCTTTCTTTCCTCTGTTCTACTCTCTACACCCTTTCTATCTCCTCTGTACACCCATCACCACCAATCTCATCACCCATCACAAGCTGCCGTGCACCGCCGAGCTTAAGTTTCACCACTACTGCCGTACACCCATCCATTGTAGCCACCGCACCTTCACAACAAGCCCAGCGACGCCGCTGCCCTGCTCAGCTTTTAGCTGCCTCAAGAGATCATTGTCGTTGCCCCCCCACTGCCGGCATCAATTCTGTGAGCCCATCTGATTCTGCAGACCCGTGTCTCTATTCCTTCACCACCGGCAATTTCCCGACCCCAAGCACCATCGCCGCGACGCCGCGAACCCAGGGCCCGTCCCTCCGCCGGCGTCCTGTTTTTCCACCACCGGTCTCTCTCTCTCCTCGGAAGCAGCTCACCGTCAACCCTCACCATCGATTCCGATCCCATTGATTTCGCAAAGCCCAGCCCGTGTTCGATCTGCCGTCACCGATTGATCTCTGCTGCTGCCATCGAGCCCAGTCCTCGATCGATCTTCCCAAGTCTCCTCTCGTTCTTTGCTCAGACCACGACTCACTGCAATCACAGACCCACCGTTCCAGATCGCAGCTGCTGTCGCCGGAGCCCGTGCTCGCCAATCACCATCACCAAGGCCGCTTAGTCACCGCGCCGGTGTTCGCTCGATCCACGCCGCCGGCTTCGACCTTCTGCCTTAATCTCAAACTCGTGCCTCCCTCAAGCTCTCTCGGGCTCTCTCTCTTTCATTATCAAACTGAGCAATCTCTCTCCCTTGCTATTCTATATTTGACTTATATTCTATTTGTTTATTAAAATAATTTATTAATTAAATGTTTGGTAAGATATTGCTATTTGCTTTAGTATTTGTTTCTTTTTGTAATTTTAATTATGTGATTTATTCTTGGGAGTTTAATTTTTAGTTATTTATAGTTTAATTATTTTTGTTATTAAAATAATTGTTAGTTAGTTTAGTTTAATTAATTGTTGTGTGTTTTAAAATAAGAAAAATCCTAAAAATTGTTATTTGTGTTAAAAAAATTAGTTTACATTTTACTAATTAGGTTTTAGGCCTCAAATCCCCGTGGTTCGACAATCCCGAGTCTAATTTACTATTTCCTATATTTTGACAACCAATCAATTGTAATGGGGTGAAGGCTCACGATTTAACAGAAACAAAGGATAGAAAATCACAAAGTATCCTAAAAACCTAGTAGAGAAACCAAACAACCATGTCTTTCATTCAAGGGCCAAATGCGCTCATGTTGGGCCCAAACTTTACTTTAAACACATATGACAAAGGACAAAGGCCAAGTATTTCTTTATTGGGCCTTCACTTCAAAACAACCTCCTAAATCATCGGGAAATGAGACATTAATCCTTTTTTTTTTCTTTCTCAAATCTTTTGCCGTATACATCTTTTTTTTTTATTACGGCACACATGTGTAATGAACAAGTCTATCCCTTCCCCCACACTTATTTTCTTCAATCTCCTCTTTTCTTTTGTTTTTCAATCACCAAAATTTTTGGTCACCAAAGCATAGCTCTACTAAGCTTCTCAAACAAGGGTAGAGATATGACTATAGTAAGGTTCAGGGTAGGATAATGCGGGTGATGAAAGAAAAGGTTAAATGTAGGCTCAAAGAGGTTTAACTAAAGGGGTGCACACACATGTACACAAATAAGGGACACATGGCTATTTGACATTGGTGGAAATCCTAAGTGCCTTCAATCCTTTCCAAAATCAGGGTATATTATGACTATAAGTTTCAAAAAAATTCAAAAGCAAGTTCTAGTAAACTCTCTAGTCCATTAAAGTTCTATGGCATGCAATTGATCAAATACAAAGAACAATGAGGTTAACAACGAATTTAAGCCAAGAAAATATGATTTTGTTCAACTCTCAACAAAGAAAGCACATGTATAGCTCAAACGCTCACATATGGTTTATTACCAAATTGGAAATGATTGGGGCACTAGATAAGCACCATGGCCAAACTAACATTCATCCCTTAAACACTACTCCACTAGGACCAACCCATTTGAGCCACATTCATCATTTAGCCTTTCACTTCACCACCCACATCACCCTAACCCATGTTTTAACTTAAAACACGAGCCACCCTTGTTCCGAAATGTTAATAGGACAATGATTGTGACTTCTTGTTTCTTATATGCTTGGGAAATCTATGGGATTGTACAAAATGGCAAGTGTGGGGGTAGTTAGATAGAAAGAGTTGCGGTTGTAGAGAAGAAAAGAAGTTGAGAAAATCAAAAAAAGAAAAAAACGTGGTGTATAAAAATAAAGTTAAAAAAGGAAGTCCCGAAGAAAAGAAAATACAAAATGAGAAATTGTTGTTGAGAAAAAGAAAGAGAAAAGGAGAAAGGAAGAAAGAAAAAAAAAGTTGTAGAAAAATAAAAGGTTGAGAAGAATAGAGTTAGGTTGTTTGATTACGAAAGCATATGCAAAAGAAATGAGTTTCAAAGTCCTTGAATTGTCTTGTGAAGCATTAGGAACATTTGACTTTCCATTCCCTTCATTTCATGCTAACCCTTAACCTTTGGCCCCATTACAACCATGTGAAAGCTCTTTTGATCCAATAAGTTGTGAACTAATTAGTGGAAAGATGGTCTTTGAGCAAGCTTATGGGGACGTTGCTTTTGGTTATGCTTTGAGAGTAAACATTTAACCCTAAACACAAGAGCGGAAATATTTAGTGAACCATGTGAGTTTAGCGGTTAAGCTTGTCAATATATGCTAATTTGATTGCTCTTGATTAATCTTCGCCATGGCTAGCACACACTACACCAAACATGCATTGAATACATATCTTAATCACTTGGCAAAGCATGATGTTTATGTTGTGTGCTTGATTGAATCTTGATGAATGGCTTAGTGGGCTTATTGAGGATATGGTTGGAAAGGCAATTGAATTTGTGTTGATTGCATTGTTGATTCTATTTGCTTGAGGACAAGCAAAGCTTAAGTGTGGGGGTGTGATTTGTATGTGATTTGCATACAAATTAGGCCTCTCGATCATCATCATTATTGTGCTTGTCCAATGGCCATTTGTGAGTCTCTAATCCTTGTTTGCACACTTGTAGGTAAATTGAACATCGGAACGATATTGAGATCAAAAGGGAGCATTTTGGAGCATTTTAGTGGATTTCCGCAAAAGACGAAAAGTCAACCCGAGGACCAAAAGTCAACTCGTGGTCAACCCCGACTTTGGAGCATCAAAGAGTCAAATGCCGAGTCCCGAGAATGAAGCATATGCGAATTCCGGAAGATTGACCGAGAAACCGAAAAGTCAACCATGGTCAACTCCGAAGGTCAAAGTCAAGGTCCAATCAAGGTCGACCTTGTGATTCACGAAATGTGCTCCCACATCATCCCCCCCCCGAAAGCGACCACAAATATACCTAGATTTGGTGAGGTGACATGTAATAATTAAACTATATTGATTTATTCCTCCAAGAAACTTTTTGACCTTTCCATTTACCACACTTCCCCATAGAAACTACCCTTCATTAAACCCTTTGAGCCTTAGGCCATTAAACCCTATACTTCATCCTAACCCTTTATTCTTTCCCCCCTTCATCCTATAAATAGCTTAGTATTTGCCTCATTCTCATCAAGAGAGATACCAGGTCACTTCAGCCCCAAAAATCCCTCATTTTTCCTCTCCCCACCCTTTCCGCTTCTCTCCGTTTTTCCCTTTTACCTAGCCTCTGCACGCTCGTCGACCCGGTCGACGACTTCTGTCGAAGTTTGGTTTAAGGGGGGGGGGGTGTGGTTTTGCTAGGTGTATTATAAAACAAACACAATCCGTCGCTTCTGCTCATTTCTGACACGCCCAAAAGGAGCATCAATTTTAAAAAACTCTATTGGTAGTAGTATAGTGCATAGTAGGGTATCGTTCACAACGGAGATCAAAGGGTGTACCTAACAAAAATGTCACAAGAATTAAATAAAATAAAGAATTATTATTAACAAGTATAAAGTATAAATATATACATATGTACAAAGTATAAAGGGGGATTGAGAGATAAATTGAATGAAATAAATTAATTAAATTACAAAGAATAAATTAAATATGATGGGATGAAACATAAAGAATATAAAGTTCAGCCACAAGTATACAAGTTTACCAATTATTGGACCGAAAATTAACCAAGTTCCCTAGCCATGAAACCGAAATTAACATATGTGGAAAGTTAGAAGCTAACCATTCCCCAAATAAAACCTCTCTACGAAAATTAACCTAAGTGAAAGCACCTAGATTAACCAATTAAACATGTCATCTTAGTCTAGAAAGCTAGCTAGTCAAACCATGTTTAACGCATAGAAGAAGAGTTGTTAATCAAAGTGCACGACCCATTATAGAAAAGTCCATATGCCCGCAATCCTTTTTATTGGACACCGACATTTGTCCAAAGCCTTTACTACTCGTGAATTAGGTTTCCAAAACTATTAGGTGAATTGTAATCCCTAACTCTAGCTCCAATTATATGCAAATATTATAAGTATCGATCCCTATAACATAAGCACATAAAAGTTTTCTATAAAACAGAATCAAGTAAACGGAGTCACATAAGCTACTAGAAGAACTAATTAATTAGGATCCAATAACTAAATAAACTCATATATATAGGCTGGAAATTATATAAATCATGTCATGTTAACTAATACAAAGAATAATCAAGCAACAAAGAGGAACTCAATAGAGAATTTAAAGAATAAAGTCGAATTACACCATATGGAAAGCATGAAGAACTCGAAGACCACGGATCCTTGAATCCTTGAAAGCAAGCAATCCAAAGCCGTGAACTCGAGGTGATGATGGTGATGAACACGTTGGTTGATGGCTGGTGGTGATGGTGACATCTCCTTCTTCTCCTCCTTGAAGCCTTGAAAATCCTAAATACTAGCGAATGGAAAATATGATGTGAGAGGGAGAAGAGAAAGAGGAGGGTTTGTCCCTCCCCATTGGGGTGTGTTTGAAGAGAAGAATGAGGCTGCTATTTATAGGAGAATGGAGAGGAAGAAGAAGACAATGCAAGAAAAAAGAAAGAAAATGAAGAGAAGTGGAATGTGAGTGGTAGAAAAGAAATGGTAAGTGGAATGGTGGAAATGTAGTCATATGACAATGAACCATTTATTTAGGTAAAAGAAATCAAACACTAATGGTATGGAGAGAAAGAAACAAAGATAGTGTGGTGAGATGGGTGGAAATATGGGGGTGAGTGGAGCATTGAGAATAAAAGAAGAGGAAAGAAATAAAAAGCAGACAACACTGAGCAGTGCGCACTTAGAGTGGAATTCTGGACGTTTGAACGGTTGGCTGATTCTGAACTTTTAATGTCGAACACCTAACATCCACATGCAGCGTGTATCAAAAATACAGCTGAATCCAACGGTGAAATTGGGAGATATGGGCTTCGCAAGTTGACTAATCTGCACAGGCAAAATGTCCGAAAATCTGGGCTTAGGCCTTTCCTCATGCTTTGTGAACCCGGGCCTTCCTTCATGGATTTGGGCCTTCATTTTGGATTTGGGCCTTCACCTTGGATTTGGGCCTTCATGTTGGGCCTCACGGCAGCGCACCTCTTAATGGGCCTCGAAAAAGCCCATTAGACTTCGTTTCTGCACATGTTCACATTAATACATCATTTTCGACTCAAATATGGAAACTAAGCTAAAATAGCAAAGTTACAATTAAATCATAGCCAAATAGTAGGGAAAATACATTAAAAACGTCACACTTTGTGCTCCTATCAATTTCCGCCGCCTCTGCCACTTCCACCACCATTTGGGCAGCTGGGGATCATCACCAAACATCAAGGACGTCATCTAAACCCAAGGAGAAGAAGGAGACACCATTGATTGAGCATTTCTCATCCTTTCTCTCTCTTGTACTCATGATTATAGCTTGCTATTGTATTTGGATGATGTATACCTTGATGGATTGTGAGTAGTTACCTTTGTTGGGGACTAGGGTTGTGTGCCCTAGTCCAATTTGACTATGTGATGCTTGATTTATGAAAAAAATGCCTTTGTGATTGTATGAATATGTGTGCTTACCTATTTCAATATGTGTTGGTTGCTTGTTCTTAGGATTTACCACCTCTTTGGCATGTTAACTAACCTATCTTGATGAGATTGTGTGAGATTGGTAACCTCACACACTCAAGGCAATTGGAAGCATATGTGATGAGTTGTGACTTGTTTGGGTCCCTAGTTTCGATGCTTTACGCCTCTTAAGCACTTTAGGGGATTCGGTATTAGGTAACTTAGAGGAATCCCCTATGACACCTAGAGAGTTGGAATGACCCATAACATGGCATTTTAATACCTTAGGAACATGGTCCTAGACCCATAACATGGCTAGGATACGGGGCTTGATTCACACACACATTGGCATGATTAATTCGATTGGAGCATTGCTAGTTACATTGGACTTGTGGTTTACCCGAAAACCCCAACATTCTCATACATTGCACACACTTTACATTATTTACTTGTTTGCTTTCCTTACTTGTTGGTTGTTTCACTTCATTTGCATCATTATCTTTCCAAAACCAATCTTGACACCACTACATCACTCATTGTCATATACACACATTCATTCACTCATTCCACTTCTTGTCTTTTCCATCATAGTTAGAGTAATCAACCATACGTACTACTTGGAAATTGAGGAGCCCATCGATCCTCGTTGGAACGACAACCCCTTTCATAAACTATACTTACCCCATACTTTGACGATGAGTCACACATAGTCATAAACCTGTATAACTTCCAAATACAGTTATAGGTGATATACCAAGATCATGACCATAATAATCAACCAACAACATGAAGAGAAATTTTTTTTTCTGGAATCCATAATTTACCTCGAATCATACTAAGTTTCAATAACGAGGTTTTCAATCCTCAAAAACTTCTCAAAAGTCTGTCCATACACCTCAATTAGAGCTACCCTAAGCTCAATGAACTATACTTGAGCGTAACCCTCACACATTTGATGATTAAACCAATACCAAAGAGTATATGATGGGGAACCGCTGCAGACGGGCCATCACTCGGTAGTACTAATCATCATCAAGCATGTGACATAACACTCAGTGTCTAGTCCAAACACTATACACCACTCCAAAGCACCCCCTTCACACACACACCCAATAATATACCATCACCATCAGAGTTATCCTCAGCTCTCATACTACTCCACTGAGCTATAAAGCACACACACATCTTAAGTCATCCTAAACCCAAAGAAGTAACACTTGCATCAAAAACTTCCCTAAGAGAGCTACACAAAGCTCATCCACTTCTCTAGAGCATTCCATAGCTCATGAAACAACACTTGTATCAATTACTTCACTAACTGAGCAACACCAATCTAACTCCTTCACTCATGTAGAGCATTTCATAGCTCTGATACCAAACTATCACGCCCCGAATTTCCGACAAATCAAATAAGGCTTTTCGCCTTTAATCACCATTAAATTCGGAACGTGAACCATGGATTACCAAAATACAAATGCACATATATATATTTTTTTTCCTTTTTAAATATGTGCATAACCACCAACCCATGCTCTACCACAATGTAATTACTGACTCGTTCTTTAGAGTCGAATATTACATTCCATAATTTACATAATAAATTGGCATTATGCAAAATATTAAGTAAATTCACCTACAGAGTTTATTATACAGCGAAAGACTAATAACACCAGCAACTCCAAAGCTCCTTCAACTCAACTCTTAATTATCCTCACCTGCAGGATAAACCCCTACACCGTCGAATAGTGTACCCGGATATAAGACAACCCGGTCAGCTTACGAAGCTGGTATGAGTAACCACAATTTCTACTTACAAGAACCATTCCACCAATATTGCATGCAACAAAATTTGCATAAACAATTTACAATTTGTAAATCACGCCAACAACCATAAATTCAATAATCCACCAAAACAAATATCTTTATTTTTAAAGATAATCCAATAATATATCAACTAATATGTCAATGATTATGACACATGTCAAACCACCAATAATATGTCAATGTTTATGACACACACCAAATCACCAAAAATCTACCAAATATGCACACGAAGCAAATCATAGTAAATGTCGCTTTTGGACAATTATAAGTGAGAATACTATTGAGACTCATTTCAAATCAAACACTACTTCCCATTTCTAGTTAGTAATGTCAGCATTGACGCAAATAACATGCATGTTACCCCCGCGAACACCTCTACCAGTTTGACAGACAGACTAGAGCTCTAACTGTAAGGTCTTTTGCGACCCTTTGTGTCACGCCACGCCACAAAATACATTTTTAGTATTCTTATAAATAACGCCAAACGCTACACCTCAAATGAACTCAATATATCAAGTATTCACAAACACCCAACGCCACGCCACGCCACGCCTCAAATGAACTCAATATCTCAAATATTCAACACCAAACCCCAAACACCAAAATTATGCAACAACTTATATCATATGCATAAATGCAATTTCAATCCAAAGAATTCATATTATAAAATATACTGAACCTACGCGTCCCATACCACGTATTTTAACCCCACACGTCCCATACCGTGTATGTTAATACCAGGGTGATCCAGAATATCAAACAATATAAAAACCCATCCAAAATCAATCAAATAATAATATGAATATTTTCATAATATTAACAACACATTTCACCAATCAATTCAATCACACACAACAAGTGAGGTTTACTCACCTTAGAAATTCAGCTGCTCCAAAATCAACACTTAACCGAAAACGACAATCTAGCCAAACGCTCCACAAATCCAAAATACTTATGAACATGCAATTCTCCATTTAGCACATCACAGCCAACAATTTCACAAATTCTAACTCCAAAACACTGCAATTATTCCTTGAATGTCTCTCGGACATCGAAATCTTCCAACTTAACAATTTGACCCAAAAGTCAACAATCGGTCAACGTGGGTCCCCCAACCACTATTTATCCAACGACTCAAATCAACGATCCGAGTTCACCATAACGTTCAGAATTAACAACCTAATAATATAATCAAATATGGTGACGATCCAACGGTTAGTTCGTCACAGGTCGTAAATCGTACGATCCGTATTCGGGTTAATCCAACACCGATCAAACGACCTAATTTCACAAAACTCTAAACACGAAAGTTGTTCATATCGATGAACTAAGCACAACGGAGAAAAGAAATGCTCTGGGAACCGCCGGACGCGCCGCCACGCGCCACCGTCAGTGGTGTGGCTGCCGCCGGTCAAACTTCTCCGATGGACCTGAAATTTTAATAGCATGTACATCTCAACAAACCCAACAAGTTTTGTAACTACCTCAAAGTGAGATGATGGCCGGATCAGAAGGAATTGCCATCGAAACGTGTAGACCCCTTGTGTTCTAGCATGTGAATTAACAGGTAGATAAGTGGAGTTGCATTGCATCGCATCGTAGCATTGTTATACTTGATAAATGTGTAATAGTTGACATATGTGTTTGCGTATTACTTCTGATCAATTATCGATGAGAAAGTTTTTGTCCCTACTGAGCAGCGAGGACGAAAGCTCACCCCTTTATAGATTTTGCAAGTTCTAAAATTGAGAATCGAAACTATTAGACGAGCCTAGAACGACAAGCTTAGATCGGGGTGTTTTATTTGTAAATTTGTAAAGGATTTTGTATTTTTAAGAGATCAGAGTTGCGCAGCGAAAATGTATTTTATTTTATTTTTTACTTTTAAACGCTCACACCTCGGATTCGGATTTAGGTGCCTAAAAACCACCGACACTAGGTCCGGGGCGTGACATACCTTGATCAATTTTTGGACTGATAAGTGTCTTACTTGTCCCCTAATCAGTAATACTTGTGATCCTTCTTTGATAATCTGATCCATAAGAAAAAAGATTGTTGGAAGGATGGTGAATGAGATATTGATATGCTGTTTGTTTATCTTGAGGATAACATAATCAGTGAGATATTGATATGCTATTCGTTTATCTTAAGGATAACATAATCAGTGATAAGGTTATCTGGTCTGCGACTTCTAATGAAAGGTTCACAGTTAAATCTGCCTATGCTTCCTTGCTGGAGCAGGAAACTCATAATGATTTTCCTTGGTTCTACTTGTGGAAGCTACCTATATCCCTTAAGCTAAAGACCTTTTATGGTTGGTTTGTCAGGGAAAATTGTACACTAGTGGAAAGAGTGAAGCGTTGTTTGACTAATAACCATATATGTCCTCAGTGCCATGTTTGTCTTGAGTCGATGCTACATTTGCTAAGGGACTGCCCTCGAACCCTGATTTATGGAAACGCATCATCTGTTTTGATACCATTGAGAGAACTCTTTCTCTTGATTGGAACAGTTGGCTTGCTGCTAACACTCATTTCACAAAGGAATGCTATAATGGCTTGTTTTGGCATGTGCTGTTTATCTTTACATGCTGGTACATTTGGAAATGGAGGTGTAAGAAGGTTTTTGATACTAATTTCATAATTTCATAGTGATCTACATAATTGATAGCATGGGATTTTACTACTATTTTAGTTTTAATCAGTGCAAGGAGTCGATCTATGTTTCGCTCTTGTGGCCCATATGTAGCCAGCATGAACAAAATCAATTTCTCCTTTCGTTTTTTTGCTTAATTTGACCAACCGAGCTTTAATATTGGCTTTCTATGCAATTTGTTACAAATAAACAGCATTTGTTACACTAAAATACAAAACCTCTAAAAACCTACCTAAATAATCCCCTACACAAAACAACCAACCGAGTTTGAATCCATACATCTCCACATAAAAAAAATATATATGCCTTTGTTTTATCCTGAGCCAAGGCAGATGTCTTCCCATGATTAATGGCTCCCCTAAATATCCAACTGGTCCAGGTTGATCATACGTGCAGCATTTTGAATGAGTTCTTTCCGGAAATCCACCTGAAAAATAGAAATACAATGAGTTCCTTCCGGAAATACACCATATGATACCAGTCATTGTCATAACTGATCTCAGGTAAAACCTAGCTTTTCAGTCAATAATGAAACTTGGAAGCTGATAAACTTGAACCTGAAACAAATGGCTAATATACAGTATTTTATGTCAACGCATAAATAAAAGGTGATACAAAATAAATAGCAACAGTGTTCCATCGTGCATACCATCCCTCTGTTTCATGCATGACTAGACAAAACAAAATTCTTAAAGTTCTTGAGAATTAAGGGACATACACCCCAAAAACAGCACAGATTGACTAGTGTCGCTTTTGATTTTAAAAAACAAAACAGTCTTTTGCAGTCGGTCAGTGTTTTGTATAATTAATACACAGAAATGCGGAGTTCAGCCCTCAGAATTCAGATACAAGCACCAAGCAGTAAATTATAACTCCGCAATAACCTTTATGGATGCTCTACTTACCCGAGAACCCATAAGGGAGGAAAAGACGAAGTTTGCCTCAGCAGCATCATCCACGCCTAATTGTTTCAGCAGCCTCTTCTCAGGGTCCATTGTTGTTTCCCATAATTGTGTGGGCATCATTTCCCCCAGGCCTGCATTGAAACAAACACAACTTAACATGTAAAAACAAACAAAAGATAGAAAGAAGTGTGATTGAATATGAGAAGTGCAAGGAAAGCAAAATCAAAGACCAAACATTTTTTTTCTGTAGTTACTATGTAAGTATTGCCCCAAAGAAGCTGCAGATATAGATTTATGTTTTGTTACAATTTACGAGTCAAGGATAATTATGTTCTTTCAGATTTCCTCGAGATGGGTGTGGCTACGATGCATAAATCTTATCTCAGCTTTTCTGATGTCCTTGGGCATTTCTATTGTGCTCCTTTAGGGTTTTAGTTTAATTCTAATAGTTTCCTACGTAGAACCAAAGCCTATTTCAGCTAGGGTAAGTAGTAGCCTACCATAGGAGTTTAATCATAGGGTAGTGACAGGATTAGTCTAAAGAACAGATGATTCTAAAAGGGTTTGCGATATAACCTTAGTCCGAGATGAGATGGTGATGCTACTGAACTCCATGCGCCGAGCTGCATAGGTCCATTTTATGAGTAGAATCTTGCTAATGTTTAAAATTTTATACACAAGATCAATTTTGAGGATACAGGCATGAATGAAATCTACCTCAGCTCCTTTAGGATTAAGAACAAATCTCGTTGAGCCAGCTCCCCATCTAAGACTTGTGAACAAAACGTTTTTTTCCTGGGAGCCAGGACTGCCTAATATAAGGTGGGTAGGCTACATGTATTATAACTGGGATATATTTAATGAGCGCATCGCCCTGCCTCCTTGCTAACTCCTAGTATTTGGTGTCAACCAATCTGGCATGAAAGCAAGGGACACACAAAGACCAAAGAAAAGGATACACCAAGACCAAGAAGCACTCCATCATCTTCTCCAGCAGCAACGGCTCCTATAAATTTGGGGTTTTCTATCTTATATTTGGGATTTGGTATCTTCGATTGGGATATTCTGGGTTGTTTTGGGTTTTCCAAGTGTTGTTTTGATGGCAGATTTCCTACTGCACCAAATTTGGGGTTTCTGGGGTTTTTGTTCTGAGATTCTGCTTCATAGTCTCTCTGCACCAAAAATAGTTTAAGCTGGTATTGTTTAAGGCAAGACTAGCCTAACCAGGCCAGGTCTTGAAAATTGGCCGGTCCTCACTAGTAAGGGGAAAGAAACAACCCCCTCAGTTTATTAATCAAGAAATATAAGTTTAGATTTTTAACATTGCACTTCTAATTTGGGCGAAATGCCATGTTCACATTCATGCAGATCCCATTGGCTTGTTACACACTATTCCCATATTCCCTATCTTAGGTAATTTAGATTTAGATTTTAAATAGGATAATAATTATAATTTGAACCAAATGCCTTCATCACATTCATACAGGTCACATTTAGGTAGTGTTGCCTTCTTCACTACCTTCTGTTTTGGGGTCCAATTGTGTGCACTATATTATCAGAGATGCATTTGAAGGTAATATTCTTACCCTTGAACCTTTGAATGGTGTACGATGCATTTGAAGGGAAGGAGCTCTGAAGCTTTTTAAGTTCAGCATCATCATAGCAATAATATGCTTGCTTTCCCCTCTCAACCTGGTCATTTCAGGAAAAGAAAAAAAAGAAAGAAAACAAAAAGGTAATGTACTTAGCTCTATCATTCTTTGAAATCCCACTGATTAATTTAGATTACATGCAGACCTTGTAAAAGGGTGGAACACCAACATATATGCAACCCTCGTCAAATAAGGCTCTCTGCAATCAAGAAGTACTCCATCAATTGATATTCATTTGAATCCATTGTAAATAAGTGTGGTTGATTATGTTCTTTTTCTTTTTTGTTTTCTGTTTCTTTGTAAATAAGTACCATGAGAAACATTTTGCACAAAAGATCCATTTCCCTACTTGATATCTGAAGAAAAATGTTAGTAGCAGAGTACGAATGTGAGCACCATCTACATCAGCATCAGTTAAGATGATAATCTTATGGTAACGCAGAGCCTCCTTCTTAAAGTCTTCTCCCTGAAGGGAAAAAAAAAAAAAAAAGATTATAAACACTAATTGTAAAAAGGAAATAAATGAAAAAATTATGCAAAATTTATTGTCAACCTTCACCCCAAGTCCAAGTCCAAGAATTAGATTCTGAATCTCTTCATTTTTATACATCGCTGCCTCGTCCCTCCTTTCAATGTTCAGAATTTTACCCCTCAGTGGAAGAATGGCCTGCAGTGAAGATTCGGAGATACATATATTGAAGCACTCTCATAAATGTTTATTTAGAAAAATAAAATAAATAAAGATGCATGGTCCAATTCAAGCCTTTGGATTTCAAATATTGTAACAGAGTGACCAAGTCCCATGCATTAAGAAGCAAAAGCAAGACCAAGTCAAGCCAAATGTCAGAATGTCAACGCCAACTGTATAACATATCTGGTTAAACTTTCCGCTGAAAAAGCAAGACTCCATGGATACAAACTGAACAAATGCATCATCAATGCTGTAGACAGTAAGAGAGCGATATAATTGTAATGCTATGATAGTATGATAGTATCTGAATAAGTATGTTCAGCAATCATATACAACTGTAATGAGGTTATAGAACAACAAGTCTTTTCCAAATGGAAATCATTTTTTTTCTCCCATTCCCACTTAATTCTCCCCACAAAGAAAAAAAAATGTTCCATTGATTTTTAATAGCAAATAGAAACTTGTATGAAAAGAAGGTAAAAAGTACAAGAAAAGAGGACCAGCAGTTCACAAAAATGATACCCTTAACCTAAAACATCAGGACAACAAAGACTACAAAACAAAAACATCACTCTAGACAAGAAAATCCCAGCTTCAGCAGCAAACAAACTACATTCAAAAACTAAACAGATTTGGAAGAAACTCGTAATACAATACACTACTCTAGTCCAAGAAATTGAAGCAAGGAGAGAGACTTTGAAATGATTGGACATGAAAGCACAGTGTCTTCATAGTCTTGGTTCTGTTCCAACAAAACCCACCACAACAAGGCGAAGATAATACTTCTCCAAGAATAGAATCTGCAACTCCCTACACCAAAAAAATTCCCTTACAGCATCACGGAGCATTTTCTAGTACCCACCTAAATCAACCGAAAACCTTCAACAAATGACACCAAATCTGACTAGTGAATCTGCAACTCAGGACAATGTGATCCTGCATGATGCCCCTCCTCTTGATACAATCACGCAAAGGGTCTTCTTCTCTGGAATATGTTACAAGTAATTATGATGTGCCACCAGCCCAAGTGAAAATATGCCCCTTAGTTGAGTGGCCTTCGAATCCTCATAAGTTGTTGAAAGGGGGATCGAATCGATTGATGACCAATGAATAACACATTATTTGCATGAGAAAATACCAGAGGGATGGCTGACCAAGATCATTTGTCAAAACATTTCATTTATAAAGAAACACTATATACAAGAAGAAAAATCTGAAACCACAAAATGGAATTCTTCCCGTCCAGTTGGTGCGACTTGGAATTCCATAAATTCCTCGGAACTGTACGTTTCACAAGATGACACAAAGTGAAAATAATGAAGCCAAGACATGGATGGTTAAATTGCAGTTCTAAGAAGATCAATAAATGTTAGGACATAAATGTTGGAAAGGGGGATGGCCGCACCCTAATATCTTCTCCCATTTACCAACAGCAAGCTCCAAAGAAGGAGAAAAGTATGGTAACAGTAACCTTAAGAGATATTTCCAAGGACTTCAGAACGAACCTCTCTCCACAATCCAAGAATCCGACCCGTTAGAATGTACTTCATATGTGCCCCAATGATGAAGGCTCCAAAGGGGAGTACAATTTACTGCTAAATTCTGCAGTCCATTATATCTTATCCCTCTTCCCACCTCCAAAGCCCACACATTTTTCAAACAATGAAGCTGTACACCTCCCTAGAAGTACCCAAGACATTTATGCTTCCCGGAATAAATTTAAGACATGATTGACAGTTTTCCCCTCTTCCCTGCACATAAGACAGCAGTTGGGAACTAAAAACCATCTGGAGTGTCACATTTGCTATATGCACTGTGTGCACCTTAAGAAATTCCTCTAAAGCAGAAATCTCCAGAGCCCTAACTAATAAGAAAACTCCCCAATCCCTAAAACCCCTCTCTCCTTGTCTTAGAAAACTAAATCCCAACTAATTAGACACATCTTCTTCCCCCGTATGAAAAAATCTCTTATGTTATCCACCTTTCTAGTTACCCCTTTTGGCATTTGAAAAAAAGACAGACATATACTCAACAGGCAAACAACCCAAATCAGTCTTCCTACCTCAAAAGATAATCCTTTTTTTAACATTTTCTACCACTGAGTTCCAGAAACTGGCAGCTGTACCCCCACCACAAATCCCAAATAATTCATAGGCCTCCTCTCCCCCTAATCCCAATACACCAGCAAAGCTGCCAAACGCCCACTCACAACCTCACTCCACCTTACTTTTCAATGGAAGTTCTAAATATTTCCTTTCTCGTCTTCACTTCCAAAAGTAACAAGATTGTTATCTATAAAAATCATCAAAGGAATGTCAAAATTAAACAACCACCACTTCACATCACTATTGAAGTATTGATAAAAAAAAAATCCAAAAGAGGTGACATGACTTGGATGTAATAAGCTCCTCCAAGCAGCTTTTGATTGAAAGAACATAAAATTGTTAAAAACTACAAACTAGCATGGTTATAATTACCTGAAAGCGCCGATCACGACCTTGCTTTGCACTTCCACCAGCTGAATCTCCTTCAACTATAAAGATTTCTGCAAACAATGAACAGCAAGGAACAAAATTTAATTCTCACAAATAATATGGCGATGTCTTAATTTATCATGTAAGTTATCAGTAAAAGATAATATACATATTTAAGACTTCTACTAGACTAGACAGAAAAAAAAAACAAAAAACAAAGATTTAAGGTCAGGATAGTTTTAAATTATTTTGTCCAACTCAATTTAGCATTTGAAAACTAGCAACTACCCAGAAATAACTACTTAAGAAAGTGAACTATTTGGTAATATAATAGTGCAAAAATATATATAGTTCTCCAGGAAAAGAAATGTAAAGAAAATAAAGAAAAGAATGATAACCAATGTATGAGCGGAGTTGCTAAGAGATATATAAAATATCATGTTTAATTGAGTATGCATTGTACTTGGAAACATCCAAATGTGACTAGAGAGTAAAGAAAGTATTATGGTTTGTAACTTCAACAAACAAAAGCTTGTAACTAAATGAATATGAACTATGTAGCAGACAGTGACACAATTGACATTTACAATTAGTATTGATATGGTTACATTAACGAGACCAAAGCTATAAACTTTAACAACATAAGTAGAATTAGTACATGAATGCCATCAATAAATACTGAACCAAGTAATCAAAAACTCAAATTGGTATTCCCATAAGAAGCTCCTATCAGTTTCACACAAAATGGGGCCACACGTACCAGATTCTTCAGGATTTGTTGATGAGCAATCAGCTAGCTTTCCTGGGAGAGACGATGAACGCAAAACACTCTTTTGTCTGACTAGTTCCCTCGCCCTCTTTGCAGCCAGAGCTGCCTAAACAAGGAAACATTCAACGTGAGGAATTAAACCTCAAGTATAACAAATTTAAAATTAATTAATCAAAGTCGTATCATCATTTACAAGAAAGATACCTTGAGAGCATTTAAGGACTTGGAAAGGATTGAATCCAGTACATCTGGATGCAACTCCAAGTATTCTGTAAGATACTCTTGAAGAGAATGATCAACTACTCTTCGCACCTCTGGATTTCCCAACCTAGTCTTTTAACCAAAAAAATAAGTGGACAATGTGAAACAAACCGAGATATCATTAAAAATTAAAAATTAAAACAAAATAACAACGCCTGACATCAGTACACATCATAATAAAGAGGCACCTACCTTCGTTTGGCCTTCAAACTCTGGATTGGGAACCTTGACTGAAACTACACATGTCAATCCTTCTCTTACATGCTCACCACTCAAGGTAATATCCTTATCCTGAGAAGAAAATGTAATACACCTCACAATAATGAAACTTGTAGTTACTTTATCTAGTTTGCACCAGTATTCAAGTGAATCATTGAGATAAGCGAAATGTAGGAGCTAATAAATATTTTAAGCTTACCATTCTTATCTAGGATCAACTTGCTTAAGCAGACAAAACTTTTTGTTTTTTTGGTAAACAAATTTTCCTTAAAAAGAACAACAGAAACAATACAATACAGGGTGCAAGAAGTCCCCATCAAAAAGTAGAGAACTCAAGCTCAAGGTTGCCAGGATCGGGGACGGGTGTGGTACGCGGTACGGGTACGGGGTACGTTAGGTCTTAAGAACGGGTACGTTAAGGGGTAATTTAAATATTTTATATTAATTTTATTAATAGGAAAATATTACATTAATAATTTCATACATTGAATATGAATTAAATAAAAAATAACTTTTTCATTATTTTTTATCAAATACCAATGGATAAATATTTTTGAAATTCTAATTTTCATTAATAACTATTCTTGATTTCTTGAAACTCTAATTTAATTAATAATCTATTGGAAGTTGTTGAGAGGTGGGAGACTGGTCCTCTTTCCAATCAATAAGAAGCAACCAAGAGTCCAAATCAAATTGAAAACTTGCAGAGTTATCAATTATAGAGTCAGAGATTGAGAGGAGAGACTCAACGATAGAAATTTGGGAACGTCTGCTATAAGTACCAATACGCGAACCGTACCCGTTCTGGTACGTACGTTCCGGTACGCGGAACGGAGGGGGGTGCCGCATTCCCGGCAACCTTGCTCAAGCTACAAGCCACCTAAAACAAAACAACTAAATAAAGACTGAAACACTATGAGGTTGCATGTCTGAATTCCAATGCCCAAAGGGAGGAAACAGACTTTCCTGCAAAAGAACTACCTCTTCATCCCTTGATACCTCAATAATCCTCCTAGTCTTCTCCACCCACAGCACCCAAAAGATTTCCAGCACAGAACATCTCCCTAGCACCAAAACTTTTTTCTGCCAAAATAATTTATTTCACTCAATAATCCGGATTGTCCCAGCTCTGTTGGGTCTCCCTAAACAATCGCAGCAGGTGATCTGAACTTCAGCATCCAATTTACCGATCACAAACCAATGGAGAGAGGCACTAAGAAGGTCCATCTCCCATGAACCATATCGCAAGTATTTATCCTTCAATGAGCTATAATCCAAGCTAGCACCCTTACCGTGGGAGCTACTTTGGCCTTCCAAATTGCACTAAAGAAGTGGAAAAGAGAGAAAAGAGTTGTCCTTTAAGTTTTTTAAATAAGATATGCAAGAGAAAGCTCCAGAAGAAGACAAAAACACTTAACTAAATTACACTGTGACTTTCTGTTTTGATAAAACATCAACATGATTTCTTATTTCTGGAAGTGTGTTGCATGAAGCCATAGAGGTGTATTTAAAACTTACAGTAAACTACTGACTCAAAAGTCCCAACTCCTAAGTACGTTCATGTTCAATCTGGGTATGGCAACCACAATTCATTTTCTTATCAATCCAGTCACCTCTTTCTCTCTCTAGCCAAATCATTTCTATTGAAAATCCAGAGTTTTAAGGATGAAGTGTATCGGTTTAAAGTTAATAAATTAATTCTCAAACCCACTAAATAAATGAGTAGGGTTGCACCTTGATAAGCTTCGACTTCTTCCCAAGGTTATTTAGAGTTCTTGTTAATGAAGCCTTCAGTCCATCAATATGGGTTCCTCCATCAGCAGTACGTATGCTATTAGCATACCCTAGCATTGTATCTGAATATGCATCAGAACACCTAGCATAGAATGAAATTCATACCAGAAACGACTGTTAACAATATGGAAGAGATAATCCATGTAAAATTAACTTTATATGGAAAATATCTCTTTTTATATATCATGTACATGACATATAAAAAGAGCTAATCATGAAAACATTCAAGTTTTCTGTTAAAAGAAGGGATAGTAAAATACATAGGCAAAGGTGATATGAATTACCACTGGAGAGCTATATTAATAGTGATTCCATCTACTTCTTTTCTGAAACCCACCACTTCATGAAGCGGTTTCTGAATCAAAGAACAGTTGACCAACAATATTTACAAAATGATGCAAATGCCAAATCCACAAATGTGTAACCATCCATATAGATAGACATCATGAAGTAAAAATCCATTATACCAGAACATCATATCCACTATGGGCACGTGGCCCAGTGACATGTCTTTAACTAGCCCTCGAGGGGTTAAATGTTGCATACCTTATCAGTATTTAGCCATCTAACATATTCAACCAAACCCCCTGCATAGAAGTATTCATTGTGCTGGATCTTCTCTGGATCAGTATCCTCTTGTCTAAGAGTGATCATGAGCTGAAAATGGTAAGACGTTAAGTACAGAAAAACACTAAGCCTTTACTGAGCTTTCAGACTATCATTAAAGAGTCACAGTCCTGAATTACTTAAAAGTTAAGCATTCAAGATCAAGGAAGATATATAAGATTTAGTTGTTAAAAGAGATAAAAATATGGCAAGACTTAAATGACAATGAAGAGCAATCTTACATTAGGGTTTAAAAACGCTAGCTCCCTAATTCTTCCAGCAATTGTTTGGTAGTCGAACTGATTAAGAGTTTTAAATACTGCAGGAAGAGATAAGAGTCAATAGAGCAAACGAAAAATACACCAAATATAGTAATCATGATATAATTGGGAATAAGTGAAACCAATGACATCAAATTCATTATGACTAAAAGGGCAAATGAAAAACCTTTTTTGTCAGGCAAGAATTTGATGCATGTTCCTTGTCTATCTTTAAATTCAACTGGAAGCACATGACAAGAAAGAGTTGTCACAGGCTTTCCACGAGAATACTTTTGCTGGTATTCTATTCCATCACGCCAAACAGTAACTTCTAATGCCTGTAGGGAATCACGATTTAGTGATTTGGTATGCTAACAGTGATACCAGAGTATTGAACAGAAAAGGCAAGTGATAATACCCCAGGTGAAAAAGTACGGTGAAACTATTGTGTTGGCTACTTTGAGTGATTTGGTTGGAGAGAAAATAAGCATATTGTAAGGTAATGTGAGGAGGTTATATTCTAAACATTTTAGATATATCAATTTTCTTTCTTTATGCAGATTGCGGGGGCTAATCTTTCTTGAGACAGCTGTGTTGTTATGTTATGTATTTCCTGTGATAGTTTTAAGGCTAGTTGGCTGTTAGAGATCTTTACAGTACCATCAGTGGACCTGTTCATTGATGTCATGCTCGTTCACATTGTGTTTAATTAAGTTTTTTCCGTCACTTATTCTGAAAAATTAAATTAAATTTAAAAAATAAAAGTACAAATCCAAGATAAAGGAGATGTGATCACACATCGGCATGGGAAAAGAAATAAAATAAGAAATGAAAGTAGGCAATCCTGAATTAGAATGGAAAGTACTCAGACACTCTGAAGGCATTTTTTCCAATCTGCTCTCACACCAGCATGACTTTCAGTTTAAACTTTAAACATTCCACTGTCTTATTACAGTGTATCTTAAGGTTCATGTCACTAGTCATTAACAGGAATGGGTACAAGACATGAACTTAACAGCCAATGCCGCAGATAGGATAGGCCCTCCAACAATAAATTAGTGCAGAAAATTGAGAGAGATAGACAAAAAAGCGAGAAAAAGAGATTTGGAAATTGACCCATAGCCTCTCATACGACTTAAAGGTCATGATTACACAATCATAGAAAAAATGACCAAATAAATGTAGATGAAAAGACAATGCATACCTCAGACAACGCATTAACGACTGATAAACCCACACCATGCAATCCACCAGACACACTATAGCCACTACTTGAACCACCAAACTTGCCACCAGCATGCAGAACCTGAATAATGTGACAACTATAATTACAGATAATATTCTTCAAAGAAAATTACAGATAATAAGACTGAAAGAACTCAAACATTCAAAATAGCTCACAAGTAAGGGATACCATCAAAGATTTTGGCTGTTGTTTTTGTTGATTAAGTGTTGTGTTTAATGGACTGATCGTCCAATCTACTTGTACTTGGTCTTTTGTTACAGAATTATGTGTTTCTTATCCAAATAAAAAATAAGTCCCTATTTAAAAAAAAATTAGAATAAAACATTTTGGGTTTCAATGTTTTTGATTGAAGGAATATGGGTGGTACACTCCTAATCAGCTTGCTACAATCTAAGATATGGTAGATGTATTTAATAATTTCCTTTTTTAAATGTCAATTTTTGTTTTATTTTTTTGAAAAGAAACATAATTTATTGATAAAAAAAGAGGAATACAGACTCAGTGGATAAGGAATCCACAAAAACAGAGAAACACAAACAACAAAACAAAAAGGGAACCCCCCCCCCCCCCCCCCCACAAGAATACTCCTTCAAAATGAAACAAGAAAAACTACACTGCTGCAGCTCTCCAGTCCCTTAGAATAGAGGAAAAGCTATAATCTTTAAAGATCTCAGTGACCGAAGCCCAAAGAGCCACCCAAAACCTTACTCTATCCCAAAGAACCTCAAACCCTACCCCTTCGTAGGCTTCAAAAATTCTTCTATTTCTTTCCGTCCATAACACCCAAAAGATTGCAAAGATCCCACAGCCCCATAACACTTTGGCTTTCTTCCCTTTACCAAAACCACCGAGATTTTGAACAAACAAAGCAGAAATCTGTACTGGAGATCCCCAAATTACCCCAGCCTCCCTATAAAACTTCTGCCAAAGATAAGAGGCCGCTTCACACTGCAAAAAAATATGATTTGCATTCTCTCCATTTCGTTTGCATAAAACACACCAATGAGGTGAGAAACAACAAGATGGCCTTCTCCGCTGTAGCATCTCACACGTATTCAATCTTCCATGCGCCACCAACCAGCCTAAGATCTTAATTTTTGTAGGCACTTTAGAATTCCATATAAAAATTGCAGGATCAAAACTTTGAGCAGAACTGTCATTGCTGATAAAATTTCGAAAAGATTTGCATGAGAAAAAACCTGACGCTTCCAGATTCCACCTCCTGGAATCCTTTTTTGAACTTATCAAACTGACATTTTCTACCAAGACCAGCAAAGCTGAAACTTCCGAAGCCTCCTCATCATTTAAATTTCTTCTAAACCCAAAATTCCAACTCACCGGGATAGAGTTAGGGATAGATACACTTTCAATTGAGCTGTTATGAAATCTTGAAAGTCTGAAAAGTCTAGGAAACACTTCAGACAAAAGTCTGTCCCCCACCCAAAGATCCTCCCAAAATCTCACTCTTCTCCCATCACCCACTATAAGCTGGAAACACTTGGAAAATTTGCACAAAACAGCAGAAATTTCCTTCCAGGGGCTTCTACTTGAACCTCGAACCACCAAATTGGAATCCCAACCATTTTCTTGATAACCATATTTGCTTCTAATTACACAATGCCACAGCGATTCTTGCTCAATAGGAAATCTCCAAAGCCATTTCCCCATCAAAGATATATTTTTTGCAGCTAAATTACCGATCTCCAGCCCTCCTTTCTCCTTACTTTTGGACACCAAATCCCACTTAATAAGATGATCTTTATGCCCTTCACCACTGCCTTCCCATAGAAAATTTTTCATTAAGCCCTCCAAAGTCTTAGCCACAGCCGAAGGGATTCTGAAAAGAGATAAATAATAAGTAGGTAGACTATCTAGGACAGCTTGAATCAAGGTTAAACTGCCCCCCCTTGACACAAATGTCTTTTTCCAGCCCTCCAATCTTTTCTCAACTCTTTCAACCACTGGATTCCAAAAAGACACAGTTCTCGGATTCCCCCCCACAGGCAGACCCAGATATTTTAGGGGCCAACTTCCTACCCCACAGCCGAGCATTTCTGCCAATCTCTCTACACTGGAAGATTCTGAATTTATCCCTACTAAAGAACATTTAGCATTGTTAATTTTCATCCCTGAAATACAGCAGAACGTCTCCAAAATCAAATTCAAATTAGCACAATTCTGCTCATCGTCTTTCAAGAAAAAGATGGTGTCGTCAGCAAATTGAAGGTGAGTAATTTCAACATTTTCCCTCCCCACAGCCAAACCTTCAATAATTCCGCACTCCTTTGCCTTCTCTGTTAATCTGCTTAGCGCATCTACCACCAAAATAAAGAGAAATGGAGATATAGGATCTCCCTGTCTCAACCCTCTAGTAGCTCCAAAACTACCTCGTGGTCTTCCGTTTATGAGTACAGAAAAATTTGTTGTTCTTAAACACCCATTAATCCAATTTCTCCATCTCGAACCGAAGCCTTTCTTCTCTAAAACAAAATCCAAGAATTTCCACTCAACATGATCGTAGGCTTTCTCGAAATCAATTTTGAAAACTAGACCCCTCTTCTTCTTCAATCTTACCTCGTCTACCAACTCGTTTGCCACCAAAACAGCATCAAGAATTTGCCTATTTTTCACAAAAGCTCCCTGAGCATACGATATAGTATCTTCGAGCACCTCCTTTAATCTCCCAGCCAAAACTTTCGCAATTATTTTATACAGACTTGTAGTTAAGCTTATTGGTCTAAAATCAGCCACTTTAATGGAATTTGACTTTTTTGGAATAAGACAAATATAGGTTTCATTTGTGACTTTGTTTACAACTCCATTTGAGTAGAATTCTGCCATTACTCTAAAAATCTCTCCTTTAACCACGTCCCAGTTCCTTTGCAAAGCCGCCAAAGAGAAACCATCTGGACCCGGTGATTTATCCTTGCCACAATCAAACACAACTTTTCTTACTTCCTCTTCTTCAAACGGTCTCTCCAACCACAAAGCCTTTTCAACACTAATTTGACTCCAATTAGGCCTTCCAATCCCCAACTGACTTCTTCATTACTAGAGTAGAGCTTCTCATAGAAATCGATAATTTCCTTCTCAATGAGACTCTCCTCTTCCACCACTAGGCCACTGCCCACTTCCAATTTCTGTATGAAATTTCTTTTTCGCCTACCATTAACAACCCTATGAAAAAAACTAGTGTTGCTATCACCCACCTTAGCCCAATCAAATTTTGCTCTGTCTCCAACGAATTTCATCATGAAACACAAGCTGATCCAATCTGACCCTTGCAGCTTCCCTTTGACTCCTCTCATTGTCGTTCAAACCTTCTCTCATCTCTGCTGCATCCAGCTGCTTGATTGAATTCTCAACCTCTTTTTTCTCACTCCCGACTTCCCCAAACACCTCCTTACTCCAGACCTTAATTTTTCCTTTCAAGCTTCTTAATTTTCTCATGAATTTAAAACCTTCCCAACCTTGGAAGCTTTCCTCATCCCACCAGATCTTGAACTTCTCTTTAAAAGAAGGGTGCTCCAACCACATATTTTCAAATCTAAATGGTGCAGGTCCCCACTTGACAGTATTTGTATCCAACAACACAGGACAATGGTCCGAAGTGACACGAGTTAGGGCTAATTGCCTTGCATCAGAGAAAACATCCTCCCACCCTGTAGAAAATAAGAATCTGTCTAACCTGCACCAAATGACGATTTCTCTATTATTAGACCAAGTGAATTCTGCATTCTGGAGAGCTGGGTCACAAAGGTTTGTATCCCTAATAAAATTATTGAAATCCAACATGCTTCGGGTTTGCCTCCCCCCATTGGATTTTTCAGCTACAAAACGGACAACATTAAAATCTCCACCAATGCACCACCTAAGACCACACAGCCCGTACAAACTAGCCAATTCTTCCCAAAAAGAAACTCTTTCTCTATAACCATTTGGCCCATAAACTCCAGTAAGCCACCAATGAATCCCATTCATACCTTTGATTTTGATAGAGACCGAGAAGAGTCCCACCAACGATTCCAGAACAGAAACAGCACGAGTATTCCAAATTACTACAAGGCCACCTGACCTACCAATTGCTGGAATTGAGACCCAATCTTTAAACCGAGCACCCCAGATACTACTAACCAATCTTCTCTCAATTTCAGCCATTTTTGTTTCCTGTAGAATAATTATATCAGCTCCACTGCCCACAACCAGATTTCTGATCATCGATCTCTTTCTTTTACTCCCTAGCCCTCTAACATTCCAAGTAACCACTCTCATTTAAAACTCTGTATTTCCCCCACCGCCTCTACCTCTTTCCTGTCCTGAGCATCCTCAATTTGTCCAGCCGACAATACCTTAACAACTGATCCACACGAGTTTGCCTTTTTTCCTCCAAATTTCCTATCCACCTTAATTGGAATGAGACCCAATTTCATAGGGGCTAGAAACCTTCCCAGCTTCCCAACATGTTGAAACGCACTGCTCAACTTTTGATTATGAGAATTACCCCCCTTGATAGACCCACCTTTTCTCCTTTTATACTGCTTAATTAGTTGTGGTGGACAAGAAACTTCACCCAAAGTATCTAACTGAGTAATCTTCTCAACTACACCCACAATCTTCTCCTTTGAACTGCTCAGGACCTCCGACTTTCCTTCTGTTTTTTTGGGTACCTCTTGGCCACTACCATCCGATGTCAATTTTTGTTATCTATAATTAATATAATTACTAATTTGTAACGTACCAAGTTGACTATGATTGTACCAACCATATTTTTGTCTTTTGATCGAAAACTTAAAAGCTATAATATTTATGTCTAAAAATTTAGAAAGTTAAGGACTTTTATATAAAAGCCTCTTTTCATTTTTATTTTCCGTTATTAAAAAACATTTAAAACTTCAAATCTAATCAAAATCCTCAAGTCTTCTATCCTTGGAAATCCCAAAACTTGGTTCAAATCTGCATAATGCCGCAGCAATGGATGTGATTAATATTGACTTCTTCACACTGACTTATGGCCAGAACTATGACTCATACATTTGTTTAGAAAATAAGTTACAGAAACACACACACACATATAAATTCCAATGGAGCATCAAAAATTATGTTTATATTTGAGTAAAGAAAGACACAAACATAAGATATATGTGTCTGTATGTATATATAGACTTTATCCATTTTTAAGTCTTGTATATATATATGAGTTTGGTTCTGTAGAGAAGTAAAATGAGGAGAAGATGCAGAGTGTTATGACAGATCGTTGAAAGGAAGGAATTACCCACATTTAATTTTAAAACATAGACCTAATTGTAGAGGACCTGACTATCTCCTTTTCCTTCTTTCCCTTCTCCCTTCTCCTTCATTTCTCATTCGGGAAGAAAATAACCTGAAGCCTCAAAATTGGATCTTTGAATTAAAGTTCCAATTCCAATTCTATTAATCTTTCTAATTTCAATTTGGCAACAAGGAAACAAGAGAAAAGATGTTTCAGATCTTCCAGAGAGAAGAGGATAATGTAACCACTTGAATATCAAATCTGCCTAATCATCTAATTCTTTAAACCCCTCTCTTTCTCTAACTTCTTTTCGATTAGGAAAGAGACGTTTTCTTCTTGGTTTTGGCAATCTAGAGTTTGAATGTTTTCAAACATCCTCAAAATCAAAGATTTGATTTCGCATAGGCCAGTAATAATGAGCCAAATTCATTGATGGATGCTGGAGAGAAGATGATATGAAATTGCATGTTCCATCACAAATTATAATGGATTTGAGTCTGGGATTGTCAAGAGATCTGATGAAAAGGAAGAAAATAATAATAATAATAATAATAATAATAATAATAATAATAATAATAATAATAATAATAATAATAATAATAAAAGACGCAAGGCAGAGAAATGTGGGAAGGGGATAGAGAAGGAGGAGAGAGAATGAGGGATAGTTTTCTTAAACCATTTATAATTTGCAATTAGATCTCAGCTATACTATCCAACAGCCATTATTACACCCCTTTCCCATCCATCCTTATTTTATATCCTCAACAACAGATCCTCACCCCTATATATATTGAAAAGAAACAAAGTTCCATCAACTTGAAGAACAAATAAAAACTAGTGAAGAGCAACCCACATCCAAAATCTAAACAAAAAGAAACAAAACAAGCCAACTGCAAGTAAAATCACACTACTACAGCTAGCTAATCCAGCAAAATAACTAAAAGTGAAAACCCCTTAAAACACCAGAAAGATGAGTAACTTTTAACTCGATCCCAAAGTTCTTCCACCCCTATACAGAAGTTAGACATGAGAATGACAAATAATGCAATAATACCGTCAACACAGTCTCCAAGGTAGATTTCTTGGTTACAGGGTGCATATCAGTAGGTATCTGCAATGAACAAGAGATTAAACAAGTAAAGACAATGGAAAATTACAGTGAAAACTAGTGTACATTATCCATAATAACTGAGAAGAGTACTCGCGAAAGTTTCCAAATCAATGTATGGTCAGTTGCAATTCTAAACGCAATGCACTATAACATGAACTAGAAAGATAAGGTATTCTCTGAAAGTGAATCGTATTCCATGAATATGATATCTATCCAGTGCGATGTATGGAATATATGACAAGGGTCGAGTATTACTAATAGACAAGTTTTCTAAGTAACAGTGGTGTACTGGTATCAACAGCTAACTACAGTTTTTTCAACTCCATTCTGCCAATGATTGCACACCTTCACGATACATGCAGTCAGCATTGCATATAAATGAAATTGAATGTAATAACCAAAGGATTGTATTCATCAATGTAGTTTTCTTCATGAAAAATTTACATACTCTAGACATATTGACTACAATATGACGAAATATCAAGGGACTATAGACATATCAAACTACATGCCAACGTTAGATTATATGGACAAGACTCACCCTTAAGAAATCCTAAAATAAAGTTATTACTTCAAATAAAGTTCATACCCCACGACCGTTGTCTGTGATGCTCACTGAATTGTCCGCTAGTAAAATGACCTCAACCTTTGAAGCAAATCCGCCTTGAGCCTCGTCAACAGCATTATCTAGTATTTCATAAACCTAAGAAAACATGATCAGAAAGTTCTCTTTTGGCCCAAATGAACCTAGCAGAAGCACATTATAGAAATGGAAAGAAAAAAGTGTGGAAAAAGCATACCAAATGATGAAGACCACGAAATCCTGTGTCCCCAATATACATTCCGGGCCTCTTTCTAACAGCCTCTAAGCCTTCTAATACCTAAAACAAAATCAACTCAGAATGTCAGCTCCCAAGCCACACATTAACACAGTTCCTAACTAAACACATCTTGGAGCAACCACTTGCAACAAACATAAGCACCTTAGTAACATTAACAGTTGAATTCAACAAACGCAGAGACAAAGTGTATGACGTACAGATAATCATAGCTAATGGGAAAAAGAAAAGAAAATAGACAGCTTTGATTTCAACCCTTTTAAAACCGTGTATATTACTTGAATCTGATCAGCCCCATAAGCCATGGAGGCAGCGCTTCCTTGATAAGCCTCGGTTGCAGAACTGGACGACATAAAAGCTCTCGGGGAAACCACATTTTGAACCCCACAGCAGCTAGGCACCTCCTTCAATCGAAACCCAATCCTGTCACCACCAATAACAAAACCCTAAAACACTTTACACATGTTTCAGAAAAAATGGTGCAGAGAAAAACGAGTAAAACTACTCTGAAAAACTAATATCTTGTCAGCAAAAAAGGAGGGAGGGACGAGCACCTGGGTGGTGGGTTGAAGAAGAGGGAGGGACGAACAAGAGAAGAAGAAGAAGAAGGCAAGTGAGGGTACAGAAAAGAGTGTGAGATGAAGCGTAAGGCCATGAAGCGAAGATAAGGAGAAGCAGGAGGAGAATGAGCTCTCAGAAGAAGAAGCGCCATCAATTTGTTTTCCAATATTTATTTATTTATTTCTTTTTCTCTCTGTGTGCTCTGTCCCTATCTTTTTGAGCCCTGCTTCCTTCCTTCTTTTTTTCCCGGTCGAAGTTTCGTTGAGCGGTTTATTGTCAAAAACAAAAAAAACATTTTCCCTCCTCCTCCTCCTCTCCTGCCTAAAGCCTTAAACCCTCTCTCTCTCTCGAAAATTCACCAACAAAAGACTAATCTAGTAAAAACCAAATGTGCCGACATATTGCAAATTGATCAGCAATATGAGTTTTTCAATAACATAATTACATATAAGGTCACTTTTGGTGATCTTATTATTTTTTAAGCCACCAAATATTTTTAGAGTCACTTCCTATAAAACATATTTTTAATAAGATTGTTCCTCTTAGAGCATTTTTAACAATTCAAACTATTTATTTTTTATCCCTCGTCTCTCTCCTCATGAGAGCTTCTCTCTCCTCGTGAGATCTTTGCGTTGTAATAACGCGTTTCTATGAGTTTATCTCACCTACTCCATCCCTTACCATCTCTGATCTCTCTTCGTCTAGTCCATATCTCGACCATTTCCACCTCTTCAATTTTGTTTTTGACTTCCTTTTGTTCGATATTTACATTTGGAAGTTTAGATTTCTGTATTTTCGATTTGGGGTTTTGATTGGGGGTTCTAATTCATTATGGAACCCTATGAAGAAGATGAAATTCAATTTGTTGAACACCCCGCTGAAATCCAGGATCTGGTTTTCAATTTGGCCGGTGCTATTTTAGCTGAGAAACCACCACATAGAAACGCAGTTTTGAATAGCTTCAAGAATGCTTGGGGTTCAAGTAATTGGGGATGGGAATTTTCGGATTGTTCATGTTGATGATCGAATCTATTCGATTATGGTGAGTAATGAAGCTCTGGCTACATATATCCTAGAATCTGGACCATGGAATGTTGATAATCGACTGTTTAATGTTCTTCCATGGCCGAGAGATCTAGTGATTGAGGAAGTTGATTTTTCGGGTATTAAGTTTTGGATTCAAATCCATAATGTTCCCCTTGGAGTTATGACTGATGGGACTGCGAGGAGTATCGCTCGGAGAGTTGGGGAAGTATTGGAAGTGGAGGATCCAATCAAAGTTCCTCGGCCGTATCTTAGGGTCCGAGTGAAGCTTGATGGACGAAAGCCACTTTACTCTGGGTTCTATGAGCCTAGAGGTGGTCCTAAGCGTCGGAGAATCTGTGTCAAATATGAGCGATTGAGGGAGTTCTGCTACCGGTGTGGGAGAATTGGTCATTCTTGTAAGTTTTGCCAGTGAGATGATGGCCCTGCTGAAATTGATAATTTCTATGGTCCCAAGCTCTGTGTTCCTGCCTCAAAGAAGCTAAACTTTGATGATTCTCCGGCTGATGATCATCACCGGCGTTCTTCTTTCTGGGATGGGTTTGGTGGAGGAAGGGGGAAGGAGTCGCATGGTGCTGACGCGCCCGTGTTTGCACGTGAATCTTTGAGGTCACAAGAGGCGTGTGACACATAGACTCTGGATCCTGAAACAGCCCTCCAGCTGGCTTGTTCACATAGGCCACGTCAGCATGGAAGTCAGTCGGAAACAAATTTGGTGCAAGTGGACGTGGGTGGATTGGGCCTTGGTTCTGGACTTAATAGTGACAGTCATACTTCAATTATTCGAAGCCCAATTTCTACTCAGCTGAATTTGACCTTTGCTAGTTCAGGCCCTTTGTCTCCACCTGAAAATTCAAATACAATGGAATGTTTTTCATCTCCTTCACCTGTGGATGAATCTGGAAAAAAGAGTTATAGATCGCCGGTAATTCTTTCAGACTTTTCTGAAAATAATATGGATACTTCGGAGAAGCCTCAGTATCATGTCACTGAAGTTAGTGATGAGGATGATTCATGTGCTTTAGTACCGGTGGATGTGAAATTACAATCTCCCATTGTGTTTGAAGTAAGGTTGGCTGATATTTTTGTTGGTTTTATTAGTATTTTCTATTTATAAATTAAGATCCAAAACTATTAATATTAATATTATTTATTAACTAAACATTATGTCTTTAGTTTTAAAGAGTCATGTCCTTTTGAAAGGGTATGAAGAGTCTCTTAAATAAGGAACTCTTCATACAAAGAGGATACGCTTCAAGTGTTCTCTTCTTCCCTATTCTTCATCTTCTCATTCCTTTCTATTACAATTCCTACTCTATTCGGGCAATTCGATAAACACTTGGCATCCCGTCTACCGTGAACGTGCGAAGCGGATTAGACATCTTGTGAGGTTCAAGGGTTGTATCTTGGAGTTTGTAGACGACCACCATTACCTGCACGAGGGGAGGCGTCTACGACTTTAGGACAGCGACTGCCGTGCCTCTTTTGTACTCACAGGCCAGATTCCTCTAACTCTCTTATTCATATTAATTATAGTTGTGATTATATATATTTGGTTATCTGCTTTAATTAATTGATTTGTAGAATTTAGATACTGAAATTTTATAACAATCTAAAGTCGTAGAGTTGTTTCCTTAGTTTGTTGGTGTGCATTTTTATCTGCTGTATGATTCTGCATATGTGAAATCGTGTTTCATAATAGTTTGCATATAACTGATAGTTACGATCTATATATACATATTTAATTATCATCTTCTTGTTTATTTATTGATCTGGGCATTCTCTACTATATCATCTACTTGTTGTTTGCATAGTATATTTGCTTTGACACATATCAGTTTGATTGTGTACTATTCTAGTCCATACTTATATCTATTGTTTAGTGACATTTTATTATATATCAATTCTACGGAGTGCTTGCTATATCTGATCTCTCTCTTGTTCTTAGTATATCAAAATGACGAACTTAGAGAAGGAAGCTATTAGTGTCAAACCTGAAAAATTTAGTGGGCACCATTTCCGTAGATGGCAAAAACAATTGAAATATTGGCTAACAGTTCTAGGACTGATGTCTGTCATTGAGGAGCCTGGACAAGATAAACCATCTTCTTCTTGGCTAACTCCAGAAGAGATAGAATATCATTGCTACAATAGAATTCTAAGTGCTTTATCTGACCTGACCATATTTATGATGTGTATCACTCCACAACATCCACAGCCAAAGAACTTTGGGATGCATTAGAAGCCGAATATGGAATTATAGATGCTGGAGTTGATAGATTTACGATCTCTAACTTTAATTAATAGTTATAGGATGGTTGAAAGCAAGTCTGTGGGAGACCAAATCCATGAGTTTCAGGAGCTTTTAAGAGGAATAGAAAAGAAAGGAACCAAGTTTAGTGAAGACTTCAAAGTGTCTTGTCTTATAGATAAATTGCCTCCATCTTGGAATGAATATGCCAAGACCCTTAGGCACAAACAAGGTGAATTTACTCTTCGTCAAGCTGTGAATTCCCTTAGAGTTGAAGAGAAACAAAGGGTAGATCAAAAAAGAAAACACCTGAGAAAACACCTGTTGTGAATTTAGTTGTTGGCAAGAACTTTAGCAATCACATCAAGAACAAATTCAACAACAGAAACCATAGGACCAACCTTCAACCTAGAGGAAGAAACTTTAAGAACAGTAGCACCAGCCATAATACACACTTCCAGAAATCAAAGGATCAAGGGAGAGACAAGATATCTTGCTTTGTTTGTGGAAGGACCAACCGTGTAGCACGAAATTGCTTCTACAAGAAGACAGAGGAGCACAAGTTTAAAGCAAGTCAAAATGGTCCAAAAGCTCAAGTGAATATGCTAATGGAGCAAGAGTCCTCTCAGTCTCTTTTCAAGTATGATCCTTCTGTCAATTTTACTTATGAAAGTAAAGATTGGTGGTTTGATTCTGGAACTAACATACATTTTTGTTTTGATCGTGCTTCTTTCAAAACATATCAGAAATCAAGTGGAGGACGTGTAACTGGATTCCACAGTGACTCGGTCGCACAAGTGTTTGGAATTGGAGATGTAGAACTGAAGATGACATCTGGAAAGGTCTTAAGCTTAAGGAACGTGCGACACATACCCACAACTTTAAAGAATTTAGTTAGTGGTTCTGCTTTAGTGGAGCAAGGTTATAAAGTAGTATTAGAATCAAATAAGGTTGTAATAACCAAGAATAATGTATTTATTGGTAAAGGTTTTATTTGTGAAGGATTATTTAAGTTAAATTTATCTCTAGATATTTCTTTCTCTCAAGTTCTTAATGTTGAAACCAGTAATGTTTGGCATGGAAGGTTAGGACATGTAAACTTAGTAAAAATCAAGAAAATGATGGATTTGAACTTAGTTCCTAAATCAACTTTAGACCTGAAACACAAATGCGAAATTTGTGTCCAAGCCAAGCAACCTAAGAAGCCTTTTAAGTCTGTAGATAGAAGTACACAAATTCTGGAGCTTATACATAGTGACGTCTATGATTCAAATAGACCACCTACTAGAGCAGGAAATAAATATTTTGTAACCTTTATTGATGATTGCTCTAGGTATTGTTACGTCTATTTGATAAAGACAAAGGATGAAGTATTTGGTAAATTCAGATTATATAAAACCGAAGTAGAGAATCAATTGGAAAAGAGGATTAAACGGCTGAGGTCTGACAGAGGTGGTGAATATACGTCAAATGATCTTAGTAGTTTTTGTGAAGAGCATGGAATAATACATGAGGTAACAGCCCCTTACTCTCCACAATCTAATGGAGTTGCAGAAAGGAAGAATCGAACCTTGTTAGATATGGTGAATGCAATGCTTTTAAGTTCTGGACTACCTGACAATTTGTGGGGGGAAGCAATATTAACAGCATGTTTTATATTGAATAGAGTGCTTGTCAAGGATAACAATGAAACCCCTTACGAAATTTGGAAGAAGAGAGCTCCTAATCTTAGAATCTTGAAAGTGTGGGGGTGTTTAGCCAAAGTTGCAGTTCCTGGTCCTAAAAGAAAGAAAATTTGACCCAAGACCATAGATACTGTATTCTTAGGTTATGCCCATCATAGTAGTGCCAACAGATTTTTAGTAATAAATTCTGAAGTTAGTGAAATCTCCAATAACACTATACTTGAGTCCAGAGATGCATCTTACTTTGAAGATATTTTTCCTTTCAAATCTAGAATTCCAAATAAAGTAGTAGATAGAACTATCACTAATATTGATGGAGCTTCTACTAGTACCAGTAATCCCATAGTTGAAGAAATATAGAACCTCAAGAAGAACTTAGACGAACTAAGAGGATAAGAAAGGAAAAGAATTTTGGAGATGAATTTGTTGTATTCCTCATTGAGGGTGATCCAACTACATATAAAGAGGTCATGGCTTCCACTGATGCACCATTCTGGAAAGAGGCAATAAACAGTCAGGTTGAGTCTATTTTACAAAATCACACTTGGGAATTAACCGACTTACCTCCTGGAACTAAACCTATTGGTTGCAAGTGGGTATTTAGGAAAAAGTTGAAACCTGATGGCAACATAGATAAGTATAAGGCTAGACTAGTAGCAAAGGGTTTCACACAAAAGAAAGGGATAAACTATTTTGATACCTATTCACCAGTCACTAGGATCACTACCATTAGAATTCTCATAGCTTTAGCACCCATACATAATTTAGTAGTTCATCAAATGGATGTTAAGACTGCGTTTTTGAATGGTGACTTAGATGAGGAAATATATATGGAGCAACCTGAGGGACTTATTGTGAAAGGTCAAGAACATAAAGTCTGCAAGTTGGTTAAATCTTTATATGGACTTAAACAAGCTCCAAAACAATGGCATGAAAAGTTTGACAAAGTCATTTTGGATTATGATTTTAAGATCAATGATCATGACAAATGTGTCTACTACAAAGAATGTGATAGAGAGTGCATAATATTATGTCTATATGTTGATGACATTTTGTTGTTTGGAACATGTCTGGAGATTGTGAATGATGTGAAAAGCTATCTATCAAAGAAATTTGATATGAAAGATTTAGGTGAAGCCAACATAATCCTAGGAATGAAATTAGAGAAAACTTCTGTAGGTTTTACTCTAAATCAAGCTAGTGCAATAGAAAAGATGTTAAAGAAATTTAATTACTTTTCTTGCAAGCCTGTTTTGACACCATATGATCCAAGTTTAATTTTAAAGAAAAATGTGGGGGAACCTGTGTCTCAACTGAAATACTCACAAATGATTGGATCATTGATGTATATAGCAAATAAAACTAGGCCTGATATATCCTATGTCGTGGGAAGGTTAAGTAGCTATACTCATAACCCAAGTAACGATCATTGGACTGCTTTAGAAAGAGTTTTTAAGTATTTAAGAGGTACTCTAGATTTTTCTCTTTGCTATAAAAGATTTCCTGGTGTAGTAGAAGGGTATAGTGATGCCAATTGGATTTCAGATAGCTCTGATGTAAAATCTACTTCTGGATATGCATTTCTTTTAGGAGGAGCTGCCATATCTTGGGGTTCCAAGAAACAAACTATAATTACCAGAAGTACTATGGAATCAGAACTTGTAGCTCTTGATATTGCATGCATTGAAGCTGAATGGATTAAGGATTTTCTACTTGAAATACCTATAGTTAGCAAGCCTTTGCCAGCTATTTCTTTACATTGTGACAATAAGTATGTGATAGAGTTAGTAAAGCAAGCACATTCAAATAAGAAAATGAACCGACATATATATGTTAGGTATAAGTCTGTGAGAAGTTTATTAAATAAAGAAGTTGTGTCTTTAGACTTTGTAAAATCAGAACAGAACATTGCTGATCAATTGACCAAAGGTCTATCTAGGAATGTAGTCCTAGATTTGTCGAGGGGGATGGGTCTAAGCCCATAAGGAAGTCACCTAGGGAAGCAACCCAACCTCTATGATTGGAGATCCCATGAAGGAGGTTCAATGGGTAGAAACAATTCATATTGCGTGACTTATATTCCAGTACAAAAAAAAAGGAGATTTAAGGTTAAAATAAAATCTCCTGCTCATCCCTATGGCATTAGTACTGTTGACATGTGGAATTAAGGAAAGGTTTTACCTTGAAAGAGTTTCGAGGCGGGCATACTCCCGCGGGGTATAAGTCACATGTACTCTTGGAGAACTCACCTAAGTGAGAGTAGTTGTGAGGCCGCAACTATGAGAGATGGGCTGCTCTCTAATAACTCTCATGAAAATCTAGATTAAGCGCATGGCCATAAATAGCGCTAACCCGCGCCAAGTTTACGTATCGATATCATGTGTGTGATAATGTGTAATATGACTAAAAGAGGTCTAGTTCAAGACGTAGTTCACTATGATTTCTTCATATGAAAATTGTTTGCACTAAGTGTGGGTTCAAGTCCGGAAGACACCTACACCTATTACATGGTATAAAAATTGCCCAAAATTCCTTCTTTCAATCTTCCCATATTTTTTGAGTTTTTGAAGTTTTGAATCTTGTGGGGGATTGTTGGTTTTATTAGTATTTTCTATTTATAAATTAAGATTCAAAACTATTAATATTAATATTATTTATTAACTAAACATTATGTCTTTAGTTTTAAAGAGTCATGTCCTTTTGAAAGGGTATGAAGAGTCTCTTAAATAAGGAACTCTTCATACAAAGAGGATACGCTTCAAGTGTTCTCTTCTTCCCTATTCTTCATCTTCTCATTCCTTTCTATTACAATTCCTACTCTATTCGGGCAATTTGATAAACACTTGGCATCCCGTATACCGTGAACGTGCGAAGCGGATTAGACATCCTGTGAGGTTCAAGGGTTGTATCTTAGAGTTTGTAGACGACCGCCATTACCTGCACGAGGGGAGGCGTCTACGACTTTAGGACAGCGACTGCCGTGCCTCTTTTGTACTCACAGGCCAGATTCCTCTAACTCTCTTATTCATATTAATTATAGTTGTGATTATATATATTTGGTTATCTGCTTTAATTAATTGATTTGTAGAATTTAGATACTGAAATTTTATAACAATTTTTGATAGATTAAAGCTTCAGAGGCCATGTGAGAATATTATTTCGGCTTCATGTCAGAAGTTGCAGAAGGCAGAGGTGATGGGTACTATTGTTCGTAGACCTTTGTCTACTATTGCTGATACTCAATTGACTTATCATAGAACTAGAAGCCAGAAGAGTAAAGCTATGAGAGGTAAGTGATTTGTATGTGATTTGCATACAAATTAGGCCTCTAATCATCATTATTGTGCTTGTCCAATGACCATTTGTGAGTCTCTAATCCTTGTTTGCACACTTGTAGGTAAATTGAGCATCAGAATGATATTGAGATCAAAAGTCAACCCGAGGACCAAAAGTCAACTCGTGGTCAACCCCGACTTTGGAGCATCAAAGAGTCAAATGTCGAGTCCCGAGAATGAAGCACAAAAGAATTCCGGAAGATTGACCGAGAAACCGAAAAGTCAACCATGGTCAACTCCGAAGGTCAAAGTCAAGGTCCAAGTCAAGATTAACCTTGTGATTCACAATTGTGCTCCCACATCATCAAGGACCACACTAGATTTGGTGAGGTGACATGTTGATTATTTCTCCCTTTTGTCCTCCTTTGTGATTTCCCTTCCTTGCCCTTCATTAAACATTTGAGCCCTTAGATTAAACCCTACTTCATCCTAACCCTTTATTCTTTCCCCTCTAGCCTATAAATATCTTAGTATTTGCCTCATTAGGGTATCTTGACTTCAGCCCCAAAATTCCCAAGTTTTCCTTCCCCTTTCCTCTCTCCACCTTTTGTCTTCGGATCAGCCTCTGCACCACTGTCGACCGGTCGACGCGCGGCTGAATTCTCCATTTCAGCTCACTTCCGACGCCTCCGCCACCACTTGGGCAGCTGGGGATCCTCACCAGACGTCAAGATTCAGCATCAAAGCCAAGGAGGAGCAAGAGAGCACCTATTGAGCATTCCTCATCTCTACTCTCTCTTTTCCTTATGTCTAGAGCTTTATTGTGTGTTGTGTGCCCTAGTCCAATGTGACTATGTGATGCTTTGATTCATGAATAAATGCCTTTGTGATTGTATGAATATGTGTGCTTACCTATTTCAATATGTGTTGGTTGCTTGTTCTTAGAATTTACCACTTCTTTGGCATGTTAACTAACCTATCTTGATGAGATTGTGTGAGATTGGTAACCTCACACACTCAAGGCAATTGGAAGCATATGTGATGAGTTGTAACTTGTTTGAGTCCCTAGTTTCGATGCTTTAGGCCTCTTAAGCACTTTAGGGAATTCGGTATTAGGTAACTTAGAGGAATCCCCTATGACACCTAGAGAGTTGGAATGACCCATAACATGGCATTTTAATACCTTAGGAACACGGTCCTAGAACCATAACATGGCTAGGATACGGGGCTTGATTCACATACACATTGGCATGATTAATTCGATTGAAGCATTGCTAGTTACATTAGAGTTGTGGTTTACCCGAAAAGCCCAACATTCCCTTACATTGCACACACTTTACATTATTTACTTGTTTGCTTTCCTTACTTGTTGGTTGTTTCATTTCATTTGCATCATTATCTTTCCAAAACCAATCTTGACACCACTACATCACTCATTGTCATATACTCGCCTTCAATCACTCATTCCACTTCTTATCTTTCTCATCATAGTTAGAGTAATCAACCATACGAACTACTTGGAAATTGAGGAGCCCATCGATACTCGAAGGAACGACAACCCCTTTCATAACCTATACTTACCCCATACTTTGACGATGAGTCAAATGGCGCCGCTGCCGGGGATCTAGGTTTAATCTTTGATTTCTTGGTGGTTTTGGTTGAGACTTTAGCTTTCTTTTGCTTTTGTTTGCATATTTCCTTGTTGTGTTTGTTTATATTGTGGTATTTCATTGCCTAGTTTGATAACCATCTAGTTTACTTTCATTTAGTTTCTTGCATCAAGTGTGTTTGTGAACTCGTGAATATTGAATTCGTACTTTCGTTGGTTTAATTGTGCTTAGGTTGCTTGTTTATTGTTATTTGGGTTCCCTTGCAACTTTTGGAACTTTGATTGTTTAGGTATAAAAGGAGAAAATTACAAAAACATTGTTTCAGGGGAATTATCGAACGGTCGACCCTGTTCTCGACCCTTCGACGGAAATTCCCTGGACGAGTGTCGACCGGTCGACGACCGTCTGTTGAACGGTCGACGAGGAGCATTTTTGTTCCTTTGCTTTGTTTCTTTCACTCTTTGTTATCATTGCTTGTTTTCACCTCTTATACTTGTATTTCTTGCTTCAATTATGGTATCTAATCCTTGGTTATTGTGTTGTGAAGGTATATTAACCTTGCTTCAACCTCTCACACACGCATACAACTTAGAAGCGGAAAGATTTTAAGAAGAACACAAGAGAAAGGCCAAGAGTGAAACGTAGACCAATTGTGAGACGTAGACCGATTGTGTGTGAGAGTGCACCGCCTACACTTGAGCGCCACCAAGCACCTTTGGAGGAGCCGATTCCCCAAGCAACAATGGGATAACCAAATCCACCACCGGATCCACTCAAAAAAACAAAACCAACTTTTTTGGGGGGGGAGGGGGGGGAATTTTTTTTTTTTTGTTGGGTACCCCCTCTTGCATATTACATATATAGCTTTTCACCTACGTCATTAATTATTACCTAAATTCCTAACAATTGTCGTTGTAAAGTATAATGGGAAATAAAGGTTTTTCCCACAGAGGATTGTTATATTTACTTTTTAAATGTCACAATAAATTAAATTAAATAAAAAATTATATTAACAAGTATAAAGAATAAAGAATATATATATATATACAAAATTAAATAACTACACAGTATTGTTTCTATTTACAAAAATATACATTATATACAAAAGTATTTTTGGGGGTTTTTGAGATTTTTGAAAACAATAAATAATTAAAAGGAAATATTTTTGAATTTTTATTATTTTTGAAAACAAGAAAAACACACACAAATATTGATTTCTCTAAGTCATATGATCGAAATTAACATTGTGAAATATTAGAAAGCTAATTATTTCCCAATTAGACTTCTCTCTGAAAATTAACCTAAGTGAAAGCACATAGATCAATCAATTAAACATGCATCTTAGTCTGAAAGCTAGCTAGCAACCATGTTCAAAGCATCGAAAAGAACGTTAATCAAGGACAACCTAGTAGGAAAGCCATCTATTTGTAATCCTTTTTAATTGATTCCGACCTTTGTCCAAACCTTTACTACTTTGAATTAGGTTTCGAAAACTATTAGGTGAATCCAAACCCTAATTCTAGCTTCATTACATGTAAACACATAGTGCGACCCCTATAACATAAACATATAAAAGTTGAAACGCAAATAAACAACACAAAAGCAACTTAGAAAAACAAACACAATTATTATGCAAAAATAGAAAATAAACAAATATTTACACAATAACATTTCCCAAAATTATTCACGAATAGTTAATTAAACAAAAATAAATATAATAAATAAACGAGTTTGAGAAAAATACTGGCCATGAAAAGGACACCCGAAGGACAAAGAAAGTAACTAGGGTACAACAAGGCAGCTTTTCGAAGCTTGACTTAATTTTTGTTTTTGCTCGGTTATTTTCAACATAGCTTGATTAATTCTTTCTCTCCTGCTGCCCTTCCCTTAACAACTTCCTTTCACGATTTTCTTCATTTTCTTTCTTCATTCATCTCAGAGGAGAGAGGGCCTTGATTGCGATTTGCATGGTGTGGATGTGAAGACTTGAATTTCGGGAATTCTTCGATGGTGACATGCGGGTTCGACCAACTACACGAAGACACCCCAAGGACTAATCAAATCCCTGGAGGATGACAGACCAAAATGGGTCGATTGATCCCATGAAGAAGGAGCCAGTAATAGCACACTTCCAAATCTGCAAAATAAAAGAAGATAATTAGATTTCTTGATTGATTTGAAATTGCAGAAAGAAAAAGAAAAGAAACTTGAATTGAATGAAAGAATGGCTGCCATGCTTGATTAATGTGAATTGTGATAAGATGTTCAATCTTTAAATGAGAAGGGGAGGGAACACCAAGGTGAGGAAAGGAATAAGGTGGTGAATAGGTTGTAAATGGACTGTATGGTGGTGGAAATGGTAGGTGAAGCTACACCAAGGTGGAGAAGAAACGTGAATGCTACAGCAAGAAACAAGAAAAAAGAAAACAAACAAAAGAAAAATAAAATAAAATAACAAAAACAAATAAAAGAAATAATTATAAAATAAAACAAAAGAAATAGAATAACAAAAGAAATAGAATAATAAATGAAATAATTATAAAAGAAATATTAAAATAAATAAACATAAAATATGAACAAGGAAAATAAAATGGAGGTTTAAAATGTTTCCACCACTGGTGCTTAGGTTTACAACTTTCGAATAACCGAAATCTTCGTACAATTTTTATTCCCAAAGAAACACTACTTTCGATTTAGAAAACTCCAAAATCACCTTTTTTGAAATTGAATTTTCTATATTTTCCCTAAAAACACAAAAACAAATATTATACAAACAAATAAGCTTTCAAAATAGCAAAACCAAATTAAAGACTTTGTGAACGTATTTTACGTTCACATCACACCCCTACACTTAATATCTACCCTACAAACACATAACAAAACAACACAAAACATAAAGAAACACAAAACCCAACCAAACCCCATTCAAAAATTATAACAAAACAATAAAAATTATCCAATAAAAATTTAAATTTATATTACATTTAGGAAAACCAAATATAATAACAACAACAAAACACAACAACATAACCACTAAACCCACAAATTTACTAAATATTCTTTATTTTTACTCTATACAACACAATATCATATCCATAACCAACCTCTACATAACTCAAACACACATAACTTAAAAAAAAAGAATAAGAGAAAAAAAGAAAATTTTTTAAAAAATTTAAAATACTACTAAACAAACAACTTATCCCCCAACCTTTTATAAATAAAACAATCAAAAAAAATTTTTTTTTCTTTTCACTTTTTTTTTGAATTTATTTCTTTTATTTTTATTTTTTTTTTTTTCTTTAACAAATACAACAAAATAAATACACCCCCACACTTCCTTTTATACTCCATCAAACAAAACCAACATAAAACACAAACACAACAACAAAATAAAAAAAAGGGGAAAAAAAAAAGGATTAAATTTTTTAAAGGAATATTTTATAATACCATTTCTAATTCATCACAGATTACAAAATTTTAACAAATCAAAATAAAAAAAAAATAAAATCTAATAATACAAACCCATTTCTAATTAATTTAAATTTACAACAACTAACAAACATAATAATAAAATACACCAATCAAATTAAACAAACAAATCCAAACCTACATATACAACACCCAAATCATCAATAACTCATCACAAGAAAAACAACCACATACCAAATAAAACCAAAAACACACAAAATTTTTATTTTTTATTTTTTTATTTTTTTATTTTTTTTCAATTTACTAACAAAAACATATAAAAAAACAAAGTAATATATTTAATCTTAAAAACAAAACAAGTAAATTATTTTTTTAATTTTTCAATTTTTCAATTTTTTCTTTTCTTTTTAATAAACCTTCCCCCACACTTAATTAAACATTTCCTCAATTTAACAAATTCACAAAATAAAAATCAAATAAATTTAAAACAACAATACACACAAAAAATACCACACATTCAAATAAAAAATAAAAAAACTCCCCAAATATAACCCTCCCAACAATCCCAACCAAAAAATTCCGAACAAAAATTGCGAACAATAAATATAATAAAATATAACAAAATAAACAAAAAAAATAAAAAATAAATAAAAAAAAAAAAAACCCCCCCCCCCACACCTTTAAGGGAACAAATCCACCAGGATCCACCAACAACAAAATCCACCTCCGAGAGACGCGAGAGGATAAGGGGACAAATACCCAAAAAACAAAAAAGAAAAAAAAAAAAAAAAAAAAAAAAAAAAAAAAATGCCACATGCTGGGGCCACCGTCAACACTCATTATGAAATCAAGTCTTCACCTTTTGTGTTGAGACATTATTCATATTTTCCCTAAAAACACAAAACAAATATTATCAACATGCCTTCAAAGATGAGGACTTTACCCAACCACCGGCAACCCACCTTCATGCATTTGAAAGATGAGAGTCTATACGATCACCTTATGGAGTTTGAGCAAGCTTGTACGACGGTGCAACTACATGGACTACCCGAGGATGGTCTTAAGCTTCGCCTATTCCCTTTCACATTGAAGGATGGAGCTAGGAAGTGGTTACTCAAGCTTCCACCAAGGTCCATTCACTCATGGTTTGAGTTGCAAGAAGCTTTCCTATCCAAGTTCTTTCCTCCTAGCAAAGCGGTGAAGGTGCGGGATTCCATTGTCAACTTTAAGCACGAATCGGGCGATGCTTTCTACGAAACATGGGAAAGATTCAAAGACCTTTTCGTGAGTTGCCCACATCATGGTTTGGAGCAATGGTTTCTCGTTGATGTATTCTACCGAGGCTTATCTTCCGAACAAAGACAAAGGGTGGATACATTTCGACACAATACTATAGCAAGCATGTCTCCCGATGAGGCATGCGATACGTTTGAGGACCTAACAACAAACTCCGAGCAATGGGATGATTTTGGGCCTAGGAGATTTCCTCCCACACAACCGGCAAATCAACCTCAAGTATCAAGAGTTCACAATGTTTCAAGTGAGCCATCGGGTGATGATTTGATGAGTAGTCAATTTGATAGGTTGGAAGCGGCTCTCAACAAGAAGATAGACATGCTCATGCAAGCACAATCCAAGCCTCCTTCTCGACAAATAGTGTTATCTCTTCACCACCTTGCTTCTATTGTGGCTCTCTTGGCCATCAAGCGGAGGAGTGTGCTTACATGGTTGAGGAAGAGAAGGAAGAGAGACAACAAGTGAACCACGTGAGTTCCTATTCACAATGTTCTTATCAAGCGCCTTCAAAACCTTACAACAACTTTGCACCTCGGAATGAGCAAGGGAGGACTCAAGGATACCAACCAAAACCTTTTGGAAACAATGCTCAAAGGTATCAAGAGAGGTCTCAAGGGTATAACACTTACCAAGGAGGAGATAAGTATCAAGGGAGTGGCACATATGGAGGACATAGGAGCTCAACTTTTGGATCACCTCCCGGGTTCTCTACTCAAGAAGGAAACACCTACCATCAAGGTCCCTCTTCATCTTTTGCTGCTCCAAGTGGCTCCCAAGCTCAAGAGTCCGCGGAGCCGACAATGAAGGACATGATCGCCACCCTTGTGCAAAGCCAAGTGAAGAGCAATAAAGCGATCTCGACTCTTCAACAAGGGCAAAACACCTTGCAACAAGGCTTGTCAAAGATTGAGTTGCAAATGGGCCAAATGGCAAAGGAGTTTAGTGAGAGACCAAAAGGTACCTTGCCTTCTAATGTGGAGCAAAACCCTAAGTTCAAGACCAAGGAGCAATGCAATGCTATCTTCACTTCTCACGATGGTATCTCTCATGCTACTTATACTCCTACTCCCTTCATTTCTAATGTATTTACCCCTTCTCCTTTCATTCCCATTCATGAGAACTTTGATCATATGCATTACATGGAGGATGGGGCCAAGGAGGAAGAAAATGTACTCCTTGGCAATTATGGATTGAATGAGGAGAAGACTTGTGAGGAGAATGAAGGAGTAGTGCTTGGGAAAGGACCTGGTTACTTGTCCTTTGAGAATGATGTAACCTCTTATGGTGGAGTGAAGACACAAAAAGGAGCATTGACTGAGGAGACTCCTAGGCATGAGAATGTCATGGTTTCTAACCTTGGTGGTGAGGCTATGAAGGCTATGGACCCACCATGAACTATGAGCACCTCTAGGGAGATCCTTGATGATCATTTGCATGTAAACCAAGCAATGAAGATCACCCCCGATGAGAGGAGGAACAAGAAGAAGACCTTGCGGAATGAGCTACACGAAGTGTTCAAAAAGGTAGAGATTAATATCCCTTTGTTGGAGCTCATTTGCAAAGTGCCGGTCTATGCCCATTTTCTCAAGGACTTGTGTACCAAGAAGAAGCGGCTTGAGGAGCATGAAGTCTACAAGATTGAAGGGCATGTGAGCTCAATGATTCAACACAACATGCCACCGAAGAGGAAAGACCCCGGAAGCTTCACTATCGAATGTCAAATTGGTGAGACACACCTTGATGGAGCACTTATGGACCTAGGGGCAAGTGTCAATATGATGTCTCTATCTCTCTATAAGAGGTTGAGCATTGGTGCTTTGCAACCTACCCCGATTGCACTTACCTTTGCGGATGGAAGCAAGCGCAGACCGGCGGGTGTAGTGGAAGATGTGCTAGTAAGAGTTGACAAGTTTATTTTTCCCGCCGACTTTGTTGTGCTTGATATGGGTGATGACCCCAATGAAGACAATGGATTTCCCCTTATTTTTGGCCGCCCTTTTATGGCTACGGCGGGTGTGAAGATCAACGTTCTAAAGGGCACCATTAGTTTCAAGGTGTTGGGTGAGAAGGTGAAGTTTGAAATGTTCAAGCCCATTCATCCACCGGAGGTAGTTGAGGAGGTGTTTTCTATTAATTTGGTGAAAGGCAATAGTGCTAAGGGAGTCTACAAAGGGGGTTTTCTTATCTCTATCTTCCGATTGCTATATGTTTTGTTATGTGTGCATTCGCCCGACTTCACTCTCCTCACTTTCACCAATTCGATTTTCATTGCCTTTAAACTCCTCACAACATCGAGGACGATGTTGGTTTTAAGTGTGGGGGTAAGGTTGGGCTAAATTAAAGTTGTCTCACATTTTCGAACCACCAAAATTTTTCAATTTTTCAAAGTTTTCATCGAACGGTCGACCCTTGGGTCGAACGGTCGACAAGAATTCCCTGGACGTTCGTCGACCGGTCGACGAAAATGTGTCGAACGGTCGACAGGTGCTTAAAGTCGAACGGTCGACAGGTGCTTAAAGTCGAAATGTGTCGTGGACATGAAGTACGTTTAAATCGGAGCTCGTATGGAGAAGTTATGGTCAGCGTAAGTCGGAAGGCTATTTTTGGAAGTTCCTATTTTGGGCCTATTAATCAGGTCTAGGGTTTCCATTTCGGGAAACCCTCATTTCTCTCTCTCTCCCCCCCCCCCCCCCCCGCGTCTCTCTCTCCCCGATACGTCTCTCGCGGCCTCACTTTCACCGGTCGAGAACTTCCTCCTCCGGCCACCTCTTGGCCTGAAATCAGTCCCAAAATGTTCACCAATCTACCACCTTCAATCCTAAACAAGTCTTTTAGATCGAATCAAAGTGTAGGGAGAGAAATCTCGAGCCAAAACTAGCCCGAAAACCCCCGAACAGCTGAAAACTTTCGAAGCTTGCCAGCGCCGTTTCCGGCCATCCCAGCTCCGATCCTTTACTGGGCTTTGAAGCCCTCCTCACCACAAGTTCATAGCCACCGGTATTGTGCAATTTGGTCACCGGACGACGGCGAATCGAAGAGTTGAAATCCGGCGAAGCCACAAGCTTCTCGAGGTAATTCCGACCACTTCTAGCTGGAATTAGACTTAGTCATAGTTATGGACGTTGTTGTTGGTGTTGTGATGCAGGTTGTGGTAAAATTTGGTGACCATTGGAGATGGTCGGAATTGGCGGCGCGTGGGGCTCACGCGCAGTCGCCTTGGGCGGCGCGTGGCGGCGCGTCCGGCCTTCTATGGCCGAGTAGTTTGGCCCATTAGCTTCAGTTGGTCATTTTGAGCTTGTTGGTATTTGGTTTGTGAATTTTGGATAGGTTTGAGAATTTATCGGTTTGTTTTTCGGTCCGTTATCGAACGGCCTACGTCCTAGGTTACCGTGTAACCGTTGGATGTTGATATAATTTGACTGGAAGGTTGAGATAATTATTTTGAGATGTTTGGACTGTTGGATTAAGGAAATTTGAAAGTTTGGTTAATTGAAGGATAATTGTGGGTTGTGAGTTCAATAAATAAATACGTTTATTCGTTTTATTGAGCCGCGACAATCCGACCGTTGGATTTTTCGTCGAGGATGTTTAATTAGTAAGTTTATCAGCGAAGAATTATTAGTGAATTTAAATTGGCGTTTTACCGAGGATTTAACGCCGTCAGATTATGGGAGACCCTAGTTGGGTCGATAATTCAGTTAGATTTTTGAGAACGATAGTTTATTAATTTTTAGTCCTCGATTTATTTTATTCAGGAGGACTAGTAGAGCCCGCAGCAGGAGATAACTCACCTAGGCGACAGGCCTAGCAGTACTGTGAGTGGACATTTGTTTTTAAATAAATATGTGCATGCAATAAATTGTTTTATTATTTGAGCATGATTTCTGTTACTATTTAATTATTCGAGGTGTGAGAATAACCTATATTGCCAGAGCCACCTCGGTAGAATCAGTGTGTTAGGGTACACCCTCAGCTTATCCAGTATCTATTAGGGTATACCCCCAGCAGTTCAGAGTGCACTCGTCAGCAGATCCGGATCGCAGTGTATAGCTCAGTTAGACATGCATGCAACATCTAGTCAGCAGATCCCCTCTAGATGTAGATCACCTGGTCGGCAGATCCCCTCTGGGTGATCGCCTAGTCAGCAGACCCCTCTAGGCTATCTGGTCGGCAGTTCCCTCCAGATCATCTGATCGGCAATTCCCTTCAGATCAGCTATACACACAAATACTCTGTCTGGTCGGCAGATCCCTCCAGACCAACCAAACAGCAGTCCCCTTCAGCAAGCTTCCTTCAGATCAGCCTGGTCGGCAGCCCCCTCCAGAGTCACAGTGAGCCATAGTTTGGTCGGCAGTCCCCACCAAAACCCTAGAGAGTTACAGCTTAGCGAGCTTGATCAGAGTTAGGGAAATTAGTGGTTTTTCCCTCAGATTTAGAGTCCAGATAGCAAGAGAGTGAGATTTGATTTATTCATATGCTTTTTCAGTTATGATTTCAGCTTTCAGTTTTATTAAATATTTTACAGCTTGCATGCATACTTTCAGAAAGGAAATTGGGAAAGCAGTTCAGCTTTATTTCCAACCAGTTCATTTTCGTCCACTCACGCTAATAGTTTTCAATTGTTTTCCCCTGGGCCCTTCGGTTTTAATCGCCCAGGTTGCAGATTAGATGAGGTCGGGCCACGTTACGCAGTCGAGGCATAGTCTCTTGTCGCTTCCGTTCTTTTAGTAGATTTTCCTTTCATTTTGGGTATTATGGAAAAATCTTATAGTATCATTAGTATGCTCTGAATCAGCGAATACTTGAGGGGATTATTGAAATGTTATTTGGCTATTTGTTGTTATGGTGGATGTTTGTGGTTATGGGGAGCAAGCAGACTCAGGAGTTCAGTTGGTTTTGTTGGACCAAATTTAGAAGTGTTGAGTTTTGGAAATTGCAGGTTTTGGGTAGTCCATTTTAGGGGAATTTATGCCGAATTTTCTTTATGAATTTCCCTATTGTGTGGCCCCGCAGGTCCACCTCGGATTCCAGAGTGGAATTTCGGGTTGGGTCCTGTCATAATAAGACAATGATTGTGACTTCTTGTTTCTTATATGCTTGGAAAATCTATGGGATTGTACAAAATGGCAAGTGTGGGGGTAGTTAAATAGAAAGAATTGAGGTTGTAAAGAAGAAAAGAAGTTGAGAAAATCAAAAAGAAAAGTGGTGTATAAAAATAAGTTCAAAAAGAAAGTCCCAAAGAAAAGAAAATACAAAATGGGAAATTGTTGTTGAGAAAAAGAAAGAGAAAAGGAGAAAGGAAGAAAGAAAAAACAAAGAGTTGTAGAAAAATAAAAGGTTGGAGAAGAATAGAATTAGGTTGTTTGATTACGAAAGCATACGCAAAAGAAATGAGTTTCAAAGTCCTTGATTTGTCTTGTGAAGCATTAGGAACATTTGACTTTCCATTCCCTTCATTTCATGCTAACCCTTACCCTTTGGCCCCATTACAACCATGTGAAAGCCCTTTTGATCCAATAAGTTGTGAATTAATTAGTGGAAAGATGGTCATTGAGCAAGCTTATGGAGACGTTACTTTTGGTTATGCTTTGAGAGTAAACACTTACCCCTAAACACAAGAGCGGAAATATTTAGTGAATCATGTGAGTTTAGCGGTTAAGCATGTCAATATGTGCTAATTTGATTGCTCTTGATTGATTATTCCATGGCTAGCACACACTACACCAACATGCATTGAATACATATCTTAATCACTTGGCAAAGCATGATGTTTATGTTGTGTGCTTGATTGAATCTTGATGAATGGCTTAGTGGGCTTATTGAGGATATGGTTGGAAAGGCAATTGAATTTGTGTTGATTGGATTGTTGATTCTATGTTTGCTTGAGGACAAGCAAAGCTTAAGTGTGGGGGTGTGATTTGTATGTGATTTGCATACAAATTAGGCCTCTAATCATCATTATTGTTCTTGTCCAATGGTCATTTGTGAGTCTCTAATCCTTGTTTGCACACTTGTAAGTAAATTGAGCATCGGAACGATATTAGAATCAAAAGGGAGCATTTTGGAGTTTTTAGTGGACTTCCGGCAAAAAGACGAAAAGTCAACCCGAGGACCAAAAGTCAACTCGTGGTCAACCCCGACTTTGGAGCATCAAAGAGTCAAATGCCGAGTCCCGAGAATGAAGCACAAGAGAATTCCGGAAGATTGACCGAGAAACCGAAAAGTCAACCATGGTCAACTCCGAAGGTCAAAGTCAAGATCAACCTTGTGATTCACAATTGTGCTCCCACATCATCAAGGGCGACACTAGATTTGGTGAGGTGACATGATAAGTGCGTAAACACACACTTAAAATGCTTCTAAATCACTTGGATTATATTATTCCGAGAGCCTAATTGTGTATTTAATATGTGTTTTGGTTGTTTTCAGGTTAAATAAGTGTATTTCGACATTTTACACTAAAATGGTGCATTTTAACTCCACATTTATTTTATTTCAAATTATTATTATTTGTTTTCTTTTTATTTTGATTTCAAAATTGGTTTTAAAAATAAATAGAATTAATTTATTTAATAAAAAAAAAAAACTTTTGACTTTTTTTTGAGTTCTTTGGTTTTTCCCGATAGGGGGAACGGGAGCTCTCTTCTTCCTCTCTTCCCCCCCGATCTTCTCTTCCTGCTGGCCTTTCTTTTCTTCTTCTTCTCTTCTTCTCCTCTTCTTCTTCTTCTTCTTCTTCTTTTTTCTTCTTTCTTCTTCTTCCTTTTCTTTTTCTTTTCTTTCCTCTATGCACCTCTCTTCTTTCTCTCCACACCCACCTCCAATTTCTCTCTCTGTTCTTCCTCTCTTCACAGTCACCGCCACCACCATCACACCCACAGACCACTGCCGGCCTCCCAGGCCAGCGCCTCACCACCACACCCACTGCCTTCGAGCCAGTGCTCTCCGCCGTGACACCTGCTCCATCAATTCCGCTCCAATTCACCTGCAATTTCAAAGTCACAATCAACAAGCAATCAATCTTCCTCCGTCGACCTCAACGACCCAAGCCACCTGCATTTCAGACCACCGTCACCAACTCAAGCTCACCGGAGCCCCCCCGATCACCACCGCTGCTACCAATCGAGCCCGGACCTCTGGCCTCTGTCACCGCCACCACCATCACCAAGTCTGCCGCGCCTCTTCCTCTGCCCGTGCTCTCGATCCAATCCAGACGCCGCAAAGCTCGCCGTACCATGTTCAGATCACGCCGCGCCTACTGCCGTGAAGCCCAGCACTGCCCACACCAGATTTCTCTTCCTGGCGCCGATCACCACTGCAACACCTCCGGCAATCTCTCTCTCACCTCGAGCCCGGCTCGAGTTTCCTCTGATTAATGAGCTTCTCTCACCTCTCTCTATATATCTAAATATCTAATACTTTAAGTTTTATTTATATTTATTTCCTAAATAATTATTTATGTGATAATTTAAATAATTATTGTGTGCATTTAAGTTGTATTGCTATTTTGTATTTGTGTATATTTGTGATTTAAGTATTTTCCAATAATTCAAGTTGTGATTTACCTTAATTATTTTGTGAGTGAGATTTATATTTATTTCTTAGTTTAATTATTCTAATTTGAGTTAGTTTTCTTAGTTTACTTAATTGTTTTGAAAAATAAGAAAAAACTAAAAATTGTTTTTAGTGTACTTTATGCTATTAGTTCATTTTCACATTTATCTTGGAATTTACAGGTGCAATATTCATAGATGTTAGCTATGGATCAATGCAATTATAATTGGGGCGATTCTAGAAATTTTGAACACCCGAATTTCATGCAAGGCTATGGATTCAACTCAGGCATGTATCAAGAAGCTGTAGTGCCCCAACCATTTTCTCAAGAGTAATGCTATGAACCTTTAGATCATGTCCCTGATGATAGCATACCTCAATGGCAAATTGATCTTGACGAAAGGGCACGTGAATCTGAAGAAAGAATGGCAAAGAATTGGAAACTCTTCGAAGAACTTAAAGCCAAAATGGCGGCCAACCGACTACTACAACAAAATCAAGGGTCGACAAGTCTTCATTCAAGTCAGTTTTCTAATTCTAACTCCCTATTTGTGCATAATGATAATGATGTGCATTCATTTGGGGTCGAGAGGGAAAATAATATTCCTCTTGACCATGTTGTTAATAATGTGCATCATAAATTTACATTCAAGGGGGATGGGAACCGGGAGGAAGAATTAGTACTCCCGGGAATTGGATTGGGAGATTGTGATTTTGTGCTATCAAGGAGTAACAAGGGGGTGGATAAGGAAGCCGGAAGGGAAGAAAATGTACCTTCCGGAAAGCAGACTCTGAATCAAAAATGTCAACCTGCATTGGAGCCAAGACTGAAAGCTGCTGATAAGAAAAAGAAAAGGAAAAAGAAGAAGCAAGGGCTAAAGAGTGAAGTGTTTGATATTTTCAAGGGTGCAGATGTGAACTTCCCTCTACTTGATCTCATTAGCCAAGTGCCAGTATATGCAGAATTTGTCAGAGATTTATGCATGCATAAGAGAAAGCTCCAAGCTGATGATAAATTTGTGCTCAAGGAGGAAGTGAGTGCCATTATTCAACGCAGGTTGTCTCCAAACATAAATGATCCAAAGAGCTTTGTCATTGGTTGCACAATTGGCGAGCAATTATTTAAAGGAGCTCTCATGGACATAGGCACAAGCATCAACATTATGCCTCTAGCAACTTTCCGGAAGCTAGAGATTAGTCATCTGAAGCCTACGTCCATTACAGTGCAACTTGCAGATGGGACATTCAGAATGCCTGTGGGAATTGTGGAAGACGTGTTGGTTAGAGTCGACAAGTTCATCCTTCCAGCTGATTTTGTGATTTTGGATTTGGATGAAGACCCCAAGACAAAGAGTAGATTGCCTATCATCCTTGGTCGTCCATTTATGGCCATAGCCGGTGCGAAGATTAATGTTCAAAAAGGCACCGTGAAGCTCAAAGTTTTGGGAGAAAAAATCAAGTTGCAAGTGCTCCAACCCACCTTCCCACAAAATGTCATCAATGATGTGCTTTCAAAAGACTTGGTGAAAGGGAATCAAGCTAAGAGTGAAAGGATTTTTGATCCTTTAAATCCTCCCAAGCCTCTTATCCAAGATCATCCTCTTCCAATGATTGCAGAATATGTGCAGCAAGAACCAACATGTACAGAAGATTATTTTGATGAATTTGATGCTATTTTTGATGAGGTTTATGAGCCTGATGACAAGGCTTTTGCTATTCCTGCATTTGAATCTAAGCCTGACAGTTCCATTGCTAGTCTTTCTGCTCACAAGACCGAGGTTTTATTAGCATGTGTCCCTCCTAGTTTGGACATGGACCCTCATTTCACGGATCCACAAACCTCAAGTTTCAGGCAAGTGCATGAGCTGAATGAGTATGCATCTCCTCCAAAGCATGAATTTGTGCACCATGTGCCCACCATTCATGAGCGTGATCGAGGAATATTACCTACACCGTATATTCCTCCACATAGGCGTATGTTTATGCCTACACCATATTTTCATCCTCATGGTTATAGATTGTCCTCTACACATCCCAACCTCGAATCATTCGAGTCTTTCAAGTTGAGAAGTCCTCCATGCAGTGAGGTACAACTTGAAGCGATCCAATGCTTAAGGGAAATTTTGGGGATTGGAGAAAACAAGATGAATATGCATGAATGGTCTCCATTTCCAAGCTACAATTCCATGGCCGCACCTTATATGAATTACTTAGGTGGTAGGCAAATGTGTTATGCACCACCTTGATCCAAGAGAAGAAAGAAGACCGGCTTTGAGGTCTATAAAAAGAAGTGCTCATGGGGAGGCAGCCCTATATTTGCTCTTACTTGAAGTCTTCACAGTTGATCATCACCAAAGGTCGTGAGCTTATGGATTGCAAGGCCTCGAAGCCTTGTTTGTTGGTGATTGATGGTGATTATTTCGGAAAGCATGCACTTCAAGGGGGAGCATTTCTATCCTTTATCTTTTTATTTCGTGTTTGTTAAAAAAAAAATATTTTATTTAAATTTGGCCCATTGGGCCCCTGTCATTTTCAAAACCTATAACCCAAGCCCAATTAGATTGAATCGGGCCTTAGTTCAGAAAAAAAAAATTTACTGTAGATTGTTTAGGCTCATTAGTGAAAGCCCACCAATAAAGGGCCCAAGTTTTTCTTCGGCCAAGCCCACTTTAAAGCTCAGGCCATGCCGATGGCCCAGGCCCATTTAAAGTGTCGGCAATCCAATAAGTGTGTCGACGCGTGCCACACGTGTTTGCACTGTTAACTTTACGACTTTTGGTTAACGTTAGGATTAAAATAAAATGAAAAATTTGTTATTGGGCCATCTCGCGACTTTCGCGTCGGCACAATAATAAAAAAAAAAAATTGTTTGTTTAATAATTCGAACGCGCGTTTCCACTGTGCTCTTTGTGACTTTTGTGGCAAGTCACTGTGCGCTTGGTGATTTTCGTCGCTCGATCCGTGATTTACGGATCTCTGTCTCTAACGTTGGACACGCGTCCGTCCGTTCCTTTCCCTTCCCTTCTGAGTGTGTTAGTTTGCCTTAGTCATTTTTCATTTCCCTTAGTGTCGTCTCTCTCTCATCTCTCAATTTCTCTCTAGTGTTCTTAGTGTTCATCTTTTGTTCTTCGTGTTCTTCATCTGTTCTTGAGTTGTCCCAGAAACACTCTCAAACCCAGAAAGCTATCCTCCCTTCCCAACCTAGAAATGGCCAAGAGAGTCAATTCTTTCAGTGAATTGTTTCAGGCAGGTCCTTCAGGGAGTCAAATCTTTGAAGGCTTGCATGAAATAATTCCACCCAGCATGCTCAATAGCACCGATGCTACCATGTCGACTGTGCCACAACCGCAACAGCAACCACAAGTACAAATCCAGGCTGCTGAGCCACTGGCTCAACCTGAAGTCGGTCCACAAGCACCGATCCTGGTTGCTGATCCACCTGCTGAGCCGGAAGCCGCTCCTGTCTATAGGAGACTTCCCAGGACGAAATATACCAAGGCACAGAAAGAAGCACTGGAGGCTTTCTTTGCGGTGTATTCTCACCCCACTAAGCCACAACGAGAAGGATTTGGTCCAAAAATCGGACTAAACGAAAGCCAAGTCTACTATTGGGGGACGAGAAATAGGGAGAAGTTCGGTATCCAGACTGATGAGCATAGAATTTCCGAGCTAGAAAGAAGAAACGATGAGCTGATGAGCAAGAATGAAGAGCTCCAACTGCAGAATCAAAAGCTCTTCGATGCTCTCCACAGCGGCATCTGTCCTAATTGCGGAGGTCCTGTTCCGCACTCAGATGTGCCACAGCGAAGGCTCGAAGTTGTTCCTCCGCAACAAGAGCCTCTTCTCGAGTGGTCCGATGATTCGATTGATATGGACCACTTGAGAAGGGATGTGCGGAGCCTCATGCCAACACTTGTTGAGTGCCCATCCGTACCTGTGCCATCTAATATTCTGGGCCCTGCTCATGATCTTGTCGGAGTCCACACCGACTTGATCAAGGATATCGCCCGCAAGGCCAAAGACGAGCTCCTGCTCATGGCCACTGCCGGTTTCCCTTTGTGGATATCTTCACCGACTCCCGGCACGTCTATTCATCCCAAGACTCTTAATCGGGCCGAGTACTTGCGACTGTTTCAACGAGGTGAGCCTGCACCTTACTTCAAAGCAGAATCCTCGAGACACTTGGCAACCATTCACCTTCATTCGACCACTATTGTTCAGATTTTAATGGATGTTGGTCGATGGTTGCCCGTTTTCTGTAGCATGATTACTAATGCCCAGACGTTGGAGATCATACCCTCTGACAACGCAGAAGGCTACAAGGAGCAGAAGCAAGTGATGTCGGTCGAGTTTCTGGTGCCATCTCACATCGTTTCAACTAGTGAAGTCCAGTTCGTTAGGTACTCTCACCAACAACTGGATGGAAGTTGGGTCGTTGTGGATGTCTCCGTGAATGAACTACGCACAAATCCAAAGCCTTCCGTGAGATCTATATGCCGAAAACGTCCCTCCGGATGCCTGATTCGAGACATGCAGAATGGATCTTCCTTCGTCACTTGGGTGGAGCACGTGGATGTACGCGAGAAAGAGATGAAGCCCATTTTCGAACCCTTTGTCCATTCTGGGTTTGCATTTGGTGCGAAGCGTTGGATCTCAACACTTCAACGACAAGCCGAGCGCTACATGTACGCCACATGGATCCACACTTCACCCGGTGACTCTATCATTTCACCTGAAGGGAGAAGAGGCCTTGCAGAAATGGCAAACTAGATGGCGATATGTTTCTTCAATGATATCAGCAACTCCACATACCATCACTGGACTTGTTCGAATCGAACAAGAGAGACTCGAATGGAGGTCAAGACCAACAAGAGAAGGGGAGATCCGAGCAAGCCCCCTGGAGTCAATCGTATTGCTGGTTGTTCTGTCGTTCATCTATCCCATCACACCAGAATCTTTGAGTTCCTCAAAGACGTGCAGACAAGACCGCAATGGGATAGTATGTCGATGGATAGCTCGGTACATGTGCTAGCAAACTTCACAATCGGTCTTGACCCGCGGAACCAGATCTCGGTGCTCGCCATGAGTAATCACAACGACTTCCTCATTCTCCAGGAGTGTTGCACCGATGCAACAGGGTCGTCTGTGATTTATGCACCGATCAACCATTCCATTTTCCAGTCTTTGCTATGTGGAGCTGACCCGGGGCCATTTCCATTGATGCCATCAGGCTTCTCCATTCTGCCTAATGTATCCGGAGGCATTCTTGATGGAACACTACTTACTATAGTGTTCCAGATCTCAGTGAAGGCTACATCAGCCAAATCTGCCGTGGAGTCGGCAACAACACTCGTCCAGGACACACTGAAACGGATCAGTGCCGCAGTCAACTAAGGAGCAAACGTTGGATGCAAGGCCCTGCTAGCCTTGTTTGTGACTGCTGGTGACTTGCTTCGGGAGGAGCTTCATGATCTTCAAGGGGGAGTATTTCTGTTTCCTTTTTCATTTGTATAACTGTTGTGTGTTTACTTTTGTTTTGTTTTTCAATTCAATAACCATGCTTGAATTATTCATTAATTGCAGTCTTACATTGAGGACAATGTTTAATTCAAGTGTGGGGGGAAGGTTTCACTTTCTTTCAAAAAAAAAAAATATATTTACTTGTTTTGTTTTCGTTTTCTACTGTAACAATATATCGACTAGATCATACTCACTCCCTTGGTAGCGTTGAACCTACCATTGCACTAAGTGAGTCACTGTGGTCACGTATTGTTACCAAAAAAAAAATTGAAAATTGAGGAAAAAAAAATATTATTTCTGTTTGTGTGATTGTTGTACTGTTTTTGTGATTTCCAACACCGATGATGAGTTTGAACTTAATTGTATGAGATGAAAGTTTGTTTAGGTCTCCTGAACTTCCTGTTTTAAATTAAATTGTTATGGGACTTTGCATGCATGTACACCATTATTGTCAGATTGATGCATTGAACTGTGAGAAGCATAAAGAGACTTGTGTGAACTATACATGCCATATTGTGAGTTTTGAGCCTCTTAAAAGTGCATTCATAGTTCTTAGCACTTTGTTCTTTATGTGGGATCAAACTTGTGTATTATGTATCTCTAGAACTTGCATAATATCTTGTCAAAACTATCTGTCATGCATGATACATCTTGGAAATGATTAAGGCATTAGGAATCCACCATGGCCAAATGAGCATTTGTCCCTAAATTATACCATTAGTTTGCCATTTTGTGCTTATATGTTTAGCCTTTCGTTTCTTCGCACCATAAATGTCTACCCTTAGCTTAAACACTTACCTTACCCTTTCCGAGCTATTTTAGTAAGCAATCTGAGATTACTTATGTTCTGATGCTAAAGTTTTATGTTCTGGGGGTTTGAAAAAGAATAAGTGTGGGGGTGTGACTTTGTAATTTGTTGTTTATATTTCTGTTTCGAAAAAAAAAAAAAAGAAAACAGAGAAATTTCGAAACAAAAAAAAATGTGATTAGTTTCATTTGAATTCAATAAATGTGTTTGGGTGAGTGATTGTTTGGAATGAGTTTAGCATCTCGCTGTTTCTAATATTGTTAAATCTCAGCTGTGCTTGCTTACTAAGATTTCTCGGAATTTGTGATTCCTTTCCATTTCATTTCTATAACCCCTCGCCCTAAGCCACGTTTCACCTGAATAAAAGTCCTTTTGATTCAAGATGTTTTATGCATGTTTTGTGGAGATAAGATTGACGTGCAAGCATATGGCGGCATTTGCATAAGTTTGCTTGAGTGGTAGTGTAGTTAACCTATAAACACTTGTGTGAAAATCAGAGTGAATATCTTGTGAGTTTATGGTTAGCATTGTTTCAATGTGCATGCTCGCTTTGATGCATTGAGATGACAATATTGCACACACACTTCACTTAACATCTGTCTCATAGCTTGAAACATTTTGAGACCTAACCACTTTCAATCTCTAACCCTAATTGTGTTCTCTGAGGTTTATTGTTGGAAAATTGTTTTGTGTTTCCCTTCTGTTTGGTTTAGTTGAATATATTTGTGTATTTATGTTTTATGTTTGCTCGACGACTAGCATTAGTTCAAGTGTGGGAGTGTGATAAGTGCGTAAACACACACTTAAAATGCTTCTAAATCACTTGGATTATATTATTCCGAGAGCCTAATTGTGTATTTAATATGTGTTTTGGTTGTTTTCAGGTTAAATAAGTGTATTTCGACATTTTACACTAAAATGGTGCATTTTAACTCCACATTTATTTTATTTCAAATTATTTTTATTTGTTTTCTTTTTATTTTGATTTCAAAATTGGTTTTAAAAATAAATAGAATTAATTTATTTAATAAAAAAAGAAAAAAAAAGCTTTTGATTTTTTTTGAGTTCTTTGGTTTTTCCCGATAGGGGGAACAATTCAAGGGAGCTCTCTTCAAGGAAATAGTGTATTTCGACATTTTACCTAAAATGGTGCATTTTAACTCCACATTTATTTTATTTCAAATTATTTTTATTTGTTTTCTTTTTATTTTGATTTCAAAATTGGTTTTAAAAATAAATAGAATTAATTTATTTAATAAAAAAGAAAAAAAAAGCTTTTGATTTTTTTTTGAGTTCTTTGGTTTTTCCCGATAGGGGGAACAATTCAAAGGGAGCTCTCTTCTTCCTCTCTCCCCCCCCCCCCCCCCCCCCCAGATCTTCTCTTCGTGCTGGCATTTCTTTTCTTCTTCTTCTCTTCTTCCCCCTCTTCTTCTCCTCTTCTTCTTCTTCTTTTCTTCTTTCTTCTTCTTCCTTTTCTTTTTCTTTTCTTTCCTCTCTGCACCTCTCTTCTTTCTCTCCACACCCACCTCCAATTTCTCTCTCTGTTCTTCCTCTCTTCAGTTACCGCCACCACCATCACACCCACAGACCACCGCCGGCCTCCCAGGCCCGCGCCTCACCACCACACCCACTGCCTTCGAGCCCGTGCTCTCCGCCGTGTCACCTGCTCCATCAATTCCGCTCCAATTCACCTGCAATTTCAAAGTCACAATCAACAAGCAATCAATCTTCCTCCGTCGACCTCAACGACCCAAGCCACCTGCAATTCAGACCACCGTCACCAACTCAAGCTCACCGGAGCCCCCCCATCACCACCGCTGCTACCAATCGAGCCCGGACCTCTGGCCTCTGGCCTCTGTCACCGCCACCGCCATCACCAAGTCTGCCGCGCCTCTTCCTCTACCCGTGCTCTCGATCCAATCCAGACGCCGCAAAGCTCGCCGCACCAAGTTCAGATCACGCCGCGCCTACTGCCGTGAAGCCCAGCACTTTCCAGACCGGATTTCTCTTCCTGGCGTCGATCACCACTGCAACACCTCCGGCGATCTCTCTCTCACCTCGAGCCCGGCTCGAGTTTCCTCTGATTAATGAGCTTCTCTCACCTCTCTCTATATATCTAAATATCTAATACTTTAAGTTTTATTTATATTTATTTCCTAAATAATTATTTATGTGATAATTTAAATAATTATTGTGTGTATTTAAGTTGTATTGCTACTTTTTATTTGTGTATATTTTTGATTTAAGTATTTTCCAATAATTCAAGTTGTGATTTACCTTAATTATTTTGTGAGTGAGATTTATATTTATTTCTTAGTTTAATTATTCTAATTTGAGTGAGTTTGCTTAGTTTACTTAATTGTTTTGAAAAATAAGAAAAAACTAAAAATTGTTTTTAGTGTTTGAATTTTAGGTTACATTTTTACCAATTAGGTTTTAGGGCCTTCCAATCTCCTGTGGAACGACAACCCCGATCTTAATTTCTATTTTACCACTATATTTTGACTTCGTCATGACATTTTGATTATTCCTCCCTTTTGTCCTCCTTTGTGATTTCCCTTCTTTGCCCTTCATTAAATCTTTGAGCCCTTAGATTAAACCATACTTCATCCTAACCTTTTATTCTTTCCCCTCTAGCCTATAAATAGCTTAGTATTTGCCTCATTAGGGTATCTTGACTTCAGCCCCAAAATTCCCCAGTTTTCCTTCCCCTTTCCTCTCTCCACCTTTTCTCTTCGGATCAGCTTTTGCACCTCTTTCGACAGAAGGTCGACGAGCGGTCGACGCGCGACTGAATTCTCCATTTCAGCTCACTTCCGACGCCTCCGCCACTTCCACCACCACTTGGGCAGCTAGGGATCCTCACCAGACGTCAAGATTCATCATCAAAGCCAAGGAGGAGCAAGAGAGCACCTATTGAGCATTCCTCATCTCTACTCTGTCTTTTCCTTATGTCTAGAGCTTTATTGTGTAATTTGATGATGTATATGTTGATGATTAATGAGTAGTTACTTTGATTCATGAATAAATGCCTTTGTGATTGTATGAATATGTGTGCTTACCTATTTCAATATGTGTTGGTTGCTTGTTCTTAGAATTTATCACTTCTTTGGCATGTTAACTAACCTATCTTGATGAGATTGTGTGAGATTGGTAACCTCACACACTCAAGGCAATTGGAAGCATATGTGATGAGTTGTAACTTGTTTGAGTCCCTAGTTTCGATGCTTTACGCCTCTTAAGCACTTTAGGGAATTCGGTATTAGGTAACTTAGAGGAATCCCCTATGACACCTAGAGAGTTGGAATGACCCATAACATGGCATTTTAATACCTTAGGAACACGGTCCTAGAACCATAACATGGCTAGGATACGGGGCTTGATTCACACACACATTGGCATGATTAATTCGATTGAAGCATTGCTAGTTACATTGGACTTGTGGTTTACCCGAAAACCCCAACATTCCCTTACATTGCACACACTTTACATTATTTACTTGTTTGCTTTCCTTACTTGTTGGTTGTTTGATGTGAACGTAAAATACGTTCACAAAGTGCTCTAAATACTTGGATGGATGCTATTCTGAAAGCTTATTTGTCGGTTTAATGTTTGTTTTCGTGTTTTCAGGGAAAATATGTGCAAAATGCTAATTTACACATAATAGGTGAATTTTGGAGGTTTACAGCGCAATTTCGGAACCGTGACTTTTCGATTATTTAATGACACCGGTGACTCGATGATACCGGAGGGGTTGTTTGTGAGTATCGCCGTCAAAGTGTAGTGGATGGTAAATTGTGACCAGGGGTTGTCGTACCCAAGGGATTGGAAGGCCCAAGATCCCTACTTGGTGAACAAATGCAAACAAGGTATACAATGCACTAGAAGTGGTGTGTTTAGAGATGGATTATGTACTTAGATGTGGAGTATGTGCAACATGCAAGTGTAGTGATCAAAGGGGTGTCACTCTTGAGTGACAAGGACCAGAACAGTGACTTGAAGTGACAAGGACAGTAGCTAAGTAACCAATCTAATCTAGATGAAATTGTTGTAACAAGAACACAAATGAATGTGTTGATAGCTTTGTGTGTTGTTGAGGTGACAAGCCCAACAAATGTATGATTGCTGTGTGATCAAATGGATGGAAACGATTGGGGTTTCGGGTTCACTCTACCCCAATCAAATGTATGACAACTCTCAAGAACATGCAACAATGAATTCACTAAGGATCAAACCCCTATCCTAGCCATGTTATGGTTCTAGGATTGATTCTTCTAGGCCTATTTTATGCCTTATTAGGGTCACAAATACTCCTAGTCTATTCATCCAAGCCTTGTTAGGGTCTCAAACAAACTTCCTAGGCATAGAGATTCAAGAATCAAGATTCAAACAAACTCAGTCCATTGACATAAACTCATCATGCTCATTGCAAACACATAGGATAAAATGTAATTAACATAGAATCCTAACATTAAGTTAAGTTGAACACATGCTTGAGACCTAATTAGATTCATAAACATGCATCAAACAAAACCGCATTTAACCAATGAACATATCCAGAAACGAATTCATCATGCATATGATGTGAACGTAAAATACGTTCACAAAGTGCTCTAAATACTTGGATGGATGCTATTCTGAAAGCTTATTTGTCGGTTTAATGTTTGTTTTCGTGTTTTCAGGGAAAATATTTGAAAAATGCTAATTTACACATAAAAGGTGAATTTTGGAGATTTACAGCGCAATATCGGAAAGTCAACCGTGACTTTTCGATTATCTGATGACACCGGTCATCATTCGGAAGTGGAATATAACATTGTACGAAGATTTCGAAAGACGTTTCGAATCCCGGCAATTTTGCCGGCGAACCACCACTCACGGAGGCGCAACCACCACACGCGGTGGTGAAACATATTTTAAATCTCTATTTTATTTTCCCTTGTTTATATTTATTTATATTTTTATTTTAATATTTATTTTATAATTATTTCTTTTGTTATTTTATTTTTCTTTTATTTTATTTATTATTTATTTCTTTTCATTATTTTATTTTATTTTATTTTATTTATTTATTTTGTTTGTTTTCTGTTTGCAGCTCCCATGTTACCCGCTCCATTTGAATTCAAGCTCTCAGAATCTGCCATGTTACCTCCCAATCCTATTTGAATTCAAATCCATCATCAACCCAGCTCATTCTCCACCTTAGCTGGTTCCCCACGTTACCACACCACGAGCAGAGCATTTCCAGCTCAACCCACCTCCTTCCATGCCATTTCTTCCTCTTTATATACCAGTCTCTATTTCAGCTTTCCTTGGCCGGGGCTTCTCCCCGCGCCACCAACTCTTTCCCATCTCTTTTCCCCCTCCATGTTTCTCCGGCGTCCGTGTAGCTCACCTAGCTGCCTTCTCTCCGGTTACTCACTCTGTCTTCAAAGCGTCCGTGTACGGGGAACCTCCCGTGCCTTCTCTTCTCCCCCTTCTCTGTTCCTCTCCGGCCAAACACTCTCCTCTCTCTCTTCTCTTCTTTCCAGAATTATCTAAGCCCTTATTCTTTCTTCTCTGTTCTTGTTCTCACAATTCACGGCAGCTCCTCGCCCAATCCGATTCACCACGAAAACTCACTCTCGGCCTCCCTTCTTCTAATTAACACATCTTTTCACTCACTCCCCCAATCCATCTACAATCACCCACAATCATCCCAATCATCATCATCTTCACCCCACCATAATTAATCTGCAATTTAATTAAATTCAAGTTCATGAACAATTAACAAAAGTTTGATTTAATTGCAGCTGGAATTTCATCGTGCACCCAAGCCGCTGCTCTCTGCACCCAAGGCACAAGCCCGCATCTCTCTCCTGCCGGCGTCACTCTCCTCTGCCTCCGCCGCGTTGCCCAGCCACGCCGGCAACCTCGATCTCACCACGCCGTGCCACCGCGCTGCGTCCCTGCCGGCGTCGTTCCCGCCAGCGCCGAGCCATCCCGTCGAGCCCATGCTCTCATCTTGCTTCGCCGGAAAATCCACAATCCAAGGCCGTCTGTACCGTGCCTTGCTACCGCCGGCGCTATCGATTTCGCACCAGCCCAGGCCGTGCTTCCCCTCGGCCGGCACCGTCGATTTCGCACGAGCTCGGTCCCTTCCCGTGCTCACTCACGGCGATCCTATATTTCCGCCGCTGCTTGTCTTCGTCGCTGCATCAACACGACGCCGTCGCCTTCATGCCCGGCCTAGTCTCACGATCTCTCTCTGCAGCTTTGATGAGAAAGAAAGAAAACCAAAGAAGAATAAAGAATGGCTGAAACAAGCTTTGGGTTGAAAAGTCACGGGTCAAACTCTTTAAGGAAAGAGTTGAAAGTCAACAAATGAAGTAGTCACGGGCTGGGCACATGGCAGCTGAAAGAGAAAGTCAAATTTGACTTCCCAATTGGGCCTCCTAACCCAATAGCCCAAAGAAATGGCCCAAGCCAAATTGACTTCTACACCCGAGCTCACCGAACCTTCACGAATACCGGCGAATCCGATAAGATCCTTCGCCGGAATTAAATGAGCATTTCTTTCTCAAACTCTTTTAATTTTATGTTGTGTGATTTATTTGTATTTTGAATATTTTTGTGATTTGAATTGTGTGTTTAATTATATATTGAAAAACCCAAAAATATGTTATTTGATTCATTTGTGTGTTAGCTTAATTTCTTTATGTTGGTGTGTTTTATTTAAGTGTGTTAGTTAAATTGTATCTTAATTTGTATTTTCCTTGTTTTATTTATTTTCAAAAAGATTAAAAATCCAAAAATATTTTCCTTTTATTTATTTCTTGTTTTCAAAAGAATTTCAAAAACCCAAAAATATCACCTTTGTATATATTGTATATTTTTGTAAATAGAAATAATATAGGTTAATTAATTTCGTGACATTAGAAAAGTAAATAAACAATCTCCTGTGGGAAAAACCTCTACTTCCCATTATACTATTCAACGACAAATTGTTAGGAAGTTTAGGTAATAATTAATGACGTCGGTTCTACCGCATATCATTTTGGCGCCGGCTCGCAGGGGATTGTTTTTACTATTTACTTTTTTACTTTTTACTATTTGTAAATAATACTTGTAAATAATACTTACTAATTATACTTGTATATATTGTTACACTTAGTAATTATACTTAGGTGTTCTGAGTACTGTTAATTATTTAAGTTGTTGTAGGTTGTAATTTGAACGGAAATAGGTAAGGTCCTTTTATTAATATTGGCCTAAACCCTTCATTTGTACCGTAGGTCGAGGTTGAGGGCGGCCTTTATTAACACTTGGAGAATTGTCGAACACTTAAGTGCTTTCTCAACTGAGTAAGGGGCACATGAATGGTGTCTAGATATGATCAAGACTCGGGTGACGGGTTTGTAAAATTGGATTCGGAGGACTTGTCCACTAAATGAATCCTGCCTCTCGCTTATCTCTTGTGATCTGGCCATTCGCCTTCGAAAACACGGAAAGTCATTTAAGTCAAGGCATTGCACCTAGGCCGTTCCACCTTGATTCTTATCACTTTTTCTTCTATATTCTAAATTTAACATTATTTAAATAAAATATATAGACATAGGAAATTTTATTTATTCATTTTTATAAATAATTTGTGACACATTTTTTATTTTGTAAATATTTTTTTTTAACTTGTAAATTTTATTACTAACTTTTTAATTTTTATAGAATAATCTTATTCAAAATTTTCCACATACATCAATATTTAAACAAGCCTTTTTATAATTATAAAAATAAAATAAAAAATAAAATTGAAAATTTTATTGTAAATAAAAAAAATTTTTTTTTTTTATTTTTGTAATATTTATTTTCACTATTTATAATTATTTTTATTTTTTGTTTGTTTGTTATTTATTATTCTACCCATTCGTTTTATTGGTTAGTTTTATTTTAAAATAAAAATAAAAATAAAAAATAAATTTACCCATTCCTTCATTCACGAAGCCCAAAACCCGTAACCCAACCCATTTATTTCCGTTGTTTTACCCATTAGTTACCCACCAATAATCCGAATTTTTTCCACCACTTTAACCCAGACCATTTCGATCCCCGTTTAAATTCCCCTCCTGTTTACACCTTTTCTTTCCTTTACGACTTTTCGTAAATATTAAAAAATAAATAAAAAATAAAAAAATTTTTATTGTCCACGACTTTCTCGATTGTTTAATAACTCGTTTTCAGTACCTTTCGACTTTCGTCCCCGTCCGCTCGGGTCTTGTCTTTCATGTCGAGCGTGTCCGCTCCTCTCCCCTTCCCTTCGTTTCGCTAGTTTCTTGCATTTCACACGTTTCCCTTGTTTCTCTCTCATTCTCTCTCATTTTCTCTCGTTGTTCTTCATCTGTTCTTCGTGTTCTTCGTTTTTCCCGGAAAACCTCCCAAACCCGAAACATTCCTCCCTCCCAAACCACAAATGGCAAGAGTTAATTCCTTCGCGAGTTGTTTCGGCGGTCTTGAGAGACCCGACTTTGAGGCTTGGCGAAATAATTCCACCTACATGCCCGTTGCGCCCCCCCCACAACCGCAACCACTACCCCAAGCACCAATCCTGGTTGCTGATCCACCCGCCGAGCCGGAAGCCGCTCTAGTCTATAGGAGACTTCCAAGGACGAAATACACCAAGGCTCAGAGAGATGCACTAGCAGCTTTCTTTGCGGTGTATTCTCACCCCACCAAACCACAAAGAGAAAGATTTAGTCCGAAAATCGGACTCGAGGAGGACCAAGTCTATTATTGGGGGTCGAGAAATAGGAAGAAGTTCGGTATCCAGTCTTCCGAGCAGCGTATTGCCGAGCTAGAGAGAAGAAACGATCAGCTGGTGAGCGAGAACGAGGAGCTTCAAATGCAGAATCAAAGACTCGTCGATGCTCTCCACAGCGGCATCTGTCCCAATTGCGGAGGTCCTGTTCCGCACTCAGATGTGCCTAGGCGAAGGCTCGAAGTTGTTCCTCCACAACAAGAGCCTCTTCTGGAGTTGTCCGATGATTCGATCGACATGGACCACTTGAGACGGGATGTGCGGAGCCTCATGCCTACACTAGTCGAGCGCCCATCCGCACCTATTCCATCCGACCATCTTCCCGGACCTGCTCGTATGATCTTGTCGGATTCCACACCGACTTGATCTTGGATATCGCCCACAAGGCCAAACACGAGCTCATGCTCGTGGCCACTGCCGGTTTTCCTTTGTGGATATCTTCACCGACTCCCGACACTTCTATTCATCCCGAGACTCTAAATAGGGCCGAGTACTTGCGAGTGTTTCAACGTGGCGAGCCTGCGCCATACTTCAAATCGGAATCCTTGAGACACTCGGCAACCATCCACCTTCATCCGACCACCATTGTTGAGATTTTAATGGATGTTGGTCGATGGTTGCCCGTCTTCTGTAGCATGATCACAAACGCTCAAATGTTGGAGATCCTACCCTCCGACAACGCAGTAGGCTACGAGGAGCAGAAGCAAGTTATGTCGGCCGAGTTTCTGGTGGCATCTAACATCGTTTCGACTCGTGAAGTCCAGTTCGTTCGGTACTCCCACCTACAACTGGATGGAAGTTGGATCGTTGTGGATGTCTCCGTGGATGAACTGCGCTCAAATCCGAAGCCTTCCGGGAGATCTATATGCCGAAAGCGCCCCTCCGGATGTCTGATTCGAGACTTGCAGAATGGATCTTCCTTAGTTACTTGGGTGGAGCACGTGGATGTGCGCGAGAAGGAAATGAAGGCCATTTTCGAACCCTTTGTCCATTATGGGTTCGCATTTGGTGCAAAGCGTTGGATCTCAACTCTCCAACGACAAGCCGAGCGCTACATGTGCGTCACAGGGATCCACACTTCACCCGGTGACTCTATCATTTCGCCCGAAGGAAAAAGAGGCCTAGCGGAAATGGCAAACCAGATGGCGATCTGTTTCTTCAACGACATCAGCAACTCCACGTATCATCACTGGACTTGTTCAAACCGAACAAGAGACACTCGAATGGAGGTCAGGACCAACAAGCGAAGGGGAGATCCGAGCAAGCCCCCTGGAGTCAATCGTACTGCTGGTTGTTCTGTCGTGCATCTTTCCCATCACACCAGGATCTTTGAGTTCCTCAAAGATGTGCATACGAGACCGCTGTGGGATAGTATGTCGATGGACAGCTCGGTACGTGTGCTAGCAAACTTCACCATCGGTCTTGACCCGCGGAACCAGATTTCGGTGCTCGCCATAGATAGTCACAACGACTTCCTTATTCTTCAGGAGTGTTGCACCGATGCAACGGGGTCGTCTGTGATTTATGCGCCGATCAACCATTCCATTCCTCCAGTGTTTGTTATGTGGAGTTCAACCGGAGCCATTTCCGCTTATGTCTTCAGGCTTCTCCATTCTGCCTAACGTATCCGGAGCCATTCTTGATGGAACACTGCTGACTATGGTGTTCCAGATCTCGGTGAAGGCTACATCAGCTAAATCTGCCGTGGAGTCGGCAACTACACTCGTCCAGGACACACTTCAAAGGATCAGAGCCGCAGTCAACTAAGGAGCAAACGTTGGATGCAAGGCCCTGCTAGCCTTGTTTGTGACTGTTGGTGACTTGCTTCGGGAGGAGCTTAATGATCTTCAAGGGGGAGTTTTTCTTTAACCTTTCTGTTTATTTTTGTTTCCTTTTTCATTTGTATAAATGTTGTGTATTTATTTCTGTTGTGTGTTTTAATTCAATAACCATACTTGAATTTTTCATTTCGTGAAATATCTGTCTAACATTGAGGACAATGTTTAATTCAAGTGTGGGGGAAGGTTTATTAAAAAGAAAAGAAAAAATTTGAAAAATTTGAAAAATTCAAAAAAATAATTTGTTTGTTTTCGTTTTCTACGGTAACGGTATATCGACTAGATCATACTTACTCCCTTGGTAGCGTTGAACCTATCATTGCACTTAGTAAGTCACTGTGGTCACGTATTGTTACGTAAATTGAAAAAAATCAAAAAATCAAAAAAGTCAAAAATTACAAAAATATTTGCTTCTGTTTTCTGTTTTTGTGTGTTTATTTGTGGTGTGTTTTGTTCTTTCCAATCCCGATGATGAATTGAGTTTAATTGTTGTGATTAGGAGAATGTTTATTATATGTCAAGGCTTTGTGTGATTTGCTTTGGATTTAATTTGCATAACTTATGATTGCTCGAAATTCCATGTTCACATAACCTGTGTTGATTAATTGATTGCAATCCGAGAAGCACATTTGAACATACATTGTCATGCATACCCAGAAATTGTGAGAATTTGAGCCTGTTGAATATTCACATGTATGCATCCTTCATACATTTACTCGTTCTTCATGTGTGCACAATTCATGAGTTTTTGAACCTAGAACTTGCTCAGAGACCGCTTGAAACTTTTTATTAATCTGTGATGAATTGAAAATGATTAAGGCATTAGTTGAGCACCATGGCCAAATATTCACCATCCATTTAAACACGAACTTTAGGAACCCCTTTTGAACTGATAACTCATTAGCCGTTTCTTTTGTTCACCCACATCATCTCACCCTTGTTTTATTGTGTTTGCAAGACAATGATAGTGACTTCTTGTGTTATTATGCTTCGGATGTATAGTATGTACCAAAAGGCAAGTGTGGGGGTGCATTTTATGTTGTTGTATTGTTCAAAGAAAAGAAAAAAAAAATCAGAAATAAAAAGAAGGAATAAATTCCTCAAAGAAAAAAAAAATAGAAAAGAAAGAAAAAAAAAATGTTAGAAAGAGAAATTCCAAAAAAAATAGAGTTATTTTCTTGTATTGTTTTAATTTCAATAAAAGGTTGGAGGAGAATAAAGAAGTTGTTTCGGGTTTAGCATAGGTATGAGTTTCAAAGTCGTTGATTTGTCTTGCAAACATGTGGAACATTTTTCATTTCTAGTCTTTCCCTTCCATTTACCATTTACCATTCATTTACCATTCATTCACCCTTTGGCCCCATTACACCATTGAAAGCCCTTATGATTTAATGATTTATGGATTAATTGTGGAGAGTTGGTCGATGAGCAAGCTTATGGGAACACTACTTGTGCAATTGTTATGAGAGTAAACACTTAACCCTAAACACTGAGCGGAAATATTTAGTGAATCTTGTGAGTTTTAGTGGTTAATGTTGTTCATATTTGATTGCTTGAAATTAATTGTACACTCGGTTTTCACACACTTCACTCGAGCACGAATGAGATGTCCATGTTAAATACTTAGCAAATTCGTGAGCCTTGGTATATAGTTTTTATTCTCCTGATTATAATTCTTTGAACTCGTTGAGGGTTATGGTTGGAAAGAATTGTTGTTTTGTGTTTCCCTTTCTGTTTTTGTGTTGTTCTGTTTTTAGTTCAGTGTTTGCTAGAGGACTAGCAAAAGTTCAAGTGTGGGGGTGTGATGTGAACGTAAAATACGTTCACAAAGTGCTCTAAATACTTGGATGGATGCTATTCTGAAAGCTTATTTGTCGGTTTAATGTTTGTTTTCGTGTTTTCAGGGAAAATATTTGAAAAATGCTAATTTACACATAAAAGGTGAATTTTGGAGATTTACAGCGCAATATCGGAAAGTCAACCGTGACTTTTCGATTATCTGATGACACCGGTCATCATTCGGAAGTGGAATATAACATTGTACGAAGATTTCGAAAGACGTTTCGAATCCCGGCAATTTTGCCGGCGAACCACCACTCACGGAGGCGCAACCACCACACGCGGTGGTGAAACATATTTTAAATCTCTATTTTATTTTCCCTTGTTTATATTTATTTATATTTTTATTTTAATATTTATTTTATAATTATTTCTTTTGTTATTTTATTTTTCTTTTATTTTATTTATTATTTATTTCTTTTCATTATTTTATTTTATTTTATTTTATTTATTTATTTTGTTTGTTTTCTGTTTGCAGCTCCCATGTTACCCGCTCCATTTGAATTCAAGCTCTCAGAATCTGCCATGTTACCTCCCAATCCTATTTGAATTCAAATCCATCATCAACCCAGCTCATTCTCCACCTTAGCTGGTTCCCCACGTTACCACACCACGAGCAGAGCATTTCCAGCTCAACCCACCTCCTTCCATGCCATTTCTTCCTCTTTATATACCAGTCTCTGTTTCAGCTTTCCTTGGCCGGGGCTTCTCCCCGCGCCACCAACTCTTTCCCATCTCTTTTCCCCCTCCATGTTTCTCTGGCGTCCGTGTAGCTCACCTAGCTGCCTTCTCTCTGGTTACTCACTCTGTCTTCAAAGCGTCCGTGTACAGGGAACCTCCTGTGCCTTCTCTTCTCCCCCTTCTCTGTTCCTCTCCGGCCAAACACTCTCCTCTCTCTCTTCTCTTCTTTCCAGAATTATCTAAGCCCTTATTCTTTCTTCTCTGTTCTTGTTCTCACAATTCACGGCAGCTCCTCTGCCCAATCCAGTTCACCACAGAAACTCACTCTCAGCCTCCCTTCTTCTAATTAACAAATCTTTTCACTCACTCCCCCAATCCATCTACAATCACCCACAATCATCCCAATCATCATCATCTTCACCCCACCATAATTAATCTGCAATTTAATTAAATTCAAGTTCATGAACAATTAACAAAAGTTTGATTTAATTGCAGCTGGAATTTCATCGTGCACCCAAGCCGCTGCTCTCTGCACCCAAGGCACAAGCCCGCATCTCTCTCCTACCGGCGTCACTCTCCTCTGCCTCCGCCGCGTTGCCCAGCCACGCCGGCAACCTCGATCTCACCACGCCGTGCCACCTGCGCTGCGTCCCTGCCGGCGTCGTTCCCGCCAGCGCCGAGCCATCCCGTCGAGCCCATGCTCTCATCTTGCTTCGTCGGACAATCCACAATCCAAGGCCGTCTGTACCGTGCCTTGCTACCGCCGGCGCTATCGATTTCCCACCAGCCCAGGCCGTGCTTCCCCTCAGCCGGCACCGTCGATTTCGCACGAGCTCAGTCCCTTCCCGTGCTCACTCACGGCGATCCTATATTTCCAGTCGCTGCTTGTCTTCGTCGCTGCATCAACACGACGCCGTCGCCTTCATGCCCAGCCTAGTCTCACGATCTCTCTCTGCAGCTTTGATGAGAAAGAAAGAAAACCAAAGAAGAATAAAGAATGGCTGAAACAAGCTTTGGGTTGAAAAGTCACGGGTCAAACTCTTTAAGGAAAGAGTTGAAAGTCAACAAATGAAGTAGTCACGGGCTGGGCACATGGCAGCTAAAAGAGAAAGTCAAATTTGACTTCCCAATTGGGCCTCCTAACCCAATAGCCCAAAGAAATGGCCCAAGCCAAATTGACTTCTACACCGGAGCTCACCGAACCTTCACGAATACCGGCGAATCCGATAAGATCCTTCGCCGGAATTAAATGAGCATTTCTTTCTCAAACTCTTTTAATTTTATGTTGTGTGATTTATTTGATTTATTTGTATTTTGAATATTTTTGTGATTTGAATTGTGTGTTTAATTATATATTGAAAAACCCAAAAATATGTTATTTGATTCATTTGTGTGTTAGCTTAATTTCTTTATGTTGGTGTGTTTTATTTAAGTGTGTTAGTTAAATTGTATCTTAATTTGTATTTTCCTTGTTTTATTTATTTTCAAAAAGATTAAAAATCCAAAAATATTTTCCTTTTATTTATTTCTTGTTTTCAAAAGAATTTCAAAAACCCAAAAATATCACCTTTGTATATATTGTATATTTTTGTAAATAGAAATAATATAGGTTAATTAATTTCGTGACATTAGAAAAGTAAATAAACAATCTCCTGTGGGAAAAACCTCTACTTCCCATTATACTATTCAACGACAAATTGTTAGGAAGTTTAGGTAATAATTAATGACGTCGGTTCTACCGCATATCAGCATACTCAAGAGAAATCATCAAAACATCATCATGAGCTAGAGCACACAACCCTAGCCCCCAATCTAATGAACTACTCATAACTCATTGTCAAATACATCATTAATCTCAAAGATGGAAACATAAACATAAAACTAAAGAGAGAAAGAGTTAAGAATTGCTCAAGGGTCGTAGCCAGCAGCTCCTTGGTGACTCCAAAGATATATGCAGGCCTCCTCTTTGTTCTTCTCTCCTCCTTCAAGCTCTAGCAAGTCTAGCTTCCGATTCCTTGCTCCTCTTGATGGATGGCAACTTGTGGTGAAGGTAGATCGATGGAATGGTGGTGGAAAGTGTATGGTTGTAGTGTTTGGGATGTGTGGAAGATATTTCGTGAAGGGATCGAAGTGAGATGGGTTGTGGAAAGTGGTGAAAATGGAAGAACAAACCCGGGCAGAAGCTTGGGCGTCCGGGCGGATGGTCTGGGCGTCCGGGCGGATGGTCTAGGCGTCCGGGCGCCTTGCCCGTCTGCTTTGGTTTTAGGAAGTTTTGCCGAGAGAAAATGGCTTTTCTCCCCTAGGGTTTCTTCCTAAACGTCTCTAACTGAATGAGAATGGCTTGGGAGGGTCTGGTGAGCCTCTAAGGTTGCACGAGGGATTCCTAGTGGGATGACATGGAATGGATGAGTGGAGAGAAAAGAAATGGAAAAGAAAAGGGAAGTGGAGGGAATAATGGTGAGTGGACGTGTGAGAGGGTTGGTGGATGGCTGAATGGATGTGTGACCTGTGTCACATATGTGCATGGCTGGTGTAGGAGACTCTCTCCTGCTGTGGTGGTGCTAGGTCGCGCACTTTAATTAACAACTCTTCTCCTATGCGTTAGATATGTTATTGATTGATCACCTTTGCATATTTAATTGTTTAATCTAGATGATCGTTCACTAGGTTAATTTTCATAGAAGAGGTTTTATTTGGGGAATGATAACCCGTGTGGGCATTCCACATATGTTAGTTTTGGATTCATGGCTAGGGAGTTAGTTAATCTTCAAAACAATATTTGTGTGTTTTTTTCTTGTTTTCAAAAATAATAAAAATCCAAAAATATTTCCTTTTATTGTTTTCAAAAATCTCAAAAACCCCCAAAAATACTTTTGTATATAATGTATATTTTTGTAAATAGAAACAATACTGTATAGTTCATTTAATTTTGTATATATATATATTCTTTATTCTTTATACTTGTTAATAATAATTCTTTATTTAATTTATTTTATTGTGACATTGAAAAGTAAATATAACAATCTTCTGTGGGAAAAACCTATATTTCCCATTATACTTTACAACGACAACTGTTAGGAATTTAGGTAATAATTAATGACCACGGTAAAATCCTCAAATCAGTACCACCACTAGCCAAGTAATTAACTAGAATGGAATACCATGGCAGCTCCATAGTGGTGGTAATGGCAAAGATCTGCTCATCCGGAAAGCCTTCAACCAAAGGAATGGTTGAATCATCACCTCCCCCAACAAGTCTTGAGAGGTGATCCGCTACTACATTCTCCTTGCCCGGTTTGTCCTGTATCTCCAAGTCAAACTCTTGTAACAATAATATCCATCGAATGAGGCGAGGCTTTGCATCCTTCTTCGTCATTAAGTACCTCAATGCAGCGTGATCGGTATGCACAATCACCTTGGAGCCTATAAGGTAGCTCCGAAACTTCTCCAAAGCAAAGATAATAGCTAGGAGCTCCTTCTCGGTTGTGGTGTAGTTCACTTGAGCATCATTCAATGTCCGAGAAGCATAGTAGATAGCATGCAGCCTCTTCTCTGTCCGCTGCCCCAAAACAGCACCCATAGCATAATCGGATGCATCACACATTAGCTCGAAGGGGAGCGTCCAATCCGGCACACACATGATAGGAGCACTAATCAAGAGCTCCTTAATCTCCTCAAATGCCGACATGCACTTCTCATCAAAGCTCCAAGCAACATCCTTGGAGAGTAAATCACACAACGGCTTCGAAATCTTGGAGAAGTCCTTTATAAACCTCCGGTAAAAACCGGCATGTCCCATGAAACTCCTCACTCCCTTTACATTAACCGGAGGAGGCAGTTTCTGCATAAGCTCTATCTTAGCTTTGTCAACTTCAATTCCCCTCTTGGACACCACATGGCCAAGCACAATGCCTTCTTCCACCATGAAGTGACACTTCTCCCAATTAAGCACTAGGTTTGTCTCCACACATCTCTCTAGCACAAGGGCCAAGTGTGCTAGGCACTCCTCAAAAGAATTCCCATGGACATAAAAATCATCCATGAAAATCTCCATAAAGTTCTCCGTCATGTCATGAAACAAGGCCATCATACACCTTTGAAATGTGGCCGGTGCATTGCATAAACCGAAGGGCATTCGACAGTAGGCGAAGGTGCCAAAAGGACATGTAAATGTGGTCTTCTCTTGGTCCTCGGGAGCTATCACAATCTGATTATAGCCATTGTACCCATCAAGGAAACAGAAATGGGAATGTCCAGCCAACCTCTCAAGCATTTGATCAATGAAAGGAAGGGGGAAATGATCTTTCCTTGTGGCGGTATTAAGCTTCCGGTAGTCAATACATACTCTCCAACCACTTTGGACTCTTTGAGGGATGTCCTCTCCCTTGTCATTCTTCACAATGGTCAGCCCTCCCTTCTTAGGCACCACTTGAACCGGTGACACCCATTTAGAATCGGAGATAGGATAAATAACTCCATGATCAAGGAGCTTTGTGACTTCATTCTTCACCACCTCCATCATTGGTGGGTTTAATCTCCTTTGGGCATCTCTTGTAGGCTTGCTGCCCTCTTCCATGTATATGTTATGGCTGCACACACTTGCACTTATACCTTTAATATCTGCAATTGTCCACCCAAAAGTAGCCTTGTGTTCCCTCAAAACAGCAAGCAATTTCTCCTCTTCACTTGTGGAAAGCTTGGAAGACAAGACAATGGGAAGGGTCTCATCTTCCCCCAAGTATGCATACTTCAATGAGGAGGGCAGTAGCTTCATCTCAAGCTTAGGAGGTGACACAATAGAAGGCTGCAACTTCGGTGCCCATGATGGTGAAGTCTCAATATGATAGGGGATGGAAGTAGATGGCATAGTGGTCAATGCAAATGTTGCATCCACTATCTCTTCATCAAGGAACTCCATGTCGGGGTAAGCAATAGAAGTCTCCAACGCATCTCTAGAGTTGGATTCAATGAATGATGTAGCAACGGCATCCCCCAACACATCTATCCGAAAACAGTCCCCCAAGGGCAGCAGACTTCTTATGGCATCGAAGATTCGAAAACCAATGGTGGTGTCAAAAACCGTCATTGTGAGGATTCCCTCCTTCACATCAATCTTAGTACCGGCTGTGGCCATGAAGGGCCTTCCAAAGAGGATAGGCATCTCCTCTTCTCCTCCACTAACAATGTCCTTTATGTCAAGGATCACAAAATCAGCCGGTATGAGGAGTTCTCCAATCTTAACTAGAACATCCTCAACAATTCCCTTGGGCACAACTTGGCTCCGGTCAGCAAGCTTGAGTGATATCTTCACCGGCTTGATGTCATCTAGTGCAAGGGTCTTGTACACATCATAGGGCATGAGGTTTATTGATCCCCCCAAGTCCAACATAGCCTTGTCGAATCCCTTGTTGCCTATGATGCAAGGGACCGTGAATGAACCGGGATCCTTAAGCTTGGGAGGAAGCTTGCCTTGTAGGACAGCAGAGACATCCTCACTCAATATGATTTGTTCATCCTTCAAGAACTTCCTCTTGTTGGTGCACAACTCCTTCAAGAACTTGGCATATGGAGGGAATTGCTTGACAGCATCTAGGAGGGGAATGTTGATGTTAACCTTCTTGAACAACTCAATGAATTCCTTTCGATACTTGTTGTTCTTCTTCTGTAAATCCTCCTTCCTTTGAGCTTGTGGAAATGGAAGAGGCACTTGATGAGTTGTTACATGCAAAGGAGGTATACTCAGATTACATCTCCTTGGAATGTCATTGCTAGGCACTTGTGCACTCTTCAACTTCCCATCCTCCTTGTCAAATGTGACATTCTTGCTCTTCCTCTTGTTGTAATCTCCACTACTAGAATTTTCCACATATAAATCGGTCAGAAACCGATGTTAAAACATTTTCTGACCGATGTGTCTGTGGGTGTAGAGAAAGATCCGAAAATTAGAGACATCGGTTACTGGCCGATGTCTAGAAAGTATGTGCACTTCGTTTTTTATACCCAACCGATGCAAATCAGCTCAAAAGATCATCAGTTGGGACGTTTAAATATTGTCAAAACTTTATATTACAACATTTAAAGTGTAGCCGCAATGAGATAATTATTCATTGGTACATCGTTATTGACATTTTAACCGACGTTGTTCAAGCTTTCGGACATCAGACAATATGAAGTATTGCATGTCTTCATGTTTTTCTATAAGGGATCCGATATTGTAAACCATAATTAAAATCTTTTTCTCAATAAATATCGTTGTTCAGATACATAAAGAACATCGCTTGTTGCATTAATTTTCAATGTTCATATAATTAATAGACATCGTTTCTTTTTTTAATTTACGATGTTCATATTCTTGATACACATCGTTTCTTTCCTTAAATTGGGATGTCCATATATTGAAGAGACATCGTTTCTTTTATTATGTTACGATGTTCATCCTTTTAGAAGATATGGATTTAATCCTTAATTTTCGATGTCCATTCATTTAAGAGACATCTTTTTATTTTCATTCATTTTGATGTTCCGGAATTCATGCGACATCTATTTTCATCTCGAACTGATTTGACATTGTTATTTTTAAAGCCAATTCATGTTGCTTAATTAATCTTATTCTTATCTATCTGATAGCTAGCAAATCAAATCCACATTTTTCAATCAAATCAACATTTATCAAAAAACCATGAAAGTAGTTGCCAATTAAACTACACATTGGTAATTTCCATTGTATATTAATAGACAGAGAAAACTACAAATTGACTAGGCCATGCACAAAATATAACTAAGAATGCAGTTTTGGTCCTAGGAAGCAAAATATATAGCTAGCTAATCCAACATGGGCTTCATAACAAAAACATCAAACTCAAACCTAAGACAAAAGCTAGCTAGCTGCATGCATGTTCTCCGAATCAGCATACTCTCTCACTACAACAGATTCTGCATGTAGTCGGCCACATCAATGTGCTTGGCTCGTGAGAAAATTGCTTGGCTCTTCATATACACATTATTATAGATACTCCTTGCCTTCATCGCCCCCAAAACCAAATCAGCTTCCTAAAAATAATCAAACACCAAAGAGTTACAAAATATAGACACCTTTATAAACTTTTCAATTGATGCAAACTATACACTCTTCGGATTTAAGGCATGCAATGAAGTGAGAACATGCCAGTCCCACAAGATTTTTGCTCTAGCTCCTTGAAACTTGCCTTAGTCCATTGATTAAACAAATATAACAAACTGCACTAGATGAATAAGTAAAAACGCACCACACAACCGATTCATGTTTCTCTCAGACAAGATAAAGAAGTTATCAATTTCCCATCCAAAATATATCAAACTGCACTAGATGAATAAGCCATTCTCATTGCCAATACGTACCCCAGCCTTTACTTTTCATATGCAACAACCAGTACAACACTCTTTATCCTTAACATGGTAAAAATGACAAAACAAGAAAAAATTGAAGAGAAGGTGGACTGTCTAATATAAGGAAATGGAATCTGTTATGGTGAGTGGGAAATCTCTCTCTACTCACTAATCATCAATATAAACATCATCAAATTACAATTATAAACTCTAAACATAAGGAAAAGAGAGATTAAAGATGAGGAATGCTCAATAGATGCTCTCTTGCTCCTCCTTGGCCCTTAATTGATGATGCTCCTTTGATGAATTGGTGAAGATCTCTAGCAAAAATGGATGATGGTGTAGAGGTGGTAGAGAGGAAAATGAGAGTGATGGGTGGTGGTGGCTAACTAAAGATGGAAGAGATGGGAGATGAGAGATGAAGTAGGCTATATATAGGTTAGAGAGGGAGAGAATTGATGGCTAGGATGAAGTAGGGTTAGATCTAAGGGCTATGGAGTTTAATGAAGGGCAAGGGGGTAAAATCCTATAGGGAATAAAAGGAAGGAATAGTTTAGGGGTGACTTCACCATATCTAGCATACTCCTAGATGACTTTTTGGATGCACATGTGGATGAGTCACAAGGTTGACTTCGCCTTGACTTTGACCACGACCCTCGGAGTTGACCAAAGTTGACTTTTGACCAAACTTCCGGAATTCTCTTGCGACTCACTTCCGGGACTTCATGTTGACTCGTTGGCGCTCTAAAGTCGGGGTTGACTACGAGTTGACTTTTGGTCCTTGGGTTGACTTTTCGTCTTTTTGCCGAAAATCCACTAAAAGCTCCAAAATGTGCCCCTTTCGCTCCATATATCAATCCAATGCCCGTGAACCCTACAATGGTGCAATTCAAGGATTAAAGACACTAAATGGCCCTTGGATTAGCATTGATAGAGTGATTAGGGGTCTAATTTGTATGTAAATAACATACAAATCACACCCCCACACTTAAGCTTTGCTTGTCCTCAAGCAAATAAAGAATCAACAATCCAATCAACACAAATCCAATTGCCTCTCCAACCATATCCTCAAAAAGCCCACTAAGCCACAAATCAAGATTCAAATAAGCACACAACATAAATTTCAAGATTTGCCAAGTGATTAAAGTATGTATCCAATGCATGCTTGGTGTAGTGTGTGCTAGCTATGGAATAATCAATCAACAGCAATCAAATTAACATATATTGACAAACTTAACCGCTAAACTCACATGATTCACTAAATATTTCCGATCTTGTGTTTAGGGTTAAGTGTTTACTCTCAAAGCATAACCAAAAGCAACGTCCCCATAAGCTTGCTCATTGACCAACTTTCCACTAATTAACTCGCAACTCATTGGATCAAAAAGGGATTTTACATGGTTGTAATGAGGCCAAAGGTTAGGGGTTAACATGAAATGAAGGGATGGATAAATCAAGTGTTCCAAGTATTTCATAAAACAACTCAAGGACTTTGAAACTCAAATTCTTTGCAAACAATCCTAACTTTTATTCTCCTCACCCTTTTATTCTAAAACAAACTCTCTTTTTTTGGATTTTCTTTCTTCCTTTTTTCTCCTTTTCTCTTTCTTTTTCTCACAACTTCCTTTTTCCATTCTTCTATTTTCTTTTCTTTGGGACACTCTTTTTGAACTTTATTTTTGTGTACACAACTTCTTTTGATTTTCTCAACTTCTTTTCTTCTTTTGTATTTTGTTTTCCAACCACTTCCTTCTTTACAAACTCTAGCTAATCACACCCCCACACTTGCTTTTCACAAACCCATAGAACACACACCCATAGAAGTCTACTCTACACCAAAGAAAAAAAAATGCTGAAGAAAGTGATCTTGATAGCAAAAAGAACTGGACAAAGGAAAGATGAATCTCAACATATCTTATGAAATCATGCGTTCATGTTCTTGCAAAATTAACCTCTTCATGGTGGTCTTTTTAAGAGAAGAAATTTCAAAGCATTAAGGCAATAGATTTTCTAGATCATTTAAGTAGACTCTTCACGGGGGGGGGGGGGGGGGGGGGGGGGGGGGGGGGGGGGGGGGGGGGGGGGGGGGGGGGGGGGGGGGGGGGGTTTTTTGGGGGGGGGGGGGGGGGGCCCCCCGGGGGGGGCCCCCCCCGGGCCCGGGGGCCCCCCCCCCCAGGGGGGCCCCACCCCCCCCGACCCTTCCCTTAAACATTTGGCCAAAAAGGGGAAAAAAAAAAAAGTCATAAAACAACCAAAAAGGGGGGAAAACACATTAAAAACGTCACACTTTGTGCTCCTATCAACTCTCTCTATTAATTTAAGAGACTCCAGTTCACAACTTCATATAATCACAATTTACAAGTTCACGGCCAAGTATATTTAACTTATATATCATAATGTTTGAGGAAGGAATACCTCATCAAAGAGAACCCTATAAGAATTCAAATCACGGTATAAGGGACGGCCTTTAGTACTACAATAATCTAAAACTTTAGCAATATGAAGAGCCACTCTTAAACACATGGTCTACTCAATGGTTTGATTCTCTCCTACCAAGAACAAACACAGAACAAAAATTTAATCCAAGATGGAGCAGAATGCAGCCACAATTGCTGAATTTGAAAGAAGAAGACTCAAAAGTTAACTTATATCATTTCAGTTTGTATTCACATAGGATACGGAAACAAAATAACCAACAACAATTATTCTAAACCAATTAACATTATTGTAAGTTGAGCATTGCCACATTCAACAAAATTTGTGTGAAAATCGCCTCACCACAACTTCCATAAGATACATTATACTAGGTTACAAAATGCAAAAGAAATGGGTGAAATAAAGCCAAAAAACAATAAAATAATTTTTTTTTTTTAAAAAAATTATTAAATTAACAAACAATTTAAAAAAATAAAATTGATTAACTTAAACAACAAAAAAATACCTACAACACATACAACATAAATTATAATAAACTCTAAATAGAATACCCCCACCCCACAAACCCCACCCCCCCACCTCCCCCCTCACAAAAACAAACCCCCATTCCCCAAACCCCCCCCCACCACCACCCTCAAATATCCCACACCCAACCTACCCAACACTTTCCACCACCATTACCAAGGAAAAGATAACAAGATAACCACCCAGCAGAACCCATTTGACCGCACCCACTCCCACCCCCCCATACCAAAAGCATACTCATCATAGGCAGAACAAATGAAACCAACTAAAATTAATAACATAATTAACCATCTCGTATCTGACTTTACAACTAGAACACAACCAAAAATGTCAATTAAATTAACAAGGAACCAATAAAAAAATGAACCAAGATGGTGGTGAATTAACTTAACAGGAACAAAGCAAAAAAAAAATGACAGCTAACAACACATACAACCCAACATAACATGTATACCATAAACTCTAATGGCATAGAATAAATGAACTTAAAGCTGCAACAAATTCCATATTTCCATTAACTTTCATAAAGGAATGCATACCAAACAGCAATACATAGCATAATAACTCCAAATATATTCATCATAGCAGCAATTGGTCTCGTTTTGCTTAGTAGAAGAACCCAATGCAATTAATTCTCCAAAAACACATAACCAAAAAATTGATAGCCCACCGAGCCTCGTATCAACAGAACCAATCCAAAGAATCCAAAATGAAAGAGAAAAAGCAAAATGATCAGTAAACAATGGAATATAGCAGCCAAAAACCAACATTTTAACAAAATCTAGAAAATTATAGCCAAATGGAAGATCTTGAAGAGACTTAGAACCTTATACCTTGGGGTTTCTCCATATAACCGACGTTCGCCTGAATAAGAAATCGAAGCAGGCAAACCATAAAAACCAGTGAATCAGGAAAGATTTTGAGGAGGAGGATTCCAATCATTCCTTACAATCAATCTGAGTACTTAATAGAAATGAGTTAGACACAAGATGAAATCAATTCAGAAAGAACCCTAACTCAATCCAATTCAAATAGATTAATTTTTCAACTGCATAAGAAAAGTGTACCCAATAGCCAAGCTAACGCGGGGCAAGAGTATGAACGAGTAAGCCACACAGATAATCCTCCTCCTCTGGGCGTCGCTACACTAATCAGGATCGGAAACTCCTCATTCTCTGAACCTGAAGACTCACGACTTTGCACGAATCCAAGTTGATGTTCATGGATCCGATTGTGGTTTCTGGAGCTCAGGGAAATTAGGGTTTTGGGTATAAGGGTTGGAGAAGGCGGAGAGAAACACAGACGAGTGTGAAGATAAAGTTTTCCGTTGGGGCTGGGCTGTGGAGGCAGTGGAGCGACGGAGAAGAAGATTTTCAGTTGGGGGCTAGGATGTGGATTTTTGGAGAAGACGACGACGGAGTGTGGGAGTCAATTGGGTTTAGGGCTGAAAATTTTTAAGTGTTGTAAACATTGAGGGGAAAAGTGGAAAAAAGAAAAAAACTCCGGCGCCTGTACTTAAAATTTTTTAGCGCTTCCGTGTTTTAAGTTTTTAGAGGTTGCCGCATTTTTAAAAAAAATTTGGAGACATTGATTTTTTTAACGACCGATGTTAATGTTTATCATAGAAATCGCTTATGTTTCAAATCGATGTAAACGTATATTTTTACATCAGGTGCAATTTCAACCGATTTCTTTTAAGTGATGTATATGCGGAAAATTCTAGTAGTGCTCTCTTGTCAAACTCATGATCAAGAGAGAGCTGCCCAAATTCATCCCCCAATGGTGTGCCATCTTCATGATTGAAGACACTAATAGATGAAGGCTTGGACACTTCAACATTCTCCTCTCGGGTAGAATTTCTTTTCTGTTCTGGTCCCAGACGTTCGGACGCTACCTCTTGGCATCCGGACGGATTCGTCGAATTTTCTAAAATTTCAGTCTGGGATGACCGGCGTCCGGGCGGATTGCACGGGGGCTGCAAAAAAACTTCTTTGTTTGACAGGCGTCCGGACGGCACTGCTTAGCGTCCGGACGGCACTGCTTAGCGTCCGGACGGATTGGGCGAGCTTTCCTCACTGACGAGGGCGTCCGGACGGCACTGCTTGGCGTCCGGACGGATTGACTGGCAGAGAACTCTCTTGATTCAGTTCTCGATTCAATGCTCCTCCGGTAGGTACATTTTCTTCCCTACCGGCTTCCTTATCCTCCCCCTTGTCTCTCCTCAAAGTCCCAACAACAATTTCACGCTCCAACTTGCCGGATGGTACATTTTCTTCCCATCCGGCCCCATTCTCCTCAAAAATAAATTCTGAATTTAAACAAGGTTCCATGAATGTTGTAGATGAAGGGGGGGCATATATGTGAGCATGGGGGTCATAATTGACAAGGTTATCGTAAGACCTACCTGAACGAAGGGTGGTGATCGCCTTCACACTCTCATGCCTCGGATTTTGCTCCGGTTGTGAAGGTAATCCACCTTGTTGCCTTGATTGGAGTTGCTTGGAGAGTTGCCCCACTTGAAGCTCCAACTTGCTCAATCCTTGGGACACAATAGACACACTCTGATCAGTCTTGAGCTGGCTTGCAGAGAGGGCAGTGAGTATCTCCTTGAATGTAGGCTCCCTTGAATCATTTGATTGAGCATGGTAGTTCTCCCTCTTGTGCTCAAATCCGGGAGGTGCTTGGTATGTGCTTTGTCTTGGAGGAGCTTGTGAGGTGCTTGCCTCCTGAGCATACATAGGATTAGGAGCTCCTCTTTGATAGGTGTTAGGGCCTTGGAACCCTTGTGATCTCCCTCCTTGATAAGATTGGTTTCCTCCTTGAAACCTTCCTCCAACAAATCTACCTCCTTGGTAGTTGTTTCCTCCTTGATAGGTACTGCCCCTTTGATGGCCTTGGTTGTTTGTTAGGGCTGCATTCTCCACATGCCTCTTGCCATAGGAGTAGTGAGGATGATTGTTGAGCTGTGAGGAGTGGTGCTCCGGATTATAATTATCCACTTGGTACAATTGCTCATCCAACACTCCTTGTTGAATGGTGGCTGAATAGTATTGGCACTCAATGGTTTCATGCTCCATGGAACCACAATAAGAACATGAAATAGCCACTGCCTTGACTTGCTCACTTGGATGAGGAGGAGCTGCATTGCCATGTGCCTTGAGCAAGAGATCAAGCTTGGTGTTCATGGCAGCCTCAAGTTGCTCAAACTTTGCATTCATAAGATCATCCACTTGCTGAATTTGGGAGACACCTTGGACTGCTCTTGTCCTTGCCTCAACTCCTCTTGGTTCTTTTCCACCAAGATGTGGCTCTTCTCTTTCCCTAAGCCTTGCGTCTCTCCTCCGATCATGGTTGTCCCACTGCCCGGATTGAATAGAGAGCTCCTCAATGATGTCCCAAGCGGCATTGGGTCCTTTCCTTTGAAAACTGCCACCACATGCGTTGTCAAGTCTCCTCCGGTCATCATCAAATATACCGTCATAGAATGAGGAAACAAGCTGCCATTTGCTGATTCCATGGTGTGGACATCCAAGCTCCAAGTCTTTAAAACGTTCCCATGCATCATAGATAGATTCACGCTCACCTTGCATGAATGTAGTGAGCTGAATCCTCATGGCAGTAGTGCGATGATGAGGGTAATAGGTGTTGAGGAACACCTTCTGCATGTCATCCCAAGAACGGATGCTTCTTGGCTTTAACTTGTGAAACCATACCTTTGCCTTTGCCTTGAGTGAGAATTGAAAGAGCCTAAGCTTCAATTCATCAAAGGTGAGTCCTCTTCTACTTAAGGTGCTGCAAATGGCATCAAAATCGATCATGTGATCGTATGGTCTCTCCTTCTCAACTCCATGGAAGGTTGGTAGAATGGACAAGATCGAATGCTTGATCTCGTATGCAATTTGTGGATGAGGATGGATAATACAAGATGGTGTATTGACTATGCTCGGATTTGAGTAATGACTCAATGGCAGCTCCACTTCATCAATGGGAGGCACTTGATCATTGTTGTTCACCTCCCCCATTGTCTCTTTGGGTGGTGTAGGCTGCTCTGGAAGATGTGTAACTGGTGGAGCACTCTCAGTTCTCCTTGGTCTACCTCTTCCTCTTCCTCTTCCCCTTCCTCTTCCACTAGGTCTTCCTCTTGTGTCTTCACTCAAAACTATCCCACTTCTCAACACAATTTGATCACTAGAAGTGGAGGACATGTTCATGTACCTTTAAACACAACAAATGGTGAGTATAACAACACTTAAAAGCAAGGAATCAATGACAAAATGGAGTTGGAAGCAATTGGAAGCAAAATGCACAAAACAGTTTCACAAAAAATGGTCCCAGACGATCGGACGCTAGGCTTGGCGTCCGGACGGATTCGTCGGGAAATGGCTTCTGTATCAAGAGTGTCCGGACGTCACAATGGGTGCCCGGACGGATTAAGTGAATTTCAGTTACAGTGAGTTCGAAACTAATTACGAACAATGCCACTGTGAACAACTTCACTGGGCAGCAGAGAAACAAATCACAATTTACCTAAGCAAACCTTAACGAAACACAACCAAATTTTAAACACAACAACTAGACACACAAAAGAACTAGCACACAAATTTTTAGAATTTTCTGGGTTGATTTACTATGCTAACAAAAATCGGGAAAAACGCACAGTAGCAAAGAATGTGCTTAGGAATAACTTGGAAACAAAAACAACAACAAACACAATTATGCTATGAATCAAAGACACAACAAACACTAAGACACATATATCAAACAATTTATACTACAAGAATAGTGCAAAGACACCCCGACTGCTGGTCACCAAGGAATCAAGGATGAACCTCAATCCTCGGCAGCGGCGCCATTTGACTAGATGATACCGGAGGGGTTGTTTGTGAGTATCGCCGTCAAAGTGTAGTGGATGGTAAATTGTGACCAGGGGTTGTCGTACCCAAGGGATTGGAAGGCCCAAGATCCCTACTTGGTGAACAAATGCAAACAAGGTATACAATGCACTAGAAGTGGTGTGATTAGAGATGGATTATGTACTTAGATGTGGAGTATGTGCAACATGCAAGTGTAGTGATCAAAGGGGTGTCACTCTTGAGTGACAAGGACCAGAACAATGACTTGAAGTGACAAGCACAGTAGCTAAGTAACCAATCTAATCTAGATGAAATTGTTGTAACAAGAACACAAATGAATGTGTTGATAGCTTTGTGTGTTGTTGAGGTGACAAGCCCAACAAATGTATGATTGTTGTGTGATCAAATGGATGGAAACGATTGGGGTTTCGGGTTCACTCTACCCCAATCAAATGTATGAAAACTCTCAAGAACATGCAACAATGAATTCACTAAGGATCAAACCCCTATCCTAGCCATGTTATGGTTCTAGGATTGATTCTTCTAGGCCTATTTTATGCCTTATTAGGGTCACAAATACTCCTAGTCTATTCATCCAAGCCTTGTTAGGGTCTCAAACAAACTTCCTAGGCATAGAGATTCAAGAATCAAGATTCAAACAAACTCAGTCCATTGACATAAACTCATCATGCTCATTGCAAACACATAGGATAAAATGTAATTAACATAGAATCCTAACATTAAGTTAAGTTGAACACATGCTTGAGAACTAATTAGATTCATAAACATGCATCAAACAAAACCGCATTTAACCAATGAACATATCCAGAAACGAATTCATCATGCATACTCAAGAGAAATCATCAAAACATCATCATGGGCTAGAGCACACAACCCTAGCCCCCAATCTAATGAACTACTCACAAGTCATTGTCAAATACATCATTAATCTCAAAGATGGAAACATAAACATAAAACTAAAGAGAGAAAGAGTTAAGAATTGCTCAAGGGTCGTAGCCAGCAGCTCCTTGGTGACTCCAAAGATATATGCAGGCCTCCTCTTCGTTCTTCTCTCATCCTTCAAGCTCTAGCAAGTCTAGCTTCCGATTCCTTGCTCCTCTTGATGGATGGCAACTTGTGGTGAAGGTAGATCGATGGAATGGTGGTGGAAAGTGTATGGTTGTAGTGTTTGGGATGTGTGGAAGATATTTCGTGAAGGGATCGAAGTGAGATGGGTTGTGGAAAGTGGTGAAAATGGAAGAACAAACCCGGGCAGAAGCTTGGGCGTCCGGGCGGATGGTCTAGGCGTCCGGGCGCCTTTCCCGTCTGCTTTGGTTTTAGGAAGTTTTGCCGAGAGAAAATGGCTTTTCTCCCCTAGGGTTTCTTCCTAAACGTCTCTAACTGAATGGGAATGGCTTGGGAGGGTCTGGTGAGCCTCCAAGGTTGCACTAGGGATTCCTAGTGGGATGACATGGAATGGATGAGTGGAGAGAAAAGAAATGGAAAAGAAAAGGGAAGTGGAGGGAATAATGGTGAGTGGACATGTGAGAGGGTTGGTGGATGGCTGAATGGATGTGTGACCTGTGTCACACATGTGCATGGCTGGTGTAGGAGACTCTCTCCTGCTGTGGTGGTGCTCCGGTGGTGGTCCGGCGGTGCTGCCGCCTCTTGTGGTGGTGGTTTGCCGGAAAAATCACCGGAAATGCAATTTCTTCATTTTCCTTCCTTTCTTCGATTCTTCAAGGCCTTCAATGGCAACGTCTACCGAAGGTAAATTTGTGCAATCTTCAATGCCTAGAAGCCACGGTTGACTTCTTGTTCTCTTCTCGGAAGTGTGCCCAAAAGTGGTCAAAATGCACCTTCGGTAGTAACAAAATGAAAACGCATATTAGTAGTAACAAAATGCCTTCGGATAAGCTTAACTCTCGTGATTAGGAATACAATTTGCGCTATAAATAAGTGCAAATCAACCGGTCATTCCTCGGATGTGGAAATCAGAACGTGTACGAAGATTTCGAAAGACGTTTCGAATTCCGGCAATTTTACCGGCGAACCACCACACTTGGCGGCGCAACCACCACACACGGTGGCGAAATCCATATTAAATCTCCACTTTATTTTCCCATGTTTATGTTTTAATTTTATTCTTATTCTATATATATTTGTTTTTCTATTTTAGTTTTAATTTTATTTTTATTTCTTTTATTTTATTTTTTTATTATTATTTTCTTTTGTTTGTGTCTCTTTGTAGCAGCCATGTTCGTTCCTCCCCACTGCTATTTGAATTCAAACGGAGATCCCAGCTAGCTGTGATTATTCCTCCACTATTCCACTCAGCCCACTATTCCACTCAGCCGTCCACTTCAATCCAGTTCATCAATCTTTCTTCCACCATCACCAAAGATTCCTTGCTTTTCTCTCTTTAAATACCCGGTCCCTCGTTTTAGTTTGAACGGGTCGGGGGGACTTCTCCCTTCTCCCTTCTCCTCCTCCCTTTCTCGGGCTTACGTGTGTAGCTCTCCTAGCTGCACTTATGCTCTCACCCTCTATTTTTCTTCCTCTTCCTGTTCCTCTCAAGCTCCTGCAAACACAACCCCCCCCCCCCCCCCCACAACCTCTCGTCCCTCACGGCAATCTCTTCTTTCCTCCCAGTTCTCTGTTCTTTTTCTTCCCCTGCAAACACTTCACAGTCTAATTAATCAATCTCCCATTTCCTCTTTCAATCACCACTGCCATCACAACCACACTCACCATAACCAATCCATACCTGCAAATCAAATCACAAAACACAATTTAATTACACAATCACAGTTTGCAATTAACAAAAGTGTGTTTTATTTGCAGCTTGAAATTCCAGACATCGACACTTCAATCTCGAGCCCATGCTCTCTGTTACGCGCACCTCCAGCCGCTGCTATCTCTGAGCCCGTGCTTCCAAGCATCACCGGAGTCCCTGTTCTCATCACCGGCGCCGTCACCATCTGCCGTGATTCTTCATTACTGCACGGTGTCGATCCAGCCACCGAGCCCAGCTTAACTTTGCTGCTGCTGTCCACCTCACCGGCGCCGTTCATGTCCTTCCCCTCCGTCGCTGCAATGTGTTCGTGCTCTCCCACCGAGCCCAGCCGGCGTCGCCTTCAATCAGGCCTCTTCTCTGCCGCCGTTCACCAAGTTTCATCACCAAATCCGCCCGCCCGTGCCCAGCTACACCGCCGGCAGCCATGATCCAGTCGTCGTCGTCGCCGCACTTCCTCGTCGCTGCCATCAGCCTAGCACCGCCGGTCCTCCCTCATGAACAAGTAGAAGAGAAAACTGAAAGAGAATAAAGATAGCTGCTGGTCTGCTACGGGAAGAAGGAAAGAATTAGTCACGTTGAAAAGTCAACAACCAACCAAGGGAGAAGTAGTCACGGGCTGGGCACATGGCAGCTGAAAGAGAAAGTCAAATTTGACTTCCCAATTGGGCCTCCTAACCCAAAAGCCCAAAGAAATGGCCCAATTCCAATTTGCTCCATACACCCGAGCTCCCCGAACTTCATCGAAAATCCGGCGAATCCGATAAGATCCTTCGCCGAAATTAAATGAGCATTTCTCTCTCAAACTCAATTTATTTATATTTGTTGTGTGATTTATTTGATTTATTTGTATTTTGAATATTTGTTTAATTTGAATATTTGTGTGATTTAATTATATATTGAAAAACCCAAAAATATGTTTTTAATTCATTTGTGTGTTAGTTTAATTTCTTTATTGTTGGTGTGTTTTATTTAAGTGTGTTAGTTAAATTGAATTTGAATTTGTATTATTCTTGATTTATTTGTTTTATTTTCAAAAAGATTAAAAACCAAAAATATTTCATTTTATTTATTTCTTGTTTTCAAAACAATTTCAAAAACCCAGAAAGAACATTTTTGTATATATTGTACATTTTTGTAAATAGAAACAATATAGTTTAATTAATTTCGTGACATTAGAAAAGTAAATAAACAATCCTCTGTGGGAAAAACCTCTACTTCCCATTATACTATTCAACGACAAATTGTTAGGATGTTTAGGTAATAATTAATGACGTCGGTTTTACCGCAAATCATTGTTTCATTTCATTTGCATCATTATCTTTCCAAAACCAATCTTGACACCACTACATCACTCATTGTCATATACTCGCCTTCATTCACTCATTCCACTTCTTATCTTTCTCATCATAGTTAGAGTAATCAACCATACGAACTACTTGGAAATTGAGGAGCTCATCGATCCTCGAAGGAACGACAACCCCTTTCATAACCTATACTTACCCCATACTTTGACGATGAGTCAGTAAGGTGTGTGGTAAGCAGGTGACGAAGGTGCTGCCGATTACTCAGAATTCTCTAAATGATGAAAATCTGTGTGAAGTGTCTGTTTGCCAAGATGATGCTTGGGCCATTGTGTCTACTGAAAATGGCTGTGGTGGCGGGCCTATTACAGCCACAAGGTATCCATGAGGCTATTATCTTGGAATTGTCAAGGACTTGGTCCATCCTTGACTGAGAATGCTCTTGAGGAGCTAAAAATCCATCTGGACCCTAGTATTGTCTTTCTTATGGAAACTCAGAATAAACATAAAAAAGTAGATGTTGTTAGGAAGGTTATGAGATTTAATAATGGTAGGTTGGTGGATCCAGTTGGCCGTGCTGGGGGTTTGGCTTTGTGGTGGAGTGATTTGGTGGATGTTTCTATTATTGAAATTTCAAAAAATGTTATTGATACATTTGTAACTTGTTTGAAATCTATGAAGAGTTGTAGGGTATCTTTTGCATGTTTATGGTCCTCCAGGAGATGTTGGTAGGAAAGACTTTTGGAGGAGGTTAAATAATATCGCAAAATGTATTCATAATGAGCCATGTTTTTGTGTGGGGGACTTTAACGAATTAATTAGCAATGATGAAGCTTGTGGGGGTGCTCTGAGAGATGTTAGGAGAATGAAGCTGTTTAGGGAGTTCATTTTTGATGCTAAGCTAATTGATATAGGGCATAAGGGTCCTTGCTTTACTTGGTACAAGATGATGAATGGTGAATGTGTGTTAAAAGAGAGATTAGATAGGGCTCTGCTTAATGAAGAATGGTGTGATGTCTGGCCTAATTCTCAAATTAAGCACTTTCCTAATATTGGGTCTGATCATTGCCCTGTTCTTGTTTCTTGTGATCTAAATGATGGAAGATTTCCAAAGCTTTTTTGTTTTGAGGAAAAGTGGAGGAGAGATCCAGAATGTACTGATGTTGTCTCTAATTGTTGGGGGGAAGTGGTGTGTGGTAGTGCTCAGAAGCAATGGAAGAAGAAGTAGTATTTGTGCAAGAATGGTCTTCTAAAATGGAGTAAGGAAAAGTTTGGGAATTCTAAGATGCAAATTAGCTCTTTAATGTCAGAGTTATCTTCTCTTCATGCTAATGGTTCTTATTCTATTCATAAGGACCGAATGGAGGTAATTGTTCAGCAACTTGATGAATTATGGTCCACGGAGGAAATCCATTGGCATCAGAGATCAAGGGTCTGTTAGTTGCAGTCTGGCGATAAGAATTCAAGATTTTTTCACTTAAGCACAATTCAACGAAAAAAGAGAAATGTTGTGACGAAAATAAAGAATAGTGATAGAATTTGCCTTGAAGATAGGAAGGAAGTTACAACTGGTTTCAACGAGTATTTTCAGAATTTGTTTTCTTCTGATGGTCAAAGAGATTGGCATGGCGTTTTGGACTGTCTGGAGGCTAAGGTAACTGATGATATGAATAGTGATTTGCTTCATCTTATTTCTCTTGAGGAAGTCAAGGCAGCTGTCTTTGACCTTGGTGCTCTGAAAGCCCCTGGCCCTGATGGGGTACCAAGGAACCTTTTATCAAGCATTTTGGGAAATTGTTAATTATGTGGTAACCAATGCCCCCATTGAATTCATTGATCTTGGGAAGTTGTTACTTTCTATGAATAAAACTCACATTGTTCTTATTCCTAAAGTTCAGAACCTCGAGGTAATGTCCCAATTCAGACCCATAAGCTTGTGTAACTTTTCATATAAGGTATTTTCAAAAATCCTGGCTAATAGGCTTAAGATAATTTTTCCTCAATTAATCTCCTTCAATCAAGCCGCTTTTGTGCATGGGAGGCAGATTCAAGATAACATTGTAGTTGCTCATGAGGTGTTCCATTTTTTGAAGTTAAGAAAATTTGGATATGAGTATGACATGGGTGTTAAGGTGGATATGAACAAGGCATATGATAGAATTGAGTGGAATTTTCTGCAAGCTGTAAAGATAAAGATGGGATTCTCCAGCAAGTGGGTGGATTTGATCATGTTGTGTGTGAATTCTGTCTCCTTTTCTGTTTTGTTAAATGGTAAGCTTGGCAAATCTTTCAAGCCCTCTAGATGTATTAGACAAGGTGATCCACTTTCACCTAATCTTTTTATCCTGGTCAGTGAAGTGTTGACTTGTATGATTAATAGGGCTTGTCTTGAGAACAGATTGGTGGGTCTTAGATTGGGTGCCTATGGTCCTATGATTTCTCATATGTTATTTCTAGATGATTCATTATTTTATCTCAAGGCTTCAGTGAGGAATTGTCAATGCTTGATGAATATTATTAATGATTATTGTAAGGCTTCTGGCCAGAGAGTTAGTTTTGAGAAATCAAGTCTTTTCTTCAGTTCTAATACACCTATAGAGTTAAAAAAGATTTTAAGTGGTGTTATGGGAATTAATGGCTCGGATGATCCTGGTAAATATCTCGGACTGCCCACTATGTGGGGAAGATCGAAGAAGCAAGCTTTAGCTTTTGTCAAGGATAGAATTGCTAATAAAGTGCAAGGTTGGAAACATGCTCATCTCTCCCAAGCTGGGAAGGAGATATTGATTAAATCTGTTCTTTGTGCTATCCCTTCCTATCCTATGTCTATATTTTTTTTACTGATGGTGTTTGCAAGGATTTAGATGCTGAGTTTGCTAATTTTTGGTGGGATAGTTCAGATGGGAATAGAAAGATCCATTGGATGAGCTGGTCTAAATTGGGTCTTGCAAAATCGAAGGGTGGTCTTGGTTTTCGAAGCCTCAAGAATTTTAATTTGTCCCTTCTTGCTAAAATGTGTCGGAGAATTCTCCAGCATCCTGAGGCTCTTTGGGTACAGGTGCTTAAAGGATTGTACTTCCCTAACTCTGACTTCTTAAGTGCAAAAAAAAAGTGTTCGAGCTTCTTGGGCTTGGAATAGTATATTGGTAGGAAGGAAAACTATAGAGGAGTTTGCTAGGTGGCAGGTTCTTAGTGGTGAATCTATTAGAACCTGGGAGGATAGGTGGATTCCTGGAATACCAAGTGAAAAATTACATGCCTCTCAATTAGCTGCTTCTGAATTTGAGCCATATCAGAGGGTTGCTGATTTAATTAATTGGGATGTGCCATGTTGGGATCTAATTCCTATTGTTGAACATTTATTTGTGATGGAACAGGATGCTATTAAATCTATTCCTCTTTCTATTGAATGGGAGAATGATAAATTGGTGTGGCCTTATGAAAAGTCAGGGAACTTCACTGTGAGATCAGGGTACCATAAGCTGCTTGAGTCAAGATTTTCATCTCTATTCAGCACTCACATTGCTCTCACTCGGTTAATCCTGCTGTTTGGAAATTAATTTGGAGCATTAATGTTATGCCTAAAGTCCTGCATTTTCTTTGGAAAGCTTGCTCTTCTTGTCTTCCCACAATGGCTACTCTTTTTTCGAAGAAGGTGGCTAAATCTCCTCTCTGCCGTATCTGCCATGAGTTTCCTGAAACAATTGAGCATTTGTTGTTTATGTGTCCATGGGTAAGGGGAGTTTGGTTTCGTTTACCTTTAAGCTACAAGGTGAATTTGCAGGAAATCTCTACTATTGATGACTGGTTATTTTTGGTGAGTTCTAAGCTTAATATCAACAAGTCTTTTAATAGGGAAGTTTGGTGTTGGATCTCATTTTCTTTGTGGATTATCTGGAAGGCTCGGTGTGAGGTGATTTATGAACATGTTGCTCCAAATCCCATTGGTACTATGCATAGGATTATTGCTGCTGTTGCAAAATTTTTGAGTGCAAGGTCATTGCCTTCTTCTGATGACTCTGGCTTATGTAGAAGTAAGGTTGTGGAGGAGGTTATATGGTGTGCGCTTGATCCCGGGGTAGTGAAGGTGAATTGTGATGGAGCTTGGGACCCTGGGATGAATTTGGCTAGAACTGGAGTTATTGTAAGAGATAAGGTTGGTCAGGTGGTGTCTGGGTCTTCTCTTTACCCTCCATTTCAAATTCGGCTATCGTGTCTGAGGCTTCTGCTGCTTTGGAGGGCCTGAGATTAGCTAAATCTCTTGATTTTCAAAATGTTATCATTGAGATTGACTCCGAACAGGTGTTTCTCTCTATTAAGAATCATTCTAAGTGTGTTATTTGGGAAATCTATCCTCTCATTAAGGAGATTAGAAGACTTCAAGGGTAGGTCAAAAATTGCAGCTAGAATTTGGTGAAGAGAGGTGCTAATGCTGCGGCAGATTGGCTTGCTCGGTAGGCTAAAATGAGGATGGATCTTGGGGATTGGCTTGTGCTCCCTCCATCGTCATTGGTTCGTGTTCTGAAGAATAATGGCCTGCCTGCTCCGCCTTAGTTCTAGTTTTGTTTCTAGCTGTCTGTTATTGTTGTTGGGGCCTGAGGTTTTTCTGGTTTCAGTTTTAGTGCTTCTGTTGTTTGTTCTTCTATGCCTTTGTGCAGTTTAATGAAAGTTTCATTGTCCTAAAAAAAAACAATGCTAACTATTTTTTAACTAATAGTTTGAAAATACGTCTGCACCAATGCTCTCAACTTTAACTAGTATTAAATTTAAATTAATTTTTTAATGAATAAAAAATAGTTTAAGTGTATCTAATAATTACACAAAACAACTATGAATGAATGTTTTAAATTAACAAAAATAATAGAGAGTCTAATCTCGCTTTCTATAATTAGGAGTCATATAGTTTAAAGCTAAAATAAAGAATCACTTAGAGCATCTCCAACATACTAGCTAAATTGACAAAAAAAAATTAAATTTAGCTAGTTTGGAGGAAATCAGGGCTCCAATAGAATAGCTAAAAAAAAGTTAAATTTGACTTTTAGAAAAATTCTAGCTATATTTAGCTATGGGAGAGAGAGAAGATAATCATAGCCAAATATATCAACGTTCAATTTTTTTGAATTCCAACGTTCCAATTTATCATCAATTCCTTTGATAAACGTTCTAATTTCTGGTTCCCGACGTTCATCACTTTCATATTTTTCTTTCTTTCTTTGGTTCCTCTGTCTCTCTGCAAGTTGCAAACTTTCTCTCTACAAGTTATGTCCTCTGCCCAGCCACTCCAGTAGTGTCGTCCTCAACTCTATTGCTGCAACAGTTGACGTACTCTCTGGAAGGTACCAATTCTTAATTTCCATTGTTTTAATTTCCATTGTTCTTGAATTTGGGTTTTAGGGATTGGGGTTATGTATAAGACTCTTAATTTGCATTATTTTGATGGGTTTCGTTGTTCTTGAATTTGGACATATATACAACCAACCCAAGATGATCTCTTCATGAATCTAATGTATATAATCAAATTTCGTTGTTCTTGTTTTGATGGGTTTCATTGTACTTGAATGGGTTTTGATGTTGTTGGTTAATGGTAGGATAAGTCCATAATTGATCTATACCTTTCTTTGAATTTGCATTATTATAAGATTCTTATTCAACATGTACCTTTCGTTGGTTTGATTGGGTTTGATTGGGGATATATAAGATTTTATGAATTTGCATTGTAAAAGATTGTATCTTTGAATTAGAATTCAGCTACTACTGCAATTATACAATACTGCAATTATACTATACATTACCATATAGCAATTATCCAATTAAGATGGAATAGCCAATGTATATATATATATCAAATATATGACAACAAAGCAATCAAAGATCACATCGGATTATGTGTAGATGGGTTCTGAAATGCCTGCATATATTTACCAATCTCCTCAACAATGGATCGGACAACATTGAGTCAGTTCCACTACACCCTGATGATCCATACATGACCAGTGGTTACTTGTCATCTGAAGCACCTGATATGTCATATGAAACTCCTGCTATGACTTCTCAAACTGCTTCCACCACTAAGAAGGCTCAAAGATCTGGAAACTACTCAATTGAAGAAGATCTTCTTCTTGTATCCGCATGGCTCAATGTTAGCTTGGATATAGTGAAAGGAAATGAACAAAAAAAGTGGTCAATATTGGACAAGAATTTGGGAGTATTTCCATGAACATAAGACATTTCAGTCTGACCGTAAAGCTACTTCTCTACAGCACCATTAGGGGTTAATTCAATCAAAAGTTAATAAGTTTTGTGGATTTTATGAACAAGTTGAAAACCAACGAAAAAGTGGTGAGACTGAACAAGACAGGGTAATAGTCTACAATGTTGTGTATTTAATATATTTGTGTCTTTTCTAATGCATTTTTATTCTTCCAGATCCAACGAGCCAAACAAATGTTCAAGGACCTTGGAGAAATGGCAGCATTTGTCCATGAACATTGTTGGAACGTGTTGAAGTACAACCAGAAATGGATATCTTTCTATGCTAAGAAAGTTGCAACCGCCAAACCGAGAAAATGGTTCCTCTCCAATAAATTTAGAAGAGGACAATGGTGAAACCTCTGAACCTTCATGCTTGGAGAGGCCAATCGGCAGGAAATCAGCAAAGGACTTGATAAAGAAAGAAAAAACTAAAAGCAATGTGGTCTTGGAATTAGAAGAGTTGAAGCAATTAAGAAGGGAAGCTGAACTCAGGAAAAGTTGAGTTTCTCTCAAGAAGAAAAGTTAATTGCACTGAAGCAACAAAAGGAGGAAGCAAAACAGCAAAGAGAAGATGATAAAATAATGATGTATGATGTTACTAGCCTACCAGAAATACAAGCAGCTTACATTAGAGATCGTCAAATGGAAATTATGGCAAGAAGAACTGATACAAGTGAAAGATTATAATTTGCACAACTGATGGGTTTGAACTTGGTTGGTACTGCATTTGTTTTTGTTTTTGTTTTTTGACAATCTGCATTTGTTTTTGTTAGAAATTAATGATAGTACTTTGTTTGGTTGTTGGTAGTTTTCATGCACCTTAATAATTGGATTTGGTGTACTTAAAAAAAGTCAATTGAGGAAATTTATCCTTCTCAGTTTTTTTATTTTTTAAATTTAAATTTAAAGTCAAAATAGTATCTCTGCCGGAGCAAAAGTAAAAACTTGACTAGCTATATTTTACTTTTAGCTATATTTCATAGCTAAAATAATATCTACTGTTGGAGATGCTCTTAGGACGCTGGTGCAGCTGCTAAAATAGGCCACCACGTCATACTGTATCACATGTGTATCATTGTATCACCAAAACATATTTTTACTCTTTTTTTTTTTTTTTCAAAAATCACCCTCGGCACCCCAAACCTGCTACATCATATTGTATCACATGTGTATCATTGTATCACCTAAACAGATTTTTACACCATTTTGTCCAAAAATACCCTCGGAACCCCGGGCTCGCCACGTCACATTCTATCACTGGAACTTTATTCCTTCTTTTTGTTTTTGATTTTCTTTCTTTCTTTCTTTGAACAAATAAAACTAAAATAAACAACTCCTCCAAACTTTCCTTTTTTAGTACAAGCATCAACTCTCAAGCATTTAAGGATAAGAAGTCACTATCAAAGTCTTGTAAACACAATGGTGATGGTCTTTTTGAAGTGGTGGAATGAATGTGTGTGAAGTGGGTGAACAAAGGAAAGCTAATGATGTATATGGCTCAAGTGGGCTATTCCTAGAGTTCAAATTCATATGGATGATGGTTAATTTGGCAATGGTGTTCAACTAATGCCTTAGTCATTTCTAACTCAAAATGGATCAATCAAAAGCTTCAAGCGGTCTTTGAGAAAGTTCTAGGTCCAAACCTTATGCAATGTTCACAGATGAAGAACAAATAGAAACATGAAAGATGCATACATGTGTATATTCAATGGGCTCAAAACCTCACAATTTATGGGTATGCATGGCAATACATGTCAAGTGTGCTTCTCGGATTGCAATCAACGAATCAACAATGGTGAAGTGTACATGGTGATCAAGCAATCACGAATCATGCATATTAAACTCAAAGCAAATCATATGAAGCCTCAACAATGATCACAGTCTCTAGAACATAACAAAGTAAGCTCAATTCATCATTGGGATCGGAGAAAATGGATACAAAACACAAACAACACACAAAAACAAACAAAAATGCCAAAATTTCACAATCAGGGCTCAGGCGTCCGGACACCTAGCAGGGGCGTCCGAGCGGATCAAGAGACAGAGAGCAGGATTTCTGAGATTACAAAGGGCTTCCGGGCGCCTAGTAAGGGCGTCCGGATGGATTGCACGTTTTTTACCTCCCAGACTTATGGGCGTCCGGACACTAGCAGGGTATCCGGACGGATTAGCTACTGGAACTTGATAAAAAATGAAAATTTGAAACTTTTTGGCTAAAACAAACCCAATCTTCACCCCCTCACTTAAACTTAACATTGTCCCCAATGTGATAAGTGAATTTAACAATAAACTTTGGGTGAGAAACATGACAAATAACACAATCACACAAAACAAACATAAATGAAAATAAACAAAGATAGAAGTACTCCCCTTCGAAGTGGATGCTTTCCGTTTAGACACGAACAATCACCAACAACAAGGTTTCAAGACCTTGCAATCCAATGCTCACGACCTTTGGTGATGTATCTCATGATGTACTTCAAGAGTCGGGGATATGAGGTTGCCTCCCCATGAGCGCTTGTTTTTAGAGACCCTCAAGCCGGTCTTTTCCGCCTTAGGTGACATTGGGAACTTCGGTTAACCGTTCAACCTCCTCTTGATTGTTAAACGTACCACCATGGTACAGCTTCAGCCTCTGCCCATTCACCTTGAATATGTCTCCATCTTGGAGGTTCTTCACTTCCACAGCTCCGTGTGAGAATACTTTCACAACCTCATAAGGACCGCTCCATCTTGAGCGTAGCTTTCCCGGAAACAACTTCAACCTTGAGTTGTATAGCAACACTTTGTTTCTGGGAACAAACTCCTTCTTCTTGAGGTTCTTGTCATGCCAGACCTTGGTCTTGTCCTTGAACAAGGCTGCACTCTCATAAGCTTCATTGCGGATTTCAGCAAGCTCATTCAAGTCCAACCTCCTCTTGTCACCAGCTGCTCTTAAGTTCCAATTCATGGCCTTTACAGCCCAAAATGCTCGGTGCTCCAGCTCTACTGGCATGTGGTAAGCTTTGCCATAGACAAGTCTATAGGGAGACATACCCAAAGGGGTCTTGTAAGCAGTTCTATAGGCCCACAACACATCAAGAAGTTTTGTGCTCCAATCCTTCCTTGTAGTGTTGACAGCCTTCTCCAAAATAGACTTGATTTCTCGATTAGAGACCTCAACTTGGCCGCTGGTTTGTGGATGATAAGGTGTGGCAACCTTATGCTTGAGTCCATACTTAGTCATGAGGGCAGTAAAGCTCTTGTTGATGAAGTGAGAACCTCCAACACTTATGATAAACCGTGGTGTGCCAAACCTTGTAAGTATGTGTTCCTTGAGGAACTTTGTGACCATAGCAGCATCATTAGTCCTTGTTGCTTGTGCCTCTACCCATTTAGACACATAATCCACGGCCACCAAGATGTATAGGAACTCATAAGAGCTAGGAAAGGGTCCCATGAAGTCAATGCCCCAAGTATCAAAGATTTCTAGCTCAAATATGTTGGTGAGGGGCAGCTGGTCTCTTCTTGATATATTGCCAACTCTTTGGCAGCGATCACATCGGAGGGCATACTCATGACAGTCCTTGAAGAGTGAAGGCCAATAAAATCCGGCTTGCAAGACCTTGAAAGCCGTCTTCTTTCCTCCAAAGTGTCCACCCCATGTGTGGTTGTGACAATGTTCCAAAATCAGTGGAACTTCACTCTCCCGTATACACCTCCTCCAAATCTGATCATTCCCCTCCTTCCATAGGTAGGGGTCATCCTAAATGAATGATTGGGCATCTCTCTTGAGCTTCCTCAACTCTTGGTGAGTAGCTCCCTTTGGTCTATATGTACCACCACTAGCCAAGTAGTTAACTAAGATTGAGTACCACGGTAGCTCCATAGTAGTGGTGGTAATGGCAAAAATCTGCTCATCCGGGAAGCCTTCAACCAAAGGAATGGTTGAATCATCACCTCCCCCAACAAGTCTTGAGAGGTGATCCGCTACTACACTCTCTCTACCCGGTTTGTCTTGGATCTCCAAGTCAAACTCTTGTAACAATAGCATCCAACGAATGAGGCGCGGCTTTGCATCCTTCTTGGTCATTAAGTACCTCAATGCAGCGTGATTGGTATGCACAATCACCTTAGAGCCTATAAGATAGCTCCGAAACTTCTCTAAAGCAAAGATAATAGCTAGGAGCTCCTTCTCGGTTGTGGTGTAGTTCACTTGAGCATCATTCAATGTCCGAGAAGCATAGTAGATAGCATGCAGCCTCTTCTCTTTCCGCTGCCCCAAAACAGCACCCATAGCATAATCGGATGCGGCACCCATAAGCTCAAAGGAGAGCGTCCAATCCGGCACACACATGATAGGAGCACTAATCAACAGCTCCTTAATCTCCTCAAATGCCGACATGCACTTCTCATCACAGCTCTAAGCAACATCCTTGGAGAGTAGATCACACAATGGTTTAGAGATCTTGGAGAAGTCCTTTATAAACCTTCGGTAAAAATCGGCATGTCCCATGAAACTCCTCACTCCCTTCACATTAACCGGAGGAGGCAGTTTCTGCATAAGCTCTATCTTAGCTTTGTCAACTTCAATTGCCCTCTTGTAGATCACATGGCCAAGCACAATGCCCTCATCTACCATGAAGTAACACTTCTCCCAATTAAGCACAAGGCTTGTCTCCACACATCTTTTTAGGACAAGAGCCAAATGTGCTACGCACTCCTCAAATGAATTCCCATGGACAGAAAAATCATCCATGAAAATCTCCATAAAGTTCTCCGTCATGTCATGAAACAATGCCATCATACACTTTTGAAATGTGGCCGGTGCATTGCATAAACCGATGGGCATTAGACGGTAGGCGAAGGTACCAAAAGGACATGTGAAAGTGGTCTTCTCTTGGTCCTCGGGAGCTATCACAATTTGGTTGTAGCCGCTGTACCCATCAAGGAAACAGAAATGGGAATGTCCAGCCAACCTCTCAAGCATTTGATCGATGAAAAGAAGGGGGAAATGATCTTTCCTTGTGGCGGTATTAAGCTTCCGATAGTCCATACAAACTCTCCAACCACTTTGGACTCTTTGAGGGATGTCTTATCCCTTGTCATTTTGCACAATGGTCAACCCTCCCTTCTTAGGCACTACTTGAACCGGTGACACCCATTTAGAGTCGGAGATAGGATAGATAACTCCATGATCAAGGAGCTTTGTGACTTCATTCTTCACCACCTCCATCATTGGTGGGTTCAATCTCCTTTGGGCATCTATTGTTGGCTTACTGCCCTCTTCCATGTAGATGTTGTGAGTGCACACACTTGCACTTATGCCCTTAATGTCTGCAATTGTCCACCCAAAAGCAGCCTTGTGTTCCCTCAAAACAGCAAGTAACATCTCCTCTTCACATGTGGAAAGCTTGGAAGACAAGACAATAAGAAGTGTCTCATCTTCACCTAAGTATGCATAGTTCAATGAGGAGGGCAGTAGCTTCATCTCAAGCTTAGGAGGTGACACAATAGAGGGCTGCAACTTTGGTGCCCATGATGGTGAAGTCTCAATATGATAGGGGATGGAAGTAGATGGCATAGTGGTCAATGCAAATGTTGCATCCACTATTTCTTCGTCAAGGAAATCCATGTCGGTGTAAGCAATAGAAGTCTCCAACGGATCTCTCGAGTTGGATTCAATGAATGATCTAGCAACGGCATCCCCTAACACATCAATCCTAAAACACTCCCCCAGGGCAGCGGACTTCTTATGGCATCGAAGATTCGAAAACCAATGGTGGTGTCAAAAATCGTCATTGTGAGGATTCCCTCCTTCACATCAATCTTAGTACCAGTTGTGGCCATGAAAGGCCTTCCAAAGAGGATATGCATCTCCTCTTCTCATCCACTCACAATGTCCTTCATGTCAAGGATCACAAAATCAGCCGGTATGAGGAGTTCTCCAATCTTGACAAGAACATCTTCAACAATTCCCTTGGGCACAACTTGGCTCGGGTCAACAAGCTTGAGTGATATCTTCACCGGCTTGATGTCATCTAGTGCAAGGGTCTTATACACATTATAAGGCATCAGATTTATTGATGCTCCCAAATCCAACATTGCCTTGTCGAATCCCTTGTTGCCTATGATGCAAGGGACCGTGAATGAACCGGGATCCTTAAGCTTGGGAGGAAGCTTGCCTTGTAGGATAGCAGAGACATCCTCACTCAATATTATTTGTTCATCGTTCAAGAACTTCCTCTTGTTGGTGCACAATTCCTTCAAGAACTTGGCATAGGGAGGTAATTGCTTGATAGCATCTAGAAGAGGAATATTGATGTTAACCTTCTTGAACAACTCAATGAATTCCTTGCGGTACTTGTTCTTCTTCTTCTGTAAATCCTCCTTCCTTTGAGCTTGAGGAAATGGAAGAGGCACTTGATGAGTTGTTACATGCAAAGAAGGTACACTCAAGTGACATCTCCTTGGAACATCATTGCTTGGCACTTGTACACTCTTCAACTTGCCATCATCTTTGTCAAATGTGACATTCTTGCTCTTCCTCTTGTTGTAATCCCTCTTGTCAAACTCATGATAAAGAGATAGCTGCCGAAATTCCTTCCCCAATGGGATTCCATCTTCATGGTTGAAGACACTAGTTGATGGAGGCTTGGACACTTGAACATTTTCCTCTCTGGTAGAATTTCTTTTCTGTTCTGGTCCCAGACGATCGGACGCTACCTCTGGGCGTCCGGACGGATTACACGGGTGCTGTAAATTTTCAGGCTGAGAAGACAGGCGTCCGGACGGCACTGCTTGGCGTCCGGACGGATTGACTGGCATAGAACTCTTGATTCAGTTCTCCATTCAGTGCTCCTCTGATAGGTACATTTTCTTCCCTACCGGCTTCCTTATCCTCCCCCTTGTTTCTCCTCAAAGTTCCAACAACAACTTCACTCTCCAAATTGCCGGATGGTACATTTTCTTCCCATCCGGCCCCATTCTCCTCAAATAAATTTTTAGAATTTAAACAAGGTTCCATGAAGGTTGTAGATGAAGGGGGGCCATATATGTGAGCATGGGGGTCATAATTGACAAGGTTATCGTAAGACCTACCTGAACGAAGGGTGGTGATCGCCTTCACACTCTCATGCCTCAGATTTTGCTCCGGTTGTGAAGGTAATCCACCTTGTTGCCTTGATTGGAGTTGCTTGGAGAGTTGCCCCACTTCAAGCTCCAATTTGCTCAATCCTAGGGACACAATGGACACACTCTGATCTGTCTTGAGCTGGCTCGCAAAGAGGGCAGTGAGTATCTCCTTGAATGTAGGCTCCCTTGAATCATTTGATTGAGCTTGGTAGTTCTCCCTCTTGTGCTCAAACCCGGGAGGTGCTTGATATGTGCTTTGTCTTGGAGGAACTTGTGAGGTGCTTGTCTCCTGAGCATACATGGGATTAGGAGCTCCTCTTTGAAAGGTGTTAGGGCCTTGGAACCCTTGTGATCTCCCTCCTTGATAAGATTGGTTTCCTCTTTGAAACCTTCCTCCTTGAAATCTACCTCCTTGGTAGTTGTTTCCTCCTTGATAGGTGCTACCCCTTTGATGGCCTTGGCTGTTGGTTAGGGCTGCATTCTCCACATGCCTCTTGCCATAGGAGTAGTGAGGATGATTGTTGAGCTGTGAGGAGTGGCGCTCCGGATTATAGTTGTCCACTTGATACAATTGTTCATCCAATACTCCTTGTTGAATGGTGGCTGAATAGTATTGGCATTCAATGGTTTCATGCTCCAAGGAACCACAATATGAACATGAAACAGCCACTGCCTTCACTTGCTCACTTGGATGAGGAGGAGTTGCATTGCCATGTGCCTTGAGCAAGAGATCAAGCTTGGTATTCATGGCAGCCTCTAGTTGCTCAAACTTGGCATTCATAAGATCATCCACTTGTTGAATTTGAGAGACACTTTGGACTGCTCTTGTCCTTGGCTCTACTCCTCTTGGTTCTCTTCCACCGAGATGTGGCTCTTCTCTTTCCCTTAGCCTTGAGTCTCTTCTCCGGTCATGGTTGTCCCACTGCCCGGATTGAATAGAAAGCTCTTCAATGATGTCCCATGCGGCATTAGGTCCTTTCTTTTGGAAACTATCGCCACAAGCGTTGTCTAGCCTCCTCCGGTCATCATCAAATAAACCATCATAGAATGAGGAAACAAGCTGCCATTTACCTATTCCATGGTGTGGACATCCAAGCTCCAAATCCTTGAAACGCTGCCAAGCATCATAGATAGATTCACGCTCACCTTGCATGAATGTAGTGAGCTGAATCGTCATGGCAGTAGTGCGATGATGAGGGTAATAGGTGTTGAGGAACACCTTCTACATATCATCCCAAGAACGGATGCTTCTTGGCTTTAGCTTTTGAAACCATATCTTTGCCTTTGCCTTGAGTGAGAATTGGAAGAGTCTAAGCTTCAATTCATCATATGTCAATCCTCCTCTGTTTAGGGTGCTGCAAATGGCATCAAAGTCGATGATGTGATCGTGTGGTCTCTCCTTCTCAACTCCATGCAAGGTAGGTAGAATAGACAAGATCGAATGCTTGATCTCGTATGCAATTTGTGGATGTGGATGGACAATACAAGATGGAGCATTGACGATGCTAGGATTTGAGTAATGACTCAATGGTAGCTCCTCTTCATCAATGGGAGGCACTTGATCATTGTTGTTCACATCCCCCATTATCTCTTTCGGTGGTGTAGGCTGCTCTGGAAGATATGTAACTGGTTGAGTACTTTCAGTTCTCCTTGGTCTACCTCTTCCTCTTCCTCTTCCTCTTCCCCTTCCTCTTCCACTTGGTCTTCCTCTTGTGTCTTCACTTAAAACTCTCCCACTTCTCAATATAATTTGAGGGGTAGAAGTGGAGGACACGTTCATCTACCTTTAAACACAATAAAGGATGAGTATAATCAACACTTAAAAGCAAGGAATCAATGACAAAATGGATTTGGAAGCAATTGGAAGCAAATAGCACAAATCAGAATCACAAAATGGTCCCAGACGATCGGACGCTACAGAGGGCGTCCGGACGGATTCGTCGGGATTAGGCTTCTGTCTCAAGGGCGTCCGGATGGATTTAGTAGGTGTCCGGACGAATTGTCAAATTTCAGAATTAAGCCTAGTTACAGAGAGTTCAAAATTAATTATGGAAATGCCACTGTGAACAACTTCACTGGGCAGCAGAGAAACAAATCACAATTTACCTAGGCAAACCTTAACGAAACACAACCAAATTTAAAACACAACAACTAGACAGACAAAAGAACTAGCACACAAATTTTTAGAATTTTCTGGGTTGATTTACTATACTAACAAAAATCGGGAAAAACACACAGTAGCAAAAACAATGCTTAGGAAAACTTTGGAAACAAAAACAACAACAAATACAATTATACTATGAATGAAAGACACAACAAACACTAAGACAGAAATATCAAACAATTTATACTACACGAATAGTGCAAAGACACCCCGGATGTGGGTCACCAAGGAATCAAGGATGAACCTCAATCCCCGGCAGCGCGCCATTTGACTCAACGATAATTACGGGGTGAATGTAAGTATCGCCGTCAAAGTGTAGTGAATGGTAGATTGTGACCAGGGGTTATCGTACCCAAGGGATTGGAAGACCCAAGATCCATACTTGGTGAACAAATGCAAACAAGATATGCTATGCACTAGAAGTGGTGTGATTAGAGATGAATTATGTACTTCGAAGTGAAGGTATGTGCAACATGGATGTGTAGTATTCAAAATGTGTCACTCTTGAGTGACTTGTAACCAGAATAGTGACCAAAACAGTAGCTAAGTAACCAATCTAGTCTAAGTGAGATTGTGGTAACAAGAACACAAGTGAATGTGTTGATAGCTTAGTGTGTTATTGAGGTGACAAGCCCAACAAATGTATGCTTTGTGTGTGATCAAATGGATGGAAACGATTGGGGTTTCGGGTTCACTCTACCCCAATCAAATGTATGACAACTCTCAAGAACATGCAACAATGAATTCACTAAGGATCAAACCCCTATCCTAGCCATGTTATGGTTCTAGGATTGACTCTTCTAGACCTATTTTGTGCCTTATTAGGGTCACAAATACTCCTAGTCCATTTATCCAAGCCTTGTTAGGGTCTCAAACAAACTTCCTAGGCATAGAGATTCAAGAATCAAGATTCAAACAAACTCAGTCCATTGACATAAACTCATCATGCTCATTGCAAACACATAGGATAAAATGTAATCAACATAGAATCCAAACAAGTTAAGTTTAACACATGCTTGAGAATTAATTAGATTCATGAACAAGCATCAAATAAAACCGTATTTAACCAATGAACATATCCAGAAACGAATTCATCATGCATTCTCAAGAGAAATCATCAAAACATCATCATGGGCTAGAGCACACAACCCTAGCCCCCAATCTAATGAACTACTCACAACTCATTGTCAAATACATCAATAATCTCAAATAGGAAAGCATAAGTTCAAAGTAAGAGTAAAGAAGTCAAGAAATGCTCAAGATGTCGATGGCCAGTAGCTCCTTGGTGACTCCAAGTATGTAGCAAGCCTCCTTGAGCTCCCCTCTCCTTCTACAAGCTCCAACTTATCTCCAAGCTTCCCAACTCTTGATGTCTCAATGGATGGCAACTTGTGGTGAAGGTAGATCGATGGAATGGTGGTGGACAGTGTATGGATGTAGTGTATGGGGTGTGTGGAAGATATTTCGTGAAGGGATGGAAGTGAGATAGGTGGTGGAAGGTGGTGAAAACTGAAGAACAAATCCGGGCAGAAGCACTGGCGTCCGGGCAGATGGTATCGGCGACCGGGCGCCAAGCACGTCTGTGTTGGTTTCAGCAAGCTTTGCCGAGAGAAAACTTGGTGGATCTCCTAGGGTTTCTTCCTAAACGTAAGTGACGGAATGAGAATGGGTCTGGTCAGTCCCAACAGCCTCCAAGGGTTTACTAGGGTTTCCTAGTGGAGTGACATGGCAAAGATGAAGTGGAGGGATTTGTGGGTGAGTGGACTTGTGGAATGGTGAGCAGTGCCACACATGTGTGCAGCTGGTGTAGGAGAGTCTCTCCTTCTGTGGTGGTGCTCCGGTGGTGTTCCGGCGGTGCTGCCGCCTCTTGTGGTGGTGGTTTGCCGGAAAAATCGCCGAAAATGCAATTTCTTCATTTTCCTTCCTTTCTTCGATTCTTCAAGGCCTTCAATGGCAACGTCTTCCGAAGGTAAATTTGTGCAATCTTCAATGTCTAGAAGCCACGGTTGACTTCTCGTCCTCTTCTCGGAAGTGTGCCCAAAAGTACTCAAAATGCACCTTCTTGTGCCGAATTACTCCAGGTCACATAAGTAACCTGAAATCATGAAAACACATATTAATAGTAACAAAACGCTTTCGGATAAGCTTAACTCTCGAGATTAGGAATACAATTTGCCCTACAAATAAGTACAAATCAGCTGCTGCTCCCAGGCGGCGTCATCTCTGTCGATACCATCTGCCACCGCCAGTCACCTCACACGCCGCCGCCAAGCTCGCTTCCGTCGATCACTGTCGCTGCAATCAAATCCGGCATCGTCGCCTTGATCTCTTCCTCCGCACACTCTGTCGCCGTTCTTCTCATAAATTGCAGCAGCGGCGTCGATCTTGACTGTGCTTTCCAGTTCCTGCCAGTGTCGCTTCACTCATCATCCACCGGCGCCGCATCTCCGCCACAGCCCAGCACCGCATCCTTGTACTTGCTCTCTCTCTGAGTCTCTATTCAGAGAAGAAATGAATTGAGAAGAAATGAAATCGTGACAGATGAAGAGGTGAGGACGGGTTCTAATGCTGACATGGCAAGAAGAGAAAACTTTGGCTGCATTGAAAAGTCAAACCGGGTTGGGGTTTTGACCCAATCAAACTCCAAGCCCAAGCCCAATTGCTATGGACACCCGATTAGTACCGAGCCTCTCTCCGAATTTTAATGAGCTTTTCTCTCCCTAAACTTATTTTATTTTTATTTGTTTATATATTTGTTGTGTGAAACTATTTATTATTTTTGATTTGGATAATTTAATTTGTGTAATTTGAATATTGGTGTGATTTAATTATTTTATCAAAAACCCAAAAACATGTTATTTATTTATTTGTGTGTTAGTTTAATTATTTTATTTTTGGTGTGTTTTATTTAATTAGTATTATTGTGTTAGCTTAATTTGTATTTTTCTTGTTTTATTTAATATATTTTCAAAAAGATTAAAAATCCAAAAATATTTCCTTTTATTTATTTCTTGTTTTCAAAACAATTTCAAAAACCCAAAAAGAACACTTTTGTATATATTTTACATTTTTGTAAATAGAAACAATATAGTTTAATTAATTTTGTGACATAGAAAAGTAAATAAACAATCTCCTGTGGCTAAATAACCATTTTACTTCCCGCTACACTATTACGACAATTTTTAGGAAGTTAAGATAATAATTAGTGATGTCGGTTTTTACCGCGTATCATTTTGGCGCCGGCTCGCCGGGGTTTGTTTTTACTTTTTACTTTTCTAAATAGTGTTTTACTATTTGTAAATAATACTTGTTGATATTTTGTAAATAATACTTGCTAATATTTTGTTAATAATACTTAACAATATTTTGTTATACTTAGTAATAATTTTACTTAGGTGTCCTGAGTACTGTTAATTATTTAAGTTATTGTAAGTTGTAATTTGAAACAGAATAGGTAAAGTCCCTTTTGTTAGTATTGGCCTAAACCCTTCATTTGTACCTTTTTAAGGTCACTTGAGGTTGAGGGCGGCCTTTATTAACACTTGGAGAATTGTCTAACACCCAAGTAGTTTTCTGAGCTGAGTTAGGGGCACATGGATGGTGTCTAGATATGATCGAGAACCTGGGTGACGGGTTTGTAAAATTGGATGCAGAGGACTATAAGGGCGTAAGCCTCCGTAGTACCACTAAATGAATCCTGCCTCTCGCTTATCTTTTGTGATATGGCCATTCGCCTTCTGAAACAAAGGAAAATTATTTGTGTCTAGACATTATACTTAGGCCGTACGTCCACCTTGAATTACCGCTTGGAATCAACTTTATTTTTAACTATATTTTGGACAATTTAACATTACTTGTAAATAAAATTTACGTAGACATAGGAAACTTTATTAACTATGTATAGATAATTTGTGCCACATTTTTAACTTTGTAAATTTTTGTTTTTAACTTGTATATTTTATTACTAATTTCTTTTTAATTTTTGTAGGCAATAACCAGGTTATTCGGAAATTATACCACTTACATCGGAGCTTACGTTTGGACGTCAAGGTTGAAAAACCTTGAGGTTGATGTCTTGTTGGTGTTTTCCGGTATCCTCGGGAGTTCGTAAACGGTAAGTTCCTTTTTCACTCTCGTTATTTATTTCTTAAAAAAAAAAATAGAAAATTTGTAATTGTAAATAATAATAAAAAAAGAGTGTTTGTTTTGTTTTACTGTTTTAAATTATTTATTTTTACTGTTTATAATTATTGTTTCTGTTTTATTTTTGGGCTTGTTGTTTGTTAGTATTGGGCATTAAGCCCATTTGTTTTGTCGGTTTGAGTTTTGGGTTTCAAAAAAAAAAAAAATTAGTTGAATAAATTTTGGCCCATTGGGCCCGTGTCATTTTCAAAGCCCAAACTTGTAACCCAAGCCCATTTAGTGTGTCAGGTCTTTTAGTTTTGAGGCCCATTAGTTTAAGCCCACCAATATGGCCCGTACTCTACGCGGCTAAGCCCATTTTAAAGGCCAGACCATACCGATGGCCCAGGCCGGTTTAAAGTGTCGGCAAGCGTCAGCGCGTGTGACACGCGTTTTCACTGTTCACTTTACGACTTTTTCGTAAAGTATTGATTAAAAAAATATAAAAAAATGAAAATTTTTGATTGGGTCGACGGACGACTTTTGCGTTGACCTAATTGTTTAATAATCCGCATGCGTGTCAACTGTAGCCTTTGTGACTTTCGTCGCTCGATCCGTAATTTGCGGATCTGTGTCTATGACACGCGTGTTTGTGTCTGTTCCTTTCCTGTGTCTGTGACAAGTCTATTATTGGGGGATGATAAGTGCGTAAATACGTACTTAAAGCGTCTTTAATTACTTGGAGTAAGCTTTTCCGAGAGCCTATTTGTCTATTTAATTTGTGTTTTCGTGTTATTAGGGAAATTATGAGCAAAATGATAATTTGCAGAAAAAGGTGCATTTTGGAGGTTTTAGCGCAATTCTGGAAATAACGAAAAGTCAACCGTGACTTTGAGACTTGTGGATTACAGAAACTGTACGAAGAGTTCGAAAACTGTTTCGAATCCCAACAAACACCGGCGAACCACAACAAGAAGAGGCGCAACCACCGCAGGCGGTGGCGAAATAAATTCAAACCTCCACTTATTTTCCCTTTTTATTATTTTTATATATTTACTTTCTCTTTTATTAATTTATTTATTTTTATTATTTTATTTCTATTTCTATTTCTTTTATTTCTTATTTGCTTCTTTTTGACTTTTTATTTCTTTTATTTTCTTCTTGTTGACTTTGCAGGAACCAGCCGACACCTTTCCGGCCACCACCATGCCGACAACCCCCCTTGGATTCCAGCTGCACTTCACCATCACCTGCTCCTATCCTCCTCTTCTTAAGCAGACAGACCTCCAGCAATCAGGATCATCTTCTTCTCTCCCTTCTGCCCGTTTCTTCTTCTTCATCTTCTTCTTCTTCCTTTTTCTTTTCTTTTTCTTTTCTTCCGTCTTCTTCTCTCTGCACCCTCTCTATCTCCTCTCTACACCCACATCTTCTTCTCTCTTCACAGCGCCACCATCATCACCACTACAACCTCACGGCTTCACCAGCTCCATCTCTGCTCAGCCCGCAACCATCACAAACCACCTGCAATCACCATTTCAATGCACAACAAATTCCGCAATTAATCAAGCAAGCTATAATTCAGAACCACAAGCAATGACCGACACATCACCGACATCGATCGCCTAGCCGCTGCACCTCATCGATCAAAGCAAGCCCGTGCTTTCCCATCACCGGCGTCAATTCACCGCCTGCGAGCCCAAATACCAGCGATCCCGTTTTCCCATCTCATTCGTCAATCCTGAGATTCCAGCTCACCCACCTCCGATCAATTCCATCACCGGCGTCGTGCCCATAACCATCTCTCTCAGCCCGTACCTGTGCTCTCACCGGCGTGCTTCTCCTCTCGGTGTTTCGATTCCTCTCGGCGCAGCTGATAGGTTCATAATTGTACAACTTTTTATATCAATTTCTCTACATTTTTGTTGTTAGTTTCTCATAAATTTGTGTTATTTATTTAGTTTTTGTGTTTGTAGGTTTCAAATTGCAAATAAAGAGAAAAAAAGATAAGTTGAGGAAAATAAGCAATGTGTCGGAAATTTACGAAGTCTAATGGAATTTTTCGAGGCCCAAATCCATGAAGGAAAGGCCCAAGCCCAGATTTTCGGACATTCTGCCTGTGCAGATTAGTCAACTTGCGAAGCCCATATATTCAGATCGTGCTGTAATTTTGATACACGCTGCATGTGGATGTTAGTTGTTCCCAAACAAAATTTCAGAACCATCCAACCGGTAGAACGTCCACTATGCCGCTCTAAGTGCGCACTGCTCAGTGCTGTCTGCTTTTTATTTCTTTCCTCTTCTTTTATTTTCAATGCTCCACTCACCCCTATATTCTTTCCTCTTCTTTCTGCCCACACCATTAGTGTTTGATTTCTTTTACCTAAATAAATGGTTCATTGCCATATGACTACATTTCCACCATTCCACTTACCATTTCTTTTCTACCACTCACATTCCACTTCTCTTCCTTTTCTTTCTTTATTTCTTTCATTGTCTTCTTCTTCCTCTCCATTCTCCTATAAATAGCAGCCTCATTCTTCTCTTCAAACACACCCCAATGGGGAGGGACAAACCCTCCTCTTTCTCTTCTCCCTCTCACATCATATTTTCCATTCTCTAGTATTTAGGATTTTCAAGGCTTCAAGGAGGAGAAGAAGGAGATGTCACCATCACCACCAGCCATCAACCCCACGTGTTCATCACCATCATCACCTTGGGAATCTCGGCTTTGGATTGCTTGCTTTCAAGGATTCAAAGATCCGTGGTCTTCGAGTTCCTCATGTTCTCCATATGGTGTACTTCAACTTAATCTTTAAATTCTCTATTGAGTTCCTCTTTGTTGCTTGTTTATCTTTTGTATTAGTTAACATGACATGATTTATATAATTTCCAGCCTATATTTATGAGTTTATTTAGTTATTGGATCCTAATTAATTAGTTCTTCTAGTAGCTTATGTGACTCCGTTTATTTGTTTCTGTTTTATAGAAAACTTTTATGTGTTTATGTTATAGGGTTCGAAACTTATAATATTTGCATATAATTGGAGCTAGAGTTAGGGATTACAATTCACCTAATAGTTTTGGAAACCTAATTCACGAGTAGTAAAGGCTTTGGACAAAGGTCGGTGTCAAATAAAAAGGATTGCGGACATATGGACTTTTCTATAATGGGTCGTGCACTTTGATTAACAACTCTTCTTCTATGCGTTAAACATGGTTTGACTAGCTAGCTTTCTAGACTAAGATGGCGTGTTTAATTGGTTAATCTAGGTGCTTTCACTTAGGTTAATTTTCGTAGAGATGTTTTATTTGGGGAATGGTTAGCTTCTAACTTTCCACATATGTTAATTTCGGTTTCATGGCTAGGGAACTTGGTTAATTTTCGGTCCAATAATTGGTAAACTTGTATACTTGTGGCTGAACTTTATATTCTTTATGTTTCATCCCATCTTATTTAATTTCTTCTTTGTAATTTAATTAATTAATTTCATTCAATTTATCTCTTAAACCCCCTTTTACTTTGTACATATGTATATATTCTTTATACTTGTTAATAATAATTTTTTATTTTATTTAATTCCTGTGACATTTTTTGTTAGTTACACCCTTTGATCTCCGTTGTCAACGATACCCTACTATGCACTATACTACTACCGATAGGGTTTTTTTTAAATTGATGCTCCTTTTGGGCGTATCAATTTTTGGCGCCGTCGACGGGGATTGAAAATTCCTAACTAATATTTTTTTTTTGTAAATATTTGTGAATAATATTTGTTTATACTTGTTGATATTTGGTTACACTTAGTAATTATACTTAGGTGTTCTGAGTATAGTTGATTATTTTTTGTTGTTGTAAGTTGTAACTTGAACGGAATAGGTAAGGTCCTTTTATTAATATTGGCCTAAACCCTTCATTTGTACCGTAAGGTCACTTGAGGTTGAGGGCGGCCTTTATTAACACTTGGAGAATTGTCGAACACTTAAGTGCTTTCTCAACTGAGTAAGGGGCACATGAATGGTGTCTAGATATGATCGAGACCCTGGGTGACGGGTTTGTAAAATTGGATTCAGAGGACTAGTCCACTAAATGAATCATGCCTCTCGCTTATCTCTTGTGATCTGGCCATTCGCCTTCTGAAAACACGGAAAGTCATTTAAGTCAAGACATTGCACCTAGGCCGCAAGTCCACCTTGAGTTACCGCTTGGAATCAACTTTCATTTTTTTTCAACTATATTCAGACAAAGGAAAATGTTTTTGTACACTTTAGGTATATTGGATTAAACATGACTTTAGGATGGGTAGCTGTTTCAGTCCCATTGCACATTGAAGTCCTCTGTTCCCGTACCTAAGTGTATTGTGTAAATAAAATATACGTAGACATAGGAAAATTTATTCATTTTGTATAGATAATTTGTGACACATTTTTAACTTTGTAAATATTTTGTTTTTATTTTGTAAATTTTATTACTAACTTTTTAATTTTTATAGGGAATAATCCAGGTTATTCGAAAATTTTACCAGATACATCGGAGCATACGTTTAGGAAGTCAAGGTTGAAAAACCTTGAGGTTGATGTCTTGTTGGTGATTTTCGGTTTCCTCGGGAGTAAAACGGTAAGTTTTGTTTTCACTCTCGTTATTTATTTATTTTTTAAAATTAAAAAAAAAAATTTAATTGTAAATAAAAAAAAAGAGTGTTTGCTTTTGTTTTATTGTTTTGTAATTATTTATTTTTACTGTTCATAATTACTGTTCCTATTTACTGTTTATTTTGGGCTTGTTTGTTAGTTTGTTTGTTATTGGGCCTTAAGCCCATTTCTTTGTGTGATTGGTTAGGGTTTTAGGTTTCGAAAAAAAAAAATTAAAAAAACAAAAAAATAAATACAAAATTTGGCCCATTGGGCCCGTGTCATTCCCGAAGCCCAAAACCCGTAACCCAAGCCCATTTAGTGTGTCGGGCCTGTTCGTTTTAGGCCCATTAGTTTAAGCCCAGCAATAATGGGCCGAAGTTTTCTTTGGCCCAGGCCCACTTTAAGGCCCAAACCATTCCGATGGTCCAATCCCGTTTGAAGTGTAGGCAACCTTAGCGCGTGTGCCACGCGTTTTTACTGTTCACTTTACGACTTTTCGTAAAGTATTAAAAAATAAAAATAAAAAAATAAAAAATCAAAAATCAAAAAAAATTTTGATTGGGCCGACGCACGACTTTTGCGTCGGCCGAATTGTTTAATAAATCGACGTGCGTGTTCACTATTCCCTTTGCGACTTTCGTCGCTCGATCCGTGATTTACGGATCTCTGTCCTTGACTTTGGACACGCGTCCGTCCATTCGTTTCCCTTCCCTTCTGTTTGCGTTAGTTTCCTTAGGTCATTTCACGCGTTTTCCCTTTCTCTCTCTCATTCTCTCTCGTTTTCTCTCATTGTTCTTCGTGTTCTTGAGTTTTTCCCAGAAAACCTCCCAAATCCCAGAAGCTTTCCTCCCTTCCCAACCCAAAAATGGCCAAAAGAGTTAACTCTTTCAGCGAGTTGTTTCAGGCAGGTCCTTCAGAGAACCCAATCTTTGAAGGTCTGGCTGAAATAATTCCACCGAGCATGCTCAATAGCGCCGATGCTAGCATGCCGACCGAGCCACAACCGCAACCACTACCCCAAGCACCAATCTTGGTTGCTGATCCACCTGCCGAGCCGGAAGCCGCTCCTGTTTATAGGAGACTTCCGAGGACGAAGTACACCAAAGCTCAGAGAGATGCACTGGCGGCTTTCTTTGCGGTGTATTCTCACCCCACGAAACCACAACGAGAAAGATTTGGTCCAAAAATCGGACTAGAAGAAGACCAAGTCTATTATTGGGGGTCGAGAAATAGGAAGCAGTTCGGTATCCAGCCGTCTGAGCAACGTATCGCCGAGCTAGAGAGAAGAAACGATGAGCTGGTGAGCAAGAACGAGGAGCTTCAACTGCAGAATCAACGACTCGTCGATGCTCTCCACAGCGGCATCTGTCCCAATTGCGGAGGTCTTGTTCCGCACTCAGATGTGCCTAGGCGAAGGCTCGAAGTTGTTCCTCCACAACAGGAGCCTCTTCTCGAGTTGTCCGATGATTCTATCGACATGGACCACTTGAGAAGGGATGTGCGGAGCCTCATGCCAACACTTATCGAGCGCCCATCCATACCTTTTCCATCTGATACCCTTCCCGGATCTGCTCATGATCTTGTTGGAGTCCACACCGACTTGATCTCGGATATCGCCCGCAAGGCCAAAGACGAGCTCCTGCTCATGGCCACTGCTGGATTTCCTTTGTGGATATCTTCACCGACTCCCGGCACGTCTATTCATCCCGAGACTCTTAATAGGGCCGAGTATTTGCGAGTGTTTCAACGAGCTGAACCTGCACCATACTTCAAGGCGGAATCCTCGAGACACTCGGCAACCATCCATCTTTATCCGACCACCATCGTTCAAATTCTCATGGATGTTGGTCGATGGTTGCCCGTCTTCTGTAGCATGGTCACAAACGCCAATACGTTGGAGATCCTATCCTCCAGCAACGAAGAAGGCTACGAGGAGCAGAAGCAAGTGATGTCGGCCGAGTTTCTGGTGCCATCTCACGTCGTTTCAACTCGTGAAGTCCAGTTCGTTCGGTATTCTCATCAACAACTGGATGGAAGTTGGGTCGTTGTGGATATCTTCGTGGATGAATTGCGCTCAAATCCGAAGCCTTCCGTGAGATCGATTTGCCGAAAACGCCCCTCCGGATGCCTGATACGTGATTTGCAGAATGGATCTTCCTTGGTCACTTGGGTGGAGCACGTGGATGTACGCGAGAAGGAGATGAAGGCCATTTTCGAACCTTTTGTTCATTCAGGGTTCGCTTTTGGTGCAAAGCGTTGCATCTCAACTCTCCAACGACAAGCCGAGCGCTACAAGTGCGCCACAGGTATCCACACTTCACCCGGTGACTCTATCATTTCGCCTGAAGGAAGAAGAGGGCTTGCAGAAATGGCGAAACAGATGACGATCTGTTTCTTCAACGACATCAGCAACTCCACGTACCATCACTGGACTTGTTCGAACCGAACAAGAGACACTCGAATGGAGGTCAGGACCAACAAGCGAAGGGGAGATCCGAGCAAGCCCCCTGGAGTCAATCGTACTGCTGGCTGTTCTGTCTTGCACGTATCCCATCACACCAGGATCTTTGAGTTCCTCAAAGACGTTCAGACAAGACCAATGTGGGATAGTATGTCGATGGACAGCTCGGTACAGGTGCTAACAAATTTCACAATCGGTCTTGACCAGCGCAATCAGATTTCGGTGCTCGCCATAGATAATCACAACGACTTCCTTATTCTTCAGGAGTGTTGCACCGATGCAACGGGGTCGTCTGTGATTTATGCGCCGATCAACCATTCCATTTTCCAGTGTTTGCTATGTGGAGTTGAACCGGAGCCATTTCCACTTATGTCATCAGGCTTCTCCATTCTACCAAACGTATCCGGAGCTATACTTGACGGAACTCTACTTACCATAGTGTTCCAGATCTCGGTGAAGGCTACATCAGCTAAATCCGCCGTGGAGTCGGCAACAACCCTTGTCCAGGACACGCTTCAAAGGATCAGAGCCGCAGTCAACTAGGAGCAAACGTTGGATGCAAGGCCCTGCTAGCCTTGTTTGTGACTGTTGGTGACTTGCTTCGGGAGGAGCTTCACGATCTTCAAAGGGGAGTATTTCTGTTTCCTTTTTCATTTGTATAAATGTTGTGTGTTTACTTCTGTTTATTTCTATTTGTGTGTTTATTTATGTTTGTGTGCTTAAATTCAATAACCATGCTTGGATTTTTCATTTTCGTGAAATATCTATCTAACATTGAGGACAATGTTTAATTCAAGTGTGGGGGGAAGGTTTCAGTTTATTTTCTTAAAAAAAATAAAATTTGAAAAATTCAAAAATTCAAAAAAATAATTTACTTGTGTTTGTTTTCTACGGTAACAATATATCGACTAGATCATACTTACTCCCTTGGTAGCGTTGAACCTACCATTGCACTAAGTAAGTCACTGTGGTCACGTATTGTTACCCTAATAAAAAAAATTGAAAAAAAAAAAAAGTTTTGTAAGCTCGTTTGTTTCGCACTTGCTTTGGAGCTATCGAGTCTTAGAAAGTGCTTAAAAAAAATATAATTCAAAAAATCCAAAAAATCCAAAATGACAAAAATATTTGCTTCTGTTTTGTGTGTTATTGTTTGTTTTGTGCTTTGTTCTTTCCAATTCCGATGATGAATTGAGTTTAAATTGTTGTGATTAGGAGAATGTTTATTATATGTCAAGGCTTTGTGTAGTTTGCTTTGAATTTAATTTGCATAACTTATGAGTGCTCAAATTTCCATGTTCACATAACCTGTTTCGATTAATTGATTGCAATCCGAGAAGCACATTTAAACATACATCGTCATGCATACCCAGAAACTGTGAGGATTTGAGCCTATTGAATATTCACATGTATGCATATTTCATACATTTACTCGTTCTTCATGTGTGCACAATTCATGAGTTTTGAACCTAGAACTTGCTCAAAGACCACTTGAAACGTTTTATTAATCTGTGATGAATTAGAGATGATTAAGGCAATAGTAAAGCACCATGGCCAAACTGACTTACAGCCCTGTAAACACTAATCCTTTAGGTTAACCTCTTTTGAGCCTAACATGTTTTTAGCCTTTTTCTTTGTTAACCCGCTTACTCCTAACATGTTTTTAGCTTAAACACTAACCTGCGGTTGTTCCAACATGTGTTAAAGAGACAATTTTGTGACTTGTGGTGGTATTTTGTGCTTGAAAAGTCTTCTGGTTTGTGGAAGAAGTAAGTGTGGGGGTGTTGTAAAAAAAAAATATTGTGAAAAAAAAAAATTATACAAAAAGAAAAAAAAAGAATAAGAAGTTTTTGTTCAGAAAGTGTGAAAGATTGGAGGTGAATAAAAGTTTAGTTGTTTGATTGTTTAAGCATATAGAAAACAAGTCACAAAATTGTTTTGTGGAACACTCGGAACATTTTGTTTTTCCTATCCCTTCGTTTCTTTTAACCCCTAACCTTTGACCCCATTACACCATTGAAAGCCCTTATGATTTAATGATTTGTGGATTAATTGTGGAGAGTTGGTTAATGAGCAAGCTTATGCAATTGTTATGAGAGTAAACACTTAACCCTAAACACATAGCGGAAATATTTAGTGATCATTGTGAGCTTTAGTGGTTAATGTTGTTTCGATGTGCCTATTGGATTGCATGAAATTAATTGTACACTTGGTTTTCACACACTTTACCCGAGCATAAATGAGATGTGCATGTTAAAGACTTAGCAAATTCGTTAGCCTTGGTATATAATTTGTATTCTCCTGATTATAACTCTTGTGAACTCGCTGAGGGTTATGGTTGGAAAAAATATATGTTTTGTGTTTCCTTTTCTGTTTTGTGTTGTTCTGTTTTAAGTTTTGTGTTGCTAAGGGACTAGCAAAAGCTAAGTGTGAGGGTATTTGATAGGTTCATAATTGTACAACTTTTTATATCAATTTCTCTACATTTTTGTTGTCAGTTTCTCATAAATTTGTGTTATTTATTTAGTTTTTGTGTTTGTAGGTTTCAAATTGCAAATAAAGAGAAAAAAAGATAAGTTGAGGAAAATAAGCAATGTGTCGGAAATTTACGAAGTCTAATGGGCTTTTTCGAGGCCCAAACCCAAGATGAAGGCCCAAATCCATGAAGGAAAGGCCCAAGCCCAGATTTTCGGACATTCTGCCTGTGCAGATTAGTCAACTTGCGAAGCCCATATCTTCAAATTGAACCGTCAGATCGTGCTGTAATTTTGATACACGCTGCATGTGGATGTTAGTTGTTCCCAAACAAATTTTCAGAACCATCCAACCGGTGGAACGTCCATTATGCCGCTCTAAGTGCGCACTGCTCAGTGCTGTCTGCTTTTTATTTCTTTCCTCTTCTTTTATTTTCAATGCTCCACTCACCCCTATATTCTTTCCTCTTCTTTCTGCCCACACCATTAGTGTTTGATTTCTTTTACCTAAATAAATGGTTCATTGCCATATGACTACATTTCCACCATTCCACTTACCATTTCTTTTCTACCACTCACATTCCACTTCTCTTCCTTTTCTTTCTTTATTTCTTTCATTGTCTTCTTCTTCCTCTCCATTCTCCTATAAATAGCAGCCTCATTCTTCTCTTCAAACACACCCCAATGGGGAGGGACAAACCCTCCTCTTTCTCTTCTCCCTCTCACATCATATTTTTCATTCTCTAGTATTTAGGATTTTCAAGGCTTCAAGGAGGAGAAGAAGGAGATGTCACCATCACCACCAGCCATCAACCCCACGTGTTCATCACCTTGGGAATCTTGGCTTTGGATTGCTTGCTTTCAAGGATTCAAAGATCCGTGGTCTTCGAGTTCCTCATGTTCTCCATATGGTGTACTTCAACTTAATCTTTAAATTCTCTATTGAGTTCCTCTTTGTTGCTTGTTTATCTTTTGTATTAGTTAACATGACATGATTTATATAATTTCCAGCCTATATTTATGAGTTTATTTAGTTATTGGATCCTAATTAATTATTTCTTCTAGTAGCTTATGTGACTCCGTTTATTTGATTCTGTTTTATGGAAAACTTTTATGTGTTTATGTTATAGGGTTCGAAACTTATAATATTTGCATATAATTGGAGCTAGAGTTAGGGATTACAATTCACCTAATAGTTTTGGAAACCTAATTCACGAGTAGTAAAGGCTTTGGACAAAGGTCGGTGTCAAATAAAAAGGATTGCCGGACAAATGGACTTTTCTATAATGGGTCGTGCACTTTGATTAACAAGTCGTCTTCTATGCGTTAAACATGGTTTGACTAGCTAGCTTTCTAGACTAAGATGGCGTGTTTAATTGGTTAATCTAGGTGCTTTCACTTAGGTTAATTTTCGTAGAGATGTTTTATTTGGGGAATGGTTAGCTTCTAACTTTCCACATATGTTAATTTCGGTTTCATGGCTAGGGAACTTGGTTAATTTTCGGTCCAATAATTGGTAAACTTGTATACTTGTGGCTGAACTTTATATTCTTTATGTTTCATCCCATCTTATTTAATTTATTCTTTGTAATTTAATTAATTAATTTCATTCAATTTATCTCTTAAACCCCCTTTTACTTTGTACATATGTATATATTCTTTATACTTGTTAATAATAATTCTTTATTTTATTTAATTCCTGTGACATTTTTTGTTAGGTACACCCTTTGATCTCCGTTGTGAACGATACCCTACTATGCACTATACTACTACCGATAGTTTTTTTTTTTAAATTGATGCTCCTTTTTAGGCTGATCAGCAGCTCCCTCGCCTCTCGCGTCGGCTCCGCCATCTCTGAGCAACCACACCATACCTCGCACCAGCCCGCGCCTCTGCCGGATTCGATCTCGGATTCAGCCCGTGACTCACTGCCTTCGCCACGATCCCGTGATCGATCTTGGACCACCGCCGAGCATACTTGCAGATCACCAAACGAAAACATCCAAGTCACCGGTGTCTCGCTGCCGGCGTCCCCAGCGTCCGCCTCCGGCGACCTCGTTCTCTCCTCTCGGCGTTCCACTCTCGCTCTCTCCTAAAAACTGAGCGTTCTCTCTCTCTAATTTCATTCATATTTATTTGTTATTATTAGTTTATGTTTAAGTAAATGTTGTGTGAAAATGTTATTATAATTTTTGTGATATTTGTGAACATAAGAATATTTGTGAAGTTATTTAAAAATTAATTTTGTGATTTATTTTAAATATCTGTGAGTTTAATTCTTAGTTATTTTTTTGTTTGTTTAATTATTTTATTTTTAATTGGTTTGTTTAGTTTAATTGTTTGTTGTGAAAATTAAGAAAAATCCTAAAAATTGTTATTTGTGTTAAGAAAAATTAGTTTACATTTTATTAATTAGATTTTGGGCCTCCAAATCCCTGTGGTACGACAATCCCGAGTTTAATTTACTCTTCCCTGTATTTTGACATCAATCAAATGGTGCCGTTGCCGGGGTTTTAGGTTTAACTTTGATCTATTAGTATTTGTAACCTAATTTGTCTTGCAATTTTCTTGTTTTGTTTTATTGAGTTATAATTTTTTTTTCTGCAATTTTTGTATTTTCTTTTATTCTTTAGTTCTTGTTTACACTTTTCTTGGAATTTTTAGGTACATATTTTTCAGCTATGGAACAGTGGAATTATTCTTGGGATGAGTCTAGAAACTTCGAGCATCCGTGGTACTTTCAAAATCAATGCATCGAGCCATCACATCCGTCACTTTCTTTCCTTGAAGAAATGGCAGCTCGATTGCAACAGTCTTTACTCGATCTCAAGAAAGAAGTGCAAAAATTGATCAGCTGATAGAGCAAATTCCGGTCAACCGGTTATTCGAGCAAAACCATGGAGTCACAGCTCAGCACTCAAGTAGGCTTTTTGATCCCAATCCATTATTTGTGCAAGATAATTATGTGCATTCATATGGGGTTGAGAGGGAAGAAAATGTACCTCTCAACCATGTTGATAATACTGTTATGCATCATGATTTTACATTAAAGGAGGATGAGAACCGGGAGGATCAAAATGTACTCCCGGGAAATGGATTAGATGATTTTGTGTTACCAAGGAGTAACAAGGGGTTGGATAAGGAAGCCGGAGGGGAAGAATTTGTACCTTCCGGAAAGCAGACTACACTTGCCCCAAGACAAAAGGCTGCAGGAAAGAAGAAAAGAAGAAGAAGGGGCTACTGACTGAAGTGTTTGATATTTTCACGAAAGCAGACGTGAATCTTCCTCTGCTAGATCTGATAAGTCAAGTACCAGCATATGCAGAATTTGTCAAGAATTTATGCATGCACAAGACGAAATTCCTTGGTGAGGAGAAAATTGTGCTCAAGGAGGAGGCAAGTGCAATCATTCAACGTAGGGCATCACGTGACATACATGATCCTACGAGCTTTATTATTGGGTGTACAATTGGTGACAAGTCTTTTGATGGAGCTCTTATGGATATGTGCACGTCCATCAATATCATACCTCTAGCAACTTTCCGGAAGCTAGCCATTGGTACTCTGCAGCCTACTTCAATTTCAGTGTAACTTGCAGATGAAACATTCAGAATGCCAGTGGGAATTGTGGAAGATGTGTTGGTTAGAGTCGACAAGTTCATCATTCCAGCAGATTTTGTGATTTTAGATATGGATGAAGACCCCAAGATAGAGAGTGGATTGCCCATCATCCTTGGTCGTCCCTTTATGTCTGACGAATGGTCAAAGTAAGGGGTAAGTATAGGTTAAGAGAGCGGTTGTCGTTCCGACGAAGATCGATGGGCTCCTTAATCCCTTGGTAATTTGTGTGATCAAATGCTCTAGCAATGATGAAATAGATGAGAAATGGAAAGAGTGAGTGAATGTGTGTATAAACAATGTATGAAGTGTGAGTGTGGTGAGTTTGGTTTTGTAAAGAGATGGTGGAATGCAAGACAACAAACAACTAAACAAAACAAGCAAGGAAGATTAAAGTGTGTGCAAAATAAGGAAAGTGTTGGGGTTTCGGGTTAACCTAAGTCCAAATATGATGCTTAATGAACCAATTTAGTAATCATGCTTGTGCAATGAATGAATCAAGTTTCGTACCTTAGCCATGTTATGGGTCTAAGACCATCTTTTCTTATGTATTCATAGTGCCATGTTATGGGTCACTAGAACTCTCCCAATGTGGCTTGGGAGGCTAAGGGCACACTACTAGAATTATGCCGTTAGACATCACCTAAAAGACATTGGTTGAAATTGCACATGATGTAATAGCATGATTTTACATCGAGTTGCGACGTAACCGATTTTTATGAGCAACTTTAACATCGATTCTTAAGATGACCGGTGTCTATAATTTCATTTTAATTTTGCGGAACCAAATTATAAAAACACGGAGCGCTAAAAATTTCAAGTGTAGGCGCGGAACAAAATTTTGTTTTCCCCCCTCAGTCTTCTCACACTTCATATTTTCAGCTACTCAAATTAAACAAAGCATCGAAGATTTTATCGACTCCTTCATTAACCCTAGCTATGCTCGCACAGCTCCCAAACACTGCAACACCGACCTCTCATTCCTATCTTCTTCTTCCCTCTTCTGATTTCTTCTCTGTTGTTTTCTGCCCAAACCATTGCAGCACGCCAGAGCTCCTTCCCTCTGCCCAGACCAACATCTATGGCCTCCCTCACGCGTCCCTGCTCTATCTCTCCTCAGCCTCGCCCCGCTGCTCCATTGTGGAACTCCTTCTCCAGTTTTCACCGCTGGATCTCTCTTCTTTGAACTCAGACCTGTGCATCATCTCAGCCATCATTCTCTTTCGTGCCGCCGGCGCCGGAATCCCAACCCAGCAGCTCTATCAATTCGTCGATATAGGTATCGTCTTATTTCTCTGCGCTTCTCTTTGTTCAATTAAGTACCATCGATGTTTAGATGTCTATGCCGGTTTTAAAATTTCACATTTGGTGTGTTGATTGTTCGACTGAAATTAATCGATTAACTGGTTTTTGGTTTATCTTAGAGATTAGATCTGAATTTTTTCATGCTGCGGTGTATCCGAAAGAGAATCAAAACTGTTGCAAAGAGATCTGGATTAATGCAATTGTTTGGTTTCTGAGCAAGACCGAGTAGGAGGAGGTTTCGTTATCGATCCCATCGTCAACTTAAGGATCCAAATTTTTTACCTTAAGGGTAATAGAAACTTTATGTTTTGTGTTTAAATTTATGGCTCAATCCTCTTACTTTTTGTCTGGTTTGTTGAAATGCAATCGCGAATAGTTACCTTTGCTATTTCCTGTGCTTGTTTATTGTGTTAAATTGTTTCGGTACCCATTCCAGGTCCTACAAGTTCATGGGTTCCTGCTTTAGCTCTAGTGGTCTAGAATCAAAGTTGATACCCTACTTTATAATGATATGTTTTTGTATTCATTAACTATTTTTTGTGCCTCTATGGTAAGTAAGTTTTCAATTTTTGATTGGGGTCTTCTATGAGTCTTCTCTGCCCGGTTTCAATTTGTCTCTAAATAGACCGTTGGATCTGCTTCAATATGTGTTTAAAGGATGAGTGCTCACTGCAGTTTGACTTTCTGAAGGGTTACTTTGACCGGTTCTTCATTGCATGTTCGAGAGGCTATTCCTGACTTTCCAGTGACCAAACTAAAGCACTTTGAGTGTACTTTCCAACGCCATTGGAATCACTAAACTTGGATGCCTATTCTTGAAGCTATGCCCATATCTTTGGGAGAAGGTCAATGCTGCATTGCTGCTTTCCCCTGTTTTCAAGTGATCCCGATGCAATCACACTCGCTAGTTCATTTGGCACTCGAGGAGCAAACATATGGAAGTCAGGGCCTTGTGCCCTGAGATTGGTGTCTATTTGAGGTCTCTTGGCTAGCTAAGGAAGTCGTCTACAAGGGGGTTTTATTATCTCTATCTTCCAATTGCTATATGTTTTGTTATGTGTGCATTCGCCCGACTTCACTCTCCTCACTTTTACCAATGTGATTTTCTTTGCTTTTAAACTCCTCACAACACCGAGGACGATGTTGGTCTTAAGTGTGGGGGTGTGAGGTTGGTCTAAATTAAAGTTGTCTCACATTTTCGAACCACCAAAATTTTTCAATTTTTCAAAGTTTTCATCGAACTGTCGACCCTTTGGTCGACCGGTCGACGGAATTCCCTGGACGTGCGTCGACCGGTTGACAACAATGTGACGACCGGTCGACAGGTGCTTAAAGTTGAAAATTTTGAGAATTTTGAAACTTTGAAGTTTGTTTGGTGTGTTTTTATTGTCCTTTTCAACCCCAATGATGAATTTGAGCCCGTAGGTTGTGAATTAAGTGGATAAAGAGCATGTGCTTAAACTTTATTGGATTGCCTTGTGATTAATTTATGTAATTGATGCTTGCTTGACACTTTGTGCACATTTTCCATGTTAATTGATCATTTGCAACTAGAGAAGCATGTGTAGACAATGTATTGACTTGCATATACCCTTTATGGTGAGATTTTGAGCCTTATTGATATGTATGCATCATTCATACATCCTTGTTCTTCATGTGTGTGCATTCCATTAGTTTACGAGACCTAGAATTTGCTCAAAGACCGCTTGAGGCTATGTGTTAGTTTGCAACGAATTGGAAAAGATTAAGGCACTAGTTTAGCACCATGGCCAAACTTACATTCATCCCTTAAACACTAATCCACTAGGACTAACCCATTTGAGCCACATTCATCGTTTAACCTTTCATTTCACCACCCACATCACCTTAACCCATATTTTAACTTAAAACACGAGCCACCCTTGTTCCGGAATGTTAATAAGACAATGATTGTGACTTCTTGTTTCTTATATGCTTGGGAAATTTATGGGATTGTACAAAATGGCAAGTGTGGGGGTAGTTAGATAGAAAGAATTGAGGTTGTAAAGAAGAAAAGAAGTTGAGAAAATCAAAAAGAAAAGTGGTGTATAAAAATAAGTTCAAAAAGAAAGTCCCAAAGAAAAGAAAATACAAAATGGGAAATTGTTGTGAGAAAAAGAAAGAGAAAAGGAGAAAGGAAGAAAGAAAATCCAAAAAGAAGTTGTAGAAAAATAAAAGGTTGGAGGAGATAGAATAAGGTTTAGGTTGTCGATTACTAAAGCACACACAAAAGAAATGAGTTTCAAAGTCCTTGATTTGTGTTGTGAAGCATTAGGAACATTTGACTTTCCATTCCCTTCATTTCATGCTAACCCTTAACCTTTGGCCCCATTACAACCATGTGAAAGCCCTTTTGATCCAATAAGTTGTGAATTAATTAGTGGAAAGATGGTCATTGAGCAAGCTTATGGGGACGTTGCTTTTGGTTATGCTTTGAGAGTAAACACTTAACCCTAAACACAAGAGCGGAAATATTTAGTGAATCATGTGAGTTTAGCGGTTAAGCATGTCAATATGTGCTAATTTGATTGCTCTTGATTGATTATCTCATGGCTAGCACACACAACACCAAGCATGCATTGAATACATATCTTAATCACTCGGCAAAGCATGATGTTTATGTTGTGTGCTTGATTGAATCTTGATGAATGGCTTAGTGGGCTTATTGAGGATATGGTTGGAAAGGCAATTGAATTTGTGTCGATTGGATTGTTGATTCTATTTGCTTGAGGACAAGCAAAGCTTAAGTGTGGGGGTGTGATTTGTATGTGATTTGCATACAAATTAGGCCTCTAATCATCATTATTGTGCTTGTCCAATGGCCATTTGTGAGTCTCTAATCCTTGTTTGCACACTTGTAGGTAAATCGAGCATCAGATGGATATCGGGAGCAAAAGGAAGTGTTTTGGAGCTTTTAGTGGATTTCCGGCAAAAAGACGAAAAGTCAACCCGATGACCAAAAGTCAACTCGTGGTCAACCCCGACTTTGGAGCATCAAAGAGTCAAATGCCGAGTCCCGAGGGTGAAGCACAAGAGAATTCCGGAAGATTGACCGAAACCGAAAAGTCAACCATGGTCAACTCCGAAGGTCAAAGTCAAGGTCCAAGTCAAGGTCAACATTGTGATTCACAAATGTGCTCCCACATCATCATGGACCACACTAGATTTGGTGAGGTGACATGTTGATTATTCCTCCCTTTTGTCCTCCCTTGTGATTTCCCTTCCTTGCCCTTCATTAAACCTTTGAGCCCTTAGATTAAACCCTACTTCATCCTAGCCCTTTATTTCTTCCCCTCTAGCCTATAAATAGCTTAGTATTTGCCTCATTAGGGCAGCTTCACTTCAGCCCCAAAATCCCTCACTTTTCCTTTCCCCTTTCCTCTCTCCACCTTTTCCTTCGGATCAGCCTCTGCACATCTGTCGACCGGTCGACACAAGGTCGACGACCGGTCGACGCGCGGCGGAATCCTCCATCTCAGCTCACTTCCGACGCCTCCACCACTTCCACCACCACTTGGGCAGCTGGGGATGCTCACCAGACATCAGGGACGTCATCTACACCCAAGAAGAAGAAGGATACACCATTGATTGAGCATTTCTCACCCCTTCTCTCTCTTGTATTCATGATTTTAGCTTGCTATTGTTTTGTGATGATGCATCCCTTGATGGATAGTGAGTAGTTACCTTGTTGGGGACTAGGGTTGTGTGCCCTAGTCCATTGTGATGTAATGATGAACTAATTATGTATGGATGCTTTGTGATGAATGGATATGTCTATTACCCACTTCAATTTGTGTTGAATGCATGTTTAGGGAACTTAGTCACTTCTTTGAGCATGTGTGCAATCTATTTTGATTGAGATTGTTGGGGTGACTCCTAACCCTCTCTATGCATTTGATAATAGATGTGATGAGGCCTCCTTGTTTGAGCTTCTAAGTCTTTGTGCCCTTCGCCTCCCAAGCCACATTGGGAGAGTTCTAGTGACCCATAACATGGCACTATGAATACATAAGAAAAGATGGTCTTAGACCCATAACATGGCTAAGATACGAAACTTGATTCAATCGTTGCACAAGCATGAATACTAAATTGGTTCGTTAAGCATCTCATTTGGACTTAGGCTAACCCGAAAACCCCAACATTTTCCTTATTGTGCACACACATTTACCTTCTTTGCTTGCTTAGTTTACTTGTTTGTTGTCTTGCGTTTCACCATCTCTTTACAAAATCAAACTCACTACACTCACACTTCACACATTGTCCATACACATATTCACTCATTCTTTCCATTTCTTACCTATTCCATCATTGCTAGAGCATTTGATCACACAAACTACCAAGGGATTGAGGTGCCCATCGATCCTCGTTGGAACGACAACCCCCCTTCACAATCTACTTACCCCATACTTTGACGGTTCGTCATCAGTTTGGTAGTTTCCGAAAAACTGAACATGCAGCTTATGGATGTGGTCACTGCGTATCTCTATGGGGATCTAGATACGGAAATGTATATGAAAGTTCCAGATGGATTTCATTTACCCAAGTCAAGTGGCTCCCGATCACTGAGGATTCGGTTCAAAACCCGCCAAGTTTCAAAATTTTCATATTTTTTTCGAGTTTATGTTGAAGCATCCGTCCGGACGCCCTACTAGTGTCCGGACGCCCATTGAATCCCATAATACATGCTCTCTGCCACTTGATCCGCCTGGACGCCCCTGCTAGGTGTCCGGACGGCTGGGCCATATATGTGAAACTTTGGCTTTTCTGTTTGCTTTTGTGTGTTGTTTGTGTTTTGTGTCCATTTTCTCTGATCTCAATGATGAATTGCTTACTTTGTTGTGTTCGAGACACTGTGATCATTGTTAAGGCTTTATATGATTTGCTTTGAGTTTAATATGCATGATTCTTGATTGCTTGCTTAAAGTCTTAGCAAATTTGTGAAGCCTTGATTTGTGATCTTGTGTCTCTTGTTTACAATATCCCGAGCTCGTTGAGGACTATAGTTGGAGAAAGCTTTTAAATTCTGTTTTTCCCTTTCTTGTGTTGCATTGTGTTTCCCTTATTGTATTGTGTTTTGTTTGCTCGAGGACAAGCAAGATTCAAGTGTGGGGGTGTGATTTGTCCTTATTTGTAGTGCAAATTGCATTCTTAATCACGGGAATTAAGTGACTCCGAAGGCCCTTTGTTGCATTTAATGTGTGTTTTCATGTTTCTAGGTTAATTATGTGAGTTGAAGTAATTCGGCACAAAAAGGTGCGTTTTGGCTACTTTTGGGCACATTTCCGAGAAGAGGACAAGAAGTCAACCGTGGCTTCTATACATCAAATATTGCACAAATCAACCTTCGGAAGACGTTGCCATTGAAGGCCTTGAAAAATCGAAGAGAAGAAGGAAAATGAAGAAATTGCATTTCCGGCGATTTTTCCGGCCAACTACCACCACAAGAGGCGGCAGTACCGCCGGACCCCCACCGGAGCACCACCACAGAAGGGGAGATTCCCTTGCACCAGCCACATGCATGTGTGTCACAGATCACACACCCACTAACCCTCTCACATGTCCACTCATCCATAATTTCCTCCACTTCACATTTCTTTCCATTACTTTTCCATTTCCACTCACCTTTGCCAACTCACTCCACTAGGAAATCATTTGGAGGCTGCAATAGAGCTGTTGGCAGCCATCCCATAACCATAAGAGAGTTACACAGTTCGTCCATAACAAGAATCAGCCACCCCATTCCATATTCAGCCACCAAGAACACCAAGAACACCAAGAAACTGCCCAGTTTTGTTCTTCCATTTTCACCACCTTCCACTACTCAAATCACTTTCCTTCCTTCACAAAAGTTGTTCCTAAGGCATCCATTTATCTTGGGAACCAACTTTCATTACCATTCCACCCTCATTACAGCACGTTTCAAGCTCCACAGCTGGGAATTCGTCAAGAACACAAGATTCCAGAAACTTGAAGGAGAAGAAGCTTGGAAGGGAAGAGGAGTTTAAGAGGGGGCTGTCATCTACACTTGGAGTCACCAAGGAGCTGCTGGCCATCATCCCTTGAGAATTTGTTAACCCTACTCTTGTTATTCTTTGTATCTATATTTCTATTCTTGACAATATTGATGTATTCCTTGAACATGTGTGAGTAATCCTTTAAGATTGGGGACTAGGGTTGTATGCCCTAGTCCATTGATGATGAATTTATGATACTTAATGTTTATGCATATTGGTTGAATTTTGGATATGTTTATTGTCTATTTGTATTAGATGCTTGCTTAGGAATATGTCAAAATTCATGAGCATGTGTTTAATCCATTTTGGTGTGAGTTTGTAAGCTTGACAACCTTATTTACTTTAGACAAATGACATTAACATGATGAGGATGATTATAAATCTTGCCTTGTTTGATTTCCTAAGTCTTGATGCTTCAACCCTCCATTCATTCTTGAATGAGAGGACTAATTCATTGTGACCCTAATAAGGCACAATTGTTATCATAGAAGATGATCCTAGAAATAGGATATGGAAATTGATCCTTTTATCAACTTGATTTTGTGAGTTTATCCTCTTGATGCATGGTACTTCAACCCTTCATTCACACTTGAATGCAAGGACTAATCCTTATGATCCTAATAAGGCATAAGACTACCATAGATTGCAAAACACATGTGCATAACATTGCATGTATGGACTGTGGGGATTGATTCACAAGCCTCTTTAACATGTATTTACATTGGTTATCTATTCATCGGATATGGATTAGAGTAAACCCGAAACCCCAATCATCTTCATCACTTGATCACAAACACACTCTTGTTGGGCTTGTCACCTCAACAACTTTGCAAAGCTATCATTCACAATCACTTGTGAACTTTACTTGTTTGCCTAGATTAGTATGGTCACATTAAGCTACTATTTTGGTCCTTGTCACTCAAGAGTGACACCCTTTTGAACACTACACAAGCGTGTTGCACATACTCCACTTCACTACTATATAGCTCATCTCTTATCTCACCATTCTAATGCTATTACATCTTGGTTGCATTGTTTACCAAATAGGGATCTTGGGCCTTCCAATCCCTTGGGTACGATATTCCCCGGTCATTATTCTATACCATCCTCTACACTTTGACGGCGATACTCAAAACCAACACGAGATTATCGTTGAGTCAAATGGCGACGTTGCCGGGGATTCAGGTTAATCCTTGATCCTTTGGTGATCCTAGCCGGGTTGTTCTTAGCACTATTCTTTAGTTTAGATTGTTTGATAACTGTTTTGTAGTTGTTTGTTCATAAGTGTTTGTGTTTCCTTAAGTTTGCATCTAGTTGTTTGTTGTGTAGTTTCTTTCATTGCATTGCATATTGCATTTGTGTTTCGGGTTGTTTCAAGTGTTGTTCTTGCTGTAATTTAGTGTGTAGTTGCATCTTAGTTTGCTTCAATTCAAGTTAGATTAGTTCCCTTGCCTATCTAGGGAAGGTCTCAAAATCTGTTTTCAGTTTTCGTTTAGCTACTGTCCTCTGTTTTCCCAATTTTTGTTAAAATAGTAAATCAACCCAGAAAATTCTAAACATTTGTGTGCTACCGTGTTTACGTGTCTAGTATATGTGGTTAAAATTTCAGGTCATTTGGTTAAGTATAGGTTAGTTAATGAAATTGTTTTCCGGGTACTGGTCGCTGGGTGGCATTTTTCATAATTAATTTTGAACTATCGGGAAGCAGCTTAAAAACTGAAAATTTTCAATCCGTCCGAACGCCATAAAGTCCGGACGCCGAAGAGACTGATAGTCAGTTCCCGTGTAATCCGTCCGGACGGATCCACTCCGTATGATCGCCTGGGAGCTATCCAGGCACTGTTTTGGTTATTCTTCTTTGTTTGTTGCTTCCAATTGGTTCCATAGATTGTATACTTGTGTTTGATGGTGTACTTATTTGTTCCTAACCTCTTGTTGTGTGTTAAAGGTACAATGGGAGATGTACACAATGATCAAGGTCCACCATGGGTTGAAGAAGAGCTATGACTCGAGGATACCGGAGGGGTTGTTTGTGAGTATCGCCGTCAAAGTGTAGTGGATGGTAAATTATGACCAGGGGTTGTCGTACCCAAGGGATTGGAAGGCCCAAGATCCCTACTTGGTGAACAAATGCAACCAAGATATGCTATGCACTAGAAATGGTGTGATTAGAGATGAATTATGTACTTAGATGTGGAGTATGTGCAACATGCAAGTGTAGTGTTCAATTGTGTGTCACTCTTGGGTGACTTGTAACCAAAACAGTGACTATGTAACCAATCTAATCAATATGAAATTGTGGTAACAAGAACACAAGCAAGTGTGTTCAATCGCTTTTGTGTTGTTGAGGTGACAAGCCCAACAAATGTATGCTTTGTGTGTGATCAAATGGATGAAACAGTTGGAGTTTCGGGTTCACTCTACCCCAATCAAATGTATGACAACTCTCAAGAACATGCAACAATGAATTCACTAAGGATCAAACCCCTATCCTTGCCATGTTATGGCTCAAAGGATGGATTCTTCTAGGCCTATTTTGTGCCTTATTAGGGTCACAAATACTCCTAATCTATTTATCCAAGCCTTGTTAGGGTCTCAAATAAACTTCCTAGGCATAGAGTTTCAAGAATCAAGGTTCAAACAAGTTCAGTCCATTGACATAAACTCATCATGCTCAAGGTTCAACACTTAGGATAACATGTAACTAGCATAAAATCCTAACAAGTTAAGTTTAACACATGCTTGAGAACTAGTTAGATTCATGAACAAGCATCAAACAAAACCGTATTAAAACAATGAACATATCCAGAAACGAAATCATCAAGCATATTCAATACAAGTCATCAAAACATCATCATGGGCTAGAGCACACAACCCTAGCCCCCAACCTAATGAACTACTCACACATGTTCAAGGAATACATCATTCTTGTCAAGAATATAAACATAGATACAAAGAATAACAAAAGTAGAGTTAAGAAGTTCTCAAGGGATGATGGCCAGCAGCTCCTTGGTGACTCCAAGTGTAGATGACAGCCCCCTCTTAAACTCCTCTTCTCTTCCAAGCTTCTTCTCCTTCAAGTTTCCGGATTCTTGTGTTCTTGACGAATTCCCAGCTGTGGAGCTTGAAACGTGGTGAAATGATGTGGACTGGTGATGAAAGTTGGTTCCTAAGATAAATGGATGCCTTAGGAACAACTTTCGTGAAGGATGGAAAGTGATTTGAGCAATGGAAAGTGGTGAAAATGGAAGAACAAAACTGGGCAGTTTCTTGGTGTTCTTGGTGTTCTTGGTGGCTGAATGTGTAAAGTGGTGGCTGATCTCAGTTTCTCCGAAATGTCTATGGAATTAGGGTTATGGGATGTGATTCAACAGCTCTCTCTCAGCCCCCAAGAGTCTCCCTAGTGAAGTGTGTGAGTGGATGCATGGAGAGTTACAAAAGGAAGGCTAAGTGGAGGATTTTAAGGAAAAGTGCATGCATAGGTAAACCAAACTGATTTCTCTTATGTAATGGGTGTAGCTACCCATACATGCAACTGGTCAAGACTATCTCCTCCAGGTGTGGTGATGCTCCGGTGGTGGTCCGGCGGTGCTGCCGCCTCTTGTGGTGGTGGTTGGCCGGAAAAGTCGCCGGAAATGCAATTTCTTCATTTTCCTTCTTTTCTTCGATTCTTCAAGGCCTTCAATGGCAACGTCTTCCGAAGGTTGATTTGTGCAATCTTCAATGTCTAGAAGCCACGGTTGACTTCTTGTCCTCTTCTCGGAAGTGTGCCCAAAAGTAGTCGAAATGCACCTCTTTGTGCCGAATTACCTCAAGTCACCTAAGTAACCTGAAATCATGAAAACGCATATTAATAGTAACAAAATGCCTTTGGATAAGCTTAACTCTCGTGATTAGGAATACAATTTGCGCTACAAATAAGTGCAAATCAAGCTACCATTGAGTCACTACTCATGTCCGAACATAGTGGACTCACCTTCATGCATTGTGCATCCACATCCAAATGTGGCCTATGAAATCAAGCATTCCACTCTTTCAATCTTACCTACATTTCATGGTGTGGCCAAGGAGAAGCCATATGAACATATCATTCATTTAGATGCTATTTGCAGCACTCTAAATCGTGGAGGTTTATCAATTGGTGAAGTGAAGCTTCGACTTTTTCAGTTCTCTCTCAAGGACAAAGCACGGATATGGTTTCACAAGATCAAGCCTAAGAGTATCCTCTCTTGGGATGACATGCAAAAGGTATTTCTCAATGCCTATTACCCACATCATCGGACCACTGCAATGAGACACAGCCTCACCAATTTCTTCCAAGAAGAGCGTGAGACCATTTATGATGCTTGGGAGCGCTTCAAGGACTTAGAGCTTGGTTGTCCACATCATGGCATAAGCAAGTGGCAGCTAGTTTCATCTTTCTACAATGGTTTGTTTGATGATGACCGTAGAAGACTTGACAATGCTTGTGGTGGAAGTTTTCAACGGAAAGGACCTAATGCGGCATGGGATACCATTGAAGAAATTTATGTTCAATCCGGGCAGTGGGATAACCATGGGAGAAGGAGAGAATCAAGAGGAAGAGATGAATATTTCCAAGGAGGAAGAAGAAGAAATGATGAGTTCTATGGCAGAAGTTCCCATGAGGTCTCTCAAGTTCAAAGGGATGAAGATTTAATGAGTAGCAAGCTTGAGAAGCTTGAAGCATCTTTGAACAAGAAAATTAATTGATTTGCTACTCCAAGTGCAAAAGGCTCCTTCACCTCCATCCAATGCACAAGTCAAGGTGACCTCTTCAAGTTGTTTGCTTTGTGAAGCCATTGATCATGAGACTCAAGAGTGTTATCTTGCATCTCAATATCCAAATTTTGTGGAGACACATTTGTATCAAAATGAGCAACAAACATACCCTCCAAGGACTCAAGGTTTTGGAGGAAGACCTCAAGGAACTTATCAAGGAGGAGCTTCCAACTACACTTATGGAGGAGCAACCGCATACCAAGCACATAACCAAGGGTTCAATGCACCACAAGCTCAAGAGCCAAGCATGAGAGAAATGCTTGCTGCCCTCACTACTAGCCAACTAAAAACAGATCAACAAATGTCAAACTTGGCACAAGGGCAGCAAAATCTTCAACAAGACTTGCAAAATCTTGAATTTCAGTTTGGGAAGCTTGCCAAGGAGCTTAGTGGAAGGCCACAAGGTCCATTACCTTCACAAGTACTAGAGCCAAATCCAAGAGGCAAGCAACATGAGCAAGTAAATGTCATCTCTACTCTTCGTTTGGGTAGAGTCTATGACAACAAGGTTGAATCTCATCCTACTACAATTTTGGGTAATCCTCCTTCTCTTACCACTATTACCTTGGATATTGATGATATTGATGCATATGTGGAGAATGGGGCCGGAAGGGAAAAAAATGTACCTTCCGACAAATTGAATTGTGGAGATGTTACCTTGTCTAATATGCGGAGAAATAAGGGGGTGGATAAGGAAGCCGGTGGGGAAGAAAATGTACCCACCGGAGGAGTTTCAAAGAAGACATCATCAAGTGTTGTCAACAAGGAAGATGAGATTCCCCTTGGCAATGAATTTGGGCAGCTCTCTCTAGAGAAAAAATTAGAGAAAAAAGACCATGACAATATTCCAAGAAGAGTACCGGTATGTGTACCACTTTTGGACTTGAAACACTATCAAGTTGCACTTCCATTTCCTGAAGTCCGAAGTAAGGAGGAAGTGAAGAAGAAGCAAAACAAGCACCGAAAAGAGTTCATGGAAATGTTCAAGAAGGTGAACATCAACATCCCTCTCATTGAGGCCATCAAGCAATTTCCTCCTTATGCCAAATTTTTGAAGGAGATGTGTACCAACAAGAGGAAATTCACTAAGGATGAGCAAATCACTTTGAGTGAAGAAGTTTCAGCTGTGCTACTAGGGAAGCTTCCTCCAAAGCTCAAAGACCCCGGATCATTCACCGTTCCATGTACTATTGGGAACAAAGGGTTTGAGCAAGCAATGTTAGATTTGGGTGCCTCCATCAATCTCATGCCTTATCACATCTACAAGACTCTTTCCTTGGATGACATTAAACCTCTTAAGATATCTCTTAAGTGGGGCTACAATTTTTTGAAGAGTATGTGAAGCAACAGCCTCCATCAAGTGAAGCAAGAGAGGTGACAAGCAAAGCTTCCAAGAAGAGAGTGGTTGGCAAAGCCAACAAAAAGAAGAAGAATGTGTCATATGCTTGGCCAACACGTCTCACTCCCAAGTTCTCAAGCCAAGTAGTTGTTTTGGTGGGCGCTGCAGCAAGACCACCATGGTGGGTGGCAAGAAGGAGAGCTTTGAGCCTCCATGAGTAACAAGAAGAAGAAACAAGACCAGCTTGAAGTCTATAAAGAAAAGCGCTTGTGGGGAGGCAACCCCATGTCACTAATAGCTGTTTTCAATTTTGAATAAAGAGTTTTTGGGAGCACATGAGGTGCTAAGTTCGGAGTTCAAGAATGGGGAGCTCAAATAAGTCATCTTGCAATGTGTCCAGAATCTGCCTGGGAAGGTCAGACGATTTACGGGGGCCGTTTCTCTCATCCTAACTGTTAGAATGAGCTGCGATATTCATGGCCGTTGTTCCTCTATGTGTCTACTACCTCCAGTTTAAATTTCATCGTGATTGGACGATTGGATCTCCAGATATTCAGCTATCAATGAGTGGCACTCAGGCCTGAGTTGACTTTCTCAGCCCTCAATTTGACCAGTTAGTGTTTTACCCTCCAGTAGGCGTTTTGGGTATTTCCAGTGGCTAACATGAAACCATTTGAGTCTATTTTTCAATACCAGCAGAATCACTACATTCATATTCCTACCATTGGAGTTATACCCCTGGGAAAGGGGAGAGGTCAAAGCTGATTCACTATACTCACTCTTGCTCAACAATATTCACCATGGAGCACACTTGGAGCTTACATATGGAAGTCAAGGCTTTATGCCTTGAGGTTGGTGATTGTTGGTGCCTACTGAATATCAATGTGGAGATCGCCAAAAAGGGAGTTTTCATTTCACTTCACTCACATTAGTTTGTTTTGTGTTAATTGTTTTGTTTTGTGTGTTGTTTGTCATGTTTCTCACCCAAAGTTTATTGTTAAATTCACTTATCACATTGGGGACAATGTTAAGTTTAAGTGTGGGGGTGAGGATTGGGTTCAAAACCCGCCAAGTTTCAAAATTTTCATATTTTTTCGAGTTTATGTTGAAGCATCCGTCCGGACGCCCATTGAATCCCAGAATACATGCACTCTGCCACTTGAGCTGCCCGGACACCCCTGCTAGGTGTCCGGATCGCTGGGCCATATTTGTGAAACTTTGGCTTTTCTGTTTGCTTTTGTGTGTTGTTTGTGTTTTGTGTCCATTTTCTCTGATCCCAATGATGAATTGAGCTTACTTTGTTGTGTTCTAGAGACTGTGATCATTGTTAAGGCTTTATATGATTTGCTTTGAGTTTAATATGTATGACTCTTGATTGCTTGATTACCATGTACACTTCACCTTTGTCGATTCATTGATTGCAATCCGAGAAGCACACTTTACATGTATTGCCATGCATACCCAGAAATTGTGAGGTTTTGAGTCGATTGAATATGCACATGTATGCATCTTTCATGTTTCTATTTGTTCTTCATGTGTGAACATTGCATAAGGTTTGGACCTAGAACTTGCTCAAAGACTGCTTGAAGCTTTTGATTGATCCATTTTGAGTTAGAAATGACTAAGGCATTAGTTGAACACCATGGCCAAATTAACCATCATCAATATGAATTTGAACTCCAGGAATAGCCCACTTGAGCCATATACATCATTAGCTTTCCTTTGTTCACCCACTTCACACACATTCATTCCACCACTTCAAAAATACCATCACCATTGTGTTTACAAGACTTTGATAGTGACTTCTTATCCTTGATGCTTGGGGTTTTATGATTGTACTAAAAGAAAAGTTTGGAGGAGTTGTTTACTTTATTTTTATTGTTCAAAGAAAGAAAGAAAGAAAATCAAAAACAAAAAGAAGGAATAAAGTTCCTCAAGAAAAGAAAAATAGAAAATGAGAACGAAAGAAAAATCCAAAAAGAAAGTAGTTTGTAAATAAGGTTGGAGGAGAATAAGAAAATCATTTTGGTTGAAGCATTTGGTTAAGTTTCAAGGTCATTGATATGTCTTGTGAACACTTAGCACCACTCATATTTTCATTCCACTACCATTACCCCTTGGCCCCGTTTTACCATTGTAAGCCCTTGAGATCTAACGATTTATGGTTCAATGTGTAGAGAGTTGGTTGATGAGCAAGCATATGGGAACATTCTTTGTGCATTTGTTATGAGAGTAAACACTTTGTCCCTATACACTTGAGCGGAAATACTTAGTGATCTTTGCAAGAGTTGTGGTTAATGTGTTTAGTGTGCCTATTTGATTGCATGAGATGGATTGTACATTGGTTTCCATACACTTCACCCGAGCATGATTGAATTGCGCTTGTTAAAGTCTTAGCAAATTTGTGAAGCCTTGATTTGTGATCTTGTGTCTCTTGTTTCCAATATCCCGAGCTCGTTGAGGACTATGGTTGGAGAAAGCTTTTAAATTCTGTTTTTCCCTTTCTTGTGTTGCATTGTGTTTCCCTTATTGTATTGTGTTTTGTTTGCTTGAGGACAAGCAAGATTCAAGTGTGGGGGTGTGATTTGCCCTTATTTGTAGTGCAAATTGCATTCTTAATCACGGGAATTAAGTGACTCTGAAGGCCCTTTGTTGCATTTAATGTGTGTTTTCATGTTTCTAGGTTAATTATGTGAGTTGAAGTAATTCGGCCCAAAAAGGTGCGTTTAGGCTACTTTTGGGCACATTTCCGAGAAGAGGACAAGAAGTCAACCGTGGCTTCTATACATCAAATATTGCACAAATCAACCTTCGGAAGACGTTGTCATTGAAGGCCTTGAAGAATCGAAGAGAGGAAGGAAAATAAAGAAATTGCATTTCCGGCGATTTTTCCGGCCAACCACCACCACAAGAGGCGGCAGTACCGCCGGACCACCACCGGAGCACCACCACAGAAGGGGAGATTCCCTTGCACCAGCCACATGCATGTGTGTCACAGATCACACACCCACTAACCCTCTCACATGTCCACTCATCCATAATTTCCTCCACGTACTTCACATTTCTTTCCATTACTTTTCCATTTCCACTCACCTTTGCCAACTCACTCCACTAGGAAATCATTTGGAGGCTGCAATAGAGCTGTTGGCAGCCATCCCATAACCCTAAGAGAGTTACACAATTCGTCCATACCAAGAATCAGCCACCCCATTCCATATTCAGCCACCAAGAACACCAAGAACACCAAGAAACTGCCCAGTTTTGTTCTTCCATTTTCACCACCTTCCACTACTCAAATCACTTTCCTTCCTTCACAAAAGTTGTTCCTAAGGCATCCATTTATCTTGGGAACCAACTTTCATTACCATTCCACCATCATTATAGCACGTTTCAAGCTCCACAGCTGGGAATTCGTCAAGAACACAAGATTCCATAAACTTGAAGGAGAAGAAGCTTGGAAGGGGAAGAGGAGTTTAAGAGGGGACTGTCATCTACACTTGGAGTCACCAAGGAGCTGCTGGCCATCATCCCTTGAGAATTTCTTAACACTACTCTTGTTATTCTTTGTATCTATATTTCTATTCTTGACAATATTGATGTATTCCAAGGGACTAACCCAGCGACCAGTACCCGGAAAACAATTTAATTAACTAACCTATACTTAACCAAATGACCTGAAATTTTAACCACATATACTAGACATATAAACACAGTAGCACACAAATGTTTAGAATTTTCTGGGTTGATTTACTATTTTAACAAAAATTGGGAAGACAGAAGACAATAGCTAAACGAAAACTGAAAACAGATTTTGAGACCTTCCCTAGATAGGCAAGGGAACTAATCTAACTTGAATTCAAGCAAACTAAGATGCAACTACACACTAAATTACAGCAAGAACAACAGTTGAAACAACCTAAACACAAATGCAACATGCAATGCAATGAAAGAAACTACACAACAAACAACTAGATGCAAACTTAAGCAAACACAAACACTTATGAACAAACAACTACAAAACAGTTATCAAACAATCTAAACTAAAGAATAGTGCTAAGAACAACCCGGCTACGATCACCAAAGGATCAAGGATTAACCTGAATCCCCGGCAACGGCGCCATTTGACTCAACGATAATCTCGTGTTGGTTTTGAGTATCGCCGTCAAAGTGTAAAGGATGGTATAGATTAATGACCGGGGAATATCGTACCCAAGGGATTGGAAGGCTCAAGATCCCTATTTGGTAAACAATGCAACCAAGATGTAATAGCACTAGAATGGTGAGATAAGAGATGAGCTATATACTAGTGAAGTGGAGTATGTGCAACATGCTTGTGTAGTGTTCAAAAGGGTGTCACTCTTGAGTGACAAGGACCAAAACAGTAGCTTAATGTGACCATACTAATCTAGGCAAACAAGTAAAGTTCACAAGTGATTGTGAATGATAGCTTTGCAAAGTTGTTGAGGTGACAAGCCCAACAAGAGTGTGTTTGTGATCAACTGATGAAGATGATTGGGGTTTCGGGTTTACTCTAATCCATATCCGATGAATAGATAACCAATGTAAATACATGTTAAAGAGGCTTGTGAATCAATCCCCACAGTCCATACATACAATGTTATGCACATGTGTTTTGCAATCTATGGTAGTCTTATGCCTTATTAGGGTCATAAGGATTAGTCCTTGCATTCAAGTGTGAATGAAGGGTTGAAGTACCATGCATCAAGAGGATAAACTCACAAAATAAAGTTGATAAAAGGATCAATTTCCATATCCTATTTCTAGGATCATCTTCTATGATAACAATTGTACCTTATTAGGGTCACAATGAATTAGTCCTCTCATTCAAGAATGAATGGAGGGTTGAAGCATCAAGACTTAGGAAATCAAACAAGGCAAGATTTATAATCATCCTCATCATGTTAATGTCATTTGTCTAAAGCAAATAAGGTTGTCAACCTTACAAACTCACACCAAAATGGATTAAACACATGCTCATGAATTTTGACATATTCCTAAGCAAGCATCTAACTCAAATAGACAATAAACATATCCAAAAATCAACCAACATGCATAGTGTTATGGGATGGCTGCCAACAGCTCTATTGCAGCCCCCAAATGATTTCCTAGTGGAGTGAGATGGCAAAAGTGAGTGGAGTGGAAAAGAAATGGAAAGAAATGGGTAGTGGAGGAAATTATGGATTAGTGGACATGTGATCAGCCATGCACATGTGTGCAGCTGGTCAAGGTGGTCTTCTCTACCTGTGGTGGAGCTCCGGTGGTGGTCCGGAGGTATTGTCGCCTCTTGTGGTGGTGGTTGGCCGGAAAAATCACCGGAAATGCAATTTCTTCATTTTCCTTCCTTTCTTCGATTGTTCAAGGCCTTCAATGGCAACGTCTTCCGAATGTGAATTTGTGCAATCTTCAATGTCTAGAAGCCACGGTTGACTTCTTGTCCTCTTGGAATTGTGCCCAAAAGTAGCCAAAACGCACCTTTTTGTGCCGAATTACTTCAACTCACTCTAATGACCTAAATACATGAAAACACACATTAAATGCAACAAAGGGCCTTCGGAGTCACTTAATTCCCGTGATTAGGAATGCAATTTGCACTACAAATAAGGGCAAATCAATCACGGAGTGCGTTTGCAATAAGGTTGAAACGCTCACTATATGGATTAAAGCAATCCGGACGGATGTGGTATACCCGTCTAAGTGACTACTTGATTGGAAGAGGGTATGTGAACAATGAATTATGCCCATGCGTGTTCATCAAAAACACAAGTTCCGGATTCGCAATTGTCGCAGTGTATGTTGATGACATGAACATTATTGGTACTCTTGATGAACTAAGAGACACCGCTGAATGCTTGAAATCCGAGTTTGAGATGAAAGATCTTGGGAAGACACGGTTTTGCCTTGGTTTAGAACTTGAGCACCGTGATAGTGGAATCCTGATTCATCAATCAGCTTATATCCAAAAGATGCTCAGGCGTTTTAATATGGATTAGGTCCATCCTGTTAGCACTCCCATGATTGGTCGCAGTCTAGATTAAAAGAAAGATCCGTTTCGTCCAAAGGATGATGACGAAGACGTTCTAGAGGCTGAGGTGCCATACCTAAGTGCAGTAGGCGCATTATTGTACTTAGCTCAATGCACAAGACCCGATATATCATTCGCTGTGAACTTGTTAGCTAGACATATCTCTGCGCCCATGCAACGCCATTGGACTGGCATAAAGACAATCTTTCGTTACTTGAAAGGTACGATTGATATGGGTTTGTTCTATCCCTACAGAGAGTCGAATGTAGAAAAAGGTTCTATGTTTGAAAATATTGTCGGACGTACTGGGCGTCCGGACGAGGCTCTACCGTCCGGACGGACCGATGCCCAGGACGTCCATGCCCGCGTAAAGCGTCCAGACGCCTTCCTTCCGTCCGGACGGATAACCGGCAGCATAAAAATTACGCCCTACTCCCAAAATGATTGTGATGTTTTGGTAGGTTTCTTGATGCTGGGTATCTGTCTGACACGCATAAAGGTCGTTCCCAATCTGGTTATGTCTTTACCATGGGAACCACCGCTATATGGTGGAGGTCTACAAAACAGACACTTGTCGCTACTTCTTCGAACCATGCTGAGATTATTGCTCCTCATGAGGCTGTTCGCGAGTGCATATGGTTGAGGTCCATAATTGCACACATAAGAAGTACATGTGGTTTGAGGTCTACCACAGATGAACCTACATGCATTTATGAGGATAATGCCGCTTGCATTGAACAAATGAAGCAAGGTTTCATCAAATGCGATAATACCAAGCACATAGCCCCAAAGTTTTTCTATAATCAGCAACAACAAGAGTTCCTCAAGATTCAAGTGAATCAAGTCCGTTCTGAGGACAATGCGGCAGACTTATTTACTAATTCATTGCCTAAATCCACATTTGAGAAGCATATCAAGTGCATTGGATTGCGTAAATTATCTGACCTCCCATGATTGAGGAAATGAGGGGGAGACGCAAACTTGAGGGGGAGTTTGACGTCTTGCTATGCCAAATGTGAAGGGTGTGTTGTACTCTTTTTCCCTTCGACCAATGCCAAATCTCAAGCTTCCGAGTAGCTCTCCTAGCTGCCTTCTGTCCTAGTCCCTCTCCATTCTTTCCCAAATTATCTCAGCCCTTCTTCTTTCCTCTTCTCTGGTTCCTCTCTTCCTCTCTGCAAACACTCTCCTCTCCTTCCTTCTCTCTTGAGCTATCTCAGCCCCGTCTTCACCTCGTTGTTCTCTGTTCTTTGTCTTTTTCTTCCCTGCAAATAGTTCACAGTCTAATTAATCAATCACCAACATCCCAATCAAATCTCAAATTCACAGTCACCAAATCAACACCATGCCTCTCATACGCTGACAATCATATGTCCACAATGGCAGCTTCTCTGCCATAGCTCACCTGCAATTAACAAGAAGCAGCACCGACGTTTCTCTCGGATTACCATCACCTGCAATCAATTCACCAAATCACCACAGCAATCACATAATCAATTCACAGCATCAAAGTAACAAAGAGTCCCCAGGTTGACTTAGGTCCCTCGGATTCCCAAAGGCTATCTGCAAAGCAATTGAAGCACAATTTCAAAGCCACTTTCTCTCTACAACACGATCCCGTGCTCTGCCCAGACCTGCGTCTCCTGCTCTGCCGCGCCTCCAGCGCCGTACCACGGCGTCTCTATTGCCGTCGATTCCACCAGACGACGTCACCTCACATGCCGCCACAGAGCCCATGCTCCCATCCTCTTCCCTGCGTTCAAATCGAGCCCGTGCTCAATTCCAATCACAGAACCCGTGCCGGCCTCAACTGCATCTCTGCCACCATCGAGCTTAATCATGCCGTGCTTGCCTCACCGCAGCATCCATGGCTGCTGCTCCCGGCGGCGTCATCTCTCGTCGATCCCATCTGCCACCGCCGATCACCTCACACGCCGCCGCCAAGCTCGCTTCCGTCGATCACCGTCGCTGCAATCAAATCCGGCGTCGTCGCCTTGATCTCTTCCTCCGCACACTCTGCCGCCGTTCTTCTCAGAAATTACAGCAGCGGCGTCGATCCTGACTGTGGTTTCCAGTTCCTGCCGGCGTCGCTTCACTCATCATCCACCGGCGCCAAATCTCCGCTACAGCCCAGCGCCGCTTCCTTGTACATTCTCTCTCTCTCTGAGTCTCTGTTCAGAGAAGAAATGAAATCGTGACAGATGAAGGGGTGAGGACGGGTTCTAATGCTGACATGGCAAGAAGAGAAAACTTTGGCTGCGTTGAAAAGTCAAACCGGGTTGGGGTTTTGACCCAATCAAACTCCAAGCCCAAAAGCCCAAGGCCCAAAACCCAAGCCCAATTGCTATGGACACCCGATTAGTACCGAGCCTCTCTCCGAATTTTAATGAGCTTTTCTCTCCCTAAACTCATTTTATTTTTATTTGTTTATATATTTGTTGTGTGAAACTATTTATTATTTTTGATTTGGATAATTTAATTTGTGTAATTTGAATATTTCTTTGATTTAATTATTTTATGAAAAACCCAAAAACATGTTATTTATTTATTTGTGTGTTAGTTTAATTATTTTATTTTTGGTGTGTTTTATTTAATTAGTATTATTGTGTTAGCTTAATTTGTATTTTTCTTGTTTTATTTAATATATTTTCAAAAAGGGAAAAATACCACTTTTAGTCACTCATGTTTGGGGTTTTAGACACTTTGGTCACTCAAGTTTCAAAAATGTCACTTTGGTCACTCAAGTTTGACACCGTCTGTCACTTTGGTCACTACCGTTAAATATACCGTTAGGAACCGTTAAAATTGAGGGCATTTTTGTCAAATTACCAATATTTTTTTTTTAACTATAATAAATTTTTAAAATAAATTTCCGGAAACTTCTCGATTTTTTTTTTCAAAAACCTCCGAATCCGACCCGTTAACATATACCTGACCCGGATCCATTTTCTTTCTCCGGCCACCTCCGGCGGCAGGGCCACCCGATCTCGGCTCGCCTCCACCTCGCCTAGCTCCCTGTGGTGGTCTTGTGTCTCGATTTGAGCCACAAAGGGTGCAGCAAAGGCCGAAAGATCGACCCGTTCGGCGGCGGAAAGACCCGACTGGAGGCGGCTATTCCGACCACGCCGTGACCGGAAAAGATATGGGTTTTGTTCCTCTCAATCCCAGGAACCTCTCCATGGTGGTGGATCACAACGAAATCAAACAAAACTTCACGAATTAAGCTTTGAAATTTTGATTACTAAAGTTTTCGAGCCCGATTCCGGCCAATATACTTTGAATCGAACCTCGATGTAGTTACAAAAGTTGATCCTTGGGTTGTCTTCTTCATTTTGATATAAACTTTGTGGCGTTTGGAGGTGGTTTACAGTGGCGCCTCCATGGGCTCATGGTTGCTGATTTGACCGAAATGCCCTCGCGAAAATTCATTATTTACATAGTTTTAACGGTAGATTTAACAGTGAGCAAAGTGACCGACGATGTCAAACTTGAGTGACCAAAGTGACATTTTGGAAACTTGAGTGACCAAAGTGACATTTTGGAAACTTGAGTGACCAAAGTGACATTTTGGAAACTTGAGTGACCAAAGTGTCTAAAACCCCAAAGTTGAATGACCAAAAGTGGTTTTTTGCTTTCAAAAAGATTAAAAATCCAAAAATATTTCCTTTTATTTATTTCTTGTTTTCAAAACAATTTCAAAAACCCAAAAAGAACACTTTTGTATATATTTTATATTTTTGTAAATAGAAACAATATAGTTTAATTAATAGAAAAGTAAATAAACAATCTCCTGTGGGTAAATGACCATTTTACTTCCCGCTACACTATTACGACAATTTTTAGGAAGCTTAGGTAAATAATTAGTGATGTCGGTTTTTACCGCGTATCAGTCAACTCGTGGTCAACCCTGACTTTAGAGCATCAAAGAGTCACACATCAAGTCTCGAAAGTGAAGCACAAGAGAATTCGGGAAGATTGACCAAGAAACTGAAAAGTCAAGTAAAGTCAATTTTGGTCAACTATAAAGGTCAAAGTCAAAGTCAAAGTCAAGGATGAAATCAATCTTGTGACTCACCATAAGAGGTTTCAAAATAAGCAACGACTATGTTAGATCCCTTGAGGTCATCCATTGATTATTCCTCCTTTTTGTTTCCATGTGCATTGACCCTCTTGCCCTCCACTTAATTCTAGACTTTCATTCCCTCTCTCTTTCCCTATATAAGCCTAGTTTTCCTCATTTAGGCCATCTCTCATTCACATAGCAGTTAGCCACTTTACCCCTTTCCCTTTTCTCTTCTCCTTCTTCCCTTTTTCCCTTGCCACTACTACAGAAATAGCATCAGATGAAAGTTTTGGACCGTTGTCTGATTGATGAAAATTCTGTTGAGATAGGTCATGTCATCTGATGGACAATTTTAGACGACGGATATTAACAGTTGTCTGGTATTAGTTCATACAATGTCTATAGAGCGTATGTTGTGTGAAGTCAGCCAAATTTTCAGAAAGTGAGCACATCTGTTGTATGAAATGAATATAATGAACATAAACCGCTATAATTACTTGTCTCAAATAAACTTAAATAACATAACTACACTAAATTGAATTATCTGTAATGGTTTCCTACATCGCAAATAGTTACTACCTGTGGTTGGATTACAATATGAAAGACATATGTGTGCCTTTACTGTCTACTGTGTATAATAAGAAAACAAAAAGTTGACAAATACTATAGCCCTTATTTTTATACAATAATGATTTCCACAAATATGTTGTTTGAAATCTCTCTAAGCAATGGATTTTATCTCGATTTGGTTGTCAAAGCTTGTTTCACATAATGTTATTTTTTAAAATTGTGCTGGGAAAGGTCCATTGAAACAACAGATTTTTGGTTCGAAAATTTGATTCTTTTTCTATACATACAAGTGAAGTTTAGACAGTATTGTTGTGTTGTTGCCGTTGGGATAATTAAAATTGTATGAAAAATATTGTTGTGCAATGACTCACACAACAGTTTCGGCTTTAATATATATTGCAAAAAACATGATCGAATTACCAAAAGAAGAACATTACATAATCTCCAAAACATATCCATGCCATCAGTCCATGTAATTTCATCCCTAGCCTTAAATTAAACTCTTGTTTCCACACAGTATATATGAGGAAACAATAACCACAAAACATAAGTTGGTCCATAAATATTTCCACGCACATCTACCTAAATGCCATCTAAATGTCGGCACAAAGTAGCTAGGGTTCTTTATCAAAAATATGCCAAAATCAGCAGGCCTTGTCAACTTCATAACGTGCATCTAGGTGTGATTTTTCGAGACAAACTTTGCCCACCTCACAACATTAAGATCTTTCAGAGTGTAAATCAACTCTCGATCACCTCATCAATCCAACTGAAACAAATAAAAAAGCACTTATAAAACAATTTTGGACAACCATTCCACATATATATAAACACTTTCAATTCACAGAGTTTAAGTATAAACAAAATCATCATCCCAAATGTTATGAACAAGTTAAAAACATCTTCCAAAAATGATGTAAAAGAAAAGTGCATAATTTAAATTATATATGACATCGAATGAACTTGTCACATTTCAATGTCTTTACCTTTGTAACAAATTCCAAGTTTTTATCTTCGACTATGTCCTGCATGTACCACAGTATGAATAACGTACCCACAATCCTTCTCATTTTGTTGCACCAAAATACCCTAAAAACAGAAAATTATATACCCAATTTTGCAACACGCAGTTGATTTGTATGCGATTTGCATACAAATTAGGCCTCTAATCATCATTATTGTGCTTGTCCAATGACCATTTGTGAGTCTCTAATCCTTGTTTGCACACTTGTAGGTAAATTGAGCATCGGAACGATATTGGGAGCGAAAGGATGTATTTTGGAGCTTTTAGTGGATTTCCGGCAAAAAGACGAAAAGTCAACCCGAGGACCAAAAGTCAACTCGTGGTCAACCCCGACTTTGGAGCATCAAAGAGTCAAGTGCCGAGTACCGAGAATGAAGCACAAGAGAATTCCGGAAGATTGACCAAGAAACCGAAAAGTCAACTATGGTCAACTCCGAAGGTCAAAGTCAAGGTCCAAGTCAAGGTCAACCTTGTGATTCACAAATGTGCTCCCACATCATCAAGGACCACACTAGATTTGGTGAGGTGACATGTTGATTATTCCTTCCTTTTGTCTCCCATAAGATTTTACCTCATTACCCTTCATTTAATCTCCTTAGCCATTGGATTTAACCCTAGCAATCCTAGCCTTTCATTCTTCCCTTCCCTTGCCTATATATAGTTTAGTTTTTGCCTCATTAGGGCATCTTGAGCCTTCCCATTCAGACCCAAATCGACCTCACTTCCCTTCCCCTTTCCTTCTCTCCATTTCTCCCTTTCACCTCGCCTCAGCACGACCATCGACCGGTCACGACTTCCGCGAACGGTCGATAGTCGACGGAACCCGTCGATTCAGCTCGTCTCGCCGCCTCCGCCACTTCCACCACCATTTGGGCAGCTTGGGATCCTCACCAGACATCAGGGACGTCATCTACACTCAAGAAGAAGAAGGATACACCATTGATTGAGCATTTCTCACCCCTTCTCTCTCTTGTATTCATGATTTTAGCTTGCTATTGTTTTGTGATGATGCATCCCTTGATGGATAGTGAGTAGTTACCTTGTTGGGGACTAGGGTTGTGTGCCCTAGTCCATTGTGATGTAATGATGAATTAACTATGTATGGATGCTTTGTGATGAATGGATATGTCTATTACCCAATTCAATTTGTGTTGAATGCATGTTTAGGGAACTTTGTCACCTCTTTGAGCATGTGTATAACCTATTTTGATTGAGTTTGTTGGGGTGACTCCTAACTCTCTCTAGGCAATTGATAGTAGATGTGATGAGGCCTCCTTGTTTGAGTTTCTAAGTCTTTGTGCCCTTCGCCTCCCAAGCCACATTGGGGGAGTTCTAGTGACCCATAACATGGCACTATGAATACATAAGAAAAGATGGTCTTAGACCCATAACATGGCTAAGATACGAAACTTGATTCATCCATTGCATAAGCATGAATACTAAATTGGTTCGTTATGCATCTCATTTGGACTTTGGCTAACCGAAAACCCCAACATTTTCCTTATTGAGCACACACATTTACCTTCTTTGCTTGCTTAGTTTACTTGTTTGTTGTCTTGCGTTTCACCATCTCTTTACAAAATCAAACTCACTACACTTACACTTCACACATTGTCCATACACATATTCACTCACTCTTTCCATTTCTTACCTATTCCATCATTGCTAGAGCACTCACCACACACAATTACCGAGGGATTGAGGAGCCCATCGATCCTCGTTGGAACGACAACCCCCTTCACAATCTACTTACCCCTACTTTGACGGTTCGTCAATGGCGCCGCTGCGGGGATCTAGGTTTAATCGTTGATTTCTTGGTTGTTTTGGTTGAGACTTTAGCTTTCTTTTACTTTTGTTTGCATATTTCCTTGTTGTGTTTGTTTATATTGTGGTATTTCATTCCCTAGTTTGATAACCATCTAGTTTACTTTCATTTAGTTTCGTGCATCAAGTGTGTTTTTGAACTTGTGTATATTGAATTCGTGCTTTCGTTGGCTTAATTGTGCCTTAGGTTGCTTGTTTATTGTTATTTGGGTTCCCTTGCACCTTTTGGGACCTTGTTTGTTTAGGTATAAAAGGAGAAAAACACAAAAATATAGTTTCAGGGCACTTGTCGAACGGTCGACTCTGTTTCTCGACCCTTCGACGAAAATTCCCTGGACGTGTGTCGACCGGTCGACGACCGTCTGTCGAACGGTCGACGGGGAGCAGTTTTGTTCCTTTGCTTTGTTTCTTTCACTCTTTGATATCATTACTTGTTTTCACCTCTTATACTTGTATTCCTTGCTTCGATTGTGGTATCTAATCATTGATTATCGTGTTTTGAAGGTATATGAACCTTGCTTCAACCTCTCACACACGCATACAACTTAGAAGCGGAAAGATTTTAAGTGAGAACACAAGAGGAAGGCCAAGAGTGAGACGTAGACCGATTGTGAGACGTATACCGATTGTTTGTGAGAGTGCACCGCCTACATTTGAGCGCCACCAAGCACCTTTGGAGGGGCCGAGTCCCCAACACAATGGGAGAACCAAATCCACCACCGGATCCACTCAACAACAACAATCCACCTCCCGTGAGACGCATGAGGGAGTACACTCTTCCTCATGTGGTGGATCACCCCTCTTGCATCATGCTACCACCGTGCAACACTCATTATGAAATCAAGTCTTCTACCTTGAGTATTATGCCTACTTTCCATGCCTTGAAGGATGAAAGCCCGTATGATCACCTCATGGAGTTTGAACAAGCTTGTACGACGGTGCAACTACATGGACTACCTGAGGATGGTCTCAAGCTTCGCCTATTCCCTTTCACATTGAAAGATGGAGCTAGGAAGTGGTTACTCAAGCTTCCACCAAGGTCCATTCACTCATGGTTTGAGTTGCAAGAAGCTTTCCTCTCAAAGTTCTTCCCACCTAGCAAGGCCGCCAAGGTTCGGGATTCTATTGTCAACTTCAAGCACCAATCGGGCGATGCTTTCTACGAGACTTGGGAAAGATTCAAGGATTTAGTGATGAGTTGCCCACACCTGGCTTGGAACAATGGTTTCTAGTTGATGTGTTCTACCGAGGGTTGTCTTCCGGGCAACGACAAAGAGTTGATACTTTTCGGGGATGCCAATAGCCGGTATGTCTCCCGATGAGGCATGGGACACATTTGAGGACCTAGCCACAAATTCCGAGCTATGGGATGACTTTGGGTCAAGAAGACTACCTCCCACACAACCGGCACCTCAAGTAACAAGAGTTCACAATGTCTCAAGTGAATCATTGGGGGATGACATGATGAGAACCCATTTGATAGGTTGGAAGCGGCTCTCAACAAGAAGATAGACATGCTCATGCAATCACAATCCAAGCCTCCCCTCGACAAGTCAATAGTGTTATCTCTTCACCACCTTGCTTTATTGTGGCTCTCTTGGCCATCAAGCGGAGGAGTGTGCTTACATGGTTGAGGAAGAGAAGGAAGAGAGACAACAAGTGAACCAAGTGAGTTCCTATCCACAAGGTTCTTATCAATCCCTTCAAAGCCTTACAACAACTTTGCACCTCGGAATGAGCAAGGGAGCACTCAAGGATACCAACCAAAATCTTTTGGAAACAATGCTCAAAGGTATCAAGAGAGGTCTCAAGGGTATAACACTTACCAAGGAGGAGATAAGTATCAAGGGAGTGGCACATATGGAGGACATAGGAGCTCAACTTTTGGAGCACCTCCCGGGTTCTCTACTCAAGGAGGAAACACCTACCATCAAGGTGTCTCTTCATCTTTTGCTGCCCCAGAAGCTCTCAAGCTCAAGAGTCCGCGGAGCCGTCAATGAAGGACATGATCGCCACCCTTGTGCAAGGCCAAGTGAAGAACAATGAAGCGATCTCGGCTCTTGAACAAGGGCAAAACATCTTGCAACAAGGCTTGTCAAAGATTGAGTTGCAAATGGGCCAAATGGCCAAGGAGATTAGTGAGAGGCCAAGAGGTACCTTACCTTCTAATGTGGAGCAAAATCCTAAGTTCAAGACCAAGGAGCAATGCAATGCTATCTTCACTTCTCATTCGGTATCTCTCATGCTACTTATACTCCTACTCCCTTCATTTCTAATGTATTTACCCCTTCTCCTTTCATTCCCATTCATGAGAACTTTGATCATATGCATTACATGGAGGATGGGGCCAAGGAGGAAGAAAATGTACTCCTTGGCAATTATGGATTGAATGAGGAGGAGACTTGTGAGGAGAATGAAGGAGTAGTGCTTGGAAAAGGACTTGGTTACTTGTCTTTTGAGAATGATGTTACCTCTTATGGTGGAGTGAAGACACAAGAAGGAGCATTGAGTGAGGAGACTCCTAGGCATGAGAATGTCATGGTTTCTAACCTTGGTGGTGAGGCTATGATGGCTATGGACCCACCAAGAACCATGAGCACCTCTAGGGAGCTCCTTGATGATGATGTGCATGTACACCAAGCGATGAAGATCACCCCGATGAGAGGAGGAACAAGAAGAAGACATTGACAAATGAGCTTCATGAAGTGTTCAAAAAGGTAGAGATTAATATCCCTTTGTTGGAGCTCATTTGCAAAGTGCCGGTGTATGCAAATTTCCTCAAGGACTTGTGCACCAAGAAGAAGCGGCTTGAGGAGCATGAAGTATACAAGATTGAAGGGCATATAAGCTCAATGATTCAACACAACATGCCACCAAAGAGAAAAGATCCGGAAGCTTCACTATCGGATGTCAAATTGGTGAGACACACCTTGATGGAGCACTTATGGACCTAGGGGCAAGTGTCAATGTGATGCCTCTATCTCTCTATAAGAGGTTGAGCATTGGTGCTTTGCAACCTACCCCTATGCACTTACCTTTGCGGATGGAAGCAAGCGAAGACCGGCGGGTGTAGTGGAAGATGTGCTAGTAAGAGTTGACAAGTTTATTCTTCCCGCCGACTTTGTTGTGCTTGATATGGGTGAAAACCCCAATGAAGACAATGGATTCCCCCTTATCTTTGGACGCCCTTTCATGGCTACGGCGGGAGTGAAGATCAATGTTTTAAAGGGAACCATTAGCTTCAAGGTGTTGGGGGAGAAAGTGAAGTTTGAAATGTTCAAGCCCATTCATCCACCGGAGGTAGTTGAGGAGGTGTTCTCTATTAACTTGGTGAAGGGAAATAGTGCTAAGAGTGAAAGGATCTTTGGTCCTTTGAATCCACCGCCTTTTGTTAAATCAAAGCCACCACCTCTTTCTCATAAAAATATACTTGGGAAGGATCCATTTCTTGAAGGAGCGACAAAGAAGAGCCCTCCCATGAATGAGCTACAAAAGGCGACAATCAAGGCCATGAGGGAGATGGTTGGCGAGGTAAGGAAGAAGAAGTATGCATGGCCCCAAACTTCAATTTCGATTTTCAATGGTATGAAGGGCTGCTTTGTGGGAAGCTTGGGAGATGGTGAGACAAGCCATACAGTGAGTGAGAAGAAGCTTTGCTTTGAGCCACCATAATCTCACCAAGGAGGAACCAAGACCGGCTTTTTAGGTCTATAAACCGAAGCGCTTGTGGGGAGGCAACCCCATTTGGAAAAGAAATTTTTGTTTTCAGCACTATTTAGTAATGAATAAAGGTTTTTGGGAGGTTGGGCGGAGCTAGGATATGGAGCTTTGGAGGGAGAAACCCCAAGAGGTGTTGATTAGCATTTGTCTACGAGAGGCCTGGGCAGAACAGTGACTTCGTAGACAGTTTTCTCCAAATCGGACCGTTGGAATGTAGTGAAACAAGTTGGGAAAGCTTCTTCTATGAGTCTTCTGTGCCCGGTTTAAATTTCTCTCTAAACAGACCGTTGGATCTGTCGCAATATTGGTTACAAAGAGGAGTGCTCGTTGCAGTTTGACTTTCTAAAGGGTCACTTTGACCGGTTCTTCATTGCATGTCCGGAAGGTGATTTCTGAGTTTCCAGTGGCCAAACTAAAGCTCTTTGAGTGTACTTTCCAACGCCACTGGAATCACTCAACTTGGATGCCTATTCTAGGGGCTATGCCCAAATCTTTGGGAGAAGGTCAATGCTGCATTGCTGCTTTCCCCTGTTTTCAAGTGATCCCGATGCAATCACACTCGCTAGTTCATTTGGCACCCGAGGAGCAAACACATGGAAGTCAGGGCCTTGTGCCCTGAGGTTGGTGTCTATTTGAGGTTTCTCGGCTAGATAAGGGAGTCTACAAAGGGGGTTTTCTTATCTCTATCTTCCGATTGCTATATGTTTTGTTATGTGTGCATTCGCCCGACTTCACTCTCCTCACTTTTACCAATTTGATTTTCTTTGCTTTTAAACTCCTCACAACACCGAGGACGATGTTGGTTTTAAGTGTGGGGGTGTGAGGTTGGGCTAAATTAAAGTGGTCTCACATTTTCGAATTTCGAACCACCAAAATTTTTCAATTTTTCAAAATTTTTCAAAGTTTTCATCGAACGGTCGACCCTTCGGTCGACCGGTCGATGGGAATTCCCTGGACGTGTGTCGACCGGTCGACACAATGTGACGACCGGTCGACAGGTGCTTAAATTTTGAAAATTTTGAAACTTTGAAGTTTGTTTGGTGAGTTTTGATTGTCCCTTCCAACCCCATGATGATTTTGAGCCCATTAGGTTATGAATTAAGTGAATAAAGAGCATGTGCTTAAACTTTATTGGATTGCCTTGTGATTAATTTATGTAATTGATGCGTGTTTGACACTTTGTGCACATTTGCTTTGTTGATTGATCATTTGCAACTAGAGAAGCATGTGTAGACGATGTATTGACTTGCATATACCCTTTATGGTGAGATTTTGAGCCTTATTGATATGTATGCATCATTCATACATCCTTGTTCTTCATGTGTGTGCATTCCATTAGTTTACGAGACCTAGAACTTGCTCAAAGACCGCTTGAGGCTATGTGTTAGTTTGCAACGAATTGGAAATGATTAAGGCACTAGTTAAGCACCTGGCAAACTAACATTCATCCCTTAAACACTAATCCACTAGGACTAACCCATTTGAGCCACATTCATCGTTTAGCCTTTCATTTCACCACCCACATCACCTTAACCCATATTTTTTAACTTAAATACGAGCCATCCTTGTTCCGAAATGTTAATAAGACAATGATTGTGACTTCTTGTTTCTTTTATGCTTGGGAAATCTATGGGATTGTACAAAATGGCAAGTGTGGGGGTAGTTAGATAGAATTGGTTGGGGTTGTAAAGAAGAAAAGAAGTTGAGAAAATCAAAAAAAAGAAAAGTGGTGTATAAAAATAAAGTTAAAAAAGGAAGTCTCAAAGAAAAGAAAATACAAAATGAGAAATTGTTATGAGAAAAAGAAAGAGAAAAGGAGAAAAAGGAAGAAAGAAAGTCCAAAAAGAAGTTGTAGAAAAATAAAAGGTTGGAGAAGAATAGAGTTAGGTTGTTTGATTATGAAAGCATACGCAAAGAAATGAGTTTCAAAGTCCTTGAATTGTCTTGTGAAGCTTTAGGAACATTTGACTTTCCCTTCCCTTCATTTCATGCTAACCCTTAACCTTTGGCCCCATTACAACCATGTGAAAGCCCTTTTGATCCAATAAGTTGTGAACTAATTAGTGGAAAGAAGGTCTTTGAGCAAGCTTATGGGGACGTTGCTTTTGGTTATGCTTTGAGAGCAAACACTTAGCCCTAAACACAAGAGCGGAAATATTTAGTGAACCATGTGAGTTTAGCGGTTAAGCATGTCGATATGTGCCAATTTGATTGCTCTTGATTGATTATCTCATGGCTAGCACACACAACACCAAGCATGCATTGAATACATATCTTAATCACTTGGCAAAGCATGATGTTTATGTTGTGTGCTTGATTGAATCTTGATGAATAGCTTAGTGGGCTTATTGAGGATATGGTTGGAAAGGCAATTGAATTTGTGTTGATTGGATTGTTGATTCTATGTTTGCTTGAGGACAAGCAAAGCTTAAGTGTGGGGGTGTGATTTGTATGCGATTTGCATACAAATTAGGCCTCTAATCATCATTATTGTGCTTGTCCAATGACCATTTGTGAGTCTCTAATCCTTGTTTGCACACTTGTAGGTAAATTGAGCATCGGAACGATATTGGGAGCGAAAGGATGCATTTTGGAGCTTTTAGTGGATTTCGGCAAAAAGACGAAAAGTCAACCCGAGGACCAAAAGTCAACTCGTGGTCAACCCCGACTTTGGAGCATCAAAGAGTCAAGTGCCGAGTACCGAGAATGAAGCACAAGAGAATTCCGGAAGATTGACCAAGAAACCGAAAAGTCAACTATGGTCAACTCAGAAGGTCAAAGTCAAGGTCCAAGTCAAGGTCAACCTTGTGATTCACAAATGTGCTCCCACATCATCAAGGACCACACTAGATTTGGTGAGGTGACATGTTGATTATTCCTTCCTTTTGTCTCCCATAAGATTTTACCTCATTACCCTTCATTTAATCTCCTTAGCCATTGGATTTAACCCTAGCAATCCTAGCCTTTCATTCTTCCCTTCCCTTGCCTATATATAGTTTAGTTTTTGCCTCATTAGGGCATCTTGAGCCTTCCCATTCAGACCCAAATCGACCTCACTTCCCTTCCCCTTTCCTTCTCTCCATTTCTCCCTTTCACCTCGGCCTCGCACGACCATCGACCGGTCGACGACTTCTGTCGAACGGTCGACGTCGACGGAACCCGTCGATTCAGCTCGTCTCCGCCGCCTCCGCCACTTCCACCACCATTTGGGCAGCTTGGGATCCTCACCAGACATCAGGGACGTCATCTACACTCAAGAAGAAGAAGGATACACCATTGATTGAGCATTTCTCACCCCTTCTCTCTTTGTATTCATGATTTTAGCTTGCTATTGTTTTGTGATGATGCATCCCTTGATGGATAGTGAGTAGTTACCTTGTTGGGGACTAGGGTTGTGTGCCCTAGTCCATTGTGATGTAATGATGAATTAACTATGTATGGATGCTTTGTGATGAATGGATATGTCTATTACCCAATTCAATTTGTGTTGAATGCATGTTTAGGGAACTTTGTCACCTCTTTGAGCATGTGTATAACCTATTTTGATTGAGTTTGTTGGGGTGACTCCTAACTCTCTCTAGGCAATTGATAGTAGATGTGATGAGGCCTCCTTGTTTGAGTTTCTAAGTCTTTGTGCCCTTCGCCTCCCAAGCCACATTGGGGGAGTTCTAGTGACCCATAACATGGCACTATGAATACATAAGAAAAGATGGTCTTAGACCCATAACATGGCTAAGATACGAAACTTGATTCATCCATTGCATAAGCATGAATACTAAATTGGTTCGTTATGCATCTCATTTGGACTTAGGCTAACCCGAAAACCCCAACACTTTCCTTATTGTGCACACACATTTACCTTCTTTGCTTGCTTAGTTTACTTGTTTGTTGCCTTGCGTTTCACCATCTCTTTACAAAACCAAACTCACTACACTTACACTTCACACATTGTCCATACACATATTCACTCACTCTTTCCATTTCTTACCTATTCCATCATTGCTAGAGCACTCACCACACACAAATTACCGAGGGATTGAGGAGCCCATCGATCCTCGTTGGAACGACAACCCCCTTCACAATCTACTTACCCCATACTTTGACGGTTCGTCAAAAAAAAAAAAAATAAAAAAACAAAAAAAAAAAAAAGAAAACCCGAAAGGTTTTTCAACACAATTAATTTTTTTCTAGTTCATTGACGAGGTCAAAATATAGTGGTAAAATAGAGATTAAGATCCGGGTTTGTTGAACCCAAGGGATTAGAGGCCTAAAATCTAATTAGTAAAACATAACCTAATTTTCTTAACACCAATAACAATTTTTAGGATTTTTCTTGTTTAAAAATAATTAAGCAAACTAATAAATAAACTAAATTGAATATACTATGAAAATAAACTTAACTCACAAATATCTAAAGTAAATCACAATTTGAGTTATTAATCAAATCACACAAATAATATTGTGAACACAAATATTAAATTAATATTAATAAGTATTTCACATAATATATAACAATACCAAATAAAATCATACAACAATTATTTAAATAGAATATAAATTATTCTAATTAAACAAAATATAAGTTGAGTAGAAGGGAGAGAAAGATTTCTTATTAAATAGAGGAGAGGCTCGGTCTTGAGATGAAAGAGAGCAATGGTCTCTGGAAGGGAGATGCCGAGAGTGAGAGGGCTTGAGAGAGCGCCGCCGGAGGAGAGAGATGCACACGGGTGCGGTTCTGTGGCAAGAGACGTCGGCATCGTGCTGGCTCGGTGGGGGTGCGGTGAACAAAGCTGCGGCACAGTAGAGGAAGAGAGATCCAAGATGGGCTCGATGGCGGCGCTGAAATTGCAACGCAAGATGGCTGGGTCGTGGCTCGATGGCGGCGCTGCTGCAAAGGAGAAATCACGGAGGTGCTTTGGGTGATGATTAATGGCAGCGGCGGTTTCAATTAGAGTTGAAGTGATGATTGTGAACTGTGAGCTTTACATATCTGTGATTGTTGTTCTTGATTTGGTGAAGCTTGTGGTTGTGATGTTGAAATGAATTTGCAGGAGCAATAAAGGATGCCCAAAGCAAAGCAGTGGGCTTGGCTGTGTTGTGGTGGTTCGGCAGCTGGACAAAGCTGTCGTCGGTGGTGCAGAGCACGGGCTCGGCGGTGATGGTGATTGATGGTAGTGGCAGTGAGCAGTAGAACGGCAGCAGCTGTGATGGTGATGATGATTGGTGGTGATGGGTGTAGAGAGAAGAGCACGGGTGTAGAAAAGAAAACGAAGAGGAAAGAAAGAAAAAGAAAAAGAAAGGAAGAAGGAGAGAAGAAGAGAGGAAGAAGGGAGAGGAGAGGAAGAAGGGGAAGAAGAGGGGATGCCTCTCGTGATCCTTCTGAGGTGCTTATGAAGGAGAGAAAGAGTGGGAGTAGTTGAGGTGGTGGCTGCAAGCTGGAATCCATGGTGGTGCTCGGTGCGGGTGGAGGTTGTCGGGAAAGTGAAATAGTAAACTAATTAAAGGCAAAAGAAAAAGAAGTAAAACAAAAACAAATAGTAAACTAATTAAATAAATAAATAAAATAAATAAATACATAAATAAATTAAGAGAAAATAAATGTGGAGTTGAAATGCACTATTTTAGTGCAAATTGTCGAATTCCACTTATTTAACTTGAAAATATAAAAACACACATTATACACAATAATAAGCTCTCAGAGAAGCCTAATTCAAGTAAATAAGATGCTTTGTGTACGTAATCTACGTCCACATCACACCCCCACACTTGAACTATTGCTTTACCTCGAGCAAACAAAGAACATATATATACAACTTAAACAAAACAGAATGGAATTAACACAAAACAATTTTCCAACAATATACCTCAGAGAACACAATTGGATTAGAGATTGAAAGAAGTTAGGGTCTCAAAATATTATAAAGCTATGGGACAAATGCTAAAGTGAAGTGTGTGCAAGTATTGTCATCTCAATGCACCAAAGCAAGCATGCATATCGAAACTGTGCTAACCATAAACTCACTGGATATTCACGCTGATTTTCACACAAGTGTTTATCGGTTAGCTACACTATCACTCAAAGCAAACTTATGCAAATGCCGCCATATGCTTGCACGTCAATCTCATCTCCACAAATCATGCACAAACATCTTGGATCAAAAGGACTTTTATTTAGGTGTAATGGGGCTTAGGGCGAGTGATATGCGGTATTTACCGACGTCATTAATTATTACCTAAATTCCTAACAATTTGTCGTTGAATAGTATAATGGGAAGTAAAGGTTTTTCCCACAGAGGATTGTTTATTTAATTTTCTAAGTCACGAAAATTAGTTACTATAATGTTTCTATTTACAAAAATGTACAATATATACAAAAGTGATCTTTTTGGGTTTTTGATAATATTTTGAAAACAAGAAATAAATAAAAGAAAATGTTTTTGGATTTTTAATCTTTTTGAAAATAAAACAAGAAAATACAAATTATAACTACAATTCAAACTAACACAATTAAATAAAACATACCAGAAATAAAATAATTAAACTAACACACAAATAATCAAATAACATATTTTTGGGTTTTTCAATATTAATTAAACACACAATTCAAAATACAAATTAAATTATCCAAATAAATAAACACACAACAAATGTTTAAACAAATAAAATTAAAATGAGTTTGAGAGAAAACAAATGCTCATTTAATTCCGGCGAGGGATCTGATCGGACTCGCCGGTGCTCGGTGAAGGCTCGGGTGCACTTAGTAATTGGGCTTGGGCCATTGGGCTTTTGGTCAATGGGCTTGGAGTAATTGGGCCTTGGAGGCCCAAATTCGAGTATTGACCCGGTTCAGCGCGTTTTCTTCTTCTTGGTTGAAAAGTCAACCATGCGTTCTCATTGGTTGACCCGTGCAAAGTGTAGAGACTTCATCATTCTTCTTCAACTTCATTTCATTCTGTTTCTTTTTCTTCTCTTCATCTACCCCGTGCTCTCTTCATTTGCTTTAGACCAGAGAGTGAGAGAGCTTGAGAGAGTGACGAAGTACCGGACTGAAGGAGAAGGACGCTGGCAGAGGGGCGAGCACGGGCTCAGGTCGGCGGCGGCAAGGAGACCGTGAGACTTAGCGGTGAGCGGCGACGAGAGCTGCGGCGTCGCTGGGCAGAGGAAGAACAGATCGGTGGCAGAGCAGCGACGGAGCTGAAGGGAAGTGGCGGCTACTGTGTCGATTGGGCTCGGTGATGCGGTGGTGATCAGCTGCGGTAAGGGAACACGGCAAGAGCAGAGAAGACACCGGAATGGCGAGATGAGCACGAGAGCTTGAAGCTGCAGATTGCGGTGCGTCGTGGTGGGCTTGGGTACCTGCAGATTATATAAATTTGATTGTGAATTAGAAGATTGCTGAATTTACAGGTGAGCTTTGGGTAATCCAAGTCCGAGAGACTGATTTCTTGTTAATTGCATGGATTGATGGCTTGGATTTTCTGGGAATTAAAGGGATGGTTGATTGGGTGATGATGTATGTGATGTGTATGTGTAATTTCAGCTGAATTGGAGCAGTGAGTGAAGAGTTGTGTTAATTGAAGGTGGTGGTGGTGATTTGTGGTGATTATGGTTCGAGGGAGAAGAGTTGCCGTGAGGGACAGAGGAGGAAAGCAAAAGAGATTTATTTTGTGGCTTTGTGAGAGTAACAGAGAGGATTGGGGACAGAGATTGGAAGAAGAAATAGAAGGGGAAGAAGAGAAGGCACAGCCAAGTGTGGCTGTGCACTGAAGCTTTTTCATTAGGACAAGTGTTTGGATGCAGTGAGGAACAGAGAAGATTGGGTGAGAATAGAGAGTAACCAGAGAGAGGGAGAAGGCAGCTGGAAGAGCTACACGGACGCCAGAGAAATATGGAGGGGGAAAAGAGATGGGAAGGAGTTTGTGGCGCGGGGAGAAGCCCCGGCCAAGGAATAAGGGAATAGTTACTGGGTATTTAAAGAGAGGGAAGGAGTGAGATTCGCAGGTGGGTGAGTGGGAGCAGAAAATGGTGGAGTGAGCTGGAGATTTTGAATTCAAATCAGGTAACATGGGAGTTGGATGGATTTGAATCCATGTGAGCGGGTGATTGTGATGATGGTGGAAGGCCAACTCAAAATTGCAGAATATCAAAGTGAAGAGCTGGAACGTGCTTGCTGCAAAATAATACAAACAAAAGAAAAATATAAAATAACAAAACAAAAGGAAAAATAAATTAACAAAAGAAATAAATACAAAATAAATACTAAAGTAGAAATAAAAATAAATAAAGAAAAGAATAAATATAAAACATAAATATGGGAAAATAAATTGGACATTTAAAATGTGTATCGCCACCGCGTGTGGTGGTTGCGCCGCCAAGTGTGGTGGTTTGCCGGTAAAATTGCCGGGATTCGAAACGTCTTTCGAAATCTTTGTACACGTTCTGATTTCCACATCCGAGGAATGACCGGTGTCATTAAATAATCGGAAAGTCACGGTTGACTTTCCGAAATTGCGCGGTAAATCTCCAAAATTCACCTTTTATGTGTAAATTAGCATTTTTCACATATTTTCCCTGAAAACACGAAAACAAACATTAAACCGACAAATAAGCTTTCAGAATAGCATCCATCCAAGTATTTAGAGCACTTTGTGAACGTATTTTACGTTCACATCAGCGAGAGATTATAGAAATGAAGTGGAAGGGAATCACAAATTGCGAGCAATCTTAGTAAGTAAATCACACTTTGAAATTTAACAAATAAGAACAGTAAGATGCTATACTCATTCCGAACAATCACTCACCCAAATACAATTATTGAATTCAAACGAAACTAGACACTATTTTTTTTTCTTTCTTTCTTTCTATATTTTTTTTTCTTTTTTTTCTGTTTCGATTTTTTTTTAAAAAACAGAAACAAATACAACAATTTACAAAGTCACACCCCCACACTTATTCTTTTCCAAATTCCCAAAACATATACATTTTAGAATCTGAATAAAAGTAATATCAAATTGCTGACTAAGATAGCTCGGAAAGGGTAAGGCAAGTGTTTAAGCTAAGGGTATACATTTATGGTGTGAAGAAATGAAAGGCTAAGCAAATAGGCACAAAATGGCAAACAACTGATATAGTTTAGGGACAAATGCTCATTTGGCCATGGTGGATTCCTAATGCCTTGATCATTTGCAAGATACAACATTCATGAAGTTTCAACATATATTATGCAAGTTCTAGAGATACATATCACATAAGCTTGATCACACATGAAGAATAAAGTGCAAAGAATTATGAATGCACTTTCATTAAGCTCGAAGCTCACAATATGGTAAGTATAGCTAACACAAATCTCTCTATGCATCTCACAGTTCAATGCATCAATCTGACAATACTGGTGTACATGCAAAGTCCCATAACAATTTAATTTAAAACATGAAGTTCAGGAGACCTATGCAAACCTTCATCTCATATAATTAAGTTCAATCTCATCATCGGTGTTAGAAATCACAAAAACAATCCTAATTGAATAACCCTAGACTTCTGAATTCCACAACAATCTTTAAAATAGCATAGAAATCCAAATACAATACACCCCCCTTAACCTACACAAACACAATATGTACATTAAACATTATAATAAGATATCGGAAAAGCCTAATCCAAGTAATTAGAAGCACTTTGTGTACGTATTTTACGTACACATCATTAGGAATCCAGGGCCTGCCACGTCATATATCACCAAAACGTATTTTTACTCTATTTTGTCCAAAAATTACGATCGAGACCCCAGGCCCGTGACGAATGCAAAAAGTGGCCGGGTGTGTAAATTAAGAACCGGCAGTTGTTGTGTCCACATGGATCGATGACCCTAGACTCTTAAGGTAACATGTGCGAATTGAGAAACTTGAGCAATGTAATGGAGATAATACAAATGAAAAATGTGAGTGAATGATATCCACAATGTGTGAGTGTATCGTTGAGTTTGATTTGTAAAGAGCTGTAAATGTAAATGACAAGCAATCAAACGAGCAAATAAACAAATACAAGTAAGTAAATGCGAGTAAAGTAAAACATATGTACAAGTTAAAGAAAGTGTTGGAGTTTCGGGTTAATCCAAATCCAATGCGACAAGTAACACTTCAACAACGAATGCATGCCAATGCGATTATGAATCAAGTTTTGTATCCTAATCATGTTATCGGTCTAGAATCATGTTTCCAATGGTATTCGAATGTCATATTTGATGTGAACGTAAAATACGTTCACAAAGTGCCTTTAATTACTGGATTTTGCTATTCCGAAAGCTTAATTGTCTGTTTAATGTTTGTTTTCGTGTTTTTAGGGAAAATACCAGGAAAATGTTAATCTGCACAGAATAGGTGCATTTTGGAGGTTTTGAGCGTAAATCGAAAAGTCAACCGTGACTTTCATTTGTGGAATAAAATAATGTACGAAGATTTCGGGAACCGTTCCGAATCCCGACAATTTGTCGGCGAACCACCACATAAGGCGGCGCAACCACCACACGCGGTGGTGGAACACAATGCAGACCACCATTTTATTTTCTCTAATAATTATTTCTTTTATATATTTATTTTATTTGTTTTATTATTTTATTTTGTTTTTGTTTTGTTTTATTTTATAATTATTTCATTTCTTTTATTATTCTTTTATTTTATTTTATTTTAATTTTAATTTTTTCTTTTGTTTGATTCTCTTTGCAGCTCACTCCTCCCATGTTCACGATTCCTTCTTTGCTGCCGCCATCTCCACTTCACTGAGAATCCCACTCCTTCACATGGATTCAATCCATCTACAGCTCAACCATCAGCCTGCATATTCCCTTTTCATTGTCTTCTAGCTCTCCATCGCACTCTAGAGACCATCACAGCTCACTCCACCATTACAGTTTTTGTTCACTGTTGGCTGCTTCTGCCCTTTCCTCTGCTATTTAAGGGAAGCACCTGCAGGCAAACTAATCACACAATCACAGAACCCATCACCATTCCACCACGGCAACCCAATTCAACCATGAGCCAAAGCTCAATTTCTATCTCCTCTGCCTCAATATACCTGCAATTACTCTGCAATCATCTTCTAATTATCTATGTGTTTCTTTTGCAGGTTTGGAGATCCATTGCAGCAGCCGCTGCTCATTCCAGAAAATCGCCGAGCCCAGCACCACCAAAGCCAAACACCGGCGTCGTTCCAGCCCGGTCTTCTCTGACCCAATCACGCCGGAACTTGTTCTCTGCTGTTCACCGCGCCGGTTCGATCTCCCTTGCCGCTGCTGCCATCCTTGCAGATGTCTTCCTCTACCACGATCCCGGCCGGCGTGCTCTCCGGCCTCCCGGATGACGCCACTGCCAACACCGTTCCGAGGTCGTGCCTTCCCTCGTTCACCGCCGCACAACCCGTGCCTCTCCCGGCCGTCGATCCCGTGCTCACCAGCCCGGCTCGTCGACGCCGCCTCCGCCCACATCGAATCCACATCGCCAGCTCGTCGACCCGGCTTCCCTTGCCGCGCCTCTTCCTCGAAGCTCGCCGGCACCGCCGGCTCCCTGCGTCGGCGAGCCCGGACGTCAATCCCTCTCTCTCGCCGGCCCTCTCGTGTTCGGTAGAAGAAAGAAGAAGAATGAAGGTGAGAAGAAAAGAAAAATGAAACAGAAATGAAAGAGAAAGTTGCTGGTTTGCACGGGAAAAAGAAAGAAAAGAATGGGTTGACAAGTCAACCCGTAAGGAAAAGAAGGGGAGAAGAAAAAGTCAAAAGTCAAAGTCAGCAATTTGACTTGGGCTTTGACCCTGTTGACCGGCCCAATGCAAAAAGCCCACTGTCCAGATTTCTCTGTGCACCCATCAGGCCCAAGCCCAATTGCTCACTGCACCCGCCACATCCAAATTAGTCCGTTTTTATAGCTGAGTCTGCCACCTTCGCCTGCCAGACAGTGTCCATTTTCATGGACACAACAGTAACATTTTTTCCCAAACTTCGTTTATTTATTATAATTTATTTTTGTTTAATTAACTATTCGTGAATAATTTTGGGAAATGTTATTGTTTGTTTATTTTCTATTTTGTGTAATAATTGTTTGATTGAAGTTGATTGATTCTTCTAGCAGCTTATGTGAATTTTGTTTGTTTGGTTTTATCTTTAATGTTAAAACTAAATAATAAGGATCACGGATAGTTGGGCGGTCCCGCTAGGTCGTGCACTTGAATTAGCAACTCTTCTTCTATGCGTTAGACATGTTTAGATTAATTACCTTTGCATGTTTAATTGTTTAGCCTGTCAGGGTGGTCTCGGGGTTAATTTTCATAGTGAGGTTTTATTTGGGAGATGTATGGTGGTCCAGCATCTTACATATGTTAGTTTCGGATTCATGGCTAGGGAGTTGGTTAATCTTCAAAACAATATTTGTGTGTGTTTTTCTTGTTTTCAAAAATAATAAAAATCCAAAAAAATATTTCCTTTTAATTATTTATTGTTTTCAAAAATCTCAAAAACCCCCAAAAATACTTTTGTATATAATGTATATTTTTGTAAATAGAAACAATACTGTATAGTTTATTTAATTTTGTATATATATATATATATATTCTTTATTATTTATACTTGTTAATATAATTCTTTATTTAATTTAATTTATTGTGACATTGAAAAGTAAATATAACAATCTTCTGTGGGAAAAACCTCTATTTCCCATTATACTTTACAACGACAATTGTTAGGAATTTAGGTAATAATTAATGACGTAGGTAAAAACCTCAAATCAATATTATGGATCATTAGAACTCTCTAAGTGTCTTAAGGAATTTATCTATGTTACTTAATACCAAATTTCCTAAAGTGCTTAAAAGGCGTAAAGCATTGAAACATAGGAACTCAAACAAGAATTCCTCATCACATATGCTACCAATTGCCTAGATTGTGCAAGGTTACCAATCTCACATAATTACATCAAGATAGATTGATTAACATGCCAAAGAAGTAGTAAATTCTAAAAACAAGCAACCAACACATATTGAAATAGGTAAATAAAGAACACATATTCATGAATCACAAGGTACTTATTCATCATCAAAAGTATCACATAGTCATATTGGACTAGGGCACACAACCCTAGTCCCCAACAAGGTACTCACTACAATCCATCAATAGGTACATCATGACTACAAAATGGAACTCAAATATAAGTAAAAAAGAGAGAGCAAGGTTGAGAAAAGCTCAGTAGGTAGTCGATGCCCCATGATTGTGTCACCTAATGCGTAGATGCAAGCTCATCTCTCCTCTCTCTTCTCTCCTTACACCTTCTTGGCTCTAAGTCTCAATCTTTGTGAATCTTGAGTCACAATGTGAAGTAGAGAGGATCCCCAGTAGCTATATGAATGGTGGTGTAGAGGAAGTCGTGGTGAACAACTTTGATGAATGAAAGTAGTGGAAAAGAGGTGAGGAAGGTGGTGAAAAGTGGTGGAGAAAGTGTCACTGACGTTGTTTGACTAGTTGGCCAAGGTCGTTCGACCGGTCGACTGGTAGGCAGGGGTAAGAATAAATAAAAAAGTGGAAGACAAAGTGTAAGGTCAAAATATTTGATATTGGCTATTTCCTATTTGGCAAAGCCTTTTCCCTTGTATTAGCATTTGTTTTGTATTCAATGCTAGATTATTTAAGGATTAGGTGTCATGGCTTAGGTTAATCTTACTCGAGATGGTTCGTGAAGACGCCTTCCTTATTTGGTCTTTTCTCCAGAATTTGGTCATTGGTCATCGAAGGTTTTGCTTAAGCACCTCAAGGTACGTCTCATGCATATGCACATGCACATGGCACTTCATTCAGATTATGTCTTCCTTGTTGTCCTAGGTTTATCTAGGTTTGTTTGTTAGCCACACTTATGTTATAAATCACATAAGTCTTAGGTTGCAATATGCTCAAATGTTGTATGCACTTGTTGACGAGGTCAAAGTGTACTGGTAAAATAGAGATTAAACTCCGGGTTGTTGTACCCAAGGGATTGGAAGGCCCTAAATCTAATTGGCAAAAATGTAACCTAATTTTCTTAACACTAATAACAATTTTTAGGTTTTTCTTATTTTTCAAAACAATTAACTAAACTAAATAACTCTAAATAAACTGAAATAATTAAATTATGATACTAAACTTAACTCACGAATATTTAAAGTAAATCACAATTTTATTTAGAAAATATGGAAAACACACAAATATCGTCGGCTGGTGGCAGGAATGGGACCTGAGCCCAAGCCACTGCAGCCCAGCTCTCACCATCACACCGGCGACGCCGCTCTCTGCCCAGAAAACCGAGCCCGCGCTCGCCGGTCATCATCGCACCTCTCCGATTCCAGCCTCTGTCGTGGTTCCCAGTCAAGCTGCAGCGGTGATATCTGTCCCTCCCTCTGTTCTAATGGAACGAAGAAAAAGGAGCCAGAGAAGAAAGAAAAGAAAGCACGGGAAGGAGAGAAAGAAAAGAAGGAAAGCCAAAGAAAAAGAGAAGAAGACCGGAAGAAAAAGAAAGATAAAAAAAAGAGAAAAAAAAAGTCAATTGGGTCTTTGGACCCGTTGACCAAGTACCCAAAGCCCAATGGCCCAATTGCTGTTAACACCCACTTGTGCAGGCCAAGCCCAATTCGATTGGGCTCCCGAAAATCCAAGGTACAATTTAATTAGGGCACCCGCCACATCCAAATACAGTATGAAAAAGTTGAGCCTGCCACCTGTACCTGCCAGGCAGTATTCATTTTCATGGATACGATAGTTGAGCCGTCCACCTGCACCTGAACGGCAGTGTTCAGTTTCTGAGCACATGGTTGAGTCGTCCACCCGCACCCGACGATAAGTGTCCATTTTCATGGACACATCAGTAACATTTCTCAAACTCATTTAATTATTATATTTATTTTTGTTTAATTTTAATTTCTACATTTAAATTTTGTGTGAATAAATTTGGGAATTGTTATTGTGTAAATATTTGTGTAATAAGTCGGAATTGTTTGAAACCCCGTTTTAATTGCGAACATGTTGTGACATTCTATTTAATCAATTTTAGTTTTGGTTGAGGACCATTTTACTGTTTATGTCAGTGATGAATTCCCTATATGTTTACTTTGGGTGCACACTTAGTGAGCATGTTAGGAGTTCTATAGCTATGAATATGTGATGCCTGCTTCTTGTTAAATAAGATTCCACATGTGTTCTAGAGTGGCATTTGTTAATCACGGTTAGCATGTAACTTGGTTCCTATGATAAGCAAGACAACACCAGTACTTGTGATGCCTTGTGATGACTCAGACCCTTTTGAAACTTAATGATTCCTACGTGTTAAATCTAGTTTTTAGACTGCACGTTAGGGCCTTTACGAAGTCCCGTTAGGTAATACGTTAAGGGCAAAACGTTTTCTCTCTTAACATACAAAGTAAGAAAGTGGTAATAGGTTTAGTTCAAGCATACCGAGCTAGCCTAGGCATCTTCATCTAGAAATAGAAGAAATTAGATAGAAACACAGCATGTGAGCATGATTTTTGGTGGTAGATTTTAATTCCTAATTAATTTTATTTTCATAAAACCAAAAATCCAAAAATATTTCATTTTCTTTTATTAATTTATTGTTTTCAAAAACCTCAAAAACTGAAAAATACTTTTGTATATATTGTATATATTTGTAAATAAATTTGTTGTATAGTTTATTTAATTTTCGTGACATAGATTAGCAAATAAAACAATCTTCTGTAGGTAAACGATCCCTACTTTCCTATACTACATTCGATATTTATATCCCCAGTAGGGTTTATCTTGAGGTTATTTTTGTGCATCTTTTTGGTGTGCGAAAAAATACATATCAATATCATTTGTGCGCCGTGGGGTGGGGGTGCTCGAGCAATGGTGATTGTAGCGATTTGCATACAAATTAGGCCTCTAATCATCATTATTTGCTTGCAATGGCTATTTGGAGTCTCTAATCCTTGTTTGCACACTTGTAGGTAAATTACACGGAACGATATTGGGATCAAAAGGAGCATTTGAGCATTTTAGTGGACTTCGGAAAAAAGACGAAAAGTCAACCCGAGGACCAAAAGCCCCGATGAGATCAAAGGCCGAGTGCCGAGAATGAAGCACAAGAGATTGGAAGATATTTATAATAAGTGGTGCAGTCGGTGATGAACAACTCCCACTATAAGGACCACACTAGATTGTGAGGTGATTGATTATTCCTCCCTTTCCTCCCTAGATTTTCTCCTCTAAACCCTATTTTCCTCTACCTATAAATACTTATACTTGCCCCATTAGGTCATATACCACTTCCCATTGCCACTTCCACCCCCCCCACCCCTTCATCAAACCTGTTCACCCGACGTTCTCCACCTCCACCACCTTTTGGGCGCTGAATCACTCACCAAGGCATCAAGGTTCATCATCAAAGCCAAGGGAGAGCCCCTATGAGCATTCTCACTCACTCTCCTTCCTTATGTTTATTCTGTAATTTGATGATGTATATGTTGATGATTAGTGAGTAGTACGGGCGAGAGACTCCAATTTGACTATGTGATGCTTGATTTGTGAATAAAGCCTTTGTGATTGTGTGATGTGGCTTACCATTTCAAAGTGTTGGTTGCTTGTTCTTAGAATTTACACCTCTTTGGCATGTTAACTAACCTATCTTGATGAGATTGTGTGAGATTGGTAACCTCACACACTCAAGGCAATTGGAAGCATATGTGATGAGTTGTAACTTGCTTGCCAGGCTTTACGCCTCTTAAGCACTTTGGGGTTCGAATAACGTAGAGGAATCCCCTATGACACCTAGAGAGTTGATCCTAATTGCATTTTTTGGTGGGGGGCTTGATTCCACACTTGGTTCTTTTGTTGACTTCTGATTCATTGCGCACATTTAATTATTTTTGCTTGCTTTTTTTGTGTGCTTCATTTCTTGCTTACTTTCCAAAACCCTCTTACCCACTCATCACTCATTGTCACATACTAATTCACCCCTCATTCCACTTCACTTTCCATCATGCTAGAGCCACCCACACAAACCACCAAGAAATGGGGCCCATCGATCCTCGTGGAACAGATTCTCAATGGTGTAGTTTGTGGTTGTTGTTGAAGAGCTGTGAAGGTTGTGAGTGTTGAGACGTGAGTGTAATGGCAGGTGAATTGTGATTTGTGATTGTTGAACTGGGATTGCGGAACGATTTGGTGTAGTTTGTGGTTGTTGTTGAACTGTGAAGGGTGGGAACAGAGGAGGAAGGAGGGCTGAGATAGCTTTTGACGAAGTGTAGAGGGACTAGGACAGAAGGCATATCTGGGAGAGTTATGCACGGTGGCTTGAGAAGTGGTGGAGAGGTAAGAAGGGTGGTGACCGGGGAGAGGCCTGGTATAGAAAAAGAAAAAGAAGAAGAAGAGGAGGAGGAAAAGAGAAGAGAAGAGAAGAAGAGGAGCGGGAGATTCGGCGAAGAGAGGAAGAAGTCCCCATCGACGGTTCCCCCTATCGGGAAGAAAATGAAAAAGAGAAAACAAAAAAAGTCAAAAAAAAAAAAGACTTTTGAATAAAAAAATAAATTTTTTTTTTTTATTTTTCTTATTTTTTTTTGAATTTAAATTTGAAAACAAAATAATAAAAACTGAAAATGAAAAATAAATGTGGGGTTTGAAATACACCATTTTAGTGCAAAATGTCAAAATCCACTTATTTAACTTGTAAATAAACAAAACGCACATTATCTACACTAATAGGCTTTCGGAATTGCTTAATTCAAGTTATTAGTAGTACTTTGTGTACGTATTTTACGTACACATCACTTGTTCATACACTTGATTTTATTATGTTAGGATTGCTAGTTTTCACTTATATTCATTTTGATTAGCTTTCCTTTGTGTTTAGTACTGTTTTAAGTCTTGCGATCGATCGTCACTGTTCATGCGATCGATCGTCACTGTTCATGCGATCGATCGTCCTATGTGGATAATATGTTCGTTAGAGTTTATGATCATTGCAATTTGAAAATTTGTCCTTTGCAACTTTTCGTGCAATCGATCGCAATATGTTATGCGATCCATCGCAAATCAAGTTTTCTCACTTACCGAGAGCTCCAGTTTTTGATTTGCACTATACGATCGATCGCATCCTTGCCCACAATCGATTGCACAATACATTATTTGTACTGATTTTTTGTAGCACGATCGATCGCATCCTTTCGGGCGATCGATCGCATAGTTATGTGAAGCTAGTTCTCTATAAATAGAACTTTGGACATTTCATTTCGGCCAACTCTTTCCCAATAGTCGAAAATCATCTTTGAGAGAATTCTTTGGTTAGTTGAGTGACCCTAGTTCCATGATGTAGGATCCTCATATCTTTATTGTTTGTTGGTTTAGTTATTGTTCCTTGTGAATAAATAAGTCAACCCTTGAATCATATTCAATGCTTGTCAATTCGGTTTGTTTGATTCTAGCAAGTGTTCCTGTTCGCGCTGGAAACCGCTGCCGGAGAGTCGAACAGTCTCTTTTGATGTGCGGGCGTGCCAGTACCACAAGGTACGATGATGTTGTCGATGAAGTGCTCCAAACTGTGCTTCTGGATCAAGCGAGTGCGGACGGAGAGAGAACAAACTCCGTCGAGGTTCTTACGTGAAAGACCTAAAAGGGTTTTAGGGCTTCGAGAGCGTTTCTTGTGAACTAAATCGATACTTTTTTAGGATGAGAAAGCAGAGCAACAAAACTGAGAAGATTTGAAGGACTAAGATGAGATCTTGGCGAGGTTGTAAGGATGCAAAGCTGCTCCGGAGAGGCTTAGGTTGTAAGTTTGCTCGAGGAGGCTTTGAGTTTGCAAGTTTGCTTGTGAGGTTGAGAACCCTTTTCTGATCGTAAAATGTGTTATTTATACCCTTTCGGGTTCGCGGTTCTCTAATTGCTCTAGGACTTTTAGATTTACTTTCTCAAAGAACTGATAATATCACCGAAACCACTACATTAACTAGGTTTCCTTGCAACGTAAGGAATAGAAATACACAAAGATATTTAGGCCGCAGGAATCGGCCCATGGGCTGTATTGATTTTACTTAAAACAACCAAATTCACATTTGGGCTCAAACATTGCCCCCCAGGCCTCGAAATCAGGCCTAGGCTACGCCATGATTGAAGAGGACTATAATCGAGAAGTGCGAATAAACGCTGAAATGGTTAAAACCAAAAGCCCAAGAGTTACCTTGGCCCAACCGTTGCACTGTTTCCCACACAGAACCAATTCGAACTGGTTCGCCTAAATAAACGAACGCAACTCTTCAAAGAACTCTTTCAGCTCTTATAAAAAACCAAACAAAGAAGTTCAATCGACACAAACCCAGAAATCCCCAAATCAGAGCCCTAAGTTCATCCCAACGGAAATCTGACCTCAAACTAATTCCGAAACCCAAAAATGGCTTCTCCTTTGGCAACTCTAACCGAAGGCAACGCCCAACAATTCAGACTGGACATGTACTCCCTTAAAGCTCACAAATCTGCTTATTGCTCATATATCAATGTGCACAAAGACAGCACTGCAAGCTTAGGACCATGGCCGGAATCCATCCCTGAGCCATATATCCAATACTACAGTCAGGAAGTCCGTCACCCTATTCTGGCGTCTCGAGAAAGTGCCGCCACCTTCATCAATTGGCAGAAACACCATAAAGCTGTGCGAATGGGCTCCTGGCCAACACCCAGTGACGAAGAAGTAGCCTGGTATCAGTCAAGAAAGACAACAGATCTCAATCGCTGGAAAGCTGTGGGAATTGCGGAAGTATTAGTACTTTGCTTTTCTCTAAGGAATGGCGGAGGGAATCGAGCCCCACTCGCGGCGGCTGTTTGCTTCTGGGACACCTCCAGCAATAACTTCAATTTCCGCTTCGGGCAAATGGGAATCACACTCTTGGACATCCTTACCATCACTGGATTCCCCATCCATCCGTTCGCGTACAGCTATGGAGATTTCCATGATCTTTCCACATCTCTCCAATTCAAACCTAGTAAGATTCGCCAACCTTACTGCAAGTCATACTCAGCCTGGACAAACCACTTCTCTACACAGGCGGATGAAGAAGGAGGAATAGCCCTCTTAGAGCTCTGGTTTTGCAAGTACATCTTCTGCATCAAAACAGGCAAAGTCACTGGGACCTGGACTACACTAGCAGCTGCCTTATTTAATGGGCATAGCGCAGGGTTAGGACAACCTGTACTGGCGAGTCTATACCATTTGCTCTATAGTCTATCGCTTCGTCCTTTTGACTTCACCAACTTAAGCGGACCGCTATGGATTTTAGACCTCTGGCTGCAGGTCTATTTCCCTCAGTTCAGGCATCCTGACGTCAATGATTTTCCTAAGGACCAAGTCCTAGGCATGGCATTCTTGGAAGAGATAAGTTTGATTCTCCTGCTTACGTTGAATGTTTCAAGTATTTCTATCATTTGGATGAATCTGCTTTAGACTCAACCGCCCTTATCCTTAATAGGACGTTTCCAAGCCCCTTAGAACAAAGTTTTTTGCTAACCAGAACTCATACCGAAAGTGGGACTGATGTATTCAAAAGGGCTATTTCCTGCTATGACTTCAGCCTTTCAGATGAATATCACAGTTATGAACTGTATTCCCCAAATCACTTTGCTCGCCAACTAGGATTCACACAAGAAATTCCATTTCCATTGATCGATAGCCTGAACCGCTATTCTTCTTGGCGAATAAAGACTAGTTCAGAAACTGTAGGCGATGAGAGCGATAGATATACCATTCGCTTTAAGTTCGTTGCTCCACAACTACCCCCTCCAACAGTCGACTCTGCCGAAGCACAGAAGCTGCAACCACCTATGCCGTTTGGTGGAAAATGGTATCTGCAGTAGATTGGAAACGTGATGGAGAAGAAATCTTTCGGTCCATCTTTGAGAAAGGGAACGCAATTCTTGGGTTCGCAGAAGACCAAAGGGTCTTAAACAATGATCCAAATCCCTCCTTTGCCGGGAAACAGAGATTGCAGAAGAAGAAGACAACAAAAGCACCTGCTCAGGTACAGAGCTTTCCCTCAACTCATTCTTTTTAACTTACGTTTTGTCAAAAGCTCATCATAGGGTTCTTGTAATCAGAGAAAAACACGGCGGACAACCCTTGCTGGCGAGTCATCTTCTCCACAGCCGCCTAAGAAGAGAGCTAGGGTCATAGAAGAATACTCCGAGGAAGAAGAAGAAGAAAAACAAACCTTCGTGAGCTCTGAAACGCAACAAAAGTATTTTCTAAATATAATCTAGAATTGGCCAACCACTGACTGGTTTAATCATGTAATAGGTTCGGAAGCGGCGAACACAAACTGCCACAATACAACTCTCAAGCGATCCTCAAAATAGAATAACTGCAACTGAAGATGAAGAAAAGTCCAGCTCTGAAGACGAAGAAATGACTGCACAGGAGCAGATGGAACTGAATTGGGACCTAACCGCCTTGGGAATGCCCCCCTTAGCTATGCCGGCCATCCCAATCTCTGCGGTATATCTAGACAATACCCAAGATGATTCAACGAAGGAACCTATCCAGATTCCTTCTGACTCAAAACAGGGTAATGCCAGCCAAATTGTCTCTGTTGGCGACACCAATGTCCCAGCGAATCCTGAACAAACAACCTTGGTGGACAACACTTCCAATGTGCCTTTAGATGCAATAGACCCTCTATCCGCCATGATTGTTCATTCTGGGGAGGTAATTTCTAAAACCACTTACTGGTTTGTTTTCGCAGAAGGCATTGTTAACCCTTAGCCTGTTAAACAGGCAACTCAGCAACTGGTCATTGAAACAAACCCAGAGTCTAACGAACTAGCAAACCAACCACAGTCCATGTTAATACCAAACACAGAGATGGCGGATGACTCAGAGAATGCTAACTTGCCGGAGGGAACTTTGGGATCAAAGGACCCTTAAACTGTTGAAGCAAATCAAACGCTGATCGAAGAAACAACCAGCTCTGCCTTAATCACAACGCCAATCCTCGAGGTATAATTTCTGCAAACCACATACTGGTCTTTTCTTGCAAAAATTTCGTAATTAAGGAGCTTATTCTGACTGCTAAAACTTTTGCAGGAACAAACTTTGCCTATGGAAGAACAAGAAGCTCCTACTGTCATCACAGCGGATATCGCAGAAAAGGCAAACTCTGCATTGAGCCTGGCGGCGACTGAACTAATGGAAAATCCTCAAACTGGCCCAACTGAAGTAGCTAGCAGTTCGGTTGATGAACCTTTGCCCCTCGAAGAGAGACTCAGACAACTCCTGGAGTCAGATGACGAACAGGAATCCATTAAGGCGGCCAGAGATTTCCTTAGTGACTTAGGAAGTGCTAAGTTTGATGATCCCAATGTGGTTGCTAAAATCCGCGAACAAACTGCTTTCCTTCAGGCACACGTTATCGGAGAAGAGTTAGAAACAGTGAACACTCTCCTTGCAACATTAGACGCCCTGCCTTCACTTGAACAAGCTGCACAACAGGTGACCATGGCGGCTAAGAAACAAACTGCTCGCCGCGCTGCTTTAGAAGTCAAGAATAATGCTTGTAAAGACCAACTTCAAAAGTGGCGAACCTTCATCACTGACTGTGACAAAAAACTGGCAGAACTTGAAAATTTCAAAGCCGAGATAGAGAAGAAAATCAGGGCTTGCCAGGCGAACAAAGCCCAACAAAGCGAATATCTGGCCAAAGAGGTCCCATTAGCAGAACAGTTAAAACAGTCACTGGCAGAAGCAAGAAAAGATGTCAAAAGGGTCACTCTTGAAGCTGAGGAAAAAATTGTAAAATACCAAAGAACCATTGTAGACATAGCCTCTTTAGGCCGTAGAATTTAAAGACTGGCTTTGGGCCGCTTGCCGGCTCCTTTTGTCTAACATAATTATTGCCTTTTGGGTCTTTTGGACCCCGGTTCATTCACGGTCCCTTGCATCATAGGCAACAAGGGATTCGATAAGGCTATGTTGGACTTGGGGGCATCAATAAATCTGATGCCTTATGATGTGTACAAGACCCTTGCACTAGATGACATCAAGCCGGTGAAGATATCACTCAAGCTTGCTGACCGGAGCCAAGTTGTGCCCAAGGGAATTGTTGAGAATGTTCTTGTGAAGATTGGAGAACTTCTCATTCCGGCAGATTTTGTGATCCTTGAAATGAAGGATATTGAGAGTGGAGGAGAAGAAGAGATGCCAATTCTCTTAGGAAGGCCATTCATGGCCACTGCCGGTACAAAGATAGATGTAAAAGAAGGGATTCTCATAATGACGGTCTTCGATACAACCGTCGGATTTCGGATCTTTGATGCTACGAGAAGTCCCATGCCTTTAGGGGATTGTTTTCGGATAGACAAGTGTGAACCCCCAGAAATTGATGAGAGTAAACTCTCAAAGCTACAATGTATCGAGGAGTATGTGAAGCTGCATCCTCCATCAAGTGATGCAAAGACGGTGCCAAGAAAGGTTTCAAAGAAGAAGGTTGTTGGCAGCACCAACAAGAAGAAGAAGAAGAAGAAGGTGGCATGATTTTGGCCACCATGTTTCACTCCCAAGCTTCTAAAGCCAAGTAGTTGTTTTGGTGGGAGCTGTAACAAGACCACCATGGTGTGTGGTAAGAAGGAGAGCTATGAGCCTCCATGAAGTATGAAAGAAGGAGAAAGACCGGCTTGCGAGTCTCTAAAAACAAGCGCTCATGGGGAGGCAGCCCCATATCCCCGACTCTTGAAGTACATCATGATAAGCATCACCAAAGGTCGTGAGAATTGGATTGCAAGGTCTTGAAACCTTGTTGTTGGTGATTGTTCGTGTCTAAACGGAAAGCATGCGCTTCGAAGGGGAGTATTTCTATCTTTTCTTGTTTTCATTTTTGTTTGATTTGTGTGATTGTGTTGTTTGTCATATTTCTCACCCAAAGTTTATTGTTGAATTCACTTATCACATTGGGGAGAATGTTAAGTTTAAGTGTGGGGGTGAGATTGGGTTCGTTTTAGCCAAAATGTTTCAAATTTTTCGATTTTTGTCAAGTTCCAGTAGCTAATCCGCCTGGACACCCTGATAGTGTCCGGACGCCCCGAGTCTGGGAGGTGAAACCCGAGTGATCCGTCCGGACGCCCCTACTAGGCGCCCGGACGCCCTTTGTAATCTCAGAAAACATGCTCTCTGCCACTTGATCCGCCCGGACGCCAATACTAGGCGCCCGGACGCCAGAGCCCCTGATTGTGAAATTTTGGCATTTTTGTTTGCTTTTGTGTGTTGTTTGTGTTTTGTGTATATTTTCTCCGATCCCAATGATGAATTGAGCTTACTTTGTTGTGTTCTAGAGACTGTGATCATTGTTGAGGCTTGATCTGATTTTCTTTGAGTTTAATATGCATAATTCTTGATTGCTTGATCACCATGTACACTTCACCTTTGTTGATTCATTGATTGCAATCCGAGAAGCACACTTGACATGTATTGCCATGCATACCCAGAAATTGTGAGGTTTTGAGCCCATTGAATATGCACATGTATGCATCTTACATGTTTCTCTTTGTTCTTCATGTGTGAACATTGCATAAGGTTTGGACCTAGAACTTGCTCAAAGACCGCTTGAAGCTTTTGATTGATCCATTTTGAGTTAGAAATGACTAAGGCATTAGTTGAACACCATTGCCAAACTAACCACCATCCATATGAATTTGAACTCTAGGAATAGCCCACTTGAGCCATATACATCATTAGCTTTCCTTTGTTCACCCACATCACACACATTCATTCCACCACTTCAAAAGACCATCACGATTGTGTTTACAAGACTTTGATAGTGACTTCTTATCCTTAAATGCTTGAGAGTTGATGCTTGTACTAAAAGGAAAGTTTGGAGGAGTTGTTTTATTTTTGTTATTGTTCAAAGAAAGAAAGAAAGAAAATCAAAAACAAAAAGAAGGAATAAAGTTCCTCAAGAAAAATAAAGAAAAAAATAGAAAATGAGAAAGAAGAAAAATCCAAAAAGAAAGTAGTTTGTGAATAAGGTTGGAGGAGAATAAGAAAAATAATTTGGTTGATGCATTTGGTTGAGTTTCAAAGTCGTTGATTTGTCTTGTGAACACTTAGCACCACTCATATTTCCATTCCATTCCATTCCATTCCATTCACCCATTGGCCCCGTTTTACCATTATAAGTCCTTGAGATCTAACGATTTATGGTTCGATTTGTAGAGAGTTGGTTGATGAGCAAGCATATGGAAACATTCTTTATGCATTTGTTATGAGAGTAAACACTTTGACCCTATACACTTGAGCGGAAATACTTAGTGATCTTTGCGAGAGTTGTGGTTAATGTGTTTAGTGTGCCTATTTGATTGCATGAGATGGATTGTACATTGGTTTCCACACACTTCACCGAGCATGATTGAATTGCGCTTGTTAAGTTCTTAGCAAATTTGTGAAGCCTTGATTTGTGATCTTATGTCTCTTGTTTACAACATCCCGAGCTCATTGAGGACTATGGTTGGAGAAAGTTTTGTTTGAATTCTGTTTTTCCCTTTCTTGTGTTGCATTGTGTTTCCCTTATTGTTTTATGTTGTGTTTGCTTGAGGACAAGCAAGATTCAAGTGTGGGGGTGTGATTTGCACTTATTTATAGCGCAAATTGTATTCCTAATCACGAGAGTTAAGCTGATCCGAAGGCATTTTGTTACTACTAATATGCGTTTTCATGATTTCAGGTTACTTAGGTGACTTGAGGTAATTCGACACAAGAAGGTGCATTTTGAGTACTTTTGGGCACACTTCCGAGAAGAGGACAAGAAGTCAACCGTGGCTTCTAGACATTGAAGATTGCATGAATTTACCTTCGAAAGACGTTGCCATTGAAGGCCTTGAAGAATCGAAGAAAGGAAGGAAAATGAAGAAATTGCATTTCCGGCGATTTTTCCGGCCAACCACCACCACAAGAGGCGGCAGCACCGCCGGACCACCACCGGAGCACCACCACAGTAGGAGAAACTCTCCTACACCAGCTGCACACATGTGCATGGCTGATCACATATCCACTAATCCCTCCACTCATCCATAATTTCCTCCACTTCCCATTACTTTCCTTTTCTTTTCCCTCCACTCACCCTTGCCATGTCACCCCACTAGGAAACCCTAGTGAGACCTTGGAGGCTGTAGAGACCAACCAGACATTCCTCTCTATCAGTTACTCACGATCAAAGAAACCCTAAGGAGATAGACACCATTTTCTCTCGGCAAAGCTTGCTGAAACACACACAGACGTACCAAGCGCCCGGACGCCGATACCATCCGCCCGGACGCCCAGTGCGTCTGCCGGTTTTGTTCTTCCATTTTGACCACCTTCCACCACCCATCTCACTTCCATCCCTTCACGAAATATATTCCACACATCCCAAACACTACAACCATACACTTTCCACCACCATTCCATCGATCTACCTTCACCACAAGTTGCCATCCATCAAGAGGAGCAAGGAACCGGAAGCTAGACTTGCTAGAGCTTGAAGGAGGAGAGAAGAACGAAGAGGAGGCCTGCATATATCTTTGGAGTCACCAAGGAGCTGCTGGCTACGACCCTTGAGCAATTCTTAACTCTTTCTCTCTTTAGTTTTATGTTTATGTTTCCATCTTTGAGATTAATGATGTATTTGACAATGATTTGTGAGTAGTTCATTGGATTGGGGGCTAGGGTTGTGTGCTCTAGCCCATGATGATGTTTTGATGATTTCTCTTGAGTATGCATGATGAATTCGTTTCTGGATATGTTCATTGGTTAAATGCGGTTTTGTTTAATGCATGTTTATGAATCTAATTAGTTCTCAAGCATGTGTTCAATGATGTGAACGTAAAATACGTTCACAAAGTGCCTTTAATTACTGGATTTTGCTATTCCGAAAGCTTAATTGTCTGTTTAATGTTTGGTTTCGTGTTTTCAGGGAAAATACCAGGAAAATGTTAATCTGCACAGAATAGGTGCATTTTGGAGGTTTTCAGCGTAAATCGGAAAGTCAACCGTGACTTTCCTTTGTGGAATAAAATATTGTACGAAGATTTCGGGAACCGTTCCGAATCCCGACAATTGTCGGCGAACCACCACATCAGGCGGCGCAACCACCACACGCGGTGGCGATACACATTTTACATCTCCATTATATTTTCCCTTGTTTATTTTATAATTTAATTATTTCATTTAATTTCTTTTGTTATTTTATTTTGTTTTATAATTATTTATTTTAATTATTTTCTTTTATTTCTTTTTCTTTTGGTTGTTGCAGGTACCACGTTTCTCTTCTCCACTTCACCAACCAGCCATGTTACCACCGATCTCTATTCCTTGGAATCTCTGAGTGCTCCACCAAGCCACCCATCCTTGCTGTTCTTCCATTCATCCATCAATTCAGCTCCTCACATGGCCTCAATCCCATCTGCAGCATCTCCATTTCCTTGCCTATTTAAGCCAACGTCCATTATGCAATTCCACACCAATTCACCATCACAAAGCCATTGTGCTTCACCACTGCAATTCAATGCATATTCCAAGGCTGTACCTCCTCCTTTGCCCCTCTCTTTGCCTCTGTGATTCACAATTCCTGCAAACAGCAATTATATTGTTTCTATCTAATTATGTTTCTTTTCTTTTGCAGATTTGGAGACCCACTGCAGCAGCACCGGCAACATCAATTTCCCAAGCACCACTGCTCTCTCATCACCGCCGACACCATCTCGAGCCCCATGCTCGTTCCAGCTTCTCGCCGACGTCGCCATTCCGCTGCTGCGTCTTCTCCGTCCACCTTCAATCCCAAATACCGGCACCGTTAATTTCACCGTTGCCCAGCCCATCGTCGATCCATGGTGAGCCCAGCCCCACCGCTGTTTCCAAACAGCGGCGCCTCCCTTGCTGCTAAGCTGCCCAGGCCCGCGCCTGCCCTCTGCCATCGACGCCGCCTTGCTTTCTCTGCCCAGATTCCGTCACCGTCGATGCCATCCAACTGCCGTAGTCCTCTGCGCCTCTCTATCTTGCTGATGTACAGAAGAGAAGAAAAGAAAGAATTCAAGAGAGAGACCAGAAATGAAATGGGAATAGCACGGGCTGTTTTAGAATAGAAGAATGAAAGAGTTGACTTTTCAACTCTAATGAAGGAAGACCGGGTCAACAGTCAAAGCCACTTGAGATTGGGCCGGCCAAGAAGAAAATAGGAAATTAATTGGGCCCAAGCCCAATTACTCAAGCCCAAGCCCAATTGCTCACTACACCCGCCACATCCAAATATTACGATCTAATAGCTGAGTCTGCCACCTTCGCCTGCCAGACAGTGTCCATTTTCATGGACACAACAGTAACATTTTTCCCAAACTCGTTTATTTATTATAATTTATTTTTGTTTAATTAACTATTCGTGAATAATTTTGGGAAATGTTATTGTTTGTTTATTTTCTATTTTGTGTAATAATTGTTGGATTGAAGTTGATTGATTCTTCTAGCAGCTTATGTGAATTTTGTTTGTTTGGTTTTATCTTTAATGTTGAAACTAAATAATAACGATCGCGGATAGACGAGCGTTCGCTAGGTCGCGCACTTGAATTAACAACTCTTCTTCTATGCGTTAGACATGTTTAGATTAATCACCTTTGCATGTTTAATTGTTTAATCTAGATGAGCGTTCACTAGGTTGATTTTCATGGGAGAAGTTTATTTGGAGAATGATAACCTGCGTAGGCATTCTACATGTGTTAGTTTCGGATTCATTGCTAGGGAGTTAGTTAATCTTCAAAACAATATTTGTGTGTGTTTTTCTTGTTTTCAAAAATAATAAAAATCCAAAAATATTTTCTTTTATTGTTTTCAAAAATCTCAAAAACCCCCAAAAATACTTTTGTATATAATGTATATTTTTGTAAATAGAAACAATATTGTATAGTTTATTTAATTTTGTATATATATATATTCTTTATTCTTTATACTTGTTAATAATAATTCTTTATTTAATTTAATTTTTCGTGACATTAAAAAGTAAATATAACAATCTTCTGTGGGAAAAACCTTTATTTCCCATTATACTTTACAACGACAATTGTTAGGAATTTAGGTAATAATTAATGACGTAGGTAAAAATCTTCAAATCATTTTGGCGTCCGGCTCGCCGGGGATTGTTTTTACTATTTACTTTTTACTATTGATTTTTTTACTATTGACTATTGACTTTTTACTATTTGTAAATAATACTTGTTAATTTTATTTATACTAACTAATTATACTTGTTCATATTTTGTTACACTTAGTAATTTATTTAGGTGTCTTTTATATAGTTGATTATTTTTTTGTTGTTGTAAGTTGTAACTTGAACGGAATAGGTAAGGTCCTTTTGTTAATATTGGCCTAAACCCTTCATTTTTACCGTAAGGTTATTTGAGGTTGAGGGCGGCCTTTATTAACACTTGGAGAATTGTCGAACACTTAAGTGCTTTCTCAACTGAGTAAGGGGCACATGGATGGTGTCTAGGTTGAGACCCTGAGTGACAGGTTTTGGATTCAGAGGACTATAGACTGACGTAAGTCGATAGGGGTGTAAGCCTCCGTAGTCCACTAAATGAATCCTGCCCCTCGCTTATTCTCATATGATCTGGCCATTCGCCTCTGAAAACACGGAAAGTCATTTAAGTCAAGGCATTGCACCTAGGCCGTAAGTCCACCTTGAGTTACCGCTTGGAATCAACTTTCATTTTTTTTCAACTATATTAAGGCAAAGGAAAATATTTTTGTACACTTAAGTGTATTGTGTAAATAAAATATACGTAGACATAGGAAAATTTATTCATTCATTTTGTATAGATAATTTGTGACATATTTTTAACTTTGTAAATATTTTGCTTTTATTTTGTAAATTTATTACTAACCTTTTTATTTTGTATAGGAAATAATCCGGGTTTATCGGAAATTTTACCACATACATCCGAGCATACGTTTAGGAAGTCAAGGTTGAAAAACCTTGAGGTTGATGTCTTGTTGGTGATTTTCGGTTTCCTCGGGAGTAAAAAGGTAAGTTTTCTTTTCACTCTCGTTATTTATTTTAAAAAAAGTGTTTTCTTTTGTTTTACTGTTGGTAATTATTTCTTTTTACTATTTATAATTACTGTTTGTTTTATTTTTGGGCTTGTTAGTTAGTTAGTTTGTTATTGGGCCTTAGGCCCGTTTGTGTGATTGGTTAGGGTTTTAGGTTTCGAAAAGAAAAAAAAAATAATAATAAACAAAAAAAAATTTGGCCCATTGGGCCCGTGTCATTCACGAGGCCCAAAACCCGTAACCCAAGCCCATTAGTGTGTCGGGCCTATTCGTTTTTAGGCCCATTAGTTAAGCCCACCTATAATAGGGCCGGAGATTTCTTTGGCCCAGGCCCACTTTAAGGCCCAGACCATTTCGATGGCCCAAGCCCGTTTAAAGTGTCGGCAAGCGCGTGTGCTACGCGTTTTCACTGTTCACTTTACGACTTTTCGTAAAGTATTAAAAAAATCAAAAAATCAAAAATCGAAAATAAAAATTGTTTTTGATTGGGCCGACGCACGACTTTTGCGTCGGCCGAATTGTTTAATAAATCGTGCGCGCGTTCCACTATTCCCTTTGCGACTTTCGTCGCTCGATCCGTGATTTACGGATCTTTGTATTCGACTTTGGACACGCGTCCGTCCGTTCGTTTCCCTTCCCTTCGGTTTGCGTTAGTGCCTTAGGTCATTTCACGTTTTCCCTTAGTCTCTCTCTCTCTCTCTCTCGTTTTCTCTTTCGTGTTCTTCATCTGTTCTTGAGTTTTTCCCAGAAACCTCCCAAATCCCAGAAGCTATCCTCCCTTCCCAACCCAAAAATGGCCAAAAGAGTCAATTCTTTCAGCGATTTGTTTCAGGCAGGTCCTTCAGAGAACCCAATCTTTGAAGGCTTGGCTGAAATAATTCCACCGAGCATGCTCAATAGCGCCGATGCTAGCATGCCGACCGAGCCACAACCGCAACCACTACCCCAAGCCCCAATCCTGGTTGCTGATCCACCTGTTGAGCCGGAAGCCGCTCCTGTCTATAGGAGACTTCCGAGGACCAAATACACCAAAGCTCAGAGAGATGCACTGGCGGCTTTCTTTGCGGTGTATTCTCACCCCACCAAGCCACAAAGAGAAAGATTTGGTCCCAAAATCGGACTAGAAGAAGACCAAGTCTATTATTGGGGGTCGAGAAATAGGAAGAAGTTCGGTATCCTTACATCTGAGCAGCGTATTGCCGAGCTAGAGAGAAGAAATGACGAGCTGGTGAGCAAGAACGAGGAGCTTCAACTTCAGAATCAACGACTCGTCGATGCTCTCCACAGCGGCATATGTCCCAATTGCGGAGGTCCTGTTCCGCACTCAGATGTGCAACGGCGAAGGCTCGAAGTTGTTCCGCACTCAGATGATTCCATCGATATGGACCACTTGAGACGGGATGTGCGGAGCCTCATGCCTACCCTTGTCGAGCGCCCATCCATACCTTTGCCATCTGACACCCTTCCCGGACCTGCTCATGATCTTGTCGGAGTCCACACCGACTTGATCTCGGATATCGCCCGCAAGGCCAAAGACGAGCTCCTGCTCATGCCCACTGCCGGATTTCCTTTGTGGATAACTTCACCGACTCCCGACACGTCTATTCATCCCGAAACTCTTAACCGTGCCGAGTACTTGCGAGTGTTTCAACGAGCTGAACCTGCTCCGTACTTCAAAGCCGAATCGTCGAGACACTCGGCAACCATTCACCTTTATCCGACCACCATCGTTCAGATCTTAATGGATGTTGGTCGATGGTTGCCCGTCTTCTGTAGCATGATTACAAACGCCCAGACGTTGGAGATCCTATCCTCCAGCAACGAAGAAGGCTACGAGGAGCAGAAGCAGGTGATGTCGGCCGAGTTTTTGGTGCCATCTCACATCGTGTCGACTCGTGAAGTCCAGTTCGTTAGGTATTCTCACCAACAACTGGATGGAAGTTGGGTCGTTGTGGATGTCTCCGTGGATGAATTGCGCACAAATCCAAAGCCTTCCGTGAGATCTATATGCCGAAAACGCCCCTCCGGATGCCTGATACGTGATTTGCATAATGGATCTTCCTTAGTCACTTGGGTGGAGCACGTGGATGTACGCGAGAAGGAGATGAAGGCCAGTTTCGAACCGTTTGTTCATTCAGGGTTCGCTTTTGGTGCAAAGCGTTGGATCTCAACTCTCCAACGACAAGCCGAGCGTTACATGTGAGCCACGGGGATCCACACTTCACCCGGTGACTCTATTATTTCGCCTGAAGGAAGAAGAGGCCTGGCGGAAATGGCAAAACAGATGACAATCTGTTTCTTCAACGATATCAGCAACTCCACGTATCATCACTGGACTTGTTCGAACCGAACAAGAGACACTCGAATGGAGGTCAAGACCAACAAGCGAAGGGGTGATCCGAGCAAGCCCCCTGGAGTCAATCGTACTGCTGGTTGTTCCGTCGTTCATCTATCCCATCACACCCGAATCTTTGAGTTCCTCAAAGACGTGCAGACAAGACCGCAATGGGATAGTATGTCGATGGACAGCTCGGTACGTGTGCTAGCAAATTTCTCCATCGGTCTTGACCCGCGGAACCAGATTTCGGTGCTCGCTATATATAGTCACAACGACTTCCTCATTCTTCAGGAGTGTTGCACCGATGCAACGGGGTCGTCTGTGATTTATGCGCCGATTAACCATTCCATTTTCCAGTGTTTGCTATCTGGAGTTCAACCGGAGCCATTTCCGCTTATGTCTTCTGGCTTCTCCATTCTACCAAACGTATCCGGAGCTATTCTTGACGGAACACTGCTGACTATAGTGTTCCAAATCTCAGTGAAGGCTACATCAGCCAAGTCTGCCGTGGAGTCGGCAACAACCCTTGTCCAGGACACACTTCAAAGGATCAGAGCCGCAGTCAACTAGGAGCAAACGTTGGATGCAAGGCCCTGCTAGCCTTGTTTGTGACTGTTGGTGACTTGCTTCGGGAGGAGCTTACTGATCTTCAAGGGGGAGTTTCTCTATAACTTATCTGTTTTTCATATATATATATGTTGTGTGTTTACTTCTATTTATTTCTATTTTGTGTGTTTATTTCTGTTTGTTTGTTTAAATTCAATAACCATGCTTGAATTTCTCATTTTCGTGAAATATCTGTCTAACATTGAGGACAATGTTTAATTCAAGTGTGGGGGGAAGGTTTATTAAAAAGAAAAGAAAAAATTTGAAAAATTTGAAAAATTCAAAAAAATAATTTGTTTGTTTTCGTTTTCTACGGTAACGGTATATCGACTAGATCATACTTACTCCCTTGGTAGCGTTGAACCTATCATTGCACTTAGTAAGTCACTGTGGTCACGTATTGTTACCCTAATAAAAAAATTGAAAAAGAAAAAAATTGCTTCTGTTGTTTGTTTATTTGTTTGTTTTCGTTTTCTACAGTAACGGTATATCGACTATATCACACTCACTCCCTTGGTAGCGTTGAACCTACCATTGCACTAAGTCAGTCACTGTGGTCACATATTGTTACCTACATTGAAAAATCAAAAAAATCAAAAAATCAAAAATTACAAAAATATTTGCTTCTGTTTGTGTGTTTTTGTGTGTTTATTTGTGTTATGTGTGTTGTTTTCTTTCCAATTCCGATGATGAATTGAGTTTAATTGTTATGATTTTGAGAATGTTGATTATATGCTAAGGCTTTGTGATTTGCTTTGGATTTAATTTGCATAACTTATGATTGCTCGAAATTTCTTGTTCACATAACCTGTTTCGATTAATTGATTGCAATCTGAGAAGCACATTTGAACATACATTGTCATGCATACCCAGAAATGTGAGGACTTGAGCCTATTGAATATTCACATGTATGCATCTTTCATACATTTACTCGTTCTTCATGTGTGCACAATTCATGAGTTTTTGAACCTAGAACTTGCTCAGAGACCTCTTGAAACATTTTGTTAATCTGTGATGAATTAGAAATGATTAAGGCATTAGTTGAGCACCATGGCCAAAATATTCACCATCCATCTAAACACGAACTTTAGGATCCCCTTTTGAACTGATCACTCATTAGCCGTTTCTTTTGTTCACCCACACCATTTCACCCTTGTTTTATTTATGTTTGCAAGACGATGATAGTGACATCTTGTGTTTTTATGCTTCGGATTTGTATGGTAGTATACCAAAAGGCAAGTGTGGGGGTGTATTTATTTTGTTGTATTTGTTCAAAGAAAGAAAAAAAAAATCAGAAATAAAAAGAAGGAATAAATTCCTCAAAGAAAAAAAAATAAATTCCTCAAAGAAAAAAAAATAGAAAAGAAAGAAAGAAAAAAAAAATGTCGAAAGAGAAATTCCAAAAATAGAGTTATTTTCTTGTATTATTTTCAATAAAAGGTTGCAGGAGAATAAGAGTTGTTTCGGGTATAGCATAGGTATAGCATAGGTAGGTGACGAACCGTCAAAGTATGGGTAAGTAAATTGTGAAGGGGGATTGTCGTTCCAACGAGGATCGATGGGCTCCTTAATCCCTTGGTGGTTTGTGTGTGATGAGTGCTCTAGCTATGATGAAATAGATGAGAAATGGAAAGAGTGCGTGAATATGTGTATGGACAATGTGTGAAGTGTGAGTGTAGTGAGTTTGGTTTTGTAAAGAGATGGTGAAATGCAAGACAACGAACAAGTAAACTACGCAAGCAAAGAAGATTAAAGCGTGTGCACAATAAGGAAAGTGTTGGGGTTTTCGGGTTAGCCTAAGTCCAAATGAGATGCTTAACGAACCAATTTAGTATTCATGCTTGTGCAATGATTGAATCAAGTTTCGTATCTTAGCCATGTTATGGGTCTAAGACCATCTTTTCTTATGTATTCATCGTGCCATGTTATGGGTCACTAGAACTCTCCCAATGTGGCTTGGGAGGCGAAGGGCACAAAGACTTAGAAGCTCAAACAAGGAGGCCTCATCACATCTACTATCAATTGCCTAGAGAGGGTTAGGAGTCACCCCAACAAACTCAATCAAAGTAGGTTATACACATGCTCAAAGAAGTGACTAATTTCCCTAAACATGCATTCAACACAAATTGAAGTGGGTAATAGACATATCCATTCATCACAAAGCATCCATACATAATTAGTTCATCATTACATCACAATGGACTAGGGCACACAACCCTAGTCCCCAACAAGGTAACTACTCAGTATCCATCAAGGGATGCATCATCACAAAACAATAGTAAGCTAAAATCATGAATACAAGAGAGAGAAGGGGTGAGAAATGCTCAATCAATGGTGTATCCTTCTTCTTCTTGAGTGTAGATGGCGTCCCTGATGTCTGGTGAGGATCCCAAGCTGCCCAAATGGTGGTAGAAGTGGCGGAGGCGGCGGAGACGAGCTGAAGCGACGGATTCCGTCGACTGTCGACCGTTCGACAGGTAGTCGTCGACCGGTCGATGGTCGTGCAGAGGCTGAAGTGAAAGGGAGAAATGGAGAGAAGGAAAGGGGAAGGGAAGTGAGGTCGATTTGGGTCTGAATGGGAGGGTTGAAGATGGCCTAATGAGGCAAAAACTAAACTATATATAGGCAAGGGAAGGGAAGAATGAAAGGCTAGGATTGCTAGGGTTAAATCCAATGGCTAAGGAGATTAAATGAAGGGTAATGAGGTAAAATCTTATGGGAGACAAAAGGAAGGAATAAGCTAGGGTGACCTCACCATATCTAACATACTCCATGATGCTTTGGAAGCTTCTTGATGAGTCACAAGGTTGACCTTGACTTGGACTTTGACTTTGACCTTCGGAGTTGACCATAGTTGACTTTTCGGTTTCTTGGTCAATCTTCCGGAATTCTGTTGTGCTTCATTCTCGGGACTCAGCATTTGACTCTTTGATGCTCCAAAGTCGGCGTTGACCACGAGTTGACTTTTCGGTCCTCGGGTTGACTTTTCGTCCTTTTGCCGGAAATCCACTAAAAGCTCCAAAACGCGTCATTTTGCTCCCGATATCCATCCGATGCTCGATTTACCTACAAGTGTGCAAACAAGGATTAGAGACTCACAAATGGCCATTGGACAAGCACAATAATGATGATTAGAGGCCTAATTTGTATGCAAATCACATACAAATCACACCCCCACACTTAAGCTTTGTTTGTCCTCAAGCAAACATAGAATCAACAATCCAATCAACACAAATTCAATTGCCTTTCCAACCATATCCTCAATAAGCCCAATAAGCCATTCATCAAGATTCAATCAAGCACACAACATAAACATCATGCTTTGCCAAGTGATTAAGATATGTATTCAATGCATGCTTGGTGTAGTGTGTGCTAGCCATGGAATAATCAATCAAGAGCAATCAAATTAGCACATGTTGACATGCTTAACCGCTAAACTCACATGATTCACTAAATATTTCCGCTCTTGTGTCTAGGGTTAAGTGTTTGCTCTCAAAGCATAACCAAAAGCAACGTCCCCATAAGCTTGGTTAATGACCATCTTTCCACTAATTAATTCACAACTTATTGGATCAAAAGGGCTTTCACATGGTTGTAATGGGGCCAAAGGTTAAGGGTTAGCATGAAATGAAAGGATGGGTAAATCGAGTGTTCCAAGTATTTCACAAAACAACTCAAGGACTTTGAAACTCGATTTCTTTGCAAACAATCCTAACTTTTATTCTCCTCACCCTTTTATTTTTCTACAACATACTTCTTTTTGGATTTTCTTTCTTCCTCCTTTTCTCTTTCTTTTTCTCACAACTTCCTTTTTCCATTTTTCTATTTTCTTTTCTTTGGGACACTCTTTTTTAACTTTATTTTTGTACACAACTTCTTTTGATTTTCTCAACTTTTCTTCTTTTGTATTTTGCTTTTCTTCCAACCTTTTCTTTCATTTACATAATTCTAAGCTACTATACCCCCACACTTGCATTTCACAAACCCATAGAACACAAAGAACACGAGAAGTCACAATCGTTGTCTCACTAATACTTGGAACAAGGGGAGGTTAGTGTTTAAGCTAGAAACATGGGTTAGACTTTTGTGGGTTAAACGAAGAAAAAGCTTATAATGAATGAGGCTCGAAATGGGTTAAACCTAAAGAAAAGTGTTTAGAAGGATGAAAGTTAGTTTGGCCATGGTGCTTAACTAGTGCCTTAATCATTTCCAATTCATTGCAAATTAACACATAGCCTCAAGTGGTCTTTGAGCAAGTTCTAGGTCTCGTAAACTAATGGAATGCACACACATGAAGAACAAGGATGTATGAATGATGCATACATATCAATAAGGCTCAAAATCTCACCATAAAGGGTATATGCAAGTCAATACATTGTCTACACATGCTTCTCTAGTTGCAAATGATCAATCAACATGGCAAATGTGCACAAAGTGTCAAGCAAGCATCAATTACATAAATTAATCACAAGGCAATCCAATAAAGTTTAAGCACATGCTCTTTATCCACTTAATTCATAACTTAATGGGCTCAAAATCATCATTGGGGTTGAAAGGGACAATAAAAACACACCAAACAAACTTCAAAGTTTCAAAACTCTCCAAATTTTCAACTTTAAGCACCTGTCGACCGGTCGTCACATTGTTGTCGACCGGTCGACGAACGTCCAGGGAATTCCTGTCGACCGTTCGACCCAAAGGTCGACCGTCCGATGAAAACTTTTGAAAAATTGAAAAATTTTGGTGGTTCGAAAATGTGAGACAACTTTAATTTAGCCCAACCTCACACCCCCACACTTAAAACCAACATCGTCCTCGGTGTTGTGAGGAGTTTAAAAGCAAAGAAAATCACATTGGTAAAAGTGAGGAGAGTGAAGTCGGGCGAATGCACACATAACAAAACATTTAGCAATCGGAAGATAGAGATAAGAAAACCCCCTCGTAGACGACGTCCTTAGCTAGCCAAGAGACCTCAAATAGACACCAACCTTAGGGCACAAGGCCCTGACTTCCATATGTTTGCTCCTCGGGTGCCAAATGAACTAGCGAGTGTGATTGCATCGGGATCACTTGAAAACAGGGGAAAGCAGCAATGCAGCATTGACCTTCTCCCAAAGATTTGGGCATAGCTCCTAGAATAGGCATCCAAGTTGAGTGATTCCAGTGGCGTTGGGAAGTACACTCAAAGATATTTAGTTTGGCCACTGGAAACTCAGAAATCACCTTCCGGACATGCAATGAAGAGCCGGTCAAACTGCAACGAGCACTCCTCTGTTAAACCAATATTGCGACAGATCCAACGGTCTGTTTAGAGAGAAATTTAAACCGGGCATAGAAGACTCATAGGAGAAGCTTTCCCAACTTGTTTCACTGCATTTCAACGGTCCGATGTGAAGAAAACTGTCACCGAAGTCACTGTTCTGCCCAGGCCTCTCGTAGACAAATGCTAATCAACACCTCTTGGGTTTCTTCCTTCAAATCTTCTTATCCTAGCTCCTCCCAACCTCCCAAAACCTTTATTCATTACTAAATAGTGCTGAAAACAAAAATTTCTTTTCCAAGTGGGGTTGCCTCCCCACAAGCGCTTCGGTTTATAGACCTAAAAAGCCGGTCTTGGTTCCTCCTTGGTGAAATTATGGTGGCTCAAAGCAAAGCTTCTTCTCACTCACTGTGTTGCTTGTCTCACCATCGCCATGGCTTCCCACAAAGCAGCCCTTCATACCATTGAAAATCGAAATTGAAGTTTGGGGCCATGCATACTTTTTCTTCTTCACCTCTCCTACCATCTCTCTCATGGCCTTGATTGTCGCCTTTTGTAGCGCATTCATGGGAGGAGTCTTCTTTGTAGCTCCTTCAAGAAATGGATCCTTCCCAAGTATGTCTTCATGAGAAAGAGGTGGTGGCTTTGAGTAGTGGTCTTGAGCACGAGGTGTGGGCTTTGGTGGATTCAAAGGACCAAAAATCCTTTCACTCTTAGCACTATTGCCCTTCACCAAGTTAATAGAAAACACCTCCTCAACTACCTCCGGTGGATGAATGGGCTTGAACATTTCAAACTTCACTTTCTCCCCCAACACCTTGAAGCTAATGGTTCCCTTTAAAACATTGATCTTCACTCCCGCCGTAGCCATGAAAGGGCGTCCAAAGATAAGGGGAAATCCATTGTCTTCATTGGGGTCATCACCCATATCAAGCATGACTCGATGATACCGGAGGGGTTGTTTGTGAGTATCGCCATCAAAGTGTAGTGGATGGTAAATTGTGACCAGGGGTTGTCGTACCCAAGGGATTGGAAGGCCCAAGATCCCTACTTGGTGAACAAATGCAAACAAGGTATACAATGCACTAGAAGTGGTGTGATTAGAGATGGATTATGTACTTAGATGTGGAGTATGTGCAACATGCAAGTATAGTGATCAAAGGGGTGTCACTCTTGAGTGACAATGACAAGAACAGTGACTTGAGGTGAGAAGGACAGTAGCTAAGTAACCAATCTAATCTAAGTGAGGTTGTGGTAACAAGAACACAAGTGAATGTGTTGATAGCTTTGTGTGTTGTTGAGGTGACAAGCCCAACAAAAGTGTGATTGCTGTGTGATCAAATGGATGGAAACGATTGGGGTTTTGGGTTCACTCTACCCCAATCAAATGTATGACAAGTCTCAAGAACATGAAACAATGAATTCACTAAGGATCAAACCCCTATCCTAGCCATGTTATGGTTCTAGGATTGATTCTTCTAGGCCTATTTTGTGCCTTATTAGGGTCATAAATACTCCTAGTCTATTCATCCAAGCCTTGTTAGGGTCTCAAACAAACTTCCTAGGCATAGAGATTCAAGAATCAAGATTCAAACAAACTCAGTCCATTGACATAAACTCATCATGCTCATTGCAAACACATAGGATAAAATGTAATTACATAGAATCCTAACATTAAGTTAAGTTGAACACATGCTTGAGAACTAATTAGATTCATAAACATGCATCAAACAAAACCGTATTTAACCAATGAACATATCCAGAAACGAATTCATCATGCATACTCAAGAGAAATCATCAAAACATCATCATGGGCTAGAGCACACAACCCTAGCCCCCAATCTAATGAACTACTCACAATTCATTGTCATATACATCAATAATCTCAAATAAGAAAGCATAAGTTCAAAGTAAGAGTGAAGAAGTTGAGAAAGTGCTCAGGATGTCGATGGCCAGCAGCTCCTTGGTGACTCCAAGTATGTAGCAAGCCTCCTTGAACTCCCCTCTTCCTCTACAAGCTCCAACTAAATCTCCAAGCTTCCCAACTCTTGATGTCTCAATGTATGGCAACTTGTGGTGAAGGTAGATCGATGGAATGGTGGTGGAAAGTGTATGGTCGGAGTGTTTGGGATGTGTGGAAGATATTTCGTGAAGGGATCGAAGTGAGATGGGTGGTGGAAGGTGGTGAAAATGGAAGAACAAAAACGGCAGACGTACTGGGCGTCCGGGCGGATGGTATCGGCGTCCGGGCGCTTGGTACGTCTGTGTGTGTTTTTGCAAGGTTTGGCGAGAGAAAATGGGGTGTATCTCCCTTGGGTTTTTCTGAACGTGAGTCACTCTCTGAGAGCAAGGTCTGGTTGGTCTCAACAGCCTCCAAGGGTTCCCTAGGGTTTCCTAGTGGAGAGAGTAAACAAAGGTGAGTGGTGGGAAAAGAAATGGAAAAGAAAGGTGAAGTGGAGGAATTTGTGGGTGAGTGGGGAAACTAGTGGACATGTCATCAGCCATGCACATGTGTGCAGCTGGTGTAGGAGACTCTCTCCTGCTGTGGTGGTGCTCCGGTGGTGGTCCGGCGGTGCTGCCGCCTCTTGTGGTGGTGGTTGGCCGGAAAAGTCGCCGGAAATGCAATTTCTTCATTTTCCTTCCTTTCTTCGATTCTTCAAGGCCTTCAATGACAACGTCTTCCGAAGGTGAATTCATGCAATCTTCAATGTCTAGAAGCCACGGTTGACTCCTTGTCCTCTTCTCGGAAGTGTGCCCAAAAGTAGTCAAAATGCACCTTCTTGTGCCGAATTACCTCAAGTCACCTAAGTAACCTGAAATCGTGAAAACGCATATTAGTAGTAACAAAATGCCTTCGGATAAGCTTAACTCTCGTGATTAGGAATACAATTTGCGCTATAAATAAGTGCAAATCACACCCCCACACTTGAATCTTGCTTGTCCTCAAGCAAACACAACATAAAACAATAAGGGAAACACAATGCAAAACCAGAAAGGGAAAAACAAAATTCAAACAAAATTTTCTCCAACCATAGTCCTCAACGAGCTCGGGATGTTGTAAACAAGAGACATAAGATCACAAATCAAGGCTTCACAAATTTGCTAAGAATTTAACAAGCGCAATTCAATCATGCTCGGTGAAGTGTGTGGAAACCAATGTACAATCCATCTCATGCAATCAAATAGGCACACTAAACACAATAACCACAACTCTCGCAAAGATCACTAAGTATTTCCGCTCAAGTGTATAGGGTCAAAGTGTTTACTCTCATAACAAATGCACAAAGAATGTTCCCATATGCTTGCTCATCAACCAACTCTCTACAAATCGAACCATAAATTGTTAGATCTCAAGGACTTACAATGGTAAAACGGGGCCAATGGGTGAATGGAATGGAATGGAAATATGAGTGGTGCTAAGTGTTCACAAGACAAATCAACGACTTTGAAACTCAACCAAATGCTTCAACCAAATTATCTTCTTATTCTCCTCCAACCTTATTCACAAACTACTTTCTTTTTGGATTTTTCTTCTTTCTCATTTTCTATTTTTTTTTTTTTTTTTTTTTGAGGAACTTTATTCCTTCTTTTTGTTTTTGATTTTCTTTCTTTCTTTCTTTGAACAAATAAAACTGAATTAAACAACTCCTCGAAACTTTCCTTTTAGTACAAGCATCAACTCTCAAGCTTTTAAGGATAAGAAGTCACTATCAAAGTCTTGTAAACACAATGGTGATGGTATTTTTGAAGTGGTGGAATGAATGTGTGTGATGTGGGTGAACAAAGAAAAGCTAATGATGTATATGGCTCAAAGTGGGCTATTCCTAAAGTTCAAATTCATATGGATGATGGTCAATTTGGCAATGGTGTTCAACTAATGCCTTAGTCATTTCTAACTCAAAATGGATCAATCAAAAGCTTCAAGTGGTCTTTGAGCAAGTTCTAGGTCCAAACCTTATGCAATGTTCACACATGAAGAACAAAAGAAAAACATGTAAGATGCATACATGTGCATATTCAATGGGCTCAAAACCTCACAATTTCTGGGTATGCATGGCAATACATGTCAAGTGTGCTTCTCGGATTGCAATCAACGAATCAACAAAGGTGAAGTGTACATGGTGATCAAGCAATCATGAATCATGCATATTAAACTCAAAGCAAATCATATCAAGCCTCAACAATGATCACAGTCTCTAGAACACAACAAAGTAAGCTCAATTCATCATTGGGATAGGAGAAAATGGACACAAAACATGAACAACGCACAAAAACACACAGAAAAGTCAAAATTTCACAATCAGGGGTTCTGGCGTCCGGGCGCCCATTCCTGGCGTCCGGGCGGATCAAGTGGCAGAGAGCATGTTTTCTGGGATTACATAGGGCGTCCGGGCACTAGCAGGGTGTCCGGGCGGATTAGCTACTGGAACTTGATAAAATTCGAAAAATTTGAAACATTTTGGCCAAAACGAACACAATCTCACCCCCACACTTAAACTTAACATTGTCCCCAATGTGATAAGTGAATTTAACAATAATATTTGGGTGAGAGATATGACAAACAACACAAAACACACAAAACAAACAAGAATGAAAAGAAACAAAGATAGAAGTACTCCCCTTCGAAGCGCATGCTTTCCGTTAAGACACGAACAATCACCAACAACAAGGTTTCAAGACCTTGCAATCCAATGCTCACGACCTTTGGTGATGCTTATCATGATGTACTTCAAAAGTCGGGGATATGGGGCTGCCTCCCCATGAGCGCTTGTTTTTAGAGACCCTCAAGCCGGTCTTTCTTCCTTAGGTGACAATGGGAACTTCGGTGAACCGTTCAACCTCCTCTTGAGTATCAAATGTACCACCATGGTACAGCTTCAGCCTATGCCCATTCACCTTGAATATGCCTCCGTCTTGGAGGTTCTTCACTTCCACAGCTCCGTGTGGGAATACATACACAACCTCATAAGGACCGCTCCATCTTGAGCGTAGCTTTCCCGGAAACAACTTCAATCTTGAGTTGTATAGCAACACTTTGTTACCGGGAACAAACTCCTTCTTCTTGAGGTTCTTGTCATGCCAGACCTTGGTCTTATCCTTGAACAAGGCTGCACTCTCATAAGCTTCATTTCGGATTTCAGCAAGCTCATTCAAGTCCAACCTCCTCTTGTCACCGGCTGCCTTTAGGTCCCAATTCATGGCCTTTACAGCCCAAAATGCTCGGTGCTCCAGCTCTACTGGCATGTGGCAAGCTTTGCCGTACACAAGTCTATAGGGAGACATACCCAAAGGGGTCTTGTAAGCAGTTCTATAGGCCCACAACACATCAAGAAGTTTTGTGCTCCAATCCTTCCTAGTAGTGTTGACAGCCTTCTCCAAAATAGACTTGATTTCTCGATTAGAGACCTCAACTTGGCCACTGGTCTGTGGGTGATAAGGTGTGGCAACCTTATGCTTAACTCCATACTTAGTCATGAGGGCAGTAAAGCTCTTATTGATGAAGTGAGAACCTCCATCACTTATGATAAAACGAGGTGTGCCAAACCTTGTAAGTATGTGTTCCTTGAGGAACTTTGTGACCACAGCAGCATCATTGGTCCTTGTTGCTTGTGCCTCTACCCATTTAGACACATAATCCACTGCCACCAATATATATAGGAACCCATAAGAGCTAGGAAAGGGTCCCATGAAGTCAATACCCCAAGTATCAAAGATTTCTAGCTCAAATATGTTGGTGAGGGGCAGCTGGTCTCTTCTTGATATATTGCCAACTCTTTGGCATCGATCACATCGGAGGGCATACTCATGACAGTCCTTGAAGAGTGAAGGCCAATAAAATCCAGCTTGCAAGACCTTGAAAGCTGTCTTCTTTCCTCCAAAGTGTCCACCCCATGTGTGGTTGTGACAATGTTCCAAAATCAGTGGAACTTCACTCTCCGGTATACACCTCCTCCAAATCTGATCCTTCCCCTCCTTCCATAGGTAGGGGTCATCCCAAATGAATGATTGGGCATCTCTCTTGAGCTTCCTCAACTCATGGTGAGTAGCTCCCTCCGGTCTATATGTACCACCACTAGCCAAGTAATTGACTAAGATTGAGTACCATGGCAGCTCCATAGCGGTGGTAATGGCAAAGATCTGCTCATCCGGAAAGCCTTCAACCAAAGGAATGGCTGAATCATCACCTCCCCCAACAAGTCTTGAGAGGTGATCCGCTACAACATTCTCTCTACCCGGTTTATCTTGGATCTCCAAGTCAAACTCTTGCAATAATAACATCCAACGAATGAGGCGGGGCTTTGCATCCTTCTTGGTCATCAAGTACCTCAATGCAGCGTGATCGGTATGCACAATCACCTTGGAGCCTATAAGATAACTCCGAAACTTCTCCAAAGCAAAGATAATGGCTAGGAGCTCCTTCTCGGTTGTGGTGTAGTTCACTTGAGCATCATTCAATGTTCGAGAAGCATAGTAGATAGCATGCAGCCTCTTCTCTGTCCGCTGCCCCAAAACAGCACCCATAGCATAATCGGATGCATCACACATTAGCTCAAAGGGAAGCGTCCAATCCGGCACACACATGATAGGAGCACTAATCAATAGCTCCTTAATCTCCTCAAATGCCGACATGCACTTCTCATCAAAGCTCCAAGCAACATCCTTGGAGAGTAGATCACACAATGGCTTTGATATCCTTGAGAAGTCCTTTATAAACCTTCGGTAAAAACCGGCATGTCCCATAAAACTCCTCACTCCCTTCACATTAACCGGAGGAGGCAGTTTCTGCATAAGCTCAATCTTAGCTTTGTCAACTTCAATCCCTCTCTTGGAAACCACATGGCCAAGCAAAATGCCCTCATCTACCATGAAGTGGCACTTTGACGAACCGTCAAAGTATGGGGTAAGTAGATTGTGAAGGGGGATTGTCGTTCCAACGAGGATCGATGGGCTCCTTAATCCCTTGGTGGTTTGTGTGTGATGAGTGCTCTAGCAATGATGAAATAGGTAAGAAATGGAATGAGTGAGTGAAGGTGAGTATGTGACAATGAGTGATGTAGTGATGTAAAAAGTGGTTTTGGAAAGATAATGATGCAAATGAAATGAAACAACCAACAAGTAAGGAAAGCAAGCAAGTAAATAACGTAAAGTGTGCGCAATGTATGAGAATGTTGGGGTTTTCGGGTAAACCACAAGTCCAATGTAACTAGCAATGCTTCAATCGAATTAATCATGACAATGTGTGTGTGAATCAAGCCCCGTATCCTAGCCATGTTATGGGTCTAGGACCGTGTTTCTTAAGGTATTCGAATGCCTTATTAGGGTCATTCCAACTCTCTAGGTGTCATAGGGGATTCCTCTACGTTACCTAATACCGAATCCCCTAAAGTGCTTAAGAGGCGTAAAGCATCGAAACTAGGGACCCAAACAAGTTACAACTCATCACATATGCTTCCAATTGCCTTGAGTGTGTGAGGTTACCAATCTCACACAATCTCATCAAGATAGGTTAGTTAACATGCCAAAGAGGTGGTAAATTCTAAGAACAAGCAACCAACACATATTGAAATGGGTAAGCACACATATTCACACAATCACAAAGGCATTTTATTCACAAATCAAGCATCACATAGTCAAATTGGACTAGGGCACACAACCCTAGTCCCCAACAGAGTTACTACTCACTAATCATCAACATATACATCATCAAATTACACAATAAAGCTCTAGACATAAGGAAAAGAGAGAGTAGAGATGAGGAATGCTCAATAGGTGCTCTCTTGCTCCTCCTTGGCTTTGATGATGAACCTTGATGCCTTGGTGAGTGATTCAGCGACCCAAAATGGTGGTGGAGGTGGAGAACGTCGTGGTGAACAGGTTTGATGAAGGATGGTGGAGGAGAGGAGGTGTGGAAGTGGCAGAATCGGGCTGCTCAGCCGTGCGTCGACCGGTCGTCGACCTTCGTCGACCGGTCGACGGACGTGCGAGGCTGATCCGAAGAGGAAGGGGAGAGAGGAAAGGGGAAAGGAAAAGTGAGGGATTTTGGGGCTGAAGTGGTATATGACCTAATGGGGCAAGTACTAAGTATTTATATGCTAGAGAGGAAAGAATAAAGGGCTAGGATGAAGTAGGGTTTAATCTAAGGGCTCAAAGGTTTAATGAAGGGCAAGGAAGGAAAATCACAAGGGAGGACAAAAGGGAGGAATAATCAACATGTCACCTCACCAAATCTAGTGTGGTCCTTGATGATGTGGGAGCACATTTGTGAATCACAAGGTTGACCTTGACTTGGACCTTGACTTTGACCTTCGGAGTTGACCATAGTTGACTTTTCGGTTTCTCGGTCAATCTTCCGGAATTCTCTTGTGCTTCATTCTCGGGACTCGGCCTTTGACACTTTGATGCTCAAAAGTCGGGGTTGACCACGAGTTGACTTGTGGTCCTCGGGTTGACTTTTCGTCTTTTTGCCGAAGTCCACTAAAATGCTCCAAAATGCTCCCTTTTGATCCCAATATCGTTCCGATGCTCAATTTACCTACAAGTGTGCAAACAAGGATTAGAGACTCACAAATAGCCATTGGACAAGCACAATAATGATGATTAGAGGCCTAATTTGTATGCAAATCGCATACAAATCACACCCCCACACTTAAGCTTTGCTTGTCCTCAAGCAAATAGAATCAACAATCCAATCAACACAAATTCAATTGCCTTTCCAACCATATCCTCAATAAGCCCACTAAGCTACTCATCAAGATTCAATCAAACACACAACATAAACATCATGCTTTGCCAAGTGATTAAGATATGTATTCAATGCATGCTTGGTGTTGTGTGTGCTAGCCATGAGATAATCAATCAAGAGCAATCAAATTGGCACATATCGACATGCTTAACCGCTAAACTCACATGGTTCACTAAATATTTCCGCTCTTGTGTTTAGGGTAAAGTGTTTGCTCTCAAAGCATAACCAAAAGCAACGTCCCCATAAGCTTGCTCAATGACCATCTTTCCACTCATTAGTTCACAACTTATTGGATCAAAAGGGCTTTCACATGGTTGTAATGGGGCCAAAGGGTAAGGGTTAGCATGAAATGAAGGGAATGGAAAGTCAAATGTTCCTAATGCTTCACAAGACAATTCAAGGACTTTGAAACTCATTTCTTTTGCGTATGCTTTCGTAATCGACAACCTAAACCTTATTCTCCTCAAACCTTTTATTTTTCTACAACTTCTTTTCTTTTTTCTTTCTTCATTTCTCCTTTTCTCTTTCTTTTTCTCAACAACAATTTCCCATTTTGTATTTTCTTTTCTTTGGGACTTTCTTTTTGAACTTTATTTTTATACACCATTTTTTTTTTCTTTTTGATTTTCTCAACTTCTTTTCTTCTTTACAACCTCAACTCTTTCTACCCTACTACCCCCACACTTGCCATTTTGTACAATCCCATAGATTTCTCAAGCATATAAGAAACAAGAAGTCACAATCATTGTCTTATTAACATTTCGGAACAAGGGTGGCTAGTGTTTAAGTTAAAATATGGGTTATGGTGATGTGGGTGGTGAAGTGAAAGGCTAAATGATGAATGTGGCTCAAATGGGTTAAACCTAAAGAAAAGTGTTTAGAAGGATGAAAGTTAGTTTGGCCATGGTGCTTAACTAGTGCCTTAATCATTTCCAATCCATTGCAAACTAACACATAGCCTCAAGCGGTCTTTGAGCAAGTTCTAGGTCTCGTAAACTAATGGAATGCACACACATGAAGAACAAGGATGTATGAATGATGCATACATATCAATAAGGCTCAAAATCTCACCATAAAGGGTATATGCAAGTCAATACATAGTCTACACATGCTTCTCTAAATGCAAATGATCAATCAACATGGCAAATGTGCACAAAGTGTCAAGCAAGCATCAATTACATAAATTAATCACAAGGCAATCCAATAAAGTTTAAGCACATGCTCTTTATCCACTTAATTCATAACCTACGGGCTCAAATTCATCATTGGGGTTGAAAAGGACAATAAAAACACACCAAACAAACTTCAAAGTTTCAAAATTCTCAAAATTTTCAACTTTAAGCACCTGTCGACCGGTCGTCACATTATTGTCGACCGGTCGACACACGTCCAGGGAATTGCGTCGACCGTTCGACCCAAAGGTCGACCGTCCGATGAAAACTTTTGAAAAATTGAAAAATTTTGGTGGTTCGAAAATGTGAGACAACTTTAATTTAGCCCAACCTCACACCCCCACACTTAAGACCAACATCGTCCTCGGTGTTGTGAGGAGTTTAAAAGCAAAGAAAATCACATTGGTAAAAGTGAGGAGAGTGAAGTCGGGCGAATGCACACATAACAAAACATTTAGCAATCGGAAGATAGAGATAAGAAAACCCCCTTGTAGACGACTCCCTTAGCTAGCCAAGAAACCTCAAATAGACACCAACCTCAGGGCACAAGGCCCTGACTTCCATATGTTTGCTCCTCGGGTGCCAAATGAACTAGCGAGTGTGATTGCATCGGGATCACTTGAGAACAGGGGAAAGCAGCAATGCAGCATTGACCTCCTCCCAAAGATTTGGGTATAACTCTAAGAATAGGCATCCAAATTTAGTGATTCCAGTGGCGTTGGAAAGTACACTCAAAGAGCTTTAGTTTGGCCACTGGAAACTCAGAAATAGCCTTCCAGACATGCAATGAAGAACCGGTCAAAGTGACCCTCCAGAAAGTCACACTGCAGTGAGGACTCCTCCTTAAAACCAATATTGCGACAGATCCAACGGTCTGTTTAGAGAGAAATTTACACCGGGCACAGAAGACTCATAGAAGAAGCTTTCTCAACTTGGTTCACTGCATTCCAACGGTCCGATGTGGAGAAAAATGTCTCCAAAGTCACTGTTCTGCCCAGGCCTCTCGTAGACACATGCTAATCAACACCTCGTGGGGTTTCTCCCTCCAAAGCTCCATATCCTAGCTCCTCCCAACCTCCCAAAACTTTTATTCATTACTAAATAGTGCTGAAAACAAAAATTTCTTTTCCAAGTGGGGTTGCCTCCCCACAAGCGCTTCGGTTTATAGACCTAAAAAGCCGGTCTTGGTTCCTCCTTGGTGAAATTATGGTGGCTCAAAGCAAAGCTTCTTCTCACTTACTGTATGGCTTGTCTCACCATCTCCAAAGCTTCCCACAAAACAGCCCTTGATACCATTGAAAATTGACTTCGAAGGTGGTGGCCAAGCATACTTTTTCTTCTTCACCTCTCCTACCATCTCTCTCATGGCCTTGATTGTCGCCTTTTGTAGCGCATTCATGGGAGGAGTCTTCTTTGTAGCTCCTTCAAGAAATGGATCCTTCCCAAGTATGTCTTCATGAGAAAGAGGTGGTGGCTTTGATTTAACAAGAGGCGGTGGATTCAAAGGACCAAAGATCCTTTCACTCTTAGCACTATTTCCCTTCACCAAGTTAATAGAAAACACCTCCTCAACTACCTCCGGTGGATGAATGGGCTTGAACATTTCAAACTTCACTTTCTCCCCCAACACCTTGAAGCTAATGGTTCCCTTTAAAACATTGATCTTCACTCCCGCCGTAGCCATAAAAGGGCGTCCAAAGATAAGGGGAAATCCATTGTCTTCATTGGGGTCATCACCCATATCAAGCACAACAAAGTCGGCGGGAAGAATAAATTTGTCCACTCTTACTAGCACATCTTCCACTACACCCGCCGGTCTTCGCTTGCTTCCATCCGCAAAGGTAAGTGCAATAGGGGTAGGTTGCAAAGCACCAATGCTCAACCTCTTATAGAGAGATAGAGGCATCACATTGACACTTGCCCCTAGGTCCATAAGTGCTCCTTCAAGGTGTGTCTCACCAATTTGACATCCGATAGTGAAGCTTCCGGGATCTTTCCTCTTTGGTGGCATGTTGTGTTGAATCATTGAGCTTATATGCCCTTCAATCTTGTATACTTCATGCTCCTCAAGCCGCTTCTTCTTGGTGCACAAGTCCTTGAGGAAATTTGCATAGACCGGCACTTTGCAAATGAGCTCCAACAAAGGGATATTAATCTCTACCTTTTTGAACACTTCATGAAGCTCATTCGTCAATGTCTTCTTCTTGTTCCTCCTCTCATCGGGGGTGATCTTCATCGCTTGGTGTACATGCACATCATCATCAAGGATCTCCCTAGAGGTGTTCATGGTTCTTGGTGGGTCCATAGCCTTCATAGCCTCACCACCAAGGTTAGAAACCATGACACTCTCGTACGCCTAGGAGTCTCCTCACTCAATGCTCCTTCTTGTGTCTTCACTCCACCATAAGAGGTAATATCATTCTCAAAAGACAAGTAACCAAGTCCTTTCCCAAGCACAACTCCTTTATTTTCCTCATAAGTCTCCTCCTCATTCAATCCATAATTGCCAAGGAGTACATTTTCTTCCTCCTTGGCCCCATCCTCCATGCAATGCATATGATCAAAGTTCTCATGAATAGGAATGAAAGGAGAAGGGGTGAAAACATTTGATATTAGGGGAGTAGGAGTATAAGTAGCATGAGAGATACCGGAATGAGAAGTGAAGATAGCATTGCATTGCTCCTTGGTCTTGAACTTAGGGTTTTGCTCCACATTAGAAGGCAAGGTACCTCTTGGCCTCTCACTAATCTCCTTGGCCATTTGGCCCATTTGCAACTCAATCTTTGACAAGCCTTGTTGCAAGATGTTTTGCCCTTGTTCAAGAGCCGAGATCGCTTCATTGCTCTTCACTTGGCTTTGCACAAGGGTGGCGATCATGTCCTTCATTGATGGCTCCGCGGACTCTTGAGCTTGAGAGCTACTTGGGCCAGCAAAAGATGAAGAGACACCTTGATGGTAGGTGTTTCCTCCTTGAGTAGAGAACCCGGGAGGTGCTCCAAAAGTTGAGCTCCTATGTCCTCCATATGTGCCACTCCCTTGATACTTATCTCCTCCTTGGTAAATGTTATACCCTTGAGACCTCTCTTGATACCTTTGAGCATTGTTTCCAAAAGATTTTGGTTGGTATCCTTGAGTGCTCCCTTGCTCATTCCGAGGTGCAAAGTTGTTGTAAGGCTTTGAAGGCGATTGATAAGAACCTTGTGGATAGGAACTCACTTGGTTCACTTGTTGTCTCTCTTCCTTCTCTTCCTCAACCATGTAAGCACACTCCTCCGCTTGATGGCCAAGAGAGCCACAATAAAAGCAAGGTGGTGAAGAGATAACACTATTGACTTGTCGAGGGGGAGGCTTGGATTGTGATTGCATGAGCATGTCTATCTTCTTGTTGAGAGCCGCTTCCAACCTATCAAATTGGGTTCTCATCATGTCATCCCCCAATGATTCACTTGAGACATTGTGAACTCTTGTTACTTGAGGTGCCGGTTGTGTGGGAGGAAGTCTTCTTGACCCAAAGTCATCCCATAGCTCGGAATTTGTGGCTAGGTCCTCAAATGTGTCCCATGCCTCATCGGGAGACATACCGGCTATTGTGCATCCCCGAAAAGTATCAACTCTTTGTCGTTGCCCGGAAGACAACCCTCGGTAGAACACATCAACTAGAAACCATTGTTCCAAGCCATGGTGTGGGCAACTCATCACCAAATCCTTGAATCTTTCCCAAGTCTCATAGAAAGCATCGCCCGATTGGTGCTTGAAGTTGACAATAGAATCCCTAACCTTGGCGGCCTTGCTAGGTGGGAAGAACTTTGAAAGGAAAGCTTCTTGCAACTCAAACCATGAGTGAATGGACCTTGGTGGAAGCTTGAGTAGCCACTTCCTAGCTCCATCCTTCAATGTGAAAGGGAATAGGCGAAGCTTGAGACCATCCTCGGGTAGTCCATGTAGTTTCACCGTCGTACAAGCTTGCTCAAACTCCATAAGGTGATCGTATGGACTCTCATCTTTCAAGGCATGAAAGGTAGGCATAATGCTCAAGGTGGAAGACTTGATTTCATAATGAGTGTTGCACGGTGGTAGAATGATGCAAGAGGGGTGATCCACCACATGAGGAAGAGTGTACTCCCTCATGCGTCTCACGGGAGGTGGATTGTTGTTGTTGAGTGGATCCGGTGGTGGATTTGGTTCTCCCATTGTTGCTTGGGGAATCGGCTCCTCCAAAGGTGCTTGGTGGCGCCCAAATGTAGGCGGTGCACTCTCACAAACAATCGGTATACGTCTCACAATCGGTCTACGTCTCACTCTTGGCCTTCCTCTTGTGTTCTCACTTAAAATCTTTCCGCTTCTAAGTTGTATGCGTGTGTGAGCGGTTGAAGCAAGGTTCATATACCTTCACAACACAATAATCAATGATTAGGTATCACAAATGGAGCAAGGAATACAAGTATGAGAGGTGAAAACAAGCAATGATAGCAAAGAATGAAAGAAACAAAGCAAAGGAACAAAATTGCTCTCCGTCGACCGTTCGACAGACTGTCGTCGACCGGTCGACACTCGTCCAGGGAATTTCCGTCGAAGGGTCGAGAAACAGAGTCGACCGTTCGACAAGTGCCCTGAAACTATGTTTTTGTGATTTTCTCCTTTTATACCCAAACCAATAAGGTCCCAAAAGGTGCAAGGGAACCCAAACAACAATAAACAAGCAACCTAAGACACAATTAAGCCAACAAATGCACGAATTCAATATTCATAAGTTCAAGAACACAAGTAATGCAAGAAATTGGATGAAGGTAAACTAGATGGTTATCAAACTAGGCAATGAAATACCACAATATAAACAAACACAACAAGGAAATATGCAAATAAGGGCAAAAGAAAGCTAAAGTCTCAACCACAACTACCAAGAAATCAACGATTAAACCTAGATCCCCGGCAACGGCGCCATTTGACGAACCGTCAAAGTATGGGGTAAGTAGATTGTGAAGGGGGATTGTCGTTCCAACGAGGATCGATGGGCTCCTTAATCCCTTGGTGGTTTGTGTGTGATGAGTGCTCTAGCAATGATGAAATAGGTAAGAAATGGAATGAGTGAGTGAAGGTGAGTATGTGACAATGAGTGATGTAGTGATGTAAAAAGTGGTTTTGGAAAGATAATGATGCAAATGAAATGAAACAACCAACAAGTAAGGAAAGCAAGCAAGTAAATAACGTAAAGTGTGCGCAATGTATGAGAATGTTGGGGTTTTCGGGTAAACCACAAGTCCAATGTAACTAGCAATGCTTCAATCGAATTAATCATGACAATGTGTGTGTGAATCAAGCCCCGTATCCTAGCCATGTTATGGGTCTAGGACCGTGTTTCTTAAGGTATTCGAATGCCTTATTAGGGTCATTCCAACTCTCTAGGTGTCATAGGGGATTCCTCTACGTTACCTAATACCGAATCCCCTAAAGTGCTTAAGAGGCGTAAAGCATCGAAACTAGGGACCCAAACAAGTTACAACTCATCACATATGCTTCCAATTGCCTTGAGTGTGTGAGGTTACCAATCTCACACAATCTCATCAAGATAGGTTAGTTAACATGCCAAAGAGGTGGTAAATTCTAAGAACAAGCAACCAACACATATTGAAATGGGTAAGCACACATATTCACACAATCACAAAGGCATTTTATTCACAAATCAAGCATCACATAGTCAAATTGGACTAGGGCACACAACCCTAGTCCCCAACAGAGTTACTACTCACTAATCATCAACATATACATCATCAAATTACACAATAAAGCTCTAGACATAAGGAAAAGAGAGAGTAGAGATGAGGAATGCTCAATAGGTGCTCTCTTGCTCCTCCTTGGCTTTGATGATGAACCTTGATGCCTTGGTGAGTGATTCGGCGACCCAAAATGGTGGTGGAGGTGGAGAACGTCGTGGTGAACAGGTTTGATGAAGGATGGTGGAGGAGAGGAGGTGTGGAAGTGGCAGAATCGGGCTGCTCGGCCGTGCGTCGACCGGTCGTCGACCTTCGTCGACCGGTCGACGGACGTGCGAGGCCGATCCGAAGAGGAAGGGGAGAGAGGAAAGGGGAAAGGAAAAGTGAGGGATTTTGGGGCTGAAGTGGTATATGACCTAATGGGGCAAGTACTAAGTATTTATAGGCTAGAGAGGAAAGAATAAAGGGCTAGGATGAAGTAGGGTTTAATCTAAGGGCTCAAAGGTTTAATGAAGGGCAAGGAAGGAAAATCACGAAGGAGGACAAAGGGAGGAATAATCAACATGTCACCTCACCAAATCTAGTGTGGTCCTTGATGATGTGGGAGCACATTTGTGAATCACAAGGTTGACCTTGACTTGGACCTTGACTTTGACCTTCGGAGTTGACCATAGTTGACTTTTCGGTTTCTCGGTCAATCTTCCGGAATTCTCTTGTGCTTCATTCTCGGGACTCGGCCTTTGACACTTTGATGCTCAAAAGTCGGGGTTGACCACGAGTTGACTTTTGGTCCTCGGGTTGACTTTTCGTCTTTTTGCCGGAAGTCCACTAAAATGCTCCAAAATGCTCCCTTTTGATCCCAATATCGTTCCGATGCTCAATTTACCTACAAGTGTGCAAACAAGGATTAGAGACTCACAAATAGCCATTGGACAAGCACAATAATGATGATTAGAGGCCTAATTTGTATGCAAATCGCATACAAATCACACTTCTCCCAATTAAGCACAAGGCTTGTCTCCACACATCTCCTTAGCACAAGAGCCAAGTGTGCTAGGCACTCCTCAAATGAATTCCCATGGACAGAAAAATCGTCCATGAAAATCTCCATAAAGTTCTCCGTCATGTTATGAAACAAGGCCATCATACACCTTTGAAATGTGGCCGGTGCATTGCATAAACCGAAAGGCATTCGACGGTAGGCGAAGGTGCCAAAAGGACATGTGAAAGTGGTCTTCTCTTGGTCCTCGGGAGCTATCACAATTTGATTATAGCCGCTGTACCCATCAAGGAAACAGAAATGAGAATGTCCAGCCAACCTCTCAAGCATTTGATCAATGAAAGGAAGGGGGAAATGATCTTTCCTTGTGGCGGTATTAAGCTTCCGGTAGTCAATACATACTCTCCAACCACTTTGGACTCTTTGAGGGATGTCCTCTCCCTTGTCATTCTTCACAATGGTCAGCCCTCCCTTCTTAGGCACCACTTGAACCGGTGACACCCATTTAGAATCGGAGATGGGATAGATGACTCCATGATCAAGGAGCTTTGTGACTTCATTCTTCACCACCTCCATCATTGGTGGGTTCAATCTCCTTTGGGCATCCCTTGTTGGCTTGCTGCCCTCTTCCATGTAAATGTTATGAGTGCACACACTTGCACTTATACCTTTAATATCTGCAATTGTCCACCCAAAAGCAGCCTTGTGTTCCCTCAAAACAGCAAGCAATTTCTCCTCTTCACTTGTGGAAAGCTTGGAAGACAAGACAATGGGGAGTGTCTCATCTTCACCTAAGTATGCATACTTCAATGAGGAGGGCAGTAGCTTCATTTCCAGCTTAGGAGGTGACACAATAGAGGGCTGCAACTTCGGTGCCCACGATGGTGAAGTCTCAATATGATAGGGTATGGAAGTAGATGGCATAGTGGTCAATGCAAATGTTGCATCCACTATCTCCTCATCAAGGAACTCCATGTCGGGGTAAGCAATAGAAGTCTCCAACGCATCTCTAGAGTTGGATTCAATGAATGATGTAGCAACGGCATCCCCCAACACATCTATCCGAAAACAGTCCCCCAAGGGCAGCGGACTTCTTATGGCATCGAAGATTCGAAAACCAATGGTGGTGTCAAAAACCGTCATTGTGAGGATCCCTTCCTTCACATCAATCTTAGTACCAGCTGTGGCCATGAAAGGCCTTCCAAAGAGGATAGGCATCTCCTCTTCTCCTCCACTAACAATGTCCTTCATGTCAAGGATCACAAAATCAGCCGGTATGAGGAGTTCTCCAATCTTGACTAGAACATCCTCAACAATCCCCTTGGGCACAACTTGGCTCCGGTCAGCAAGCTTGAGTGAAATCTTCACCGGCTTGATGTCATCTAATGCAAGGGTCTTGTACACATCATAAGGCATGAGATTGATTGATGCCCCCAAGTCCAACATCGCCTTGTCGAATCCCTTGTTGCCAATGATGCAAGGGACCGTGAATGAACCGGGATCCTTAAGCTTGGGAGGAAGCTTGCCTTGTAGGACAGCAGAGACATCCTCACTCAATATGATTTGCTCATCCTTCAAGAACTTCCTCTTGTTGGTACACAATTCCTTCAAGAACTTGGCATAGGGAGGGAATTGCTTGATAGCATCTAGAAGGGGAATGTTGATGTTAACCTTCTTGAACAACTCAATGAATTCTTTCCGGTACTTGTTGTTCTTCTTCTGTAAATCCTCCTTCCTTTGAGCTTGTGGAAATGGAAGAGGCACTTGATGAGTTGTTACATGCAAAGGAGGTATACTCAGATTACATCTCCTTGGAATGTCATTGCTAGGCACTTGTGCACTCTTCAACTTCCCATCTTCTTTGTCAAATGTGACATTCTTGCTCTTCCTCTTGTTGTAATCCCTCTTGTCAAACTCATGATCAAGAGATAGCTGCCCAAATTCATCCCCCAATGGTGTGCCATCTTCATGATTGAAGACACTAATAGATGAAGGCTTGGACACATCAACATTCTCCTCTCGGGTAGAATTTCTTTTTCTGTTCAGGCCCAGACGTTCGGACGCTACCTCTTGGCGTCCGGACGGATTCGTCGAATTCTCTCGAAAAATTTGTCCGAGCCGCCCGGCGTCCGGCGCCCATTCCGGCGTCCGGCGGATTCGTCGAGGGCTGCAAAAATTCTTCTCTGTTTGACAGCGTCCGGACGGCGCGCGCTTGGCGTCCGGACGGATCGGGCGAGCTTTCCTCACCGAATGAAGGGCGTCCGACGACACCGCTGCGTCCGGACGGATTGACCGGCAGAGAACTCTCTTGATTCAGTTCTCGATTCAATGCTCCTCCGTAGGTACATTTTCTTCCCTACCGGCTTCCTTATCCTCCCCCTTGTTTCTCCGCACAATACCAACAACATCATCACTCTCCAAATTGCCGGATGGTACATTTTCTTCCCATCCGGCCCCATTCTCCTCAAAAATAAATTCTGAATTTAAACAAGATTCCATGAATGTTGTAGAAGAAGCGGGGGCATATATGTGAGCATGGGGGTCATAATTCACAAGGTTGTCGTAAGACCTACCCGAACGAAGGGTGGTGATCGCCTTCACACTCTCAGCGCCTTGGATTTTGCTCCGTTGTGAAGGTAGTCCACCTTGTTGCCTTGATTGGAGTTGCTTGGAGAGTTGCCCCACTTGAAGCTCCATTTGCTCGATCCTTGAGACACTATGGACACACTCGATCGGTCTTGAGCCGGCTTGCAGAGGGCGATGAGTATCTCTTTGAATGTAGGCTCCTTGAATCATTTGATTGAGCACGGTAGTTCTCCCTCTTTGTGCTCAAATCCGGGAGGTGCTTGATATGTGCTTTGTCTTGGAGGAGCTTGTGAGGTGCTTGCCTCCCGAGCATACATAGGATTAGGAGCTCCTCTTTGATAGGTGTTAGGGCCTTGGAACCACTTGTGATCTCCCTCCTTGATAAGATTGGTTTCCTCCTTGAAACCTTCCTCCAACAAATCTACCTCCTTGGTAGTTGTTTCCTCCTTGGTAGGTACTGCCCCCTTGATGGCCTTGGCTATTGGTTAGGGCTGCATTCTCCACATGCCTCTTGCCATAGGAGTAATGAGGATGATTGTTGAGCCGTGAGGAGTGGTGCTCCGGATTATAATTATCCACTTGCACATTGCTCATCCAACACTCCTTGTTGAATGGTGGCTGAATAGTATTGGCATTCAATGGTTTCATGCTCCAAGGAACCACAATATGAACATGAGACAGCCCACTGCCTTGACTTGCTCACTTGGATGAGGAGGAGCTGCATTGCCGTACGTGCCTTGAGCAAGAGATCAAGCTTGGTGTTCATGGCAGCCTCTAGTTGCTCAAACTTAGCATTCATTAGATCATCCACTTGTTGGATTTGAGAGACACCTTGGACTGCTCTTGTCCTTGCCTCTACTCCTCTTGGTTCTCTTCCACCAAGATGTGGCTCTTCTCTTTCCCTAAGCCTTGTGTCTCTCCTCCGGTCATGGTTGTCCCACTTGCCGGATTGATTAGAGAGCTCCTCAATGATGTCCCAAGCGGCATTAGGTCCTTTCCTTTGAAAGCTGCCACCACAAGCGTTGTCAAGTCTCCTCCGGTCATCATCGAATAGACCATCATAGAATGAGGAAACAAGCTGCCATTTGCTGATTCCATGATGTGGACAACCAAGCTCCAAGTCTTTGAAACGCTCCCAAGCATCATAGATAGATTCACGCTCACCTTGCATGAATGTAGTGAGCTGAATCCTCGTTGCGCAGTGCGATGATGGGGGTAATAGGTGTTGAGGAACACCTTCTGCATGTCATCCCAAGAACGGATGCTTCTTGGCTTTAGCTTGTGGAACCAAATCTTTGCCTTTGCCTTGAGTGAGAATTGGAAGAGTCTAAGCTTCAATTCATCATATGTCAATCCTCCTCTGTTTAGGGTGCTGCAAATGGCATCAAAATCGACCATGTGATCATATGGTCGCTCCTTCTCAACTCCATGGAAGGTAGGCGGAATGGACAAGATCGAATGCTTCGATCTCGTATGCAATTTGTGGATGCGGATGGACAATACAAGATGGTGCGTTGACAACGCTAGGATTTGAGTAATGACTCAATGGTAGCTCCACTTCATCATGGGAGGCACTTGATCATTGTTGTTCACATCCCCCATTGTCTCTTTGGGTGGTGTAGGTTGCTCCGGAAGGTGTGTAACTGGTGGAGCACTCTCGGTTCTCCTTGGTCTACCTCTTCCTCTTCCTCTTCCTCTTCCTCTTCCGGTTGGTCTTCCTCTTGTCTTCACTCAAAACTCTCCCACTTCTCAACACAATTTGATCACTAGAAGTGGAGGACACGTTCATGTACCCGTAAACACACAAAGAGTAGGTATAATCAACACTTAGAAGCAAGGAAACAATGACAAAATGGAATTGGAAGCAATTGGAGGCAAATAGCACAAATCGGTTTCACAAAAATGGTCCCGGACGTTCGGACGCTATAGTGGGCGTCCGGACGGATTTGTCGGGAAATGGCTTCTGTATCAAGGGCGTCCGGACGTCACAAGGGTGCCGGACGGATTAAGTGAATTTCAGTTACGAGAGTTCAAAACTAATTACGAAAACTGCCACCGTGAACAACTTCACAGGGCGCAGAGAAACAAATCACAATTTACCTAAGCAAACCTTAACGAAACACAACCAAATTTTAAACACAACAACTAGACACACAAAAGAACTAGCACACAAATTTTTAGAATTTTCTGGGTTGATTTACTATGCTAACAAAAATCGGGAAAAACACACGATAGCAAAGAACGTGCTTAGGAACAACTTGGAAACAAAAACAACAACAAACACAATTATGCTATGAATCAAAGACACAACAAATACTAAGACACATATATCAAACCATTTATACTACAAGAATAGTGCAAAGACACCCCGACCGCGGGTCACCAAGGAATCAAGGATGAACCTCGAATCCCCGGCGGCGGCGCCATTCGACTCAACGATACGGAGGGGTTGTTTGTGAGTATCGCCGTCAAAGTGTAGTGGATGGTAAATTGTGACCAGGGGTTGTCGTACCCAAGGGATTGGAAGGCCCAAGATCCCTACTTGGTGAACAAATGCAAACAAGGTATACAATGCACTAGAAGTGGTGTGATTAGAGATGGATTATGTACTTAGATGTGGAGTATGTGCAACATGCAAGTGTAGTGATCAAAGGGGTGTCACTCTTGAGTGACAATGACAAGAACAGTGACTTGAGGTGAGAAGGACAGTAGCTAAGTAACCAATCTAATCTAAGTGAGGTTGTGGTAACAAGAACACAAGTGAATGTGTTGATAGCTTTGTGTGTTGTTGAGGTGACAAGCCCAACAAAAGTGTGATTGCTTGTGTGATCAAATGGATGGAAACGATTGGGGTTTTGGGTTCACTCTACCCCAATCAAATGTATGACAAGTCTCAAGAACATGAAACAATGAATTCACTAAGGATCAAACCCCTATCCTAGCCATGTTATGGTTCTAGGATTGATTCTTCTAGGGCCTATTTTGTGCCTTATTAGGGTCACAAATACTCCTAGTCTATTCATCCAAGCCTTGTTAGGGTCTCAAACAAACTTCCTAGGCATAGAGATTCAAGAATCAAGATTCAAACAAACTCAGTCCATTGACATAAACTCATCATGCTCATTGCAAACACATAGGATAAAATGTAATTACATAGAATCCTAACATTAAGTTAAGTTGAACACATGCTTGAGAACTAATTAGATTCATAAACATGCATCAAACAAAACCGTATTTAACCAATGAACATATCCAGAAACGAATTCATCATGCATACTCAAGAGAAATCATCAAAACATCATCATGGGCTAGAGCACACAACCCTAGCCCCCAATCTAATGAACTACTCACAATTCATTGTCATATACATCAATAATCTCAAATAAGAAAGCATAAGTTCAAAGTAAGAGTGAAGAAGTTGAGAAAGTGCTCAGGATGTCGATGGCCAGCAGCTCCTTGGTGACTCCAAGTATGTAGCAAGCCTCCTTGAACTCCCCTCTTCCTCTACAAGCTCCAACTAATCTCCAAGCTTCCCAACTCTTGATGTCTCAATGTATGGCAACTTGTGGTGAAGGTAGATCGATGGAATGGTGGTGGAAAGTGTATGGTCGGAGTGTTTGGGATGTGTGGAAGATATTTCGTGAAGGGATCGAAGTGAGATGGGTGGTGGAAGGTGGTGAAAATGGAAGAACAAAAACGGCAGACGTACTGGGCGTCCGGGCGGATGGTATCGGCGTCCGGGCGCTTGGTACGTCTGTGTGTGTTTTGCAAGGTTTGGCGAGAGAAAATGGGGTGTATCTCCTTGGGTTTTTCCCGAACGTGAGTCACTCTCTGAGAGCAAGGTCTGGTTGGTCTCAACAGCCTCCAAGGGTTCCCTAGGGTTTCCTAGTGGAGAGAGTAAACAAAGGTGAGTGGTGGGAAAAGAAATGGAAAAGAAAGGTGAAGTGGAGGAATTTGTGGGTGAGTGGGGAAACTAGTGGACATGTCATCAGCCATGCACATGTGTGCAGCTGGTGTAGGAGACTCTCTCCTGCTGTGGTGGTGCTCCGGTGGTGGTCCGGCGGTGCCGCCGCCTCTTGTGGTGGTGGTTGGCCGGAAAAGTCGCCGGAAATGCAATTTCTTCATTTTCCTTCCTTTCTTCGATTCTTCAAGGCCTTCAATGACAACGTCTTCCGAAGGTGAATTCATGCAATCTTCAATGTCTAGAAGCCACGGTTGACTCCTTGTCCTCTTCTCGGAAGTGTGCCCAAAAGTAGTCAAAATGCACCTTCTTGTGCCGAATTACCTCAAGTCACCTAAGTAACCTGAAATCGTGAAAACGCATATTAGTAGTAACAAAATGCCTTCGGATAAGCTTAACTCTCGTGATTAGGAATACAATTTGCGCTATCAATAAGTGCAAATCAAAGCACAACAAAGTCGGCGGGAAGAATAAACTGGTCAACTCTTACTAGCACATCTTCCACTACACCCGCCGGTCTTCGCTTGCTTCCATCCGCAAAGGTAAGTGCAATAGGGGTAGGTTGCAAAGCACCAATGCTCAACCTCTTATAGAGAGATAGAGGCATCACATTGACACTTGCCCCTAGGTCCATAAGTGCTCCATCAAGGTGTGTCTCACCAATTTGACATCCGATAGTGAAGCTCCCGGGATCTTTCCTCTTCAGTGGCATGTTGTGTTGAATCATTGAGCTTACATGCCCTTCAATCTTGTATACTTCATGTTCCTCAAGCCGCTTCTTCTTGGTACACAAGTCCTTGAGAAAATTTGCATAAACCGGCACTTTGCAACGAGCTCCAACAAAGGGATATTAATCTCTACCTTTTTGAACACTTCACGAAGCTCATTCGTCAATGTCTTCTTCTTGCTCCTCCTCTCGTCGGGGTGATCTTCATCGCTTGGTGTACATGCACATCATCATCAAGAGCTCCCTGAGGTGCTCATGTGTTCTTGGTGGGTCCATACCATCATAGCCTCACCACCAAGGTTAGAAACCATGACATTCTCGTACGCCTAGGAGTCTCCTCACTCAATCGCTCCTTCTTGTGTCTTCACTCCGCCATAAGAGGTTACATCATTCTCAAAGGACAAGTAACCAAATCCTTTGTCAAGCACCACTCCTCCATTCTCCTCACAAGTCTTCTCCTCCTTCAATCCATAATCGCAAGGAGTACATTTTCTTCCTCCTTGGCCCCATCCTCCATGCAATGCATATGATCAAAGTTCTCATGAATAGGAATGAAAGGAGAAGGGGTGAAAACATTTGATATTAGGGGAGTAGGAGTATAAGTAGCATGAGAGATACGGAATGAGAAGTGAAGATAGCATTGCATTGCTCCTTGGTCTTGAACTTAGGGTTTTGCTCCACATTAAGGCAAGGTACCTCTTGGCCTCTCACTAATCTCCTTGGCCATTTGGCCCATTTGCAACTCAATCTTTGACAAGCCTTGTTGCAAGATGTTTTTCCCTTGTTCAAGAGCCGAGATCGCTTCATTGTTCTTCACTTGGCCTTGCACAAGGGTGGCGATCATGTCCTTCATCGACGGCTCCACGGACTCTTGAGCTTCGAGAGCTACGTGGGGCAGCAAAATATGAAGAGACACCTTGATGGTAGGTGTTTCCTCCTTGAGTAGAGAACTCGGGAGGTGCTCCAAAAGTTGAGCTCCTATGTCCTCCATATGTGCCACTCCTCGATACTTATCTCCTCCTTGGTAAGTGTTATACCCTTGAGACCTCTCTTGATACCTTTGAGCATTGTTTCCAAAAGGTTTTGGTTGGTATCCTTGAGTGCTCCCTTGCTCATTCCGAGGTGCAAAGTTGTTGTAAGGTTTTGAAGGCGCTTGATAAGAACCTTGTGAATAGGAACTCACTTGGTTCACTTGTTGTCTCTCTTCCTTCTCTTCCTCAACCATGTAAGCACACTCCTCCGCTCGATGGCCAAGAGAGCCACATAAAGCAAGGTGGTGACGAGATAACACTATTGACTTGTCGAGAGGGAGGCTTGGATTGTGCTTGCATGAGCATGTCTATCTTCTTGTTGAGAGCCGCTTCCAACCTATCAAATTGGGTTCTCATCATGTCATCCCCCAATGATTCACTTGAGACATTGTGAACTCTTGTTACTTGAGGTGCCGTTGTGTGGGAGGAAGTCTTCTTGACCCAAAGTCATCCCATAGCTCGGAATTTGTGGCTAGGTCCTCAAATGTGTCCCAAGCCTCATCGGGAGACATACCGGCTATCGTGCATCCCCGAAAAGTATCAACTCTTTGTCGTTGCCGGAAGACAACCCTCGGTAGAACACATCAACTAGAAACCATTGTTCCAAGCCATAGTGTGGGCAACTCATCACCAAATCCTTGAATCTTTCCCAAGTCTCATGAAAGCATCGCCCGATTGGTGCTTGAAGTTGACAATAGAATCCCTAACCTTGGTGGCCTTGCTAGGTGGGAAGAACTTTGAAAGGAAAGCTTCTTGCAACTCAAACCGTAGTGAATGGACCTTGGTGGAAGCTTGAGTAACCACTTCCTAGCTCCATCCTTCAATGTGAAAGGGAATAGGCGAAGTTTGAATCCATCCTCGGGTAGTCCATGTAATTGAACGGTAGTACGTGCTTGTTCGAATTCCATGAGATGATCATACGTGCTTTCATCCTTCAAGCGTGGAAAGTAGGCATAATACTCAAGGTGGAAGACTTGATTTCATAATGAGTGTTGCACGGTGGTAGCGTGATGCAAGAGGGGTGATCCACCACGAGGAAGAGTGTACTCCCTCACGCGTCTCACGGGGAGGTGGATTGTTGTTGTTGAGTGGATCCGGTGGTGGATTTGGTTCTCCCATTGTTACTTGGGGAATCGGCTCCTCCAAAGGTGCTTGGTGGCGCTCAAATGTAGGTGGTGCACTCTCACAAACAATCGGTATACGTCTCACAATCGGTCTACGTCTCACTCTTGGCCTTCCTCTTGTGTTCTCACTTAAAATCTTTCCGCTTCTAAGTTGTATGCGTGTGTGAGAGGTTGAAGCAAGGTTCATATACCTTGAAAACACAATAATCAATGATTAGATACCACAATTGAAGTAAGGAATATAAGTATAAGAGGTGAAAACAAGTAATGATATCAAAGAGTGAAAGAAACAAAGCAAAGGAACAAAACTGCTCCCCGTCGACCGTTCGACAGATGGTCGTCGACCGTTCGACAGATGGTCGTCGACCGTTCGACAGATGGTCGTCGACCGTTCGACAGATGGTCGTCGACCGGTCGACACACGTCCAGGGAATTTTCGTCGAAGGGTCGAGAAACAGGGTCGACCGTTCGACACGTGCCCTGAAACTATATTTTTTGTGTTTTTCTCCTTTTATACCTAAACAAATAAGGTCTAAAAAGGTGCAAGGGAACCCAAACAACAATAAACAAGCAACCTAAGACACAATTAAGCCAACGAAAGCACGAATTCAATATACACAAGTTCAAAAACACACTTAATGCAAGAAACTAAATGAAAGTAAACTAGATGGTTATCAAATTAGGCAATGAAATACCACAATATGAACAAACACAACAAGGAAATATGCAAACAAAAGTAAAAGAAAGCTAAAGTCTCAACCAAAACAACCAAGAAATCAACGATTAAACCTAGATCCCCGGCAGCGGCACCATTTGACGAACCGTCAAAGTATGGGTAAGTAAATTGTGAAGGGGGATTGTCGTTCCAACGAGGATCGATGGGCTCCTTAATCCCTTGGTGGTTTGTGTGTGATGAGTGCTCTAGCTATGATGAAATAGATGAGAAATGGAAAGAGTGCGTGAATATGTGTATGGACAATGTGTGAAGTGTGAGTGTAGTGAGTTTGGTTTTGTAAAGAGATGGTGAAATGCAAGACAACGAACAAGTAAACTACGCAAGCAAAGAAGATTAAAGTGTGTGCACAATAAGGAAAGTGTTGGGGTTTTCGGGTTAGCCTAAGTCCAAATGAGATGCTTAACGAACCAATTTAGTATTCGTACTTGTGCGATGATTGAATCGAAGTTTCGTATCTTAGCCGTATTTATGGGTCTAAGACCATCTTTTCTTATGTATTCATCGTGCCATGTTATGGGTCACTAGAACTCTCCCAATGTGGCTTGGGAGGCGAAGGGCACAAAGACTTAGAAGCTCAAACAAGGAGGCCTCATCACATCTACTATCAATTGCCTGAGAGGGTTAGGAGTCACCCCAACAAACTCAATCAAAGTAGGTTATACACGTACTCGAAAAAGTGACTAATTTCCCTAAACATGCATTCAACACAAATGAAGTGGGTAATAGACATATCCATTCATCACAAAGCATCCATACATAATTAGTTCATCATTACATCACAATGGACTAGGGCACACAACCCTAGTCCCCAACAAGGTAACTACTCGGATCCATCAAGGATGCATCATCACAAAACAATAGTAAGCTAAAATCATGAATACAAGAGAGAGAGAAGGGTGAGAAATGCTCAATCAATGGTGTATCCTTCTTCTTCTGAGTGTAGATGGCGTCCCGATGTCGGTGAGGATCCCAAGCGCCCAAATGGTGGTAGAAGTGGCGGAGGCGGCGGAGACGAGCCGAAGCGACGGATTCCGTCGATCGTCGACCGTTCGACGGTAGTCGTCGACCGGTCGATGGTCGTGCGAGGGGGCAGTGAAAGGGAGAAATGGAGAGAAGGAAAGGGGAAGGGAAGTGAGGTCGATTTGGGTCCGAATGAGAGGGTTGAAGATGGCCTAATGAGGCAAAAACTAAACTATATATAGGCGAGGAAGGGAAGAATGAAAGGCTAGGATTGCTTAGGGTTAAATCCAATGGCTAAGGAGATTAAATGAAGGGTAATGAGGTAAAATCTTATGGGAGGCAAAAGGAAGGAATAAGGCTAGGGTGACCTCACCATATCTAACATACTCCATGATGCTTTGGAAGCTTCTGATGAGTCACAAGTTGACCTTGACTTGGACTTTGACTTTGACCTTCGGAGTTGACCATAGTTGACTTTTCGGTTTTTGGTCAATCTTCCGAATTCTCTTGTGCTTCATTCTCGGGACTCGGCATTTGACTCTTTGATGCTCCAAAGTCGGGGTTGACCACGAGTTGACTTTTCGGTCCTCGGGTTGACTTTTCGTCCTTTTGCGGAAATCCACTAAAAGCTCCAAAACGCGTCATTTTGCTCCCGATATCCATCCGATGCTCGATTTAGGGTGACCTGTGGGATCCACCTTAAGGGTGACCTCGTGGGATCCACCTTAAGGGTGACCCCTGTGGAATCCGGGGTGACCTGTGGGATCCACCTTAAGGGAAAATCATACCAAAAAAATTCGGCACAACCTCCCCTAAAAATGGACTACCCAAGAACCTGTAAACACAAAATTCACACTTCTAAAATCCAACATAGCCAACCAAACACCTGAGCCTACTTGCTCACCATAATCACAATCATCCACCACCGCAAAATAATCAAATTGTCTCATACTCGAAAGTTTATAATCTCAATAATCCAATACATCTATATTGGAAATCAGAGCATTCTAAAGACACCACAGGATTATCCAATAAACAAGATTAAATAAGATAACTACCAAAAGAAAGAAAGGGAAGCGGTGGTATACGATTGCCTCAACTCCAACTTGTGGCTCGACCTCGAATAATCTGCAATCTGGGCGATTTAAAACCAAAGGGCCCAGGGGAAAACATTTGAAAACGAAAACGTTAGCGTGAGTGGACATAAAATAATTATCAAGGGAAAAACCTCGTAAATATAATATCGAAGTAAATATTTATGCTTTCCCACTTTATTCTTTGAAAACAGCTATGCATGCAATACCCGAAATACTCAAAGTGGAAAGTTAAGAAAACGAATATGTAAGACACGAACCAATCTCATTGGTTCGGATATAATCTGAAAGCAGGGGAAGGTATGTCACTCTAATGATGGGTCTCTCAAGCTAATGTCGGAGCCTCCCAAGCTCAAGCCTCACACGATAAGCTCAACTCAACTCTCCGAGGGTGAGGAGGAGCGCAATGCTCGACTCCACTAGATCACCCAAAATGATAAAAGGCCTCTCAAGCTCTAGTAGCGTCCCACGCTAATCACAAATCCAATAGATCACCCTGAATAATAATGAGCCTCCCAGGCTAGCAGTAGCGTCCCACGCTAATCTCAAATCCACTAAATCACCATGAATAACAATAAGCCTCCCAGGCTAGGGTCGGAGCCTCCCAGGCTCTAGTAGCGTCCCACGCTAAACTCAACTCAATCGCCCCGTGGAAAAAGTGCGATGCTCGTCGCCTCAGGAGGAGCGCAATGCTCAACTCCACAGGAGGAGCGCGATGCTCGACTCGGCATATCCAACGGAGGGAGGAGATATATAAAGGCTAGCTAGCAATGATAATAGACGACCCCCATGGTGAAGATAAGATCACATACTAAACCAAGTATAAACTCTCTCATAATCTCGTTCAATAACTTCCAAGATGGTACAGTTCCCAACTGTACATATGGGATATAAGATCCTCCAGCAATACAAATCCTCAAATCTTCTCGCGTATCAAATCATCAAGTTCCCGTAAATCATTATCGTCCAAGTCTCGAGCCGATGACTAGAGAATCGAGATATTTACGCATAAAGAGTAAAACTATAAAAAGAGAATTCAAAACACGAGAATCTAAATTCGTGCTCGAGACTAATAATCTTACTAGAGGTGATACGCAATAATTTAATACGAGGAAAATATATGTATTTCAAAAATATAGAATTGCATGCATAAAATTTTAAAACAAAAGTCCACTCACAGATTTTTGCCAAACCCTCAAGCATAGCACAATTCTCCTCGGTCGACAATTCACTGGTCATCCTGGACAAAACGGATTATACTAAACGATTAATTCAATGACCGAGCTAACAATTAGAAAATCCACCAATTAATTCAATTAAGGTTTCCATCGGGAATCTCGTTTCCCTAAACCCAACGACAAACTCCGAAATCCAAACTCCATACAATTATCCTTCAACATATTTAATTATCCAATATACTCGGCGACACATCCAACGGTCGGATTGTCGCGATTCAATAAATCAACCAACCTTTAATTATTATCCAACTCAAAACCCATAATTATACTTTCATTAACCAATTCGTCAAATCTCTATAATCCAACCGTCCAATATCCTCCAAATAATTATCTTAACATGCCAACCAAAATTGGTGGCCATCCAACGGTTACACAATACTCTACAACGTAATCCTTTTGATAATTAGCCGACATTTAATCCGATAAATCCTTAAACTTGATAATTTCCTTTAATTTTCATTCTAACATGTTCACAATCACAAATGTAGGCTGACAGACCAAAAAAAGCCCCTTGAACGGAGGTCAGACGCGCCGCCACGCGCCGCCCAAAGTGGCCGCGCGTGAGCCCCACGCGCCGCCAGTTCCAACCATCTTCGATGGTCACCAAATTTTACCACAATGTTCCCAACAATGTAAGGATCAGTTTTTATACCTGAGACCAAACCCAATTCTGGCCGGAAGGGATCGGAATTGGCCTTGAAAGCTGGCAGCCCATCGTGTTCATGCTCTCGATTCGCCGCCGTCCGGTGGAGTTAGGCCACAAAACCGGTGGCGCCGTGCTCGTGAGGAGGAGGGCTACAAAGCCCAGTGGTTGGTCTCGGCCAAAATGGCCGGAATCGGCGCCGGCAAAGGTGATGGTCTTTGCCGAATATTGCGATTTCTGGGTGATTTTCGACTTGGGATTTCTCCTCACATACTATGATTCGATCTACATGGTGGGTATAGGATTGTAGGTGGAAGATTCGTGTACATTTTGGGACCAATTTTAGATCATGGGGTGGCCGGAATAGTAAGATATTGACCGGCAAAGGTGAGCCAGCGAAACTGACGAAGAGAGAGAGTAAGCGCACGGGGGAGAGGAGAGAGAAACGGGTTTCCCGAAATGGAAACCCTAGACTCCAAAATAGCTATTTATAGTAACTTTTTCCCAAACTTCCGTAGGTCATAACTTTTCCATATGAACTCCGATTTACGTGTACTTCATGTCTACGAACTCGGTTTGATGTACCCTACAACTTCCATGAAGAAAGTTTAGCCAAATTTTGAACGGAACAAAAAGTCAACTTTGAACCCCTTTACAGTACGTCCTAAACTTTGAAAATTATAATTTCTGCCAAATCATCGATAAACTAACTTGTATTATGGGAAGCTTGGTTCGCGATGTGTCAGGGTTAGGAGTCACCCCAACAAACTCAATCAAAGTAGGTTATACACATGCTCAAAGAAGTGACTAATTTCCCTAAACATGCATTCAACACAAATTGAAGTGGGTAATAGACATATCCATTCATCACAAAGCATCCATACATAATTAGTTCATCATTACATCACAATGGACTAGGGCACACAACCCTAGTCCCCAACAAGGTAACTACTCAGTATCCATCAAGGGATGCATCATCATAAAACAGTAGCAAGCTAAAATCATGAATACAAGAGAGAGAAGGGGTGAGAAATGCTCAATCAATGGTGTATCCTTCTTCTTCTTGAGTGTAGATGGCGTCCCTGATGTCTGGTGAGGATCCCAAGCTGCCCAAATGGTGGTAGAAGTGGCGGAGGCGGCGGAGACGAGCTGAAGCGACGGATTCCGTCGACTGTCGACCGTTCGACGGGTAGTCGTCGACCGGTCGATGGTCGTGCGAGGCCGAAGTGAAAGGGAGAAATGGAGAGAAGGAAAGGGGAAGGGAAGTGAGGTCGATTTAGGTCTGAATGGGAGGGTTGAAGATGGCCTAATGAGGCAAAAACTAAACTATATATAGGCAAGAGGAAGGGAAGAATGAAAGGCTAGGATTCTTTAGGGTTAAATCCAATGGCTAAGGAGATTAAATGAAGGGTAATGAGGTAAAATCTTATGGGAGACAAAAGGAAGGAATAAGCTAGGGTGACCTCACCATATCTAACATACTCCATGATGCTTTGGAAGCTTCTTGATGAGTCACAAGGTTGACCTTGACTTGGACTTTGACTTTGACCTTCGGAGTTGACCATAGTTGACTTTTCGGTTTCTTGGTCAATCTTCCGGAATTCTCTTGTGCTTCATTCTCGGGACTCAGCATTTGACTCTTTGATGCTCCAAAGTCGGGGTTGACCACGAGTTGACTTTTTGGTCCTCGGGTTGACTTTTCGTCCTTTTGCCGGAAATCCACTAAAAGCTCCAAAACGCGTCATTTTGCTCCCGATATCCATCCGATGCTCGATTTACCTACAAGTGTGCAAACAAGGATTAGAGACTAACAAATGGCGATTGGACAAGCACAATAATGATGATTAGAGGCCTAATTTGTATGCAAATCACATACAAATCAGTAGGAGAATAAGAGTTGATTTGTCTTGCAAACATGTGAAACATTTTTCATTTCGAGTCCATTCCCTTCCATTTACCATTCATCCTTTTGTCCCTGTTTCACCTAAAAAGTCCTTATGATCTGATGATTTGTAGATTAATTGTAGAGAGTTGGTTAATGAGCAAGCATATGGGAACACTACTTGTGTAATTGTTTTGAGAGTAAACACTTAACCCTAAACACTGAGCGGAAATATTTAGTGAATCTTGTGAGGTTTTAGTGGTTAATGTTGTTCATATGTGCCTATTTGATTGCATGACATTAATTGTATACTTGGTTTTCACACACTTCACCCGAGCATAAATGAGATGTGTATATTAAATGCTTAGCAAATTCTTTAACCTTGGTATATAATTTGGGAGCTTCTCTAGTGAGGACCTCTTAAATGAGGACCATTTGAGGACTTTTTGATTAATGGTTGTGATATCTATTTTTCGATCACATCTCGAGAAATCAACCGTTCAATGGTAAGATATTCATGAGTAGATCACTTCTACAAATTTTCAACAAAATTTGAAATCGTTAAGGTACCAAACTAGACCAAATAAATGAACGAACCAAATCTGTCAATTTTGAACCATTCATATTCATAAATGGTAAATCACAATTATAGATGATCTAACGATTTTAGATTTCATTGAAAATTTATAGAAGTGATCTACTCATAAATATCTAAATATTGAACGGTTGATTTGTCAAAATGTAATAAAAAAGTATGTCTACTAGAAAAGTCCTCAAGTGGTCCTTATTTAAGAGGTCCTCACTAGAGAACTTCCCATATAATTTTTATTCTCTTGATTATAATTTTTTCGAACTCGCTGAGGATTATGGTTGGAAAGAACCGTCTGTTTTGTGTTTCCCTTTCTGTTTTGTGTTGTTTTGTTCTGTGTTTGCTAGAGGACTAGCAATAGTTCAAGTGTAGGGGTGTGATGTGAACGTAAAATACGTTCACAAAGTGCCTTTAATTACTGGATTTTGCTATTCCGAAAGCTTAATTGTCTGTTTAATGTTTGTTTTCGTGTTTTCAGGGAAAATACCAGGAAAATGTTAATCTGCACAGAATAGGTGCATTTTGGAGGTTTTCAGCGTAAATCGGAAAGTCAACCGTGACTTTCCTTTGTGGAATAAAATATTGTACGAAGATTTCGGGAACCGTTCCGAATCCCGACAATTGTCGGCGAACCACCACATCAGGCGGCGCAACCACCACACGCGGTGGCGATACACATTTTACATCTCCATTATATTTTCCCTTGTTTATTTTATAATTTAATTATTTCATTTAATTTCTTTTGTTATTTTATTTTGTTTTATAATTATTTATTTTAATTATTTTCTTTTATTTCTTTTTCTTTTGGTTGTTGCAGGTACCACGTTTCTCTTCTCCACTTCACCAACCAGCCATGTTACCACCGATCTCTATTCCTTGGAATCTCTGAGTGCTCCACCAAGCCACCCATCCTTGCTGTTCTTCCATTCATCCATCAATTCAGCTCCTCACATGGCCTCAATCCCATCTGCAGCATCTCCATTTCCTTGCCTATTTAAGCCAACGTCCATTATGCAATTCCACACCAATTCACCATCACAAAGCCATTGTGCTTCACCACTGCAATTCAATGCATATTCCAAGGCTGTACCTCCTCCTCTGCCCCTCTCTTTGCCTCTGTGATTCACAATTCCTGCAAACAGCAATTATATTGTTTCTATCTAATTATGTTTCTTTTCTTTTGCAGATTTGGAGACCCACTGCAGCAGCACCGGCAACATCAATTTCCCTCTCTGCCTCACTGAAGCTACTGCCGTGCTCATTCTGACCGCCGCATCACCACAGCCGCGCCGCCGGTTTCCCAAGCACCACTGCTCTCTCATCACCGCCGGAAACCCATGCTCGTTCCAGCTTCTCGCCGACGTCGCCATTCCGCTGCTGCGTCTTCTCCGTCCACCGTGAATCCCAAATACCGGCACCGTTAATTTCACCGTTGCCCAGCCCATCGTCGATCCATGGTGAGCCCAGCCCCACCGCTGTTTCCAAACAGCGGCGCCTCCCTTGCTGCTAAGCTGCCCAGGCCCGCGCCTGCCCTCTGCCATCGACGCCGCCTTGCTTTCTCTGCCCAGATTCCGTCACCGTCGATGCCATCCAACCGCCGTAGTCCTCTGCGCCTCTCTATCTTGCTGATGTACAGAAGAGAAGAAAAGAAAGAATTCAAGAGAGAGACCAGAAATGAAATGGGAATAGCACGGGCTGTTTTAGAATAGAAGAATGAAAGAGTTGACTTTTCAACTCTAATGAAGGAAGACCGGGTCAACAGTCAAAGCCACTTGAGATTGGGCCGGCCAAGAAGAAAATAGGAAATTAATTGGGCCCAAGCCCAATTACTCAAGCCCAAGCCCAATTGCTCACTACACCCGCCACATCCAAATATTACGATCTAATAGCTGAGTCTGCCACCTTCGCCTGCCAGACAGTGTCCATTTTCATGGACACAACAGTAACATTTTTCCCAAACTCGTTTATTTATTATAATTTATTTTTGTTTAATTAACTATTCGTGAATAATTTTGGGAAATGTTATTGTTTGTTTATTTTCTATTTTGTGTAATAATTGTTGGATTGATTCTTCTAGCAGCTTATGTGAATTTTGTTTGTTTGGTTTTATCTTTAATGTTGAAACTAAATAATAAGGATCGCGGATAGACGAGCGTTGGCTAGGTCGCGCACTTGAATTAACAACTCTTCTTCTATGCGTTAGACATGTTTAGATTAATCACCGTTGCATGTTTAATTGTTTAATCTAGATGAGCGTTCACTAGGTTGATTTTCATGGGAGAAGTTTATTTGGAGAATGATAACCTGCGTAGGCATTCTACATGTGTTAGTTTCGGATTCATTGCTAGGGAGTTAGTTAATCTTCAAAACAATATTTGTGTGTGTTTTTCTTGTTTTCAAAAATAATAAAAATCCAAAAATATTTTCTTTTATTGTTTTCAAAAATCTCAAAAACCCCCAAAAATACTTTTGTATATAATGTATATTTTTGTAAATAGAAACAATATTGTATAGTTTATTTAATTTTGTATATATATATATTCTTTATTCTTTATACTTGTTAATAATAATTCTTTATTTAATTTAATTTTTCGTGACATTAAAAAGTAAATATAACAATCTTCTGTGGGAAAAACCTTTATTTCCCATTATACTTTACAACGACAATTGTTAGGAATTTAGGTAATAATTAATGACGTAGGTAAAAATCTTCAGATCATTCAACTTAACTTAATATTAGGATTCTATGTTAATTACATTTTATCCTATGTGTTTGCAATGAGCATGATGAGTTTATGTCAATGGACTGAGTTTGTTTGAATCTTGATTCTTGAATCTCTATGCCTATGAAGTTTGTTTGAGACCCTAACAAGGCTTGGATGCATAGACTAGGAGTATTTGTGACCCTAATAAGGCACAAAATTGGCCTAGAAGAATCAATCGTAGAACCATAATATGGCTAGGATAGGGGTTTGATCCTTAGTGAATTCATTGTTGCATGTTCTTGAGACTTGTCATACATTTGATTGGGGTAGAGTGAACCCGAAACCCCAATCGTTTCCATCCATTTGATCACACAGCAATCACACTTTTGTTAGGCTTGTCACCTCAACAACACACAAAGCTATCAATACATTCATTTGTGTTCTTGTTACCACAATTTCATCTAGATTAGATTGGTTACTTAGCTACTGTCCTTGTCACTTCAAGTCACTATTCTGGTTGCAAGTCACTCAAGAGTGACACACTGTGAACACTACACTTGCATGTTGCACATACTTCACATCTAAGTAAATAATCCATCTCTAATCACACCACTTCTAGTGCATTGTATACCTTGTTTTCATTTGTTCACCAAGTAGGGATCTTGGGCCTTCCAATCCCTTGGGTACGACAACCCCTGGTCACAATTTATCATCCACTACACTTTGACGGTGATACTCACAAACAACCCCTCCGGTATCATCGAGTCAACAGTCCCAAAGGATAACTCTAAACGATAACTCTCGGGGGTAGTTATACCTCGTAACTGCCAAACATAATGACAAGTTTGAAATTAGTCTCCGAGAACTGCGCGCGTGATCTCCTTAATTCAATGCATGAAGACCAAATGTTTGAAAAGCGATCCTATAATTATGACCGTATTGAAGAGACTCAACCAAATTTGGAAAACCGTTGGCCCTATTCAGCCTATAAATAGACTGCCTTAAACAATGATAGACACGAACGCAAAACTCAAACAAAATGTTTCAGAAAACACTCTGCTTTCTTCTGGCCTTTCTTCTGGCCTTGAAAGTCTTACCTCTCTGGCCACAATGCTCAGAAAAACTGAGTTATACAACCAAACCTCATGCCTAGGTTGAGTTATACAACGAAACCTCAGGCGAAGAACCTATCTTTCCCCTCCGACCGCCAGACTGAGTGCTCCCTCCTTCAAAGAAGCACTCTTTCCTGGTAGGAAAAAGGGAAAGATGGGAACAGCAAAAATCTCCTGGTTCGCCAGGAGGTTGCCTCGTTGGCCTTGTCTGCAAGGGTAGGTCAATCGCGACCAAATGCGCAGGTTACCAGGCAGGATTTCATTTTCTTCAGGATCTCTTGAAAAGAAAAGAGAATGTGGAGTATCCGCCTTAATAACCGCACGATTTGCCGGCCCAGACGCCCAACAATTTAGGTTTCATGGTATCAGAGCCACTTACTGGCTCTTGTATGTATTTATGAATATCTGTAATTGCCCTTGGCCGCAAAGCCAATCATGAATAAAGATAGTTATTCCAATAAACACTGTCTGTTTATTTATTGCGAATGTGTGTCTTACAGCGAATAGCCTCAAAAATAGGCCTGAACGAATAAGCTATCAACCACTGAATGGTCAACAAAAGAAAATGAAGAATGTCGAAAGAGTCGAAAAAGTGTGATTTTGCTAATTTGTCAAAGATTATTCGACAGGGTATATTAGTGTTGCCCCCTAGGTCGACTAAGTGCAGCGAATAGATGAGAAACCACAAAAAAAACTGGTTTAGAAGACTGCAAACTTAGGAGAACTAAGTATTGCCCCCCTGTCCGGGTGTAGGTGGTGGCGGATCGTCGAATTCCCACACACTGGGATAATATTTCTTAAGATAACGCCCATTGATGGGGTTAAGGTGAGGTTCGCCGTCAAGAAAACGCAAATGGTAAGCACCCTTTCCGAGAATCTTATCGATGATAAAGGGTCCTTCCCATATGGGAGACCACTTGCCTCTGTCACGGCTTTTCTCTCTGAAAGGCAATATAGCCTTCCAGACTAGTTCGCCTTCTTTGAAGCTGAGTCCACGTGTTCGCTTGTGATAAACTGGAAACTTGCTTCTTCTTGATGACCAGGTTATCCAAAGCGGCTAATCGGCTCTCACTGAGATCTTCATGCTCTTGCCACATAGCTTGAACATAATCCTCTCCTATCAACTGGTGTTGTTCCTGAACTCGCAGCGAACGAACATTGATTTCAAGGGGTAGAACTGCATCATGTCCAAACATGAGGGCATATGGAGTAGTTCCTGTAGTAGAACGCTTAGACGTTCTATAAGCCCAAAGTGTATTGTCTAACTCATTATGCCAATCCCTGGCATTGTCCGCCAGCATGCGCTTGATAATATCGATAATAATCTTGTTACTGGCTTCGGCTTGGCCATTAGACTGAGCATAATAGGGTGTAGAGTGTAAAAAGTGAATGCCAAAGTCAGTCATCAATTGGTTTACCTCAGAAGCCATAAAAGATGCCCCCCTGTCCGCTACTAAACACTCAGGGATACCAAAACGACATATGATATTGCAAAAGATAAAGCAGCGAACAGTAAGTGCAGATGCTTCTTTTAACGCCTCAGCCTCTACCCATTTAGTGAAGAAATCAGTAGCCACGATAATGAATTTGTGCTGAGTGGATGATTGAGGATGGATAAGACCAATAAGATTCAAAGCCCAACCTCTTGCAGGCCATGGCTTAATGATAGGCTGCATAGGTATGGCCGGAATATGGCGAACTGGACCATGAGCTTGGCAATCGAGACAACCCTTAGCGAAACTAATGCAATCCTTGAGAATGGTAGGCCAATAAAAGCCATAGCGGCGAATGAGCCAACGCATCTTAGGACCTGCTTGGTGACTACCACAGATGCCAAGATGAACTTCACGCATTATTCTCTTAGCCTCTCTGCCATAAATACACCGGAAATCCATGCCGTCTTCTCCACATCGTAAAAGTTCACCACCCTTCAACACGTAATTGAGAGCAAGAAAACGGACCGTGCGGTCGACAGGAGCACTAGGATCGTCCAAGTAGTCGATAATAGGCTGCCTCCAGTCTATATCAATGGCATCGAGGGTGGCCACAAACCAATCGTCATTGTATTCGCGTCTGGCCATAAAGGAAGGTAACGTGCACCTTTCCACTTTAAGAATGCGTTCGCGAACGCCATCAGCAAAGCTAATACCTGTAGCAAGCTGTGCCAACTCGTTCGCTGCATGATTTTGCTCTCGGGGAATATGCTCCAATGATATCTCATGAAACTGATCTAACAACTCCAAGGCTCTGTTAAGAAAAGGCACCAAGGTAAAACTAATACATTTGAACTTACCTCGAAGCTGGTTAATCACGCGTAGCGAATCCCCCATAATTTCGACTTCATGGATCCCCATTTCAAGAAGAATCTCTAAGCAGATAATAATTGCTTCATACTCAGCTTGATTGTTAGTATAATGCCACTCAAGCTGGAAAGAATAAGCAAAGTAAGCCCCTTCTGGGCTCTGCAACGTGATACCTGCTCTAGACAACTTATCGGTACGCGAACCATCGAAATATAACACCCATGAAGGTAACAAAATAGCTGCAATATCCAGATCGCGAATTACGTGGTCCTCAGGAACAGGATGATGTAAGAGGAAGTCTGAAACCGCCTGGCTAGTCTGTGCCTTCAAAGGCACGTATTGTAAAGAGAATTCAGATAACGCCAAAATCCATTTACCAATTCGACCCCTTAAGATAGGTCGAGTGAGCATATACTTCACCAGATCGGTTTGAGCCATTACCCTCGTAGTAAAGGATAACATGTAATGGCGTAGCTTGCAACCAACAAAGTAAAGAGCGAGACACAACTTTTCGATAGGAGAATACCTGGTTTCTGTGTCCAGTAACGTCCTGCTCAAGTAATAAATGGCATGCTCAACTGTTTTGCCATCTTCCTTATCTTCATCTTGAGCAAGGAGACCAGCAATAGATGTTTCAGAAGCTGATATATATAGCCTTAAAGGAACCCCTGGTTTTGGAGGAACCAAAACTGGCGGGTTTGCTAGGTATTCCTTAATTCTGTCAAAAGCCTCTTGATGCATAGGCTCCCAAACAAAATCCTTTTCCCTCCTGAAGCTTGAGCAACGGCGAGAAGGGTGTGATCTTTCCAGCAGAATTAGAGATGAATCGCCGTAGAAAGTTTATCTTCCCCAACAGACTTTGGAGCTCCTTTTTGTTCCTTGGAGCTGGAGCGTCAATCACTGCCTTGGCCTTACCTCCAGGCACTTCGATTCCTCTCTGATGCACCAGAAAACCGAGAAAGTCTCCAGCTTGAACCCCAAACACACATTTGGCTGGGTTCATCTTTAACTTGTGAATACGCATCCGCTCAAAGACTTTGCGAAGATCAATTAGGTGATCATCTTTGAGCTTTGACTTGACTACCACATCATCAATATAAACCTCTAATATCTTCCCCAAAATATCATGGAAGATTAGGTTCATGGCTCGCTGGTACGTGGCTACTGCATTTTTAAGGCCAAATGGCAGGACAACGTATTCGAATGCGCCTGCAAACCCAGGGCATCTAAATGCTGTCTTGTGTCGATCTTCTTCAGCTACTGGAATTTGATGATATCCAGCGGTGCCGTCCATAAAGGAAAGCATCTCATGCCTTGCCACTGCGTCTACCAACATATCCGCTACCGGCATGGGGTAGACATCCTTTGGAGTAGCCATATTGAGATCTCTATAATCCACACAGACGCGCATCTTGTCATTCTTCTTGCGAACGGGCACTATGTTAGAGAGCCACTCATTGTACTTGGCTACTCTAATAATAACTGATATGTGCATCTTTTCCACTTCTTCTTTGACCGAAACCACTGTGTCCGCATTCATTCGCCGATGTGCTTGCTGGACTGGTTTCTTGTCAGGTAAGTTAGGTAAACGGTGACACACCAAATCAGGTGAGAGACCTGGCATGTCTTCGTACTTTTCAGCAAAGCAATCCTTGAACTCAAGTAACAAATCAATGAGCCCCTTCCTTTGATTAGGCTCTAGATATGTACTAATAGCCACTTCCATTGGCTCTGCATCAGTTCCAACATTGACCTTTTCGATAGGATCTTTGACTTTAGGAGGCGTATCATCTAGAGCAGCAGGTGCTAACTATATTACTTCTTCCTCCTCCTCGATTGGCTGGTCAAAAACATCTTTTTTAACGTACTCAATAGTACCAACTCTATCATAGGCTTCTGCTTCAACCAAATACGTCTGTAATCTTTCGTACAAGGACAAGCAGGACTGTACCTCTTCTTCAGATGGTTGTACTATCATTGGGAACGTTGTGGTTATGGCACAACATAGGAAGGTCGTGAACTATCAGAACGAGTTTGAACCATTCCCCATTGTGCTAAATCTGAGGCCGTCACCCCGAAAGGGCGGCCCTTGGCGTCAATGCCCTGTACTGCAAGAGGGCGCATATCCCCGTTGTAGTAACTGGCATCTATTGAATTGGCAGAGACTGAGAAAGGCCGAGGATCCGCCTTGAACAACTCAACTTCGTCGGTTACTGAATTCCAGAGAAGCAACTCTTGATGCATGGATGAAGGAACACAATAGCTCCTGTGAATCCAATCTCTGCCGAGAATACCACTATATGGTGCTGTGCATTCGACCACGAAGAATGCATGAACTGTATCCGCTGGTCCAAGTTTTACCTTCAAAAATAACAAACCCAAGGTTTGCGTAGTGGTGCCGGCGAAGTTCTTTACTGACAATGTCGTCTGTTGGATAGTACACTTCTTGATTCCTAAGACAGTCATCGTGCGGACTGTGATGACATTAACTGCTGCTCCTGAATCAACCATCATCTTGTTGATGTCCTTATCCTCCACAGCTACTGTAGCGTACAATGGTCTCAAGTGCAAAGACATTGCCAAATTTGGCTTGGAGAACATCATGAATAACTTCTTCAAGGCAGAGTCAACCTCGATCTGAAGAGTTGTTTCTTCTTCCTTGGCAACGAGCTGGGACTGATCATCCCCTTCTACTTCCAATGCTTGGCATGTATCAACTGAAGTTGGCAAAGTATACTTGGCGGACAGGACATAAACCATATCGCATGCCACTGCATCTGAATTGTCCTTGTCTGATCCATCCACACTGCCCCCCTCATCTAAATCATCTTCCAACTCAAGGTCAAGGCCTGGTTCATCTTCAGGAACATCATTGTCAACATCCGCTACCATCTGTTGCCTGACCAAAGCCACATCAAAAACATCTTGAAGTTCTGGAGATTGAACTAAGGGAACCTCAGGAACAGGTTCGCATGTAGTGACTACTGGCTCTGCTGAAGGATGTACAAATGATTCATTCGCTAGAGCCCTAGCAATCTCAGACCTCACTATCTTTGGCTTCCATTGAAGTTTTGCCGCTGGTTTGGCCACAGAGACTGATGATCGCTTGAACTCTGGTCTGTTAACACTTAAAGCCTCCTTTGGTTTGGCTGGTGTTAAGCTTACTGCCGTGGCTGGGGCAGCCTCTATTCTTCTGAATCTCTGCACAGAAAAAGCATCTAAACGATCAGAACTTACATCAATGTTCTTACCTGAAGACGTAGAATTCTGAGCCGCCATTCTTTCGAACACGCTCACTCTAGGTGGCGCTGGTTCTGTCTGTGCATTGAACTTCCCAAGGGTGATAATGGGATTCGCGGTTAGCCGTTGTACTGTCCTCTGCAACTGACCAGGTGTCTTATCTAGCTGTTCTGGTCTAACTAAACCCTGGTCTAGGGCATCTAAAGTACGCTGAGCTCGACCAAACCGCCTCTGATAATTCCTTCTCCTGGTAGGAGTCATCTCGATAGCCTTACCTCTTTCCTGGATATACCACTTCTCCTCTTTGATAAAGGATTTTGAGGCAGGTGGAATGTATGGCTTACTCAAGATATCAGATTGTGGGGTCGCCTTAACAGGGTCGCTGTGGGATGCATTCATTGCCTTCATCCGCTGGAAAAGATTAGAATCCCTTACTGCAGCTGAAGCTTCCTGTTGACTGCGAACCCTTTTGGGGCTAGAAGGCTGGAAGTTCTCTGGTGGCGAACGTAATGCTGGATCTGACTTGGGGTGGAACTTGAAAGAATCCTAAAACTCTTCAAAGCTTACCGGAATCCCACATTCCACCTTGCATCTAGAACAGAGCACCACAGTTGAAGCTTCTGGAGTTGGCTTTGCTTTCTTAGGAGTAGGTTCTTCCTCCTCCCTTGCTTTTGTAGTCAAGAGGTCCAGAGTTGGTTTCCTTCTGACCCGCCTATCTTGGTTGAGCTCCACCATAGCAACCTCCACCTTCACCGCCGTTTCGAACTGGATTTTTCCTTCATTAATCCATTCCTGGATCTGATCCTTCAATCCGACACAGCTGGCGGTGGTATGCGTCCAGACATTGTGGAACTTGCAATATTGCCGTCCCCTCATCTTTTCGCCAGTAGGGTGATTTGCCCTTATTTGTAGTGCAAATTGCATTCCTAATCACGGGAATTAAGTGACTCTGAAGGCTCTTTGTTGCATTTAATGTGTGTTTTCATGTATTTAGGTCATTTGAGTGAGTTGAAGTAATTCGGCACAAAAAGGTGCGTTTTGGCTACTTTTGGGCACATTTCCGAGAAGAGGACAAGAACTCAACCGTGGCTTCTAGACATTGAAGATTGCACAAATTTACCTTTGGAAGACGTTGCCATTGAAGGCCTTGAAGAATCGAAGAGAGGAAGGAAAATGAAGAAATTACATTTTTGGCGATTTTTCCGGCCAACCACCACCACAAGAGGCGGCAGTACCGCCGGACCACCACCGGAGCTCCACCACAGAAGGGGAGATTCCCTTGCTCCAGCCACATGCATGTGTGTCACAGATCACACACCCACTCACCCTCTCACATGTCCACTCATCCATAATTCCCTCCACTTCCCATTACTTTTCATTTCTTTTCCACTCCACTCATCTCATTCCACTAGGGAATTCTGATTTGGCAGCCACCCCATAACCCTAATTCAGCCCCCAATTTGTGCATAAGAAGGAGAAGAGTTCACCCAAGAGAAAAGAATCAGAAAACAATCAAAAATACTCTAGAGCAGCCGTCCAATCCGTCCGGACGTTACTAGGACGCCCGGACGGACATACCCGTATACCTACTGTATTCGTCCATTTTCTCATAGTTCCGTCCATTTTTTGGACTTTCATCCTTCACAAAAGTTGTTCCTAAGGCCCTCATTCACCTTAGGGACTAACTTTTATCATCATTTGTGCACTTACATGCTCTGGATATCATCAAGAACAGCAAGGACCATCCAGAATCCTAGAGGTTTTGAGCAAGGAGGAGTGAGGAGAAGAAGAGGGTGCATGGAGCAGCAAGCTAACTCTTGGGACAGCAAGGACCTGCTGGCTTTCTTCATGAGAATCTCTCAACCTATCTTTGCTTTTGTTTTGTTTAATTAATTCTTGAAACTATTGATGTAATATTCAAGCATGTGTGTATAAATTCATATGGTTGGGGGCTAGCGTTGTGTGCTCTAGCCCATGATGATGTTTTGATGAACTCTCTTAAATATGTTTGATGATTTCGTTTCTGGATATGTTCTTTGTCTAAATGCGGTTTTGTTTGATGCTTGTTTAAGAACCTAACTAATTCTCAAGCATGTGTTAGACTTAACTTGTTAGGATTTTATGCTAGTTACATTTTATCCTAAGTGTTTAACTTTGAGCATGATGAGTTTATGTCAATGGACTGAATTTGTTTGAATCTTGATTCTTGAAACTCTATGCCTAGGAAGTTTGTTTGAGACCCTAACAAGGCTTGGATAAATTGATTAGGAGTATTTGTGACCCTAATAAGGCACAAAATAGGCCTAGAAGAGTCAATCCTAGAACCATAACATGGCTAGGATAGGGGTTTGATCCTTAGTGAATTCATTGTTGCATGTTCTTGAGAGTTGTCATACATTTGATTGGGATAGAGTGAACCCGAAACTCCAATTGTTTCCACCATTTGATCACACACATCACAGATTTGTTGGGCTTGTCACCTCAACAACACAAAAGCTATCAAGCACATTCACTTGTGTTTTCATTTGTTCACTTAGATTTGCATTGTCACTAAGTCACTGTTTTGGTTACAAGTCACTCAAGGGTGACACCACTTTGAACACTACCTTCATGTTGCACACACTCCACTACACTTTGCATCCATCCATCTCTAGTCTCATCATTTTAGTGCTAAGAAACTTGGTTACCACATAATTACTAAGTGGATTTTGGGCCTTCCAATCCCTTGGGTACGACAACCCCCGGTCTTTAATCTATACCATCCCCTATCTTTGACGATACAAGACATGATTTCAACGCGAACTTATCGTCTCGTCAAATGGCGCCGTTGCCGGGGATTGAGGTTTAAATTTGATCCCTTGGTAATTGCTAGCTTGGTTTCTTGCACTATTCTCGCTTTGTTTCTACTGTTTTGTGTTTTCCCGATTTTTGTTAAAATAGTAAATCAACCCAGAAAATTCTAAAAATTTGTCTGCATGTTCATTTATGTGTCTAGTATCTGTGGTTAAAATTTTGTATCATTTGAATAAGTTTAGGTCGGGTAATTAAATAGTTCTTGTGCTACTGGTCGTTTGGATCCTTTCTGAAAACCTCTCTGTCTAACTAATCCGTCCGGACGCCCCTACTAGGTGTCCGGGCGCCAGTGATCAGTAGCCTCTACCCGTGAAATCCGTCCGGACGGATGAAATCCGTCCGATCGCCTGGGAGTTGTTTTTGGTTGAATTAAATTCGTTTTGTGTTGCCATATTTCTCTCATCTTTGCCGTTAGAATATGCTGAGCCTTTCTTGAAAGTTGTTCATCTGTGTGTCTACTGTCTCCCACTTTAATGCCAGGTTGTTTAGACCGTTGGATCATGAGTTATGCAATTTACAAGCAGTGGTACTCAGGCTGGAATTAGCTACCCCAGCCTTCACTTTGACTAGCTGTTTCTCTGACTTCTGATGGGAAGAGTGAGTCATTCCAGTGGCTATCATGCCACTGGACTCACTTCGATTAAGTTCCTACTCGTGGAGATATGTCCATTGCATTGGGTAGAGGTCATTGCTGATTTACTGAGCGCACTCACTTCAAATGATCCATAGCAAGCAACTCCGAATTCACTTTGTTCACCACTGAGCATACATGGAGCATACGTAAGGAAGTCAAGGCTTTATGCCTTGAGGTTGGTGTCTTGTTGGTGACTCCGGCAAGCATTGGGAATTCTACAAGGGGGAGTATTCATTTCACTTCACTCACATTTTGTTGAATTGTTATTGTGTTAATTATTGTTGTGTCCATCACCCAAAGTAAATTGTTAAATTCACTTATCACATTGGGGACAATGTTAAGTTTAAGTGTGGGGGTGAGGTTTGGGTTCAAACCCATCAAAAAGATTCAAAAATTTCGAGTTGCATTTGTGAAATCCGTCCGGACGCCCCTACTAGGTGTCCGGACGCCCTTGAAATTTTAAGGACTCGAAAAACATTCTCTCTGCCACTTTCGCCGTCCGGACGCCCCTACTAGGTGTCCGGACGCCATGCTACTGATTTGGAAACTTTGGCTTTCTTGTTTGCAGTTTTGTATTGTTTGTGTATTGTGTCCGCTTTTTCCAACCCCAATGATGAATTGAGCTTACTTTGTTGTGTTCTAGAGACTGTGATCATTGTTAAGACTTGATATGATTTGCTTTGAGTTTAATATGCATGATTCATGATTGCTTGATCACCATGTACACTTCACCATTATTGATTCATTGATTGCAATCCGAGAAGCACACTAGACATGTATTGCCATGCACACCCAGAAAATGTGAGGTTTTGAGCCCATTGAACATGCACATGTATGCATCTTGCATGTTTCTCTTGTTCTTCATGTGTGAACATTGCATATATCTTGAACCTAGAACTTGCTCAAAGACCGCTTGAAGTTTTTGATTGATCCACATTGAGTTAGAGATGACTAAGGCATTAGTTGAACACCATTGCCAAAGTAATCACCATCCATCTAAACACGAACTCTAGGAATACCCCTTTTGAGCCGATGACTCATTAGCTTTCCTTTGTTCACTCACATCATCATCACCCATTCCATTGTGTTTATGAGACTTTGATAGTGACTTCTTATCCTTGATGCTTGGGATTTTATGATTGTACTAAAAGGAAGTTTGGAGGAGCTTTATTTTTGCTACTGTTCAAAGAAAGAAAGAAAATCAAAAACAAAAAGAAGGAAGAAAGTTCCTCAAGAAAAGAAAAATAGAAAAGGAGAAAAAGAAAGTTAAAAAAAAAATGTTTAGTTTCAATAAAATGTTGGAGGAGAATAAGAAAGTTATTTTGGTTGAAGCATTTGGTTGAGTTTCAAAGTCGTTGATATGTTTTGTAAACACTTAGCACCACTCATACTTCCATTCCATTCACCCATTACCCCTTGGCCCCGTTATACCATTGAAAGTCCTTTTGATCTAACAATTTGTGGTTCAATTTGTAGAAAGTTGGTTGATGAGCGAGCATATGGGAACATTATTTATGCATTTGTTATGAGAGTAAACACTTTGACCCTATACACTTGAGCGGAAATACTTAGTGATCTTTGCGAGAGTTGTGGTTAATGTGTTTAGTTATGCCTATTTGATTGCATTAGATGGAGTGTACATTGGTTTCCACACACTTCACCCGAGCATGATTGAATTGCGCTTGTTAAATTCTTAGCAAATTTGTGAAGCCTTGATTTGTGATTTTATGCCTTTTGTTTACGACATGGCGAGCTCGTTGAGGACTATGGTTGGAGAAAGCTTTTGAATTCTGTTTTTCCCTTTCTTGTGCACTACAAAAAAACTTCTTATTTATAGCACTAGATTATAGCGTTTTTCCCATAAATGTTATAAAAAGTAACTTTTAAGACATTTAAAAAAAAAAACGCTATGTATTACGCGGGTTAATTGGCGCCTCATTTATGTCAAGCGGGATGTTTAATTTTGTCCTTTGGCGGTACACCTATCCTGATCTATAGCATTTGACTACAAGAGTAAAACCCTAGAGAAAATTTATACGACCCAAAAAAGGGCTTTCAGTTTGCTTTCGCCCTCTACGAGCTCCTCTGCCCACTTCACCGACTGCAATCACCGCACCACCTCGAGCTCCTCTGTCATCGTTGATTAGCGTGTATTTTATGTGTTAAGTATACTTCTAATTACTTGGATTTTATTATTCCGAGAGTTTATTGTTTTGTTTAACTTGTGTTTTTATGTTAATAGGGTGAATAAATGTGTAGCGGTTATCTACACTCGAACGTTGCATTTTGGAAGTTTTTATTGCAAATTCCGAACTCCGGCGACTTTCCAATGCACCACCACCACCACCACCACCACCATTGGCGGCACAACCACCGGACCACCACCACCCCAGGGGTGGTGCACTTCAAGCACCAGCTGTCCATATGGTGCAGCCATCACCATCTTATCATGCAAAAAGAAGTGACTAGGAAGAGATTTTGGATTTGTCCCCTTATCCTTGACTTTGGAGGAGGGGGATGAGTCATGGAAGCTGACAAGGCAAGAGAGGAGGCAGGGGATAGGGAGGAGAGCAGCCAGGAAGAAGAGAGACGGAACCCCCAAAGAAAAATTGCAAGAATTCTCTCAACCAAGCCTTCCAAAGTCTGCCCAGACGTCCAATCCGTCCGGACACCGAGAGGTGACGCCCGGACGCCAGTGTCGGTTGCCCGAGTTGTTCTTCAATTTACACCATTTTCCACCATCCAAATCACCTGGAGCCCTTCACGAAAGTTGTTCCTAAGACATTAATCTGTTTAGGAGACTAACTTTCATCACCATTCCATCTCATCCATTGCACATTTCCTCTGGAGACATCAAGAAGTACCAAGGAGCAAACCTTGGGAGACTTGGAAGCTAAAATGAGTGAAGAGGAGGGAGCTAGCATCATACTTGAGACATCAAGAGCTGCTGGATTTCATCACTGAGATTTTCTCAACTCTCTCTTTACTTTTATTTAGATTTTCCATATGTTCAGATTTGTATTCATGATGTATACTTCAAGTATGTGTGAGTAGTTCTTAAGGTTGGGGGCTAGGGTTGTGTGCTCTAGCCCATGATGATGTTTGATGATTATTCTTGAACATATCCTGCTTATTGATTCAGTTTGTGGATTTGTTCTTTGCTGGAATACAATTTTGCTAGATGCTTGTTTAGGAATTGATAGTTCTTGAGCATGTGTTGAACTTAATTGGTAAAGAGTGTTTGCTATCAACTTATTCTCTTAAGTTTTGGCTTTGAACATGATGAGATTGAATGTAATGTTTACCTTGTTTGAATCCTGATTCTTGGCACCCTATGCCTATTTAATTACTTGGGGACCTTTAACGAGGCTTAGGTAATTGGATTAGGAAGTCTTTGATGTCCCTAATACGGCTCAAAGTAGTCTTTTAAGAATCGTTCCTAAAACCTTAAGATGGTAAAGGGAAGGGGGGTTTGATCCTAGGCTAAATCAATGTGCATGTTCCTGAATGTTGTTATTCATCGGATTGGGTTGGAGTTGACCCGAAACCCCAATCGTTTTCCAATTTAAATCAATCAAAATTCACATCTTTGTTGAGCTTGACACCCTCAACACTTCAATCATTTCACTGTTTTTACTTATGTTTTTGCTTGTTTAGTTGTGTTCCTTGATGAGTTGGGTTGATCTTTGTCACTCAAGAGTGACACCACTTGAAAACACTACACTCACACACTGCATATAATCCATTTCACAGTACATATGCCATCTCTAGTCTCACCATATTCGTGCTAAATTCACTTAAGTTTCATGCATCACCTATAGGGATTTTGGGCCTTCCAATCCCTTGGGTACGACATTCCCCGGTCTTAATCTATACATCCACACATTTTTGACAAGCATATAGGCACGTTTTTATAAGCTAGACTATACGACACGTCAAATGGCGCCGTTGCCGGGGATTGAGGTTTAACTTTGATCCTTTAGGTGTCCATAGCTGGGTGATTTAGCACATTTCAGACTCTATCCGTCCGGACACCATGTTATCCGTCCGGACGCCCTTGCCACTGGAACTGAATTCCCGATAGATCTGTCCGGACGCCCCTGATCCGTCCGGACGAGTGGCACATTTCGTAATTATTTTTGAACCCTCTGTATCGCCCAGAATTGCATTTTTGAGTTATTCGTCCGGACACCACAAATTCCGTCCGGACGCTGTAGCGTCTGTTTGATAAATTTTCAGTTTTCCTTTGTTTGTTTATGTTCATTTGCTTCCATATCTTTTATAATTTTGCTTGATTGCTTAATTATGTATATCCAATCATTCTATTGATCCTTTCAGGTACATGAAAAGTAGTTCAAGCTCCAACTTGCAAATTGAATTAAGAAGTGGGAGAGTAGTAAGGCGAGTATCATGAGAGAGACGACCAAGAAAAGTTCCAAGAACCGGAAGTGCACCTCCAATTCCGGGGACACACGACTCTCCAAGAATCTCACCACCACGAAAAGTAGAAATGGCAGATGAACCAGTGCTACCGATAGAGGAAGAGGAGCTTCCCTTGAGTCACTACTCCAATCCAAGCATAGTGAACACCCCTTCTTGTATTGTGCACCCACATCCGGATTTGGCATTTGAGATCAAACACTCCATCCTATCAATTCTACCTTCTTTCCATGGAGCATCAAGGGAAAGACCATATGAACACATCATAGATTTTGAGACCATATGCAGCACTCTAAACCGTGGAGTTCTACCCTACAATGAACTGAAGCTTCGCCTTTTTCCATTCTCACTCAAGGAGAAGGCAAAGGTGTGGTTTCACAAACTCAAGCCAAGGAGCATTTTCAGTTGGGATGACATGCAGAAGGCATTCCTTAATGCCTACTATCCTCATCATCGGACTACAGCCATGAGGAATCAGCTCACCACGTTCTTGCAAGAAGAGCGTGAGACAATTTATGATGCTTGGGAGCGCTTCAAAGATTTGGAGCTTGCTTGTCCACACCATGGCATAAGCAAGTGGCAGCTTGTTTTTTCCTTCTACAATGGCTTATTTGAAGATGATCGTAGAGGGCTTGATAATGCTTGTGGGGGGAGTTTTCAAAAGAAAGGACCCAATGCCGCGTGGGACATCATAGAAGAAATTGCTGTGCAATCCGGGCAATGGGATCACCATGATCGAAGGAGGGACACAAGACCAATGGAGAGTGAAGAAAGAGATGTAAAGTCTCAAAGAGGAAGAGTACATGGTCTTGTTGAGAGTCAATCTAGAGCAGTTCATGGTGCTTCTCAGATTCAACAAGTTGATCATCTCATGAATGCAAAGTTTGAGCAATTAGAAACTGCCATGAAGTCAAAGCTTGACCTGCTGCTCAAGAAGCAAGGAGGAGCAGCCAATTCCTCTTCAAGCAACCAAGCACATGCAATCTCCACTGCATGTTTTTACTGTGGCTCATCCACTCATGAAGCCATAGATTGTGAGTTCTATGTGGCTGCAGTGGGACAAGAGGTTGTAAATGAGCAGCTCTACAGTGTTGGCAAGTTCAATGACAAGGTATTTCCTTCAAGGCTCAACCAGCAACCTTCGTATGCATATGGCAAAAGAGATGTTGGAAACTACTCCTTGATGAATAATCAAGTCAAGACATATCAAGGAGGGAATCTAGGGCAGCTTGGCCCAAGCACATTTCCAAATAGAGCTCCAAACCCCATGTACTCACAAGGAACAAGTAGTTCACAACCCCTTCAGAGGCAGAGCTACTATCAACCACCTCCTGGTTTTGAGCATAGTGGAGGGCAACAACCAGCTCAAGACACAACGGAACCAAGCATGAAAGAGATGTTGAATGCCCTTACTCGAAGCCAATTGAAATCTGATCAAAAACATGATTCATTATGTGATCAGGTTTCAGTGATAAATCAAGGGATGAGGAAGCTAGAAATGGAAGTAGGGAACATTTCAAAACAACTTCAGTCAAGGCCACAAGGCGCACTTCCATCACAAACAGAGCAAAATCCAAGACATGAAAGTGTGAGTGCAATCACTACTCTTCGTTCAGGTAATTCCTATGACAACTTCATCAATTATGATCCCCATGCTCACATTGATATCCCCTCTTCATCTACTACATTCATGAGACCTTGTTTAAATTCTGAAAATATATATGAGGAGAATGGGGTTGGAGGGGAAGAAAATGTACCCTCCAACAATTTGGAGAGTGGTGATGATATTGTTGTGAAACATGGGAGCAATAAGGGGGTGGATAAGGCAGCCGGTAGGGAATAAAATGTACCTACCGGAGAAGAGGAAGATTATTCACAGTACTGGAACAGTCATGCACCAGAAGAAAGTTGGGGAAGACTTGAGAAAAGTAAGGAAGACAAAGCAGAAGCAAATCCGTCCGGACGCCAAGCAGTGCCGTCCGGACGCCGCCGTGATTTCTGAAAAAAATGTAAATCCGAGTGATCCGTCCGGACGGACGTTGAAGGCGTCCGAACGTCTGGGAGCATTTCAGAATGGCAATTCTATTCCGAGTTCAATTACTCAAGTGCACAAACCCTCATCGACAAGTGTGTTCAACAATGAGGAAGGCATACCATTGGGAAAGGGCTTTGGACAACTCTCTCTTGATCCAGACTTTGAGAGGCAAGATTACAACAAGAGGAAGAAGAGGGATAAAGAAGTTACATTTGAAAAGAATGAAGGAGTTGGAAGCAGCTCACAATTACCATATGCCGATATTCCTAGGAGGAGTAACTTGAGCATACCTTCATTAAATGAGACACATCACCAAGTGCCTTTACCTTTTCCAGAAGCTCCAAGGAGAGAAGAATTGAAGAAGAAGCAGAACAAGTACCAAAGAGAATTCCTTGAATTGTTCAAGAAAGTGAACATCAACATACCTCTCTTAGATGCCATCAAGCAGTTCCCTCCCTATGCTAAGTTCTTGAAGGAGCTATGCACTAACAAGAGGAAGTTCACCAAGGATGAACAAATCACATTGAGTGAAGAAGTATCAGCTGTGCTACTTGGGAAGGTTCCTCCAAAGCTCAAGGACCCTGGATCATTCACTGTTCCTTGTACTATTGGGAACAAGGGTTTTGAAGGTGCTATGCTTGACTTAGGTGCCTCCATCAACCTCATGCCATATCACATCTACAAGAACCTTTCTTTGGATGATATTAAACCTCTTAACATATCTCTTAAGATGGCAGATCAAAGATCAGTGACTCCAAGAGGAGTGGTGGAGAATATCCTGGTGAAAATAGATGAACTTCTTATACCGGCAGATTTTGTGGTGCTTGATATGAAGGAGAGTGCAAATGGAGATGAGAATGAAATTCCCATTATTTTGGGAAGACCATTCATGGCCACAGCCGGAACTAAAATTGATGTTCAAAAAGGAATTCTCACCATGACTGTATTTGATACAACAGTCGGATTTAGAATTTTTGATGCAATGAGAAGTCCTATGCCTTTGGGGGAATGCTTTCGGATTGATGAATGTGTGCAGCCTTCACCAGATATAAGTACACTTAAGGAGCCCCCAATTTTTGAAGGAGTAAAGCAACACACTCCATCAAGTGAAGTGAAAAAGGAGGCAGATGCATCAAACAATGAGGCTGGTAGAGCGAGTGACAAGAAGAAGAAGAAAAAGAAGAAGAAGAAGAGAAACAAGAAGGGTAAGAAGCAGGCATGGCCCCTAGTACCCTCTACCATGAAGTTAATCTTAAATGACTTCAAGAGTTGTTTCGGGAGTGGAAACCATGGTGAGACCAGCTCACCCGAAAATGGCAAGAAGGTGTGTTTTGCACCACCTTGACTGCAAGAGGAAGAAGAAAGACCGGCTTGAGGTCTCTAAAAACAAGCGCTCATGGGGAGCCAGCCCCATTTTTCCCCTACTTGAAGTACATCAAGTAGATCGTCACCAAAGGTCGTGAGCATGGAGGCAAGGTCTTGAAACCTTGTTATGGTGATCATTCATGTTTAAATCGGAAAGCAAGCACTTCAAGGGGGAGCATTCTAAACTTTGTTTATTTGCATTTGTGTTTTGTGTTTGCCTTGTGTTTATTTGCTTGCTTGTGTGATGGTTTGAGTTCTTCCCTCCCTGTTTTGAATGTTTATTGAGGACTTTGTATCCATATAGAACTTTGTTAAGTCCAAGTGTGAGGGAAATTGTGTTAGGAAACCTTGAGAAAATCATTTTGGGCAAGAAAAATGAGAAATTGGAGTGTTGGCGTCCGGACATCACTTGTCCGTTCGATGGCCTGGGAGTTAAAATGCTTCTGGAATTGATTTTACACATAATCCGTCCGGACGCTTATCTCGGGGAGCTACTGGAATGATTTTTCACTTCATCCGTCCGGGCACCCCTGTTAGTGCCCGGACGCTTCACGCGGGTTTGGGTTTCAAATTTGTTCTCGATAGATCCGTCCGGGCACCCCTTGTAGTGCCCGGACGCCATGAGCGTGTTTCGAAAAAAAAATTAGGGCGTCCGGGCATTAAACCCGAGCCGCCTCTAATTTTCCCCAATTCTCTCCATCGCCTCTCTCTCCCCAAACCCTAGATACCCAGAAAACTCACGCACCCTCACCAAATTGGCCTCAAACTCCTTCAAATTCTTGTCGATTTCGGGTGAAAACGTGAAGTTTGGGCAGATTCTCATTGAATTCTAGAACTTATTAGGCGGGTTTTCATAATTTTATCTTCGAAAGGTACGGTTTGCCCCCTTTTCTCAAATTCCTTCGGTTTTTGTTGATTATTGGTTGGATTGTTTGTGTTTCTTTGTTGTAATCATCTCGGGTTGTGTGATTTTTGCTTCGATTTCTTGGAATTACATCTTAGAACTTGAATTGCTAGAGTTGTTCTTCACTGTGAACAGTACCCGAATGTTTGAATTTCGATTTTTGTTGATGATTCATTGCTTAATCGATTAATTGGTTGAGTTTCCTTATTGATTTCACATCGGGTTTTGAGATTGTGGCCTTGATTTCATGGAATTGCATCATTGAATCCGAATTTCCAGATTTGTTCTTCATTGTGAATAGTATCCGCGTTCTTGGATTTCGGATTTGGGCTTTTATTGGTTGGATTTCTTGTGATTTCGTGTTGATTCCTTGTTGATTCTTGTGGTTAATGCCCCGATTTCGTGAAATTACATTGATGTTCTTGAATTTCCAGAATTTTTCTCTAATATGAACAATGCTGAGTTGAATCAATTCCGAAATTGGTTGGTGTTTACTGCCTAATTGGTTGATTGTTTGTGTATTTGTGTTGAAGTTACTTCGGGTATTGTGATTGTTGAGTTGATTTCGTCAAAATTGCATCAATGTTCTTGAATTTTCAGATTGCCTCTTAGCTGTGAATAGTACCCGATAATGTTAATTCCAAATTTTGTTGGTACTTTTGAGGTCTGTAATGATGCTTTGATTGTTTTGGGATCCCTTGTGCGTATTGATGATTGTATTGATGATATAATTCAAAATTTCACCATGGTTGTTGAAATTGAACTTGAAATTGCAATAATTGGTGAACTAACCAATTTGGGATTGATGCATATTGTTGGGATTTTGTTGGTGTGTATTCTTGGGATCGAAATTGGAAGTTTTGTGAATTAATGAGCCATGTCATTTCTGTTTTGAGCTTTTGTTTAGAAATTGCATCATGATGCGTGAACTTTGGTTTTGAATTATTGGAATGCATGATGAACTAACCTTAAGGGTTTGTGTCTACACTTTTTGCTCATTAATTCGCTTTTGGATAATATTGTGGCCAATACATTGCGAGTTATCGGTTTGGATTACTTTGAGACTTTGTGGAAAATTGTGGCCTTTTGAAAAGTCAAATCTTGAATTTGAGTCTCAAAGTGTATTGATGTTTGGACAACAAGGTTGTGTTCTTGGTGTGATATATTGCAGCTGTAATTAATTGTATTTGTGTGATGTTTTGAGTGCAGGTACATCGCCACCCCTCTCTCATCATGCCTCGAGCAAAGCGCACCGAAGATGCTTCTTCTTCCACTCCACCTCCAACGAAGAAGACCAAGGAGAACCAGAGTGCTCTCACTAGGGAGATTTTTCCTGAGCGGAACTTTGATTTGACCCCTGCAGCAAACACTAGACGCTCTCCTGCCTTAGATCTCCTTAGAGAGTGTATAGTCTCCCAGTCCCTCAGAAACCTTGCATGCTGCAATGAAGAGTACAATGAGACCTTGGTAAGGGAGTTTTATCATAGGTTTCCCGGGGGGTAGAAAACCATGTGAGGGAGGTGAAGATCAAGGTGAGAGGGAAGACGATTGTGTTGAACCGTGAGCTTATTGAGGCGGTTCTTGAGCTGCCTCATGTGTCAGATGCTGATGAGGTTTCTTACTTTGCAGCCATTGGTCCCATTTCCACTTCAGCCCTACATGATACCACGTACACTGACCCTAGGGCTGTAGTAACCCAGGGCTCCTCTTGCATAAAGGGGAGTCTCATGACGGAGGCATATCGAGCCTTGTGGTTGTTTGTTCGGTACAACCTCATCCCTACCTCTCAGAAGGCCGAGGTACCCATCGAGAGCTGCAAGCTCTTGGTTCAGATGAGGATTAGAGAGAGGCCCATTCCTTACGCTCGTCTCATCCTGAGTGCCATCATAGGGAGTGTGGGGAGGAGGCTCCTGTTTCTCCCCTGTGTTATCACTAGGATATGCCGCCACCTTAGGGTCCGTGAGGATAGTCTAGACTTGATCATCAAGGATATAGGGATCCTTGATGAGCGTATCTTCGCTCGGAGTGTGACCCAGGTTAGGAGGACCCAGGCACAGCCACACCCACAACCACAGCCAGACCCACAGCCACATCCCTCTGTTCCATTTGGAGGGGATTTCCCTGGTTCTGCTCATTCCTTACCCTTTGATCCCAGTCTTGTGGACCCGCATACACATGCTATGATTCAGTATTACCACGGGCTCACTATGGGTAGATTTGATGAGCTGGAGAGCCGACTGGAGGGCCGATTCGACACCATGGAGACACTGATTCGACAGATTGCAGACATGATGCCCCGAGATGACCATGATGGAGCAGAGCAGAGGGAGGATGATGATGAGGGGCCTCGCAGTACTAGTTGATGCACTATTTTTATTTCGGTTGTATTTTGCTTTAACATATTTCAGTTGTATTGTGGTTTGTTTCAGTTGCACTTGGATTTGTTTGAGTTTCGATTGTTGCTTGTTTTGGGATTGTTCTCCTTGTTAGTTTGTGACCAGTTTATTATAGTACTTTTTAGCCAATGGTTTTTAATACTTGATGATGCACTCTTGTGGTATTAATTGGCTAAAAGTTTATTGTAATTGTTTGTTGTGTGTTTGTGTTTTATTATTTGATTGTGCTGATTGTTTGTTGTGTTTCTCACCCATTGAAATTGTCAAATTCATTTTGAACATTGGGGACAATGTTCATTTTAAGTGTGGGGGTGAGGAAAGAGAGAGAATAGAGAGAAAAGTAAGGAAAGTGAGCCAAAATTCAAAAATTTCGAATTTTTCGAAGTTACAGTCGATGAATCCGTCCGGACGTCACTGATGGTGCCCGGACGCCGTGAGAGGTAATAAAAATGCATGTTTCTGTTGATGAATCCGTCCGGACGCCCTAAGCTACGTCCGGACGGCGGTACCTCATACGTGAAATTTGGCTTCTTTGTTTTCAGTTTTTGTTTGTTTGTTGTGTTTTTGATTCTGTGTTTGGGTTTGCTGTTGTTTTAAGCTTGTGTTCAATTAAAAAAAAAAATTCACTGTTTTTAATTATTTTAGTGATAACTGTTTAGAGTTACTGTTTACTGTTGGGCTTGTGTATTGGTATTGGGCCTTAAGCCCCTTTCAGTGTCTATTATAGTTTTGGGCCTTGCTGTTAGTGTTAGGCCCATTAGTGTGTTGGCCCATCAATAAGGGCCGTAGTCTACGCGGCCCTGCCCACTCTAAAGCCCAGACAAAACTGATGGTCCAAGCCCATTTAGAGTGTCGGCAAGAGTCCACGCGTGTCACACGTGGTTGGACTGTTCACTTTACGACTTCTGCGTAAAGTTGTGAATAAAATAAGGAGAAAAATTTTGATTGGGCCGTGCAGCGACTTTTGGGTCGGCTGATTAGTTAATAAAATCCGCACGCGTTTCGACTGTTTGCTTTGCGACTTTCGTCGCTCGATCCGCAACTTGCGGATCTCTGCCTTGACTTTTGACACGTGTCCGTTGCTTTCTCCCTTCGTGTCTGTCTGAGTGTAATGAGTTGAGTCATTTTCGAAAAAAATTCCCTTAGTGCGTCTCTCTCTCATCTCTCAGTTTCTCTGATTTTCTCTCAAGTGTTCTTGAGTTCTTCGTGTGTTCTTCAGTTTTTTCCAGAAAATACTCCTAAACCCAGAAAGTCGATCTCCCTCCCAACCCAGAAATGGCCAAGAGAGTGAATTCATTCAGTGATTTGTTTCAGGCAGGTCCTTCAGGGAGTCAAATCTTTGAAGGTCTGGATGAAATGATTCCACCGAGCATGCTCAATAGCGCTGATGCTAGCATGCCGACCGAGCCACAACCGCAACCACTACCCCAAGCACCAATTTTGGTTGCTGATTCACCTGCCGAGCCGGAAGCTGCTCCTGTCCATAGGAGACTCCCGAGGACAAAATACACCAAGGCTCAGAGAGAAGCATTGCAGGCTTTCTTTACGGTGTATTCTCACCCCACCAAGCCACAAAGAGAAAGATTTGGTCCAAAAATCGGGCTAGAGGAAGACCAGGTCTATTATTGGGGGACGAGAAATAGGAAGAAGTTCGGTATCCAGTCATCTGAGCAGCGTATTGCCGAGCTAGAGAGAAGAAACGACAAGCTGGAGAGCAAAAACGAGGAGCTTCAACTACAGAATCAACGACTCGTTGATGCTCTCCACAGTGGCATATGCCCCAATTGCGGAGGTCCTGTTCCGCACTCAGATGTGCCACGGCGAAGGCTCGATGTTGTCCCTCCACAACAAGAGCCTCTTCTAGAGTTGTCCGACGATTCGATCGACTTGGACCACTTGAGACGGGATGTGCGGAGCCTCATGCCTACACTTGTCGAGCGGCCATCCGTACCGATGCCATCTACTATTCCGGGATCTGCTCATGATTTTGTCGGAATCCACACCGACTTGATCTCGGATATGGCCCGTAAGGCCAAACACGAGCTCTTGGCCACTGCCGGTTTTCCTTTGTGGATATGTTCGCCGACTCCCGACACTTCTATTCATCCCGAAACTCTTAATCGTGCCGAATACTTGCAAGTGTTTCAACGAGGTGAGCCTGCACCGTACTTCAAGACGGAATCCTCGAGACACTCGGCAACCATTCACCTTCTTCCGACCACCATTGTTGAAATTTTAATGGATGTTGGTCGATGGTTGCCCGTCTTCTGTAGCATGGTCACAAACGCCCAGACGTTGGAGATCTTACCCCCCAACAACATAGAAGGCTACAAGGAGCAAAAACAAGTGATGTCGGCCGAGTTTCTGGTGCCATCTCACATCGTTTCGACTCGTGAAACCCAGTTTGTTAGGTACTCTCACAAACAACTGGATGAAAGTTGGGCCGTTGTGGATGTCTCAGTGGATGAACTGCGTTCAAATCCAAAGCCCTCAGTGAGATCTATTTGTCGAAAACGTCCTTCCGGATGCCTGATTCGTGATTTGCAGAATGCACTACTAGAATTTTCCACATATACATCGGCCCAAAACCGATGTTAAAATATTTTTCGACCGATGTGTTAGTGGGTGTAGAGAAAGATCAAAAAAATTTGGACATCGGTTTTTAGCCGATGTCTACGAACCGACTATACATCGTTTTTAATGTTTATGTTGATGTCTTTTATGCTTTCAGACATCGCAAACCTTGAAGTACTGCATGTATTTCATGTTTTATTACAAAAGAATCGATATTGTTATCCATTACTGAAATCTTTTTCTCAATAGGCTCTGATGTCTATCAATTTATGAAACATCATTTCTTTCCATAATTTTCGATGTCCATGGAGTTATGAGACATCGTTTCTTTTATAATTTTCGATGTCCACTGGTTTATGGAAAATCAATTCTTTCCATAACATTTGATGTCCAGTGGCTTATGATACATCGATTTTTTTGCTAGAACTGATGCATTTCGTTCAGTTTAAAGTCAATTCGGTTGGTGAATCTATTTCTTTTTTATTAATACACCTCACGCCTTTTATATTGGCATGAAGTCCACAACTCCATCAAACAACTGCTAGAAAATCAAATTCACATTTTTCAACAAACCATGAATCAAGACTAATTGTATTAATGCATTGCATTACATTTGTAATAGATACAAAGGAAACTAGAAATTGACTAGACCACAAAATATAATGCAAACAGTACAATTTAGGTCCTAACTAGCAAAAACTACAACAAGCCATGCATAATCCTTGACTACTTAGGGATTTCCAACAATACTTTGCTAGTCAATCACTTGAGCAAATTTTGTAAGTAGCCGGTCACTTCAATGTGCATCTCGTCACGTTGCACTTGGGTATATTCTTTTCGAGACTTTGACGCCCACTACAAAGAGATTGATAGAAGTTAAGTACTATGAAATAATGCACTATCTCATAATTGTATAATACAATTCCAAATCAAAAATGCAGACTATTCAAAAAACGATCTATGCAATAAAGGAAAAGATAAATTTCTTGTGCATTAATTGGATATGACATAAATTTCAATGCCTCCATTTCTCTAGAAACATTATCATTGCCATCTTGTGCATCAAGCAAAGGAACCAAAATCTGTCAATAGCAGCAAGAAGCTACGAAGCAATTTCACATTAACTCCACTCATCAATTGTAACAATTAAGGGATAGATAGTATGTAAATTTGTATCAAAAATGAACATGTAAAATGAAGTTAATTGGGATATTTCAACAGCAACAGCAACAAAGCAATAGAGCTATGAAATGAGAAGGGCACCCATAAGGTACCAGCACCAAAATCTGTCAATAGCAGCAAGAAGCTACGGAGCAATTTCAGCAAATATGCATATATCTCAATTAATTAAATTTATCCATACTAGGAGTGTTCCATTATCAAGGCTACAAAATAAGTCCTATACGCCTCAAATGCAATTCAAAACAGAAATAGCAATTCTGAATCCAATTAATCGGATTAGATCAAATCAACAAAGGATCGGAAAATCATCTACGAGAACAATTCACCTATTCCCAAAAAGGAAACAATAGGCAAGATTCCACACTTTACTTGATTCTAAACAACGCAAGCATAAACCATTAACAAAGCTTAAGAATTGGGGCTATAGTATAAGAAATAGATATTAACATGGCCTTACAAAGAAGCGAAGCTACTTCTGTTTTTTCAAACAGTATAAATTGATATACCACACTTCAGCTGAACCCTGCAGCTCTCACCATAACTACTCTTGGTTCCTTAGCAGCAATTATACATTTAGCAATTCAAATCCTTTCACACTAACAAGCAACAACATCAAACTTCACATATAAGGAAATATATGTATTAAGAATTTGCTCTTGTTTCTAGAAAGAAATATATTTAGAAACAAATTACAAAAAAGCACAAACACATATCAGCAAAACCAAAAACAAAGAAATAGATAATTGAGTAAACCAAAATCATGAATGCAGAGATCGAACACACCCAAAAAGTAAACATAGACCTAAAATCATCACAAGCAAGTCCTGCGATTTCAGCAAAAAAAAAAACACACACACATCAATAATCCACACCCACACCAAGACAGATACCCAAGAGAAGAGAGAGAGAGAGAGAGGTATTGCCACATCCACAACCAAAATTGCTTGCCCAAATCTTCTTCCTCTCTCCTCCGGAGGCACTCCTCTACTTCTCCTCTTTTCTTCTTCTTTCTTTCCTCTTCTTTCTCATCTCTACACCCAGCTCCTTTCTTCTCTCTACACCCGTGCTCTTACCCACCACCATCATCACCAGGCCCGCACCTCATCACCGTTCTCTCGCCATAACCACCGCAGCTCCATCCAGCTGCCGTGCCACTCAATTGCAGTAGCTTTGTCGGCTGCTGCACCCAAACCATTGCTCTTCACAGAGCCCTTATAATCAACAATTCACCTGCAATTAATCATCAACAACATCATCACAAGCAATCAAGGAATCACGGCTACACTACCGCCGAGCTCATCCTCCGTACCTGATTTGAGTTCCCAAAGCTCGCTCTTGCCGAGCCCAATTCCATCTCAAGCGAGCCCGGCTCGGAATTGCTCACGGCACCCAAGCATCAAGCCGACGTTTTCGACCCGTGCTCGACGCGCCGCCGCCATCGATATCCATCACCACCGCACGGCCCGTGCCCAGTCCTTCTCCGGACTTCAATTCCACCGCCGACGAGTCCTCCACCAAGCTCCAAGATCCCGTCGCTGCCAACAACCGCCACCGGCCACCTCGCAATCTCTCAATCTCCTCGAGCCCGTGCTCGAGCCGTCACCGCCACCGCCGCAAAACCCAAAGCCGCGCTGCCGGGCCCACCATCGATCCTTGACGTCCTCGTCTTCAAGAACAGAAAAGGTTCACCTAAACTCCTCCCTCATCTTCAAGGATGTCGTCCTTCCTTATCTTAAAAGATGTAGATTTCAAGGCTGCTCCCTTTACCCGGATCGACGAAATTGGTGGATGTTGATGTTTAGGTATTTAGGGGTTGGAGAGATTGAAGTTTTTGGGAGACTTGGGAGGAGGTTATATGGGCCGGCAATGAAAGTCCGAAGATGGATTTATTAGATGAAGGAGAAGACGAAGGCTTGTGGAGAATGGATCGGGTCCGTCGTCGTGTGGTTTTGGAGAAGAAGATGGTCGGGTGCCGAGGAGTTTTGGAGACTACGGTGGTTTCGGACTTCGAGAGTCAATGTGTCGAGTAGCTGAAAAATACTAAGTGCGGGAACATTGGAGGGGGGAAAGTAGAAAATGGAAATTTTGTTCGGCGCTCGTACTTAAAAAAAAATTTAGCGCTCCGTGTTTTGAGATATTGGAGGTTGACGCAAAATTTAAAAAAAATTCCATAAATCGGTTATTTTAAGGACCGATGTTAATAAATCTCGTAGAAATCAGTATTGTTCCAACTGATGCAATAAATAGCATTTGACATCAGGTGTAATTCCAACCGATGTTTTTGAAGTGATGTATATGTGGAAAATTCTAGTAGTGATGGATCCTCCCTTGTCACTTGGGTAGAGCACGTGGATGTGCGCGAGAAAGAGATGAAAGCCATTTTCGAACCTTTTGTTCATTCAGGGTTCGCTTTTGGTGCGAAGCGTTGGATCTCAACGCTTCAAAGGCAAGCTGAGCGCTACATGTGCGCCACAGGGATCCACACAACACCCAGTGACTCTATCATTTCGCCTGAAGGGAGAAGAGGCCTTGCAGAAATGGCAAACCAGATGGCGATCTGTTTCTTTAACGATATCAGCAATTCTACATACCATCACTGGACATGTTCGAACCGGACAAGAGATACTCGAATGGAGGTCAGGACCAACAAGAGAAGGGGAGATCCGAGCAAGCCCCCTGGAGTCAATCGTACTGCTGGTTGTTCTGTTGTACATCTATCCCATCACACCAGAATCTTTGAGTTCCTCAAAGATGTGCAGACAAGACCGCAATGGGATAGTATGTCGATGGATAGCTCGGTACGTGTGCTAGCAAACTTCACCATCGGTCTTGACCCGCGCAATCAGATTTCAGTATTGGCCATCGATAATCACAACGACTTCCTCATTCTCCAGGAGTGTTGCACCGATGCAACGGGGTCGTCTGTAATTTATGCGCCGATCAACCATTCCATTCTCTAGTGTTTGCTATGTGGAGCTGACCCGGGGCCATTTCCATTGATGCCATCAGGCTTCTCCATTCTGCCTAATATATCCGGATGCATTCTTGATGGAACACTACTTACTATAGTGTTCCAGATCTCAGTGAGGGCTACATCAGCCAAATCTGCCGTGGAGTCGGCAACTAACCTTGTGCAGGACACGCTCAAACGGATCAGTGCCGCAGTCAACTAAGGAGCAAACGTTGGATGCAAGGCCCTGCTATGCCTTGTTTGTGACTGTTGGTGACTTGTTTTGGGAGGAACTTCACATGCTTCAAAGGGGAGTATTTCTGTTTGTTTTATCATTTATATAACTGTTGTGTGTTGTTATGTGTTTATTTCTATTTGTTTGTTTTTCAATTCAATAACCCTGCTTGGATTCTTCATTTCAGAGATTTTTCTGTCTAACATTGAGGACAGTGTTTAATTCGAGTGTGGGGGGACGGTTTCTTGTTCATTGATTAAAAAAAAGAAAAAAGAAAAAAAAAATGTTTGTTCTAAATTTAATTACTTATTTGTTTCTGTTTTCTACTGTAACAATATATCGACTATATCATACTCACTCCCTTGGTAGCGTCGAACCTACCATTGCACTAAGTGAGTCACTGTGGTCACGTATTGTTACCTTAATAAAAATAAAATGAATTAAGAAAATTTAAAAAAAATTGGCTCTGTTTTGTGTCTGTGTTGTACTCTTTGTTCTTTCCAATCCCAGTGATGATTTGAGTTTATTTTATTGTGATTTTGAGAATATTGATTATATGCTAAGGCTTTTAGTGGTTTGCTTTGGATTTAATTTGCACAATTTATGATTGCTCGAAATTTCATGTACACCATGCCTTTGTTAATTAATCAATTGCAATCTGAGAAGCATAACTAGACTGTGTATTGACACGCATATCCAGAAACTGTGAGGATTTGAGCCTATTGAATATTCATATGTATGCATCTTTCATACATTTTTCCTTCTGGTGTGCACAATTCATGAGTTTTGAACCTAGAACTTGCTTAATATCTCTCGAAACATTTTGTCATGCATGATACATCTTGGAAATGATTAAGGCACTAGGAATCCACCATGGCCAAATAAGCACTTGTCCTTGAACTGTGAATATCATTAGTTAATTTGCCCTGTTTGAGCCTATCTGTTAGCCTTTCGTTTCTTTCCACCACAAATGATTTGCGATTATTGCTGATGTTTAAAAATGTGAGTTTGGGAGTTTTGACAAAAGAATAAGTGTGGGGGAGTAGCTTGTTGTAGTTGTTGTTTATTTTTCAAGGAAGAAAGTAAAAAAAAAAATATAAATATAAATAAATAAATAGAAAAGGAGAAAGAAAAAAAAAAAAAAAGAAAGAGAAGAAAAAAAAAGTGTTTTTAGCTGTTTTGAATTCAATAAATGTTTTCGGGGGAAGTGGTTTGTTGAAGTGAGTCTAATAAGCATCTTAGAGTTCTTAAATTGTAAAATCTCAACAAGTGCATTACTTGCTAATAGGGGTGGGTTCGGTTCAAACGGTTCGGTTTTCACCCAAAACCGAACACAGAACCGAACTAGGCGGTTCGGTTTCATTTCTAGGTTTTAAAAATCAAAACCGCGGTTTGTTCGGTTCGGTTTTTTCGGTGCGGTTTTCGGTTTTTTTATAAACTAAAAAAAAATAAAAACAAAACTTTGTAGAGCAACCATAAACATTTTCAAAATTTACTTACTCTCAATGGAGGATTACATAAAATGTAGACCTCACAAAAAATATTTTTTAAGTGAAAGAATAGCTCCCTTTTATAAGAATGGGAGAGTCTCTCTTACTCTCACATTTCCAATGTGGGATGCTAGGAAAACATTCTCAAAACTTCTACTTAATCTCAATGAGAGATTACATAAAATGTACATCTCAAAAAAGATATTTCTTAAGAGGAAGAGTCCCCCTTTTATAAGTATGGGAGACTCTTTCTTCCTGAAGTGGACACTTTCGCACGCCGGAATTGATACGCGCAAAAACGCTCTTCAAAATAAAAGAATGAATGTAATTATATACAAATCCTTGCAACCTATAAAAATGTCGTTGAATAGTATAGTGGGAAGCAAGGGTCATTACCCACAGGAGATTGTTTATTTGCTTTTCTATGTCACGAAAATTAAATAATATATACAACAAAGAATTTATTTACAAACATATACAATATATACAAAAGATGTTTTTCGGCTTTTGGAAATAATTGAAAACAAGAAATAAATAAAAGAAAATATTTTTGGATTTTTATTTTTGGAAAACAACACAAAATACAAATAGTACAAACACACTCTTGATATGTTAACCTACAAATTCCTTTCAATTAAATGTAATTACTCAGACTAAGCCAATGACATGTTGCACTTAATCTATTGTTCTCTCTTACTTGGTATGTTAGGTGCATGATATGTACTCCTAACTTAGCTTCTAAAATGCAACCTAGAATGGCATGTTCATAGATTCAGCATTAAGAAGTCATTATGCATAAAGAGAACGAGTAACTCTAGGCAACTTCGACACGGATGTAGTTCTAATTGCCTAGAAGATGATTCATATAACGATAGCTTACACCGTTACTTGCTACTTCTAGAATATATGATGATATGGCGGTCCACATATACTCATAGCCATAAAACCCTAGCATGCTTACTATGTTTGCAACCACAATAAACAACTAGAAATTTATCGATGACAGAGCAATGAATCAAACAAACATTCAATATCAGAAAAATTATAAATCAAAACCAAGAGTAATAGGGCTAAACCCTAAATTATTACACAAAATAATAAAACGAAGTTTAAACAAATATTTACACAATAACAATTACCCAAATTTATTCACACAAAATATTCAAATGCGGAAATTAAAATTAAACAAAAACAAATATAATAATTAAACGAGTTTGGGTAAGTGTTACTGTTGTGTCCATGAAAATGGACAATTGTCGTCAAGTCTGGGGGGACGACTCAACCATGTGCGCGTGAAGACGGCACTGCCCTTCTAGCGAAGGTGGAGGGCTCAGCTATCGTGCTCAGAAACTGAACACCGTCTGGCAGGCGTAGGTGGCAGACTCAGCTATATCGCGGTGACGGGAAGAACTTGTCGAATCCGTCTTTATTGATGACTGATGAATTTGGATGTGGCGGGTGCCTTGATTTGGGTGGCCAAATCAATTGGACTTTGGATTATCGGGGGCCCAATTCGGATTGGGCTTGCAGTGGGTGTTTGGGCCGGTCAACAGGTCAAAGGCCCATGTTGACTTTTATTTTCTTTTTTTTCTTCCCGTGCGGAATTCTTCTTCTTGTCTCTTCAGCTCGTGTCCTTCTTTCATTTCATTTTTTTCTTCTTTTCCTCAACAGAGAGAGATTGGGTCTCTGGGCAATTGAAGGACTGTGAGGTTGGATGATGATCTGGGCTGGGTCGACGCCGGTGAGTGAAAATCGAGCACGGGCTCGGAACTGGGCTTGAGGCGGAGCTGGACTGCGCAGAGGTGCGCTGGCTGGGAATGACGGCGTCGTCGTCGATGTGGCGACGAGATGGCAGAGATTGGGATGAAGACGTCGTCGCTGGCGGTGAGAGCAGCTACGGCGGGGATTGGATTGGAGTCGACGGCGGTGATTGAGCATGGGCTCTGTACGGCGACAGAGGCAGCAACGATGAGCACGGCAAAGATGGCTTTGCGGTGGTCTTGTGGATCGGCGATGCGTGTAGAGAGAATCCGATGATGATGGGTGATGGTGATTTTTCCATTTGCAGGTTCTTGGACTGTGGTTGATTGAATTGTGATTAAGAAAACTTGCAGGTGACAGTGGTGGGTGATTGTGTTGGTGACTGAAGTTAATGAGATGGTTAGGCAGTGGGTGAATTTGAGGCTTCGCCGGGTTGGCTTGAGTGATTTGGTGAGTAGAGGGCTGTGAAGGAAGGCACGGGCTTGAGGTTGAATTTGATGATTGCTTGCAAAGCTTCTCCTTAAATAGCCAAGGAAAGGTGATGGAGCAGTGAGCATATGAAGCACGAGGTGGGCTGGTAGCCTGCCGGCAGTGGTGGTGGGTGAGTGAGTGAGGCTGGTAGCCTGCCAAAGGAATAGGGAAGGCTGCCGGCAAGGTGAAAAACGTGGGGAAGAACCTTCTGCAGCTGCAGCTGCAATTGGAACAGCAACACATGATCAAACCAAAAATATAAAATAACAAAGGAAATCTAAAACAAAAAGATAATAAATTAAACAATCAAAATAAATAGAAAGAAAAATAAATAAATAAAAACAATTATAAGGGAAAATAAATAGAGGTTTGAAATTATATTTCACCACCGCGTGTGGTAGTTGCGCCTGATTTGTGGTGGTTCGCCGATAAAATTATCGGGATTCGAAACGGTTTTCGAAATCTTCGTACATTTTCTGGTCTCCACATTCTGATAAATGACCGGTGTCATTTTGAGTCACGGTTGACTTTTCTGTATTGCGCTGAAAACCTCTAAAATACACCTTTTATGTGCAAATTATCATTTTTGCTCATATTTTCCCTAAAACACGAAAACACATATTAAATATACAGATACGCTCTCAGAAAACCTCAATCCAAGTGATTAAAGACGTTTTGTGTACGTATTTTACGTCCACATCACACCCCTACACTTGAACTAAAGCTTGTCCTCAAGCAAACATAGAACATAAATACACAACTTAAACAAAACATAAGGGAAACACATAACAATTTTCCAACATAATACCTCAGAGAACACAATCAGATGAGAGAATAAAAGAAGTTAGGTCTCAAAATGTTTTGAAGCTACGGGACATAAGCAAAAGTGAAGTGTGTGCAAGTATTGTCATCTCAATGCACCGAAGCAAGCATGCATATTGAAACTGTGCTAACCATAAACTCATAGGATTTCACTCTGATTTTCACACAACTGTTTATCGGTTAGCTACACTACCACTCTAACAAATCGTAAATTGTATAGTTACAAGCGATTTTTATATTTTGGGAATATGCATGGTTGTAAGTCCTAGCCAAACTTACATGTAATAATATGTTTTGATATATGTTTTGTTCTTAATAGAGAATGCATATTTGCACTTAGTTAATTTGAGCATGTAAACTTATATTTAAGACGTAGCACATAGATAAGTTTACATGCTCAAATTAACCAAGTTCAAACATGCATACTCAACTAAGAATAAAACATATATAATTATCAAAACATATTAATACATGAAAGTTTGGCTAGAACTTGCAACCATAGTCCAAGAATATGAATTAATCACTCATAATTATACAAATTAGTATCAAATATATGTTATGCATCAATAAAAACTAAAGAGAGAAGATATGACTTAGTCAATACTTAAGAGTTGCAAATGGTTTGCCAAACTTGTTTCATGTTTATAGTATATTATGATGGTAACCTTTGAATTTTGGGAGAGAAGATGAACTAAGAAACACATATGTATAAAACATATATGAAGTTATAAGTAGTGAACTAATATTTATATTATGTAAATATACAGAGGATGAAACAAGATATTTGTGCCTATGTTTATATAAAAGAATATGCATGTACTCATATATTTTCATCAAGTAACAAAATTTTGAGAATATTTGATAGCATCCTACATTGGAAATATTTGAGAAAGTGAGTCTCTCATATTTACAAAAGAAACTATTATCTCACTAGCATCCCACATTGGAAAATTGAAAGGAAAATAATGTCTCTTATACTTATAAAAGAGGCTCTTCTATCCATTCAAAAAAATATCACACATTGAAAATTTGAGAGGAAGAGAGAGTCTCCCATACTTATAATAGGGGGACTCTTCTTCCTCATAAGAAATATGTTTTGTGAGGTCTACATTTTATGTAATCCTCCATTGAAATTAAGTAAGTTTTGGGAATGTTTTCTTAGCATCCCACATTGAAAATTTGAGGGGAAGAGAGAGTCTCACACACTTATAAAAGGGGGACTCTTCTTCCTCATAAGAAATATGCTTTGTGAGGTTTACATTTTATGTAATCCTTCATTGAGATTAAGTAAAGTTTTGGGAATGTTTTCTTAGCATCCCACATTGAAAATTTGAGAGGGAGAGATGGTGTCCCTTACTTATAAAAGGAGCTATTTTCTCAATTAACAAAATATCTCTTGTGAGGTCTACAATTTATGTAATCCTCCAATGATATTAAGTAAAAAAAAAATTGAAAATGTTTATTGTTGCCCAATGATATTAAGTAAAATGACGTCATTTCGCTTTCTTCGGTTTTTTCGGTTCGGTTCGGTTTTGGATGGCCGAAACCGAAACCGAACCGAATGGGTTCGGTTCGGTTCGGTTTTTTGGGTTCGGTTTCGGTTTTTTCTCGGTTCGGTTATTTTCGGTCGCGGTTCGGGTTTTTTCGATTCGGTTGGCGGTTTTCGGTTTTACGAACCCACCCCTACTTGCTAAGTTGCTTGGAATTTGTGATACCCATTCCACTTCATTTCTGTAACCCCTTACCCTTAGCCCCGTTACAACCAATAAAAGTCCTTCTGATCCAAGATTGTTGTGCATGATTTGTAGAGATGAGATTGACTAGCAAGCCTATGGGAACATTTCTTATGTAATTGTTTTGAGAGTAAACAGTTTAGCCCTAAACACTCGAGCGGAAATATTTAGTGATCATTGCGAGTTTTGGCGGTTAATCATATTTGGGTATGCCTATCAGATTGTTTGAGATTGATTGTACTTAAGGTTTCCACACACTTCACCCGAGCATGAATGAGATGTGCATGTTAAACACTTAGCAAATTCTTTAACCCTTGGTATATAGTTTTTATTCTCCTGATTATAATTCATCTGAACTCGCTGAGGGTTATGGTTGGAAAGGATTGTTATTCTGTGTTCAACCATTCTGTAAGTTTTTTTTACTACTTTATATTGTTTGTTTGCTTGAGGACAAGCAAAGTTTAAGTGTGGGGGTGTGGTTAGCGTGTATTTTACGTGTTAAGTATACTTCTAATTACTTGGATTTTATTATTCCGAGAGTTTATTGTTTTGTTTAACTTGTGTTTTTATCAGTGTTCTAAAAGGCGTCGCCTAGCCTCGCCTAGGCCATAGGCGGTGGAAAAACGCCTGAATTTTGCCCAAGGCGTTTGATATAGGCGTCTGTTCGCCTGGGCGGTCGCCTAGGTGGTCTGGGCGAAGCTGGGCGACGATAGGCGAAGCTGGGCGGAGCTAGGCGGTCTGTTCGCCCGGGCTATCATCCCTTTTTTTTTTTTTAATAAACCAGATCGATATCACTAGGACGACGTCGGTCCGGGTTCTCTCTCACGGTCTCACCTCTCAATCGCCGATTTGGTGAGTAGAGGACGACGTCGGTCTGGGTTCTGAGGTTTGTAATCAATGGCGGCAAGAGAGGCTAGGCTGTAACGGCGATGGCAGAGAAGGGGAGGCACGGGCTGTGAGCAATTGCAGGTTGGGCTCGGCGATGTTAGCTGGAGTGATTAATGACCTTGCTTGCAGAAGCTTGATTGTGGTTCTTGAATTGGTGAATTGCAGGTTCTGATTGTCAATTGATTGTGGGTGAGTTGCTTGCAGGTACACGGTGGTGATTGTGAACTGTGGAGATGAGGCGATGTTGAGAGCCCCGTTAATCCATTATAGCCTTATAGGACGAGTCCCTTAGGCTTAATTAGCAATTGTGCTCGTGCTGGCGCATGATTCCTAAACCATCAGTAGCTAAAGTTATATAAGTTGGTTATATGAGAGAGAATAGGTTTTCCAGAATTATGCCATCTGGCAGTAGTAGACAAGTGTGATTGACTTGTGATCATTCAGTAGTATAAACCGTCCACAATCCTTTGTAATTCTTCAAGCTGGAATTGATATTTTTCATTTGCTATTTTCTCTCTGTCTCTTTCTCTATTTTACTTTGAACCCAGACCTTAGGTACTTATCAGGCGCAGGCTGGAATCAAGCTGGCGGTGATGACAGTGAGTTTGCAGGTGATGGCTGTGGGTGTAGAGAAGAGAAAGAGAGGTGCAGAGAGGAAAGAAAAGAAAAGAAGAATGGGAGAAAAACTAGAGGCATAGGCTTCCTAGTTATTTTGAATAATTTGTCTATTTTCAATTATTTATTATTTTATTAGAGATTTTTGTTATGAGAGTAGTATATTTGAACTATCTTAATTATTCATATTTGAATATTTTTAAGTATTAAAATAGATTTTTATTAATTAAACATTAAAATAAAAAATCGCCTAGGCTGTCTAGGCTCTAGGCTGAGGGTCATCGCCCGCCTAGCGCCTAGCACCTTTTAGAACATTGGTTTTTATGTTAATAGGGTGAATAAATGTGTAGCGGTTATCTACACTCGAACGTTGCATTTTGGAAGTTTTTATTGCAAATTCCGAACTCCGGCGACTTTCCAATGCACCACCACCAGCATTGGCGGCACAACCACCGGACCACCACCACCCCAGGGGTGGTGCACTTCAAGCACCAGCTGTCCATATGGTGCAGCCATCACCATCTTATCATGCAAAAAGAAGTGACTAGGAAGAGATTTTGGATTTGTCCCCTTATCCTTGACTTTGGAGGAGGGGGATGAGTCATGGAAGCTGACAAGGCAAGAGAGGAGGCAGGGGATAGGGAGGAGAGCAGCCAGGAAGAAGAGAGACGGAACCCCCCAAGAAAAATTGCAAGAATTCTCTCAACCAAGCCTTCCAAAATCTGCCCAGACGTCCAATCCGTTCGGACACCGAGAGGTGACGCCCGGACGCCAGTGTCCGCTGCCCGAGTTGTTCTTCAATTTACACCATTTTCCACCATCCAAATCACCTGGAGTCCTTCACGAAAGTTGTTCCTAAGACATTAATCTGTTTAGGAGACCAACTTTCATCACCATTCCATCTCATCCATTGCACATTTCCTCTGGAGACATCAAGAAGTACCAAGGAGCAAACCATGGGAGACTTGGAAGCTAAAAGGAGTGAAGAGGAGGGAGCTAGCATCATACTTGAGACATCAAGAGCTGCTGGATTTCATCACTGAGATTTTCTCAACTCTCTCTTTACTTTTATTTAGATTTTCCATATGTTCAGATTTGTATTCATGATGTATACTTCAAGTATGTGTGAGTAGTTCTTAAGGTTGGGGGCTAGGGTTGTGTGCTCTAGCCCATGATGATGTTTGATGATTATTCTTGAACATATCCTGCTTATTGATTCAGTTTGTGGATTTGTTCTTTGCTGGAATACAATTTTGCTAGATGCTTGTTTAGGAATTGATAGTTCTTGAGCATGTGTTGAACTTAATTGGTAAAGAGTGTTTGCTATCAACTTATTCTCTTAAGTTTTGGCTTTGAACATGATGAGATTGAATGTAATGTTTACCTTGTTTGAATCCTGATTCTTGGCACCCTATGCCTATTTAATTACTTGGGGACCTTTAACGAGGCTTAGGTAATTGGATTAGGAAGTCTTTGATGTCCTTAATACGGCTCAAAGTAGTCTTTTAAGAATCGTTCCTAAAACCTTAAGATGGTAAAGGGAAGGGGGGTTTGATCCTAGGCTAAATCAATGTGCATGTTCCTGAATGTTGTTATTCATCGGATTGGGTTGGAGTTGACCCGAAACCCCAATCGTTTTCCAATTTAAATCAATCAAAATTCACATCTTTGTTGAGCTTGACACCCTCAACACTTCAATCATTTCACTGTTTTTACTTATGTTTTTGCTTGTTTAGTTGTGTTCCTTGATGAGTTGGGTTTATCTTTGTCACTCAAGAGTGACACCACTTGAAAACACTACACTCACACACTGCATATAATCCATTTCACAGTACATATGCCATCTCTAGTCTCACCATATTCGTGCTAAATTCACTTAAGTTTCATGCATCACCTATAGGGATTTTGGGCCTTCCAATCCCTTGGGTACGACATTCCCCGGTCATAATCTATACATCCACACATTTTTGACAAGCATATAGGCACGTTTTTATAAGTTAGACTATACGACACGTCAACCGTCGATCCATGCCGTTCAACTCCAGTCTTCTCCACCGTCTCTCTCTCTCTCTCTGAAGCCCAGCTCGGATTCTCTCCGGCTTCCCTCTCCTTGCTTAATTACCTCTGCCCAGATCACAACGTCGTGCATCACCGCCGAGTCCAAGCACCAATTTGAGCCGCTCCTCTCTCTCAGCCCCAAGCTCTGGTATGATTTTCTTCACTATTTTTTCCTTCCACTCGATGCTTCTTAGGGTTAAAGACCAATAATCCATGTAGATTCAGAGAAAATTGAGGTTGAAGGCGTCGACTCGTCCCGTTGCTGTGATTGGATTGGATCCCGTCTGTCAATTCTTCCTTCAGTCTCTATATACATGGTTGTCTAGAAACCCTTATATTTGTTATCGTTCTGGAAAACTGGTCTCTACTGCTCTCTCTGTGATTTTATTGATTTTGCTCTACATAAATCAACTTTCCTTGCTTCAACATTTTGCTTCATTTTAATCCGTTTTCTATTGTGTAAAGTGGTTAAAAGGAAGACTAGGAGGAGGAGAGCAATTTGCTGCATTTGAGAAGATTAAGAAAGGTGAGTAAAAGCTGACTGTTAGAATTTCAGATATGGGCTCTGGGTTATGTGTTTTTACTTTCATCAATTTGCTTCATTGATCACAATTTTATATTTGTTTGGTTTTCTTTTTTCTTCCTTCACTGATGCCTTGATTGTTTAAGTTAATTTTATGTGATGCTCTAGCTAGCTCTAGCTAGCTCTTACTTACGAAAGAAATTTCGTAGAGGCCACAGGGCTGAATAACTTTAGCCCTTATATTGGTATTTCACACGATCATTAGTTCTTTACAATTTCTAACCTTTGTTTTGAGGAATGTGAATGTTGTTAATTGAATCCAATGATCAGTTTGGCTGAATAACACAATTTATATTCATTAATTATTGGGTGTGTAGTCACTGCATTCTCATCATTGCTACTAGGAAGTTCGAGGACAGTTGGGGATCGTGTTCAACAGCTGCTTCCAAATTGCCTTCTCTCAGAACTGGTAACTTCTTTCTCTTGTTTAAAGTTTTGGTCTCATTTAAAGTTCAATTCTTTCTTTTGAACACTTGATGCTTGGGATTATGGTCAAATGAGTTCTTTTATTTTACATACCTCTTAACTGGAATCATATTGATAATTTGTATTTCATATACATGACAAGCACTAAATGTGGCAGTAGCTTTTCTATTTACTTTTTCCTGGCAGGGTTGTGATAGGAGCACAAAGTGTGACGTTTTTAATGTGTTTCCCCTACTATTTGGCTATGATTTAATTGTAACTTTGCTATTTTAGCTTAGTTTCCATATTTGAGTCCTAAATGACGTATTAATGTGAACATGTGCAGAAACGAAGTCTAATGGGCTTTTGCGAGGCCCATTAAGAGGTGGTCTGCCATGAGGCCCAAGATGGAAGGCCCAAACCCAAGAAGGAGGCCCAAACCCAAGAAGGAAGCCCAAATCCATGAAGGAAGGCCCAGGTTCACAAAGCATGAGGAATGGCCCAAGCCCAGATTTTCGGACAATCTGCCTGTGCAGATAGGTCAACTTTCGAGGCCCATATCTCTCAATTGCACCGTCAGATCTAGCTGTAATTTTGGATGTCAGTTATTCCCAAATAAAATTTCAGAAGCATCCAACCGTTGAAACGTGCAGGATTCCGTTCTAAGTGCGCACTGCTCAGTGCTATCCGTTTTTATTTCTTTCCTCTTCTTTTATTTTCAATGCTCCACTCACCCCTATATTCTTTCCTCTTCTTTCTGCCCACACCATTAGTGTTTAATTTCTTTTTGGTAAATAAATGGTTAATTGCCATATGATTCCATTTCCACCACCACTTACCATTTCTTTATCTCCCATTCACATTCCACTTCTTTTCCCTTTCTTTGTTTATTTCTTCCATTGTCTTCTTCTTCCTCTCCATTTTCCTATAAATAGGAGCCTATTTCTCTTCACCAATTCACCAATTCACACCCCAATGGGGAGGGACAAACCCTCCTCTTTCTCTTCTCCATCATATTTTCCATTCTCTAGTATTTAGGGTTCTCAAGGCTTCAAGGAGGAGGAAAGGCGGCTGCACCATCACCATCACCATCATCACCATCAATTTCGTCCATCATCATCACCACCTTGCTGCACACGGTTTGGATTACTTGCTTTCAAGGATTCGTGGTCTTCAAGTCTTCATGCTATTCCATATGGTGTAATCTGACTTTTCCTTTAATTATTCTTATGAATTCCTCTTTGTTGCTTGATTATTCTTTGTATTAGTTAACATGACATGATTTATATAATTTCCAGCCTATTTATATGAGTTTATTTAGTTATTGGATCCTAATTAATTAGTTCTTCTAGTAGCTTATGTGACTCTGTTTACTTGATTCTGAATTATAGAAAACTTTTATGTGTTTATGTTATAGGGATCGATACTTATAATATTTGCATATAATTGGAGCTAGAGTTAGGGATTACAATTCACCTAATAGTTTTGGAAACCTAATTCACGAGTAGTAAAGGCTTTGGACAAAGGTCGGTGTCAAATAAAAAGGATTGCGGACATATGGACTTTTCTATAATGGGTCGTGCACTTTAATTAACAACTCTTTTCTATGCGTTAAATATGGTTTGATTAGCTAGCTTTCTAGACTAAGATGACATGTTTAATTGGTTAATCTAGGTGCTTTCACTTAGGTTAATTTTCGTAGAGAGGTTTTATTTGGGGAATGGTTAGCTTCTAACTTTCCACATATGTTAATTTCGGTTTCATGGCTAGGGAACTTGGTTAATTTTCGGTCCAATGATTAATAAACTTGTGTATATGTGGCTGAACTTTATATACTTTGTGTTTCATCCCATCTCATTTAATTTATTCTTTGTAGTTTAATTAATTTATTTCATTCAATTTATCTCTTAAACCCCCTTACTTTGTACATATGTATATATTTATACTTTATACATGTTAATAATAATTCTTTATTTTATTTAATTCTTTGTGACATTTTTTGTTAGGTACACCCTTTGATCTCCGTTGTGAACGATACCCTACTATGCACTATACTACTACCGATAGGGTTTTTTTAAATTGATGCTCCATTTGGGCGTATCAGGTTGGAGATCAGGGAGTAGCTTTTGTGAGAGAGTGTTGCAAGCAGGTTGAAGATTTGAATTTGCTATTTTGTGAGGGATTGACTAATGTTAGTTTAGCCCAGGGTTTTGTCAACGCTAGTACTGTTAAACAATCAACAGTAGAACTCTACTAATGTCATAGGTTGGGGATTGTTAATTGTGTTCTGCTGTTGTTATTTCTTGAATATAGTACTGCTAGTTTGCACTATTGTGCTAATTGCCTTTATTTTAAGATGCATTGTTTTTTTAATTTGAACTGTTTTTATTGGCTCTTTGCAAATGAAGTTCATCTCATGTTATTGTTATTTTCTTAGTGTAAAGGTTACTTATAGGCTAACACTGCAGATATACCAACTGCCTCTATGATGTTACAACCCTCACAGGCTGGTAGGTGCTTGATTTTCTTGTTTTAGCATATCCTTTTGAATCACTACTTACGTCGTTAATCTTCTGAATATCTAATATTGTGGTGAATCTCTTTAACTCCTAAAGAACTCTATTCTTGTCTGTTGTAGTTAATGTTTCAATTGATAGGAGGCTAGCCTTTGTCTTGGTTGTTTCTTTACTTCTCACTAGCTCAAAGCATTTTTGGTTGTAGGCTAAAGTGAAGTAACCCAGATTTAATGAGTCTTTGCACAAGGGACGCTGTAAGTTTGAGTATAATTTTGGGTTGTTTTCCCAATTAATATAGCGAAACCCTTGAAGCACCTAGATAAATATTTGGGGGCTTTCTCTATAATCGTTGTGAACTCTTAGAAAACTCCTTGTGGTATTAAGAGTGGGTTTTAATTTATTCTCTTTGTGGTATTTTCGAAGAGCAAGTTCGGTATGTATATATTTGCTTTCTATCTCTTAAGATGCATTCTTGAATATATATATTCGCACTGTATTCTTAGGTTCTAATTTGTTTGCACTGTTATATTTGCTCTGGATAGCCTTGGGTGTTGATACTGCTCTTTGATTTGGTTACTGAAAGTTTTTTTCTTGGCTTTGCCTTTATAAATATGTCTTTGTGTGTGTGTATATATATATATATATGATAGGAGCACAAAGTGTGACGTTTTTAATGTGTTTTCCCTACTATTTGGCTATGATTTAATTGTAACTTTGCTATTTTAGCTTAGTTTCCATATTTGAGTCAAAAATGATGTATTAATGTGAACATGTGCAGAAACGAAGTCTAATGGGCTTTTGTGAGGCCCATTAAGAGGTGGTCTGCCATGAGGCCCAAGAAGCAGGCCCAAACCCAAGATGGAAGGCCCAAATCCATGAAGGAAGGCCCAAGTTCACAAAGCATGAGGAAAGGCCCCAGCCCAGATTTTCGGACATTCTGCCTGTGCAGATTAGTCAACTTGCGAAGCCCATATCTCCCAATTGAACCGTCAGATCGTGCTGTAAGTTTGCATGTGTGTGTTAAGTATTCTGGTTTAAAATTTCAGAATCATCCAACCGTTCAAAGGTGTTTTATTCCGTTCTAAGTGGGCACTGCTCAGTGCTGTCTGGTTTTTATTTCTTTCCTCTTCTTTTATTTTCAATGCTCCACTCACCCCTATATTCTTTCCTCTTCTTTCTGCCCACACCATTAGTGTTTAATTTCTTTTACCTAAATAAATGGTTCATTTTCATATGACTACATTTCCACCATTCCACTTACCATTTCTTTTCTACCACTCACATTCCACTTCTCTTCCTTTTCTTTCTTTATTTCTTGCATTGTCTTCTTCTTCCTGTCCATTCTCCTATAAATAGCAGCCTCATTCTTCTCTTCAAACACACCCCAATGGGGAGGGACAAACCCTCCTCTTTCTCTTCTCCCTCTCACATCATATTTTCCATTCTCTAGCATTTAGGAGTTTCAAGGCTTCAAGGAGGAGAAGAAGGAGATGTCACCATCACCACCAGCCATCAACCAACGTGTTCATCACCATCATCACCTTGGGAATCTCGGCTTTGGATTGCTTGCTTTCAAGGATTCAAAGATCCGTGGTCTTCGAGTTCTTCATGTTCTCCATATGGTGTAATTCGACTTTATTCTTTAAATTCTCTATTGAGTTCCTCTTTGTTGCTTGATTATTCTTTGTATTAGTTAACATGACATGATTTATATAATTTTCAGCCAATATTTATGAGTTTATTTAGTTATTGGATTCTAATTAATTAGTTCTTCTAGTAGCTTATGTGACTCCGTTTACTTGATTCTGTTTTATAGAAAACTTTTATGTGTTTATGTTATAGGGTTCGAAACTTATAATATTTGCATATAATTGGAGCTAGAGTTAGGGATTACAATTCACCTAATAGTTTTAGAAACCTAATTCACGAGTAGTAAAGGCTTTGGACAAAGGTCGGTGTCAAATAAAAAGGATTGCGGACATATGGACTTTTCTATAATGGGTCGTGCACTTTGATTAACAACTCTTTTCTATGCGTTAGGTATGGTTTGACTAGCTAGCTTTCTAGACTAAGATGGCATGTTTAATTGGTTAATCTAGGTGCTTTCACTTAGGTTAATTTTCGTAGAGAGGTTTTATTTGGGGAATGGTTAGCTTCTAACTTTCCACATATGTTAATTTCGGTTTCATGGCTAGGGAACTTGGTTAATTTTCGGTCAAATAATTGGTAAACTTGTATACTTGTGGCTGAACTTTATATACTTTGTGTTTCATCCCATCTTATTTAATTTATTCTTTGTAATTTAATTAATTTATTTCATTCAATTTATCTCTTAAACCCCCTTTTACTTTGTACATGTGTATATATTCTTTATACTTGTTAATAATAATTATTTATTTTATTTAATTCTTTGTGACATTTTTTGTTAGGTACACCCTTTGATCTCCGTTGTCAACGATACCCTACTATGCACTATACTACTACAGATAGGGTTTTTTTAAAATTGATGCTCCTTTTGGGCGTGTCAATATATATATATATATATATATATATATATATATATATATTATATATATGTCAAGTATGACACCTACTGTTCATGTTGCTAGGCTCCGTGGGTTATTTATAAATGAGTTTGACTTGTTTTTCTCATCTAAGGGTGTTTGTGTTGTGTGGTGTTTGGCTTCTCAATTAGTGTTTGTCTTCTTATTTTTGTTTAAGCTTGGTGAATAACTGATAGCTTCCATGGAAAGAAGCAATATTTGAACTGGGGCTTTTCTTTTTTATTGGTTGTGGTTTCATGAGTTTGTTTGTTTCTTAAGAATTAAATTCTATTTTTTATTGTCTTTTTGTAGATTTTTCTCAACAAACTAGAGGCCCTCAACATCAAGACTGTTTTTCCAAATACAAGAGGCAAAGTCTGTTCAAGTCTTCAAGACTTCAGACACCATGCAAATTGTGTATGCTTCTTGGGAGGAGAAGTAATAGAAGTTTTGTTCTTCGGTTTTGAAAGTATCATCAATCTATATGAGACAATGTAAAAATATGTAATTTTCTGAATGTTACAATATATTCAATCATTTTGAGATTATTTAATGAAATATGAATTGCATTTAATATCATTTAAAAGATTAGAGAACTCATTATTGCATTTTGGAAGTGTTATGATATGTATAGTACCGTTTAAAGAAAAGCTCTAATCATCCATATAGGACGTAGCATTACTGAAATGCTATGAAATTGGCATAATAGCATTTCATTAGTGCTATAAGATGTCAAACGATAGCGCTTGAGAAACGCTATATATATGTCACTTAGCATAGCGTTCTGAAAAACGCTATGTTTGACCCGGTACCTATTATAGCTCCGGCAGACACAGCGTTTACTAAAGCGCTATCTAATCCTACTATAGCGTTTTTCGGATGCTATAAATGATGGTTTATGGTGTAGTCGTGATTGTATTGTGTTTCCCTTATTGTTTTGTGTTTTGTTTGCTTGAGGACAAGCAAGATTCAAGTGTGGGGGTGTGATTTGCCCTTATTTGTAGTGCAAATTGCATTCCTAATCACGGGAATTAAGTGACTCCGAAGGCTCTTTGTTGCATTTAATGTGTGTTTTCATGTATTTAGGTCATTTGAGTGAGTTGAAATAATTCGGCACAAAAAGGTGCGTTTTGGCTACTTTTGGGAACATTTCCGAGAAGAGGACAAGAAGTCAACCGTGGCTTCTAGACATTGAAGATTGCACAAATTTACCTTCGGAAGACGTTGCCATTGAAGGCCTTGAAGAATCGAAGAGAGGAAGGAAAATGAAGAAATTACATTTTCGGCGATTTTTCCGGCCAACCACCACCACAAGAGGCGGCAGTACCGCCGGACCACCACCGGAGCTCCACCACAGAAGGGGAGATTCCCTTGCTCCAGCCACATGCATGTGTGTCACAGATCACACACCCACTCACCCTCTCACATGTCCACTCATCCATAATTCCCTCCACTTCCCATTACTTTCCATTTCTTTTCCACTCCACTCATCTCATTCCACTAGGGAATTCTGATTTGGCAGCCACCCCATAACCCTAATTCAGCCCCCAATTTGTGCATAAGAAGGAGAAGAGTTCACCCAAGAGAAAAGAATCAGAAAACAATCAAAAATACTCTAGAGCAGCCGTCCAATCCGTCCGGACGTTACTAGGACGCCCGGACGGACATACCCGTATACCTACTGTAATCGTCCATTTTCTCATATTTCCGTCCATTTTTTGGACTTTCATCCTTCATGAAAGTTGTTCCTAAGGCCATCATTCACCTTAGGGACTAACTTTCATCATCGTTTGTGCACTTACATGCTCTGGATATCATCAAGAACAGCAAGGACCATCCAGAATCCTGGAGGTTTTGAGCAAGGAGGAGTGAGGAGAAGAAGAGGGTGCATGGAGCAGCAAGCCAACTCTTGGGACAGCAAGGACCTGCCGGATTTCTTCATGAGAATCTCTCAACCTATCTTTGCTTTTGTTTTGTTTAATTAATTCTTGAAACTATTGATGTAATATTCAAGCATGTGTGTATAAATTCATATGGTTGGGGGCTAGGGTTGTGTGCTCTAGCCCATGATGATGTTTTGATGAACTCTCTTAAATATGATTGATGATTTCGTTTCTGGATATGTTCTTTGTCTAAATGTGGTTTTGTTTGATGCTTGTTTAAGAACCTAACTAATTCTCAAGCATGTGTTAGACTTAACTTGTTAGGATTTTATGCTAGTTACATTTTATCCTAAGTGTTTAACTTTGAGCATGATGAGTTTATGTCAATGGACTGAATTTGTTTGAATCTTGATTCTTGAAACTCTATGCCTAGGAAGTTTGTTTGAGACCCTAACAAGGCTTGGATAAATTGATTAGGAGTATTTGTGACCCTAATAAGGCACAAAATAGGCCTAGAAGAGTCAATCCTAGAACCATAACATGGCTAGGATAGGGGTTTGATCCTTAGTGAATTCATTGTTGCATGTTCTTGAGAGTTGTCATACATTTGATTGGGATAGAGTGAACCCGAAACTCCAATTGTTTCCACCATTTGATCACACACATCACATATTTGTTGGGCTTGTCACCTCAACAACACAAAAGCTATCAAGCACATTCACTTGTGTTTTCATTTGTTCACTTAGATTTGCATTGTCACTAAGTCACTATTTTGGTTACAAGTCACTCAAGGGTGACACCACTTTGAACACTACCTTCATGTTGCACACACTCCACTACACTTTGCATCCATCCATCTCTAGTCTCATCATTTTAGTGCTAAGAAACTTGGTTACCACATAATTACTAAGTGGATTTTGGGCCTTCCAATCCCTTGGGTACGACAACCCCGGTCTTTAATCTATACCATCCCCTATCTTTGACGATACAAGACATGATTTCAACGCGAACTTATCATCTCGTCATAGGGAAAGTTCCAAAGGAAGTCCTGATGAGGTCAGCAGCGATCAGTTCGTCAAGAATTTCATGCGACCGGGCTGCGTTGAACGAGTAGGCTTAGAACTTAGACTTCACCCGCCTAGTGCGTCGAACTGCTCTTCCTGGTACAACATCAACCATTCCTACTTGTGGGAAAGGCTCAAAATCAACTAACGCGGCGATTTTCTCTCCTTCTACCTGTATTCGCCCACTGTTCAACCATACTTGAATTTGGTCCTTCAGCTTAATGCAATCAGAAGTGTTGTGATTCCACATATTGTGGAACTTGCAGTACTTCTTGCCCTTCATCTGCTCAGGCTTTGGATAAGGACCAAAATCAGTTTTGATCAAATTTTGATTGATCAGCTCGTCTAGGATCTCACCTGCCTTATTGACGAACCGTCAAAGTATGGGGTAAGTAGATTATGAAGGGGGTTGTCGTTCCAACGAGGATCGATGGGCTCCTTAATCCCTTGGTAATTTGTGTGATCAAATACTCTAGCAATGATGGACTAGATGAGAAATGGAAGGAGTGAAGTGTGTGGTTTGGACAATGTGTGAAGTGTAGTGCGTGTGGTGTTCGGTTTTGGAAAGTAAACATAGAATGTAAAGATAAGCAAGTAAATGCAAATAAGTAAAACGATGCAAGAAAGTAAAGATAGAAATGTGTGCGCAATGTATGAGAATGTTGGGGTTTTCGGGTAAACCACAAGTCCAATGTAACTAGCAATGCTTCAATCGAATTAATCATGCCAATGTGTGTGTGAATCAAGCCCCGTATCCTAGCCATGTTATGGGTCTAGGACCGTGTTTCTTAAGGTATTCGAATGCCTTATTAGGGTCATTCCAACTCTCTAGGTGTCATAGGGGATTCCTCTACGTTACCTAATACCGAATCCCCTAAAGTGCTTAAGAGGCGTAAAGCATCGAAACTAGGGACCCAAACAAGTTACAACTCATCACATATGCTTCCAATTGCCTTGAGTGTGTGAGGTTACCAATCTCACACAATCTCATCAAGATAGGTTAGTTAACATGCCAAAGAGGTGGTAAATTCTAAGAACAAGCAACCAACACATATTGAAATGGGTAAGCACACATATTCACACAATCACAAAGGCATTTTATTCACAAATCAAGCATCACATAGTCAAATTGGACTAGGGCACACAACCCTAGTCCCCAACAGAGTTACTACTCACTAATCATCAACATATACATCATCAAATTACACAATAAAGCTCTAGACATAAGGAAAAGAGAGAGTAGAGATGAGGAATGCTCAATAGGTGCTCTCTTGCTCCTCCTTGGCTTTGATGATGAACCTTGATGCCTTGGTGAGTGATTCAGCGACCAAAAGGTGGTGGAGGTGGAGAACGTCGTGGTGAACAGGTTTGATGAAGGATGGTGGAGGAGAGGAGGTGTGGAAGTGGCGAACGGGTTGCTCAGCCGTGCGTCGACCGGTCGTCGACCTTCTGTCGACCGGTCGACAGACGTGCAGAGGCTGTTCCGAAGAGGAAGGGGGAGAGAGGAAAGGGGAAAGGAAAAGTGAGGGATTTTGGGGCTGAAGTGGTGGTCTAACCTAATGGGGCAAGAACTAAGTATTTATAGGCTAGAGGGAAAGAATAAAGGGCTAGGATGAAGTAGGGTTTAATCCAAGGGCTCAAAGGTTTAATGAGGGGCAGGAAGAGAAATCACAAGGGAGGACAAAAGGACAAAAGGGAGGAATAATCAACATGTCACCTCACCAAATCTAGTGTGGTCCTTGATGATGTGGGAGCACATTTGTGAATCACAGGTTGACCTTGACTTGGACTTGACTTCGACCTTCGGAGTCGACATGTGACTTTTCGGTTTCTCGGTCAATCTTCCATTCTCTTGTGCTTCATTCTCGGGACTCGGCTTTGACACTTTGATGCTCAAAAGTCGGGGTTGACCACGAGTTGACTTTTGGTCCTCGGGTTGACTTTTCGTCTTTTTGCCGGAAGTCCACTAAAATGCTCCAAAGCCCTTTGATCCCAATATCGTTCCGATGCTCAATTTACCTACAAGTGTGCAAACAAGGATTAGAGACTCACAAATGGTCATTGGACAAGCACAATAATGATGATTATAGGCCTAATTTGTATGCAAATCGCATACAAATCACTTATTAGCATTGTAGGTGTATGTCTCAAACTCTGGCTTGGTGAAGGCCATTGTTGAGATCTTGACTGGTTCGCGAGAGATCTTGAGACTTCTGAGCTTGGCAACATTGCGCCCTGTCAACTCCAAGGCAGCAATGTCTTCAGCGTCTGAATCATCCTCCTGATAAGTATGATGAGGATATGAGTAGAACGGATCGACAGGAGCGTACACAGCACTAACGTTTCTGTTCTTTCCAGGCACGTAAGTCCCTCTGAAGGCATTCACCTTATCATCAAGCTCATTAAGCAGAAGTTGGTAGCTGCCAACTTTGTTCATTAAATCTGCCATGCTGGCGAACCGTACATCATGATGTTTGGTTCGTTGTCTGTGCTCCAGCCCTTTGATGGCGATTGCAATGGCATCCGCCTTTGTGATAGGCGACTTGCATTTACCCTGCTGAATCTTAAATCTTTTCAGGAAATTTACTGAAGTTTCTGCCGGCTGCTGGTACATAGAGGTAAGTGATGAAAGGTCTACTTCAGGCACCACAACTCCAAAAGTTGTTCTGAACATAGCCTCCATTGTTGCCTAATCAGGAACAGACCTGGGGGCGAGCTTGGTATACCAAGTGAGAGCAAAACCAAACAAAGATGAGCCAAACGCCCTAAGCTTGAGGCCTTCATCATTGCCATAGGGTCCGCATTCGCTCTGGAATCTGGAGATATGCGTAGCAGCGTCTTCTGATCCCTCACCCGAGAATCAAGTAAACTTGATGGGCTTATAACCCCTTGGCCATTCGCTATTCGCGATATGATCCGGGAAAGGGTTTCTGTATTTGAGGTTGGCTGATGGACCGCCTATTTCGGTCCTTATGATCTGCTTAATCTGCTCCAACAATTCTGCGTCGGATGGAGGTATATCGGCGATCGCCGCCATGGGAGTTTCAACACCACTTATTGGTGCTCCAAAATTCAGCTCAGTAAACGAAACCCTCTGATTTGAATCAAGATTCAGTCTAATGAGAGGTGTCTCTTCATCCTCTTCCTCAAGCGGAGTACTGCCGGCCCCTGATGAAGAATTAAATAAACCCCTCCTATGGGGGCTTACGTACGGCTCAGAACTCCGATTGTCAGCGGTCCTTGAGGAAAAACCTCCTCCGCCGCTGTTTCGAGTTGACTTGGCTCCCAAATGCTGGCAAATACGTTCCAACTGAGCACCCACAGTCAGGTTCTGCTTCCGGACGTATGTAATCTCCCCAGACAACTTGGCAACACGTTCATCAGTTTGTTTGACCGCATCAGAGTATTTCCCTAGCTTTTCGAAGATTGCTTCGTTCTGCTTTTGTTGTACCTCGGGAGTAAACTCCTTAAAGCGCTGAACAGCAGCAGCAACCAGATCAGTATTCTTCTGAACAGCAGCAGCAACCAGATCAGTAAAATCCTCTTTCTGTTTCTGCATGGCTGCATTAAAGTGCTCAATAAACTCATCGAGCCTCTTATTCGCATCAGAAGAATCTGAAGGAGTTGGCACAGGTGCGTCTTGATTGTTAGGCATGATGTTTGTAGACGAAGGATGTAGACTGTAGTTCCTTTGGATTTCTTCGAGTGACAAACCACGACAATCCGAAGAACTATGAGGTGCGAAGTCTGTAGGCTTATGCTTGAGACAGTGAACGTAAACCTTAGCGTAAGGATTCTCGTCCGCCTTCCCAATCTTGGCTCACAAGGCAACGCTTTCGACACGTCCCACTGGGCGTGCCAAAATGTTCGCGCTAGGAAACCGCTGCCGGAGAGTCGAACAGTCTCTTTTGATGTGCGGGCGTGCCAGTACCACGAGGTACGATGATGTTGTCGATGAAGTGCTCCAAACTGTGCTTCTGGATCAAGCGAGTGCGGACGGAGAGAGAACAAACTCCGTCGAGGTTCTTACGTGAAAGACCTAAAAGGGTTTAGGGCTTCGAGTGCGTTTCTTGTGAACTAAATCGATACTTTCTTAGGATGAGAAAGCAGAGCAACAAAACTGAGAAGATTTGAAGGACTAAGATGAGATCTTAGCGAGGTTGCAAGGATGCAAAGCTGCTCCGGAGAGGCTTAGGTTGTAAGTTTGATCGAGGAGGCTTTGAGTTTGCAAGTTTGCTTGTGAGATTGAGAACCCTTTTCTGATCGTAAAATGTGTTATTTATACCCTTTAGGGTTCGCGGTTCTCTAATTGCTCTAGGACTTTTAGATTTACTTTCCTCAAAGAACTGATAATATCACCGAAATCCCTACATTAACTAGGTTTCCTTGCAACGTAAGGAATAGAAATACACAAAGATATTTAGGCCGCAGGAATCGGCCCATGGGCTGTATTGATTTTGCTTAAAACAGCCAAATTCACATTTGGGCTCAAACAGTTCCTTGTTTACTTGCTTGTGTCAAACGAATTGGATTCATTTCATTCACACACACACACCCATTTCATTTATAGTTGGTGATTCTTGTGGTTGGAGTTTCACGCCGGTGAGGTACAATCCGAAAAGTATGAGGAGGTATCGCTTGAAGAAGAAACGAGACTACACAAGGTTAGAGCTACCACTAGAGTATAGGTACGTAGTGTAGAGTTTGGGACTGAGTGCCCCCTTGTATGTGTTGTCGATTGGGCTTTCATAGTGTTACTCAAGAGCATGGGGTACGGCTCCCCTCCGGTTTTCCTCTAGTGGTAGAGGTTCCAGGTGACCAATCTTGTGTATTGATTGTGTGTTTATTTATCTATTGTATTGTGCTTAATTGATTAGCATATTGTGTGCTTGTTTATACATAGATATATATAGTCCGTGGTGTGCTAGTTTGATGTACACTTTGGGATTCTAGGTTGTACAATTGAATGTGATTGTTGCATATTTAATTAATTGTTATTCAATTGTGTACTGCTTATACAATAGTTAGAACCTAGGTTGTGGAGAGTAAGTTTTAGTTTGTTCAAGGTTGTGTATACTCTCTGTTTAGTGTTTAGAACGACTACCGTTGAAGTGACTAATCCGGCATACCGGAATTACACAAAGAAAGGGAAGGTGGAGAGTGATGGGTAAGGTTTGCTAGTTGAAAGATGACCTAAAATGGCTAAAACCAAGTATTTATAGACATAGGGTAAATGAATTGAAGGCTAGGATTTAAAACTAGGAAGATCAAAAGGTTAGAAGGAAGGGAGTATCTGAGGGACAAGGGGTAATAACACATAAATTTCAACTCAAAATGCTATTACAGAGTCAACAAGGAATGTTGATAAAAGAATAGATTTAGAAAAGACAAATGTCTTTTTTTTTTTTACAAAAGAAGAAAAGAAAGGAATAATCAATGATGACTTCATGATATTTTGTATATTCCTTGTTGATTTTTGGGGCTTCATGTAGTGAGTCTCAAGGTGGACTTTCGACCTTGACTTTGACATTCAGAGTTGACCACAGTTGACTTTTCGGTAAAAGCTTGACTTTTTGATTTCTCGATCAGTCCTCTAGTATTTTCTTGTGATTCACTTCCGAAACTTGATATTTGACACTTTGGCACTCTAAAGTAATGGTTGACCACGAGTTGACCGTTGGTCCTCCGGTTGACTTTTCATCTTTTTGTCGGAAATGCACAAAAAGTCTTCAAAATGCGTTATTTACCTCCCGATATCAATCCGCTACTCAATCAAATTTCATACATTAGTACAAAACATGGATTAAAGACACTAAATGGCTATCAGATTAGCATTTTTATAGTTATTAGAAGCCTAATTTGTGTGTAAATCACATACAAATCAGCCCGCCACTTCACACTGTATCACCAAAATATATTTTTACTTTATTTTTTTTCAAAAATCGATCACCATTGGGATCCCAGACCCGCCACGCCACATTGTATCACCAAAACACAGTTTCACTCAATTTTGTCAAAAAATCACCCTCAAGACCCCAACTCCGCCACGTCACATTGTAGCTGCACATATATCGTTGTATCACTAAAACACAGTTTCATTCTATTTAGTAGAAAGATCATTTCGAGGTCCGGATCCGCCACATCATATTGTATCACATGTGTTTTACACATTGTATCATAATTGTATCATCATTATATCACATGTGTATCACGACTATATCACATAGTGTCTGACTGTAACACATAGTGTCTCACGACTATAACACATAGTGTCTCGCACTACATCACAAAGTGTAGCACAAATTGTACCACAAGGTGCATTAGAGCTTGCCATATAATATTGTATCACATGTGTGACACATATTGTGTATAAGTGTATCACAATGTGTATCACACTATGTATCACACGTGTATCACAAACTGTATCACACGTGTATCACAAACTGTATCACACTATATATCATAACTGTATCACACTATGTATCACACTAATAGAAAACATTTTCATTCCTGGTTGAGTGATTGAGATTTTTATTATTTTAATGCATTAAACTCAATGGACTTCAAAGAAATAACTCAATGACCTCATAATCTCAAAAAATGAGGAAGGGGGGATATTAGGCCAAGACCCTTCTAAAAATATAATTAATACAAACTTAGAGTAGAGCTCCAAAATAATAGAAAAACAAGAAAAACTGTTACAACTACAATAGAACAAAAGGAATGTGTGCGGTGTCTAGAGTACACTTTAAAGACACCAAGCTTACAAAAGCTACAAAGATGAGTCTTTATGAATCACAAGCTTGCATTCACAAATAAAAAACTCAGAATGCAAAAACATGACGGAAACGTTTGAAAAGAAGCTACTGAAGTTATAAGCTCAGTCTTGGCAGAATGACAATAAGAAGTTGGCGGTGCAGACATGAGTTGCAAGCTCAAGAAAATACAACCAAGTAGAGAAGCTAAATTTTTCATATTCTACCCCTTTGAAAGCCACATGATAGCTAAGGTTGTTATGTGGCCAAGTTTTTTTAAAGATTTAATTATGCTGCACACCAAAAACAAGAATCGAAAGGCCACATTTAATTATGCTTGCAAGATAACTGGAAAAGCAAAGAGAAGACTGATAAAAGCAAAGCTAACAAGGCTTTTCTACATTCTCTTTGCGCGGTGGTGTTACAAATGCGCTTAATTTATAAGCCTTTGTATAATTGACAAGTCACTTGCAAGAAACAAACCTTCCAAGTTTTTAAACAAACATGAAAAGCCACGTTATATTCCGCTTGATTGTCAAACAAACAAAGGAGAGAGAAACCGGATCTCTCTCTCCTCTGTGATTTCTCTTACCTCGAATTCATATAACCCAAGAGTTTCATGACTGATTTCGTTGTTGGGTTTGAGAGGGATGTAATGATTATTGTGGTGTGCAGCTCAGAGGAGAAGAAGAGGAGAGCTGCCATGCCCGGCCTCTTGGCTGCGCACGCGAGAAGAATGAAGAGGTCATGGGTGCCCAGAGAAGATTTGGGTACCACGGGTGTGGCTTGTTAGCACTTTTGATTAGCACAACCAAAGTTTTTGAGTCTGACTCAACTATAAGATTTATTATGCCTAACCCAGAAGCAATTAATTTGTAAACCAATGTAGCTAGACACCCACATTTCAGCATGAAGATTTGACCAATGCCAATATTAGCCACAAAATCGCGCACCCAATCTCCAGACTCCAGTGATGTTCCTAATAACACCCCCACATTCATTCAACCATTTTAACCAAATCTTGTACAACCAACATTTAATTTCAACCAACCCACATCAGGTTTGCTCCACGCAAGGTGTTATTTGAACCAACCTAATTTAATTTTTAAGAAGATAGAAATCCAAAACACCAAAAAATTCCAATTCAAAAAAAGAAGAAAAAATATTAACTATTATTCAAAGTTCAAACGAAACAAAAAAAACACAAAGATCAAAGGCCGCATCATTTAGATGAGCATAAATCTCTTCTTTATTACTGGAGAGGTTTTGAGTTTAGGATTAGCGTTTAAGATATAGGGTTTTAGGCTCAAAGCCTCAAAATTATAGGATGATCTTAATTAGCTATCTACTCATGTGATCCAATCAGTAATACACTTTTGTGATGCAACAATATTACGTGTGGACCCTGATACACCTCATGAGTTCTAATACGCATGTAATACAGTGGTGATACACATGTGATACAGTATTACGTGGCGGGCCCTGATACACCTTGTGATACAATGATGATACACAAGTGATACAATATTACGTGCCGGGCCCTGATACACGTTGTGATACAATGTGATACATTGGTGATACAATAATATTACATGGCGGACTATGATACACCTTGTGCTACAGTGATGATACACAAGTGATACAGTGGTGATACACATGTGATAAAGTATTACGTGGCAAGCTCTGCTACAGCTTGTGATACAATGATGATATACAAGTGATACATTGGTGATACATATGTGAGACACATGTGATTTGCGGTAAAAACCGACATCAATTTATTTTACCTAAACTTCCTAACAATTTGTCGTTGAATAGTATAATGGGAATTAAGGATTTTTCCCACAGAGGATTGTTTATTCACTTTTCTATGTCACAAAATTAATTAAATTAAACTATACTAATCTAAAACATATTTATTTAATTTACATCTAAACTAAACAAATTAAATCACAAAAATAGAAAATAGAATTAAAACTTATAAATATAAAAAACAAATAAATATAAATAAGCAAATATTCACAATAATTCAAATTAAGAAAAATACTCACAATAAATAATTTACAAAAGAGAAAATGTTTTTGGGTTTTTCATAAATCAAACAAATAAAATTACACAAATATTTACAATAATTCAAATATTACATAACATAAATATCCAAATATAAATTAATAAAAGTATTTTCACACAACATTTAATTACTGAAAACAAACACAACAAAATTAAATAGAAATATAAAAGGGAGAGAAATGCTATTGATTGAAGTGAAGAGGCTCGGAAGCTCGGGGTTGAAAACACGTGTCCATACAATTTAAAGTCCCGGGCTGGTGTAGAAAGCAATTTCTTGGGTTTTTGATAAGTGGGCTTTAAGCAATGGTTGAGGCCCAAAATAAAATCGTTGACTTCCTCCATTTTACCCTCTTCCCTCCGGATCTACTTTCTCCTTTCTTTCATTTCTTTCTTCTCCAACAAACTCGAGAGAGAGCTTATCACAATGGTGGCAGGAGATTGCCCTTATGTTGAGAGCTGATCCAGCTTATCAGGACGTAGAATGATTCACGGATTGAGCATAAAAAAGCTTGGCTTGCGTGAGGGAATTGCCTTGATGGGTTGGTGATAGAGTTGCTTTGATTACTTCACAGGTGACATAAGAAAAGCGCTGAATGTGTCTTCAGGGAACTGAGGATAGATCAATATTTGCTCTAAATGGTTGTCAATTGGTTGATTTGTGAATAAAACGATTGGACTAACTAGCACAGGTGGCTCTGGATTTGATTTGTGAAGGTACTTTGCTTTTGATATGAATGATGGTGAGAAGTGAAGTGATTGCGAAGAAATGGGGAGTAGAGATGTGTTGGTGTTATGAATTTGGAAGGAAAGAGAGGAGGTGAAAGAAAGGACAAGTGTGGGTGTTCTTTGGAACAGAGTGATGTGATGATTTTAGAAGGAAGGTGAAAAAAGGAAAAGCAAGACCTAGAAGGGTGGCACGGGAGGAGTAGGCCCTTTTGTTTTTTTTGGATAAGAGGGGATTTGAATTTGAATGGTGTTGAGGAAACCAAACAAGGATGATGAATATGGAAGGATGGGATAGAGTCAAACAAAAAAAAAGTAAGACAAAGGAAAAATATAAGAATAATAAATAAAAAATAAACTAATAAAAATAAATAATTTCTAATAAAATAACAATAATAATTACTTAAATAAATAAATAAAAATAAAATAAATAATAATTTACAAAAGGAAATAAATGGAGGTTTAGAAAATATATTTTGCAGTAAGTGTGGTTCGCTTTATGTGGTTACGGAATTATCGGGATTCGAAACGTTTTTCGAAATTTCGACAAGCTTTACTCAATCAGAAATGACCTTTTCAATATCGAAAAGTCACGTTGACTTTTGATTCAATTCGATTCCTAAAACCTCTAAAAGTACCTTTACAAATAAAACTTTTTTTATTTTCCGAAACACACCGAAACAATATTAAATATACAATAATAGGCTTTACTAACATAATCCAAGCGATTAAGGTACTTTGTACGTATTTTACTTCACATCACACCCCCACACTTAATTCTTCCAACAAACAGAGAACATATATATACAATTTAAACAAAAGAAAGGAAACACAAAACAATTTTAACAATTACCTCAGAACACAATTGAGTTAGAAAATGAAAGAAGTTAGGCTCAAAATTTTTCAGCTACGGATATGCAAAAGTGAAGTGTGTGAAGTATTGTCATTTAATGATAAAGTAAGCATGATATCGAAAGTGAATAAACTACGGATTTCACTCGATTTTGACAAGTTTATGTAGCTACACTACCACTCAAGCAAACTTATAAATATTTTCTCAATCTAATCTCTACAAAAAGCACATACATCTTAGACAAAAGGATTTTATTTGAAATGGGTTAAGGCGAGGTTACGGAATGAAGGGAAGGGAAAAAAATTGAGATAGTAAGTAATCACAGAGTATAAATTAGAAACAAAGATATAAGTGAAAATACTCACCTAAAAAAAAATTAAACTAAACACAATATAATTAATTTTTTTTTTTTTTTCTCATTTTTTTTCTTTCTTCTTTTTTCTTTTTTTTTTTTTTTTAATCGAAACAAAAACAAATACAACAATTTACAAAGCACACCCCCACACTTATTCTTTTCCAAACTCCAAACATATAAATTTCAGCATCAAACATAAGTAATCTCAAATTACTCACTAAGATAGTCGAAAGGTAAGGAAGTGTTTAAGTTAAGGTAGAATTTATTGAAGAAATGAAAGGCTAAACATATAGGCACAAAATGCAAACTAATGATATAAATTAGGGACAAATTATTTGGCCATTGGACCTATCTTAATCATTTCCAAGATTATCATGCTGAAGTTTCAACAAATATTATATAAATACATATACATAACTTCCATAAAAAGTCAAAAATTATAATCATTTCATTAACTCGAAGCTCAATATGTAAGTATACTCAACAAATCTCTCTATCTTCTCACGTTAATATCAATAAATAATATTACATCAAAGTCCTAGCATTTATTTAACAAAAATGAATTCGGAGACCTAAACATTTTCATCTCATACAATTAATTCAATCTCATCATCTTTGAAATCACAAAAACAATACAACAACAAAATAAGTAAATTTTTTAAAATTTTCATTTTTTTTTTTTTTTTTTTTTTCAATTTAGGTAACAATACTACCAAGGACTTACTTATCAATGGTAGGTTCAACCTACCAAGGGATAAGTATGTTAGTCGTATATTTTACCGTAGAAAACAAAAACAAATAAATTATTTTTATTTTTCAAATTTTCAATTTTTTTTCAAATAATTTCTTCCCCCACACTTAATTAAAATTTCCTCTGTAAGACAGATATGTCAATTAATGAATAATTCAAGCATGGTTATTGAATTGAAAAACAAAAATAACACAACATTATCAAATGAAAAAGGAAAATACCCCCCAAGATCGCTCTCCCGAAAATCACCACATCCAAACAAGGCTAGCTTTCCAACTCTTAGTTGCCGACTCCGTGCGCAGTTTGTGACCACGTTTAGGTGTAGCCTTGAGATCCGAAACATAGTCGTAGTTTCCCAGTATACCGATCTTAATGAAGAAATAAGAAAGTTAACAAACATGGAAATGGAATGGTTAATGGAAACACGCCCTGTCCACTGAAGAAGAGGAATCGTTGTATAGGCGAAATCGGTCCGCGCAGGTGATTTAGAGTGGGATCGACATACTATCCACCCGTTGTTGAGGACTCAAGGGGAAGATGACAGACAACAGGGTTACCTGGGGTTGTGCCCCCTTTTGTTGCGTCTTCTGCTCTGTCGTGACAAGTCCGTGATGAACGTGGAGTTGGGTGTTGAAGAAACGAACCGGTTGCATTTCTAGCTTTTTCCTTCCGAAATGATGCAGGTGAATGGACCGTGCGTAGCGCCGGGCGTTGGGAGTTGAGATCCAACGCTTGCCCAAAGCGAACCAGGCAAAGGGTTCGAAAAGGGCTTCACCCTTCCGCCATCACGTCTCCACCCGGAAAGGAAATCATTGCAAACACGTATTAAACATCGAGGTTTGCAAATCGATCTCGTTCGTTTGGGTTCATCCAGGAACATCCACAACGATCCACTTCCATCCGTTGAGGTGGGAGTACCTAACAAATGGACTTCACGAGTCGAAACGATGTTGAGGCACCGAAACGCGACCACTTGTGTAGCTCGCGTTGTCGGGGGTAGGATCTCCACGTTTGGCGTTGTGTCTGCTACGAGACGGCGACCAACATATTAAGATCTCAACAAGGGGGTGAGGGGATGGTTGTCGGGACGTGGAGGCGCGGTTGAAAAGTACCGCTGCGGATGATGGGTCGGAGGTGAAAATCCAGAAAACGGGTTGGCGACGACGGGAAGAAGGGGGGAGGGGTGGTGGCGCGCCTCGTGGCTCGACGAATCATGGCAACGGAGAGCGGTGGAGGAACATCGATCGCCGTGGACGGGGTGCCGGTTCTTCTTTCTAGCGACCCGCTCGGCCGCCTCCTTCTCGACCCCATAGTGATCTTCCGCCGATTTTGCCTGGGGGTGAGAAAAAGCGGGCCCCACGGGGGGGGGTGGGGTAGGGGTGGTTCCGACGGGGGTGGGAAGGGGGGAGATGGGAAAAGACTAAGAACGAAGAAAAGAAAGAAAACAGAAAAAAAAAAAAAAGGAAAAGGAAGGGAAAGAAGAGCGAAAAAAGAATAAAAATTTTATTTTTTTTTTCTTAAATTAAAAAGTAAACTGGGGACGGGCTTAAAGGGGAATGTATTTGGTAATAATGGGAAAAACTTTTTTTTAAAAGTAGAAAAGGTAAGCATAATAGGGTAAGGCCAAACAAAAAAGTGGGAATACTTTAATATATAAATTTGGGAAAATGAAGAGGCAAAAATTATTAATTAAAAATTTTTTTTTTTTTTTTCAAAACACAAAACCAAAGAATAAAAAAAAAAAGACAAATATAAAAAAATAAATAAAAAAATAAAAATAAATAAAAAAATAAATAAATAAAAAATAATAATTTAACTAATTTTTTTTTTTTTAAAAACAAAAAAATAAAATAAACAAATAAGGAATAAGAAAGGAAATTTCTTATCGAACTCCGAGAGGAAAACAATCAAGACACAACTCTTTTTAACTGACTCCATCAAAGTTTAATTTCCGACGATTCAAATAAAAACTTAGAAAATAAATAGTACTAACAACCATTTTTCTAAAGAATCATTTATTTTACCTAAACTTCCTAACATGTGAAAGTATAATGGAATTAAGATTTCCAGGTTTATATTTTGCACAAAATTAATTAAATTAAATATATACTAAAAATATTTATTTAATTTAACTAAATAAACAAATTAAATCACAAAAATAGAAAATAAATTAAAACTATAAATATAAAAAAAAATAAATATAAATAACAAATATTCACAATAATTCAAATTAAGAAAAATACCACAATAAATAATTTACAAAAAGAAAAGTTTTTTTATAAATCAAACAAATAAAATACACAAATATTTACAATAATTCAAATATTAATAAATAAATACCAAATATAATTAATAAAAGTATTTTCACACAAATTATACGAAAACAAAACAAAAAATTAAATAAAATATAAAAGGAAGAAATTTGAGAAAAGAAAAAGGAAGAAGTAAAAAGTTTTTAAAAGGTAAAAAGTGCCAAAAAAGAGGAGTTGTGAACTGTGGGTACTTTGTGATTTGGGTGATTATGAATTGATGGTGAGGAATGCGTGAAGTGATTGCGAGAGAATTGGGGGAGTAGCGAGTGTTGGTTATGGTGTTGATTGATTAATTTGTGACGAGAGGGAGAAGAGAGGAGGTGAGAAGAGAAGGCACGCCAAGTGTGGGTGTGCACGGTTGCTTTGGAACGAGAGGATTGCAGGATGATTTTTAGAGAGGAAGGTGAGAACGAAGGCACGGAGAGAAGCCGACACGGACGCTTGAGAAGGGTGGCACGGGGAGGAGGTAGAAGGCCCCGGCCATTTTGCTTGGTTGTGATGCCTTGGTTTTATGGACGGGTAAGAGGGGATTTGAATTTGAATGGCTGTGCTTGGCAGCTGGAAACCAAACCAAGGATGATTGAACAGAGAGTATGGCCGGCAAGGATGGGATAGAGTCAAACCACCAAAACTGCAAAAGTCAACAGACAAAGGAAAAATACATAAGAATAATAAATAAAAAAATAAACTAATAAAAATAAATAATTTCTAATAAAATAACAATAATAATTACTTAAACTAAATAAATAAAAATAGAAATAAATAATAATTTACAAAAGGGAAATAAATGGAGGTTTAGAAAATATATTTTGGCCACCGTAAGTGGTGGTTGCGCCGCTTTATGTGGTGGTTTGCCGACGGAATTATCGGGATTCGAAACGTTTTTCGAAATCTTCGTACAAGCTTTGATCTCCACATCCGAGAAATGACCGGTGTCATTTCAATATCGAAAAGTCACGGTTGACTTTTCGATTCAATCTTCGAATTCGCGCTAAAACCTCTAAAATGTACCTTTTGTACAAATAAAACGTTTTGTTCGTATTTTCCCTGAAACACACTGAAACAATATTAAATATACAATAATAGGCTTTTGGACTAACATAATCCAAGCGATTAAGGTACTTTGTGCACGTATTTTACGTTCACATCAACATGTGATATAATGGTGATACAATGGTGATATAATATTACGTGGCGAGCCCTAATTCACCTTGTGATACAATATTACGTGGCGGGCCCTGATACATCTTGTGATACAATGATGTTACACAAGTGATACAATAATAATACACAAGTGATATAGTGGTGATACAGATGTGATACAGTGGGGTCCCGAGGGTGATTTTTGGGCAAAATTAACTGAAAATGTGTTTTGGTGATACAGTGTGATGTAGCGGGTCCGAGGTCCCCAGGGTGATTTGATAGGCCCAAAAGGAGCATCAATTTAAAAAAAAACCTTATCGGTAGTAGTATAGTGCATAGTAGGGTATCGTTCACAACGGAGATCAAAGGGTGTACTTAACAAAAAATGTCACAAAGAATTAAATAAAATAAAGAATTATTATTAACAAGTATAAAGAATATATACATATGTACAAAGTAAAAGGGGGTTTAAGAGATAAATTGAATGAAATTAATTAATTAAATTACAAAGAATAAATTAAATAAGATGGGATGAAACATAAAGTATATAAAGTTCAGCCACAAGTATACAAGTTTACCAATTATTGGACCGAAAATTAACCAAGTTCCCTAGCCATGAAACCGAAATTAACATATGTGAAATGCTGGACCGCCAATTATCATTCCCCAAATAAAACATCTTTTATGAAAATTAGCCTAAGCGACCGCACCTAGATTAACCAATCAAACATGCAAAGGTAGCTAATCAAAACATGTCCAACGCATAAAAGAAGAATTGTTAATTAAAGTGCGCGACCTAGTGGGACCGCCCATCTATCCGTGATCCTTTTTATTTGTTTCCAACCTCTTTCCAAAGCCTTTACTACTTGTGAATTAGAATTAAAACCCTAATTCTAGCACCAATTATATGCAATCATCTTAAGTTTGCAACCTTAAAACAAAAACATATAAAAGTTCTCTACTAAAACAGAATCAAATAAACGGAGTCACATAAGCTACTAGAAGAACTAATTAATTAGGATCCAAGAATTAAATAAACTCATAAACAAAGGCTGAAAAATACATAATTCATGTTGTGTTAACTAATACAAAAGATAAACAAGCAACAAAGAGGCATAAATTTAAAGGATAAGTCGAATACACCGTATGAATAGCATGAAGATCTTGAAACCACAAACTCTTGAATCCTTGACCACAAGTAATCCAAGCCGTGAAGACAAGGTGATGATGGTGATGGTGATGGTGATGGTGATGTTGAATAGGGGCTGGTGGTGATGGTGTAGACGCCTTCTCCTCCTCCTTTAAGTCTTGAAAACCCATAGTATTAGAGAATGGAAAATATGATGTGAGATGAGAAGAGAAAGAGGAGGGTTTGTCCCTCCCCATTGGGGTGTGTTTTGAAGAGAAGAATGAGGCTGCTATTTATAGGAGAATGGAGAGGAAGAAGAAGACAATGAAAGAAATAAAGAAAGAAAGGGAAAAGAAGTGGAATTTAAGTGGGAGATAAAGAAATGGTGAGTGGAATGGTGGAAATGTATTCATATGGTAATTAACCATTTATTTAAATAAAATAAATTAAGCACTAATGTTGTGGGGAGAAAGCAACAAACATAGTGTGGTGAAATGGATGGAAAAATGGGGGTGAGTGGAGTATTGAGAATAAAAGAAAAAGAAAGAATTAGAAAGTAGACAGCATTGAGCTGTGTCCACTTAGAACGCCATAATAAACGCTTGAACGGTTGGATGATTCTAAAATTTTAATCCAGAATACCTAACACACACGTACAGCGTGTGCCCAAAATAAAGCGGGATCCAACGGTTGAATTAGGAGATATGGGCCTTGAAAGTTGACTGATCTGCACAGACAGATTGTCCGAAAATGGGCTTGGACCTTTCCCTCATGCTTTGTGGACTTGGGCTTTCCTTCATGGATTTGGGCCTTCATCTTGGGCTCACGGCAGCCCACCTCTTAATGGGCTCGAAAAAGCCCATTAGACTTCGTAAATTTCCAACACTTTGCTTCTTTTCCTCGACTTATCTTATTTTCTCTTTATTTGCAATTGGAAACCTACAAACACAAAAACTAAATAAATAACACAAATTTATGAGAAACTAACAACAAAAATGTAGAGAAGTTGATATAAAAAGTTATACAATTATGAACCTATCATGATTTTTGGGAAAAATAGATAAAATGTGTTTTCGTGAAAAAATGATACATATGTGATACAATAGGTCCGGGGTCCTGAGGGTGATTTTTGGGTAAAATGAAGTAAAAGTGTGTTTTGGTGACACACATGTGATACAATATGGCGTGGTAGACTCGGAGTCCCGAGGGTGATTTTTAGACAAAATGGCATAAAAATATGTTTTGGTGATACCCATGTAATATAGTATGACGTGGCGGGTCCAGGGTCCCGAGAGTGATTGTGGGCAAAACGGAGTAAAAATGTGTTTTGGTGATACATATGTGATACAATATGACGTGGCGGGTCCGGGGTCATGAGGGTGATTTTTCGGCAAAATGGCGTAAAAAATGTAGCGAATCTAGGGTCCCAAGGGTAATTTTATGGCAAAATAGAGTAAAAATGTGTTTTGGTGATACAGTGATACACATGTGATACATTTTGACTTGACGGACCCAGTGTTTAACTGAGTAAACATGTTCCATAAGAAAAAATGTAGTTTAGGTAAGTAAAAAGAAATGAAAAAAAGAAGGGGCTTAAAAGGAACAATCTTATTAGAAAATAGTCTTATCGGAAGTGACTATTATTTTTATCCCCACTGGGTTTTTTTTACCTGGCAAGATTTTGACATGGTAACAATAAAGCGCGTCCAACATCATATCATTGATCGATGAACATCCAAGATGGAGTGTTGTAAATATATTATTATATGTGGTTATCCGCGTAAATGCTCATTATTTATGTCTTTATGAAGTTAATCCTATTCTCTCTTTGTAGTCTTATTTAGTTTATAACAATATACTCTATATATATACAGTCCCCTTTACGTGTTGATTTATGTTCTCAATTAGTCGGCATGAGGAAGTCCACATTTTATTACAAAACGGACATCCACCCGTGAAGGCGTGAAGAGGAATGATATATATATTAATATATATATTATATATATAACGATTTTTAAGTGGGGAGAGCCTTACTTTTTAAGATGTAGAGTTTTGATCTCAGCCGTCAGATCCGTTTAAATGATCAGATCTGACGACTGATATCAAAACTCTGCATCATAAAAAGTAAAGATATCTGTAGTGGAGAAACCATGTGTGTAAAATTTATATACAGGCTTTCTCCACTACATAAGACTATACACTTTTAAAATACATAGTTCTAATGTCAGTCAGTTATAATATCTATTTAAATGATCTGATTTGACTGTTGATATTAGAACTATATAGAAGAAAAATTCTATATATATACTCTTTCATGTGTTAACGTCAGTTTTGTGTTAAAATGTGGACATCATGATCCTGACGTGTAAACTATTTCTCAGAAATTCTCATAACCATCCATATTTTAGGTCCTTCAAGGATCATTTTCACAAATAAAATATTCAAATTAAAAATTATTTAACTATTTGATTACCATATTCATTGTTTCAATTTTAGCAATATATATATATACAGTCCCCTTCACATGCGCACGTCCGCATTGAAACTAAAATACGAACATGATCTTTCTATTAAAAGAATGACACCCACAACCCAACTAATTGACAATAAAACTTAATCATCGGAACCGTTTATCATTTAATCACTTTTTTTTCTCAACTTTTCTTCTCTCCATCATACACAAGCCGCTTTTTGTCCTACATCATCGACCTACGATGCTAACGGTTGAAAATTGTAGGCTACAATTCATTGATACAACAAGGTTTTACAAATCAAAGAATTAGAGATACAACACTATCTACATAGATTTATATACCCTTTTCTTCCTTGACATCCCCCAAGGCTTCTAATTCAGCCAACATTCGAGAGTATTCATCATCAATGTCTTTCATTTCCCTTTTAAGCTGAACCACCTGCAGAAACAACAATAATCTTCACCAACCATATGGTTGAAGGCCAAGTCGTCTTTAATGAGCTAAAGGGTAACACTCATTTTGTATTCCAAGCAGATATGTGATTCCAAAATTGGCTTGCAGAACCTCAAAAGTAAACAAGAAAGGTAAACCTCAAAGAAACATATAAGTAAGAATGAAAAACGAAATGAGAATGGCTAGATACTAAGATAAGGTAAGGTACGTGATGATCTTATAATTAATTAGAATAAATTAAAGGATTGAAAAGGGTATGCTACACCAAGATAGCCACGACAAAACAGGAAAGAAAAAAAACCTAAGACACAAGTACAAACATCAAATGGACCATACAAGTACCTTGAGATTTAGTTCCTCTTCCCTCTTCTCATATTCCAAGCATCTGACAATATAAAAAGATAGTTCAGAACCTAAATGCTCAAAAATATGCAAGAAAACAACAGAACAAATAACCATGTACTCACTTAGCCCGGAGCTTGTTGTTCTCTTGCATCAGATTTTTAGCCTCTTGATCTTTCAGCTGATTTCCAGTATGATTAACCAGCTACCAAAAAATTCATAAAAGAAAAAGCATTAAGCAAAAGGAAGTTTCATAGTTTAAATAACATGTGCAGACCATATCTCTACAGACAGGTACCGCATCGTGTCAGCATGGGTACATTATGTCTGGACCAAACATACAAAATCAACTAACCACAGATTTTAATGAGTTCAATTTATCTCTGGTATTTTTATGCCCAACATTCATATTACATAAGCTGGCATCGCTAAATAAATTAAATGCCTGTTCAACAGAGATGGAAATGTGTTGTGTTCAAACAAATTGCTTGCTTACCCGTACAGACTGACTCTTCCCAGTACTGATCAACTTGGCCACCTTCATATTTTCAACAGGCAGAAGATCATCATGTTCTTTCCTCTTCATTGTTCCTATTACACCAAAACACATAATAGTACCTCTCAGTAAAACTTTTTTCCCCATGAGAGCATATCTGTAAAACTATTTATGAGAGAGCTCAAGCTGCTACCTTGTACCGATCGCCTTAGGGAGCTCGGAATTGATGGCTCAGGTCTTCCGAGTACTGTGTTTTTGCTACCAACAGCAGGGGAAATTTTGCCCAATGTGCTAGACTTTTGAACACCACTTTGTGGCGTATGATCAGACGAAACCTGTGGGGTCACTGGTTTAAGCTTTTTCTTTACCTGATACCCAATTAGTCCACAATGATAATCCCTGTCAAAGTTCAATACAACGCATCAAGACACTTCGCAGGGATTCTAATATGCACAGACATGAATGCCAGATATGTACAATTTTTTTTTGAAATTTTCCGTATATTGAAACTCTATAGTGGCCGTAACATTCAGTGTCAATGTTCTATCAACATGGACTCAGCCGGCTATATATATAACTTTTATCCACTACGGAGCTCCGCACTTATATATATATATATAACAATACTAATGGTCAAACAACTTGCTCAATAAAAGAAATCAACTGCAATACAGAATCACCAAATCTACGTACATCTAAATAAAACTAATTAAATTCAATGGGATGTTCAAATGTTCCGTTTGTCTATAAATAAGACAAATTTGAGAGTCCATGCGAAATTAAAGTACAAAGAAAGAAAAGGGAGAAAGCCCAAGCAAAATGAAGATTGTGTTATTATTTAAATATGTGAGGTCATTATTGTTAGCAAATAGTTACCAGTATTCCCATGTCATCTCCTTCAAGCGGACTTCAAGTTTTTGAAAAAGAGAAGTTCTCTCAAAATCTTGTTTATTATGACTAGGCTGAACAAAATCTGCTTCCAAAACACCTAAAGAAAATAGCCAATGGAGCATTGGCCGATAATTACAACACCCTCAAAAAGCAAAATAAAGATCAATAAGAGTGCTTTGGCAAGTTCTTACCAACAACTCCACGACCCCTACTGTCCAAATAACTCACAACCTGCCAATACGGCTGCCAAGAAAGAGAAAAGTATAAAATAATACATGAAGTGCAAGATTGTCACTTGAAATATAAAATTATGCACAGAAATGCATTTGTTTTGCAAAAAGAAAGCAGAAAAAATAGAAAACGAGATTATTCCATGGAAAATAGAATCTTTTAGGAACGATATCAAGTACAAACTATCAGATAAATGGAATTCCCTAGATTTTTCACCACAACTCGGATAAAGCACTAGATTGTCACTTGAGATGTGATTGAGATACAAATCTTTTTTTTTTTGGTCAAGATGTACAAATCATTTGATTTGCAATAGGAAAACATAAAAAGTAAAAAATAAAAAGACACTAGATTACACAAATTTTTACATGATTTTTTTACCATTGGATTTTGACATTGAATGGTGTAGATCAGTGGTGACATGGCAGCTATCAACTAAATATTTTCTTTTTCTGTTTTGTAAAGAAAAATTATTTAAATTAATCTTTTAGTATTTATCGTGGCAAAATCCATTTACTTCTCTCTCCTTCTCCCTATCATTTTCTGCGTTTGTGGTCTCTAATCAAGGAGGTTGCAAGAGCCGATGGTTCTTCCCAGTTCTTTGGAAATTTATCTAGTTTAGATGAAGCTTCTTGGTTAAAATCCATGGAAGTGCAATGACATTTATAGGGTTTTCAGTGCACATACTACTCCACTCGGCCTCCCCAACCTCCTCACTATCCCCATTTCAGTCTCTATACCACAGGATTTCACAGCTTCGAAACGAAAATCTTAGGGCTTCTATTGCGTGAATGCTTATTCAATGGTTGCAGAAAGGAGTACCGTCAAGAAACTAGAGCTCCAAGGTTTCATCATGAAGAACACGGAAGATGAAAGGGAGGAGGAGAGAAAAGTATAATGGATTTCGTAAGAGATATATACATTTACCAAGATGAAAAAAGAAATTAATTTTTTTTTAGAAAATAGAAAAATAAGATATTTAGTTGATAACTGCCATGTCACCACTGATCTACACCATTGAATGTCATAAAATCCAAAGGTCAAAAAATCATGTAAAAAATTGCATGATTTTATGAGGTCTGATGCTGGAGCCAAGTCATATTATATAAACTAAGTTCATCCATTTACTAATCACAATACAATCAAGAGCTTGTCCTTAATTATGAAATAAATGCATTTCACTAATGCAATTTTAGGATATGTCTTTTGATTTTCTCATGTTATAATGTTCAATGTATTAAGTGTCATCAGTTATGTCTTTCAGAATTCCTAAGAGCATTAGTTTGATGGTTATTAATGATAAATGTAATGGCTCTAAAAAAAGGGCGACTTTGAAGAGAAGTGAGTAGTAAAATAAAACTCGTTGAGTTTTTCAGCTCATGTGTGATACATGGGACTTGAAGAGATTCCAAGACACCTTTGGTGTGATGCCAAAGGCCAGTGTGAGGCTACAATTTTTTATTAATCTATGTCTAGGAGTGATTCCTAAAGCCCTACCGGTGTGAAGCTTTTATCCCTTTCCTAAAAGGTCTCTATCCCTTTCCAATTTTTATTCCTTTGTTCTACATCAATGTCACTGAACCCAACCCCAATATCCAAGTTAAATACAATTTTCTTCACCACCTTTTGCTATTCCTCAAGTCCAACTCATTACCACAACACTACATTATACTAAAGCATAGACCAACCCCATTCACATAGACAGGATATTCTTCAGGATGACTTGAGCTTGCAATGACGTGATCATGGATCCATCGGCCTAGGTTTGTGTCATGTGTCTGTGCATATGTGCTTATACGACTATAATCCCCTTATACTTGTCTGGAACACATATTGACGGAATATTTCTCCATTTATAAAGCCAAAACGAATTACTATAATTGCCTCAAAATTCCTTTTATAGCCAACACTGCCACACAAAGTAAAATTCAGCAAGGAAAAGATACCAGTATTAAACGATTCTTGTGATACACATTGAAGCCATGGAAACTGACATGTGGAGCTTCGTTTAGAAATCCAATAGTCGTAATAACTTGACCCTGCATGTTTAAGCCACTACACTGTTAATGCATAGAGCAGCACTTTATATGATAACAACTAAATGGTCTGATGGGATCATTTAGTATAAAAGCAACTAGAAGAACTGTTTAAAAATTCAGTACAACCTCCACAGTACCCCCAGTTTGAGGTCTATACAGGATATATTCTTGAAATTTTAGGTCATCGGCGGTGTTATGATGCTCAACAACTCGCCCCCGCAGTATTATTTGAAAGGTTGGTGGTATCCGCAAGTACAAGATAGACAAGTACACCTGTGGAGCATAGAGAAACTACACTAAGAGAACTTCCATTCTTCTATTTCTAATTCAAGTATTCATATGCTATGATAAAATTACACGGAGAGAATGATGGAAACGGTTAGCAATGTGCCGTTCATTGACTTCTTTCCATCCAAGTCTAGCATTTACTTTTTTGGTATCCCCACTAATACGAATATCCTGCAACCATCAAGTTATGGGAAGCCACCTCATTAGAATGATACACATTACATTTCACAACATTCAAAAAGAAGAAAACAGAATGACATGAATTGTTGACCTCGGGATCTGTATCAAAGTCTAGCTCCACACTCCCATCATCGTTGAACCATAAGTTATAGATCATAACTTTTGTCCCATGAGCTCCAATGTCATTAAACTGTCATCTCAGGAGTGAAAATTTGAGCATCATATCAGCAAAGATTGCAAATAAAACTATCAAATCAATATAGTGTGAAGCATAAATTGAATTAAATACTGTTAGAAGCTAGCTAGCAAGCTACAATCTAGAAAAAAGGTAAAGTTGTCCTTTTCTGGTTTATTTCAAAATATAGGAACCTAAACTTACACATGATCAGCTTGCGAAATAGCTGGCATATTTATACCCTACCAATCCCAAATAAGGGATAAGGAAGATCCAGCAATATCTATGTTCAAATTTCAGAAAATTTTATATAGATAGTTATGAAAAGGGAACATCGCTGCCAAAATATTGGGAAGTATGGTTTTTGAAGGGTGTTGTTAAATAAATTATAATAAAATAATCAAGAGGGTGTGTAGATTGACTTTTGGGATGTGCTAATAACAATACCCTTTCGAAAATAGGTGCTCTTGTTCTAGAAATTTGTATGCAAGTTCACCATGATCAATTCTGTGGAAATCGTCAAACAAAACAACTACAGTAATTACAATTATATACAGCCTGAAAGAACTAACATATTTAGACCATACCAATCCCAGATAATGTATAAACTGTAAGAAAAAATCATATAGATTAAATGCCATTGTCGTAGAGGAATTTCTCAAATAAAAGAGAAGGTGATCACATAAGAAAGAAAATATTGTAGAAGCTTACTTGTTTCAGAAGCTCAGCCTCTGTTGAATATGGAGACCACTGTAACAGCAAGGAAAGATTAGACATAAAATGTTCCCTGCCATGCAATATCTCTAATGTCTCAGTAGTGGGGTTGAATTCGTAATCCACCTGCAATTAACATACGATGTTGATTGAGAACAAAGATAAATAACAAGCGGCATTTCAGCTACCCATGGAACCAAAAACAACAAGACAATTGAGATCTGTGAAACATAATGTGCATGCTCATTCGTCCTAGTGCCAGAGATCATGTTGCAATTACATATTGCAACACTTATCAGCTTGCCTTTTAAACCTAAAGGCCAAAAACTCAAGGTAGTCTAAATTTGGCTTTACAAATGGCATATCATATGTCCTGGTACATTAAATACCACATACAACAATAAGCCATACTTTGCTTCCATTCTTAATTTTAGCACACAGACCCAAGAATTGATAGAAGTACATAGACAACTAAAAGCTTAAGCAACAAAGCTCACCATCGGTACTACTATTCTATCATGTCCTGTTCGTGCCAAAAACGTATAAGATAGAAGACCAATGCTTTGAGTCAGTGTCCTGATGCAAAAACAAATAAGTAAACAACAATATTATTTTCCACTAGAACTTCAAAAATGTTGGTTGCAGTATTCCTCAAGGGAAGAGAAAGGAAAAGATAAAAGGTTTGCAAAAACGTCATAGAGATTTTCTTAACGGATGACTCGCAAGAAACATACTTTTGTTAATACGATACTGATAATGTTACATACTAGAAATGGAAATAAAAGCACACCAAGTGAGCAGAGCAGTTTGCTTTAACAGTAACACTTAAAAAAGCAAGCTGCAAACAGTTAAAAAAAGATCGACTGGGCAAACAAAACGGCAAAGCAACCAGGCACCAAGCATAAAAACAACAGCTATTCAAAACACAAAATCCTATGGTAGATGCTTCCCAATCTTGGGGGAAGAAAGGACAGTATGTGAATCTAGGAGAAACTAATGCCCACAGTGAGGCCGAGAATCTAGCCTGGTCCCATAGCAATCCTTTGTCTCTCCATTACACTCAAATTTTAACTTGATCAAACCACCAAAAGAAATTGCTACCTGATGCGGGAGCCAAGTCATATTATATAAACTAAGTTCATCCATTTCCTAATCACAATACAATCAAGAGCTTGTCCTTAATTATGAAATAAATGCATTTCACTAATGCAATTTTAGGTTATGTCTTTTGATTTTCTTATGTTATAATGTTCAATGTATTAAGTGTCATCAGTTATGTATTTCAGAATTCCTAAGAGCATTAGTTTGATGGTTATTAATGATAAATGTAATGGCTCTATAAAAAGGGCGAATTTGTAACATTTGAAAGAGAAGTGAGTAGTAAACTAAAACTCGTTGAGTTTTTCTGCTCGTGTGATACATGGGACTTGGAGAGATTCCAAGACACCTTTGGTTTGATGCCAAAGGCCGGTGTGAGGCTGGTAGTTTCTATACCTTTCCAATTTTTATTTACATCACTACCATACAACAACTCCCAGAATCCTTGCTCTTCCCACCTACAGATGCAAAAAAAAACCTCTCTATAAACAAGGAATCACATAAGAGGACAACACCCAGTTCAATCTAGCAACAAAAGAAGTCTAGCAATCTCAAAGCAATCAGACCATGCAGGAAAAACTGATCAATGCTCTCAGCTGTCCCCTTGGTCCATAGTTCACCAATAGGGTAAAAGTACACCTGTTGTAGGACCTCAAAAGCACTCACTATTTTTTTTTTTATACGATACAGACTTGCATCAAACAGTAAGGAAGGAGTTCACCGAGTCTTCCTAAAATGCCTCCACCTCAAACCCCTTGCAAATGACAAACGTGTTCGCTCACTATCTTCTCTTTGGCTAAATAGATAGTGAGCAAGTGAGCAGCGGTTGAAGCTATTGTACCATGAGAAATTACTGTATCTTCAATAATAAGTTTTGAAAGTTTCAACTGTCAGTTTCTTAATGTTCAACCCTCCTATCCCTATCCTCTCACTGTTCTCTCAAACCCCACCCCAAGGAAACAAGGAGAGAACAGTCATTGTCCAAATTTCAAGTACTGTTATCTTGCTCATAGACAATGAAAAACAGGTATGACGTTTTCCAATAGCCTTTAAATCATCAAATAAAAATCTATTGGTTAGTCTCTAAAAAAAGAAGCTCAAAACACTATTGTAATCAAACCTCTTATCCTGGTGGCGGCTAAAGACAATAACATCCGCACCAAGTCTCATAGTACTGGTCTTGAAGCCATTTCCATCTGGAAGTATACAAGTGAAGGAATAAGTACCACAGGACTAAGTAAACCATATTCCAGAATGAATGCTAAAAGTTATACATTGGCCAATGGCTGATTTCAACTTCTTATCTGAAAACCCAAAACTCATACAACGTCGCATAGCTTCAGGGTCCATTCCGTTACCATCATCTATAAAAAGCAATAAATTTTGGAAACACAAGTTAGATACACCCATTCCTATAAAACCTGTAATATGCTACAATAAGGACCTCCATTGACTTAAATCCGTACCTTGAATTAACAATGCCGGGCTTCCATCCTTCGGATTTGAGGTTTTATCCACATTGACAAAAGTGGCCCCATTTTGGATCTATCCAAAAGAAAAACAAAAAGAGTGAGTACAAAATGTGATATGACAGGTCAGTATTAAGCAAAAACATTGATATAAGAGAAAATGCTATAACAAAGCCCATTACTTTAAAGGCACTAACCAAATAATCCTTTTTATGTGAATCTATGGACAGCTATTCTACAAGGAAACTAATAAAAGAAATTCTCGTGCTTCACTACAGTTTGGTAGAAGCCTCCAACATAATATGCATACAGGTTCTTATATGCCTACAAGTAACTTAATTAAAGTCTTAAGCAAAGTTATTTATCTAATCTGAAACCATCAGATTAGAAACTATCAAGCGTCTTATAATTCTTCTACCACAAGAGATTAAAACAGTAAAATATAAAGATTCAGAAATTACCTCATCAACTGCATTGTCAAGGAGTTCTGCTATGGCTGAAGACAAAATTAAAAGGAGAATGTAGTATCCTTCTCAAATCACAGAAGAGGCAAAACAAATAGAAATGCAGAAAATTCAACTGATTAATCATTTACAGAAAGAAGAGATACGTAAAGAAACACGTACCGCCAAAGGCCCATTTATGTGAGGTGGCATTCGAGTGAAGAAACATGGGGTGGACATGTAGATAGTTTTTTCCATCTGTCAAGCCGGAAATAGGAATGTTAGAGAACGAGTCATGTGCAAAAACAATAGTGGATGGTGGAGAATGCAAATATTGCTCGTGAAAGTAACAGTCATCAACATAAAAGCATCTGTTGGGAGAATAGGCTTCCATGTAATTACTGACAATATATCTTTTAACCACCAATATTAGTAAAATTCCACATGCACACCCCTCAAGTTATAGCAGGAGATAGAGTAGAATACTTTGAAATGTGGCTTTTGAACCAATGCCATCATTGAAGTTCCCAGCTTTCCAAAATTGCCGGCAAAGTGGTGCTGAACTTATAGGTGACGCAGAAGAGATGCCTGTGTCATCCACCGGCGAGTGTCCTTGGTCTAACATACTGGAACTACTGTGACCAGTACTTAAAGCATTTGAGCTCCTATTTTCTTCAGATTCTCGTATAGTACATTGGGTTTTAGACAATTTTTCTTTCACAGGTTGAGCTTTACTGTTCTCTTTTTCTTGCAATTGTCTTCCAACAAGATCAGGCTCCAGTTTAACAGGTTTCACATCCACCTCTCCAAGTTCATCATCACTAGATAAGTCCACAATGTCTATCAAGGTCATCTTCTTGCAGACTATATGAGAGTTAAACATGCAAAACCAAGTAAAACAACTAGCATAAATAAGCAGGCAATATATCATAAATTAAAACAACCAAGACATCATTGTTTCAATAAAGACTAAAGGAAGGTTTATTATTAACAAATAAACAAACCTCGTGAATTAGACATTTTAATCAATTCCTTCAGTTACATGCCGGCAATTATAGAAGAAGAATAGGATGATAAATGATTATCAGAATTCAGAAAGCAATATTTCAAGAAAGAAAATAAAAATGGGTAAGGCTGTGGAACAGGGCAATGTACAGATTTTAAGCACCAATAATTCAATTCATGAACATTCTTCAAGCAATGACCAGAATTTTATCAATGAATCTTGCAGACCAATAGTGCATACCAACATAAACCAACCAAAAGCTACTCAGACCTAGCAGAAAGGAATGCAGAAGGATACCAACGCAAGCATATCCCAATGGATGCTGAATAATAAGTGTTAGCTTAACAACCAATAATCTCTTTACGGTCCACAAATGCTTAACTAACATGGAATCTTGCAGACAACAAATGCTCAACTACCAATGGATGCTTCTTGACTCCACTATTTAATTCTGAAAAGGGACATTCTTGAATAATAGTTGCTTAAATTCACTAATCTAAGTGTACAATCGACAAAATTCACAAATGTAAGGAACAATGATCTACAATAAGCCAATTACTTGAGAATTAACACCAACTGAACATTTTTCCAGCAAAATTGAGCAAATACAACACTAAGCAACAAAAAAGAAATAAATCAAACTGCAAAAGCCAACAACTAGCTACCATATCCATTCCAACTGAGAACCCAAGTCCTCGACTGAATAGCAACAACCGCCTTATGGGCATGCACAAAAAACCCTAGAATCGGATTCAAATTTTACCTACGTGAACCAATTGGAGATGGAGCTGAGAAAACAATGTAGGGAGTCCTGCTGACGCCGACCGCGTCTCCCACTACTCGTCCCTGGTGTTTTTTTTTTTCCGTTGTTAATTGCTTCGCGTTTGCGTCTTACGGAGTAGAGAGCAACGATGGCGATGAGATGTCATCTACGAAGTGAGAAACTACTGATTTGTTTGGAAACGAATTTTCCAAACTACCCCGTATGGGTTTTGGGGGTTTTACCCGTTAACGATAAGAGATCGGTAAGGTCAACACAGTAAGAGCTTTTTCCACCTCCGTATGGTATAGATATACACATAGGCTAACAAATACAAATAAGTCAACAATAACACAACCACGTGAATTATAATTCACCAACCATCAATAGTGATTTTACTCACATAATAACGGGTGCATCTTCGGTGTTTGATTTGTAAGTATTTTAAGCGCAAATCGTACTCCTAATTACAAGAGTTAAACTACTCCAAATGTCGTTTGTGGCATTTAACTTGTGTTTTCATGTTTTTAGGTCATTCACGAGAGTTGAGATTATTTGGCTTTAAAAAGTGCATTTCGTGACCAATTTGAGTATTTTCGAGAAAAAGACGAAAGTCAACCGAAGTCAACCGAGCTCATGTGGTCAACTCCAAGGTCAAACCCGAAGGCATCACATTTCAATCCATCCATGAGTTTCCAAGCACGCAATGAGAGTCCCCTTTGATGGATTGAGATATTTTGGTGGTAAATTCAAATTCAAATGAGAGGCAAAGTATTCAATGCTCAAAACATTATTTGTCACTTAGCCTATAATCCCAAAATTGATCCCTATAGTCCCCAAAATCTGTCTCTACACACCATTTTGTCCCTTAGGCTTCCTTCCAACTGTGTAGCATTTTATTTTTGGACCCTATGATCATTTCCCAGCCGCCACCATTCATTCATTCACCCAAAGGAACCAACCCTAGACATTCACCAAGAACACTCTCAAAATTGTCCAGTTTTGTTCTTCCATTTTCACCACCTTCCACCACTCAAATTATTTTCCTTCCTTCACGAAAGTTGTTCCTAAGACATCCATTTATCTTAGGAACTAACTTTCACCACCATTCCATCATCATTCCACCGTGTTTTAAGCTCCACAGCTGGGAATTCGTCAAGAACACAAGGAATTCGGAAACTTGGAGAAGAACAAACTTGGGAGTGAAGAGAAGTTCAAGAGGGGGCTGTCATCTACTATGAAGCATGGATACTTCATTTTAGTGAAGTATCACGTATGGATACGGATACGGGTACGATATGCCATGGATACGCTAGGATACGCGTATCTGAAAATGTGAAGGTTAGATACGGCTGAGATACGCAAGTATCCATATTGGGTACGTTTTTTTGGTAATAATACTGGATACGTGGGGGCAGATTAGACTTTTTCAACCCCCAAAACCTAATTCTATCACATTTCTTCATCGATCTCATTTCTTCTATTTTTTTATAAATTGAACATTGTATTATGCAACTTGGTATTGTGTTTTTTATGATATTTTTCATGTTATTAATTAAAAATATATATATATTTATATATTAAATATTATTTTAATTGCCGTATCCAGGACGTATCGTATCTTATATTTTTAAATTTGCCGTATCCGCGTATCGTATCCCGCACCCGTATCCGTACCAGTGCATCATAGGTCATCTATACTTAGAGTCACCAAGGAGCTGCTGGCCATCATCCCTTGAGAATTTCTTAACCCTACTCTAGTTTTTCTTTGTATTCATATTTACATTCTTGACGAGATTGATGTATTTCATGAACATGTATGAGTAGTCCTTTAAGATTGGGGACTAGGGCATACAACCCTAGTCCATTGATGATGAATTTGTGATACTTGATGCTAATGCATGTTGGTTAATTTTTGGATATGTTTATTGTCTATTTGTGTTAGATGCTACCTTAGGAATATGTCAAAATTCATGAGCATGTGTTTAATCTATTTTGATGTGAGTTTGCAAGTTTGACAACCTTATTTACTCTAGACAAATGACATGAACATGATTAGTATGAGTATGAGTATGAGTATGAGTATGAGTATGAGTATGAGTATGAGGCTTGCCTTGTTTATTTCCTAAGTCTTAATGCTTCAACCCTCCATTCATTCTAGAATGAGAGGACTAATTCATTGTGCACCTTAACCGGCACAATTGTTATCATAGAAGATGGTCCTAGAAATAGAATACGGAAATTGATCCTTTTATCAACTAGGTTTTGTGAGTTTGTCCTCTTGATGCATGGTGTTTCAACCCTTCATTCACATTTGAATGCAAGGAATAAACCTTATGACCCTAATAAGGCATAAGAATATCATAGATTGCAAAACACATGTGCATAATGATGTGAACGTAAAATACGTTCACAAAGTGTTCTAAATACTTGGATTGAGCTATTCTTAAAGCTTATTTGTCGGTTTAATGTTTGTTTTCGTGTTTTCAGGGAAAATATGACAAAAATGATAATTTGCACGTAATAGGTGTATTTTGGAGATTTTCTGCGCATTCCGAAAATATTAAAAGTCAACCGTGACTTTTCTCTGATGACACCGATCATCACTCGGAAGTGGATTACATACACTGTACGAAGATATCGGAAACCGTTCCGAATTCCGACTAATTTGTTGGCGAACCACCACATAAGGCGGCGCAGCCACCACACGCGGTGGTGAAACATATTTTAAATCTCCATTTTATTTTCCCTTGGTTATACTTTATGTTTATGTTTATTTATATTTATTTTTATTCTCTTTTATTATTATTTTTTTTTTCTTTTATTTTTTTTTTCTTTTGTTATTTTATTTTGTCTATTTGCTGCAGCCATGTTACCCAGCCACCATCTTCAACTCACGACATCTCCAGCTCACTCCACCGGCAGCATCTCCAGCTAGTCTTCCACCATCATCACAGAATTTCCCCCACTTCAATTTGAATTCAAATCCCATCTTTCCAACTGCAACTCCACCATTAGCTACTTGTCATTTCTCTCTTTTTATACCCAGCAACAATCTCATTTTTCTTGGGCGGGGCTTCTCCCCGCGCCTCCATCTCTCTCCCTCTCCACCATTTCTAAAGCTTCCGTGCTTGGGCTCACTCGACCAAGCCTTCTGTTCTTGTCCCTCTACATCTCTCTACATCTCTCTATATCTCTCTATATTTCTCTGTTCTCTATTATCCCCATCTCCGGTCACAATCACAATCTCTCAAAGCTTCCGTCCACAGCCACACTTGGCTGTGCCTTCTCTTCTTCCCCCTCTGTTTCTTCTTTTCTCTTCTGTTCCTGCAAACAAATTAATCCTCTCAAGTTACTCTCTGCAATCAACCTCCTTCTTCTCTTCTCCCAAAAATTACCTAAGTTCCGTCTTCTCCCTCAATCTCTCTGTTCTCGGTCAATCACAGAAAACCATAATCATCAATTAATCAATCACCATCTTCTCCCCCTCTTCCATAATTAATCAAACGCAATTCCACAATTCACAACCACAATCACCAACACAATCACCCAAACCCCACTTACCTGCAAGTTTTGTTAATTAATCTCAATCATCTCCTCAGGTCCGAGCCTTCATTCCTATGGAGCGTACATGGACGGTTCGATGCCTTAGCAAAGAGCCCGCCAACCCGCACAACCATTTCACCACTCACACACCGTGACGTTGACAGGACCCAACAACACTAAACGGACTGTGACACCAACAAGCACGAATGCTAGCCAATAACACGGACAATCGAGTGAAGCCAAGCCCGCATCTCTAGGCATGACAAAAGGAACCAAGAGCTACACCCATTTTGGTGCGGCTTCTTCCTCGCATCGTGCTTATGCACCCATCGACTACTAACTAACTCATTTTCCCTAGGATGGTGTTCAATCAGCAGCGCACAAGCTTTCGCAAATGAATACCCAAGCATTCAGCTCGTCTAAAGCAACCCCGCCGTTAGCGTAGACATCATCGAAGGCAGCACCCACAACCGAATTTTAGGAATCATTGCCGCTACGCAAGTGCCATCCTCGACATATGACCGTGCATTGGGGAGGTTCTGAACCATCAATCGTGCACACACGAGCAAAGACTAGGCAGTAGTAACGCGTCTCATCCGTCCCCACCTCGGGTCTAGGGTGAAGAGGCTTCTTCCTCGCATCACGCCAAGCACCCATCGACTACTAACTCATTTTCCACGGGATGATGTTCAACCAACAATGCACAAGCTTTCGCAAATGAATACCCAACCATTCCGCTCGTTCGAAGCCTCTTCACCCTTTATCCGAGGTGGGCATGGTGGATTCGGACGGGCTAAATGCTTGGGTTTTCAATAACTACTAATTCATTTTCATTGGATTGGTGTTCAACATACAACACATAAGCTTTCGCCGATGAAAATCCAAGCATTTAGCCCGTCCAAATCCACCACTCTCACCTCGGGTCTAGGGTGAAGAGGCTTCTTCCTCGCATCACGCCCAAGCACCCATCGACTAGTAACTCATTTGCCCTGGGATGGTGTTCAACCAGCAGCGCACAAGCTTTCGCAAATAAATACCCAATCATTCCGCTCGTCCAAAGCCCCTTCACCCTCAATCTGATATGACAACGTCTTCACATCTCACCAATGCCCCCGCAAGCCGAAATCCCAAGAAAGCATGAGAGCATCTTTAGCAGACTCTCTATCTTAGATCTTTAGCTATTTTAGAGAGCATGTTTAGCTTTTCAACTATTTTAAAAAGCTACACCAGCCTCCTAAGTGGCTCTTTATTTTAGCTTTTAGCTATATGACTCCTAAATATAGAGAGCCAAATGAGGCTCTCTATTATTTTTATTTATTTAAAACTTTCATTTTTAGTTGTTTTGTATAATTATTAAATCCACTTAAATTATTATTTATTCATTAAAATAATAATTTAAATTCAATACTAGATAAAGTAGAGAGCATTGGTGCAGACATAATACCGAATACCGAATCCCCTAAAGTGACGAACCGTCAAAGTATGGGGTAAGTAAATTGTGAAGGGGGATTGTCGTTCCAACGAGGATCGATGGGCTCCTTAATCCCTTGGTAATTTGTGTGATCAAATACTCTAGCAATGATGGACTAGATGAGAAATGGAAAGAGTGAGTGAAGGTGAGTATGTGGCAATGAGTGATGTAGTGGTGTCAAGATTGGTTTTGGAAAGATAATGATGCAAATGAAATGAAACAACCAACAAGTAAGGAAAGCAAACAAGTAAATAACGTAAAGTGTGCACAATGTATGAGAATGTTGGGGTTTTCGGGTTAGCCTAAGTCCAATTACGATGCTTAATGAACCAATTTAGTAATTATGCTTATGCAATGGATGAATCAAGTTTCGTATCTTAGCCATGTTATGGGTCTAAGACCATCTTTTCTTATGTATTCATAGTGCCATGTTATGGGTCACTAGAACTCTCCCAATGTGGCTTGGGAGGCGAAGGGCTCAAAGACTTAGAAGCTCAAACAAGGGGTCCTCATCACATCTACTATCAATTTCCTAGAGAGAGTTAGGAGTCACCCCAACAAACTCAATCAAAATAGGTTATACACATGCTCAAAGAGGTGACAAAGTTCCCTAAACATGCATTCAACACAAATTGAATTGGGTAATAGACATATCCATTCATCACAAAGCATCCATACATAGTTAATTCATCAATACATCACAATGGACTAGGGCACACAACCCTAGTCCCCAACAAGGTAACTACTCACTATCCATCAAGGGATGCATCATCACAAAACAATAGCAAGCTAAAATCATGAATACAAGAGAGAGAAGGGGTGAGAAATGCTCAATCAATGGTGTATCCTTCTTCTTCTTGAGTGTAGATGGCGTCCCTGATGTCTGGTGAGGATCCCAAGCTGCCCAGATGGTGGTAGAAGTGGCGGAGGCGGCGAAAACGAGCGGAAGCGACGGATTCCGTCGACTGTCGACCGTTCGACAGGTAGTCGTCGACCGGTCGATGGTCGTGCAGAGGCTGAAGTGGAAGGGAGAAATGGAGAGAAGGAAAGGGGAAGGGAAGTGAGGTCGATTTGGGTCTGAATGGGAAGGTTGAAGATCCTAATGAGGCAAAAACTAAGCTATTTATAGGCTAGAGGGGAAGAAATAAAGGGCTAGGATGAAGTAGGGTTTAATCTAAGGGCTCAAAGGTTTAATGAAGGGCAAGGAAGGGAAATCACAAGGGAGGAATAATCAACATGTCACCTCACCAAATCTAGTGTGGTCCTTGATGATGTGAGATCACATTTGTGAATCACAAGGTTGACCTTGACTTGGACCTTGACTTTGACCTTCGGAGTTGACCATAGTTGACTTTTCGGTTTCTTGGTCAATCTTCCGGAATTCTCTTGTGCTTCATTCTCGGGACTCGGCATTTGACTCTTTGATGCTCCAAAGTCGGGGTTGACCACGAGTTGACTTTTGGTCCTCGGGTTGACTTTTCGTCTTTTTGCCGGAAATCCACTAAAAGCTCCAAAATGCTCCCTTTTGATCCCAATATCGTTCCGATGCTCAATTCATCTACAAGTGTGCAAACAAGGATTAGAGACTCACAAATGGCCATTGGACAAGCACAATAATGATGATTAGAGGCCTAATTTGTATGCAAATTATATACAAATCATAAAGTGCTTAAGAGGCGTAAAGCATCGAAACTAGGGACTTAAACAAGTTACAACTCATCACATATGCTTCCAATTTCCTTGAGTGTGTGAGGTTACCAATCTCACACAATCTCATCAAGATAGGGGGTAAGTATAATTTAAGATCGGGGTTGTCGTTCCAACGAGGATCGATGGGCTCCTCAATTTCCAAGTAGTACGTATGGTTGATTACTCTAACTATGATGGAAAAGACAAGAAGTGGAATGAGTGAATGAATGTGAGTATGTGACAATGAGTGATGTAGTGGTGTCAAGATTGGTTTTGGAAAGATAATGATGCAAATGAAGTGAAACAACCAACAAGTAAGGAAAGCAAACAAGTAAATAATGTAAAGTGTGTGCAATATATGAGAATGTTGGGGTTTTCGGGTAAACCACAAGTCCAATGTAACTAGCAATGCTTCAATCGAATTAATCATGCCAATGTGTGTGTGAATCAAGCCCCGTATCTTAGCCATGTTATGGGTCTAGGACAATGTTCCTAAGGTATTAAAATGTCATGTTATGGGTCATTCCAACTCTCTAGGTGTCATAGGGGATTCATCTATGTTACCTAATACCGAATCCCCTAAAGTGCTTAAGAGGCGTAAAGCATCGAAACTAGGGACCCAAACAAGTCACAACTCATCACATATGCTTCCAATTGCCTTGAGTGTGTGAGGTTACCAATCTCACACAATCTCATCAAGATAGGTTAGTTAACATGCCAAAGAGGTGGTAAATCCTAAGAACAAGCAACCAACACATATTGAAATAGGTAAGCACACATATTCATACAATCACAAAGGCATTTTATTCATAAATCAAGCATCACATAGTCAAATTGGACTAGGGCACACAACCCTAGTCCCCAACAAAGGTAACTACTCACAATCCATCAAGGTATACATCATCCAAATACAATAGCAAGCTATAATCATGAGTACAAGAGAGAGAAAGGATGAGAAATGCTCAATCAATGGTGTCTCCTTCTTCTCCTTGGGTTTAGATGACGTCCTTGATGTTTGGTGATGATCCCCAGCTGCCCAAATGGTGGTGGAAGTGGCGGAGGCGGCGGAAACGAGCAGAAGTGGCGGAGGCCGTCGACGGTGTCGACCGGTCGACGAACGTGCAGAGGCTGATCCGAGAGAAAAGGTGGAGAGAGGAAAGGGGAAAGGAAAAGTGAGGGATTTTGGGGCTGAAGTGAGGATGACCTAATGAGGCAAATACTAAGCTATTTATAGGCTAGAGGGGAAGGAATAAAGGGTTGGGATGAAGTAGGGTTTAATCTAAGGGCTCAAAGGTTTAATGAAGGGCAAAGAAGGGAAATCACAAGGGAGGACAAAAGGGAGGAATAATCAACATGTCACCTCACCAAATCTAGTGTGGTCCTTGATGATGTGGGAGCACATTTGTGAATCACAAGGTTGACCTTGACTTGGACCTTGACTTTGACCTTCGGAGTTGACCGTGGTTGACTTTTCGGTTTCTCGGTCAATCTTCCAGAATTCTCTTGTGCTTCATTCTCGGGACTCGGCATTTGACTCTTCGATGCTTGATAGGAGCACAAAGTGTGACGTTTTTAATATATTTTCCCTACTATTTGGCTGCGTTTTATTGGTTAACTTTGCTATTTAGCTTAGTTTCTACCTTTGTGTCCCTAAATGATGATTTAATTGAAGGAATGAATTAAAATGAAGATATTATGAAACTTTCCTAATTTGAATTCTTTCCTGACTCTGACAGGAATCATAAAGGGAGTAGGAATCCTAATGCAACTAGGATTACTATTTCAGCTCAGAACGGAAAATCGGAGCTCGGAAATTAACGAAGTCTAATGGGCTTTTTTGAGGCCCATTAAGAGGTGAGCTGCCGTGAGGCCCAAGATGGAGGCCCAAATCCATGAAGGAAAGCCCAAGTCCACAAAGCATGAAGGAAAGGTCCAAGTCCATTTTCGGACATTCTGCCTGTGCAGATCAGTCCACTTCTGAAGCCCATATCTCATAATTGGACCGTCCGATCGAGCTGAAATTTTAATACAAGCTGCACATGTGTGTTAGGTATTCTGTATTAAAATTTCAGGATAATCCAACCAGTGGAACGTCCATTATGCTGTTCTAAGTGCACTGAGCTCAGTGCTGTCTACTTTTTAATTCTTTAATTTTCTTTTATTCTCAATGCTCCACCCACCCCCAAGAATAAAATTAGATATTGTGGGATGTATCTAGACCTGATCATGGCAAGAAGAGGTGGGATATTTCTTGGGACTACTCAAAGCAATCTCAGCCATTCAAGGGATTAATTTTGAAGGGCTAGGATCAAGGCTAGGGTTCCATGTTCTCCTATAAATAGAGGGCTTCACAACTCACTTCCATACCAATTCACAACTAAGAATATCATTCCATACTCTCTCATAGTTTCAGCAGCTACTCCATCCAAGGTTCTTAGCTCCATTCTCTAGTGCAAGGGTTCTCAAGGCTTCAAGGAGGAGGAGAAGGCGTAATCACCATCATCACCACCATATTTCGACATCACCATCTTCATCATCAACTTGTCTTCACAAGCTTGGATCACTTGTGGTCAAGGATTCAAGGTTTTGTGGTTTCAAGATCTTAACTATTTCATATGGTGTATTACGTTTTAACCTTTAAATTCATACCTCTTTGATGCTTGATTACCTTTGTATTAGTTAACATTTCATGGATCATTTAAATTTCCAGATTATTTATACAAGTTTATTTGGTTGTTGGATTGAAGTTGATTGATTCTTCTAGTAGTTTATGTGGATTTGCTTGTTTGATTTTGCCTTAATTGATAGAATCAGATGAGAAGGATCATGGATAGTAGAGTGGTCTCACTAGGTCATGCACTTTAATTAACAAGTATGTTTCTATGCGTTGAACATGTTTAGGCTAGCTATCTTTGCATGTTTAATTGTTTAACCTAGGTGTGGTCGTTTAGGTTGGAATTCATAGAGAGATATTTATTTGGGAGATGTATGGTGGTCCAACATCTTACATGTGTTAATTTCGAATTCATGACTAGGGATTTAGTTAAGTTTCAATCTGATAATTGATAAATGAGTATACTTAAGATGTTGATTAATTGATCTATGTTCCATCGATTTATTCCATTTAATTCATTCTTTGTAGTTAGTTACTTAATTTTCGTAAACAATTCTCAATCACCCCTTGATTTTGTGTACATATTTTGTTTATATTTGTAAATATTAATTCTTTGTGACATTCTTTGTTAGGTACACCCTCGATCTCCGTTGGAACGATCCCTACTTATTCTTTACTACAATGCTTTTAGGGTTTTAAATTGATGCACACTTGTAGCCTATCAATGCTCCAAAGTCGGGGTTGACCACTAAAAACTCCAAAATGCTCCCTTTTGATCCCAATATCGTTCCGATGCTCAATTTACCTACAAGTGTGCAAACAAGGATTAGAGACTCACAAATGGCCATTGGACAAGCACAATAATGATGAATAGAGGCCTAATTTGTATGCAAATCGCATACAAATCACACCCCCACACTTAAGCTTTGCTTGTCCTCAAGCAAACATAGAATCAACAATCCAATCAACACAAATTCAATTGCCTTTCCAACCATATCCTCAATAAGCCCACTAAGCTATTCATCAAGATTCAATCAAGCACACAACATAAACATTATGCTTTGCCAAGTGATTAAGATATGTATCCAATGCATGTTTGGTGTAGTGTGTGCTAGCCATGGAGAAGATTAATCAAGAGCAATCAAATTAGCATATATTGACAAGCTTAACCGCCAAACTCACATGGTTCACTAAATATTTCCACTCTTGTGTTTAGGGTTAAGTGTTTACTCTCAAAGCATAACCAAAAGCAACGTCCCCATAAGCTTGCTCAATGACCATCTTTCCACTAATTAGTTCACAACTTATTGGATCAAAAGGACTTTCACATGGTTGCATTGGGGCAAAAGGGTAAGGGTTAGCATGAACTGAAGGGAATGGAAAGTCAAATGTTCCTAATGCTCCACAAGACAATTCAAGGACTTTGAAACTCATTTCTTTTGCGTATGCTTTCGTAATCAAACAACCTAACTCTATTTTTTCTCCAACCTTTTATTTATTCACACTTTTTTTTTTCTTTCTTTCTTTTTTCCTTTCTCCTTTTTCTCTTTCTTTTTCTCAACAACAATTTCCCATTTTGTATTTTCTTTTCTTTGGGACTTCCTTTTTGAACTTTATTTTTATACACCACTTTTCTTTTTGATTTTCTCAACTTCTTTTCTTCTTTACAACCTCAATTCTTTCTATCTAACTACTGACATGATACAAGAGCGCGTCGATTTAAAAAAACCCTATCGGTAGTATAGTGGTGTAAGTAGGGTATCGTTCACAACGGAGATCAAAGGGTGTACCTAACAAAAATTGTCACAAAGAATTAAATAAAATAAAGAATTATTATTAACATGTATAAAGTATAAATATATACATATGTACAAAGTAAGGGGGTTTAAGAGATAAATTGAATGAAATAAATTAATTAAACTACAAAGAATAAATTAAATGAGATGGGATGAAACACAAAGTATATAAAGTTCAGCCACATATACACAAGTTTATTCATCATTGGACCGAAAATTAACCAAGTTCCCTAGCCATGAAACCGAAATTAACATATGTGGAAAGTTAGAAGCTAACCATTCCCCAAATAAAACCTCTCTACGAAAATTAACCTAAGTGAAAGCACCTAGATTAACCAATTAAACATGCCATCTTAGTCTAGAAAGCTAGCTAGTCAAACCATGTTTAATGCATAGAAGAAGAGTTGTTAATCAAAGTGCACGACCCATTATAGAAAAGTCCATATGTCCGCAATCCTTTTTATTTGACACCGACCTTTGTCCAAAGCCTTTACTACTCGTGAATTAGGTTTCCAAAACTATTAGGTGAATTGTAATCCCTAACTCTAGCTCCAATTATATGCAAATATTATAAGTATCGATCCCTATAACATAAACACATAAAAGTTTTCTATAATACAGAATCAAGTAAACGGAGTCACATAAGCTACTAGAAGAACTAATTAATTAGGATCCAATAACTAAATAAACTCATATAAATAGGCTGGAAATTATATAAATCATGTCATGTTAACTAATACAAAGAATAATCAAGCAACAAAGAGGAATTCATAAGAATAATTAAAGGAAAAGTCAGATTACACCATATGGAATAGCATGAAGACTTGAAGACCACGAAACCTTGAATCCTTGAAAGCAAGTAATCCAAACCGTGTGCAGCAAGGTGGTGATGATGATGGACGAAATTGATGGTGATGATGGTGATGGTGCAGCCGCCTTTCCTCCTCCTTGAAGCCTTGAGAACCCTAAATACTAGAGAATGGAAAATATGATGGAGAAGAGAAAGAGGAGGGTTTGTCCCTCCCCATTGGGGTGTGTATTGGTAGAGAAGAATGAGGCTGCTATTTATAGGAGAATGGAGAGGAAGAAGAAGACAATGAAAGAAATAAAGAAAGAAAGGGAAAAGAAGTGGAATTTAAGTGGGAGATAAAGATATGGTGAGTGGAATGGTGGAAATGTAGTCATATGACAATTAACCATTTATTCAAATAAAAGAAATCAAACACTAATAGTGTGGGAAGAAAGAAACAAAGATAGTGTGGTGAGATGGGTGGAAATATGGTGGTGAGTGGAGCATTGAGAATAAAAGAAGAAGAAAGAATTGGAAAGTAGACAGCACTGAGCTATGCCCACTTAGAACGGAATAATTGACGTTTGAACGGTTGGATGATTCTGAAATTTGAATCCAGCATACTTAACACACACATGAAGCGTGTATCCAAAATACAGCTGGATCCAACGGTGCAAGTGGGAGATATGCGCCTCCAAAGTGGACTGATCTGCACAGGCAGAATGTCTGAAAATGGGCTTGGACCTTTCCTTCATGCATTGTGGACTTGGGCCTTCCTTCATGGACTTGGGCCTTCATCTTGGGTTTGGGCCTCCTTCTTGGGTTTGGGCCTCCTTCTTGGGCCTCATGGCAGACCACCTCTTAATGGGCCTCGCAAAAGCCCATTAGACTTCGTAAATTTCCAACACTTTGCTTATTTTCCTCAAGTTGTCTTCTTTTCTCTTTATTTGCAATAGGAAACCTACAAACACAAAAACTAAATAAATAACAGAAATTTATGAGAAACTAACAACAAAAATGTAGAGAAATTGATATAAAAAGTTGTACAATTATGCACCTATCAAATACCCCCACACTTAGCTATGGCTAGTCCCTTAGCAACACAAAACTTAAAACAAAACAACACAAAATAGAAAAGGAAACACAAAACAGATATTCTTTCCAACCATAACCCTCAGCGAGTTCACAACAGTTATAATCAGGAGAATATTATATACCAAGGCTAACGAATTTGCTAAGTGTTTAACCTGCACATCTCATTTATGCTCGGGTGAAGTGTGTGAAAACCGAGTATACAATTAATGTCAAGCAATCCAATAGGCACATATGAACAACATTAACCACTAAACCTCACAAGATTCACTAAATATTTCCGCTCAGTGTTTAGGGTTAATTGTTTACTCTCAAAACAATTACACAAGTAGTGTTCCCATATGCTTGCTCATCGACCAACTCTCCACGGTTAATCTATAATTCATTAGATCATAAGGACTTCAGGTGAAACAGGGACCAAAGGTGAATGGTAAAGGATGAATGGTAAATGATATGAAAGGACTCGAAATGAAAAATGTTTTACATGTTTGCAAGACAAATCAACGACTTTGAAACTCATACCTATGCTATACCCGAAACAACTCTTTTATTCTCCTCCAACCTTTTATTGAAAATAATACAAGAAAATAACTCTATTTTTGGAATTTCTCTTTCTGACATTTTTTTTTCTTTCTTTGAACAAATACAACAAAATAAATACACCCCCACACTTGCCTTTTGGTATACTACCATACAAATCCGAAGCAAAAGGACACAAGAAGTCACTATCATCGTCTTGCAAACATAATAAAACAAAGGTGAGATGGTGTGGGTGAACAAAAGAAACGGCTAATGAGTGTTTAGTTCAAAAGGGTATTCCTAAAGTTCGTGTTTAGATGGATGGTGAATACTTTGGCCATGGTGCTCAACTAATGCCTTACTCATCTCTAATTCATCACAGATTAATAAAATGTTTCAAGTGGTCTTTGAGCAAGTTCTAGGTTCAAAACTCATGAATTGTGCACACATGAAGAACGAGTAAATGTATGAAAGATGCATACATGTGAATATTCAATAGGCTCAAATCCTCACATTTTCTGGGTATGCATGACAATGTATGTTTAAATGTGCTTCTCGGATTGCAATCAATTAATCGAAATAGGTTATGTGAACATGGAATTTCGAGCAATCACAAGTTATGCATATTAAATCCAAAGCAAGCTACACAAAGCCTTGACATATAATAAACATTCTCCTAATCACAACAATTAAACTCAATTCATCCTTGGGATTGGAAAGAACAAAGCACAAAACACACAAAACATAAGCAAATATTTTTGTAATTTTTGATTTTTTTGATTTTTTTGATTGATTTTTTTATAAATGATATACCAATAAACAACACACTTTCTAACTCGATACTCCAAACTGCAAACAAACAGCTTACAAAACTATTTTTTTTTCAATTTTTTTATTAGGGTAACAATACTTGACCACAGTGACTTACTTAGTGCAATGGTAGGTTCAACGCTACCAAAGGAGTAAGTATGATCTAGTCGATATACCGTTACGTAGAAAACAAAAACAAACAAATAAATAAACAACGAAGCAATTTTTTTTCTTTTTCAAATTTTTTTAATTAGGGTAACAATACGTGACCACAGTGACTTACTAAGTGCAATGGTAGGTTCAACGCTACCAAGGGAGTAAGTATGATCTAGTCGATATATTGTTACCGTAGAAAACGAAAACAAGTAAATTATATTTTTCAATTTTTTTCAATTTTTCAATTTTTTTCTTTTCTTTTTAATAAACCTTCCCCCCACACTTGAATTAAACATTGTCCTCAATGTTGACAAATATTTCACGAAAATGAATAATTCAAGCATGGTTATTGAATTTAAACACACAAACAGAAGTAAACACACAACATAAATAAACATAAAACAGAAGTTAATGAAAAGGGAAACAGAAAGACTCCCCTTTGAAGATCATTAAGCTCCTCCCGAAGCAAGTCACCAACAGTCACAAACAAGGCTAGCAGGGCCTTGCATCCAACGTTTGCTCCTTAATTGACTGCAGCTCTGATCCTTTGAAGTGTGTCCTGGACAAGGGTAGTTGCCGACTCCACAGCAGACTTGGCTGATGTAGCCTTCACTGAGATCTGGAACACTATAGTCAGCAGTGTTCCGTCAAGAATAGCTCCGGATACGTTAGGCAGAATGGAGAAACCTGATGACATAAGTGGAAATGGCTCTGGTTCAACTCCACATAGCAAACACTGGAGAATGGAATGGTTAATCGGCGCGTATATCACAGACGACCCCGTTGCATCGGTGCAACACTCCTGAAGAATAAGGAAGTCGTTGTGACTATCTATGGCGAGCACCGAAATCTGGTTCCGCGGGTCAAGACCGATGGAAAAGTTTGCTAGCACATGTACCGAGCTGTCCATCGACATACTATCCCACATTGGTCTAGTCTGAACGTCTTTGAGGAACTCAAAGATCCTGGTGTGATGGGAAAGATGCACGACAGAACAACCAGCAGTACGATTGACTCCAGGGGGCTTGCTCGGATCACCCCTTCGCTTGTTGGTCCTGACCTCCATTCGAGTGTCTCTTGTTCGGTTCGAACAAGTCCAGTGGTGGTACGTGGAGTTGCTGATGTCATTGAAGAAACAGATTGTCATCTGTTTTGCCATTTCCGCCAAGCCTCTTCTTCCTTCAGGCGAGATGATAGAGTCACCGGGTGAAGTGTGGATACCTGTGGCGCACATGTAGCGCTCGGCTTGTCGTTGGAGTGTTGAGATCCAACGCTTTGCACCAAAAGCGAACCCTGAATGAACAAAAGGTTCGAAACTGGCCTTCATCTCCTTTTCGCGTACATCCACGTGCTCCACCCAAGTGACTAAGGAAGATCCATTATGAAGATCACGTATCAGGCATCCGGAGGGGCGTTTTCGGCAAATCGATCTCACGGAAGGCTTTGGATTTGAACGCAATTCATCCACGGAGACATCCACAACGACCCAACTTCCATCCAGTTGTTGGTGAGAATACCGAACAAACTGGACTTCACGAGTCGAAACGAGGTGAGATGGCACCAGAAACTCGGCCGACATCACCTGCATATGCTCCTCGTAGCCTTCTTCGTTGCTGGAGGAAAGGATCTCCAACGTCTTGGCGTTTGTGATCATGCTACAGAAGACTGGCAACCATCGACCAACATCCATTAAGATCTGAACGATGGTGGTCGGATAAAGATGGATGGTTGCCGAGTGTCTCGACGATTCGGCTTTGAAGTACGGAGCAGGTTCAGCTCGTTGAAACACTCGCAAGTACTCGGCCCTATGAAGAGTCTCGGGATGAATAGACGTGTCGGGAGTCGGTGAAGTTATCCACAAAGGAAAACCGGCAGTGGCCATGAGCATGAGCTCGTGCTTGGCCTTGCGGACGATATCCGAGATCAAGTCGGTGTGGACTCCGACAAGATCATGAGCAGTCCGGAAGGGTGTCGATGGCAAAGGTATGGATGGGCGCTCGACAAGGGTAGGCATGAGGCTCCGCACATCCCGTCTTAAGTGGTCCATGTCGATGGAATCATCGGACAACTCGAGAATAGGCTCTTGTTGTTGAGGAACAACTTCGAGCCTTCGCTGAGCACATCCGAGTGCGGAACGGGACCTCCGCAATTGGGACGATGCCGCTGTGGAGAGCATCGACGAGTCTTTGATTCCGCATTTGAAGCTCCTCGTTCTTGCTCACCATGATCGTTTCTTCTCTCCAGCTCGGCAATACGCTGCTCGGAAGACGGATACCGAACTTCTTCCTATTTCTCGACCCCCAATAGTAGATCTGGTCCTCCTCTAGTCCGATTTTCGGACCAAATCTTTCTCGTTGTGGTTTCGTGGGGTGAGAATACACCGCAAAGAAAGCCGCCGGTCTTCTCTCGAGCTTTGGTGTACTTTGTCCTCGGAAGTCTCCTATAGACGGGAGCGGCTTCCGGCTCGACGGGTGGATCAGCAACCAGATTGGTGCTTGGGGTAGTGGTTGCGGTTGTGGTTGTGGCTCGGTCGGCATGCTAGCATCGGCGCTATTGAGCATGCTCGGTGGAATTATTTCAGCCAAGCCTTCAAAGATCGGGTTCTCTGAAGGACCCACTGAAACAAATCGCCGAAAGAATTAACTCTTTTGGCCATTTGTGGTTGGGAAGGAGGAAAGCTTCGGGATTTGGGAGGTTTTCCGGGAAAACTCAAGAACAGATGAAGGACACGAGAGAGAAAACGAGAGAAAGAGAGAGAGACTAAGGGAAAACGTGAAATGACCTAAGGGAACTAACGCAAACAGAAGGGAAGGGAAAGACACACGCTTGCACACGTGCCACAGACAGAAGACCCGCAAATTGTGGATCGAGCGACGAAAGTCGTAAAGTCTACAGTAGACACGCACGCGGTTTATTAAAGAAATCGGCCGACGCAAAAGTCGTGCGTCGGCCCAATCACATTTTTTTCTTGATTTTCGATTTTTTATTTTTTTTATTTTTTTAATACTTTACGAAAAGTCGTAAAGTGAACAGTGAAAACGCGTAGCACACGCGCTTGCCGACACTTTAAACGGGCTTGGGCCATCGGAATGGTCCGGGCCTTAAAGTGGGCCTGGGCCAAAGAAAACTCCGGCCCATTATTGGTGGGCTTAAACTAATGGGCCTAAAAACGAACAGGCCCGACACACTAATGGGCTTGGGTTACGGGTTTTGGGCTTCGGGAATGACACTAGCCCAATGGGCTAAATTTTATTTTTTATTTTTTTATTATTATTTTTTTTATTTTACGAAACCTAAAACCCTAACCAATCACACAAATGGGCCTAGGGCCCAATAACAAATAACAACAATCAAGCCCAAAAATAAAACAAACAGTAATTATAAACAGTAAAAATAAATAAATACAAAGAGTAAAACAAACAAACAAACACTCTTTTTTTTATTTACAATTACAAATTTTATTTTTTTATTTTTTATTTTTTATTTTTTAAATAAATAACGAGAGTGAAAAGAAAACTTACCTTTTTACTCCCGAGAAACCGAAAAATCACCAACAAGACATCAACCTCAAGGTTTTTCAACCTTGACTTCCAAAACGTATGCTCCGATGTATGTGGTAGAATTTCGATAACCCGGATTATTCCCTATACAAAATAAAAAAGTTAGTAATCAAATTTACAAAATAAAAACAAAATATTTACAAAGTTAAAAATGTGTCACAAATTATCTATACAAAATGAATAAATAAAATTTCCTATGTCTAAGTAAACACTTATTTTAACTTACCCATCTTAAATCATTTTAATCCAATATACCTAAAGTGTACAAAAACATTTTCTTTTGTCCGAAAATATAGTTGAAAAAAAATAAAGTTGATTCCAAGCGGTAACTCAAGGTGGACTTACGGCCTAGGTGCAATGCCTTGACTTAAATGACTTTCCGTGTTTTCGAAGGCGAATGGCCGGATCATAAGAGATAAGCGAGGGGCAGGATTCATTTGGTGGACTACAAAGCCCCTATCGACTTTCGTCTGTCTATAGTCCTCTGAATCCAAAACCTGTCACCCAGGGTCTCGACCTAGACACCATCCATGTGCCCCTTACTCAGTTGAGAAAGCACTTAAGTGTTCGACAATTCTCCAAGTGTTAATAAAGGCCGCCTGACGAACCGTCAAAGTATGGGGTAAGTAAATTTTGAAAGGGGATTGTCGTTCCAACGAGGATCGATGGGCTCCTTAATCCCTTGGTGGTTTGTGTGTGATGAGTGCTCTAGCTATGATGAAATGGATGAGAAATGGAAAGAGTGCGTGAATATGTGTATGGACAATGTGTGAAGTGTGAGTGTAGTGAGTTTGGTTTTGTAAAGAGATGGTGAAATGTAAGACAACGAACAAGTAAACTAAGCAAGCAAAGAAGGTAAATGTGTGTGCTCAATAAGGAAAATGTTGGGGTTTTCGGGTTAGCCAAAGTCCAAATGAGATGCATAACGAACCAATTTAGTATTCATGCTTATGCAATGGATGAATCAAGTTTCGTATCTTAGCCATGTTATGGGTCTAAGACCATCTTTTCTTATGTATTCATAGTGCCATGTTATGGGTCACTAGAACTCCCCCAATGTGGCTTGGGAGGCGAAGGGCACAAAGACTTAGAAACTCAAACAAGGAGGCCTCATCACATCTACTATCAATTGCCTAGAGAGAGTTAGGAGTCACCCCAACAAACTCAATCAAAATAGGTTATACACATGCTCAAAGAGGTGACAAAGTTCCCTAAACATGCATTCAACACAAATTGAATTGGGTAATAGACATATCCATTCATCACAAAGCATCCATACATAGTTAATTCATCATTACATCACAATGGACTAGGGCACACAACCCTAGTCCCCAACAAGGTAACTACTCACTATCCATCAAGGGATGCATCATCACAAAACAATAGCAAGCTAAAATCATGAATACAAGAGAGAGAGGGGTGAGAAATGCTCAATCAATGGTGTATCCTTCTTCTTCTTGAGTGTAGATGACGTCCCCGATGTCTGGTGAGGATCCCAAGCTGCCCAAATGGTGGTGGAAGTGGCGGAGGCGGCGGAGACGAGCCGAATCGACGGGTTCCGTCGGCGTCGACCGTTCGACGGAAGTCGTCGACCGGTCGATGGTCGTGCCGAGGCCGAGGTGAAAGGGAGAAATGGAGAGAAGGAAAGGGGAAGGGAAGTGAGGTCGATTTGGGGCTGATTGGGAAGACTCAAGATGCCCTAATGAGGCAAAAACTAAACTATATATAGGCAAGGGAAGGGAAGAATGAAAGGCTAGGATTGCTAGGGTTAAATCCAATGGCTAAGGAGATTAAATGAAGGGTAATGAGGTAAAATCTTATGGGAGACAAAAGGAAGGAATAATCAACATGTCACCTCACCAAATCTAGTGTGGTCCTTGATGATGTGGGAGCACATTTGTGAATCACAAGGTTGACCTTGACTTGGACCTTGACTTTGACCTTCGGAGTTGACCATAGTTGACTTTTCGGTTTCTTGGTCAATCTTCCGGAATTCTCTTGTGCTTCATTCTCGGTACTCGGCACTTGACTCTTTGATGCTCCAAAGTCGGGGTTGACCACGAGTTGACTTTTGGTCCTCGGGTTGACTTTTCGTCTTTTTGCCGGAAATCCACTAAAAGCTCCAAAATACATCCTTTCGCTCCCAATATCGTTCCGATGCTCAATTTACCTACAAGTGTGCAAACAAGGATTAGAGACTCACAAATGGTCATTGGACAAGCACAATAATGATGATTAGAGGCCTAATTTGTATGCAAATCGCATACAAATCACACCCCCACACTTAAGCTTTGCTTGTCCTCAAGCAAACATAGAATCAACAATCCAATCAACACAAATTCAATTGCCTTTCCAACCATATCCTCAATAAGCCCACTAAGCTATTCATCAAGATTCAATCAAGCACACAACATAAACATCATGCTTTGCCAAGTGATTAAGATATGTATTCAATGCATGCTTGGTGTTGTGTGTGCTAGCCATGAGATAATCAATCAAGAGCAATCAAATTGGCACATATCGACATGCTTAACCGCTAAACTCACATGGTTCACTAAATATTTCCGCTCTTGTGTTTAGGGCTAAGTGTTTGCTCTCAAAGCATAACCAAAAGCAACGTCCCCATAAGCTTGCTCAATGACCATCTTTCCACTAATTAATTCACAACTTATTGGATCAAAAGGGCTTTCACATGGTTGTAATGGGGCCAAAGGTTAAGGGTTAGCATGAAATGAAGGGAATGGAAAGTCAAATGTTCCTAATGCTTCACAAGACAAATCAAGGACTTTGAAACTCATTTCTTTTGCGTATGCTTTAGTAATCGAACAACCTAAACCTCTATTCTCCTCAAACCTTTTATTTTTCTACAACTTCTTTTTTTTTTCTTTCTTCCTTTCTCCTTTTCTCTTTCTTTTTCTCAACAACAATTTCCCATTTTGTATTTTCTTTTCTTTGGGACTTTCTTTTTTGAACTTTATTTTTATACACCATTTTTTTTTTTTTTTGATTTTCTCAACTTCTTTTCTTCTTTACAACCTCAACTCTTTCTACCCTACTACCCCCACACTTGCCATTTTGTACAATCCCATAGATTTCCCAAGCATAAAAGAAACAAGAAGTCACAATCATTGTCTTATTAACATTTCGGAACAAGGATGGCTCGTATTTAAGTTAAAAAATATGGGTTAAGGTGATGTGGGTGGTGAAATGAAAGGCTAAACGATGAATGTGGCTCAAATGGGTTAGTCCTAGTGGATTAGTGTTTAAGGGATGAATGTTAGTTTGGCCATGGTGCTTAACTAGTGCCTTAATCATTTCCAATTCGTTGCAAACTAACACATAGCCTCAAGCGGTCTTTGAGCAAGTTCTAGGTCTCGTAAACTAATGGAATGCACACACATGAAGAACAAGGATGTATGAATGATGCATACATATCAATAAGGCTCAAAATCTCACCATAAAGGGTATATGCAAGTCAATACATCGTCTACACATGCTTCTCTAGTTGCAAATGATCAATCAACAAAGCAAATGTGCACAAAGTGTCAAACACGCATCAATTACATAAATTAATCACAAGGCAATCCAATAAAGTTTAAGCACATGCTCTTTATTCACTTAATTCATAACCTAATGGGCTCAAAATCATCATTGGGGTTGGAAGGGACAATCAAAACTCACCAAACAAACTTCAAAGTTTCAAAATTTTCAAAATTTAAGCACCTGTCGACCGGTCGTCACATTGTGTCGACCGGTCGACACACGTCCAGGGAATTCCCATCGACCGGTCGACCGAAGGGTCGACTGTTCGATGAAAACTTTGAAAAATTTTGAAAAATTGAAAAATTTTGGTGGTTCGAAATTCGAAAATGTGAGACCACTTTAATTTAGCCCAACCTCACACCCCCACACTTAAAACCAACATCGTCCTCGGTGTTGTGAGGAGTTTAAAAGCAAAGAAAATCAAATTGGTAAAAGTGAGGAGAGTGAAGTCGGGCGAATGCACACATAACAAAACATATAGCAATCGGAAGATAGAGATAAGAAAACCCCCTTTGTAGACTCCCTTATCTAGCCGAGAAACCTCAAATAGACACCAACCTCAGGGCACAAGGCCCTGACTTCCATGTGTTTGCTCCTCGGGTGCCAAATGAACTAGCGAGTGTGATTGCATCGGGATCACTTGAAAACAGGGGAAAGCAGCAATGCAGCATTGACCTTCTCCCAAAGATTTGGGCATAGCCCCTAGAATAGGCATCCAAGTTGAGTGATTCCAGTGGCGTTGGAAAGTACACTCAAAGAGCTTTAGTTTGGCCACTGGAAACTCAGAAATCACCTTCCGGACATGCAATGAAGAACCGGTCAAAGTGACCCTTTAGAAAGTCAAACTGCAACGAGCACTCCTCTTTGTAACCAATATTGCGACAGATCCAACGGTCTGTTTAGAGAGAAATTTAAACCGGGCACAGAAGACTCATAGAAGAAGCTTTCCCAACTTGTTTCACTACATTCCAACGGTCCGATTTGGAGAAAACTGTCTACGAAGTCACTGTTCTGCCCAGGCCTCTCGTAGACAAATGCTAATCAACACCTCTTGGGGTTTCTCCCTCCAAAGCTCCATATCCTAGCTCCGCCCAACCTCCCAAAAACCTTTATTCATTACTAAATAGTGCTGAAAACAAAAATTTCTTTTCCAAATGGGGTTGCCTCCCCACAAGCGCTTCGGTTTATAGACCTAAAAAGCCGGTCTTGGTTCCTCCTTGGTGAGATTATGGTGGCTCAAAGCAAAGCTTCTTCTCACTCACTGTATGGCTTGTCTCACCATCTCCCAAGCTTCCCACAAAGCAGCCCTTCATACCATTGAAAATCGAAATTGAAGTTTGGGGCCATGCATACTTCTTCTTCCTTACCTCGCCAACCATCTCCCTCATGGCCTTGATTGTCGCCTTTTGTAGCTCATTCATGGGAGGGCTCTTCTTTGTCGCTCCTTCAAGAAATGGATCCTTCCCAAGTATATTTTTATGAGAAAGAGGTGGTGGCTTTGATTTAACAAAAGGCGGTGGATTCAAAGGACCAAAGATCCTTTCACTCTTAGCACTATTTCCCTTCACCAAGTTAATAGAGAACACCTCCTCAACTACCTCCGGTGGATGAATGGGCTTGAACATTTCAAACTTCACTTTCTCCCCCAACACCTTGAAGCTAATGGTTCCCTTTAAAACATTGATCTTCACTCCCGCCGTAGCCATGAAAGGGCGTCCAAAAATAAGGGGGAATCCATTGTCTTCATTGGGGTCATCACCCATATCAAGCACAACAAAGTCGGCGGGAAGAATAAATTTGTCAACTCTTACTAGCACATCTTCCACTACACCCGCCGGTCTTCGCTTGCTTCCATCCGCAAAGGTAAGTGCAATAGGGGTAGGTTGCAAAGCACCAATGCTCAGCCTCTTATAGAGAGATAGAGGCATCACATTGACACTTGCCCCTAGGTCCATAAGTGCTCCATCAAGGTGTGTCTCACCAATTTGACATCCGATAGTGAAGCTTCCGGGATCTTTTCTCTTTGGTGGCATGTTGTGTTGAATCATTGAGCTTATATGCCCTTCAATCTTGTATACTTCATGCTCCTCAAACCGCTTCTTCTTGGTGCACAAGTCCTTGAGGAAATTTGCATAGACCGGCACTTTGCAAATGAGCTCCAACAAAGGGATATTAATCTCTACCTTTTTGAACACTTCATGAAGCTCATTCGTCAATGTCTTCTTCTTGCTCCTCCTCTCACCGGGGGTGATCTTCATCGCTTGGTGTACATGCACATCATCATCAAGGAGCTCCCTAGAGGTGCTCATGGTTCTTGGTGGGTCCATAGCCTTCATAGCCTCACCACCAAGGTTAGAAACCATGACACTCTCATGCCTAGGAGTCTCCTCACTCAATGCTCCTTCTTGTATCTTCACTCCACCATAAGAGGTAACATCATTCTCAAAAGACAAGTAACCAAGTCCTTTTCCAAGCACTACTCCTTCATTCTCCTCACAAGTTTTCTCCTCATTCAATCCATAATTGCCAAGGAGTACATTTTCTTCCTCCTTGGCCCCATCCTCCATGTAATGCATATGATCAAAGTTCTCATGAATAGGAATGAAAGGAGAAGGGGTGAAAACATTTGATATTAGGGGAGTAGGAGTATAAGTAGCATGAGAGATACCGGAATGAGAAGTGAAGATAGCATTGCATTGCTCCTTGGTCTTGAACTTAGGATTTTGCTCCACATTAGAAGGCAAGGTACCTCTTGGCCTCTCACTAATCTCCTTGGCCATTTGGCCCATTTGCAACTCAATCTTTGACAAGCCTTGTTGCAAGATGTTTTGCCCTTGTTCAAGAGCCGAGATCGCTTCATTGTTCTTCACTTGGCCTTGCACAAGGGTGGCGATCATGTCCTTCATTGACGGCTCCGCGGACTCTTGAGCTTGAGAGCTTCTTGGGGCAGCAAAAGATGAAGAGACACCTTGATGGTAGGTGTTTCCTCCTTGAGTAGAGAACCCGGGAGGTGCTCCAAAAGTTGAGCTCCTATGTCCTCCATATGTGCCACTCCCTTGATACTTATCTCCTCCTTGGTAAGTGTTATACCCTTGAGACCTCTCTTGATACCGTTGAGCATTGTTTCCAAAAGATTTTGGTTGGTATCCTTGAGTGCTCCCTTGCTCATTCCGAGGTGCAAAGTTGTTGTAAGGCTTTGAAGGCGATTGATAAGAACCTTGTGGATAGGAACTCACTTGGTTCACTTGTTGTCTCTCTTCCTTCTCTTCCTCAACCATGTAAGCACACTCCTCCGCTTGATGGCCAAGAGAGCCACAATAGAAGCAAGGTGGTGAAGAGATGACACTATTGACTTGTCGAGGGGGAGGCTTGGATTGTGCTTGCATGAGCATGTCTATCTTCTTGTTGAGAGCCGCTTCCAACCTATCAAATTGGGTTCTCATCATATCATCCCCCAATGATTCACTTGAGACATTGTGAACTCTTGTTACTTGAGGTGCCGGTTGTGTGGGAGGTAGTCTTCTGACCCAAAGTCATCCCATAGCTCGGAATTTGTGGCTAGGTCCTCAAATGTGTCCCATGCCTCATCGGGAGACATACCGGCTATCGTGCATCCCCGAAAAGTATCAACTCTTTGTCGTTGCCCGGAAGACAACCCTCGGTAGAACACATCAACTAGAAACCATTGTTCCAAGCCATGGTGTGGGCAACTCATCACCAAATCCTTGAATCTTTCCCAAGTCTCATAGAAAGCATCGCCCGATTGGTGCTTGAAGTTGACAATGGAATCCCTAACCTTGGCCGCCTTGCTAGGTGGGAAGAACTTTGAAAGGAAAGCTTCTTGCAACTCAAACCATGAGTGAATGGACCTTGGTGGAAGCTTGAGTAACCACTTCCTAGCTCCATCCTTCAATGTGAAAGGGAATAGGCGAAGCTTGATCCGTCCTCCGGTAGTCCATGTAATTGAACGGTAGTACATGCTTGTTCAAACTCCATGAGGTGATCATATGGGCTCTCATCTTTCAAGGCATGAAAGGTAGGCATAATGCTCAAGGTGGAAGACTTGATTTCATAATGAGTGTTGCACGGTGGTAGCATGATGCAAGAGGGGTGATCCACCACGAGGAAGAGTGTACTCCCTCGTCGTCTCACGGGGGTGGATTGTTGTTGTTGAGTGGATCCGGTGGTGGATTTGGTTCTCCCATTGTTGCTTGGGGAATCGGCTCCTCCAAAGGTGCTTGGTGACGCTCAAATGTAGGCGGTGCACTCTCACAAACAATCGGTATACGTCTCACAATCGGTCTACGTCTCACTCTTGGCCTTCCTCTTGTGTTCTCACTTAAAATCTTTCCGCTTCTAAGTTGTATACGTGTGTGAGAGGTTGAAGCCAGGTTCATATACCTTCAAAACACGATAATCAATGATTAGATACCACAATCGAAGTAAGGAATACAAGTATAAGAGGTGAAAACAAGCAATGATAGCAAAGAATGAAAGAAACAAAGCAAAGGAACAAAATTGCTCCCCCGTCGACCGTTCGACGGACGGTCGTCGACCGGTCGACACTCGTCCGGGGAATTTTCGTCGAAGGGTCGAGAAACGAGTCGACCGTTCGACAAGTGCCCTGAAACTATATTTTTGTGTTTTTCTCCTTTTATACCTAAACAAACAAGGTCCCAAAAGGTGCAAGGGAACCCAAACAACAATAAACAAGCAACCTAAGACACAATTAAGCCAACGAAAGCACGAATTCAATATACACAAGTTCAAAAACACACTTAATGCACGAAACTAAATGAAAGTAAACTAGATGGTTATCAAACTAGGGAATGAAATACCACAATATAAACAAACACAACAAGGAAATATGCAAACAAAAGTAAAAGAAAGCTAAAGTCTCAACCAAAACAACCAAGAAATCAACGATTAAACCTAGATCCCCGGCAACGGCGCCATTTGACGAACCGTCAAAGTATGGGGTAAGTAAATTTTGAAAGGGGATTGTCGTTCCAACGAGGATCGATGGGCTCCTTAATCCCTTGGTGGTTTGTGTGTGATGAGTGCTCTAGCTATGATGAAATGGATGAGAAATGGAAAGAGTGCGTGAATATGTGTATGGACAATGTGTGAAGTGTGAGTGTAGTGAGTTTGGTTTTGTAAAGAGATGGTGAAATGTAAGACAACGAACAAGTAAACTAAGCAAGCAAAGAAGGTAAATGTGTGTGCTCAATAAGGAAAATGTTGGGGTTTTCGGGTTAGCCAAAGTCCAAATGAGATGCATAACGAACCAATTTAGTATTCATGCTTATGCAATGGATGAATCAAGTTTCGTATCTTAGCCATGTTATGGGTCTAAGACCATCTTTTCTTATGTATTCATAGTGCCATGTTATGGGTCACTAGAACTCCCCCAATGTGGCTTGGGAGGCGAAGGGCACAAAGACTTAGAAACTCAAACAAGGAGGCCTCATCACATCTACTATCAATTGCCTAGAGAGAGTTAGGAGTCACCCCAACAAACTCAATCAAAATAGGTTATACACATGCTCAAAGAGGTGACAAAGTTCCCTAAACATGCATTCAACACAAATTGAATTGGGTAATAGACATATCCATTCATCACAAAGCATCCATACATAGTTAATTCATCATTACATCACAATGGACTAGGGCACACAACCCTAGTCCCCAACAAGGTAACTACTCACTATCCATCAAGGGATGCATCATCACAAAACAATAGCAAGCTAAAATCATGAATACAAGAGAGAGAAGGGGTGAGAAATGCTCAATCAATGGTGTATCCTTCTTCTTCTTGAGTGTAGATGACGTCCCTGATGTCTGGTGAGGATCCCAAGCTGCCCAAATGGTGGTGGAAGTGGCGGAGGCGGCGGAGACGAGCTGAATCGACGGGTTCCGTCGACTGTCGACCGTTCGACAGGAAGTCGTCGACCGGTCGATGGTCGTGCTGAGGCTGAGGTGAAAGGGAGAAATGGAGAGAAGGAAAGGGGAAGGGAAGTGAGGTCGATTTGGGGCTGATTGGGAAGACTCAAGATGCCCTAATGAGGCAAAAACTAAACTATATATAGGCAAGGGAAGGGAAGAATGAAAGGCTAGGATTGCTAGGGTTAAATCCAATGGCTAAGGAGATTAAATGAAGGGTAATGAGGTAAAATCTTATGGGAGACAAAAGGAAGGAATAATCAACATGTCACCTCACCAAATCTAGTGTGGTCCTTGATGATGTGGGAGCACATTTGTGAATCACAAGGTTGACCTTGACTTGGACCTTGACTTTGACCTTCGGAGTTGACCATAGTTGACTTTTCGGTTTCTTGGTCAATCTTCCGGAATTCTCTTGTGCTTCATTCTCGGTACTCGGCACTTGACTCTTTGATGCTCCAAAGTCGGGGTTGACCACGAGTTGACTTTTGGTCCTCGGGTTGACTTTTCGTCTTTTTGCCGGAAATCCACTAAAAGCTCCAAAATACATCCTTTCGCTCCCAATATCGTTCCGATGCTCAATTTACCTACAAGTGTGCAAACAAGGATTAGAGACTCACAAATGGTCATTGGACAAGCACAATAATGATGATTAGAGGCCTAATTTGTATGCAAATCGCATACAAATCACCGCCCTCAACCTCAAATAACCTTACGGTAAAAATGAAGGGTTTAGGCCAATATTAACAAAAGGACCTTACCTATTTCCGTTCAAGTTACAACTTACAACAACAAAAAATAATCAACTATATAAAAGACACCTAAATAAATTACTAAGTGTAACAAAATATCAACAAGTATAATTAGTGAGTATAAATAAAATTAACAAGTATTATTTACAAATAGTAAAAAGTCAACAGTCAAAAACAATTCCCGGCGAGCCGGCGCCAAAAATTGACACGCCCAAAAGGAGCGTCAATTTAAAAAAACCCTATCGGTAGTATAGTGGTGTAAGTAGGGTATCGTTCACAACGGAGATCAAAGGGTGTACCTAACAAAAATTGTCACAAAGAATTAAATAAAATAAAGAATTATTATTAACATGTATAAAGTATAAATATATACATATGTACAAAGTAAGGGGGTTTAAGAGATAAATTGAATGAAATAAATTAATTAAACTACAAAGAATAAATTAAATGAGATGGGATGAAACACAAAGTATATAAAGTTCAGCCACATATACACAAGTTTATTCATCATTGGACCGAAAATTAACCAAGTTCCCTAGCCATGAAACCGAAATTAACATATGTGGAAAGTTAGAAGCTAACCATTCCCCAAATAAAACCTCTCTACGAAAATTAACCTAAGTGAAAGCACCTAGATTAACCAATTAAACATGCCATCTTAGTCTAGAAAGCTAGCTAGTCAAACCATGTTTAATGCATAGAAGAAGAGTTGTTAATCAAAGTGCACGACCCATTATAGAAAAGTCCATATGTCCGCAATCCTTTTTATTTGACACCGACCTTTGTCCAAAGCCTTTACTACTCGTGAATTAGGTTTCCAAAACTATTAGGTGAATTGTAATCCCTAACTCTAGCTCCAATTATATGCAAATATTATAAGTATCGATCCCTATAACATAAACACATAAAAGTTTTCTATAATTCAGAATCAAGTAAACAAGAGTCACATAAGCTACTAGAAGAACTAATTAATTAGGATCCAATAACTAAATAAACTCATATAAATAGGCTGGAAATTATATAAATCATGTCATGTTAACTAATACAAAGAATAATCAAGCAACAAAGAGGAATTCATAAGAATAATTAAAGGAAAAGTCAGATTACACCATATGGAATAGCATGAAGACTTGAAGACCACGAAACCTTGAATCCTTGAAAGCAAGTAATCCAAACCGTGTGCAGCAAGGTGGTGATGATGATGGACGAAATTGATGGTGATGATGGTGATGGTGCAGCCGCCTTTCCTCCTCCTTGAAGCCTTGAGAACCCTAAATACTAGAGAATGGAAAATATGATGGAGAAGAGAAAGAGGAGGGTTTGTCCCTCCCCATTGGGGTGTGTATTGGTAGAGAAGAATGAGACTGCTATTTATAGGAGAATGGAGAGGAAGAAGAAGACAATGAAAGAAATAAAGAAAGAAAGGGAAAAGAAGTGGAATTTAAGTGGGAGATAAAGATATGGTGAGTGGAATGGTGGAAATGTAGTCATATGACAATTAACCATTTATTCAAATAAAAGAAATCAAACACTAATAGTGTGGGAAGAAAGAAACAAAGATAGTGTGGTGAGATGGGTGGAAATATGGTGGTGAGTGGAGCATTGAGAATAAAAGAAGAAGAAAGAATTGGAAAGTAGACAGCACTGAGCTATGCCCACTTAGAACGGAATAATTGACGTTTGAACGGTTGGATGATTCTGAAATTTGAATCCAGCATACTTAACACACACATGAAGCGTGTATCCAAAATACAGCTGGATCCAACGGTGCAAGTGGGAGATATGCGCCTCCAAAGTGGACTGATCTGCACAGGCAGAATGTCTGAAAATGGGCTTGGACCTTTCCTTCATGCATTGTGGACTTGGGCCTTCCTTCATGGACTTGGGCCTTCATCTTGGGTTTGGGCCTCCTTCTTGGGTTTGGGCCTCCTTCTTGGGCCTCATGGCAGACCACCTCTTAATGGGCCTCGCAAAAGCCCATTAGACTTCGTAAATTTCCAACACTTTGCTTATTTTCCTCAAGTTGTCTTCTTTTCTCTTTATTTGCAATAGGAAACCTACAAACACAAAAACTAAATAAATAACAGAAATTTATGAGAAACTAACAACAAAAATGTAGAGAAATTGATATAAAAAGTTGTACAATTATGCACCTATCAACTACCCCCACACTTGCCATTTTGTACAATCCCATAGATTTCCCAAGCATAAAAGAAACAAGAAGTCACAATCATTGTCTTATTAACATTTCGGAACAAGGATGGCTAGTGTTTAAGTTAAAACATGGGTTAGGGTGATGTGGGTGGTGAAGTGAAAGGCTCAATGATGAATGTGGCTCAAATGGGTTGGTCCTAGTGGAGTAGTGTTTAAGGGATGAATGTTAGTTTGGCCATGGTGCTTATCTAGTGTCTTAATCATTTCCAATTCGTTGCAAACTAACACATAGCCTCAAGCGGTCTTTGAGCAAGTTCTAGGTCTCGTAAACTAAAGAAATGCACACACATGAAGAACAAGGATGTATGAATGATGCATACATATCAATAAGGCTCAAAATTTCACCATAAAGGGTATATGCAAGTCAATACATCGTCTACACATGCTTCTCTAAATGCAAATGATCAATCAACATGGCAAATGTGCATATAGTGTCAAACAAGCATCGATTACATAAATTAATCACAAGGCAATTCAATAAAGTTTAAGCACATGCTCTTTATCCACTTAATTCACAACCTAACGGGCTCAAATTCATCATTGGGGTTGAAAAAGACAATCCAAACACACCAAACAAACTTCAAGATTTCAAAATTCTCAAAATTTTCAACTTTAAGCACCTGTCGACTGTTCGACACACGTCGAGGGAATTCACGTCGACCGTTCGACCAAAGGGTCGACCGTTCGATGAAAACTTTGAAAAATTGAAAAATTTTGGTGGTTCGAAAATGTGAGACAACTTTAATTTGGCCTAACCTCACCCCCACACTTAAAACCAACATTGTCCTCAATGTTGTGAGGAGTTTAAAAGCAATGGAAATCAAATTGGTGAAAGGGATGAGAGTGAAGTTGGGCGAATGCACACAAACACAAAATATTTAGCAATCGGAAGATAGAGATAAGAGAAACCCCCTTTGTAGACTCCCTGAGCTAGCCGAGAAACCACAAATAGACACCAACCTCAGGGCATAAAGCCCTGACTTCCATACGTTTGCTCCTCGGGTGCTAAATGAACTAGAGAGTGTGAGTGCATCGAGATCACTTGAAAACAGGGGAAAACAGCAATCCAGCCTTGACATTCTCCCAAAGATTTGGGCATAACCCCAAGAATAGGCATCCAAGTTGAGTGATTCCAGTGGCATTGGAAAGTAGACTCAAAGAGCTTTAGTTTGGTCACTAGAAACTCAGAAATAACCTTCCGGTCATGCGATGAAGAACTGGTCAAAGTGACCCTCTAGAAAGTCAAACTACAACGAGCACTCCTCCTTTAAAACAATATTGCAACTGATCCAACGGTCTGTTTAGAGAGAAATTTAAACCGGGCATAGAAGACTCATAGAAGAAGCTTTCCAACTTGTTTCACTGCATTCCAACGGTCCGATGTGGAGAAAACTGTCTCCAAAGTCACTGTTCTGCCCAGGCCTCTCATAGACAAATGCTAATCAACACCTCTCGGGTTTCTCCCTCCAAAACTCCATATCCTAGCTCCCCCCAACCTCCCAAAACCTTTATTCATTACTAAAGAGTGCTGAAAACAAAAATTTCTTCTCCAAGTGGGGTTGCTGATTTGTATGTGATTTGCATACAAATTAGGCCTCTAATCATCATTATTGTGCTTGTCCAATGACCATTTTGAGTCTCTAATCCTTGTTTGCACACTTGTAGGTAAATTGAGCATCGGAACGATATTGGGATCAAAAGGGAGAATTTTGAAGTTTTTAGTGGATTTCCGGCAAAAAGACGAAAAGTCAACCCGATGACCAAAAGTCAACTCGTGGTCAACCCCGACTTTGGAGCATCAAAGAGTTAAATGCCGAGTCCCGAGAATGAAGCACAAGAGAATTCCGGAAGATTGACCGAGAAACCGAAAAGTCAACTATGGTCAACTCCGAAGGTCAAAGTCAAGGTCAACCTTGTGATTCACAAATGTGCTCCCACATCATCAAGGACCACACTAGATTTGGTGAGGTGACATGTTGATTATTCCTCCCTTTTGTCCTCCCTTGTGATTTCCCTTCCTTGCCCTTCATTAAACCTTTGAGCCCTTAGATTAAACCCTACTTCATCATAGCCCTTTATTCTTTCCCCTCTAGCCTATAAATACCTAGTACTTGCCCCATTAGGTCAGACCACCACTTCAGTCCCAAAAATCCCAAGTTTTCCTTCCCCTTTCCTCTCCCCACATTTTCCCTTCGGATTAGCCTCTGCACCTCGATCGACCGGTCGACATAAGGTCGACGACCGGTCGACGCGCGGCTGAATCCGTCACTTCCGCTCGTTTCTGCCGCCTCCGCCATTTCCACCACCACTTGGGCAGCTGGGGATCCTCACCAGACATCAGGGACGTCATCTACACCCAAGAAGAAGAAGGATACATCATTGATTGAGCATTTCTCACCCCTTCTCTCTCTTGTATTCATGATTTTAGCTTGCTATTGTATTTGGATGATGTATACCTTGATGGATAGTGAGTAGTCACCTTTGTTGGGGACTAGGGTTGTGCCCTGGTCCAATTTGACTATGTGATGATTGATCTATGAATAAAATGCCTTTGTGATTGTATGAATATGTGTGCTTACCTATTTCAATATGTGTTGGTTGCTTGTTCTTAGAATTTACCACTTCTTTGGCATGTTAACTAACATATCTTGATGATATTGTGTGAGATTGGTAACCTCACACACTCAAGGCAATTGGAAGCATATGTGATGAGTTGTGACTTGTTTGGGTCCCTAGTTTCGATGCTTTACGCCTCTTAAGAACTATAGGGGATTCTGTATTAGGTAACTTAGAGGAATCCCCTATGACACCTAGAGAGTTGGAATGACACATAACATGGCATTTAATTACCTTAGGAACATGGTCCTAGACCCATAACATGGTTAGGATACGGGGCTTGATTCACACACACATTGGCATGATTGAGTTGATTAAAGCATCACTTGTTGCATTGGACTTGGGGTTTGCCCGAAAACCCCAATATTCCCATAATTTGCATACACATTTATCTTTCCTTGCTTGCATTTACATTACTTGTTTGTTTGTTTTGGCATTTCACCATCTTTTACAAAACCAATTCACTACACCACACTTCACACATTGTTTAAATCACACACTCCACTCTTTCCACTTCTCATCTTCTCCATTATAGCTAGAGCACTCGACACACACACTACTTGGAAATTGAGGAGCCCATCGATCCTCGAAGGAACGACAACCCCTTTCATAAACTATTCTTACCCCATACTTTGACGGTTAGTCAAATGGCGCCGCTGCCGGGGATCTAGGTTTAATCGTTGATTTCTTGGTAGTTGTGGTTGAGACTTTAGCTTTCTTTTGCTTTTGTTTGCATATTTCATTGGTGTGTTGCTTAAATTGTGGTATTTCATTGCCTTGTTTGATAACCATCTAGTTTACTTTCATCCAATTCCTTGTATTACTTGTGTTCGTGAACTTGTGAATATTGAATTCGTGCATTTGATGAGTTAATTGTGCTTTAGGTTGCTTGTTTATTGTTATTTGGGTTCCCTTGCACCTTTTGGAACTTTGTTTGTTTAGGTATAAAAGGAGAAAATCACAAAAATATAGTTTCAGGGCACTTGTCGAACGGTCGACCCTGTTTCTCGACCCTTCGACGGAAACTCCCTGGACGAGTGTCGACCGGTCGACGACCGTCTGTCGAACGGTCGACCGGGAACATTTTCGTTCCTTTGCTTTGTTTCTTTCACTCTTTGATATCATTACTTGTTTTCACCTCTTATACTTGTATTCCTTACTTCAATTATGGTATTTAATCATTGATTATTGTGTTGTGAAGGTATATGAACCTTGCTTCAACCTCTCACACACGCATACAACTTAGAAGCGGAAAGATTTTAAGTGAGAACACAAGAGGAAGGCCAAGAGTGAGACGTAGACTGATTGTGAGACGTAGACCGATTGTGTGTGAGAGTGCACCGCCTACATTTGAGCGCCACCAAGCACCTTTGGAGGAGCCGATTCCCCAAGCAACAATGGGAGAACCAAATCCACTACCGGATCCACTTAACAACAACAATCCACCTCCCGTGAGACGCATGAGGGAGTACACTCTTCCTCATGTGGTGGATCACCCCTCTTGCATCATTCTACCACCGTGCAACACTCATTATGAAATCAAGTCTTCCACCTTGAGCATTATGCCTACCTTTCATGCCTTGAAAGTTGAGAGTCCATACGATCACCTTATGGAGTTTGAGCAAGCTTGTACGACGGTAAAACTACATGGACTACCCGAGGATGGACTCAAGCTTCGCCTATTCCCTTTCACATTGAAGGATGGAGCTAGGAAGTGGTTACTCAAGCTTCCACCAAGGTCCATTCACTCATGGTTTGAGTTGCAAGAAGCTGTCCTCTCAAAGTTCTTCCCACCTAGCAAGGCCGCCAAGGTTCGGGATTCTATTGTCAACTTCAAGCACCAATCGGGCGACGCTTTCTATGAAACTTGGGAGAGATTCAAGGATTTAGTGATGAGTTGCCCACACCATAGCTTGGAACAATGGTTTCTAGTTGATGTGTTCTACCGAGGGTTATCTTCCGGGCAACTAATTTGTATGTTATTTACATACAAATTAGACCTTTAATCACTCTAGCAATGCTAATCCAAGGGCCATTTAGTGTCTCTAATTCTTGAATTGCACCATTGTAGGGTTCGCGAGCATTTGATTGATATATGGAGCGAAAGGGGCGCATTTTGGAACTTTTAGTGGATTTCCGGCAAAAAGACGAAAAGTCAACCCGATGACCAAAAGTCAACTCGTGGTCAACCCCGACTTTAAAGCGTCAACGAATCAACATGAAGTCCCGGAAGTGAGTCGCAAGAAAATTCCGGAAGTTTGGTCAAAAGTCAACTTTGGTCAACTCCGAGGGTAGTGGTCAAAGTCAAGGCGAAGTCAACCTTGTGACTCATCCACATGAGCATCCAAGTCATCGAAGGACCATGCTAGATATGGTGAGGTCACCTATTGTTTATTCCTCCCTTTTATTCCCATAGGATTTTACCTCATTGCCCTTCATTAAACCTCTTAACCCTTAGATATAACCCTACTTCATCCTAGCCATTCATTCTCTCCCCCTCTAACCTATACATAGTTTAGTTTTTGCCTCACATCCCCATTCTCATCTCCCATCTCTTCCATCTTTTAGCCACCACCACCCATCACTCTCATTTTCCTCTCTACCACCTCTACACCATCATCCATTGTTGCTAGAGATCCTCACCAAGGCATCAAGGCTCATCATCAAAGCCAAGGAGGAGAAAGAGAGCACCCATATATTGAGCATCCCTCATCTCTACTCTCTCTTTTCCTTATGTTTGAAGTTCTTATTTGTAATTTGATGATGTATACTATGATGCCTAGTGAGTAGTTACTTTGTTGGGGACTAGGGTTGTGTGCCCTAGTCCATAGATATGTAGTGAACCTCTTTTGATGATATGTGATGCAATATTGATTCATGAGCATGTCTATATTCAAATTTCATAGGTTAGATGTATGAGTTAGGGAATTCACCACTTTCTAGCTATGTCTCTAACATTATCTTGATGTGAAATTGGTGGGTGGTGCCTCTAGTTTCATAGGCAATGGAATATAGCATGTGTTGTATGTTTGATTTGTGTTCATAGCCTTTTGATGCACTTGAGATCCTTGATTGGATCCTAAGTGTGCCAATTGAGTTGGTTTTAGTCCTAATTGGCATAACCATACTTTCTCGTTGAATTTGATAGTATTCATAGCCTCTGGATATAGCTAGGGAACCATGACTCTAGTTATACCATTGAGTTCCTACGATGTAGGATACATCACATCAATCTTTTCATTGTGCTCATAGCCTTTGGATGTAATTAGAGACCTTTGGTTAGTCTCTAGCTATGCCCATTGAGTTGATCAAGGCCCTGGTCGGCATGTTCATACATTGTTGAGATTATTGGAGTTCATAGCCTCGAAGTGTTATACCAAGACCCATAACATGGCTTGGATTGGCACTAGAGAGTTCACCTTGCTCTTGGTTGGCAAGAGTGATACATTCTCGATTAATTGGAATCATGAATCATAGCTGTAAACATCTCATTGTGGTTGTTCATTGCATTGAAGTGGGCTAGGGGTGACCCGAAACCCCAACACTTTCCTTATTGCACACACATTTATCTTTCCTTGCTTGCATTGTTTGTTGTTTGTCATTGCACTTCACTATTGCTTACCATATTTCACAACACTACACCACACATTGTCACATACGCACACACTCCACTCTTTCCACATCTTGTCACCTCCATCTAGCTAGAGCATTTGACCACACAAACTTCCAAGGGATTAAGGAGCCCATCGATCCTCGACGGAACGACAATCCGATCTTAAACTATACTCACACCACTATACTTTGACGAAGAGTCAGCAACGACAAAGAGTTGATACTTTTCGGGGAAGCACAATAGCCGGTATGTCTCCCGATGAGGCATGAGACACATTTGAGGACCTAGCCACAAATTCCGAGCTATGGGATGACTTTGGGTCAAGAAGACTTCCTCCCACACACCCGACACCTCAAGTAACAAGAGTCCACAATGTCTCAAGTGAATCATTGGGGGATGACATGATGAGAACCCAATTTGATAGGTTGGAAGCGGCTCTCAACAAGAAGATAGACATTGACACGCCCAAAAGGAGCATCAATTTAAAAAAACCCTATCGGTAGTAGTATAGTGCATAGTAGGGTATCGTTCACAACGGAGATCAAAGGGTGTACCTAACAAAAAATGTCACAAGAAATTAAATAAAATAAATAATTATTATTAACAAGTATAAAGTATAAATATATACATATGTACAAAGTAAAAGGGGGGTTTAAGAAATAAATTGAATGAAATAAATTAATTAAATTACAAAGAATAAATGAAATAAGATGGGATGAAACATAAAGAATATAAAGTTCAGCCACAAGTATACAAGTTTACCAATTATTGGACCGAAAATTAACCAAGTTCCCTAGCCATGAAACCGAAATTAACATATGTGGAAAGTTAGAAGCTAACCATTCCCCAAATAAAACCTCTCTACGAAAATTAACCTAAGTGAAAGCACCTAGATTAACCAATTAAACATGTCATCTTAGTCTAGAAAGCTAGCTAATCAAACCATATTTAACGCATAGAAAAGAGTTGTTAATTAAAGTGCACGACCCATTATAGAAAAGTCCATATGTCCGCAATCCTTTTTATTTGACACCGACCTTTGTCCAAAGCCTTTACTACTCGTGAATTAGGTTTCCAAAACTATTAGGTGAATTGTAATCCCTAACTCTAGCTCCAATTATATGCAAATATTATAAGTATCGATCCCTATAACATAAACACATAAAAGTTTTCTATAATTCAGAATCAAGTAAACAGAGTCACATAAGCTACTAGAAGAACTAATTAATTAGGATCCAATAACTAAATAAACTCATATAAATAGGCTGGAAATTATATAAATCATGTCATGTTAACTAATACAAAGAATAATCAAGCAACAAAGAGGAATTCATAAGAATAATTAAAGGAAAAGTCAGATTACACCATATGGAATAGCATGAAGACTTGAAGACCACGAAACCTTGAATCCTTGAAAGCAAGTAATCCAAACCGTGTGCAGCAAGGTGGAGATGATGATGGACGAAATTGATGGTGATGATGGTGATGGTGCAGCCGCCTTTCCTCCTCCTTGAAGCCTTGAGAACCCTAAATACTAGAGAATGGAAAATATGATGGAGAAGAGAAAGAGGAGGGTTTGTCCCTCCCCATTGGGGTGTGAATTGGTGAGAAGAATGAGGCTGCTATTTATAGGAGAATGGAGAGGAAGAAGAAGACAATGAAAGAAATAAAGAAAGAAAGGGAAGAGAAGTGGAATTTGAGTGGGAGAAAAAGAAATGGTAAGTGGAATGGTGGAAATGTAGTTATATGACAATTAACCATTTATTTAAATAAAAGAAACTAAGCACTAATGATGTGGGAAGAAAGCAACAAATATGGGTTGGTGAGATGGATGACAATATGGTGGTGAGTGGAGCATTGAGAATAAAAGAAGAAGAAAGAATTGGAAAGTAGACAGCACTGAACTATGCCCACTTAGAACGGAATAATTGACGTTTGAACGGTTGGATGATTCTGAAATTTGAATCCAGAATACTTAAGACACACATGAAGCGTGTATAAAAAATACAGCTGGATCCAACGGTGCAAGTGGGAGATATGCGCCTCCAAAGTGGACTGATCTGCACAGGCAGAATGTTTGAAAATGGGCTTGGACCTTTCCTTCATGCTTTGTGGACTTGGGCCTTCCTTCTTGGGTTTGGGCCTTCATCTTGGATTTGGGCCTTCATCTTGGGTTTGGGCCTTCATCTTGGGCCTTCCAGAAGCGCACCCCTTAATGGGCCTCGAAAAAGCCCATTACACTTCGTAAATTTCCGACACTTTGCTTATTTTCCTCAAGTTGTCTTCTTTTCTCTTTATTTGCAATAGGAAACCTACAAACACAAAAACTAAATAAATAACACAAATTTATGAGAAACTAACAACAAAAATGTAGAGAAATTGATATAAAAAGTTGTACAATTATGCACCTATCAAATACCCCCACACTTAACTTTTGCTAGTCCCTTAGCAACACAAAACTTAAAACAGAACAACACAAAACAGAAAAGGGAAACACAAAACATATATTCTTTCCAACCATAACCCTCAGCGAGTTCACAAGAGTTATAATCAGGAGAATACAAATTATATACCAAGGCTAACGAATTTGCTAAGTGTTTAACATGCACATCTCATTCATACTCGGGTGAAGTGTGTGAAAACCGAGTATACAATCAATATCATGCAATCCAATAGGCACATCGAAACAACATTAACCACTAAAGCTCACAATGATCACTAAATATTTCCGCTCAGTGTTTAGGGTTAAGTGTTTACTCTCAAAACAATTACACAAGTAGTGTTCCCATAAGCTTGCTCATCGACCAACTCTCCACAATTAATCCACAAATCATTAGATCATAAGGACTTTCAATGGTGAAATGGGGGCAAAAGGATGAATGGTAAATGGTGAATGGTCAACGGAAGTGAAAGGACTTGAAATGAAAAATGTTTTACATGTTTGCAAGACAAGTCAACGACTTTGAAACTCATACATATGCTATACCCGAAACAACTCTTATTTTCCTCCAACCTTTTATTGAATTCAAAAATAATACAACAAAATAACTCTATTTTTGGAATTTCTCTTTTCTTTTCTTTTTTTTTTTTTTTTGAGGAATTTATTCCTTCTTTTTATTTCTGATTTTTTTTTTCTTTTCTTTGAACAAATATTACAAAATAAAATGCACCCCCACACTTGCCTTTTGGTATACTACCATACAAATCCGAAGCATAAGAACATAAGAAGTCACTATCATCGTCTTGCAAACACAATAAAACAAGGGTGAAATGGTGTGGGTGAACAAAAGAAACGGCTAATGAGTGTTTAGTTCAAAAGGGAATTCCTAAAGTTCGTGTTTAGATGGATGGTGAATATTTTGGCCATGGTGCTCAACTAATGCCTTACTCATTTCTAATTTATCACAGATTAACAAAACGTTTCAAGTGGTCTTTGAGCAAGTTCTAGGTTCAAAACTCATGAATTGTGCACACATGAAGAACGAGTAAATGTATGAAATATGCATACATGTGAATATTCAATAGGCTCAAATCCTCACAGTTTCTGGGTATGCATGACAATGTATGTTTAAATGTGCTTCTCGGATTACAATCAATTAATCGAAACAGGTTATGTGAACATGGAAATTCGAGCAATCACAAGTTATGCATATTAAATCCAAAGCAAACTACACAAAGCCTTGACATATAATAAACATTCTCCTAATGACAACAATTAAACTCAATTCATCATCGGAATTGGAAAGAACAAAGCACAAAACAAACAATAACACACAAAACAGAAGCAAATATTTTTGTCATTTTTGATTTTTTGATTTTTTTGATTTTTCAATGTAGGTAACAATACGTGACCACAGGGACTCACTTAGTGCAATGGTAGGTTCAACGCTACCAAGGGAGTGAGTGTGATATAGTCGATATACCTTTACCGTAGAAAACGAAAACAAACAAATAAATAAACAACAAAAGCAAATTTTTTTTTTCTTTTTCAAATTTTTTTTTTATTAGGGTAACAATACGTGACCACAGTGACTTACTAAGTGCAATGGTAGGTTCAACGCTACCAAGGGAGTAAGTATGATCTAGTCGATATATTGTTACCGTAGAAAACAAAAACAAGTAAATTATTTTTTTGAACTTTTTTATTTTTCAAATTTTTTTTTCTTTTCTTTTTAAATAAATCTTCCCCCCACACTTGAATTAAACATTGTCCTCAATGTTAGACAGATATTTCACGAAAATGAAAAATTCAAGCATGGTTATTGAATTTAAACACACAAACAGAAATCAACCGAAGTAAACACACAAACTGAAATAAACACACAACAGTTAAGTAAATGAAAAGGGAAACAGAAAGACTCCCCCTTGAAGATCATTAAGCTCCTCCCGAAGCAAGTCACCAACAGTCACAAACAAGGCTAGCAGGGCCTTGCATCCAACGTTTGCTCCTTAATTGACTGCGGCTCTGATCCTTTGAAGTGTGTCCTGGACAAGGGTAGTTGCCGACTCCACGGCAGACTTGGCTGATGTAGCCTTCACCGAGATCTGGAACACTATAGTCAGTAGTGTTCCGTCAAGTATAGCTCCGGATACGTTAGGCAGAATGGAGAACCCTGAAGACATAAGCGGAAATGGTTCCGGTTGAACTCCAGATAGCAAACACTGGAAAATGGAATGGTTAATCGGCGCATATATCACAGACGACCCCGTTGCATCGGTGCAACACTCCTGAAGAATGAGGAAGTCGTTGTGACTATCTATGGCGAGCACCGAAATCTGATTGCGCGGGTCAAGACCGATGGTGAAATTTGCTAGCACACGTACAGAGCTGTCCATCGACATACTATCCCACACTGGTCTCGTGTGAACGTCTTTGAGGAACTCAAAGATCCTCGTGTGATGGGAGAGATGAACGACGGAACAACCAGCAGTACGATTGACTCCAGGGGGCTTGCTCGGATCACCCCTTCGCTTGTTGGTCCTGACCTCCATTCGAGTGTCCCTTGTTCGGTTCGAACAAGTCCAGTGGTGGTACGTGGAGTTGCTGATGTCGTTGAAGAAACAGATTGTCATCTGCTTTGCCATTTCCGCAAGGCCTCTTCTTCCTTCAGGAGAAATAATCGAGTCACCGGGTGAAGAGTGGATACCTGTGGCGCACATGTAGCGCTCGGCTTGTCGTTGGAGGGTTGAGATCCAACGCTTTGCACCAAAAGCGAACCCTGAATGAACAAAAGGTTCGAAACTGGCCTTCATCTCCTTTTCGCGTACATCCACGTGCTCCACCCAAGTAACTAAGGAAGATCCATTATGTAAATCACGTATCAGGCATCCGGAGGGGCGTTTTCGGCAAATCGATCTCACGGAAGGCTTTGGATTTGTCCGCAATTCATCCACGGAGACATCCACAACGACCCAACTTCCATCCAGTTGTTGGTGAGAGTACCGAACGAACTGGACTTCACGAGTTGAGACGATGTGAGATGGCACCAGAAACTCGGCCGACATCACCTGCATATGCTCCTCGTAGCCTTCTTCGTTGCTGGAGGAAAGGATCTCCAACGTCTTGGCGTTTGTGATCATGCTACAGAAGACTGGCAACCATCGACCAACATCCATGAGAATTTGAACGATGGTGGTCGGATAAAGATGGATGGTTGCCGAGTGTCTCGACGATTCGGCTTTGAAGTACGGAGCAGGTTCAGCTCGTTGAAACACTCGCAAGTACTCGGCCCTATGAAGAGTCTCGGGATGAATAGACGTGTCGGGAGTCGGTGAAGTTATCCACAAAGGAAATCCGGCAGTGGCCATGAGCAGGAGCTCGTCTTTGGCCTTGCGGGCGATATCCGAGATCAAGTCGGTGTGGACTCCGACAAGATCATAAGCAGGTCCGGGAAGATGGTCAGATGGAATAGGTGCGGATGGGCGCTCGACTAGTGTAGGCATGAGGCTCCGCACATCCCGTCTCAAGTGGTCCATGTCGATCGAATCATCGGACAACTCGAGAAGAGGCTCTTGTTGTGGAGGAACAACTTCGAGCCTTCGCCTAGGCAAATCTGAGTGCGGAACAGGACCTCCGCAATTAGGACAAATGCCGCTGTGGAGAGCATCGACGAGTCGTTGATTCTGCATTTGAAGCTCCTCGTTCTTGCTCACCAGCTGATCGTTTCTTTTCTCTAGCTCGGCAATACGCTGCTCGGAAGACTGGATACCGAACTTCTTCCTATTTCTCGACCCCCAATAATAGACTTGGTCCTCCTCTAGTCCGATTTTCGGACCAAATCTTTCTCGTTGTGGTTTCGTGGGGTGAGAATACACCGCAAAGAAAGCCGCCAGTGCATCTCTCTGAGCCTTGGTGTATTTTGTCCTCGGAAGTCTCCTATAGACAGGAGCGGCTTCCGGCTCGGCTGGTGGATCAGCAACCAGGATTGGTGCTTGGGGTAGTGGTTGCGGTTGTGGCTGTGGTTGTGGCTCGGTCGGCATGCTAGCATCGGCGCTATTGAGCATGCTCGGTGGAATTATTTCAGCCAGACCTTCAAAGATTGGGTTCTCTGAAGGACCTGCCTGAAACAAATCACTGAAAGAATTCACTCTTTTGGCCATTTGTGGTTTGGGAGGGAGGGAAGCTTCTGGGATTTGGGAGGTTTTTCTGGGAAAACTAACTAAGAACACGAAGAACACGATGAACAAGCGAGAGAAAACGAGAGAGAATGAGAGAGAGAAAGGGAAAACGTGAAATGCCCTAAGGAAACTAACGCAAACTGAAGGGGAAGGGAACGGAATGGACGGACGCGTGTCCAAAGTCGAAGACAAAGATCCGTAAATCACGGATCGAGCGACGAAAGTCACAAAGGGAATAGTGGAACGCGCGCACGATTTATTAAACAATTCGGCCGACTCAAAAGTCGTGCGTCGGCCCAATCAAATTTTTTTCATTTTCTATTTTTTATTTTTTTTTAGTTTTTTAATACTTTACGAAAAGTCGTAAAGTGAACAGTGAAAACGCGTAGCACACGCGCTTGCCGACACTTTAAACGGGCTTGGGCCATCGAAATGGTTTGGGCCTTAAAGTGGGCCTGGGCCAAAGAAAACTCCGGCCCATTATTGGTGGGCTTAACTAATGGGCCTAAAAACGAAGAGGCCCGACACACTAATGGGCTTGGGTTACGGGTTTTGGGCTTCGTGAATGACACGAGCCCAATGGGCCAAATTTTTTATTTTTTATTTTTTTTATTTTTTTCTTCTTTTCGAAACCTAAAACCCTAACCAATCACACAAACGGGCCTAAGGCCCAATAACAAACAAACTAACAAACAAGCCCAAAAATAAAACAAACAGTAATTATAAACAGTAAAAATAAATAATTACAAACAGTAAAACAAAACAAAACACTCTTTTTTTTTTATATTTACAATTAAAAATTTTCTATTTTTTTATTTTTATTTTTATTTTTATTTTTATTTATATAAATAACGAGAGTTAAAAGAAAACTTACCTTTTTACTCCCGAGGAAACTGAAAATCACCAACAAGACATCAACCTCAAGGTTTTTCAACCTTGACTTCCAAAACGTATGCTCCGATGTATGTGGTAGAATTTCCGATAAACCCGGATTATTTCCTATACAAAATAAAAAGGTTAGTAATAAATTTACAAAATAAAAACAAAATATTTACAAAGTTAAAAATATGTCACAAATTATCTATACAAAATGAATGAATAAATTTTCCTATGTCTACGTATATTTTATTTACACAATACACTTAAGTGTACAAAAATATTTTTCTTTGCTTGAATATAGTTGAAAAAAATGAAAGTTGATTCCAAGCGGTAACTCAAGGTGGACATGCGGCCTAGGTGCAATGCCTTGACTTAAATGACTTTCCGTGTTTTCAGAAGGCGAATGGCCAGATCACAAGAGATAAGCGAGAGGCAGGATTCATTTAGTGGACTAGTCCTCTGAATCCAATTTTACAAACCCGTCACCCAGGGTCTCGATCATATCTAGACACCATTCATGTGCCCCTTACTCAGTTGAGAAAGCACTTAAGTGTTCGACAATTCTCCAAGTGTTAATAAAGGCCGCCCTCAACCTCAAATAACCTTACGGTAAAAATGAAGGGTTTAGGCCAATATTAACAAAAGGACCTTACCTATTCCGTTCAAGTTACAACTCACAACAACAAAAAATATAATCAACCATATTCAGGATACCTAAGTATAATTACTAAGTGTAACAAAATATGAACAAGTATTAAAAACAAGTAATAACAACAACTAGTCACAAGTAATATAGACAAGTAATATAAACAAGTAATATGAACAGTTAAAAAAAAAAGTAAAATTATAAACAATAAAAAGTAAACAGTAATTATATACAAGTAATAAAAACAGTAATAATTACAAAAAATTATAAACAGTATTCACAAAAAAAATATTAGGTTAGGAATATTTTCAATCCCCGGCAACGGCGCCAAAAATTGACACGCCCAAAAGGAGCATCAATTTAAAAAAACCCTATCGGTAGTAGTATAGTGCATAGTAGGGTATCGTTCACAACGGAGATCAAAGGGTGTACCTAACAAAAAATGTCACAAGAAATTAAATAAAATAAATAATTATTATTAACAAGTATAAAGTATAAATATATACATATGTACAAAGTAAAAGGGGGGTTTAAGAAATAAATTGAATGAAATAAATTAATTAAATTACAAAGAATAAATGAAATAAGATGGGATGAAACATAAAGAATATAAAGTTCAGCCACAAGTATACAAGTTTACCAATTATTGGACCGAAAATTAACCAAGTTCCCTAGCCATGAAACCGAAATTAACATATGTGGAAAGTTAGAAGCTAACCATTCCCCAAATAAAACCTCTCTACGAAAATTAACCTAAGTGAAAGCACCTAGATTAACCAATTAAACATGTCATCTTAGTCTAGAAAGCTAGCTAATCAAACCATATTTAACGCATAGAAAAGAGTTGTTAATTAAAGTGCACGACCCATTATAGAAAAGTCCATATGTCCGCAATCCTTTTTATTTGACACCGACCTTTGTCCAAAGCCTTTACTACTCGTGAATTAGGTTTCCAAAACTATTAGGTGAATTGTAATCCCTAACTCTAGCTCCAATTATATGCAAATATTATAAGTATCGATCCCTATAACATAAACACATAAAAGTTTTCTATAATTCAGAATCAAGTAAACAGAGTCACATAAGCTACTAGAAGAACTAATTAATTAGGATCCAATAACTAAATAAACTCATATAAATAGGCTGGAAATTATATAAATCATGTCATGTTAACTAATACAAAGAATAATCAAGCAACAAAGAGGAATTCATAAGAATAATTAAAGGAAAAGTCAGATTACACCATATGGAATAGCATGAAGACTTGAAGACCACGAAACCTTGAATCCTTGAAAGCAAGTAATCCAAACCGTGTGCAGCAAGGTGGAGATGATGATGGACGAAATTGATGGTGATGATGGTGATGGTGCAGCCGCCTTTCCTCCTCCTTGAAGCCTTGAGAACCCTAAATACTAGAGAATGGAAAATATGATGGAGAAGAGAAAGAGGAGGGTTTGTCCCTCCCCATTGGGGTGTGAATTGGTGAGAAGAATGAGGCTGCTATTTATAGGAGAATGGAGAGGAAGAAGAAGACAATGAAAGAAATAAAGAAAGAAAGGGAAGAGAAGTGGAATTTGAGTGGGAGAAAAAGAAATGGTAAGTGGAATGGTGGAAATGTAGTTATATGACAATTAACCATTTATTTAAATAAAAGAAACTAAGCACTAATGATGTGGGAAGAAAGCAACAAATATGGGTTGGTGAGATGGATGACAATATGGTGGTGAGTGGAGCATTGAGAATAAAAGAAGAAGAAAGAATTGGAAAGTAGACAGCACTGAGCTATGCCCACTTAGAACGGAATAATTGACGTTTGAACGGTTGGATGATTCTGAAATTTTAATCCAGAATACTTAACACACACATGAAGCGTGTATCAAAAATACAGCTGGATCCAACGGTGCAAGTGGGAGATATGCGCCTCCAAAGTGGACCTATCTGCACAGGCAGATTGTCCGAAAATCTGGGCTTGGGCCTTTCCTTCATGCTTTGTGGACTTGGGCCTTCCTTCTTGGGTTTGGGCCTTCATCTTGGATTTGGGCCTTCATCTTGGGTTTGGGCCTTCATCTTGGGCCTTCCAGAAGCGCACCCCTTAATGGGCCTCGAAAAAGCCCATTACACTTCGTAAATTTCCGACACTTTGCTTATTTTCCTCAAGTTGTCTTCTTTTCTCTTTATTTGCAATAGGAAACCTACAAACACAAAAACTAAATAAATAACACAAATTTATGAGAAACTAACAACAAAAATGTAGAGAAATTGATATAAAAAGTTGTACAATTATGCACCTATCAGACATGCTCATGCAAGGAGAATCCAAGCCTCCTCCTCGACAAGTCAATAGTGTTATCTCTTCACCACCTTGCTTCTATTGTGGCTCTCTTGGCCATCAAGCGGAGGAGTGTGATTACATGGTTGAGGAAGAGAAGGAAGAGAGACAACAAGTGAACCAAGTGAGTTCCTATTCACAAGGTTCTTATCAAGCGCCTTCAAAATCTTACAACAACCTTGCACTTCGGAATGAGCAAGGGAGAACTCAAGGATACCCACCAAAACCTTTTGGAAACAATGCTCAAAGGTATCAAGAGAGGTCTCAAGGGTATAATTCTTACCAAAGAGGTGATAAGTATCAAGGGAGTGGCACATATGGAGGACATAGGAGCTCAACTTTTGGATCACCTCCCGGGTTCTCTACTCAAGGAGGAAACACCTACCATCAAGGTCCCTCTTCATCTTTTACTGCTCTAAGTGGCTCCCAAGCTCAAGAGTCCGCGGAGCCGTCAATGAAGGACATGATCGCCACCCTTGTGCAAAGCCAAGTGAAGAGCAATGAAGCGATCTCGGCTCTTGAACAAGGGAAAAACATCTTGCAATAAGGCTTGTCAAAGATTGAGTTGCAAATGGGCCAAATGGCCAAGGAGATTAGTGAGAGGCCAAAAGGTACCTTGCCTTCTAATGTGGAGCAAAATCCTAAGTTCAAGACTAAGGAGCAATGCAATGCTATCTTCACTTCTCACTCCGGTATCTCCATGCTACTTATACTCCTACTCCCTTCATCTCTAATGTATTTACCCCTTCTCCTTTCATTCCCATTCATGAGAACTTTGATCATATGCATTACATGGAGCATGGGGCCAAGGAGGAAGAAAATGTACTCCTTGGCAATTATGGATTGAGTGAGGAGAAGACTTGTGAGGAGAATGAAGGAGTAGTGCTTGGGAAAGGGCTTGGTTACTTATCTTTTGAGAATGATGTTACCTCTTATGGTGGAGTGAGGACACAAGAAGGAGCATTGGGTGAGGAGACTCCTAGGCATGAGAATGTCATGGTTTCTAACCTTGGTGGTGAGGCTATGAAGGCTATGGACCCACCAAGAACCATGAGCACCTCTAGGGAGCTCCTTGATGATGATGTGCATGTAAATCAAGCGATGACGATCACCCCCGATGAGAGGAGGAGCAAGAAGAAGACCTTAACGAATGAGCTTCATGAAGTGTTCAAAAAGGTAGAGATTAATATCCCTTTGTTGGAGCTCATTTGCAAAGTGCCGATCTATGCAAATTTTCTCAAGGACTTGTGTACCAAGAAGAAGCGGCTTGAGGAGCATGAAGTATACAAGATTGAAGGGCTTGTAAGCTCAATGATTCAACACAACATGCCATCGAAGAGGAAAGATCCCGGGAGCTTCACTATCGGATGTCAAATTGGTTAGACACACCTTGATGGAGCACTTATGGACCTAGGGGCAAGTGTCAATGTGATATGTCTATCTCTCTATAAGAGGTTGAGCATTGGTGCTTTGCAACCTACCCCTATTGCACTTACCTTTGCGGATGGAAGCAAGCGAAGACCGGCGGGTGTAGTGGAAGATGTGCTAGTAAGAGTCGACAAGTTTATTCTTCCCGCCGACTTTGTTGTGCTTGATATGGGTGATGACCCCAATGAAGACAATGGATTTCCCCTTATCTTTGGACGCCCTTTCATGGCTACGGCGGGAGTGAAGATCAATGTTTTAAAGGGAACCATTAGCTTCAAGGTGTTGGGAGAGAAAGTGAAGTTTGAAATGTTCAAGCCCATTCATCCACCGGAGGTAGTTGAGGAGGTGTTTTCTATTAACTTGGTGAAGGGAAATAGTGCTAAGAGTGAAAGGATTTTTGGTCCTTTGAATCCACCGAAGCCCACACCTCGTGCTCAAGACCACTACTCAAGGCCACCACCTTTTTCTCATGAACGCATACTTGGGAAGGACCCATTTCTCGAGAGAGCTACAAAGAAGACTCCTCCCATGAATGCGCTACAAAAGGCGACAATCAAGGCCATGAGAGAGATGGTAGGAGAGGTGAAGAAGAAAAAGTATGCTTGGCCACCACCGTCGAAGTCAATTTTTAATTGTATCAAGGGCTGCTTTTGACGAACCGTCAAAGTATGGGGTAGGTAGATTGTGAAGGGGGGTTGTCGTTCCAACGAGGATCATGGGCTCCTCAATCCCTTGGTGGTGTGTGTGGCTAAGTGCTCTAGCTATGATGGAATATGTAAGAAATGGAAAGAGTGAAGTGTGTGGTTTGGACAATGTGTGAAGTGTAGTGGTGTTAAGGTTTGTGTGGAAAGTAATGATGCAATGATGAGATAAACAAAAAGCAAGTAAGTAGATGCAAGCAATAAGATAAAGAGTATGCAATGTATGGAAATGTTGGGGTTTTCGGGCAAACCCCAAGTCCAATGCAATAAGCAATGCTTTAACCAATTCAATCATACCAACGTGTCCACAAATCAAGCCCCGTATCCTAGCCATGTTATGGGTCTAGGACCGTGTTTCTTAAGGTATTCGAATGCCTTATTAGGGTCATTCCAACTCTCTAGGTGTCATAGGGGATTCCTCTACGTTACCTAATACCGAATCCCCTAAAGTGCTTAAGAGGCTAAGAGCACCGAAACTAGGGACTCAAACAAGCAACCACATGTGTAACCCTCCACTCCACCGATGTTATCGATATGGAGTGGATTCATCTAAGGTATTCCTAAACCGTGTTAGGGACTTAGAGACTCTCCGCGGGATGGTAGAAAGAAATGAGGCGTAAGGCACATGAATTAAGGGACACACATGGATACATGCTCATCACACAAATTGCCAATTGCCTAGAGTACAAATAAGTTACCAACTCATCCACACTCATACAAAATAGACCAAATGCATACCCAAGAAGTGGTAAATTCCTCAAACACACATTCAATACATATTAAATTAGACAATTCACATACTTATGAAACACAAGGCATTTTATTCATCAATCAAGCATCACAAAATCACATTGGACTAGGGCACACAACCCTAGTCCCCAACATAGGTCTCTACTCACTAATCATCTCAATATACATCATCAAATTATAATATGAAGTGCAAAACATAAGGAAAAGAGAGAGTAGAGGTGAGGAATGCTCAATAGGTGCTCTCTTGCTCCTCCTTGGCCTTGATGTTGAAATTGGTGACTTGGTGAGGATCCCCAGTTGCCCAAAGTGGTGGTGGAGGTAGTAGACGTCGTGGTGAGAAACTTCCATGAAGGGTGGAAGAGGAGAGGAGGAGTGGAAGTGGGTGAGAAGTGGTGGAGAAGCCGAGCAGCGCCGCTGGTCGACCGGTCGACAGGGGTCCGTCGACTGGTCGACAGACGACCAGAGGCTAAAGTGAAAGTGAAGGGAGAGAAGGAAAAGGGGAAAGGGAAAAGGGAAGGAATTTTGGGGGCTGCTTTGGAATGTGGGAGATAGATCTAAATGAGGCTAAAACTAAACTATATATAGGCAAGAGAGGGAGAGAATGAAAGGCTAGGATGAAGTAGGGTTTAATCTAATGGCTATGAAGTTTAATGAAGGGTAAAGGGGTAAAATCCTATATGAGGCAAAAAGAAGGAATAGTCTAGGGGTGACCTCACCATATCTAGTATACTCCTTGATGACTTGGGTGCTCATGTGGATGAGTCACTAAGTTGACCTTGACTTGGACCTTGACCTTCGGAGTTGACCATGGTTGACTTCTCGGTTTCTTGGTCAATCTTCCGGAATTCTCTTGCGACTCACTTCCGGGACTCGGCATTTGACTCTTTGATGCTCCAAAGTCGGGGTTGACCACGAGTTGACTTTTGGTCCTCGGGTTGACTTTTCGTCTTTTTGCCGGAAGTCCACTAAAAGCTCCAAAATGCATCCTTTCGCTCCCAATATCGTTCCGATGCTCAATTTACCTACAACTGTGCAAACAAGGATTAGAGACTCAAAAATAGCCATTAGACAAGCACAATAATGATTATTAGAGGCCTAATTTGTATGCAAATCACATACAAATCAGCTTTGTGGGAAGCCTTGGAGATGGTGAGACAAGCCATACATTGAGTGAGAAGAAGCTTTGCTTTGAGCCACCATAATTTCGCCAAGGAGGAACCAAGACCGGCTTTTTAGGTCTATAAACCGAAGCGCTTGTGGGGAGGCAACCCCACTTGGAAAAGAAATTTTTGTTTTCAGCACTATTTAGTAATGAATAAAGGTTTTTGGGAGGTTGGGAGGAGCTAGGATATGGAGCTTTGGAGGGAGAAACCCCAAGAGGTGTTGATTAGCATTTGTCTACGAGAGGCCTGAGGCAGAACAGTGACTTTGGAGACAGTTTTCTCCACATCGGACCGTTGGAATGCAGTGAAACAAGTTTGGAACGCTTCTTCTATGAGTCTTCTGTGCCCAGATTAAATTTTTCTCTAAACAGACCATTGGATCTGTCGCAATATTGGCTTAACAGAGGAGTGCTCGTTGGAGTTTGACTTTCTAGAGGGTCAGTTTGACCGGTTCTTCATTGCATGTCCGGAAGGTGATTTCTGAGTTTCCAGTGGCCAAACTAAAGCTCTTTGAGTGTACTTCCCAACGCCACTGGAATCACTAAACTTGGATGCATATTCTTGGAGTTATACCCAACTCTTTGGGACAAGGTCAATGCTGCATTGCTGCTTTCCCCTGTTTTCAAGTGATCCCGATGCAATCACACTCGCTAGTTCATATGGCACCCGAGGAGCAAACATATGGAAGTTAGGGCCTTGTGCCCTGAGGTTGGTGTCTAGTTGAGGTTTCTTGGCTAGCTACGGAAGTCGTCTACGAGGGGGTTTTCTTATCTCTATCTTCCGATTGCTAAATGTTTTGTTATGTGTGCATTCGCCCGACTTCACTCTCCTCACTTTTATCAATGTGAGTTTCTTTGCTTTTAAACTCCTCACAACACCGAGGACGATGTTGATCGTAAGTGTGGGGGTGTGAGGTTGGGCTAAATCAAAGTTGTCTCACACTTTATTGGATTGCCTTGTGATTAATTTATGTAATTGATGCTTGCTTGACACTTTGTGCATTGATCATTTGCAACTAGAGAAGCATGTGTAGACGATGTATTGACTTGCATATACCCTTTATGGTGAGATTTTGAGCCTTATTGATATGTATGCATCATTCATACATCCTTATTCTTCATGTGTGTGCATTCCATTGGTTTGCGAGACCTAGAACTTGCTCAAAGACCGCTTGAGGCTATGTGTTAGTTTGCAATGAATTGGAAATGATTAAGGCACTAGATAAGCGCCATAGCCAAACTAACATTCGTCCCTTAAACACTACTCTATTAGGACCAACCCATTTGAGCCACGTTCATCATTTAGCCTTTCACTTCACCACCCACATCACCCTAACCTATGTTTTAACTTAAACACTAGCCATCCTTGTTCCGAAATGTTAATAAGACAATGATTGTGACTTCTTGTTTCTTTTATGCTTGGGAAATCTATGGGATTGTACAAAATGGCAAGTGTGGGGGTAGTTAGATAGAAAGAGTTGAGGTTGTAAAGAAGAAAAGAAGTTGAGAAAAAAAAAGGGGTGTATAAAAATAAAATTCAAAAAGTAAGTCCCAAAGAAAAGAAAATACAAAATGGGAAATTGTTGTTGAGAAAAAGAAAGAGAAAAAGGAGAAAGGAAGAAAGAAAAAAAAAAGTGTGAATAAATAAATGGTTGGAGAAGAATAGAGTTAGGATGTTTGATTACGAAAGCATACGCAAAAGAAATGAGTTTCAAAGTCCTTGAATTGTCTTGTGAAGCATTAGGAACATTTGACTTTCCCTTCCCTTCATTTCATGCTAACCCTTCACCTTTGGCCCCATTACAACCATGTGAAAGCCCTTTTGATCCAATAAGTTGTGAACTAATTAGTGGAAAGATGGTCATTGAGCAAGCTTATGGGGACGTTGCTTTTGGTTATGCTTTGAGAGTAAACACTTGACCCTAAACACAAGAGCGGAAATATTTAGTGAACCATGTGAGTTTAGCGGTTAAGCATGTCAATATGTGCCAATTTGATTGCTCTTGATTGATTATCTCATGGCTAGCACACACAACACCAAGCATGCATTAAATACATATCTTAATCACTTGGCAACTAGTGGTCAACCCGAGGACCAAAAGTCAACTAGTGGTCAACCCCAACTTTGGAGCATCAAAGAGTCAAATGCCGAGTCCCGAGAGTGAAGCACAAGAGAATTCCGGAAGATTTACCGAAACCGAAAAGTCAACCATGGTCAACTCTGAAGGTCAAAGTCAAGGTTCAAGTCAAGGTCAACCTTGTGATTCACAAATGTGCTCCCACATCATCAAGGACCACACTAGATTTGGTGAGGTGACATGTTGATTATTCCTCCCTTGTGATTTTCTTCCTTTGCCCTTCATTAAACCTTTGAGCCCTTAGATTAAACCCTACTTCATCCTAGCTCTTTATTCTTTCCCCTCTAGCCTATAAATACATAGTACTTGCCCCATTAGGTTAGACCACCACTTCAGCCCCAAAATACCTCACTTTACCTTTCCCCTTTCCTCTCTCCACCTTTTCCTTCGGATCAGCCCCTGCAAGTCTGTCGACCGGTCGACAGAAAGTCGACGACCGGTCGACGCACGGCTGAGCAGCCCGATTTTGCCACTTCCACACCTCCTCTCCTCCACCATCCTTCACCAAATCTGTTCACCACGACGTTCTCCACCTCCACCACCATTTTGGGTCGCTGAATTCCTCACAAGGCATCAAGATTCATCATCAAGGCTAGGAAGGAGCAAGAGAATACTTCATTGAGCATCCCTCAACTCTACTCTCTCTCTTTTCCTTATGCCTAGAGCTTTATTGTGTAATTTGATGATGTATATGTTGATGATTAGTGAGTAGTAACTCTGTTGGGGACTAGGGTTGTGTGCCCTAGTCCAATTTGACTATGTGATGCTTGATTTATGAATAAAATGCCTTTGTGATTGTGTGAATATGTGTGCTTACCTATTTCAATATGTGTTGGTTGCTTGTTCTTAGAATTTACCACTTCTTTGGCATGTTAACTAACCTATCTTGATGAGATTGTGTGGGATTGGTAACCTCACTCACTCAAGGCAATTGGAAGCATATGTGATGAGTTGTAACTTGTTTGAGTCCCTAGTTTCGATGCTTTACGCCTCTTAAACACTTTAGGGGATTCGGTATTAGGTAACATAGAGAAATCTCCTATGACACCTAGAGAGTTGGAATGACCCATAACATGTCATTTTAATACCTTAGGAACATGGTCCTAGACCCATAACATGGCTAGGATACGGGGCTTGATTCACACACACATTGACATGATTAATTCGATTGAAGCATTGCTAGTTACATTGGACTTGTGGTTTACCCGAAAACCCCAACACTTTCCTTATTGTGCACACACATTTACCTTTGTTGCTTGCATTTACTCTAATTGTTTGTTTGTTTGCTTGCATTTCACCATTGCTTTTCCCAAAACCAAACTCACTACACTCACACTTCACACATTGTCCATACACATATTCACGCACTCTTTCCATTACTCATCTATTCCATCATTGCTAGAGCATTTGATCACGCAAATTACCAAGAGATTAAGGAGCCCACCGATCCTCGTTGGAACGACAACCCCCCTTCACAATCTACTTACCCCATACTTTGACGGTTCGTCAACGACAAATTGTTAGGAAGTTTAGGTAAAATAAATTGATATCGGTTTTTACCCTTAATCAGTAGGCCTCCAAAGAAACACATATAAAGATTCATCAATGAATAATTAGTGAAAATATAATCATTCAATTATTCAAGAAATAGTAAATTAACGCCACTATCGCAAGTAAAACATATTTAGGGCTATGATTTGTATGTGATTTGCATACAAATTAGGCCTCTAATCATCATTATTGTGCCTGTCCAATGACCATCGGAACACTTGTGAGTCTCTAATCCTTATTTGCACACTTGTAGGTAAATTGAGCATCGGAACGATATTGGGATCAAAAGGAAGCATTTTGGAGTTTTTAGTGGATTTCCGGCAAAAAGACGAAAAGTCAACCCGAGGACCAAAAGTCAACTCGTGGTCAACCCCGACTTTGGAGCATCAAAGAGTCAAATGTCGAGTCCCGAGGGTGAAGCACAAGAGAATTCCGGAAGATTGACCGAAACCGAAAAGTCAACCATGGTAAACTCCGAAGGTCAAAGTCAAGGTCCAAGTCAAGGTCAACCTTGTGATTCACAATTGTGCTCCCACATCATCATGGACCACACTAGAGTTGGTGAGGTGACATGTTGATTATTCCTCCCTTTTGTCCTCCCTTGTGATTTTCCTTCTTTGTCCTTCATTAAACCTTTGAGCCCTTAGATTAAACCCTACTTCATCCTAGCCCTTTATTCTTTCCCCTCTAACCTATAAATACCTAGTACTTGCCCCATTAGGGCAGATGATGTGAACGTAAAATACGTGCACAAAGTACCTTAATCGCTTGGATTATGCTAGTCCAAAAGCCTATTATTGTGTATTTAATATTGTTTTAGTGTGTTTCAGGGAAAATATGAACAAAACGCTTTATTTGTACAAAAGGTACATTTTAGAGGTTTTAGCGCGAATCCGAAGATTGAATCGAAAAGTCAACTGTGACTTTTTGATGTTAAAATGACACCGGTCATTTCGCGGATGTGGAGATCAAAGCATGTACGAAGATTTCGAAAAACGTTTCGAATCCCGGCAATTTTGTCGGCGAACCACCACAATTTGGAAGCGCACCACCACTCGCGGTGGCCAGAATATATTTTCTAAACCTCTATTTATTTCCCTTTTAAATTGTTATTTATTCATATTTTTATTATTGTTATTAATACTATTACTTTTATTGTTTTTATTATTATTTTAATTATTAGTATTTTATTTTATTTTTATTTTATTTTAATTCCTTTCTGTTGACTTTTGCGAGTCCCGTTTGAATTCTTCATTTCCGTCCAAACCTCCTTGCCGGCCACCCATAATCACCATCTCCACTCATTTCAAATCTGTTCCTTTCCAGCTAACATCCATTCCCATTTTGAAATCATCCCAACTCCATTTCATCCATAAAGCCAGCAGCTCACAACCAAGCAAGCAGGCCGGGGTTCCCTCTTTTCTTCTTCTTCTTCTTCTTCTTCTTCTTCTTCTTCTTCTTTCTTTCCTCTTCTTTTCTTCTCTGCAATCTTTTCTTTTCTTTTCTCTACACCCTTATTCTTCTATCTACACCCAATCACCACCACCCCGGCTGCTAGCAAACATCAATCACACCAATTACCCCATCACCACAGTTCCATCTCTCTGTTCTCACAACCTCTCATCCTTCACAATCAATCCAACCAATCTGCAATTTCAACTCTTTCCCCCACAGTCCGTCAACCTGCAATCACAATTAATCACAATCCTTCATCATAGCAAGCAAGAAATTCCAAGTCAACAAATTCACAAGCCCGAGCCCGTGACCGTCGCCGTTCCATCGGCGCCGCCGCACCTGCCCGGATTCATCGGCGCCGCTGCACCGTCCACCCTTGCCTAGCACGCCGCATCATCACTGCCACCGGCGCCGTTTCAATTTCCAGAACAGCCAGGCCTGTGCCTCCCTTCTCTCGCACCGCTCCGCCATCTCCCCGCCCATGGCCGTGAAGCCCGGCCACCACGCCGGCGACCCAATCACTTTGCCGACGAGCCAATCTGCGTCGCCCACCGCTGCTGCCAACACCGCACCCCGTCTTGTCGCCGGCAAGCAACCCTCTCTCAACGGCGTCCCTCTTTTCTGTCCCTGCCGTGCCCGGCTGCGTCGCCACCTCCTCATCGATCTATTTGTTATGAAAGAGAAGGAGAGAGTTGAAGAATGAAAAACTGAAGAGAAAGGAATTGAACCAAAAAGAATAGCCACGGGTTTGGGAAGAAGAATAGAAAGAATTAATCAATTGAGTTGAAAAGTCAACTCTGAATGGGTCAAAACCGCAAGGAAGAAAGAAAGGATTTGGGCTTTTCACTATTCATAAGCCTCCAAGCCCAATGCTCCAAGGCCCAAAATGCTTTCTACACCCGAGTTCCCGAGCCTTCACCGAATTAAATGAGCATTTCTTTTCTCTCAAACTCATTTTAATTTCATTTGTTTAAATATTTGTTGTGTGAAAATATTTGTTTAATTTCTATTTATATTTGGTTAATTTAAATTGTGTATTTTCTAAATTAAATTGTGATTTATATATTTGTGAGTTAAGTTTATTTTTAGTTTAATTATTTCAATTTGTTTATTTAGATAAATTTGTTAATTATTGTGTGTTTAGAAAAATAAGAAAAACCCTAAAAATTGTTGTTTGTGTTAAGGAAATTAGATTACATTTTACTAATTAGGTTTTAGGCCTCCAATCCCCGTGGTTCGACAATCCCGAGTCTAAATAACTCATCACTATATTTTGACAACCAATCAAATGGCGCCGTTGCCGGGGATTTAGGTTTAACTTTTATCTATTAGTATTTGTAACCAAGTTTTTCTTGCAATTTATTTTCTAGTTATTTTATTTTTCTTATTTTTGTGAGTTAGAATTTTTGTTTGCAATTTTATATTTTTATTTTTAGTTCCTTTTTACATTTTTTCTTGGAATTTTTAGGTACATATTTCATTACACTCAGCTATGGAACAGTGGAATTATTCTTGGGAAGATTCTAGAAACTTCGAGCATTCGTGGTACTTTCAAAATCAATGCATTGAGCCGTCACATCCGTCACTTTCTCTCCTTGAAGAAATGGCAGCTCAATTGCAAAACTCTTTAGCGGATGACGAGGAACAATGGCGTGAAACCCAAGAAAGGAGTGCAAAGATCGATCAATTGTTAGAGGAGCAAAATCGTGAAATCTTAGCTCAGCACTCAAGTAGGCTTTCTAATCCCAATCCATTATTTATGCAAGATAATTATGTGCATTCATATGGGGTTGAGAGGGAAGAAAATGTACCTCTCAACCATATTGATAATACTGTTATGCATCATAATTTTACATTAAAGGAGGATGGGAACCGGGAGAATCAAAATGTACTCCCGGGAAATGGATTGGATGATTCTGTGTTACCAAGGAGTAACAAAGAGGTGGATAAGGAAGCCGGAGGGGAGCAATGTGTACCTTCCGGAAAGCAGGCAACACTGAAGTCAAGACAAAAAGCTGCTGGAAAGAAGAAAAAGAAGAAGCAGGGGCTAATGACTGAAGTGTTCGATATTTTCAAGAATGCAGACGTGAATCTTCCTCTGCTAGATCTCATCAGTCGAGTACCAGCATATGCAGAATTTGTCAAGAATATATGCATGCACAAGAAGAAATTCCTTGGTGAGGAGAAAATTGTGCTCAAAGAGGAGGCAAGTGCAATCATTCAACGAAGGGAATCACGTGGCATTCATGATCCTACGAGCTTTATTGTTGGGTGTACAATTGGTGACAAGTCTTTTGATGGAGCTCTTATGGATATGTGCACGTGCATCAATATCATGCCTCTAGCAACGTTCCGGAAGCTAGCCATTGGTACCCTGCAACCTACTTCAATCTCAGTGCAACTTGCAGATGAGACATTTAGAATGCCAGTGGGAATTGTGGAAGATGTGTTGGTTAGAGTCGACAAGTTCATCCTTCCAGCAGATTTTGTGATTTTGGATATGGATGAAGACCCCAAGATAGAGAGTGGATTGCCTATCATCCTTGGTAGTCCCTTTATGGCCATTGCCGGTGCGAAAATTAATGTTCAAAAAGGCACCGTGAAGCTCAAAGTGTTGGGGGAAAAAGTCAAGTTGCAAGTACTCCAGCCCACATTTCCACTTAATGTCATCAAGGAGGTGTTTTCAGTTGATTTGGTGAAGGGGAATCAAGCAAAGAGTGAAAGGATTTTCAGTCCTTTAAACCCTCCCAAGCCTCAAGTTGAAGTTCATCCTTCTATTGTGGTTGCAAATCAAGAGCTACCAGAGCTCTCTTATTCTGATGATGATGACATGTTTGATGAGTTTGTGCACTCATATGTGCATGATGATATTGATTTTGCTGCTTCTACATATGAGTCCGAGCTTGAAAGTTTTAGTGTCCCTCTTCCCGTTCACAAGATTGAGACTTCATTAGCATGTGTCCTTCCTCAATTGGACATGGATCCTCACTTCATGTGTCAACAAACTTCAAGTTTCGAACAAGTGCACAAACCTGTTAAGTCTCTATCGACCCAAAGGCAAGAAGTTGTGAAGCCTACTTCCACCATTCATGAGCATGATCGAGGAATACCACCTACACCTTATCTTCCTCCACATAGGCGAGGATTATTACCCACCCCATTCGAGTCATTCAAGATGAGAAGCCCACCATGTAGTGAGGTACAACTCGAGGCGATCCAATGCCTTAGAGAGATTTTGGGGATTGGAGTAAACAGGATGAAAACTCATGAATGTCATCCTTATTTGAGTTATTTCGGTGGTAGGCAAATGTACTTTGCATCTCCTTGACCCAAGAGTATGAGAAGACCGGCTTTGAGGTCTATAAAAAGAAGCGCTCATGAGGAGGCAACCTCACATTTGCTCTAGCTTGAAGTCTTCATAGTTGATCATCACCAAAGGTCGTGAGCTTATGGATCGCAAGGCCTCGAAGCCTTGTTTGTTGGTGATTGATGGTGATTATTTCGGAAAGCATGCACTTCAAGGGGGAGCATTTCTATCCTTTTCTATTTTATTAGTTGCATGTTTATTTTTATCTTATTTGAAAAAAAAAAAAAAGTGTTTGTTTTAATGTTCATAATTACTGTTCCCATTTACTGTTTATTTTGGGCTTGTTACTATTTGTACAGTATTGGGCTTTCGCCCATTTGTTAATTCGGTTTGGGTTTTGTGTTTTGAAAAAAAAAAAAAAAAAATTTAATTAATTTTTGGCCCATTGGGCCTTTGTCATTTTCAAAGCCCAAACCCATAACCCAAGCCCATTTAGTTACTATTAGAATAGTATTGGGCCCTAGGCCCATTTGTTTGTGTTATTGGGCCTTAAGCCCATGTAAATAGTGTCGGGCCTTGTTTAAAAAAAAAAAAAAAAACTTTTGTTTGTTTAGGCCCATTAGGTTAGCCCATAAATAACGGCCCAAGTTTTTCTTCGGCCCGGCCCACTTTAAAGCCCGGGCCGTGTTCGATGGCCCAAGCCCATTTAAAGTGTCGGCAACAATAATCGCGTTGGCGCGTGTGTCACACGCGCTTCACTGTTCACTTTACGACTTTTTTTCGTAAAGTTTTGTTGATAAAATTTAAAAATTAAAAAATTGAAAAATTGTTATTGGGCCGACGAACGACTTCGGTGTCGGCCGAATAATAAACAAAAAAAAAATTAGTTAGTTTAATAATTTCCGAACGCGTGTCCACTATTCCTTTTGCGACTTTTGTGGCACGCGGTCGTTTTCGTTGCGACTTTCGTCGCTCGATCCGCAATTTGCGGATCTGTGTGCACGTGTGCACGTGTGCGAGCGTGTGCGTCCGTTCCTTCCCTTCCCTTCTGTTCGTGTATTTCATTTCACGCATTTCCCTTAGGTTTCCCTTAGTCTCTCTCTCATTCTCTCTCATTTTCTCTCGTTGTTCTTCATCTGTTCTTCGTGTTCTTCCGTTTTTCCCGAAAAACCTCCTAATTCCCGAAGCTATCCTCCCTCATAAACCACAAATGGCCAAGAGAGTGAATTCTTTCGGTGATTTGTTTCAGCCGGGTCCTTCGGGGAGTCAAATCTTTGAAGGTCGGATGAAATAATTCCACCAAGCATGCTCGAATAGCGCCGATGCTAGCATGCCGACCGAGCCACAGCCACAACCGCAGCCACTACCCCAAGCACCAATCCTGGTTGCTGATCCACCCGCCGAGCCGGAAGCCGCTCCTGTCTATAGGAGACTTCCGAGGACGAAATACACCAAGGCTCAGAGAGATGCACTAGCAGCTTTCTTTGCGGTCTATGCTCACCCCACCAAACCACAACGACAAAGATTTGGTCCAAAAATCGGACTAGAAGAAGACCAGGTCTACTATTGGGGGTCGAGAAATAGGAAGAAGTTCGGTATCCAGACTTCTGAGCAGCGTATTGCCGAGCTTGAGAGAAGAAACGATGAGCTGGTGAGCAAAAATGAGGAGCTTCAACTGCAGAATCAACGACTCGTCGATGCTCTCCAGAGCGGCATCTGTCCCAATTGCGGAGGTCCTGTTCCGCACTCAGATGTGCCTAGGCGAAGGCTCGAAGTTGTTCCTCGACAACAAGAGCCTCTTCTCGAGTTGTCCGATGATTCGATCGACATGGACCACTTGAGACGGGATGTGCGGAGCCTCATGCCTACACTAGTCGAGCGCCCATCCGCACCTATTCCATCTGACCATCTTCCCGGACCTGCTCAAGATCTTGTCGGAGTCCACACCGACTTGATCTCGGATATCGCCCGCAAGGCCAAACACGAGCTCATGCTCATGGCCACTGCCGGTTTTCCTTTGTGGATATCTTCACCGACTCCCGGCACTTCTATTCATCCCGAGACTCTAAATAGGGCCGAGTACATGCGAGTGTTTCAACGTGGCGAGCCTGCGCCATACTTCAAATCGGAATCCTCGAGACACTCGGCAACCATTCACCTTCATCCGACCACCATTGTTGAGATTTTAATGGATGTTGGTCGATGGTTGCCCGTCTTCTGTAGCATGATCACAAACGCTCAAACGTTGGAGATCCTACCCTCCGACAATGCAAAAGGCTACAAGGACCAGAAGCAAGTGATGTCGGCCGAGTTTCTGGTGCCATCTCACATCGTTTCGACTCGTGAAGTCCAGTTTGTTAGGTACTCCCACCTACAACTGGATGGAAGTTGGATCGTTGTGGATGTCTCCGTGGATGAACTGCGCTCAAATCCGAAGCCTTCCGTGAGATCTATATGCCGAAAACTCCCCTCCGGATGTTTAATTCGAGATTTGCATAATGGATCTTCCTTGGTCACTTGGGTGGAGCACGTGGATGTGCGCGAGAAGGAGATGAAGGCCATTTTCGAACCCTTTGTCCATTCTGGGTTCGCTTTTGGTGCAAAGCGTTGGATCTCAACTCTCCAACGACAAGCCGAGCGCTACATGTGCGTCACAGGGATCCAGACTTCACCCGGTGACTCTATCATTTCGCCCGAAGGAAAAAGAGGCCTAGCGGAAATGGCAAACCAGATGGCGATCTGTTTCTTCAACGACATCAGCAACTCCACGTATCATCACTGGACTTGTTCGAACCGAACAAGAGACACTCGAATGGAGGTCAGGACCAACAAGCGAAGGGGAGATCCGAGCAAGCCCCCTGGAGTCAATCGTACTGCTGGTTGTTCTGTCGTGCATCTTTCCCATCACACCAGGATCTTTGAGTTCCTCAAAGATGTGCATACGAGACCGCTGTGGGATAGTATGTCGATGGACAGCTCGGTACGTGTGCTAGCAAACTTCACCATCGGTCTTGACCCGCGGAACCAGATTTCGGTGCTCGCCATAGATAGTCACAACGACTTCCTCATTCTTCAGGAGTGTTGCACCGATGCAACGGGGTCGTCTGTGATTTATGCGCCGATCAACCATTCCATTCTCCAGTGTTTGTTATGTGGAGTTCAACCGGAGCCATTTCCGCTTATGTCTTCAGGCTTCTCCATTCTGCCTAATGTATCCGGAGGCATTCTTGATGGAACACTGCTGACTATGGTGTTCCAGATCTCGGTGAAGGCTACATCAGCTAAATCTGCCGTGGAGTCGGCAACAACACTCGTCCAGGACACTCTCAAACGGATCAGTACCGCAGTCAACTAAGGAGCAAACGTTGGATGCAAGGCCCTGCTAGCCTTGTTTGTGACTGTTGGTGACTTGCTTCGGGAGGAGCTTCATGATCTTCAAAGGGGAGATTTTCTTTAACCTATCTTTTTCATTTGTATATATGTTGTGTGTTTATAACTGTTGTGTGTTTACTTCTGTTTTGTTTTTCAATTCAATAACCATGCTTGAATTATTCATTAATTGCACATATTTGTCTTACATTGAGGACAATGTTTAATTCAAGTGTGGGGGAAGGATTTTCAGTTTATTTTATTAAAAAAAAAAAAAAAATTGAAAAATTCAAAAAAATAATTTATTTGTTTTTGTTTTCTACGGTAACAATATATCGACTATATCATACTCACTCCCTTGGTAGCGTTGAACCTACCATTGCACTAAGTGAGTCACTGTGGTCACGTATTGTTACCCTAATAAAAAAAACAAAAATCAAAAATCAAAATTCAAAAAAAAAAAAATATATATATATATATATATATTTACTTCTGTTTGTGTATTGTTGTATTGTTTTTGTGATTTCCAACACCTATGATGAGATTGAGCTTAATTGTTTGAGATGAAAGCATGTTTAGGTCTCCTGAACTCCATTTTTCAAATAAATTGCTATGGGACTTTGCATGTACACCCTTATTGTCAGATTGATGCATTGAATGTGAGAAGCATAGAGAGATTTGTGTGAGCTATACATGCCATATTGTGAGTTTCGAGCTTACTGAAAGTGCATTCATAATTATTTGCACTATGTTCTTCATGTGTGATCAAGCTTATGTGATATGTATCTCTAGAACTTGCATAATATCTTGTTCAAACTATCTGTCATGCATGTTACATCTTGGAAATGATTAAGGCATTAGGAATCCACCATGGCCAAATGAGCATTTGTCCCTAAATTATATCATTAGTTTGCCATTTTGTGCCTATATGTTTAACCTTTCATTTCTTCGCACCATAAATGTCTACTCTAACTTCAACATTTGCCTTACCCTTTCCGAGCTATCTTAGTGAGCAATTTGAGATTACTTTTGTTCAGATGCTAAAATGTTTATGTTCTGGGAGTTTGGAAAAGAATAAGTGTGGGGGTGTGACTTTGTAATTTGTTATATTTATTTATGTTTCGAAAAAAAAGAAAAAAAAAAAAAAGAGAAAGAATCGAAAAAAAAAATAGAAAGAAAGAAAAAAAAGAAAGAAAAAAAGAAGAGTTAATTATATTGTGTTTAGTCCTTTTTCAATAAATGTGTTTAGGTGAGTGGTTGTTTGGAATGAGTTTAGCATCTTTTTGTTCTTAAATTATTAAATCTCAGCATGTGATTGCTTACTAAGATTGCTCGGAATTTGTGATTCCCTTCCACTTCATTTCTGTAACCCCTCGCCCTAAGCCTCGTTACAACCAATAAAAGTCCTTTTGATCCAAGATGTTTGTGCATGATTTGTGGCGATTAGATTGACGTGTAAGCATATGGCGGCATTTGCATAAGTTTGCTTGAGTGGTAGTGTAGCTAACCGATAAACAGTTGTGCGAAAATCAGAGTGAATATCCTGTGAGTTTATGGTTAGCACAGTTTCGATATGCATGCTTACTTTGGTGCATTGAAATGACAATACTTCACACACTTCACTTTTGCATATGTCCCGTAGCTGAAAACTTTTTTGAGACCTAACTTCTTTCATTTTCTAACTCAATTGTGTTCTCTGAGGTAATTGTTGGAAAATTGTTTTGTGTTTCTTTTCTGTTTTGTTTAAATTGTATATATCTGTTCTCTGTTTGCTTGCAGACAAGCAATAGTTCAAGTGTGGGGGTGTGATGTGAACGTAAAATACGTGCACAAAGTACCTTAATCGCTTGGATTATGCTAGTCCAAAAGCCTATTATTGTGTATTTAATATTGTTTTAGTGTGTTTCAGGGAAAATATGAACAAAACGCTTTATTTGTACAAAAGGTACATTTTAGAGGTTTTAGCGCGAATCCGAAGATTGAATCGAAAAGTCAACCGTGACTTTTCGATGTTAAAATGACACCGGTCATTTCGCGGATGTGGAGATCAAAGCATGTACGAAGATTTCGAAAAACGTTTCGAATCCCGGCAATTTTGTCGGCGAACCACCACAATTTGGAAGCGCACCACCACTCGCGGTGGCCAGAATATATTTTCTAAACCTCTATTTATTTCCCTTTTAAATTGTTATTTATTCATATTTTTATTATTGTTATTAATACTATTACTTTTATTGTTTTTATTATTATTTTAATTATTAGTATTTTATTTTATTTTTATTTTATTTTTATTCCTTTACTGTTTGACTTTTGCAGGTCCTGTTTGAATTCTTCATTTCCGTCCAAACCTCCTTGCCGGCCACCCATAATCACCATCTCCACTCATTTCAAATCTGTTCCTTTCCAGCTAACATCCATTCCCATTTTGAAATCATCCCAACTCCATTTCATCCATAAAGCCAGCAGCTCACAACCAAGCAAGCAGGCCGGGGTTCCCCTCTTTTCTTCTTCTTCTTCTTCTTCTTCTTCTTCTTCTTCTTCTTCTTCTTCTTCTTCTTCTTCTTCTTCTTCTTTCTTTCCTCTTCTTTTCTTCTCTGCAATCTTTTCTTTTCTTTTCTCTACACCCTTATTCTTCTATCTACACCCAATCACCACCACCCCGGCTGCTAGCAAACATCAATCACACCAATTACCCCATCACCACAGTTCCATCTCTCTGTTCTCACAACCTCTCATCCTTCACAATCAATCCAACCAATCTGCAATTTCAACTCTTTCCCCCACAGTCCGTGAACCTGCAATCACAATTAATCACAATCCTTCATCATAGCAAGCAAGAAATTCCAAGTCAACAAATTCACAAGCCCAGAGCCCGTGACCGTCGCCGTTCCATCGGCGCCGCTGCACCTGCCCAGATTCATCGGCGCCGCTGCACCGTCCACCCTTGCCTAGCACGCCGCATCATCACTGCCACCGGCGCCGTTTCAATTTCCAGAACAGCCAGGCCTGTGCCTCCCTTCTCTCGCACCGCTCCGCCATCTCCCTGCCCAGGCCGTGAAGCCCAGCCACCACGCCGGCGACCCAATCACTTTGCCGACGAGCCAATCTGCGTCGCCCACCGCTGCTGCCAACACCGCACCCCGTCTTGTCGCCGGCAAGCAACCCTCTCTCAACGGCGTCCCTCTTTTCTGTCCCTGCCGTGCCCAGCTGCGTCGCCACCTCCTCATCGATCTATCTGTTATGAAAGAGAAGGAGAGAGTTGAAGAATGAAAAACTGAAGAGAAAGGAATTGAACCAAAAAGAATAGCCACGGGTTTGGGAAGAAGAATAGAAAGAATTAATCAATTGAGTTGAAAAGTCAACTCTGAATGGGTCAAAACCGCAAGGAAGAAAGAAAGGATTTGGGCTTTTCACTATTCATAAGCCTCCAAGCCCAATGCTCCAAGGCCCAAAATGCTTTCTACACCCGAGTTCCCGAGCCTTCACCGAATTAAATGAGCATTTCTTTTCTCTCAAACTCATTTTAATTTCATTTGTTTAAATATTTGTTGTGTGAAAATATTTGTTTAATTTCTATTTATATTTGGTTAATTTAAATTGTGTATTTTCTAAATTAAATTGTGATTTATATATTTGTGAGTTAAGTTTATTTTTAGTTTAATTATTTCAATTTGTTTATTTAGATAAATTTGTTAATTATTGTGTGTTTAGAAAAATAAGAAAAACCCTAAAAATTGTTGTTTGTGTTAAGGAAATTAGATTACATTTTACTAATTAGGTTTTAGGCCTCCAATCCCCGTGGTTCGACAATCCCGAGTCTAAATAACTCATCACTATATTTTGACAACCAATCAGCAGACCACCACTTCAGCCCCAAAATTCCCAAGTTTTCCTTCCCCTTTCCTCTCTCCACTTTCTCTCTTCGGATCAGCCTCTGCACGACCATCGACCGGTCGACATAAGGTCGACGACCGGTCGACGCGCGGCCGAATCCGCCACTTCCGTTCGTTTCCGCCGCCTCCGCCATTTCCACCACCACTTGGGCAGCTGGGGATTCTCACCAGACATCAGGGACGTCATCTACAGCCAAGAAGAAGAAGGATACACCATTGATTGAGCATTTCTCACCCCTTCTCTCTCTTGTATTCATGATTCTAGCTTGCTATTGTATTTAGATGATGTATACCTTGATGGATAGTGAGTAGTCACCTTTGTTGGGGACTAGGGTTGTGTGCCCTAGTCCAATTTGACTATGTGACGAACCGTCAAGGTATGGGGTAAGTAGATTGTGAAGGGGGATTGTCGTTCCAACGAGGATCGATGGGCTCCTTAATCCCTTGGTGGTTTGTGTGTGATGAGTGCTCTAGCTATGATGGAATAGATAAGAAGTGGAATGAGTGAGTGAAGGTGAGTATGTGACAATGAGTGATGTAGTGACGTAAAGAGTGGTTTTGGAAAGATAATGATGCAAATGAAATGAAACAACCAACAAGTAAGGAAAGCAAGTAAGTAAATAACGTAAAGTGTGCGCAATGTATGAGAATGTTGGGGTTTTCGGGTAAACCACAAGTCCAATGTAACTAGCAATGCTTCAATCGAATTAATCATGACAATGTGTGTGTGAATCAAGCCCCGTATCCTAGCCATGTTATGGGTCTAGGACCGTGTTTCTTAAGGTATTCGAATGCCTTATTAGGGTCATTCCAACTCTCTAGGTGTCATAGGGGATTCCTCTACGTTACCTAATACCGAATCCCCTAAAGTGCTTAAGAGGCGTAAAGCATCGAAACTAGGGACCCAAACAAGTTACAACTCATCACATATGCTTCCAATTGCCTTGAGTGTGTGAGGTTACCAATCTCACACAATCTCATCAAGATAGGTTAGTTAACATGCCAAAGAGGTGGTAAATTCTAAGAACAAGCAACCAACACATATTGAAATGGGTAAGCACACATATTCACACAATCACAAAGGCATTTTATTCACAAATCAAGCATCACATAGTCAAATTGGACTAGGGCACACAACCCTAGTCCCCAACAGAGTTACTACTCACTAATCATCAACATATACATCATCAAATTACACAATAAAGCTCTAGACATAAGGAAAAGAGAGAGTAGAGATGAGGAATGCTCAATAGGTGCTCTCTTGCTCCTCCTTGGCTTTGATGATGAACCTTGATGCCTTGGTGAGTGATTCAGGCGACCCAAAATGGTGGTGGAGGTGGAGAACGTCGTGGTGAACAGGTTTGATGACGGATGGTGGAGGAGAGGAGGTGTGGAAGTGGCAGAATCGGGCTGCTCGGCCGTGCGTCGACCGGTCGTCGACCTTCGTCGACCGGTCGACGGACGTGCGAGGCTGATCCGAAGAGGAAGGGGAGAGAGGAAAGGGGAAAGGAAAAGTGAGGGATTTTGGGGCTGAAGTGGTATATGACCTAATGGGGCAAGTACTAAGTATTTATAGGCTAGAGGGGAAAGAATAAAGGGCTAGGATGAAGTAGGGTTTAATCTAAGGGCTCGAAAGGTTTAATGAAGGGCAAGGAAGGAAAATCACAAGGGAGGACAAAAGGGAGGAATAATCAACATGTCACCTCACCAAATCTAGTGTGGTCCTTGATGATGTGGGAGCACATTTGTGAATCACAAGGTTGACCTTGACTTGGACCTTGACTTTGACCTTCGGAGTTGACCATAGTTGACTTTTCGGTTTCTCGGTCAATCTTCGGAATTCTCTTGTGCTTCATTCTCGGGACTCGGCCTTTGACACTTTGATGCTCAAAAGTCGGGGTTGACCACGAGTTGACTTTTGGTCCTCGGGTTGACTTTTCGTCTTTTTGCCGGAAGTCCACTAAAATGCTCCAAAATGCTCCCTTTTGATCCCAATATCGTTCCGATGCTCGATTTACCTACAAGTGTGCAAACAAGGATTAGAGACTCACAAATAGCCATTGGACAAGCACAATAATGATGATTAGAGGCCTAATTTGTATGCAAATCGCATACAAATCACACCCCCACACTTAAGCTTTGCTTGTCCTCGAAGCAAATAGAATCAACAATCCAATCAACACAAATTCAATTGCCTTTCCAACCATATCCTCAATAAGCCCACTAAGCTACTCATCAAGATTCAATCAAACACACAACATAAACATCATGCTTTGCCAAGTGATTAAGATATGTATTCAATGCATGCTTGGTGTTGTGTGTGCTAGCCATGAGATAATCAATCAAGAGCAATCAAATTGGCACATATCGACATGCTTAACCGCTAAACTCACATGGTTCACTAAATATTTCCGCTCTTGTGTTTAGGGTAAAGTGTTTGCTCTCAAAGCATAACCAAGAGCAACGTCCCCATAAGCTTGCTCAATGACCATCTTTCCACTAATTAGTTCACAACTTATTGGATCAAAAGGGCTTTCACATGGTTGTAATGGGGCCAAAGGGTAAGGGTTAGCATGAAATGAAGGGAATGGAAAGTCAAATGTTCCTAATGCTTCACAAGACAATTCAAGGACTTTGAAACTCATTTCTTTTGCGTATGCTTTCGTAATCAAACAACCTAACTCTATTCTTCTCCAACCTTTTATTTATTCACTTTTTTTTTTCTTTTTCTTACTTTCTTCCTTTCTCATTTTTCTCTTTCTTTTTCTCAACAACAATTTCCCATTTTGTATTTTCTTTTCTTTGGGACTTCCTTTTTGAACTTTATTTTTATACACCACTTTTCTTTTTGATTTTCTCCACTTCTTTTCTTCTTTACAACCTCAATTCTTTCTATCTAACTACCCCCACACTTGCCATTTTGTACAATCCCATAGATTTCCCAAGCATAAAAGAAACAAGAAGTCACAATCATTGTCTTATTAACATTTCGGAACAAGGATGGCTAGTGTTTAAGTTAAAACATGGGTTAGGATGATGTGGGTGGTGAAATGAAAGGCTAAACGATGAATGTGGCTCGAAATGGGTTAGTCCTAGTGGATTAGTGTTTAAGGGATGAATGTTAGTTTGGCCATGGTGCTTAACTAGTGCCTTAATCATTTCCAATTCGTTGCAAACTAACACATAGCCTCAAGCGGTCTTTGAGCAAGTTCTAGGTCTCGTAAACTAATGGAATGCACACACATGAAGAACAAGGATGTATGAATGATGCATACATATCAATAAGGCTCAAAATCTCACCATAAAGGGTATATGCAAGTCAATACATCGTCTACACATGCTTCTCTAGTTGCAATTGATCAATCAATAAGGCAAATGTGCAAAAAGTGTCAAGCAAGCATCAATTACATAAATTAATCACAAGGCAATCCAATAAAGTTTAAGCACATGCTCTTTATCCACTTAATTCATAACCTACGGGCTCAAATTCATCATTGGGGTTGAAAAGGACAATAAAAACACACCAAACAAACTTCAAAGTTTCAAAATTCTCAAAATTTTCAACTTTAAGCACCTGTCGACCGGTCGTCACATTATTGTCGACCGGTCGACACACGTCCAGGGAATTGCGTCGACCGTTCGACCCAAAGGTCGACCGTCCGATGAAAACTTTTGAAAAATTGAAAAATTTTGGTGGTTCGAAAATGTGAGACAACTTTAATTTAGCCCAACCTCACACCCCCACACTTAAGACCAACATCGTCCTCGGTGTTGTGAGGAGTTTAAAAGCAAAGAAAATCACATTGGTAAAAGTGAGGAGAGTGAAGTCGGGCGAATGCACACATAACAAAACATTTAGCAATCGGAAGATAGAGATAAGAAAACCCCCTTGTAGACGACTCCCTTAGCTAGCCAAGAAACCTCAAATAGACACCAACCTCAGGGCACAAGGCCCTGACTTCCATATGTTTGCTCCTCGGGTGCCAAATGAACTAGCGAGTGTGATTGCATCGGGATCACTTGAGAACAGGGGAAAGCAGCAATGCAGCATTGACCTCCTCCCAAAGATTTGGGTATAACTCTAAGAATAGGCATCCAAATTTAGTGATTCCAGTGGCGTTGGAAAGTACACTCAAAGAGCTTTAGTTTGGCCACTGGAAACTCAGAAATAGCCTTCCGGACATGCAATGAAGAACCGGTCAAAGTGACCCTCCAGAAAGTCACACTGCAGTGAGGACTCCTCCTTAAAACCAATATTGCGACAGATCCAACGGTCTGTTTAGAGAGAAATTTACACCGGGCACAGAAGACTCATAGAAGAAGCTTTCTCAACTTGGTTCACTGCATTCCAACGGTCCGATGTGGAGAAAAATGTCTCCAAAGTCACTGTTCTGCCCAGGCCTCTCGTAGACACATGCTAATCAACACCTCGTGGGGTTTCTCCCTCCAAAGCTCCATATCCTAGCTCCTCCCAACCTCCCAAAACTTTTATTCATTACTAAATAGTGCTGAAAACAAAAATTTCTTTTCCAAGTGGGGTTGCCTCCCCACAAGCGCTTCGGTTTATAGACCTAAAAAGCCGGTCTTGGTTCCTCCTTGGTGAAATTATGGTGGCTCAAAGCAAAGCTTCTTCTCACTTACTGTATGGCTTGTCTCACCATCTCCAAAGCTTCCCACAAAACAGCCCTTGATACCATTGAAAATTGACTTCGAAGGTGGTGGCCAAGCATACTTTTTCTTCTTCACCTCTCCTACCATCTCTCTCGCTGGCCTTGATTGTCGCCTTTTGTAGCGCATTCATGGGAGGAGTCTTCTTTGTAGCTCCTTCAAGAAATGGATCCTTCCCAAGTATGTCTTCATGAGAAAGAGGTGGTGGCTTTGAGTAGTAGTCTTGAGCACGAGGTGTGGGCTCGGTGGATTCAAAGGACCAAAAATCCTTTCACTCTTGCTATTGCCCTTCACCAAGTTAATAGAAAACACCTCCTCGACTACCTCCGGTGGATGAATGGGCTTGAACATTTCAAACTTCACTTTCTCCCCCAACACCTTGAAGCTAATGGTTCCCTTTAAAACATTGATCTTCACTCCCGCCGTAGCCATGAAAGGGCGTCCAAAGATAAGGGGAAATCCATTGTCTTCATTGGGGTCATCACCCATATCAAGCACAACAAAGTCGGCGGGAAGAATAAATTTGTCCACTCTTACTAGCACATCTTCCACTACACCCGCCGGTCTTCGCTTGCTTCCATCCGCAAAGGTAAGTGCAATAGGGGTAGGTTGCAAAGCACCAATGCTCGACCTCTTATAGAGAGATAGAGGCATCACATTGACACTTGCCCCTAGGTCCATAAGTGCTCCTTCAAGGTGTGTCTCACCAATTTGACATCCGATAGTGAAGCTTCCGGGATCTTTTCCTCTTTGGTGGCATGTTGTGTTGAATCATTGAGCTTATATGCCCTTCAATCTTGTATACTTCATGCTCCTCGAGCCGCTTCTTCTTGGTGCACAAGTCCTTGAGGAAATTTGCATAGACCGGCACTTTGCAAATGAGCTCCAACAAAGGGATATTAATCTCTACCTTTTTGAACACTTCATGAAGCTCATTCGTCAATGTCTTCTTCTTGTTCCTCCTCTCATCGGGGGTGATCTTCATCGCTTGGTGTACATGCACATCATCATCAAGGATCTCCCAGAGGTGTTCGTGGTTCTTGGTGGGTCCATAGCCTTCATAGCCTCACCACCAAGGTTAGAAACCATGACACTCTCGTGCCTAGGAGTCTCCTCACTCAATGCTCCTTCTTGTGTCTTCACTCCACCATAAGAGGTAATATCATTCTCAAAAGACAAGTAACCAAGTCCTTTCCCAAGCACAACTCCTTTATTCTCCTCATAAGTCTCCTCCTCATTCAATCCATAATTGCCAAGGAGTACATTTTCTTCCTCCTTGGCCCCATCCTCCATGCAATGCATATGATCAAAGTTCTCATGAATAGGAATGAAAGGAGAAGGGGTGAAAACATTTGATATTAGGGGAGTAGGAGTATAAGTAGCATGAGAGATACCGGAATGAGAAGTGAAGATAGCATTGCATTGCTCCTTGGTCTTGAACTTAGGGTTTTGCTCCACATTAGAAGGCAAGGTACCTCTTGGCCTCTCACTAATCTCCTTGGCCATTTGGCCCATTTGCAACTCAATCTTTGACAAGCCTTGTTGCAAGATGTTTTGCCCTTGTTCAAGAGCCGAGATCGCTTCATTGCTCTTCACTTGGCTTTGCACAAGGGTGGCGATCATGTCCTTCATTGATGGCTCCGCGGACTCTTGAGCTTGAGAGCTACGTGGGGCAGCAAAGATGAAGAGACACCTTGATGGTAGGTGTTTCCTCCTTGAGTAGAGAACCCGGGAGGTGCTCCAAAGTTGAGCTCCTATGTCCTCCATATGTGCCACTCCCTTGATACTTATCTCCTCCTTGGTAAGTGTTATACCCTTGAGACCTCTCTTGATACCTTTGAGCATTGTTTCCAAAAGATTTTGGTTGGTATCCTTGAGTGCTCCCTTGCTCATTCCGAGGTGCAAAGTTGTTGTAAGGCTTTGAAGGCGATTGATAAGAACCTTGTGGATAGGAACTCACTTGGTTCACTTGTTGTCTCTCTTCCTTCTCTTCCTCGACCATGTAAGCACACTCCTCCGCTTGATGGCCAAGAGAGCCACAATAGAAGCAAGGTGGTGAAGAGATAACACTATTGACTTGTCGAGGGGGAGGCTTGGATTGTGATTGCATGAGCATGTCTATCTTCTTGTTGAGAGCCGCTTCCAACCTATCAAATTGGGTTCTCATCATGTCATCCCCCAATGATTCACTTGAGACATTGTGAACTCTTGTTACTTGAGGTGCCGGTTGTGTGGGAGGAAGTCTTCTTGACCCAAAGTCATCCCGTAGCTCGGAATTTGTGGCTAGGTCCTCGAATGTGTCCCGTGCCTCATCGGGAGACATACCGGCTATGTGTGCATCCCGAAAAGTATCGACTCTTTGTCGTTGCCGGAAGACAACCCTCGGTAGAACACATCAACTAGAAACCATTGTTCCAAGCCATGGTGTGGGCAACTCATCACCAAATCCTTGAATCTTTCCCGAGTCTCATAGAAAGCATCGCCGATTGGTGCTTGAAGTTGACAATAGAATCCACAACCTTGGCGGCCTTGCTAGGTGGGAAGAACTTTGAAAGGAAAGCTTCTTGCAACTCGAACCATGAGTGAATGGACCTTGGTGGAAGCTTGAGTAACCACTTCCTAGCTCCATCCTTCAATGTGAAAGGGAATAGGCGAAGCTTGAGACCATCCTCGGGTAGTCCGTGTAGTTTCACCGTCGTACGAAGCTTGCTCGAAACTCCATAAGGTGATCGTATGGACTCTCGTCTTTCAAGGCATGAAAGGTAGGCATAATGCTCAAGGTGGAAGACTTGATTTCATAATGAGTGTTGCACGGTGGTAGAATGATGCAAGAGGGGTGATCCACCACGTGAGGAAGAGTGTACTCCCTCGTCGTCTCACGGGAGGTGGATTGTTGTTGTTGAGTGGATCCGGTGGTGGATTTGGTTCTCCCATTGTTGCTTGGGGAATCGGCTCCTCCAAAGGTGCTTGGTGGCGCTCAAATGTAGGCGGTGCACTCTCACAAACAATCGGTATACGTCTCACAATCGGTCTACGTCTCACTCTTGGCCTTCCTCTTGTGTTCTCACTTAAAATCTTTCCGCTTCTAAGTTGTATGCGTGTGTGAGCGGTTGAAGCAAGGTTCATATACCTTCACAACACAATAATCAATGATTAGATACCACAATTGAAGCAAGGAATACAAGTATGAAGAGGTGAAAACAAGCAATGATATCAAAGAGTGAAAGAAACAAAGCAAAGGAACAAAATTGCTCTCCGTCGACCGTTCGACGGACGTCGTCGACCGGTCGACACTCGTCCGGGGAATTTCCGTCGAAGGGTCGAGAAACGAGTCGACCGTTCGACAAGTGCCCTGAAACTATGTTTTTGTGATTTTCTCCTTTTATACCTAAACCAATAAGGTCCCAAAAGGTGCAAGGGAACCCAAACAACAATAAACAAGTAACCTAAGACACGATTAACTCAACAAATGCACGAATTCAATATTCACAAGTTCAAGAACACAAGTAATACAAGAAATTGGATGAAAGTAAACTAGATGGTTATCAAACTAGGCAATGAAATACCACAATATAAACAACACAACAATGAAATATGCAAACAAAAGCAAAAGAAAGCTAAAGTCTCGACCACAACTACCAGAAATCAACGATTAAACCTAGATCCCCGACGGCGGCGCCATTTGACGAACCGTCAAAGTATGGGGTAAGTAGATTGTGAAGGGGGATTGTCGTTCCAACGAGGATCGATGGGCTCCTTAATCCCTTGGTGGTTTGTGTGTGATGAGTGCTCTAGCTATGATGGAATAGATAAGAAGTGGAATGAGTGAGTGAAGGTGAGTATGTGACAATGAGTGATGTAGTGATGTAAAGAGTGGTTTTGGAAAGATAATGATGCAAATGAAATGAAACAACCAACAAGTAAGGAAAGCAAGTAAGTAAATAATGTAAAGTGTGCGCAATGTATGAGAATGTTGGGGTTTTCGGGTAAACCACAAGTCCAATGTAACTAGCAATGCTTCAATCGAATTAATCATGACAATGTGTGTGTGAATCAAGCCCCGTATCCTAGCCATGTTATGGGTCTAGGACCGTGTTTCTTAAGGTATTCGAATGCCTTATTAGGGTCATTCCAACTCTCTAGGTGTCATAGGGGATTCCTCTACGTTACCTAATACCGAATCCCCTAAAGTGCTTAAGAGGCGTAAAGCATCGAAACTAGGGACCCAAACAAGTTACAACTCATCACATATGCTTCCAATTGCCTTGAGTGTGTGAGGTTACCAATCTCACACAATCTCATCAAGATAGGTTAGTTAACATGCCAAAGAGGTGGTAAATTCTAAGAACAAGCAACCAACACATATTGAAATGGGTAAGCACACATATTCACTAATCACAAAGGCATTTTATTCACAAATCAAGCATCACATAGTCAAATTGGACTAGGGCACACAACCCTAGTCCCCAACAGAGTTACTACTCACTAATCATCAACATATACATCATCAAATTACACAATAAAGCTCTAGACATAAGGAAAAGAGAGAGTAGAGATGAGGAATGCTCGATAGGTGCTCTCTTGCTCCTCCTTGGCTTTGATGATGAACCTTGATGCCTTGGTGAGTGATTCGGCGACCCAAAATGGTGGTGGAGGTGGAGAACGTCGTGGTGAACAGGTTTGATGAAGGATGGTGGAGGAGAGGAGGTGTGGAAGTGGCAGAATCGGGCTGCTCGGCCGTGCGTCGACCGGTCGTCGACCTTCGTCGACCGGTCGACGGACGTGCGAGGCGATCCGAAGAGGAAGGGGAGAGAGGAAAGGGGAAAGGAAAAGTGAGGGATTTTGGGGCTGAAGTGGTATATGACCTAATGGGGCAAGTACTAAGTATTTATAGGCTAGAGGGGAAAGAATAAAGGGCTAGGATGAAGTAGGGTTTAATCTAAGGGCTCAAAGGTTTAATGAAGGGCAAGGAAGGAAAATCACAAGGGAGGACAAAAGGGAGGAATAATCAACATGTCACCTCACCAAATCTAGTGTGGTCCTTGATGATGTGGGAGCACATTTGTGAATCACAAGGTTGACCTTGACTTGGACCTTGACTTTGACCTTCGGAGTTGACCATAGTTGACTTTTCGGTTTCTCGGTCAATCTTCCGGAATTCTCTTGTGCTTCATTCTCGGGACTCGGCCTTTGACACTTTGATGCTCAAAAGTCGGGGTTGACCACGAGTTGACTTTTGGTCCTCGGGTTGACTTTTCGTCTTTTTGCCGGAAGTCCACTAAAATGCTCCAAAATGCTCCCTTTTGATCCCAATATCGTTCCGATGCTCAATTTACCTACAAGTGTGCAAACAAGGATTAGAGACTCACAAATAGCCATTGGACAAGCACAATAATGATGATTAGAGGCCTAATTTGTATGCAAATCGCATACAAATCACTATGTGATGCTTGATTTATGAATAAAATGCCTTTGTGATTGTATGAATATGTGTGCTTACTTATTTCAATATGTGTTGGTTGCTTGTTCTTAGAATTTACCACTTCTTTGGCATGTTAACTAACCTATCTTGATGAGATTGTGTGGGATTGGTAACCTCACTCACTCAAGGCAATTGGAAGCATATGTGATGAGTTGTAACTTGTTTGAGTCCCTAGTTTCGAAGCTTTACGCCTCTTAAGCACTTTAGGGGATTCGGTATTAGGTAACATAGAGGAATCCCCTATGACACCTAGAGAGTTGGAATGACCCATAACATGGCATTTTAATACCTTAGGAACATGGTCCTAGACCCATAACATGGCTAGGATACGGGGCTTGATTCACACACACCTTGGCATGATTAATTCGATTGAAGCATGGCTAGTTACATTGGACTTGTGGTTTACCCGAAAACCCCAACATTCTCATACATTGCGCACACTTTACATTATTTACTTGCTTGCTTTCCTTACTTGTTGGTTGTTTCATTTCATTTGCATCATTATCTTTCCAAAACCAAATTTCACACCACTACACCACACATTGTCACATACACACCTTCACTCACTCTTTCCATCTCTCATCTATTCCATCATTGCTAGAGCATTGGATCACACAAACTGCCAAGGGATTAAGGAGCCCTTCGATCCTCGTTGGAACGACAACCCCCTTCAGACAATCTACTTACCCCATACTTTGACGGGTTCGTCAGGCTATAATAATCCCCAATTTATTTCACACAAAATATAAAACCAACCATATAGGTGGTGATCATTCACATAAATATATATTACAACAAACTAAAAACTAAACTAAACATTGCAAGAACAGAACAATGAGAGGGAGAAGGAGAGAAGATAGAAGATGAGCTTATTGCTACATCTTGATGTATTGGTGTCTTTTACAAAGAGGGAGAGCTAGGTATTTATAGAGGAAGAAGAAATCAAGTGTAGCCAGCCATTATGGAAGATAAGAGCAGTAGGTACAGCCATGTGATAAATAAGAGACATGTGTGGACTGCCAATGTTGAATTCAACATTACTGTTGAAATTGCAGCCTGACCTTTGTGCAATTAAGCACACTTTTCTCCCCAACCAGGAAGTGGAATTGAGTTCTGTCACTTCGAGGTGAAACTAGACTTCCTGGGCTTCAAAATGGTTGCATGCTCTAATTCATTGTGAGCTGAAAATGGCAGTCTTCCAAAGTTGACTGATTTCTCGGAAGGTTAATGTACCAATTTCCGCAGACTGACCTTTGTTCATTCAAATCCACATATCTCCTTGTAGAAAATAGCTTTTCATGAACCGTAAATTTCTACAGAAACTAAACATCTGTAGCTTTCATTCCATATATTGCACATGTTCTGATTCATTTTGAGGTATTCCCAGTAATTCTTCAAAATGGACTGTTCTGCACAGGCAGATTTGGAATTTAAGCTTTTTATTGCCCCTTTTGCTTCTTTTCTCTATTTTTCTCCAAATTACCTATAAAACATGAAAATGACATAAAAATATAGGAATAACAATGAACTAACTAAGTACATATAGGGTAATGAGATATAAATGTCGCATATTTATGCTCCTATCAAATACCCCACACTTAGCTTTTGCTAGTCCTCGAGCAAACACAAAACTTAAAATAGAACAATAGTTAACAGAATGGAAATTAAACACACAACAGATATTCTTTCCAACCATAGCCCTCAGCGAGTTCACAAGAGTTATAATCAATAGAATAAAAACTATATACCAAGGCTTTACAGAATTTGCTAAGTGTTTAACATGCACATCTCATTCATGCTCGGGTGAAGTGTGTGAAAACCAAGTGTACAATTAATTTCATGCAATCAAATCGGCACATCTAAACAATATTAACCACTAAACCTCACATGGATCATTAAATATTTTCACTCAATGTTTAGGGTTAAGTGTTTACTCTCATAACAATTACACAAGTAGTGTTTCCATAGGCTTGCTCATTGACCAACTCTCCACAATTAATCCACAAATCATTAGATCATAAGGGCTTTCATGGTGTAACAGGGGCCAAAGGGTGAATGGTGAATGATGAATGGGATGAAAGGACTAGAAATGATAAATGTTCCACATGTTTGCAAGACAAATCAACGACTTTGAAACTCATACCTATGCTACAACCGAAACAAATTTTCTTATTCTCCTCCAACCTTTTATTGAAACTATTTTTTTTTTCAACTTTCCTTTTCTATTTTTTTTTCTTGAGGAACCTTTTTTTTTCTTTAAACAAATACAACAAAAATAAAATGCACCCCCACACTTGCCTTTTGGCATACTATCATACAATTCCAAAGCAAAAAGACACAAGAAGTCACTATCATCATCTTGCAAACACAACGAAACAAGGGTGAGATGGTGTGAGTGAACAAAGGAAATAACTAATGAGTAATAGGCTCAAAGGGGTTATTCCTATAGTTCGTGTTGAGATGGATGGTGAATATTTTGGCCATGGTGCTCAACTAATGCATTACTCATCTCTAATTCATCACGGATTAACAAAATGTTTCAAGTGGTCTTTGAGCAAGTTTTAGATTCAAAAATCATGAATTGTGCACACATGAAGAGCAGGTAAATGTATGAACGATGTATACATGTGAATATTCAATGGGCTCAAGTCCTCCCAATTTCTGAGTATACATGTCAATATATGTTCAAATATGCTTCTCAGATTGCAATCAATTAATCGACACAGGTGATGTGAACATGGAATTTCGAGCAATCGCAAATTATGCATATTAAATCCAAAGAAAACTACAAAAGCCTTAGCATATAAATAACATTCTCCTAATCACAACAAAGTAAATTCAATTCATCATTGGGATTGGAAAAGAATATAACACAACACACAAAAACTAACAGTAGATTTTTTTTATTTACTTCAAAAGAAATAGCTTAAATAAACAAATAGCACTTTCTAAGACTCGATAGCTCCAAAGTCAGTGCGAAACAAATGAGCTTTTATATGACTACTAAAACTAATTTTTTTTTTTTGAATTTTGAGTAAAATAAGAACCTTACCACCTTACCCCCACACTTGAATTTAACATTGTCCTCAATGTTGACAAATTTTCTTGAAAATGTTTCAGATGAAAAATCAAGGTATGAAGATAAGGAGTGTGTTTATTGCTTAAAAACAAATAAACAAACATAATAAACCAAAGGAAACACTTTTTTTTATTTTTTTTTATAAACAATAAATGGAAAAACTAAACAAATAACGAGAGTGAGAAAAAAGGAAACTTCCTTTGACGAACTCCCAAGGATAGCCGAAAGTCACCATATAAACACCAACCTCAAGACTTTTCAGCCTTGACTTCCAAACGTTAGCTCCAAGGTGCAAAAAATGGTAAAAATTCCGCCATACCTGAATTATTGCCTTAAAAACCAAAAACACTGTTTAGAAAAGCAAATAGTAAAAACAATCCCCGGCGAGACGGTGCCAAAATTGACACGCGTTAAAGCGCGTCAAAATATATACCTTAACTTCCTACAAATGTGTCGTGTATAGTACAGTGAGAAACAAGGGTCATTACCCACAGAGGATTGTGTCTAATTGCTACTCTTGTCACGAAAAGACTCTAATTACAATATACAAATATTTTTGAATTTTTCTGTTGATATTGAATAATGGAAAATAAAACAAGAAATAAAGTAGACAACATTTCACTCTTGATATGTTAACCTACACACTTCTTTTCAAAGTGAATGACGATGTTCAAGATAAATCAATGGCATGTTGATCATATCCTATTGTTCTCTCATAGTTGGTATGTTAGGTGCATGACATGTACTCCCTAACTTAGTTCTCGAAATGCAACCTAGAATGACATGTTCATAGATTCAACACTCAAGAATCATTACGATTGAAGAGAACGAACATCACATCGATCATAAGACATGGCATGTATCCTATGCAACCGAGAAATCTAATCACATGAATAAGTCTTAATTCATTCATTTGCTACTTAATTGGAATTATATGATGATATGGCGGTCCACATATAACCCTAGCAATAGAACCCTAATACATGTATCTAAGTAGGCCTCCAAAGAAACACATATAAAGATTCATCAATGAATAATTAGTGAAAAGATAATCATTCAACTATTCAAGAAATAGTAAATTAACGCCAATATCGCAAGTAAAACATATTTAGGGCTATAATAATCCCCAATTTATTTCACACAAAATATAAAACCAACCATATAGGTGGTGATCATTCACATAAATATATATTACAACAAACTAAAAACTAAACTAAACATTGCAAGAACAGAACAATGAGAGGGAGAAGGAGAGAAGAGAGAAGATGAGCTTATTGCTACATCTTGATGTATTGGTGTCTTTTACAAAGAGGGGGAGCTAGGTATTTATAGAGGAAGAAGAAATCAAGTGTAGCCAGCCATTATGGAAGATAAGAGCAGTAGGTACAGCCATGTGATAAATAAGAGACATGTGTGGACTGCCAATGTTGAATTCAACATTACTGTTGAAATGGCAGCCTGGCCATTGTGCAATTAAGCACACTTTTCTCACCAACCAGGAAGTGGAATTGAGTTCTGTCACTTCGAGGTGAAACTAGACTTCCTGGGCTTCAAAATGGTTGCATGCTCTAATTCATTGTGAGCTGAAAATGGCAGTCTTCCAAAGTTGACTGATTTCTCGGAAGGTTACTGTACCAATTTTGGCAGACTGACCTTTGTTCATTCAAATCCACATATCTCCTTGTAGAAAATAGCTTTTCATGAACCGTAAATTTCTACAGAAACTAAACATCTGTAGCTTTCATTCCATATATTGCACATGTTCTGATTCATTTTGAGCTATTCCCAGTAATTCTTGAAAATGGACTGTTCTGCACAGGCAGATTTGGAATTTAAGCTTTTTATTGCCTCTTTTGCTTCTTTTCTCTATTTTGCTCCAAATTACCTATAAAACATGAAAATGGCATAAAAATATAGGAATAACAATGAACTAACTAAGTACAGATAGGGTAATGAGATATAAATGTCGCATATTTATGCTCATATCAGGCACCATGAGATTTTGTGCAATCTGAAAAATCAAAATTGAAAATGATAAAATTGACCTTTGGATGCGATTATTGTAATGCTTTATGATTATGAAAAAAATATCAGCCACTTTCCACCTTGTTTCGACCTCGATAGATAAAGTCAATCATAGTGACAGTAAAACCCATACTATTTTTATTTCTCAAACTTCAGAAAATTATTAAAAATAGCTATGTGTCTAAACAATTCTCCAAAAATTTGAATTAATGGACTCGTTATGACGTGTACGTTATTATGATGTTTCGCAAGATTTGTCACGGAATTGTTATGAGTGGTTTAGCGATAGGGGTATTACAGTCATTACGGTTGACCACTTGAATCGAGGTCAAAATGAGGACGAACAAATATAATATTTCTACCACAGTTACAAAATATCACAATCGCATCCAACGGTGGATTTGACTATTTTCTTTTTTCTCTATCTCGTAGGTTTTCAAATGTACACTTTTCATGATAACCAATGAATAAATTATACTACATTAGTAGGCACAATGAGATTTTGTGCAATCTGAAAAATCAAAATTGACCGTTGTGCGATTGCTGCAATGTTTTATGATCTTGAAAAAAATATTAGCCACTTTTGACTTTGTTTTGACCTCGATCAATGAAGTCAACCATAGTGGCCGTAATACCCAAACTATTTTTATTTCTCAAACTTCAGAAAATCATTAAAAATAGCTTTGTGTCTAAAAAATTCTCCAAAAATTTCAATGGACTTGTTGTGACGTATACGTTATTATGATCTTTCGCAAGATTTGTCAAGGAATGATTATGAGTGGTTTAGCAGGTAGGGGTATTACAGTCACTACAGTTAACCACTTGGATCGAGGTCAAAACAAGAACGAAAAATCTAATATTGTTACCATAATTACAACATATCACAATAATCGCATCCAACGGTGCATTTGACTATTTTCTTTTTCCTCTATCTCGTAGGTTTTCAAATGTATACTTTTCATGATAACCAATGAACAAATTATACTACATTAGTAGACACAATGAGATTTTTTGCAATCTAAAACATCAAAATTGAAAAGGATAAAATTGACTGTTCGATGCGATTACTACAATGTTTTATGATCATGAAATATTAGCCAATTTCGACCTCGTTTTGACCTTGATCAATGAAGTCAACCATAGAGACCGTAATACCCATACTATTTTTATTTCTCAAACTTCAAAAAATCATTAAAAATCGCTCTTTGTCTAAAAAATTCTCCAAAAATTTCAATGGACTCGTCGTGACGTTTACTTTATTACAATATTTCGCAAGATTTGTCCCAGAATGATTACGAGTGGCTTAATGGTAGGGGTATTACAGTCACTACGGGTGACCAAGTGGATCGAAGTCAAAACGAGGACGAAAAAATCTAATATTTTTACCATAGTTACAACATATCACAATAATCGCATTCAACAGTGGATTTGACTATTTTCTTTTTCCTCTATCTCGTAGGTTTTCAAATGTACATTTTTTATGATAGCCAATAAACAAATTATACTACATTACACAATGAGATTATGTGTAATCTGAAAAATCAAAATTGAAAATGATAAAATTGACTGTTGGATGCGATTAATGCAATGTTTTATGATCATGAAAAAAATATTAGCCACTTTCGACCTCGTTTCGACCTAGATCAATGAAGTCAACCATAGTGACCATAATACCCATATTATTTTTATTTATCAAACTTCAGAAAATTATTAAAAATAGCTCTATATCTAAAAAATTCTCCAAAAATTTCAATGGATTCATCGTAACGTGTACTTTATTACGATATTTCGCAAAATTTGTCACGGAATAATTACGAGTGGCTTAACGGTAGGGGTATTACAGTCACTACGGTTGACCACGTGGATTGAGGTCAACACGAGGACAAAAAAAATCTAATATTTTTACCATAGTTACAACATATCGCAATAATCGCATCCAACAGTGGATTTGACTATTTTCTTTTTCCTCTATCTCGTTGGTTTTCAAATGTACACTTTTCATGATAACCAAAGAATAAATTATAATACATTAGTAGGCACAATAAGATTCTGTGCAATCTGAAAAAATTAAAATTGAAAATGATAAAATTGACCATTAGATGCGATTATTGCAATGTTTTATGATCATGAAAAACATATTAGCCACTTTCGACCTCGTTTGGACCTTGATCAAAGAAGTCAACCATAGAGACCGTAATACCCATATTATTTTTATTTATCAAACTTCAGAAAATCATTAAAAATAGTTTTGTTCTAAAAAATTCTCCAAAACTTTCTATGGACTCTTCGTGTCGTTTACTTTATTACAATATTTTGCAAGATTTATCCCGGAATGATTACGAGTGGCTTAATGGTAGGGGTATTATAGTCACTACGTATGACCAAATGGATCGAGGTCAAAATGAGGACGAAAAAAACTAATATTTTTACCATAGTTACAACATATTCCAATAATCGCATCCAACGGTGAATTTGACTATTTTCTTTTTCGTCTATTCCGTAGGTTTTCAAATGTCCATTTTTCATCATAACAAATGAGCAAATTATACTACATTAGTAAGTATAATGAGATTATGTGCAATCTGAAAAATCAAAATCAAAAATGATAAAATTGACCGTTGGATACGATTATTGCAATGCTTTATGACTATAAAATAAAAATTAGCCATATTCGTCCTTGTTTCGACCTCGATCAATATGGTTAACTGTAGTGACAATAATACCCCTACCACTAAAAAGCTCATAACCACTCCGTCACAAATCATACGGGGACACAGTTGGCACCCACACTCTCGTGGGGTTGAGCTTTATCTACCCATATAAAAAAAATGGAATGATCAAATCATCGTGGTTTTGTCTTGGGAGACTATTAAATTAATAAAAAGGGTAAAAACGTCTATGGTCATTTAACAATTAAATAAAATATATTTATTATTCCTTAGGTATTAAGGGGGTGGGGTATAGACTGATATTCACCCTCTGCCGTCTTGGAAATTAATTTTTACAATTTTTTAAAGCCCAATTAGACATTTTTACCCTTATATTTATTAATTAGATTTCTCCAAGGGCAACTAAACTGAGATGAGGAGCCGTATTTAAAATTTTTATGTCGGTAAATAGAGCTTGGCGATGCGAGGGTGTCGGTTCAAATTACTAGCAAACCGAACATATGACGAATAGGTTATGGCCGTTTTAGTGAAAATGATATTTTTATAAATGATATTAAATAAGGATTGACCGTGTTGACTGAGGCCTAAACGACGACAAATGATGCTAATTTTTCACATTTCCATATTACTATGCAGTAAATACATGAGCCTTGTTGAATCTGTCATTTTTTATTTTCGACTTATCAGATTGCACGAAATCTTAATGTGTGTACTAGTGTGGTATTACTTTTTTATTAGTTATAAAGAAAAATAAATATTTGAAAACCTACAAGATGAACGAAAAAGAAAATGGTCAAATCAACCGTTAGATACGATTATTACAATGTTTTATGCTTGTGGTAAAAATTTTAGACACTCTCGTCCTCGTTTCGATCTTAATCAACATGGTCAACCATAATGACTATAATACCCCTACCACTAAAACGGTCGTAACCACTACGTTACAAAATCTTGCGGGGCACAATTCACGCCCACAGTCTAGTAGGGTCGAGTTCGGTCTACCCTTGTAAACAAATTGGAATGAGAAAATCATTGCGATTCGTTGCCCTTAGGAAAATTTTGAATTGAAAAAATAGTATAAATATGACATGGTCAAATTAAATAAAATGTTCATATATTGAAAACTATTGAAAATAATATATATATATATATATATTTCTATTTTATACGAATAAGGTATTTAATTAAAAAAACAACTAGCGAAATAAATAAAACAAATAAAATAACAATGGATCTCTAGTTGGATCGAACTTAAAATGGTAATCTCTGTAATTATTAAAGAGTCGTGAAATTTACTTTAAGTCGTAACTCTAATTTGAAGACTCAAGAATTAACTACACATCATAACGAGTTTGTAGGAATTTTCGGAGAATTGTTCATACACTCGATCTATTTTTAACGATATGAGTTTGAATATTAACTCGAAAAACCTTTTCTTTCTCCGAGGGGTCAGCGGTTGACTTTTTATTCATTGAGTTTTTCTAATAACATCATTCATGAGAGTTGTAGAGTGCGTCGATACGCGTTCGTGGTCATGTGGAATGTTAGAATCAGTGATCGTATGAGAGAGTTTTGAATTTTGGAAAATGAAAGTGAAAATAAATGATTCAATATTTGAAATTCCGGTTGCACGGAATAGTCCCAATACTTGTTCGTTGCTTTTAGACACTAAACAAGGTGATTTGTCGATTTTTACCGTGGTCATTAATTATTACCTAAATTCCTAACAATTGTCGTTGTAAAGTATAATGGGAAATAAAGGTTTTTCCCACAGAAGATTGTTATATTTACTTTTTAATGTCACGAAAAATTAAATTAAATAAAGAATTAATATTAACAAGTGGCTCAATGATAATTTCGGGTTGGTTTTGAGTATCGCCGTCAAAGTGTAGTGGATGGTAAATTGTGACCAGGGGTTGTCGTACCCAAGGGATTGGAAGGCCCAAGATCCCTACTTGGTGAACAAATGCAAACAAGGTATACAATGCACTAGAAGTGGTGTGATTAGAGATGGATTATGTACTTAGATGTGGAGTATGTGCAACATGCAAGTGTAGTGATCAAAGGGGTGTCACTCTTGAGTGACAATGACAAGAACAGTGACTTGAGGTGACAAGGACAGTAGCTAAGTAACCAATCTAATCTAAGTGAGGATGTGGTAACAAGAACACAAGTGAATGTGTTGATAGCTTTGTGTGTTGTTGAGGTGACAAGCCCAACAAAAGTATGATTGCTGTGTGATCAAATGGATGGAAACGATTGGGGTTTCGGGTTCACTCTACCCCAATCAAATGTATGACAAGTCTCAAGAACATGCAACAATGAATTCACTAAGGATCAAACCCCTATCCTAGCCATGTTATGGTTCTAGGATTGATTCTTCTAGGCCTATTTTGTGCCTTATTAGGGTCACAAATACTCCTAGTCTATTCATCCAAGCCTTGTTAGGGTCTCAAACAAACTTCCTAGGCATAGAGATTCAAGAATCAAGATTCAAACAAACTCAGTCCATTGACATAAACTCATCATGCTCATTGCAAACACATAGGATAAAATGTAATTACATAGAATCCTAACATTAAGTTAAGTTGAACACATGCTTGAGAACTAATTAGATTCATAAACATGCATCGAACAAAACCGTATTTAACCAATGAACATATCCAGAAACGAATTCATCATGCATACTCAAGAGAAATCATCAAAAACATCATCATGGGCTAGAGCACACAACCCTAGCCCCCAATCTAATGAACTACTCACAATTCATTGTCATATACATCAATAATCTCAAATAAGAAAGCATAAGTTCAAAGTAAGAGTGAAGAAGTTGAGAAAGTGCTCAAGATGTCGATGGCCAGCAGCTCCTTGGTGACTCCAAGTATGTAGCAAGCCTCCTTGAACTCCCCTCTTCCTCTACAAGCTCCAACTAATCTCCAAGCTTCCCAACTCTTGATGTCTCAATGGATGGCAACTTGTGGTGAAGGTAGATCGATGGAATGGTGGTGGAAAGTGTATGGTCGGAGTGTTTGGGATGTGTGGAAGATATTTCGTGAAGGGATCGAAGTGAGATGGGTGGTGGAAGGTGGTGAAAATGGAAGAACAAAAACGGCAGACGTACTGGGCGTCCGGGCGGATGGTATCGGCGTCCGGGCGCTTGGTACGTCTGTGTGTGTTTCAGCAAACTTTGCCGAGAGAAAATGGGGTGTTTCTATCTAGGGTTTTTCTGAACGTGAGTAACTGATAGAGAGGGATGTCTGGTTGGTCTCTACAGCCTCCAAGGGTTCCCTAGGGTTTCCTAGTGGAGAGAGTAAACAAAGGTGAGTGGAGGGAAAAGAAATGGAAAAGAAAGGTGAAGTGGATGGATTTGTGGGTGAGTGGGGGAACTAGTGGACATGTCATCAGCCAAGCACATGTGTGCAGCTGGTGTAGGAGACTCTCTCCTGCTGTGGTGGTGCTCCGGTGGTGGTCCGGCGGTGCTGCCGCCTCTTGTGGTGGTGGTTTGCCGGAAAAGTCGCCGGAAATGCAATTTCTTCATTTTCCTTCCTTTCTTCGATTCTTCAAGGCCTTCAATGGCAACGTCTTCCGAAGGTGAATTCATGCAATCTTCAATGTCTAGAAGCCACGGTTGACTTCTCGTCCTCTTCTCGGAAGTGTGCCCAAAAGTACTCAAAATGCACCTTCTTGTGCCGAATTGCCTCAAGTCACCTAAGTAACCTGAAATCATGAAAACGCATATTAATAGTAACAAAATGCCTTCGGGCAAGCTTAACTCTCGTGATTAGGAATACAATTTGCGCTATAAATAAGTGCAAATCAACAAGTATAAAGAATAAAGAATATATCTATACAAAATTAAATAAACTATACAGTAATGTTTCTATTTACGAAAATATACATTATATACAAAAGTATTTTTGGGGGTTTTGATAATTTTGAAAACAATAAATAAATAAAAGGAAATATTTTTGGATTTTATTATTTTTGAAAACAAGAAAAACACACACAAATATTGTTTTGAAGATTAACCAACTCCCTAGCCATGAATCCGAAACTAACATATGTAAGATGCTGGACCACCATACATCTCCCAAATAAAACTTTCCCTAACAATTAACTCTGAGACCACTCTGTCAGCTAATCAATAGAAAAAGAGTTGTTAATTCAAGTGCACGACCTAGCGGGACCGCCCAACTATCCGTGATCTTTATTATTTAGTTTCAACATTAAAGATAAAACCAAACAAACAAAATTCACATAAGCTGCTAGAAGAATCAATTAACTTCAATCCAACAATTATTACACAAAATAAAAAATAAAACAAATAGTAACAATTTATCCCAACATTTATTCACATTAATTAGAGTACGTAATAATCAGTTGACTTGTTTGACCGAGACTTTCTTCTCTTCTTGCGTTTTGACTTGTCAACCCAATTTTTTTATTCTCTCTTCCTTTGTTTCTGGTCTCTGCTGATTATAGCGAGAGACAACGCCGGCGACTTTGGTGATGGAGATTGGGGACGCGGCATTGACGGCGATGTTGCTGGATGAAACCGGCGATGGCAGAGATGCAGTTCACGGGCTGGACTGGTACACACGGCGACGGTGGTCTGGACTGAGATGGATTCTGATTAGATGATTTTTACCTACGTCATTAAATATTACCTAAATTCCTAACAATTGTCGTTGTAAAGTATAATGGGAAATAAAAGTTTTTCCCACAGAAGATTGTTATATTTACTTTTCAATGTCACAATAAAATAAATTAAATAAATAATTATTATTAACAAGTATAAAGAATATATAATATATATATATACAAAATTAAATAAACTATACAGTATTGTTTCTATTTACAAAAATATACATTATATACAAAAGTATTTTTGGGGGTTTTGATAATTTTGAAAACAATAAAAAAGAAATATTTTTGGATTTTTATTATTTTTGAAAACAAGAAACACACACAAATATTGTTCTGAAGATTAACTAACTCCCTAGCCATGAATCCGAAACTAACATATGTAAGATGCTGGACCACCATACATCTCCCAAATAAAACTTTCCCTAACAATTAACTCCGAGACCACTCTGTCAAGCTAATCAATAGAAAAAGAGTTGTTAATTCAAGTGCACGACCTAGCGGGACCGCCCAACTATCCGTGATCCTTATTATTCAGTTTCAACATTAAAGATAAAACCAAACAAACAAAATTCACATAAGCTGCTAGAAGAATCAATCAACTTCAATCCAACAATTATTACACAAAATAGAAAATAAACAAACAATAACATTTCCCAAAATTATTCACGAATAGTTAATTAAACAAAAATAAATTATAATAAATAAACGAGTTTGGGAAAAATGTTACTGTTGTGTCCATGAAAATGGACACTGTCTGGCAGGAGAAGGTGGCAGACTCAGCTATAAAAATCGGACATGTATGTGGCGGGTGTACTTAGCACTTGGGCTTGGACCTTGGGGTGTAGAGAGCAATTGGGATTGCACTTTGGGCCTTGGGCAATTGGGCAAAGGCCCAACTTTGACTTTTGTTGACCGATCAGCCCTTCTTTCTTTGACTCCTTGACTTTCTTTCTTTTTTTATTTTTATTTTTTTCTAACCCGTGACCAGCCCGTGCTGGGCTCTTTCTTAATCATCTTCTGCACTTCTTTTCTGTTCTTCCATTTTTCTTCACGGTCTGGGCAAGAGAGAGAGGGAGCTGTGAGGGAGAGCAACGAAGATGCGGCGTCGGCGATGGCTGGGCTTCACGGCGCAAGGCAAAGGCGCGGCTGTTCAGGGGAACAGCGGCGGGGATGATGATGGACTCAGGTGATTGCCGGCGAGAGGAGCTGCTGACTTTGTTACTTGATTGTGCAGTAGCAGCGGTGAGAAAGGACAGGACGCCGGCAAGGTGATGGCGGGCTGGGAAGCTTGAGATCGATGGTGAACAGCGGCGGGTCGACGCCGGTGATTGGATTTGCCGGCAAGGCTTTGAGCTTGGCAGCAGCGACGTGGGTACTGCAGTGGGTCTCCAAACCTGCAAAAGAAAAACAAGACAGATTGTTAATTGATGATTGTGAACATTGCAGGTGCTGCTCTTAAATAGAGGAAGGAAGGGAAGATGCGGCCAAGGATTTGAGAGGAAATGGGCGGCTGGCAGTGGCTGTTTAGCTGGAGATGCTCAAAAGCAATTGGGAAACAAGAGTGGATGATTGAGCTGGATTGATTGATTCCTGCATGGAATTTAAGCCATGTGAGGAATGAATCGTGGACTGCAATAATGGTAGAGTAGTGAACTGTAGTTGGTGAAGTGGAGCTCGGTGGTGGTGAAAAGTGGTAGAGCTAGAAGACAATGAAGATGCCGGTGGTAACATGCAAACAGAAGACAAATAAATAAAATAAAATAATAAAATAAATTCAATGAAATAAATATAAACACAAATAAAGGGAAAATAAAATGGTGGTTTGAATATGTGTATCGCCACCGCGTGTGGTGGTTGCGCCGCCTTATGTGGTGGTTCGCCGACAAATTGTTGGGATTCGAAATAATCCGAAATCTTCGTACATTATTTTATTCCACAAATGAAAGTCACGGTTGACTTTCCGATTTACGCTGAAAACCTCCAAAATGCACCTATTCTGTGCAGATTAACATTTTCCTGGTATTTTCCCTAAAAACACAAAAACAAATATTATACAGACAATTAAGCTTTCGGAATAGCAAAATCCAGTAATTAAAGACACTTTGTGAACGTATTTTACGCTCACATCAGATTCGCCGAGAGAGAGAGCTGGGTCGAGCGGTGGTGATGGCAGGGAGATCGATCGGAGCGGCACGGGCTTTGTTGGACTTCACGAGTCGAAACGATGTGAGATGGCACCAGAAACTCGGCCGACATCACTTGCTTCTGCTCCTTGTAGCCATCTTCGTTGCTGGAGGATAGGATCTCCAACGTCTTGGCGTTTGTGATCATGCTACAGAAGACTGGCAACCATCGACCAACATCCATGAGAATTTGAACGATGGTGGTCGGATAAAGATGGATGGTTGCCGAGTGTCTCGACGATTCGGATTTGAAGTACGGTGCAGGTTCAGCTCGTTGAAACACTCGCAAGTACTCGGCCCTATTAAGAATCTCGGGATGAATAGACGTGTCGGGAGTCGGTGAAGATATCCACAAAGGGAAACCGGCAGTGGCCATGAGCAGGAGCTCGTCTTTGGCCTTGCGGGCGATATCCGAGATCAAGTCGGTGTGGATTCCGACAAGATCATGAGCAGGTCCGGGAAGGGTGTCAGATGGCAAAGGTATGGATGGGCGCTCGACAAGTGTAGGCATGAGGCTCCGCACATCCCTTCTTAAGTGGTCCATATCGATCGAATCATCGGACAACTCGAGAAGAGGCTCTTGTTGTGGAGGAACAACTTCGAGCCTTCGCCTAGGCACATCTGAGTGCGGAACAGGACCTCCGCAATTGGGACATAAGCCGCTGTGGAGAGCATCGACGAGTCGTTGATTCTGCAATTGAAGCTCCTCGTTCTTGCTCACCAGCTCATCGTTTCTTCTCTCTAGCTCGGCGATACGCTGCTCAGACGTCTGGATACCGAACTTCTTCCTATTTCTCGACCCCCAATAATAGACTTGGTCCTCCTCAAGTCCGATTTTCGGACCAAATCTTTCTCTTTGTGGCTTGGTGGGGTGAGAATACACCGCAAAGAAAGCCGCCAGTGCATCTCTCTGAGCTTTGGTGTACTTCGTCCTCGGAAGTCTCCTATAGACAGGAGCGGCTTCCGGCTCGGCTGGTGGATCAGCAACCAGGATTGGTGCTTGGGGTAGTGGTTGTGGTTGTGGTAGTGGCTCGGTCGGCATGCTAGCATCGGCGCTATTAAGCATACTCGGTGGAATTATTTCAGCCAGACCTTCAAAGATTGGGTTCTCTGAAGGACCTGCCTGAAATAACTCGCTGAAAGAATTCACCTTTTTGGCCATTTCTGGGTTGGGAAGGAGGAAAGCTTCTGGGAATTGGGAGGTTTTTTTGGGAAAAACGGAAGAACACGAAGAACACAAGAGAGAAAACGAGAGAAAATGATAGAGAGAAAGGGAAAACGTGAAATGACCTAAGGGAACTAACGCAAATAGAAGGGAAAGGAAGGAACGGACACACGCTCGCACACGTGCCACAGACAGAAGACCCGCAAATTGTGGATCGGGCGACGAAAGTCGTAAAGTCTACAGTAAACACGCACGCGGTTTATTAAACAATTCGGCCGACGCAAAAGTCGTGCGTCGGCCCAATCAATTTTTTTTTTGATTTTCGAATTTTTAATTTTTTAATTTTTTTAATACTTTACGAAAAGTCGTAAAGTGAACAGTGAAAACGCGTAGCACACGCGCTTGCCGACACTTTAAACGGGCTTGGGCCATCGAAATGGTTTGGGCCTTAAAGTGGGCATGGGCCAAAGAAATCTCTGGCCCATTATTGGTGGGCTTAAACTAATGGGCCTAAAACGAACAGGCCCGACACGCTAAATGGGCTTGGGTTACGGGTTTTCGGCTTCGGGAATGATACGGGCCCAATGGGCCAAATTCTTTTTTTAATTTTTTTTTTCTATTTCCAATTACAATTTTTTTTATTTTTTATTTTTTTATTATTATTTTTAAATAAATAACGAGAGTGAAAAGAAAACTTACCTTTTTACTCCCGAGGAAACCGAGAATCACCAACAAGACATCAACCTCAAGGTTTTTCAACCTTGACTTCCTAAACGTATGCTCCGATGTATGTGGTAGAATTTCCAATAAACCCGGATTATTTCCTATACAAAATAAAAAGGTTAGTAATAAATTTACAAAATAAAAACAAAATATTTACAAAGTTAAAAATATGTCACAAATTATCTATACAAAATGAATAAATTTTCCTATGTCTACGTATATTTTATTTACACAATACACTTAAGTGTACAAAAATATTTTCCTTTGCCTGAATATAGTTGAAAAAAAAAATGAAAGTTGATTCCAAGCGGTAACTCAAGGTGGACTTACGGCCTAGGTGCAATGCCTTGACTTAAATGGCTTTCCGTGTTTTTAGAAGGCGAATGGCCAGATCATATGAGAGATAAGCGAGGGGCAGGATTCATTTAGTGGACTACGGAGGCTTACACCCCTATCGACTTACGTCAGTCTATAGTCCTCTGAATCCAAAACCTGTCACCCAGGGTCTCGACCTAGACACCATCCATGTGCCCCTTACTCAGTTGAGAAAGCACTTAAGTGTTCGACAATTCTCCAAGTGTTAATAAAGGCCGCCTTCAACCTCAAATAACCTTACGGTAAAAATGAAGGGTTTAGGCCAATATTAACAAAAAGACCTTACCTATTTCCGTTCAAGTTACAACTTACAAAAACAAAAATAATAATCAACTATATAAAAGACACCTAAATAAATTACTAAGTGTAACAAAATATCAACAAGTATAAACAAATAAGTATAAATAAAATTAACAAATATTATTTACAAATAGTAAAACGTCAATAGTCAATAGTCAAAAGTAAATAGTAAAAACAATCCCCGGCGAGCCGGCGCCAAAATGATTTGTCGATTTTTACCGTGGTCATTAATTATTACCTAAATTCCTAACAATTGTCGTTGTAAAGTATAATGGGAAATAAAGGTTTTTCCCACAGAAGATTGTTATATTTACTTTTTAATGTCACGAAAAATTAAATTAAATAAAGAATTAATATTAACAAGTATAAAGAATAAAGAATATATCTATACAAAATTAAATAAACTATACAGTAATGTTTCTATTTACGAAAATATACATTATATACAAAAGTATTTTTGGGGGTTTTGATAATTTTGAAAACAATAAATAAATAAAAGGAAATATTTTTGGATTTTATTATTTTTGAAAACAAGAAAAAACACACACAAATATTGTTTTCAAGATTAACCAAATCGCTAGCCATGAATCCGAAACTAACATATGTAAGATGCTGGACCACCATACATCTCCCAAATAAAACTTTCCCTAACAATTAACTCTGAGACCACTCTGTCAGCTAATCAATAGAAAAAGAGTTGTTAATTCAAGTGCACGACCTAGCGGGACCGCCCAACTATCCGTGATCCTTATTATTTAGTTTCAACATTAAAGATAAAACCAAACAAACAAAATTCACATAAGCTGCTAGAAGAATCAATTAACTTCAATCCAACAATTATTACACAAAATAAAAAATAAAACAAATAGTAACAATTTATCCCAACATTTATTCACATTAATTAGAGTACGGAAAATAAAATTAAACAAAAATAAAATATAATAAATAAACGAGGGTTGGGAAAATGTTACTAATGTGTCCATGAAAATGGACACTGTCTGGCAGGCGAAGGTGGCAGACTCAGCTATAAAATCGGACATTGTAACTTTGGATGTGGCGGGTGCGCTTAACAATTTCAGATTGGGCCTTGGGGACATTGGGCTTGGATGCTATTGGGCTTAAAGGCCCAAATTCAAGTCAGTTGACTTGTTTGACCGAGACTTTCTTCTCTTCTTGCGTTTTGACTTGTCAACCCAATTTTTTTATTCTCTCTTCCTTTGTTTCTGGTCTCTGCAGATTATAGCGAGAGACAACGCCGACGACTTTGGTGATGGAGATTGGGGACGCGGCATCGACGGCGATGTTGCTGGATGAAACCGGCGATGGCAGAGATGCAGTTCACGGGCTGGACTGGTACACACGGAGACGGTGGTCTGGACCGAGATGGATTCGCCGAGAGAGAGAGCCGGGTCGAGCGGTGGTGATGGCGGGGAGATCGATCGGAGCGGCACGGGCTTTGTTGGACTGGAATTGCAGCAGCGACGGCGGAGGAAGAGCAGCGGCTGGACACGGCTAGAACGGGATCGACGACGTCTTTGATGGAGGTGAGTGGCGGCGCGGCATCGACGACGAGATGCGGCGAGAGGTGCTAGGTCCGGTTCTGTGCTGCTTAGGTAAGCCGGCGGTGACATCTATGGTGGATGGGTGCGGCGGTGAACTGAGATTTGCTTGAACAGAGGGCTCACGGGCTCTGGAATTAAGGACGCCGACGATGGGCTGAGGACGCCGTCGCATGTGGCAAGAGATTGATTGAGAACTTCCACACGTGCAAAAGAAGAACAAAGAACGTAACCTGCAAAAGAGAAAGAAGATTAATTAGATTGTGTTGCTGTGAATTTGTGCTTGCAGGTGCTGCCTTAAATAGCAGAGGGAATGGGAATCAGCCAACACAGAGGTGGGAGCACAGAATGGTGGTTGAGAGCTGGAGATGCTCTGCCGTGATGGAATAGTGGAGGAAAATTAGGAAGAATTGGACTATAGTGTGATGGTGGTGGAGCTGGTTGGTGAAGTAATGGGTGATGAACTGGGAAAGAGGAACCGGAGCCATGTGAAAGAGGAATCGTGAACATGGAAGGGGGAGAGCTGCAAAGAGAATCAACAAAAGAAAAATTAAAATAAAAATATAATAAATAATTATAAAATAAATAAATAAAATAACAAATGAAATAATTATAAAAGAAATATGTAAAATAGATAAACATAAAATATAAACAAGGGAAAATAAAATGGTGGTTTGAATTGTGTTCCACCACCGCGCGTGGTGGTTGCGCCTCCGTATGTGGTGGTTCGCTGACAAATTATCGGGATTCGGAATAATCCGAAATCTTCGTAAAATATTTTCTTCCACAAATGAAAGTCACGGTTGACTTTCCGAATTATGCTGAAAACCTCCAAAATACACCTATTCTGTGCAGATTAACATTTTCCTGGTATTTTCCCTAAAAACACAAAAACAAATATTATGCAAACAAATAAGCTCTCGGAATAGCAAAATCCAGTAATTAAAGGCACTTTGTGAACGTATTTTACGCTCACATCACAAGGATACAAGACACTTCAAATAACTACACACCTCAATCAATGTTCAATTGAACACAAACAAGTTATGCAACACTAACAAGCAATTGAACAACCTAGGATCCCAAAATGAGCATCATCAATAGCTCACCACGGACTATATCTATCAATGAATGATTAAACATGCAACATGTTAATCAATTAAGCATAATATAGATAGGTAAAGCAAACATACAAGCAACACACAATATGGTCACCCGGAACCTCTACCTCTAGAGGAAAACCGGAGGGGAGCCGTACCCCATGCTCTTGAATCACACTATGAAAAGCCAAATGGCAAACACATACAAGGGGAAAAACGTTTCCAAACTCAAACACCAAGTACCTATACTCTAGTGGCAGTTCTAACCTTGTGAGCTTCCAAATGCTTCTTCAAGTGCACCTTCCTCAAGCTTCTCCAATTGGACTTCACCGACGTGAACCTCCAATTCCAAGAACAGCTACTTATGCAAGGATGTTGTATGAATGTGTATTGAAACCGTTCAACTCAGCAAAACAACAATTAATGTTTGCTAGAGATGAACACAAACTCCTTAATCCTTATGGAAAGCTAAACAAGCTTGTATCAAGCAAATCAAAGGTTTAGCATGTGGATTATATGTGGAGCAACAAAGGAGGAACCTATAGCATGAAACTAGGATCACTCAATACCAGAGAACTTTCTCACAATCGTTTTTCAAAGTTATGGATTAGAAAGTTGCGAAATGAAACAACAGAAATCTGTTTATATAGACCAGAGGCATTAAGCGATCGATCGCCCAAGGGGTGCGATCGATCGCATAGCAAACAGGGTCGTTTTCAGCAAAGAAAACGTGAAGGGCGATCGATCGCCCGATAGGGTGCGATCGATCGCACGTTCCAGTAGCTAAAAACCTTAAAAGCGATCGATCGCATATCAAGGACGATCGATCGTTCAAAGACAAAAGCATAACGGATATATTCCGCACTCAAGCGCACTAGATTAAACACAACGGTCATAATTCTGACCTTGGGCGATCGATCGCCCGATAGGAGACGATCGATCGTCCAGAGTGTTTTCAGCATATAAATGAAAGTTTGCACATTCTTGTTTAACCATTTTAAGATCTAGCAAACCTAAGGTGATTGAGTGACTTCCTAAGTAAACCAAATATGTATGAGATGCAAATGCATGATCCATACCTTGAGGAAGTAGAAGAAATCACCATGAACCATTTAGATGAACTACTTTCAAGGATGCCGAAAGAACACCAACCATTAATAAATAAAGAATATTACGATAAGATAGAAAAACAATTAAATGCCACGACTTATAAAACACACACACACAATATCTACCTCCCTACCTGACCAAATAACATATTACGATCTGAACCCATACAATTCCCAAATAAAACCTCACTATAACCGGAATAGGTTTTGTCGAATTAGGAAATAGCCAATTTGCAACGAATTCTGTTCCCTTACAATCTCCCCCTTTGGAATTTCCTAGACAAAACCTTAATTAACAAAAACAACTCAATTCAAGGCTATGCTATTACAAACGTATCGAAGATATATGCCGGAATCAAACCTGCAAATTCAATACTAAACACACGATACCGTGAAGCATATGTGGCATGAGATAATAATATTGAGTTGAAACAATTTCAATATGGCCAACAACAACACACTCTCCCCCTTTTTGACTAGGAAGGCCAAAGGGGATAAATGCTTAGAAAAACGCACAAGCAAATTATTCAAGACACAATTTGAGGAATTGAACCATAAAAAGTTTTAACCAAAAGAGTTTACAAAGTACAACTCCCCTCAAAATATGGCTAAAAATAAGATGAGAGAACAAGGCCAACAAGGCAAATAAGCAATAATGCCAATACTAAGAATTCCAAGAAAAACAAGAAAAACAATCAACAAGAAGAAAAAAACATAGTATCTAAGACTCCCAGACAGACGATCGATCGCAATAAGTCGGGCGATCGATCGTGAAGACCAAACAGAAAACCATGCTCTCTGCGAATAATGACGATCGATCGTCAAAGATCGGGCGATCGATCGTCCAGAAGAAAATAACAAAACAGAATGACTAGGCGATCGATCGCAAATCCTGGGCGATCGATCGTTAAAAGCTCCTGAACGGAGCTTTCTCAATGGTGTTTACTAACACCAATGGACATCCTAAGGTCAGTGAATCTAATGACATCCAATGCTTTAGTAAATATATCAGCAAGTTGCTTTTCTGTTGGAATGTACAAAAGAGCAAGAGTGGTTTTCTCAACCAAATCTCTAATGAAATGATATCTAAGATCAATATGCTTAGTCTTAGTATGTTGAACTGGATTTTTGGCGATTTGTATAGCACTTGTATTATCACAATAGAGATCAAAAGTAGATTGAGGAAAACCATAATCTTTAAGCATGTTTTTCATCCAAAGAAGTTGGGTACAACAACTACCCGCAACAATATACTCGGCTTCCGCCGTTGAAAGAGAAATACAAGTTTTCTTTTTGCTATGCCAAGACACAAGATTATTTCCAACATAGAAACAACCACCGGAAGTACTTTTTCTTTCATCTTTGTTACCTCCCCAATCGGCATCACAAAAACCTACAATGGAGATATTTGTGTCTTTTGTGTAAAAGATGCCAAAGTCAATGGTACCTAGGACATATTTGATAATCCTTTTAACCGCATGCAAATGAGATTCTTTAGGATCACTTTGAAAACGAGCACAAACACCTACACTATAGGAGATATCGGGTCTACTAGCCGTAAGATAAAGTAGGCTACCAATCATGCTCCTATACAAAGTTTGATCAACACATTTTTCACTAGGATTATGTTGCAAGGAAACACTAGTACTCATGGGAGACTTAGCTATTTTACAATCCTCTAAGCCAAATTTTTTAACAAGGTCTTTAGCATATTTAGATTGTGAAAAGAAAAGACCATCATCCTTTTGATAAACTTGAAGACCAAGAAAATAAGTAAGCTCACACATAAGACTCATTTCAAATTCATTTGACATAACATGAGTGAAAGCTTTCACTTCATCTTCCGAAGTGGATCCAAACACAATATCATCCACATAAACTTGAGTAATAGTGAAATGTCCATTATTTCTTTTGACAAACAAGGTTTTGTCAACAATTCCCCTAGTATAGCCTTTACTCAAAAGATGAGTAGACAACCTATCATACCAAGCCCTAGGAGCTTGTTTAAGACCATAGAGAGCCTTTTTTAATTTATACACATGGTTGGGAAAATGAGGATCTTCAAAACCTTTTGGTTGTTCTACAAAAACTTCTTCTTGAAGAATACCATTCAAAAATGCAGTTTTCACATCCATTTGATGCAATTTGAAATTTAAGTGACATGCAACCGCAAACAAAAGTCTAATGGACTCAAGTCTAGCAACCGGAGCAAAAGTTTCATCAAAGTCTATTCCCTCTACTTGTGTGTATCCTTGAGCAACAAGCCTAGCCTTGTTTCTCATAACATTGCCTTCATTATCCGTTTTATTTTTGTAAATCCATTTTGTACCGATGACATTTGTGTTCTTTGGCCTAGGAACAAGGTACCACACATCATTTCTAGCAAATTGATTTAGTTCTTCTTCCATAGCAACAATCCATTCATCATCTAATAAAGCACCTTTTATGTTTTTGGGTTCTATGGAAGAAACATAACAAACATAGTTAATCTCTTCTTCAATTTGCCTTCTAGTTTTGACACCATTTTGAGAGGAACCAACAATGTTTGAGGGATCAAGGCCATCTTTAATCCTAGTTGGATCCCTTTGACTTTGATTAACAATTAAAGAATCATTACTAGGTGAATCAATCAAGGAGGGAATAACAATAGATTGAGGATCTTTAGAGCCAATTTCTTGAGTTATTTCAAACAATTCACCATCATCTTGGGCAATTTCCAAAGAGGCACTAAGATCATCAATAACAACATTTATGGACTCCATTATTGTCTTGGTTCTAAGATTGTAGACTCTATAAGCTTTACTAGTAGTGGAATAACCCAAGAATATCCCTTCATCACTTCTAGGATCAAACTTTCCTAGATGTTCACGATCTCTAAGGACATAACATGTGCTACCAAAAACTCTAAAATATTTAACTTGTGGTCTTTTAGCTTTCCAAAGTTCATAGGGAGTTTTCTTAGTACCGGCTCTAAGAAAAGCTCTATTAGCAATATAGCAAGAGGTATTTACCGCTTCGGCCCAAAAGTGTTTGGCCAAATTTTTGCTATTTAAGATGACTCTAGACATGTCTAGTAGAACCCTATTCTTTCTTTCAACATGCAATACCATTTTGTTGTGGGGTAATGGGGGCTGAAAACTCATGTTTGATCCCCTTTTCTTTACAAAAATCGTTGAAAGAGGCATTTTCAAATTCGGTTCCATGATCACTTCTTATTCGAACAAAAGACAAATTTTGAGAGCCCTTTTCATTTAGAATTTGAGAATAAATAGCACAAAAACTTTCAAAAGCTTCACTTTTATCTTTAAGAAAGGCCACCCAAGTAAATCTAGAGAAATCATCAACCATGACAAGAAAATATTTCTTTCCTCCTAGACTCAAGGTTTGAACCGGCCCAACTAAGTCTAGATGCACTAACTCGAGTGGATTAGAGGTTGTGATCTCATTTAACTTCTTATGAGGACTTTTAATTTGTTTACCGATTTGACAAGGTCCACAAATCATATCATCATTTGACACAAGGTTGGGAAGGCCTCTAACGATTTCCTTTCTTGATAATCTTTTCAAGTTCTTGAGATTAACATGACCAAGTCTTTGGTGCCGCAATTCTAAAGACTCATTACTTACTTTGTTGCAAACATTTTGTTTTTTGAAATCTAGAGTGCCAAGGCAATAGCAATCATCACTTGTCCTCACACCCTTTAGGATGCAATTCCAATGTTTATTCAAAACAATGCAATCCTTTTTAGAGAAAAGTACATTCAAATCATCACTATCACAAATTTGCCCAACACTAATAAGATTTGATTGAAGATTTTCAACATACATAACATTTTCTAATTTAGGGATGCCGGGAGCCGAAATTGTTCCTTTACCAATGATTTTCGACTTAACTCCATCACCAAAAGTCACACACCCTCCATTGTCGAGAGGGGTGAAGTCAATAAACACCGGTCATGTGTTTTGAACAACCACTATCAACATACCACATATTTGATTTTAAGGCGGAAAGAGCGGTTAACACAACCAAGGCTAAGACATTTTCTTCCTCACAAGAGGGTGACTTATTTTCTACTAAGTTTGCATTGGTGACTTCTAGAACACTAAGACTTCCTTGAGGTTTCCTACAATTATACCTTTTTGACTTCAAATTTCTAAAGCTTTTTAGAAATTTATCATAGTCTTTGTTTAACAAAGCCAAGTCATCACAAATAATCGAATTAGGAGAACATTCTCTAGTTGTCATGACGGGAAAAGCAAAAACCGGATCGACTCTATTTGCCTCTAGAGAGAGGCTCTGATACCCAATGAAATTACGGTTGCACGGAATAGTCCCAATACTTGTTCGTTGCTTTTAGACACTAAACAAGGATACAAGACACTTCGAATAACTACACACCTCAATCAATGTTCAATTGAACACAAACAAGTTATGCAACACAAACAAGTTATGCAACACTAACAAGCAATTGAACAACCTAGGATCCCAAAATGAGCATCATCAATAGCTCACCACGGACTATATCTATCAATGAATGATTAAACATGCAACATGTTAATCAATTAAGCATAATATAGATAGGTAAAGCAAACATACAAGCAACACACAATATGGTCACCCGGAACCTCTACCTCTAGAGGAAAACCGGAGGGGAGCCGTACCCCATGCTCTTGAATCACACTATGAAAAGCCAAATGGCAAACACATACAAGGGGAAAAACGTTTCCAAACTCAAACACCAAGTACCTATACTCTAGTGGCAGTTCTAACCTTGTGAGCTTCCAAATGCTTCTTCAAGTGCACCTTCCTCAAGCTTCTCCAATTGGACTTCACCGACGTGAACCTCCAATTCCAAGAACAGCTACTTATGCAAGGATGTTGTATGAATGTGTATTGAAACCGTTCAACTCAGCAAAACAACAATTAATGTTTGCTAGAGATGAACACAAACTCCTTAATCCTTATGGAAAGCTAAACAAGCTTGTATCAAGCAAATCAAAGGTTTAGCATGTGGATTATATGTGGAGCAACAAAGGAGGAACCTATAGCATGAAACTAGGATCACTCAATACCAGAGAACTTTCTCACAATCGTTTTTCAAAGTTATGGATTAGAAAGTTGCGAAATGAAACAACAGAAATCTGTTTATATAGACCAGAGGCATTAAGCGATCGATCGCATAGCAAACAGGGTCGTTTTCAGCAAAGAAAACATGAAGGGCGATCGATCGCCCGATAGGGTGCGATCGATCGCACGTTCCAGTAGCTAAAAACCTTAAAAGCGATTGATCGCATATCAAGGACGATCGATCGTTCAAAGACAAAAGCATAACAGATATATTCCGCACTCAAGCGCACTAGATTAAACACAACGGTCATAATTCTGACCTTGGGCGATCGATCGCCCGATAGGAGACGATCGATCGTCCAGAGTGTTTTCAGCATATAAATGAAAGTTTGCACATTCTTGTTTAACCATTTTAAGATCTAGCAAACCTAAGGTGATTGAGTGACTTCCTAAGATTGAGTGACTTCCTAAGTAAACCAAATATGTATGAGATGCAAATGCATGATCCATACCTTGAGGAAGTAGAAGAAATCACCACGAACCATTTAGATGAACTTCAAGGATGCCGAAAGAACACCAACCTAATGCCACGACTTATAAAACCCTATCAACTATACGATTGAAATGCAATTACAGGGAATAGGTTTAGTCGAATTAGGAAATAGCCAATTTGCAAGAATTCTTGCCCTTACAATATTATTACTTTTTGGGACGGTGCGATTAACTAATCGTCAAAGTAGGGGTAAGTAAGTTTGCAAAGAGGGTTGTCGTTCCAACGAGGATCGGAAGGCTCCCTAATTTCTAGGTAGTGTGTGTGTGGTGAGTGACTAAAGGTAGGATGGAAAGATGAGAAGTTGGAAGTGTGAGTGAGTGGTTTAAAGTTTAAACAATGAATGGTGTAGTTATAGTGTTCGGTTTGTTTGGAAAATGATGATAGCAAACAAGTAAGTAAATGCAATGAAGTAAAGGCAAGTAATAATTTAACGGCTAAATTCAATTTACTACCTTGTATTTTACCCTCAAAATCAATTCAGTCCATGTACTTTCAATTTCATCAAAAACAGCCTTATACTCTATAAATCAATGTCATTCAACTGTAAAATTTGAGATTTATGTTGAGGGCATTTTCATCATTTTCGTCATCAACCCTAAAATAAAATAAAATAATTTCATACCATTATTTTATTTTAATGTTAATTTTCAATTTATGAAATTATTTTATTTTATTTCTATTAATAATAAATTATTTATTTTATTTTATTCTCGTATATAACTCTATATATAATTGAAATAAAATATTTTATTTTATTTCTACTAATAATAAATTATTTATTTTATTTTATTGTCGTATCGTATATAACCCTATATAAATATTTTATTTGTACCCTCCTCGTATTCATAAAATATTTATTATTATTACTACTAAAATAAATAAGAATACAATACAATAAAAAATATTTATTATTATTAGAAATAATAAAATATTTATTATTATTAGAAATAATAAAATATTTATTATTATTAGAAATAATAAAATATTTATTATTATTAGAAATAATAAAATAATATATTATTAGTAGAAATAAAAAAAATAAAAAAATTTCTTAAATTGAAAGTTAGCATTAAGAAACTAAAATATTTATTATTATTAGAAATAAAATAAATAATTTATTGCTAGTAGAAATAACATAAAATAATTTCATAAATTGAACGTTAGCATTAAAATAAAAATAATTTTAACTTTCAATGTATAAAATTATTTTATTTTGTTTCTAGTAATAATAAATATTTTATTTTATTTTAGTATCGTATATACCCTATATATATTATTGAAGCCACAAATATACTAAGTTGAGTTTAAGGTGTGTTGTTTGTTGGGTTTTGTTTGTGCCCACCATGTTGTGGGTTCGAATCTCATTGAGTGTGAAATGATGATATATTTTTTTGTTTAAGGTTTATGAAAAAAAATGACAAAAATGTTGTCATCAGAAATCTCAAATTTAACAAGTGGATGACATTGATTAAATCTATAGAGTATAGGGATGTTTTTGATGAAATTGAAAGTACAGAGACTGAATTGATTTTGAGTGTAAAGTACAAGGTAGTAAATTGAATTTAACCTTAAAGATAAATGTGTGTGCAATTTAATGGAAAACGTTGGGGTTTCGGGTCACCCCTAGCCCAATGCAACAAGCAATGTCCACAATAACAAAATGAAGCCAATGTTACCACAAATCAAGTCTCGTATCCTAGCCATAACTAGAACCGTGTCCCTAAGTCTCTAGGTGTCTAGAAGATTTCTCTAAGTGCTTAATACCAAATCCCCTAAGTGCTTAAGAGGCATAAATTATCAACACAAAGAGGCTCAAACAAGCATGATATGCATAATCCACCACTCCACCGATGATATCGATGTGGAATGGATTCTCTAAGGTATTCTAAAGCCTTACTAGGGTCAATAGAACTCTCCATGTAGAAGGAGAAACAATAGGAGGCGTAAAACACTGAATTAAAGATTGCACAAGTTTAGCATGCTCATCACACATATTGTCATAGTCTAGTGAATGGTAAAGTGGTCAAACCAAACAATTCACATACTAGATAGGTTCATTGCACATCAAAGAGTGACTAAGTCTTAAAACATGCAAGCAACACATAAGAGCATAGACAACACATGTATTCATGAATCAACATAGGCTTTTGTGAGATCCGGAATTTTTAAAGTTGGACAAATTTTATTTTTGAGGTCGTAATAGAAAAGTAGACGTCACCATAAGTCCGTAGTACTTTTCGAAGAATTTTTAGGAGGTTTGGGCTATTTGTTTTGAAGTTTAGAAGTTTGAGATTAAAGGGAATTATTTTTGGAAATGGGTTGGAACAATTTGAGCCGTAGATCAACTCACCGTTTGATTTAGCCCGTTGAAGCTAATTAAGCAAAGGTTTAATTATCCAAGGATCAGTTCTGGAAACCTCAAGAATTCACGCGCGACCTCTCCTTCTCCTCACCGCCAAACCCAACTTTCTCCTCCGGCCACCTCACGGTGTAAAACCTATACCAATAGCTTCGTTTCGATTATCTGAGTTCATATGTACTCGTGGTTTGTGAAGCCGATGCTGGACTAGAGAGAAACGAAGGGAGGAAATTCGGGCAGTCCCGAACACGTTATCCGATTCCGGCCACGACGGCGGCTTAAACCAGTGGCTTTAGCTTCGTATCGACGAGGCGAGTTCGTCTGTAGTCTCAGATTGTTGATTCGTTAACTAGTGAGAGAGAATTGGAGAAGAGAAGTTTCTGCAACTCCAATGAGTTTGACGAATCCGATGACTCCGGTCATCGATTGGTTCGAACCAGGTAACAAAATCGATTAGCTCTTTGAGCTCTATAAGATTATGGGCTAAGTTATCTCTTTCATTAACGTTTAGATAGTTGGGATTTTGAGGATTGCTCTGCTGCCATGAAACGTCCAAGAACAGTGGCATGTTTGATTTTATTGTTTGATTTCTGGTTTGGGTTTATATCTCTGAGTATGCCTTAATTGTTCGTTTTGATTAATATACAAAGTGGGTAAGCTTTAGTTGTTCATCGAATTGACATTTGATTGATTTAGCTGGGGTGTGTTGATGTTTGTTGGTATGGTTTTAATTGTTTTACAAATCAGTTTTCTCCTTTCATTTAAGATCAGTTTTGTCTGTTTAGTTGCATGGTGATCAAATTGACTTTCACCTTTGATTTCTGAAACTATAGTTTTCTGACCCAGCGACCTTTTCATTAAAAACTGTACTTTTTCTTTGGGAATTTGAAAGTAGTGTCTTCATGAACGTTGTAGTCGATATCTCAAAGATTATTTTAGAGTTGGAATCTCTTGAAAAATATTTTTTTTCATTTAGTTATGAATTTTTAAAGTTGCTGGTCTACACTGCCAAAATAACAGTTCAAATCTTAACGGTTAGTTTAGACTTGGAATCACAGAAAAAGGATTTTTCTAGACTAAGTTATATATTTTCTAAACTAAGGGTCTGCATCAGTTTTCTACCCCTTGAATAGGTCTCTTTGGTTATATTTTTGACACTTCTTGTGATCTCCAAATAGCCTCAGAAATTAGGTACTTTGAACTTCGATGCTCGAGTTAATTTCGGGAGATGTGGTAAACATTTCCAGACATTAAGAGTCAACGAGCGTTCGCGAAATTGTTTCATTGGAGAAATCAAGGTAGGGGAATCTTGGGGAAACTTTTTAAATTATTTGTTTGCTTGCGATGCTTGAATAATATGCTTGTTTGATATACGGTGATTTGATATTTTATATGCAAGCATAAATGCATATTATTAATGACATTATTATGATGCATCATGGCATGTAGAAGGATTAATAGTTGGGAATGCACTTGGTTATGATTTGAGAATGGTGGATGGATATGAAAAGAATGGAATATATGGGAAATAGTTTTTGTGTAGTTGAGTCCGACTCGTAGGGACCAGATTTCATGTGGGCTAATAGAGCTGTGCGGAACTGGTGATCGAGGTTAGACAAGATGATTAGCAAAATGGATATATGGGTTGAATTGTTACGGGTGTTAGATCATCTAAGGAAACATTCAGGGCCACCCCCGGTTGGTAAAATACACGGTATGGGACGTGTAGGCACGGTTTGTGGAGTTATATGGACTAACGGGTAGATAAGTGAAGTTCATTTGACATTCATGCATCAATATCATTGTAGTTATTTTAATCATAATGTGTTCTTTAAATGTTTTGTCCCTACTGAGCAGCGAGGACGAAAGCTCACCCCTACAATAGGTTGTTATTTTACAGGTTTAACCTACGAGTTTCGAAAAGGTTAAAGTCGATAGTGGATTAGAACTTAGAAGACGGTGTAATTTCTTTTTGTAAAGATTTTTGTTTTTTTTTTTGTAATTTTGACGATTTCATAAAAGTGTTTGGTTTTGTATTATTTTATTTTTACTTTTTCTACGCTCACACCTCGGATTCGAATTTTGGTGCTTAAAATCTACCGACACCAAGTCCGGGGCGTGACAGCTTTATTCATCAATTAAGACATTACTGATTAGAGGTAAAACCGCGGTCATTAATTATTACCTAAATTCCTAACAATTGTCGTTGTAAAGTATAATGGGAAATAAAGGTTTTTCCCACAGAAGATTGTTATATTTACTTTTTAATGTCACGAAAAATTAAATTAAATAAAGAATTATTATTAAGAAGTATAAAGAATAAAGAATATATATATATACAAAATTAAATATACTATACAGTATTGTTTCTATTTACAAAAATATACATTATATACAAAAGTATTTTTGGGGGTTTTTGATAATTTTGAAAACAATAAATAATTAAAAGGAAATATTTTTGGATTTTTATTATTTTTGAAAACAAGAAAAACACACACAAATATTGTTTTGAAGATTAACCAACTCCCTAGCCATGAATCCGAATCTAACACATGTAGAATGCCTACGCAGGTTATCATTCTCCAAATAAACTTTTCCCATTAAAATCAACCTAGTGAACGCTCATCTAGATTAAACAATTAAACATGCAAAGGTGATTAATCTAAACATGTCTAACGCATAGAAGAAGAGTTGTTAATTCAAGTGCGCGACCTAGCGAACGCTCGTCTATCCGCGGTCCTTATTATTTAGTTTCAACATTAAAGATAAAACCAAACAAACAAAATTCACATAAGCTGCTAGAAGAATCAATCAACTTCAATCCAATAATTATTACACAAAATAGAAAATAAACAAACAATAACATTTCCCAAAATTATTCACGAATAGTTAATTAAACAAAAATAAATTATAATAAATAAACGAGTTTGGGAAAAATGTTACTGTTGTGTCCATGAAAATGGACACTGTCTGGCAGGCGAACGTGGCAGACTCAGCTATAAAAACGGACTATATGGATGTGGCGGGTGCAGAGAACAAATTGGACTGGGCCTTGGGGGTGTCCTTAGCAATTGGGCCGGTCAAAGGAAGTCAACAGCCCAGTTTGACTTTTTCTTCTTCTCCTCATTTCCAGCCCAGCCCGTCCTTAGCAATTGTTGACTTTTCTTCCCAATGCCAAGTCAGCATCACCATCTCCATTCTTTTCATCTTCAACCCGTGACTCTTTCATTTTGTTCTTTCTTTTCTGGACAGAGACGCGAGAGAGCTGGGATCGGAGCCTAGAGAGATTTGACGGCGCGGCTTGAGGATCACGGCGGAGCAGGGAGATGGCGGCGCGGCCTGGGCGATAGCGGCGTGGCTGGTAAGAAGCGCGGCAGAACAGCGGTGGCAGCAGCGACGGAGGTGTGCGGCTCAGATCGAAAGAAGAGATTCCGGCGTGACTGGGTTTATGAGCTGTGAAGCCGGCTTCGGTGATTAATTGCAGAACGGCGGTGGATCATGGCGAGCACGGGATGACGCCGGTGAGAAGATTGATCGGTGATGCCGTGCGGGAGAGATTACGGCGAGGTGGTGCGGCCTGGAAATCCGAGAAGCACGGTGTGGGTGCTGCTGGATTGACGGTGGGGCTCGGATGTTGGCAACGGAGCAGAGAGCAGCGGGATGAGCTTGGGTCGCCGGCGTCATGGATCCGAGATGGTGATGGTGAGCTGCCGGCAGCTGGGCAACTTACAAACCTGCAAAACAGAAAAATAATAATTAGAGAGAAATAAAATGATTGCTTTGTTTGCAGGTAATTGATGAAATTGAAAATGGAAATTGAGCTTGCTGCCATGTTTGAATTGGTTTGCCGTGATGAATTGGATTGGCAGAGGCTGCTTTGGTGATTGATGATTGCAGGAGCTTCTCTTAAATAGAGAAGCTAAGGGGGAACAACCAAGGAGCAAGGTAGGTGGAGTATTGGATTGTAGTGGTGGTGGAAGGAGGTTGGTGAAGTGGAGATGGTAGGTGGCCGGAAGTGGGCTGCTTGGTGGAGCTAGAATCGATAGAAAAGGGAAGTGGTGGACTGTAGCAAAAATCCAAAACAAAAACAAATTAAAATAAATAAACACATAAACAAACAAATAAATATAAAATAAAAATTAAATATAAATATAAAATATAAACATAAATATAAAAATAAATATAAACATAAACATGGGAAAATAAAATGGACATTTAATTTAAGTTTCGCCACCGCGTGTGGTGGTTGCGCCGCCTTATGTGGTGGTTCGCCGACAAAATGTCGGGATTCGGAACGGTTTCCGAAATCTTCGTACAATATTTTATTCCACATGTGAAAGTCACGGTTGACTTTCCGATTTACGCTGAAAATCTCTAAAATTCACCTTTTGTGTTGAAATTGACATTTTTCTCATATTTTCCCTAAAAACACAAAAACAAATATTAAACAAACAATTAAGCTTTCGGAATAGCAAAATCCAGTAATTAAAGGCACTTTGTGAACGTATTTTACGTTCACATCACACCCCTACACTTGAACTATTGCTAGTCCTCGAGCAAACACAGAACAAAACATCACAAAACAGAAAGGGAAACACAAAACAAACTGGTCTTTCCAACCATAATCCTCAGCGAGTTCGAAAAAATTATAATCAAGAGAATAAAAATTATATACCAAGGTTAAAGAATTTGCTAAGCATTTAATATGTACATCTCACTTATGCTCGGGTGAAGTGTGCGAAAACCGAGTGTACAATTAATTTCAAGCAATCCAATAGGCACATAAAAACAACATTAACCACTAAACCTCACAAGATTCACTAAATATTTCCGCTCAGTGTTTAGGGTTAAGTGTTTACTCTCAAAAACAATTACACAAGTAGTGTTCCCATATGCTTGCTCATCAACCGACTCTCTACAATTAATCTACAAATCATCAGATCATAAGGACTTTCAGGTGAAACAGGGACCAAATGGTGAATGGTAAATAGTAAATGGTAAATGAAGTGAAAGGACTCGAAATGAAAAATGTTTTACATGTTTGTAAGACAAATCAACGACTTTGAAACTCATACCTATGCTAAACCCGAAACAACTCTTATTTTCCTCCAACCTTTTATTGAAAATAATACAACAAAATAACTCTATTTTTGGAATTTCTCTTTCGACATTTTTTTTTTTTTTTTTTTCTTTGAGGAATTTTATTCCTTCTTTTTATTTCTGTTTTTTTTCTTTCTTTGAACAAATACAACAAAATAAATACACCCCCCACACTTGCCTTTTGGTATACTACCATACAAATCCGAAGCATAAAAACATAAGAAGTCACTATCATCGTCTTGCAAACATAAATAAAACAAGGGTGAGATGGTGTGGGTGAACAAAAGAAACGGCCAATGAGTGATAAGTTCAAAAGGGGATTCCTAAAGTTCGTGTTTAAATGGATGGTGAATATTTGGCCATGGTGCTCAACTAATGCCTTAATCATTTTCAATTCATCACAGATTAATAAAAAGTTTCGAGAGGTCAATGAGCAAGTTCTAGGTTCAAAAACTCATGAATTGTGCACACATGAAGAACGAGTAAATGTATGAATAATGCATACATGTGAATATTCAACAGGCTCAAATTCTCACAATTTCTGGGTATGCATGACAATGTATGTTCAAATGTGGTTCTCGGATTGCAATCAACTAATTAACACAGGTTATGTGAACATGAAATTTCGAGCAATCACAAGTTATGCAAATTAAATCCAAAGCAAATCACACAAAGCCTTGACATATAATAAACATTCTCCTAATCACAACAAATTAAACTCAATTCATCATCGGGATTGGAAAGAATACAACACACAGAAATAAACACACAAAAACACACAAACAGAAGCAAATATTTTTGTAATTTTTTTATATTTTTTTTATATTTTTTTTTATTTTAACTTTTTTTTATTTTTTATTTTTTGCTATTTAGATAACAATACGTGACCACAGTGACTTACTAAGTGCAATGGTAGGTTCAACGCTACCAAGGGAGTAAGTATGATTTAATCGATATATTGTTACCGTAGAAAACGAAAACAAGTAAATTATTTTTTTGAATTTTTGAATTTTTCAAATTTTTTATTTTCTTTTTAATAAACCTTCCCCCCACACTTGAATTAAACATTGTCCTCAATGTTAGACAGATATTTCACGAAATGAAAAATTCAAGTATGGTTATTGAATTGAAAATACAAACAGAAATAAACACACCAACAAAAATAAACACACAACATTTATACAAATGAAAAAGGAAACAAAAATAAACAGAAAGGTTAAAGAAAAACTCCCCCTTGAAGATCATTAAGCTCCTCCCGAAGCAAGTCACCAACAGTCACAAACAAGGCTAGCGGGCTTGCATCGAACGTTTGCTCCTTAGTTGACTGCGGTCGATCCGTTGAGCGTGTCCGGACGAGTGTTGTTGCCGACTCCACGGCGTTTGGCGATGTAGCCTTCACCGAGATCCGGAACACCATGTCGCGGTGTTCCGTCAAGAATGGCTCCGGATACGTTAGGCGAATGGGAGCCGAAGACTGCGGAAAGGCTCGGTTGAACTCCACTAGCAAACCGGAGAAGGAATGGTTAATCGGCGCAAAATCACGGACGACCCCGTTGCACGGTGCAACACTCCCGAAAAATGAGGAAGGTGTGATTATCTAGGCGAGCACCGAAACGGTTCCGGGGTCAGACCGAGGTGAGTTTGCTAGCACACGTCCGAGCGTCCATCGACAACTATCCCACGGCGGTCTCGTATGCACCTTTGAGGAACTCAAGATCCCGGTGTGATGGGAAAGATGCACGACGAACAACCAGCGACGATGACCCGGGGGCTTGCTCGGATCTCCCCTTCGCTTGTTGGTCCCGACCTCCATTCGAGTGTCTCTTGTTCGGTTTGAACAAGTCCGGGATGATACGTGGGTTGCGTGTCGTTGAAGAAACGACGCCATCCGGTTTGCCAATTCCGCTAGGCCTCTTTTCCTTCGGCGAAATGATGAGTCACCGGGTGAAGGTGGATCCCCGTGACCCAGAGCGCCGGCGTCGTTGGAGAGTTGAGATCCAACGCTTGCACCAAGCGAACCCTAATGGACAAAGGGTTCGAAACGGCCTTCATCTCCTTTTCGCGTACATCCACGTGCTCCACCCAGTGACTAAGGAAGACCATTATGAAGATCACGTATCGGCATCCGGAGGGGTTTTCGGAATCGATCTCACGGAAGGCTTTGGATTTGTGCGATTCATCCACGGAGACATCCACGACGACCCAACTTCCATCTAGTTGTTGGTGAGAATACCGAACAACGGACTTCAAAACTCGGCCGACATCACCGCCGCCCGAGCCATCTTCGTCTGGAAGAAAGGACTCCAACGCCGGGCGTTTGGATCGCTACGAAGACGGGAACCATCGACCAACATCCATTAAAATCTCAACGATGGTGGTCGATAAAGGTGAAGGTGCGGTGTCTCGACGCGGCTTTGAAGTACGGAGCGGTCGCTCGTTGAAACACTCGCAAGACTGGCCCCGAAGAGCTCGGGATGAATAGACGTGTCGGGGTCGTTGTCGAGAAAAATTAAATATAAATATAAAATATAAACATAAATATAAAAATAAATATAAACATAAACATGGGAAAATAAAATGGAGATTTAATTTAAGTTTCGCCACCGCGTGTGGTGGTTGCGCCGCCTTATGTGGTGGTTCGCCGACAAAATGTCGGGATTCGGAACGGTTTCCGAAATCTTCGTACAATATTTTATTCCACATGTGAAAATCACGGTTGACTTTCCGATTTACGCTGAAAATCTCTAAAATTCACCTTTTGTGTTGAAATTGACATTTTTCTCATATTTTCCCTAAAAACAGAAAAACAAATATTAAACAAACAATTAAGCTTTCGGAATAGCAAAATCCAGTAATTAAAGGCACTTTGTGAACGTATTTTACGTTCACATCAATCACAAAGTCACATTGAACTAGGGCACACAATTCTTGTCCCCAACAATCCTAACTACTCACTAATCATTACAATAGACATCATCAAATTACAATATAAAGCATTAAACATAAGTAGAAGAGAGAGATAGGTTGAGAAATACTCAATGGCTGGTTCTCTTGCTTCTCCTTGGCTCTTGATGATGCCCTTGATAAATTGGTGAGGATTTATAGCAACAAGATGATGATGTAGTCCAGGTAGAGAGGAATGAGAGTGATGGGTGGTGGTGGCTAGCTAAAGATGACCTAGAATGACAAAAACTAGGTGTATACATAGGCAAAAGGGAAAAGAATGGAGGGGTAGAATGAAATAGGGTTAGATTCAATGGCTAAAAGGTTTAATGAATGGCAATGGGGTAAAATCACATAAGGAACAAATGGGAGGAATTCTCTTGTGCTTCACTCCCGAAACTTGATGTTTGACTTTTTGATGCTCTAGAATCGGGTTGACTAAGAGTTGACCGCCTGTCCTCGGGTTAACTTTTCGTCCTTTTGTCGAATGCACAAAAACCTCCAAAACACACCATTTTGCTCCCAATATCATTCTGATGCTCAATTTACCTACAAGTGTGCAAACACGGATTAGAGACTCTAAAATGGCTATCGAACTAGCACAATAATGATGATTATAGGCCTAATTTATATGCAAATCACATATAAATCAGCGATCTCGAATGTTGGATCGTTCAAGATATCATCTGGGCTGTTGATAGCTAATTAAGGGATTAAACCTTAATGTCTCTCTCTCTCTCTCTCTCTCTCTCTCTCTCTCTCTCTCTCTCTCTCTCTCTCTCTCTCACCCCGTAAAGGCCACCGTCGAACCTAACAGTTCCGGTTACCGCTGGTCGTCACCTCCCCCAACCGAAGGAGCGGCGAACCCAGTTGGTCTAGCCTCGAAGCTGGACGCGCCGGATAGCGACCCGATGAAAGTTAAATCTTCTTCTTCTTTCTTCCTCCTTCTCTCCACAATACCCAGTAGCCAATTCTCTTCTCTTTCTCCTTGTCTTAAGTTTTTCTCCCTTCCTCATTTCCTCTATTCTTCTTGGTAACAAATTTTTACTTCTTTGGACAAACATCAAATAGTCACCCAAAAACCAAGAACGGGAACAATCTCTCTCCCCTCTCTTTGCAAGTCATTCGGTCAGGGACATTAGGGGCCAGGATGAGATTTTTCTCATCCAAGGGTCGTGAATATTGCTGACGTGCCCGAACATAGGATGTTCGGAACACGGCAGAATTTCTCCATAATAACAAACAATTCTAACAATAAAACAATAACGTGAACTCAGTTCACCATCAATATCATGCGAGGTTTACTCACCTCTAAATTCTAACTTCATCAACAAACTCAACACTTAACTAGCAATCGACAAATAAGCTTGTTTACCTAAACAAGTCCGAAAATGCCTAAGCACAAGTAAATCTTTACTTAGCATAGCAATCAATAAAACAACGAATCCTACAAAACGTATGTGGATCATTCACAAAATTATTCGAATGTCGTTAGAACATCGAAAACTATAAACCAGAATAATTTGACCAAAAGTCAACTGTCGGTCAATGTGAGCTTACATCAACTATTCATCAAACGGGTCCCATCAAACTCTACAACACCAAAATTAACAGTAAGCTCAATTCTAGCAACCTAATAGTATACTAAAAAATGATGAAGTTCTGACGATCGGATTGTCACAGATCGAACGATCCTTAACTATCGAATATTTAATCATCGGTCAAACGAAATGAAATTGGGGGTGTGATTGGCGTGTATTTTACGTGCTAAAAATGCCTCTTATCGCTTGGATTACGGTATTCCGAAAGCTTTTTGTTATGTTTAATATGTGTTTTTATGTATTCAGAATAAACAGATGAAATGAAGATATTTAGCCTAAAATGAGGCTACTTGAAGGAATTTGCGCATTTCCGAGAAAAGAATGGACAGTCAACTGTGAGTTTTGGACTTCAAAGACGACATGAGTCGAGCTTCGGAAGAGAATTTTCATGAAGATACGAAAGAAGATTATAAGTGAAGTGAAATATCATATTTTATCTTTCCGAGGATTGTTTCGGTGAACCACCGCGAGGGTTGGCACAACCACTGGACGACCACCCCAAGTCACCAACCAAGGAAGTGAAGCACATTTCCAGATGCAATCATGATCATATTCACCAAGTCAAAGTAATCAATTTGCTATACTTTCCACAAAAATTCCCCACTCAATTTGTCCCCTCAATCATCTTCATTTCCATTTCTTTTCTATTGTTTTCTCGTCCCTTTTTGACTAATCAATTCCCTTGTCTTGGGGGATTAATGAGAGCTGATTGTACACTAATGATAGGGGAGAGAGACAGAAAAGAGATGATCATTCACGGATTACAAGAAAATTGAGCCAAGAACTCTCTCAACCAACCTTCCAAAATCCTCCACCGACGCCTAATCTGTCCGGACGCCTACAATCCGTCCGGACGTCTTGGCTTTTATCCGAGTTTGTTCTTCAATTTTCACCACCTTCCACCACCCAAATCAATTCGAGTCCTTCACGAAAGTTGTTTCTAAGACACTAATTTGTCTAGGAAACCAATTTTCATCACCATTACAGTCTATCTACTACACGTTTTGTTGGAGACATCAAGAAGCACCAAGAAGCAAACCTTGGGAGTCTTGGAAGCTAGAAGGAGTGAAGAGTGGGGAAGCTAGCAACATACTTGAGACATCAAAGAGCTACTGGATTTCGTCATTGAGAATCTCTCAACTCTCTCTTTACTTTTATTTAGATTTCCATATGATCATATTTGTATTCATGATGTATACTTCAAACATGTGTGAGTAGTCCTTAAGATTGGGGGCTAGGGTTGTGTGCTCTAGCCCATGATGATGTTTGATGATTATTGTTGAACATATCTTGCTTCATGATTCAGTTTATGGATTTGTTCTTTGCTGGAATACGATTTTGTTAAATGTTTGTTTAGGAATTGCTAGTTCTTAAACATTTGTTGAACTTAATTGGTTAAGAGTATTTGTTAGCAACTTATTCTCTTAGGTATTTGGTATTGAACTTGATGAGATTAAATGTGAAATTTATATTGTTTGAATCTCGATTCTTGACACTTTATATCTATGAAGTTTACTTGGGGACCTTTAACGAGGCTTAGGTAATTGGATTAGGAAGTCGTTGTGTCCATAATATGGCTCAAAGTGATCTTAGAAGAATCAGTCCTATAACCTTAAGATGGTAAAGGGATAAGATGTTTAATCCTTGGCTAAATCATTGTTGTATCTTCCTGAATATTGTCATTCATCGGATTGAGTTAGAATTAACTCGAAACCCCAATCGTCTTCTCCATTTGATCACAACCAAACACTTGTTGGGATTGACACCTCAACACATCCAAAATCTATCACACACTTTCACTTGTATGTTTTTACTTGCTTAATTAGTCTAGTCTTGGTCTTTTGGGAATTTGTTTTGGTCACTAGTCACTCAAGAGTGACACCACTTTGAAACACTACATTCACATGCTGCATATATTCATCTTCATAAGTACATAATCCATCTCTAGTCTCTCCATTTCTAATGCTAAAATCACTTGTTTGCATTGCATCACCTATAAGGATTTTGGGCCTTCCAATCCCTTGGGTACGACATTCCCCGATCTTAATCTATACATCCATACATTTTTGACTTGCATATAGGCACGTTTTTCTAAGCTAAACTATACGACACGTCAAATGGCGCCATTGCTGGGGATTGAGGTTTAACCTTGATCCTTTGGTGAACGTAGCTGGGTTGTTTTAGCACTTTTCTGTACATTCCGTCCGGATGCATACTTTTCCGTCCGGATGCCTGGCATTTTCGTAATTTATTTTGAACTCTCTGTATCGTCCCGACTAGCAATTTCGTGGTATCCATCCGGACTCACTGTTCCGTCCGGACGCTTTAGGGTCCACTTGAAAAATTTCCAGTTTTTCCTTTGTGTGTTTCCTTTCAATTGCTTTCATACCTTGCATACTCTTGCCTATTTGCTTAATTAGTTATTAGATAATCATTCTTATTGATTTCTTGTAGGTATATGAACGAAGGTTCAAACTCCACTTATTTTCCCTTATAATTGTTTTTCTATATTTATATTTATATTTATTTTATTTATTATTTATTTATTTATCTTATTTCTTTTATGTTTTGTCCACTTTTTCCTTGTCTTTTTTGACTTTGCAGGTGAAGTCAAACCGCCCGGCCACCCAATTCTTCCACCACCGAGACACCACTGATCTCCACTTTCTCCAGCTGCATCCCATCTGAGCTCACCTGCTCCCACCTCCCTCGGCTTCTTAAGCAGCCCTCATCAGCAATTGGAAGCAATCAATCATCACTATCACTCTCGAAGCTTCTCTGCAATTCTACAATCGTGGAATTCATCACATCCCAATTGTTCTTTGCACCCAACCCACAATCACAGTTCAATTTGCAAATTCACAATCAAACCCGTGCTTCACCACATCAAAATCCAGAGGCCGTGGCTCTGCTGCAAGCTGACATGTCCCGTGCCCAGCCACACCTCTACCATCCCAGGCCGCGCCGTTGAAGGACACAAATGTTCCTCTGTCATTTCCGCCACCAACAACCACAAGCCACCATCTCAGATCACTGCAATAACCCATACCTGATTTGCACTTATTTATAGCGCAAATTGTATTCCTAATCACGAGAGTTAAGCTTATCCGAAGGCATTTTGTTACTACTAATATGCGTTTTCATGATTTCAGGTTACTTATGTGACTTGGAGTAATTCAGCACAAGAAGGTGCATTTTGACTACTTTTGGGCACACTTCCGAGAAGAGGACAAGAAGTCAACCGTGGCTTCTAGGCATTGAAGATTGCACAAATTTACCTTCGGAAGACGTTGTCATTGAAGGCCTTGAAGAATCGAAGAAAGGAAGGAAAATGAAGAAAATTGCATTAACCAATCCCCAAACCCACCCCACCCCACAACACACACCCATCTACTACTCAAAGAAAACACAAATAAAACCCCCCCCACCCCCAACACCCGGGGGGCCCCGCTTATCCGGCCAACCACCACCACAAGAGGCGGCAGTACCGCCGGACCATCACCGGAGCACCACCACAGAAGGAGAAAGTCTCCTACACCAGCTGCACACATGTGCATGGCTGATCACATGTGCACTAATCCCTCCACTCACCCACAAATCCCTCCACTTCACCTTTCTTTTCCTTTTCTTTTCTCTCCACTCACCTTTGTTTACTCTCTCCACTAGGAAACCCTAGTGAACCCTTGGAGGCTGAGGAGACCAACCAGACCTTGCTCTCATTCAGTTACCCACGATCAGAAAAACCCTAGAGAGTTATTCACGGTCCCTTGCATCATAGGCAACAAGGGATTCGACAAGGCTATGTTGGACTTGGGAGCATCAATCAACCTCATGCCCTATGATGTGTACGAGACCCTTGTACTAGATGACATCAAGCCGGTGAAGATATCACTCAAGCTTGCTGACCGGAGCCAAGTTGTGCCCAAGGGAATTGTTGAGGACATTCTTGTCAAGATTGGAGAACTCCTCATACCGGCTGATTTTGTGATTCTTGACATGAAGAACATTGTCAATGGAGGAGAAGAGGAGATGCCTATCCTTTTTGGAAGACCTTTCATGGCCACAGCCGGTACTAAGATTGATGTGAAGGAGGGAATCCTCACAATGACGGTTTTTGACACCACCATTGGTTTTCGAATCTTTGAAGCCATAAGAAGTCCGCTACCCTTGGGGGACTGTTTTCGGATAGATGTGTTGGGGGATGCCGTTGCTACTTCTTTCATTGAATCCAACTCTAGAGATCCGTTCGAGACTTCCATTGCTTACCCCGACATGGAGTTCCTTGATGAAGAGATAGTGGATTCAACATTTGCATTGACCGCTATGCCATCTACTTCCATTCCCTACCACATTGAGACTTCACCATCATGGGCACCAAAGTTGCAGCCCTCTATTGTGTCACCTCCGAAGCTGGAAATGAAGTTACTGCCCTCCTCATTAAAGTATGCATACTTAGGTGAAGATGAGACACTTCCTATTGTCTTGTCTTCCAAGCTTTCCACAAGTGAAGAGGAGAGGCTGCTTGCTGTTTTGAGGGAACACAAGGCTGCATTTGGGTGGACAATTGCTGATATTAAAGGAATAAGTGCAAGTGTGTGCACTCATAACATATACATGGAAGAGGGCAGCAGGCCTACAAGGGATGTCCAAAGGAGATTGAACCCACCAATGATGGAGGTGGTGAAGAATGAAGTCACAAAGCTCCTTGATCATGGAGTTATCTACCCCATCTCCGATTCTAAGTGGGTGTCATCGGTTCAAGTGGTGCCTAAGAAGGGAGGGCTGACTATAGTAAAGAAAGACAAGGGAGAGGACATCCCTCAAAGAGTCCAAAGTGGTTGGAGAGTTTGTATTGACTACCGGAAGCTTAATACCACCACAAGGAAAGATCATTTCCCCCTCCCTTTCATTGATCAAATGCTTGAGAGGTTGGCTGGACATTCCCATTTCTGTTTCCTTGATAGGTACAGCGGCTATAATCAAATTGTGATAGCTCCCGAGGACCAAGAGAAGACCACTTTCACGTGTCCTTTTGGCACCTTCGCCTACCGTCGAATGCCTTTTGGTTTATGCAATGCACCGGCCACATTTCAAAGGTGTGTGATGGCCTTGTTTCATAACATGACGGAGAACTTTATGGAGATTTTCATGGACGATTTTTCTGTCCATGGGAATTCATTTGAGGAGTGCCTAGCACACTTGGCTCTTGTGCTAAGGAGATGTGTGGAGACAAGCCTTGTGCTTAATTAGGAGAAGTGCCACTTCATGGTAGATGAGGGCATTGTGCTTGGCCATGTGATCTCCAAGAGGGGAATTGAAGTTGACAAAGCTAAGATAGAGCTTATGCAGAAACTGCCTCCTCCGGTTAATGTGAAGGGAGTGAGAAGTTTCATGGGACATGCCGGTTTTTACCGGAGGTTTATAAAGGACTTCTCCAAGATCTCTAAACCGTTGTGTGATCTACTCTCCAAGGATGTTGCTTGGAGCTTTGATGAGACATGTCAGCATTTGAGGAGATTAAGGAGCTATTGATTAGTGCTCTTATCATGTGTGTGCCGGATTGGACGCTCCCCTTTGAGCTCATGTGTGACGCATCCGATTATGCTATGGGTGCTGTTTTGGGGCAGCGGACAGAGAAGAGGCTGCATGCTATCTACTATGCTTCTCGGACATTGAATGATGCTCAAGTGAACTACACCACAACCGAGAAGGAGCTCCTAGCCATTATCTTTGCTTTGGAGAAGTTTCGGAGCAATCTTATAGGCTCCAAGGTGATTGTGCATACCGATCACGCTGCATTGAGGTACTTAATGACGAAGAAGGATGCAAAGCCCCGCCTCATTCGTTGGATGTTATTGTTGCAAGAGTTTGACTTGGAGATCCAAGATAAACCGGGTAGAGAGAATGTTGTAGCGGATCACCTCTCAAGACTTGTTGGGGGAGGTGATGATTCAGCCATTCCTTTGGTTGAAGGCTTTCCGGATGAGCAGATCTTTGCCATTACCACCACTATAGAGCTTCCATGGTATTCCATTCTAGTTAATTACTTGGCTAGTGGTGGTACATATAGACCAAAGGGAGCTACTCACCATGAGTTGAGGAAGCTTAAGAGAGATGCCCAATCATTCATTTGGGATGACCCTTACCTATGGAAGGAGAGGAAGGATCAGATTTGGAGGAGGTGTATACCGGAGAGTGGAGTTCCACTGATTTTGGAACATTGTCACAACCACACATGGGGTGGACACTTCGGCGGAAAGAAGACGGCTTTCAAGGTCTTGCAAGCCGGATTTTATTGGCCTTCACTCTTCAAGGACTGTCATGAGTATGCCCTCCGATGTGATCGCTGCCAAAGAGTTGGCAATATATCAAGAAGAGACCAGCTGCCCCTCACCAGTATATTTGAGCTAGAAGCTGTACCATGGTGGTACGTTTGATACTCAAGAGGAGGTTGAACGGTTCACCGAAGTTCCCAATGTCACCTAAGGAGGTAAAGACCGGCTTGAGGGTCTCTAAAAACAAGCGCTCATGGGGAGGCAGCTCCATATCCCCGACTGTTGAAGTACATCATGATAAGCATCACCAAAGGTCGTGAGCATTGGATTGCAAGGTCTTGAAACCTTGTTGTTGGTGATTGTTCGTGTCTTAACGGAAAACATGCACTTCGAAGGGGAGTACTTCTATCTTTGTTTGTTTTCATTCTTGTTTGTTTTGTGTGTTTTGTGTTGTTTTTCATATTTCTCACCCAAAGTTTATTGTTAAAATTCACTTATCACATTGGGGACAATGTTAAGTTTAAGTGTGGGGGTGAGATTGGGTTCGTTTTGGCCAAAATGTTTCAATTTTTTCAATTTTTGTCAAGTTCCAGTAGCTAATCCGTCCGGACACCATGCTAGTGTCCGGACGCCCTTAAGTCTGGGAGGTAAAATCGTGTGATCCGTCTGGATGCCCCTACTAGGCGCCCGGACGCCCTTTGTAATTCCAGAAAACTGCTCTCTGCCTCTTGATCCGCCCGGACGCCCCTGCTAGGTGTCCGGACACCTGAGCCCTGATTGTGAAACTTTGGCATTTTTGTTTGTTTTTGTGTGTTGTTTGTGTTTTGTGTCCATTTTTCTCCGATCCCAATGATGAATTGAGCTTACTTTGTTGTGTTCTAGAGACTGTGATCATTGTTGAGGCTTCATATGATTTGCTTTGAGTTTAATATGCATGATTCTTGATTGTTTGATCACCATGTACACTTCACCATTGTTGATTCATTTATTGCAATCCGAGAAGCACACTCGACATGTATTGCCATGTATACCCAAAAATTGTGAGATTTTGAGCCCATTGAATACGCACATGTATGCATCTTACATGTTTCTCTTTGTTCTTCATGTGTGAACATTGCATAAAGTTTGGACCTAGAACTTGCTCAAAGACCGCTTGAAGCTTTTGATTGATCCATTTTGAGTTAGAAATGACTAAGGCATTAGTTGAACACCATTGCCAAATTGACCATCATCCATATGAATCTGAACTCTAGGAATAGCCCACTTGAGCCATATACATCATTAGCTTTCCTTTGTTCACCCACTTCACACACATTCATTCCACCACTTCAAAAATACCATCACCATTGTGTTTACAAGACTTTGATAGTGACTTCTTATCCTTGATGCTTGAGAGTTGATGATTGTACTAAAACAGGAAAGTTTGGATGAGTTGTTTATTTTATTGTTATTGTTCAAAGAAAGAAAGAAAGAAAGAAAATCAAAAACAAAAAGAAGGAATGAAGTTCCTCAAGAAAATAAAAATAGAAAATGAGAAAGAAAGAAAAATCCAAAAAGAAAGTAGTTTGTGAATAAGGTTGGAGGAGAATAAGAAAATAATTTGGTTGAAGCATTTGGTTGAGTTTCAAAGTCGTTGATATGTCTTGTGAACACTTAACACCACTCATATTTCCATTCCATTCCATTCACCCATTGGCCCCGTTTTACCATTATAAGTCCTTGAGATCTAACGATTTATGGTTCGATTTATTGAATTGCGCTTGTTAAATTCTTAGCAAATTTGTGAAGCCTTGATTTGTGATCTTATGTCTCTTGTTTACAACATCCCGAGCTCGTTGAGGACTATGGTTGGAGAAATTGTTGTTTGAATTCTGTTTTTCCCTTTCTTGTTTTGCATTGTGTTTCCCTTATTGTTTTATGTTGTGTTTGCTTGAGGACAAGCAAGATTCAAATGTGGGGGTGTGATTTGCACTTATTTATAGCGCAAATTGTATTCCTAATCACGAGAGTTAAGCTTATCCGAAGGCATTTTGTTACTACTAATATGTGTTTTCATGATTTCAGGTTACTTATGTGACTTGGAGTAATTCGGCACAAGAAGGTGCATTTTGACTACTTTTGGGCACACTTTCGAGAAGAGGACAAGAAGTCAACTGTGGCTTCTAGGCATTGAAGATTGCACAAATTTACCTTCGGAAGACGTTGTCATTGAAGGCCTTGAAGAATCGAAGAAAGGAAGGAAAATGAAGAAATTGCATTTCCGGCGACTTTTCCGACCAACCACCACCACAAGAGGCGGCAGCACCGCCGACCACCATCGGAGCACCACCACAGAAGGAGAAAGTCTCCTACACCAGCTGCACACATGTGCATGGCTGATCACATGTCCACTAATCCCTCCACTGACCCACAAATCCCTCCACTTCACCTTTCTTTTCCTTTTCTTTTCTCTCCACTCACCTTTGTTTACTCTCTCCACTTCGTTTCTGGATATGTTCATTGGTTAAATACGGTTTTGTTTGATGCTTGTTCATGAATCTAATTAATTCTCAAGCATGTGTTAAACTTAACTTGATTGGATTCTATGTTAATTACATTTTATCATATGTGTTTGCAATGAGCATGATGAGTTTATGTCAATGAACTGAGTTTGTTTGAATCTTGATTCTTGAATCTCTATGCCTAGGAAGTTTGTTTGAGACCCTAACAAGGCTTGGATAAATGGACTAGGAGTATTTGTGACCCTAATAAGGCATAAGATAGGCCTAGAAGAGTCAATCCTAGAACCATAACATGGCTAGGATAGGGGTTTGATCCTTAGTGAATTCATTGTTGCATGTTCTTGAGAGTTGTCATACATTTGATTGGGGTAGAGTGAACCCGAAACCCCAATCGTTTCCATCCATTTGATCACACAGCCATCACACTTTTGTTGGGCTTGTCACCTCAACAACACACAAAGCTATCAACACAAACACTTGTGTTCTTGTTACCACAATTTCATCTAGATTAGATTGGTCACTTAGCTACTGTCCTTGCTACATTTGGTTACTATTCTGGTTACAAGTCATCCAAGAGTGACACACTTTGAACACTACAAATCTATGTTGCACATACCTCACTTCTAAGTACATACACCATCTCTAATCACACCACTTCTAGTGCATTGTATACCTTGTTTGCATTTGTTCACCAAGTAGGGATCTTGGGCCTTCCAATCCCTTGGGTACGACAACCCCTGATCACAATTTACCATCCACTACACTTTGACGGCGATACTCACATTCACCCCGTAATTATCGAAGAGTCAATACCACCTTCAATTGCAGCTGCAATCACAGTGGCACCGAAGCACCGCCGACGTTCAAATCTCTGAACCACGCCGTCGCTGCACAACACCACCGAGACCAGCTTGGATTTCTTGTCCTCCGCTGCTCCTCTCGGCCCCTCTCTCTATGTTCAAAGAATGAAGTCCAGATGGAAGGGAGAACGGGAAAAGAAAGGAAAAGAAGGAGAAAAGAAAAGAAGAAGAAAAAAAAAAAAAGAGAAAAAGAAAATAAAAGTCTTTTGGGCCTCTTTGACCCGTTGACCAGCCCAGTTCCATTTGAGCTTTCACTATTCATGTGTCCAATTGATTTGGACACCCAAGCTTCCCAAACATCCAAAGCCCAACTGCTATGGGTACCCGCCACATCCAAAGGCAGTTCCGATCAGTTCCACTGCCACATATACAATTTCAATAGCTGAGCCATCCACCTGCACCTGAACGGTGATGTTCAGTTTCTGAGCACGAAGTTGAGTCGTCCACCCGCACCCGACGACAAGTGTCCATTGTCATGGACACATCAGTAACATTACCCAAACTCGTTTATTTATTTATATTTTATTTATGTTTAATTTTAATATCTGCATTTGAATTTGTGTGAATAAATTTGGGTAATTGTTATTGTGTAAATATTTGTGTAATAAATTGGAATTGTTTGAAACCCCGTTTTAATTGCGAACATGTCGTGACATTTTATTTAATCAATTTTATCTTTGGTTGAGAACCATTTTACTGTTTATGTCAGTGATGAATTCCTTATATGTTTGCTTTGGGTGCATACTTAGTAAGCATGTTAGGGTTTTATAGTTATGAATGTGTGATGCTTGCTTCTTGTTAAATAAGATTCCTCATACATTCTAGAGTGACACTTGTTAACTGCGGTTAGCATGTAACTTGGTTCCTAGGATAAGCAAGACAACACCAGTACTGGTGATGCCTTGTGATGACTCAGACCCTTTTGAAACTTAATGATTCCTGCGTGTTAAATCTAGTTTTTAGACTGCACGTTAGGGCCTTTACGGGACCGTTAGGAAATACGTTAAGGGTAGAATGTTTTCTCTCTTAACATACAAAGTAAGAAAGTGGTAATAGGTTACGTTCAAGCATACCGAGCTAGCCTGGGCATCTTCATCTAGAAATAGAAGAAATTAGATAGAAACACAGCATGTGAGCATGATTTTCGGTGGTAGATTTTAATTCCTAGTTACTATTAGTATTTCAAAAATAAAAATCCAAAAATATTTCCTTTTATTTATTTCTTGTTTTCAAAAACCTCCAAAAACCGAAAAACACTTTTGTATATATTGTATATATTGTATATATTTGTAAATAAATTTGTTGTATAGTTTATTTAATTTTCGTGACATAGATTAGCAAATAAAACAATCATCTGTGGGTAATGACCCTTGTTTCCATTATACTATTCATCGATATTTTTTTATTGGTTGCAAGGATTTGTATATAAATAGATTCTTTAAATTGACGAGCGTTTTTATACATATCAATTTTGGCGCCGTCTCGCCGGGGATTGTTTTCACTATTTGTTTTTCTAAACAGTGTTTTTCTTTTTGTAAATAATACATTTTTAACATTGTAAATATTTTGTTTTTATCTTGTAAATTTTCTCACTAACCTTTTATTTTGTAAAGGAAATAATTCAGGAACGTCGGGAATTGTACCATTTTGCACCTTGGAGCTAACGTTTGGAAGTCAAGGCCGGAGTGCCTTGAGGTAGGTGTTTATGTGGTGTTTTCCGGCTATCCTCGGGAGTTCGTCAAAGGGAAGTTTCCTTTTTCACTCTCGTTATTTGTTTGTATATATGTTTATTTAAAAAAAAAACTAGAAAATTTATTTAAAAATAAAAGTGTTTGTTTATTTTTACTGTTTGTAATTATTTAATTTTACTGTTTACTGTTAATACTGTTCATTTTGGGCTTGTTGTTTTATTTAGTATTGGGCCTTAAGCCCATTTGTTTAGTCGGTTGGGTTTTGGGTTTCGAAAAAAAAAATTTCATTTCAATAAATTTGGCTCATTGGGCCCTTGTCATTTTCAAAGCCCAAACCCGTAACCCAAGCCCATTTTGTAAGTCGGGCTTTAGTTTGTTAGTTTGTTGTTGGGCCTTAGTATTAAAAAAATAAAAAAAATAAATATTGTAGATTGTTTAGGTCCATTAGTGTAAGCCCACGAATAATGGCCCGCATTCTATGCGGCCCAGCCCACTTTAAAGCCCAGACCATGTACGATGGCCCAGGCCCATTTTAAAGTGTCGGCAACCCGAATAATTGTGTCGACGCATGCCACACGTGTTGGCACTATTCACTTTACGACTTTTGCGTAAAGTTTCGAATAAAATAAAATGAAAATATGTTATTCGGCCGAACGACGACTTCTGCGTCGGCTTAATAATAAAGAAAAAAAAATTGTTTGTTTAATAATTCGAACGCGTGTTCACTCTTTGCTTTACAACTTTCGTCGCTCGATCTCTGTCTGTAGACTTTGACGGATCTCTGTCTGTAGACTTTGACGGATCTCTGTCTGTAGACTTTGACTCGCGTCCGCTCCTTTCTCCTCTGTTTGTCTCTGTGTTAGTTTCATTTTGTTTCATTTCACGCATTTCCCTTTGTTTCTCTTTCAGTTTTTCTCTCGTTTTCTCTCAAGTGTTCTTCGTGTTCATTTATGTTCACTGTTTGTTCTTTGTGTTCTTAGTTATTTTTCTAGAAAACCTCCCAAATTTCCAGAAAGTCATCCTCCCTCCCAACCCAGAAATGGCTAAGAGAGTCAATTCATTCAATGAATTGTTTCAGGCAGGTCCTTTAGAGAGTCAAATCTTTGGAGGTTTGTCTGAAATCGTTCCACCAAGCATGCCCGAAAGCATCGATGCTAGCACGCTGATTTGTATGCGATTTGCATACAAATTAGGCCTCTAATCATCATTATTGTGCTTTTCCTTGTTTGCACAGTTGTAGGTAAATCGAGCATCGGATGGATATCGGGAGCAAAAGGACGCGTTTTGGAGCTTTTAGTGGATTTCTGGCAAAAAGACGAAAAGTCAACCCTAGGACCAAAAGTCAACTCGTGGTCAACCCCGACTTTGGAGCATCAAAGAGTCAAATGCCGAGTCCCGAGGGTGAAGCACAAGAGAATTCCAGAAGATTGACCGAAACCGAAAAGTCAACCATGGTCAACTCCGAAGGTCAAAGTCAAGGTCCAAGTCAAGGTCAACCTTGTGATTCACAAATGTGCTCCCACATCATCATGGACCACCCTAGATTTGGTGAGGTGACATGTTGATTATTCCTCCCTTTTGTCCTCCCTTGTGATTTCCCTTCCTTGCCCCTCATTAAACCTTTGAGCCCTTGGATTAATGATGTGAACGTAAAATACGTGCACAAAGTACCTTAATCGCTTGGATTATGTTAGTCCAAAAGCCTATTATTGTATATTTAATATTGTTTTAGTGTGTTTCAGGGAAAATACGAACAAAACGCTTTAATTGTACAAAACGTACATTTTAGAGGTTTTAGCGCGAATCCGAAGATGAATCGAAAAGTCAACCGTGACTTTTCGAAATTTAAATGACACCGGTCATTTCTCAGATGTGGTGATCAAAGCTTGTACGAAGATTTCGAAAAACGTTTCGAATCCCGGTAATTTTACCGGCGAACCACCACATAAGACGGCGCAACCACCACCCGCGGTGGCAAAATACATTTTCTAAACCTCCATTTATTTCCCTTTTATAAATTGTTGTTTATTTCTATTTTTCTTTATTTAGTTTAATTAATTATTTACTTTTATTATTAGTTTCTTTTAATTATTATTTTTGTTAGCATTATTTCATTTTATTTTATTTGTATTTCTTTTTTTTTCCTTTTTTGTTGTTGTTTGACTTTTGCAGTTTTGCATTTAACTTCAAGGAGACCACCTCTCATGGCCGGCCATCCCTTTTCTCTTTGTTTCTCCCTTGCCGGCCCCTTTTTCTCCATTGTTTCCAGCTGCCAAGCAGCATGATTTTGAATTTCAAATTCCCTTCTGCTTCACCATAAAGCCAGCATCAATCAGCCAAAAAGAATTGGCCGGGGGCCTTCCACCTCCTCCCCGTGCCACCTTCTCTAGCCTCCGTGTAGCTCTTCCAGCTGCCTTCTTCTCTCACCCTCTTTCTCTGGTTACTCACTGCTCTCGTTCTCTACACCCCAGAATACACAACTCTCTTTCCTTTCTCTGTTACTTCCTCAGCTCACAAACAACAGTCACAGACTTCTCTGGTTCTTCTGCTCACGACATCTCTCTCCCTCCTCTCCTCCTTCTCTTCTCTCCCCTCTGTTTCTTTCTAAGACTATCTAAGCTCTTCTTCTTTCCCTCCCCGTTACTTACTACAAAACAACAGCTCACATAACCACCACAAATCACCCAAACACTCTCTCTCTCTCGATTCAAGCTACTGTACCGCAAACAATCATCCATTTTCGATCACAATCACCATCTCACCTGCCATGAATTCCAGTTCATCACAATCACAGCAAGCACCAACTCAAGCTCGCCGTCGCTTCACAAGATCTCCACCAGCCATGCCCACTCCATCGATGGCGACGAATCAAGTTCTCGGTGGAATACCCATGTTCAATCCGAGCTTCTCTGCACTCTAGTCACCGATCTCTCTGCCGGCATCCACCGAAAGCCCAGCCATTATTGATCCGGCGTCCTACGCTCTGCCATGCCCAAACCCGTGCGACGACGCCGCCGGAATCCCAAGTTCACAGCCCGGCAGCTGGAGCCACCTCGCCGTCGATCCATGCCGAGCTTGATGCCGCTCACCGCTGCAAGTCACCGGTCGAGTTTCTCGCCCACCGTCGTGCCCGGCTATGCCGGCGTTGATCCAATCTTCCACCGCCGCCGCTGTTTCCCTGCCCGGATGTCGTCACCGCCGAGCTTCTCTCGCCGTCGATGTCCGCGCTGCACATCACCTTCCTCCGCGCCGAGCCATCCAACCACCGGCGTCGACTCCTGTCCTCTTGCCGGTCTTCTCTGCCTGCCGGCGTCGTTGCCGTCATCCTTGCTACCCAGCTCGAGCTCATGCTCTCATCCTCTGCTGCAAAGAAGAAAAACAAAGAATAGAAGACCACGGGATGAACTGGGCACGGTCAACTTAAGGGTGTGGTCAAAATGTCAACAAATTTGACCTTGGGGGTAGTCAACAATTAAATGGGTGTAAGGAGAAAAAGAAGAAAAGAAGAAAAGAAAAGAAATAGAATGGGCTTTGACCCATTGACCAAGTCCAATTCAAATTGGGCTTCTGAACAGCAAGGCCCAGACTGTTGGGTCCAATATCTGGCACATCCAAGGCCCAAGCCCAAAGTCCTCTTTACACCCGAATCTCTGAGCCTTCACCGAATTTGCGGCGAGTCCGATCAGATCCCTCGCCGAAATTAAATGAGATTTCTAAACTCTTTCTTTTTAATTTCAGTTTGTTTAATTAAATATTTGTGTGATTTTATTATTTGATTTTTATATTATTATTTTGGTGTGAAATTTACATTTGTTAATTTGTAATTTGAATCAATTATTATTTGCTTGTTTTATTTAAGAAAACCCAAAAATATTTTCTCTTTTGTAAATTAATTTATGTGAGTATTTTTCTTAATTTGAGTAATTGTAAATATTTGTTTACTTATATATTTGTTTTGTTTATATTTTTAAGTTTTATTTTATATTTGATTTATTTGGGAATTAATTTCTAATTTGTTTAGTTTAGTTGTAAATTAAATAAATATGTTTAGAATAATTGTAGTATAGTTTAATTAATTTTGTGACATAGTAAAGTAAATAAACAATCTCCTGTGGGAAAAATCCTTACTTCCCATTATGCTTTTCAACGACAAATTGTTAGGAAGTTTAGGTAAATAAATTGATATCGGTTTTTACCCCTAAATCAAATGGCGCCGTCTCGCGGTTGTTAGTACTATTTACTTTTCTAAACAGTGTTTTATTTGTAATTTCAGGTACGTCGGAAATTACAGCACCTTAGATCGGAGCTAACGTTTGGAAGTCAAGGTTGAAAAAAACCTTGAGGTTGTTCTTGTGTGTTTTCCCTCTCGATTCGATTAAGGAAGTTCCCTTTTTCTTATTCTCGTTATTTGTTTAGTGTTTATTCTTTTTCTTTAAAAAAAATAATAAAAAATAATTGTAAATTTATTATTTGTTCATTTTTATTTATTTATTTTACTGTTTGTATTTTATTTTTACTGTTACTTTTATTTATTTTGGGCTTGTTAGTATTTGTACAGTATTGGGCTTTGGCCCATTTGTTAATTCGTTTGGGTTTTGTGTTTTGAAAAAAAAAAAATTTTAATTAATTAATTTTTGGCATTGGGCCTTTTCATTTTGAAAGCCCAAAACCCATAACCCAAGCCCATTTAGTGACTATTAGAATAGTATTGGGCCCTAGGCCCATTTTTTTTTATTGGGCTTAAGCCCATGTAAATAGTTATTGGGCCTTAAGCCCATGTAAATAGTGTCGGGCCTTTTTAAAAAAAAATTTATTTGTTTAGGCCCATTCGGCTCAGCCCACTGTAAGCCCAGGCCGTGTTCGATGGCCCAAGCCCTTGAAAGTGTCGCACAATAATCACGTTGGCGCTGTGACACACGCGCTTCTGTTGACTTTACGACTTTTTCGTAAAGTTTTGATTAAAAAAATTTAAAAATAAAAAAATTGAAAAATTGTTATTGGGCGATGAACTACTTCTCCGAATAATAAACAAAAAAATTAGTTAGTTTAATAATTTCCACCGTTCCACTATTCCTTTTGCGACTTTTGTGCACGCGGTCGTTTCGTTGCGACTTTCGTCCTCGATCCGCAATTTGCGGATCGTTCTTTCGACACGTCCGTCCATCCGCTCCCTTCCCTTTTTCTAGTTCCTTAGTATTTCACCATTTTCCCTTAGTCTCTCTCTCTCTATTCTCTCTCATTTTCTCTCGTTTTCTTCTTCTGTTCTTCGTGTTCTTAGTTAGTTTTTCCAGAAAATCTCCCAAACCCAAAAGCTATCCTCCCCTCCCAACCCAAATGGCCAAAAGAGTTAATTCCTTCATCGAGTTGTTTCGGGCAGGTCCTTCGGAGAACCCATCTTTGAAGGTCCGGCGAAATCATTCCACCCGTGCTCATGCGCCGATGCTAGCTGCCGACCGAGCCACAACCACTACCCAAGCACCACCCTGGTCGCTGATTCACCCGCCGAGCCGAAGCCGCTCCCGTCTATAGGAGACTTCGAGGACGAAATACACCAAGGCTCGGAGAGAAGACGGCGGCTTTCTTTGCGGTGTATTCTCACCCCACGAAACCACAACGAGAAAGATTTGGTCCAAAAATCGGACTAGAAGAAGATCAAGTCTATTATTGGGGGTCCATAAATAGGAAGAAGTTCGGTATCCGGACGTCGAGCCGTATCGCCGAGCTAGAGAGAAGAAACGATGAGCGGTGAGCAGAACGAGGAGCTTCATTGCGGAATCAACGACTGTCGATGCTTTCCACACGGCATATGTCCTAATGCGGAGGTCCTGTTCCGCATTCGATGTGCCTAGCGAAGGCTCGAAGTTGTTCCTCCATATCAAGAGCCTCTTTCGAGTTGTCCGATGATTCGATCGACATGGACCACTTGAAACGGATGTGCGAAGCCTCACGCCTACACTTATCAAGCGCCCATCCTGCCTTTGCCATCCGACACCATTCCAGACCTCTCACGATCTGTCGGAGTCCACACCGACTTGATCTCGATATCGCTCGCAAGGCCAAACACGAGCTCATGCTCTGGCCACGCCGGTTTTCTTTGTGGATATCATCACCGACTCCCGACCCGTCTATTCATCCCGAAACTCTTAACCGCCGAGTACTTGCGAGTGTTTCAACGTTGCGAACTGCATCGTACTTCAAAGCCGAATCCTCGAGACACTCGAATCATCCATCTTCATCCGACCACCATCGTTGAAATCTTAATGGATGTTGGTCGATGGTTGCTGTCTTCGTAGCATGATCACAAACGCCGACGTTGGAGATCCTACCCTCCGACAACGCAAGGCTACAAGGACCGAAGCAAGTGATGTCGGCCGAGTTTCGGTGCCATCTCACATCGTTTCGACTCGTGAAGTCCAGTTCGTTCGGTACTCTCATCAACAATGGATGGAAGTTGGATCGTTGTGGATGTCTCCGTGGATGAATTGCGCTCAAATCCGAAGCCTTCCGTGAGATCGATTTGCCGAAAACGCCCTCCGATGCCCGATACGTGATTTGCGAATGGATCTTCCTTGGTCACTGGGTGGAGCACGTGGATGTGCACGAGAAGGAGATGAAGCCCATTTTCGAACCCTTTGTCCATCCGGGTTCGCTTTTGGTGCGAAGCGTTGGATTTCAACTCTCCAACGACAAGCCGAGCGCTACTGTCGTCACAGGATCTACACTTCACCCGGTGACTCTATCATTTCGCCCGAAGGAAAAGAGGCCTGGCGGAAATGGCAAACCAGATGGCGATCCGTTTCTTCAACGACACGCAACTCCACGTACCATCACCGGACTTGTTCAAACCGAACAAGAGACACTCGAATGGAAGTCGGACCAACAAGAGAAGGGAGATCCGAGCAAGCCCCCGGAGTCAATCGTACTGCCGGCTGTTCGTCGTTCATCTATCCCATCACACCGAATCTTGAGTTCCTCAAAGACGTTCGACAAGACCAATGTGGGATAGTATGTCGATGGACAGCTCGGTACTGTGCTAGCAAATTTCACAATCGGTCTTGACCGCGCAATCGATTTCGTGCTCGCCATAGATAATCACAACGACTTCCTCATTCTCCGAGTGTTGCACCGATGCAACGGGGTCGTCCGTGATTTATGCGCCGATCAACCATTCCATTCTCCGGTGTTTGCTATATGGAGCCGACCCGGGCCATTTCCATTGATGCCATCGGCTTCTCCATTCCGCCTAATGTATCCGGAGGCATTCTTGATGGAACAGTGCTGACTATAGTGTTCCAGATCTCGGTGAAGGCTACATCCGCCAAATCCCGTGGAGTCGGCAACAACACTCGTCCAGACACATTGAAACGGATCGTGCCGCAGTCAACTAAGGAGCAACGTTGGATGCAAGGCCCTGCTAGCCTTGTTTGTGACTGTTGGTGACTTGCTTTGGGAGGAGCTTCATGATCTTCAAGGGGAGTATTTCTGTTTCCTTTTTCATTTGTATAACTGTTGTGTGTTTCCTTCGTTTTGTTTTTCAATTCAATAACCATGCTTGAATTATTCATTAATTGTACATATCTGTCTTACATTGAGGGCAATGTTTAATTCAAGTGTGGGGGGAAGGAAATTATTTGCAAAAACCAAAAAAATTCAAAAATTCAAAAAAATAATTTATTTGTTTTTGTTTTCTACGGTAACAATATATCGACTATATCATACTCACTCCCTTGGTAGCGTTGAACCTACCATTGCATTAAGTGAGTCACTGTGGTCACGTATTGTTACCCTAATAAAAAAATAAAAAATAAAAAAATAAAAAATCAAAATTAAAAAAAAATATATATATTTACTTCTGTTTGTGTTTTGTTGTATTGTTTTTGTGATTTCCAACACCTATGATGAGATTGAGCTTAATTGTTTGAGATGAAAGCATGTTTAGGTCTTCTGAACTTCATTTTTCTAAAATAATTGCTATGGGACTTTGCATGTACACCATTATTGTCAGATTGATGCATTGAACTGTGAGAAGCATAGAGAGACTTATGTGAACTATATATGCCATATTGTGAGTTTTGAGCCTAATAGAAGTGCATTATAGTTCTTAGCACTATGTTCTTTATGTGTGATCATTCTTGTGCATTATGTATCTCTAGAACTTGCATAATATCTTGTTGAAACTATTTGTCATGCATGTACATCTTGGAAGTGATTAAGGCATTAGGAATCCACCATGGCCAAATGAGCATTTGTCCCTAAATTATATCATTAGTATGCCAATTTGTGCCTACATGTTTAGCCTTTCGTTTCTTCGCACCATAAATGTCTACCCTTAACTTAAACACTTGTCTTACCCTTTCCGAGCTCTCTTAGTAAGTAAATTGAGATTACTTTTGTTCAGATGTTAAATTGTTTATGTTCTGATGGTTTGAAAAAGAATAAGTGTGGGGGTGTGACACATGTAAATGTTGTTTATATTTCTGTTTTTAAAAACAAAAACAAAAAACAAAACAAAAAAAAAAAAAAAAAAAAAAAAAGAAGTAAATAGTGTATTTATCTACATTTGAATTCAATAAATGTGTTTAGGGGAGTGGTTGTCCAGATTGAGTATAACATCTTACTGTTCTTAATTATTAAATCTCAGTGTGATTTACTTATTAAGATGCTCGGAATTTGTGAATCTATTCCACTCCATTTCTTAACCCTTCGCCCTTAACCCCGTTACACCTTAATAAAAGACCTTCTGATCCAGGATGTTTGTGCATGATTTGTGGAGATAGGATTGACGTGCAAGCATATGGCGGCATTTGCATAAGTTTGCTTGAGTGTTAGTGTAGCTAACCGATAAACACTTGTGTGAAAATCAGAGTGAATATCCTGTGAGTTTATGGTTAGCACAGTTTCGATATGCATGCTTACTTTGGTGCATTGAAATGACAATACTTCACACACTTCACTTTTGCATATGTCCCGAAGCTGAAAACATTTTTGAGACCTAACTTCTTTCATTTTCTAACTCAATTGTGTTCTCTGAGGTAATTGTTGGAAAATTGTTTTCTGTTTCCTTTCTGTTTTGTTTAAATTGTATATATCTGGTCTCTGTTTGCTTGCGGACAAGCAATAGTTCAAGTGTGGGGGTGTGATGTGAACGTAAAATACGTGCACAAAGTACCTTAATCGCTTGGATTATGTTAGTCCAAAAGCCTATTATTGTATATTTAATATTGTTTTAGTGTGTTTCAGGGAAAATACGAACAAAACGCTTTAATTGTACAAAACGTACATTTTAGAGGTTTTAGCGCGAATCCGAAGATGAATCGAAAAGTCAACCGTGACTTTTCGAAATTTAAATGACACCGGTCATTTCTCGGATGTGGAGATCAAAGCTTGTACGAAGATTTCGAAAAACGTTTCGAATCCCGGTAATTTTACCGGCGAACCACCACATAAGACGGCGCAACCACCACCTGCGGTGGCAAAATACATTTTCTAAACCTCCATTTATTTCCCTTTTATAAATTGTTGTTTATTTCTATTTTTCTTTATTTAGTTTAATTAATTATTTACTTTTATTATTAGTTTCTTTTAATTATTATTTTTATTAGTATTATTTCATTTTATTTTATTTGTATTTCTTTTTTTTCCTTTTTTGTTGTTGTTTGACTTTTGCAGTTTTGCATTTGACTTCAAGGAGACCACCTCTCATGGCCGGCCATCCCTTTTCTCTTTGTTTCTCCCCTGCCGGCCCCTTTTTCTCCATTGTTTCCAGCTGCCAAGCAGCATGATTTTGAATTTCAAATTCCCTTCTGCTTCACCATAAAGCCAGCATCAATCAGCCAAAAAGAATTGGCCGGGGGCCTTCCACCTCCTCCCCGTGCCACCTTCTCTAGCCTCCGGGTAGCTCTTCCAGCTGCCTTCTGCTCTCACCCTCTTTCTCTGGTTACTCACTGCTCTCGTTCTCTACACCCCAGAATACACAACTCTCTTTCCTTTCTCTCTTACTTCCTCAGCTCACAAACAACAGTCACAGACTTCTCTGGTTCTTCTGCTCACGGCATCTCTCTCCCTCCTCTCCTCCTTCTCTTCTCTCCCCTCTGTTTCTTTCTAAGACTATCTAAGCTCTTCTTCTTTCCCTCCCCGTTACTTACTACAAAACAACAGCTCACATAACCACCACAAATCACCCAAACACTCTCTCTGTCTGTCAATTCAAGCTACTGTACCTGCAAACAATCATCCATTTTCGATCACAATCACCATCTCACCTGCCATGAATTCCAGTTCATCACAATCACAGCAAGCACCAACTCAAGCTCGCCGTCAACTTCACAAGATCTCCACCAGCCATGCCCACTCCATCGATGGCGACGAATCAAGTTCTCGGTGGAATACCCGTGTTCAATCCGAGCTTCTCTGCACTCTAGTCACCGATCTCTCTGCCGGCATCCACCGAAAGCCCAGCCATTATTGATCCGGCGTCCTACAGCTCTGCCGTGCCGAAACCCGTGCGACGACGCCGCCGGAATCCCAAGTTCACAGCCCGGCAGCTGGAGCCACCTCGCCGTCGATCCATGCCGAGCTTGATGCCACTCACCGCTGCAAGTCACCGGTCGAGTTTCTCTGCCCGGCCGTCGTGCCCAGCTATGCCGGCGTTGATCCAATCTTCCACCGCCGCCGCTGTTTTCCCTGCCCAGATGTCGTCACCGCCGAGCTTCTCTCGCCGTCGATGTCTGCGCTGCACATCACCTTCCTCCAGCGCCGAGCCATCCAACCACCGGCGTCGACTCCTGTCCTCTTGACGGTCTTCTCTGCCTGCCGGCGTCGTTGCCGTCATCCTTGCTACCCAGCTCGAGCTCATGCTCTCATCCTCTGCTGCAAAGAAGAAAAACAAAGAATAGAAGACCACGGGATGAACTGCTAGGCACGGGTCAAGCTTAAGGGTGTGGTCAAAATGTCAACAAATCTGACCTTGGGGGTAGTCAACAATTAAATGGGTGTAAGGAGAAAAAGAAGAAAAGAAGAAAAAGAAAAGAAATAGAATGGGCTTTGACCCATTGACCAAGTCCAATTCAAATTGGGCTTCTGAACAGCAAGGCCCAGGACCTGTTGGGTCCAATATCTGGCACATCCAAGGCCCAAGCCCAAAGTCCTCTTTACACCCGAATCTCTGAGCCTTCACCGAATTTGCGGCGAGGCCGATCAGATCCCTCGCCGAAATTAAATGAGATTTCTAAACTCTTTCTTTTTAATTTCAGTTTGTTTAATTAAATATTTGTGTGATTTTATTATTTGATTTTTATATTATTATTTTGGTGTGAAATTTACATTTGTTAATTTGTAATTTGAATCAATTATTATTTGCTTGTTTTATTTAAGAAAACCCAAAAATATTTTCTCTTTTGTAAATTAATTTATGTGAGTATTTTTCTTAATTTGAGTAATTGTAAATATTTGTTTACTTATATATTTGTTTTGTTTATATTTTTAAGTTTTATTTTATATTTGATTTATTTGGGAATTAATTTCTAATTTGTTTAGTTTAGTTGTAAATTAAATAAATATGTTTAGAATAATTGTAGTATAGTTTAATTAATTTTGTGACATAGTAAAGTAAATAAACAATCTCCTGTGGGAAAAATCCTTACTTCCCATTATGCTTTTCAACGACAAATTGTTAGGAAGTTTAGGTAAATAAATTGATATCGGTTTTTACCCCTAAATCAAATGGCGCCGTCTCGCCGGGGATTGTTAGTACTATTTACTTTTCTAAACAGTGTTTTATTTGTAATTTCAGGTACGTCGGAAATTACAGCACCTTACATCGGAGCTAACGTTTGGAAGTCAAGGTTGAAAAAAAACCTTGAGGTTGGTGTCTTGATGGTGTTTTCCGGCTCGCCTCGGGAGTTCGATTAAGGAAAGTTCCCTTTTTCTTATTCTCGTTATTTGTTTAGTGTTTATTCTTTTTGTCTTTAAAAAAAAATAATAAAAAATAATTGTAAATTTATTATTTGTTCATTTTTATTTATTTATTTTACTGTTTGTATTTTATTTTTACTGTTACTGTTTATTTATTTTGGGCTTGTTACTATTTGTACAGTATTGGGCTTTGGCCCATTTGTTAATTCGGTTTGGGTTTTGTGTTTTGAAAAAAAAAAAATATATTTAATTAATTAATTTTTGGCCCATTGGGCCTTTGTCATTTTGAAAGCCCAAAACCCAAAACCCAAGCCCATTTAGTGACTATTAGAATAGTATTGGGCCCTAGGCCCATTTGTTTGTGTTATTGGGCCTTAAGCCCATGTAAATAGTTATTGGGCCTTAAGCCCATGTAAATAGTGTCGGGCCTTGTTTAAAAAAAAAAAATTATTTGTTTAGGCCCATTCGGCTCAGCCCACTGTAAAGCCCAGGCCGTGTTCGATGGCCCAAGCCCATTTAAAGTGTCGGCAACAATAATCACGTTGGCGCGTGTGACACACGCGCTTCACTGTTCACTTTACGACTTTTTCGTAAAGTTTTGATTAAAAAAATTTAAAAATTTAAAAATTTAAAAATTGTTATTGGGCCGATGAACGACTTCGGTGTCGGCCGAATAATAAACAAAAAAATTAGTTAGTTTAATAATTTCCACGCGCGTGTCCACTATTCCTTTTGCGACTTTTGTGGCACGCGGTCGTTTTCGTTGCGACTTTCGTCGCTCGATCCGCAATTTGCGGATCTGTGTCTTTCGACACGCGTCCGTCCAGTCCGCTCCCTTCCCCTTCTGTTGGTGCTAGTTCCTTAGTCATTTCACGCAATTTTCCCTTAGTCTCTCTCTCTCTCATTCTCTCTCATTTTCTCTCGTTGTTCTTCTTCTGTTCTTCGTGTTCTTAGTTAGTTTTTCCAGAAAATCTCCCAAACCCAGAAAAGCTATCCTCCCCTCCCAACCCAGAAATGGCCAAAAGAGTTAATTCCTTCATCGAGTTGTTTCAGGCAGGTCCTTCAGAGAACCCAATCTTTGAAGGTCTGGCTGAAATCATTCCACCCAGCATGCTCAATAGCGCCGATGCTAGCATGCCGACCGAGCCACAACCACTACCCAAGCACCAATTCTGGTTGCTGATTCACCCGCCGAGCCGGAAGCCGCTCCTGTCTATAGGAGACTTCCGAGGACGAAATACACCAAGGCTCAGAGAGAAGCACTGGCGGCTTTCTTTGCGGTGTATTCTCACCCCACGAAACCACAACGAGAAAGATTTGGTCCAAAAATCGGACTAGAAGAAGATCAAGTCTATTATTGGGGGTCCATAAATAGGAAGAAGTTCGGTATCCAGACGTCTGAGCAGCGTATCGCCGAGCTAGAGAGAAGAAACGATGAGCTGGTGAGCAAGAACGAGGAGCTTCAATTGCAGAATCAACGACTCGTCGATGCTTTCCACAGCGGCATATGTCCTAATTGCGGAGGTCCTGTTCCGCATTCTGATGTGCCTAGGCGAAGGCTCGAAGTTGTTCCTCCATATCAAGAGCCTCTTCTCGAGTTGTCCGATGATTCGATCGACATGGACCACTTGAAACGGGATGTGCGAAGCCTCACGCCTACACTTATCAAGCGCCCATCCTTGCCTTTGCCATCTGACACCATTCCGGGACCTGCTCACGATCCTGTCGGAGTCCACACCGACTTGATCTCGGATATCGCTCGCAAGGCCAAACACGAGCTCATGCTCATGGCCACTGCCGGTTTTCCTTTGTGGATATCATCACCGACTCCCGACCTGTCTATTCATCCCGAAACTCTTAACCGCGCTGAGTACTTGCGAGTGTTTCAACGTTGCGAACCTGCATCGTACTTCAAAGCCGAATCCTCGAGACACTCGGCAATCATCCATCTTCATCCGACCACCATCGTTGAAATCTTAATGGATGTTGGTCGATGGTTGCCTGTCTTCTGTAGCATGATCACAAACGCTCAGACGTTGGAGATCCTACCCTCCGACAACGCAGAAGGCTACAAGGACCAGAAGCAAGTGATGTCGGCCGAGTTTCTGGTGCCATCTCACATCGTTTCGACTCGTGAAGTCCAGTTCGTTCGGTACTCTCATCAACAACTGGATGGAAGTTGGATCGTTGTGGATGTCTCCGTGGATGAACTGCGCTCAAATCCGAAGCCTTCCGTGAGATCGATTTGCCGAAAACGCCCCTCCGGATGCCTGATACGTGATTTGCAGAATGGATCTTCCTTGGTCACTTGGGTGGAGCACGTGGATGTGCGCGAGAAGGAGATGAAGCCCATTTTCGAACCCTTTGTCCATTCTGGGTTCGCTTTTGGTGCGAAGCGTTGGATTTCAACTCTCCAACGACAAGCCGAGCGCTACATGTGCGTCACAGGGATCCACACTTCACCCGGTGACTCTATCATTTCGCCCGAAGGAAAAAGAGGCCTGGCGGAAATGGCAAACCAGATGGCGATCTGTTTCTTCAACGACATCAGCAACTCCACGTACCATCACTGGACTTGTTCAAACCGAAGAAGAGACACTCGAATGGAAGTCAGGACCAACAAGAGAAGGGGAGATCCGAGCAAGCCCCCTGTAGTCAATCGTACTGCTGGCTGTTCTGTCGTTCATCTATCCCATCACACCAGAATCTTTGAGTTCCTCAAAGACGTTCAGACAAGACCAATGTGGGATAGTATGTCGATGGACAGCTCGGTACGTGTGCTAGCAAATTTCACAATCGGTCTTGACCAGCGCAATCAGATTTCGGTGCTCGCCATAGATAATCACAACGACTTCCTCATTCTCCAGGAGTGTTGCACCGATGCAACGGGGTCGTCTGTGATTTATGCGCCGATCAACCATTCCATTCTCCAGTGTTTGCTATGTGGAGCTGACCCGGGGCCATTTCCATTGATGCCATCAGGCTTCTCCATTCTGCCTAATGTATCCGGAGGCATTCTTGATGGAACAGTGCTGACTATAGTGTTCCAGATCTCAGTGAAGGCTACATCTGCCAAATCTGCCGTGGAGTCGGCAACAACACTCGTCCAGGACACATTGAAACGGATCAGTGCCGCAGTCAACTAAGGAGCAAACGTTGGATGCAAGGCCCTGCTAGCCTTGTTTGTGACTGTTGGTGACTTGCTTTGGGAGGAGCTTCATGATCTTCAAGGGGGAGTATTTCTGTTTCCTTTTTCATTTGTATAACTGTTGTGTGTTTACTTCTGTTTTGTTTTTCAATTCAATAACCATGCTTGAATTATTCATTAATTGTACATATCTGTCTTACATTGAGGGCAATGTTTAATTCAAGTGTGGGGGGAAGGAAATTATTTGCAAAAACCAAAAAATTTCAAAAAATTCAAAAATTCAAAAAAATAATTTATTTGTTTTTGTTTTCTACGGTAACAATATATCGACTATATCATACTCACTCCCTTGGTAGCGTTGAACCTACCATTGCACTAAGTGAGTCACTGTGGTCACGTATTGTTACCCTAATAAAAAAATAAAAAATAAAAAAATCAAAAATCAAAATTAAAAAAAAAAATATATATTTACTTCTGTTTGTGTTTTGTTGTATTGTTTTTGTGATTTCCAACTCCTATGATGAGATTGAGCTTAATTGTTTGAGATGAAAGCATGTTTAGGTCTTCTGAACTTCATTTTTCTAAAATAATTGCTATGGGACTTTGCATGTACACCATTATTGTCAGATTGATGCATTGAACTGTGAGAAGCATAGAGAGACTTATGTGAACTATATATGCCATATTGTGAGTTTTGAGCCTAATAGAAGTGCATTATAGTTCTTAGCACTATGTTCTTTATGTGTGATCATTCTTGTGCATTATGTATCTCTAGAACTTGCATAATATCTTGTTGAAACTATTTGTCATGCATGTACATCTTGGAAATGATTAGGGCATTAGGAATCCACCATGGCCAAATGAGCATTTGTCCCTAAATTATATCATTAGTATGCCAATTTGTGCCTACATGTTTAGCCTTTCGTTTCTTCGCACCATAAATGTCTACCCTTAACTTAAACACTTGTCTTACCCTTTCCGAGCTCTCTTAGTAAGTAAATTGAGATTACTTTTGTTCAGATGTTAAATTGTTTATGTTCTGATGGTTTGAAAAAGAATAAGTGTGGGGGTGTGACACATGTAAATGTTGTTTATATTTCTGTTTTTAAAAACAAAAACAAAAAACAAAACAAAAAAAAAAAAAAAAAGAAAAAGTAAATAGTGTATTTATCTACATTTGAATTCAATAAATGTGTTTAGGGGAGTGGTTGTCCAGATTGAGTATAACATCTTACTGTTCTTAATTATTAAAACTCAGTGTGATTTACTTATTAAGATGCTCGGAATTTGTGAATCTATTCCACTCCATTTCTTAACCCTTCGCCCTTAGCCCCGTTACACCTTAATAAAAGACCTTCTGATCCAGGATGTTTGTGCATGATTTGTGGAGATAGGATTGACGTGCAAGCATATGGCGGCATTTGCATAAGTTTGCTTGAGTGTTAGTGTAGCTAACCGATAAACACTTGTGTGAAAATCAGAGTGAATATCCTGTGAGTTTATGGTTAGCACAGTTTCGATATGCATGCTTACTTTGGTGCATTGAAATGACAATACTTCACACACTTCACTTTTGCATATGTCCCGTAGCTGAAAACATTTTTGAGACCTAACTTCTTTCATTTTCTAACTCAATTGTGTTCTCTGAGGTAATTGTTGGAAAATTGTTTTGTGTTTCCTTTCTGTTTTGTTTAAATTGTATATATCTGTTCTCTGTTTGCTTGCGGACAAGCAATAGTTCAAGTGTGGGGGTGTGATGTGAACGTAAAATACGTGCACAAAGTACCTTAATCGCTTGGATTATGTTAGTCCAAAAGCCTATTATTGTATATTTAATATTGTTTTAGTGTGTTTCAGGGAAAATACGAACAAAACGCTTTAATTGTACAAAACGTACATTTTAGAGGTTTTAGCGCGAATCCGAAGATGAATCGAAAAGTCAACCGTGACTTTTCGAAATTTAAATGACACCGGTCATTTCTCGGATGTGGAGATCAAAGCTTGTACGAAGATTTCGAAAAATGTTTCGAATCCCGGTAATTTTACCGGCGAACCACCACATAAGACGGCGCAACCACCACCCGCGGTGGCAAAATACATTTTCTAAACCTCCATTTATTTCCCTTTTATAAATTGTTGTTTATTTCTATTTTTCTTTATTTAGTTTAATTAATTATTTACTTTTATTATTAGTTTCTTTTAATTATTATTTTTATTAGTATTATTTCATTTTATTTTATTTGTATTTCTTTTTTTTCCTTTTTTGTTGTTGTTTGACTTTTGCAGTTTTGCATTTGACTTCAAGGAGACCACCTCTCATGGCCGGCCATCCCTTTTCTCTTTGTTTCTCCCCTGCCGGCCCCTTTTTCTCCATTGTTTCCAGCTGCCAAGCAGCATGATTTTGAATTTCAAATTCCCTTCTGCTTCACCATAAAGCCAGCATCAATCAGCCAAAAAGAATTGGTCGGGGGCCTTCCACCTCCTCCCCGTGCCACCTTCTCTAGCCTCCGTGTAGCTCTTCCAGCTGCATTCTGCTCTCACCCTCTTTCTCTGGTTACTCACTGCTCTCGTTCTCTACACCCCAGAATACACAACTCTCTTTCCTTTCTCTCTTACTTCCTCAGCTCACAAACAACAGTCACAGACTTCTCTGGTTCTTCTGCTCACGACATCTCTCTCCCTCCTCTCCTCCTTCTCTTCTCTCCCCTCTGTTTCTTTCTAAGACTATCTAAGCTCTTCTTCTTTCCCTCCCCGTTACTTACTACAAAACAACAGCTCACATAACCACCACAAATCACCCAAACACTCTCTCTGTCTCTCAATTCAAGCTACTGTACCTGCAAACAATCATCAATTTTCGATCACAATCACCATCTCACCTGCCATGAATTCCAGTTCATCACAATCACAGCAAGCACCAACTCAAGCTCGCCGTGAGCTTCACAAGATCTCCACCAGCCATTCCCACTCCATCGATGGCGACGAATCAAGTTCTCGGTGGAATACCCATGTTCAATCCGAGCTTCTCTGCACTCTAGTCACCGATCTCTCTGCCGGCATCCACCGAAAGCCCAGCCATTATTGATCCGGCGTCCTACAGCTCTGCCATGCCCAAACCCGTGCGACGACGCCGCCGGAATCCCAAGTTCACAGCCCAGCAGCTGGAGCCACCTCGCCGTCGATCCATGCCAAGCTTGATGCCGCTCACCGCTGCAAGTCACCGGTCGAGTTTCTCTGCCCAGCCGTCGTGCCCAGCTATGCCCGGCGTTGATCCAATCTTCCACCGCCGCCGCTGTTTTCCCTGCCCAGATGCCGTCACCGCCGAGCTTCTCTCGCCGTCGACGTCTGCGCTGCACATCACCTTCCTCCAGCGCCGAGCCATCCAACCACCGGCGTCGACTCCTGTCCTCTTGCCGGTCTTCTCTGCCTGCCGGCGTCGTTGCCGTCATCCTTGCTACCCAGCTCGAGCTCATGCTCTCATCCTCTGCTGCAAAGAAGAAAAACAAAGAATAGAAGACCACGGGATGAACTGCTGGGCACGGGTCAAGCTTAAGGGTGTGGTCAAAATGTCAACAAATCTGACCTTGGGGGTAGTCAACAATTAAATGGGTGTGAGGAGAAAAAGAAGAAAAGAAGAAAAAGAAAAGAAATAGAATGGGCTTTGACCCATTGACCAAGTCCAATTCAAATTGGGCTTCACCCAATTTGCGGCGAGTCCGATCAGATCCCTCGCCGAAATTAAATGAGATTTCTAAACTCTTTCTTTTTAATTTCAGTTAGTTTAATTAAATATTTATGTGATTTTATTATTTGATTTTTGTATTATTATTTTGGTGTGAAATTTACATTTGTTAATTTGTAATTTGAATCAATTATTATTTGCTTGTTTTATTTAAGAAAACCCAAAAATATTTTCTCTTTTGTAAATTAATTTATGTGAGTATTTTTCTTAATTTGAGTAATTGTAAATATTTGTTTACTTATATATTTGTTTTGTTTATATTTTTAAGTTTTATTTTATATTTGATTTATTTGGGAATTAATTTCTAATTTGTTTAGTTTAGTTGTAAATTAAATAAATATGTTTAGAATAATTGTAGTATAGTTTAATTAATTTTGTGACATAGTAAAGTAAATAAACAGTCTCCTGTGCGAAAAATCCGTACTTCCCATTATGCTTTTCAACGACAAATTGTTAGGAAGTTTAGGTAAATAAATTGACATCGGTTTTTACCCCTAAATCAATTAAACCCTACTTCATCCTAGCCCTTTATTCTTTCCCCTCTAGCCTATAAATACCTAGTACTTGCCTCATTAGGGAGACCACCACTTCAGCCCCAAAATTCCCAAGTTTTCCTTCCCCTTTCCTCTCTCCACTTTCTCTCTTCGGATCAGCCTCTGCACGACCATCGACCGGTCGACATAAGGTCGACGACCGGTCGACGCGCGGCCGAATCCGCCACTTCCGTTCGCTTCCGCCGCCTCCGCCATTTCCACCACCACTTGGGCAGCTGGGGATTCTCACCAGACATCAGGGACGTCATCTACAGCCAAGAAGAAGAAGGATACACCATTGATTGAGCATTTCTCACCCGTTCTCTCTCTTGTATTCATGATTCTAGCTTGCTATTGTATTTAGATGATGTATACCTTGATGGATAGTGAGTAGTCACCTTTGTTGGGGACTAGGGTTGTGTGCCCTAGTCCAATTTGACTATGTGATGCTTGATTTATGAATAAAATGCTTATGTGATTGTGTGAATATGTGTGCTTACCCATTTCAATATGTGTTGGTTGCTTGTTCTTAGAATTTACCACTTCTTTGGCATGTTAACTAACCTATCTTGATGAGATTGTGTGGGATTGGTAACCTCACTCACTCAAGGCAATTGGAAGCATATGTGATGAGTTGTAACTTGTTTGAGTCCCTAGTTTCGAAGCTTTACGCCTCTTAAGCACTTTAGGGGATTCGGTATTAGGTAACATAGAGGAATCCCCTATGACACCTAGAGAGTTGGAATGACCCATAATATGGCATTTTAATACCTTAGGAATATGGTCCTAGACCCATAACATGGCTAGGATACGGGGCTTGATTCACACACACCTTGGCATGATTAATTCGATTGAAGCATGGCTAGTTACATTGGACTTGTGGTTTACCCGAAAACCCCAACATTCTCATACATTGCGCACACTTTACATTATTTACTTGCTTGCTTTCCTTACTTGTTGGTTGTTTCATTTCATTTGCATCATTATCTTTCCAAAACCAAATTTCACACCACTACACCACACATTGTCACATACACACCTTCACTCACTCTTTCCATCTCTCATCTATTCCATCATTGCTAGAGCATTAGATCACACAAACTACCAAGGGATTAAGGAGCCCATCGATCCTCGTTGGAACGACAACCCCCCTTCACAATTTACTTACCCCATACTTTGACGGTTCGTCACACGCCGACTGTACCACAACCTCAAGCACCAGTCCAGGCCGTTGATCCACCTGTTCAACCCGTTGAACCTAAAGCCGGTCCTACCCATAGGAGAGTCCCGAGGTCGAAATACACCAAAGCTAAAAAAGAAGCATTGGAGGCATTCTTCGTGGTGTATTCTCACCCAACCAAACCACAAAGAGAAAGCTTTGGTCCGAAAATCGGGTTAGATGAAAGCCAAATCAACTATTGGGGGATGAGAAATAGAGAAAAGTTCGGTATCCAGACAGATGAGTAGCGAATTACCGAGCTAGAGAGAAGAAATGATGAGCTGGTGAGCAAGAACGAAGAGCTTCAATTGCAGAATCAAAAACTCTTCGATGCTCTCCACAGCGGCATTTGTCCCAATTGCGGAGGTCCTGTTCTGCACTCAGATGTGCCACGGTCAAGGCTCGAAGTTGTTCCTCCACAACCAGAGCCTCTTCTTGAGTTGTCCAATGATTCAATCGATATGGACCACTTGAGACGGGATGTGCGGAGCCTCATGCCAACACTAGTCGAGCGCCCATCCTTGCCTGTGCCATCTGACAATCTTCCGAGACCTGCTCATGATCTTGTTGGAGTCCACACCAACTTGATCTCGGATATCGCCCGCAAGGCCAAAGACGAGCTCCTGCTCATGGCCACTGCTTGTTTTCCTCTGTGGATATCTTCACCGACTCCCGGCATTTTTATTCATCCCGAAACTCTTAATCGTGCCGAGTACTTGCGATTGTTTCAACGAGGTGAGCCTGCACCATACTTGAAAGCAGAATCTTCTAGACACTCGGCAACCATCCAGCTTCATCCGACCACCATCGTTCAAATTCTCATCGATGTTGGTTAATGGTTGCCCATCTTCTGTAGCATGATCACAAATGCCCAGACCTTGGAGGTCCTGTCCTCCGGCAACGAAGAAAGCTACAAGGATCAGAAGCAAGTTATGTCGGCCGAGTTTCTGGTGGCATCTCACATCGTTTCAACTCGTGAAGTCCAATTTGTTAGGTACTCTCACCAACAACTGGATGGAAGTTGGGTCATTGTGGATGTCTCCGTGGATGAATTGCGTTCAAATTCAAAACCTTCAGTGAGATCAATATGCCGAATACAATTTCAATAGATGAGTCGTCCACCTGCACCTGAACGGCGGTGTTCAGTTTCTGAGCAGGAGGTTGAGTCGTCCACCCGCACCCGACGACAAGTGTCCATTTTCATGGACACATCAGTAACATTACCCAAACTCGTTTATTTATTTATATTTTATTTTTATTTAATTTTAATATCTGCATTTGAATTTGTGTGAATAAATTTGGGTAATTGTTATTGTGTAAATATTTGTGTAATAAATTGGAATTGTTTGAAACCCCATTTCAATTGCGAACATGTTATGACATTTTATTTAATCAATTTTATCTTTGGTTGAGAACCATTTTACTGTTTATGTCAGTGATGAATTCCTTATATGTGTGCTTTGGGTGCATACTTACTAAGCATGTTAGGGTTTTATAGTTATGAATGTGTGATGCCTGCTTCTTGTTAAATAAGATTCCTCACACATTCTAGAGTGGCACTTGTTAACTGTGGTTAGCATGTAACTTGGTTCCTAGGATAAGCAAGACAACACCAATACTTGTGATTCCTTGTGATGACTCAGACCCTTTTGAAACTTAATGAGTCCTGCGTGTTAAATCTAGTTTTTAGACTGCACGTTAGGGCCTTTACGGGACCGTTAGGAAATACGTTAAAGGTAGAACGTTTTCTCTCTTAACATACAAAGTAAGAAAGTGGTAATAGGTTACGTTCAAGCATACCGAGCTAGCCTGGGCAACTTCATCTAGAAATAGAAGAAATTAGATAGAAACATGACGAGACGATAAGTTCGTATTGAAATCATCTCTTGTATCGTCAAAGATAGGGGATGGTATAGATTAAAGACCGGGGGTTGTCGTACCCAAGGGATTGGAAGGCCCAAAATCCACTCGGTAATTATGTGGTAACCAAGTTTCTTAGCACTAAAATGATGACACAAGAGATGGATGGATGCAAAGTATAGTGGAGTATGTGAAACATGAAGGTAGTGTTCAAAGTTGTGTCACCCTTGAGTGACTTGTAACCAAATCAGTAACCAAATCAGTAACCATTAATCTAGGTAAACAAGTAAAGTTCACGAGTGATTGTGAATGATAGCTTTTAAGTGTTGTTGAGGTGACAAGCCCAACAAATCTGTGATGTGTGTGTGATCAAATGGTGGAAACAATTGAAGTTTCGGGTTCACTCTATCCAATCAAATGTATGACAAATGGCAAGAACATGCAACAATGAATTCACTAAGGATCAAACCCCTATCCTTGCCATGTTATGGCTCAAAGGATGGATTCTTCTAGGCCTATTTTGTGCCTTATTAGGGTCACAAATACTCCTAGTCCATTTATCCAAGCCTTGTTAGGGTCTCAAACAAACTTCTTAGGCATAGAGTTCCAAGAATCAGGATTCAAACAAATTCAGTCCATTGACATAAACTCATCATGCTCAAAGTTAAACACCTAGGATAATATGTAACTAGCATAAAATCCTAATAAATTAAGTCTAACACATGATTAAGAATTAGTTAGGTTCCTAAACAAGCATCAAACAAAACCGCATTTACACAAAGAACATATCCAGAAATGAAATCATCAAACATATTTAAGAGAGTTCATCAAAACATCATCATGGGCTAGAGCACACAACGCTAGCCCCCAATCATAAGAATTTATACACACATGCTTGAATAATACATCAACAGTTTCAAGACTTAATTAAACAAAACAAAAGCAAAGATAGGTTGAGAGATTCTCATGAAGAAAGCCAGCAGGTCCTTACTGTACCAAGAGTTGGCTTGCTGCTCCGTGCACCCTCTTCTTCTCCTCAGTCCTCCTTGCTCAAAACCTCAAGGATTCTGGATGGTCCTTGCTGTTCTTGATGATATCCAGAGCATGTAAGTGCACAAACGATGATGAAAGTAGGTCCCTAAGGTAAATGAGGGCCTTAGAAACAACTTTCGTGAAGGATGAAAGTCCAAAACATGGACGGAACTATGAGAAAATGGAAGATTACAGTTGGTGGACGGGTATGTCTGTCCGGACGTCCTAGTGACGTCCGGACGGATTGGACGGCTGCTCTAGAGTATTTTTTTATTGTTCTCTCTTGGGTGAACTCCTCTCCTTCTTATGCACGAATTGGGAACTCAATTAGGGTTATAGGGTGGCTGCCAAATCAGAATTCCCTAGTGGAATGAGATGGCAAATGTGAGTGGATATGGAAAAGTAATGGAAAGAAATGTGAAGTGGATGAAATTATGGATGAGTGGACATGTGAGAGGGATGAGTGGGTGAGTGGGTGTGTGATCTGTAACACACATGCATGTGGCTGGTGCAAGGGAATCTCCCCTTCTGTGGAGGAGCTCCGGTGGTGGTCCGGCGGTACTGCCGCATCTTGTGGTGGTGGTTGGTCGGAAAAATAGCCGAAAATGTAAGTTCTTCATTTTGCTTCCTCTTTTCGATTCTTCAAGGCCTTCAATGGCAACGTCTTCCGAAGGTTGATTTGTGCAAACTTTGATGTATAGAAGCCACGGTTGACTTCTTGTCCTCTTCTCGAAAATGTGCCCAAAAGTAGCAAAAATGCACATTTTTGTGCCGAATTACTTCAACTCACTCAAATGACCTAAATACATGAAAACACACATTAAATGCAACAAAGGGCCTTCAGAGTCACTTAATTTCCGTGATTAGGAATGCAATTTGCATTAGAAATAAGGGCAAATCACACCCCCACACTTGAATCTTGCTTGTCCTCAAGCAAACAAAACACAATACAATAAGGGAAACACAATACAATCACAAGAAAGGGAAAAACAGAATTCAAAAGCTTTCTCCAACCATAGTCCTCAACGAGCTCGGGATGTTGTAAACCAGAGACATTAAATCACAAATCAAGACTTCACAAATTTGCTAAGAATTTAACAAGCGCAATTCAATCATACTCGGGTGAAGTGTGTGGAAACCAAATGTACAACTCATCTCTTGCAATCAAATAGGCACACTAAACACATTAACCACAACTCTCGCAAAGATCACTAAGTATTTCCGCTCAAGTGTATAGGGTCAAAGTGTGTACTCTCATAACAAATGCACAAATAATGTTCCCATATGCTTGCTCATCAACCAACTCTCTACAAATTGAGCCACAAATTGCTAGATCAAAAGGACTTTCAATGGTGTAATGGGGCCAAGGGTGATGGGTAGTGGAATGGAAATATGAGTGGTGGTAAGTGTTCACAAGACATATCAACGACTTTGAAACTCAACCAAATGCTTCAACCAAAATGTTTTCTTATTCTCCTCCAACCTTTTTATTCACAAGCTACTTCTTTTTGGATTTTTCTTCTTTCTCAATTCATTTTTTTTTCTTGAGGAACTTTATTCCTTCTTTTTGTTTTTGATTTTCTTTCTTTCTTTCTTTGAACATAAAAAGTAAACAACTCCTCCAATCTTTCCTTTTGGTACAATCATAAAATCCCAAGCATCAAGGATAAGAAGTCACTATCAAAGTCTTGTAAACACAATGGAATGGGTGATGATGATGTGAGTGAACAAAGGAAAACTAATGAGTGATCGGCTCAAAAGGGGTATTCCTAGAGTTCGTGTTTAGATGGATCAATCAAAAACTTCAAGCGGTCTTTGAGCAAGTTCTAGGTCCAAAACTATGCAATGTTCACACATGAAGAACAAAGAGAAACATGTAAGATGCATACATGTGCATATTCCATGGGCTCACAATTTCTGGGTATGCATGGTAATACATGTCAAGTGTGCTTCTCGGATTGCAATCAACAAATCAACAAAGGTGAAGTGTACATGGTTATCAAGCAATCAACAATCATGCATATTAAACTCAAAGCAAATCATATCAAGCCTTAGAAATGATCACATTCTCTAGAACACAACAAAGTAAGCTCAATTCATCATTGGGGTTGGAAAAAGCGGACACAACATACAAACAACACAAAACAGTAAACAAGAAAGCCAAAGTTTCCAAATCAGTAGCATGGCGTCCGGGCACCTAGTAGGGGCGTCTGGACGGAGCAAGTGGCAGAGAGCATGTTTTTCGAGTCCTCAAAATTTTCAAAGGGTGTCCGGACACCTAGTAGGGGCGTCCGGACGGATTTCATGAATGCAACTCGAAATTTTGAAACTTTGAATGGGTTTGAACCCAAACCTCACCCCCACACTTAAACTTAACATTGTCCTCAATGTGATAAGTGAATTTAACAATTTACTTTGGGTGATGGACAAAACAATTAACAACACACAACAATAACAATTCAACACAATTGTGAGTGAAGTGAAATGAATACTCCCCTTTGTAGAATTCCCAATGCTTGCCAGAGTCACCAATAAGACACCAACCTCAAGGCATAAAACCTTGACTTCCTTACGTATGCTCCATGTATGCACAGTGGTGAATGCAATGAATTCGGAGTTGCTTGTAATGGATCGCTTAAAGTGAGTGCGTTCAGTAAATCAGCAATGACCTCTACCTAATGAAATGGGCATAACTCCAGGAGTAGGAACTTAATCGAAGTGAGTCTAGTGGCATTGAAAAATAGACTCAAAATGCTTCATGATAGCCACTGGAATTACTTACTCTTCTCCACGGAAGTCAGAGAAACAGCTAGTCAAAGTGAAGGCTAGGGTAGCTAATTCCGGCCAGAGTACCTCTGCTTGTAAATTGCATAACTCATGATCCAACGGTCCGAACAACCTGAAATTGAAGTGGTAGACCGTAGCACATAGATGAACAACTTTTGTGAAAGGCCCAGCCCATTCTAACGGCTAGGATGAGAGAAACGTCGTCCGGAAGTGGTCTAACTTGCCCAGGCAGTTCCTGAAACTTAGCAACACAAAACAAACTTAATTTAGCCAAAAACAACTCCCAGGCCATCGGACGGATTGAATCCGTCCTGACGGATCGCTCGGGCAGAAGCTACTGATCACTTGGCGTCTCGAGACCTATCATGGGCGTCCGGACGGATTAGTTAGACAGAGAAGTTTTCAGAAAGGATGCAGACGACCAGTAGCACAAGAACTATTTATTTACCGAACCTAAACTTATTCAAATGACACAAAATTTTAACCACAGATACTAGACAATAAATGAACAGGCACACAAATTTTTGGAATTTTCTGGGTTGATTTACTATTTTAACAAAATCAGGAAATCACAGGACAGTAGAAACAAAGCAAGAATAGTGCAAGAAACCGGGCTACCAATTACCAAGGGATCAAGGTTTAACCTCAATCCCCGGCAACGTCGCATTGAAATCATGTCTTGTATCGTCAAAGATAGGGGATGATATAGATTAAAGACCGGGGGTTATCGTACCCAAGGGATTGGAAGGCACAAAATCCACTCGATAATTATGTGGTAACCAAGTTTCTTAGCCCTAAAATGATGAGACAAGAGATGGATGGATGCAAAGTGTAGTGGAGTATGTGAAACATGAAGGTAGTGTTCAAAGTTGTGTCACCCTTGAGTGACTTGTAAGGATCAATGAATTCACTAAGGATCAAATCCCTATCCTTGCCAAGTTATGGCTCAAAGGATGGATTCTTCTAGGCCTATTTTGTGCCTTATTAGGGTCACAAATACTCCTAGGCATAGAGTTCCATTTATCCAAGCCTTGTTAGGGTCTCAAACAAACTTCCTAGGCATAGAGTTCCAAGAATCAGGATTCAAACAAATTCAGTCCATTGACATAAACTCATCATGCTCAAAGTTAAACACCTAGGATAATATGTAACTAGCATAAAATCCTAATAAATTAAGTCTAACACATGATTAAGAATTAGTTAGGTTCCTAAACAAGGATCAAACAAAACCGCATTTACACAAAGAACATATCCAGAAATGAAATCATCAAACATATTTAAGAGAGTTCGTCAAAACATCATCATGGGCTAGAGCACACAACCCTAGCCCCTAATCATAAGAATTTATACACACATGCTTGAATAATACATCAATAGTTTCAAGAATTAATTAAACAAAACAAAAGCGAAGATAGGTTGAGATATTCTCATGAAGAAAGCCAGCAGGTCCTTGTTGTACCAAGAGTTGGCTTGCTGCTCCATGCACCCTCTTCTTCTCCTCAGTCCTCCTTGCTCAAAACCTCCAGGATTCTGGATGGTCCTTGTGATAGGCCCTATCGGTAGTAGTATAGTATAGTCCTTGTTAAAGGAGCATCAATTTAAAAAAACCCTATCGGTAGTAGTATAGTACATAGTAGGGTATCGTTCACAACGGAGATCAAAGGGTGTACCTAACAAAAAAATGTCACAAAGAATTAAATAAAATTAAGAATTATTATTAACAAGTATAAAAAATATATACATATGTACAAAGTAAAAGGGGGTTTAAGAGATAAATTGAATGAAATTAGTTAATTAAATTACAAAGAATAAATTAAATAAGATGAGATGAAACATAAAAAATATAAAGTTCAGCCACAAGTATACAAGTTTACCAATTATTGGACATTTGCCCAAAGCCTTTACTACTCGTGAATTACGTTTCCAAAACTATTAGGTGAATTGTAATCCCTAACTCTAGCTCCAATTATATGCAAATATTATAAGTTTCGAACCCTATAACATAAACACATAAAAGTTTTCTATAAAACAGAATCAAGTAAACGGAGTCACATAAGCTACTAGAAGAACTAATTAATTAGGATCCAATAACTAAATAAACTCATAAATATAGGCGGGAAATTATATAAATCATGTCATGTTAACTAATACAAAGAATAATCAAGCAACAAAGAGGAACTCAATAGAGAATTTAAAGAATAAAGTCGAATTACACCATATGGAGAGCATGAAGAACTCGAAGACCACGGATCTTTGAATCCTTGAAAGCAAGCAATCCAAAGCCGTGAACTCGAGGTGATGATGGTGATGAACACGTTGGTTGATGGCTGGTGGTGATGGTGACATCTCCTCCTTCTCCTCCTTTAAGTCTTGAAAACCCTAAATACTAGAGAACGGAAAATATGATGTGAGAGGGAGAAGAGAAAGAGGAGGGTTTGTCCCTCCCCATTGGGGTGTTTTGAAGAGAAGAATGAGGCTGCTATTTATAGGAGAATGGAGAGAAAGAAGAAAACAATGAAAGAAATAAAGAAAGAAAAGGAAGAGAAGTGAAATATGAGTGGTAGAAAAGAAATGGTAACTGGAATGGTGGAAATGTAGTCATATGGCAATGAACCATTTATTTAGGTAAAAGAAATCAAACACTAATGGTATGGAGAGAAAGCAACAAAGATAGTGTGGTGAGATGGGTGGAAATATGGGGGTGAGTGGAGCATTGACAATAAAGGAAAATGAAAGAATTAGAAAGCAGACAACACTGAGCAAAAGCTCATTAGACTTCGTAAATTTCCGAGCTCCGATTTTCTGCACGTATTCACATTTATACATCATTTACGGACTCAAATATGGAAACTAAGCAAAAATAGCAAAGTTACAATTAAATCATAGCCAAATAGTAGGGAAAATACATTAAAAATGTCACACTTTGTGCTCCTATCAAATTCCCCCACACTTAGCTATTGCTAGTCCCTTAGCAACACAAAACTTAAAACAAAACAACACAAAACAGAAACAAAACAACACAAAACAGAAACCACAAAACAACACAAAACAGATTATCTTTCCAACCATAACCCTCAGCGAGTTCAGAAGAGTTATAATCAAGAGAATAAAAATTGTATACCAAGGCTAACGAATTTGCTAAGTGTTTAACCTGCACATCTCATTTATGCTCGGGTGAAGTGTGTGAAAACCAAATGTACAATTAATTTCAAACAATCCAATAGGCACATCGAAATAACATTAACCACTAAAGCTCACAATGATCACTAAATATTTCCGCTCAGTGTTTAGGGTTAAGTGTTTACTCTCATAACAATTGCACAAGTAACGTTCCCATAAGCTTGCTCATTAACCAACTCTCCACAATTAATCTACAAATCATTAGATCATAAGGACTTTCAATGGTGAAATGGGGGCCAAAGGGTGAATGGTGAATGATGAATGAAGAGACTGGATACAACAAAATAAAATGCACCCCCACACTTGCCTTTTGGTATATTACCATACAAATCCGAAGCAAAAGGACACAAGAAGTCACTATCATCGTCTTGCAAACACAATAAAACAAGGGTGAAATAGTGTGGGTGAACAAAAGAAACGGCTAATGAGTGTTTAGTTCAAAAGGGGATTCCTAAAGTTCGTGTTTAGATGGATGGTGAATATTTTGGCCATGGTGCTCAACTAATGCCTTACTCATCTCTAATTCATCACAGATTAATAAAACGTTTCAAGTGGTCTTTGAGCAAGTTCTAGGTTCAAAACTCATGAATTATGCACACATGAAGAATGAGTAAATGTATGAATGATGCATACATGCGAATATACAACAGGCTCAAATCCTCATATTTTCTGGGTATGCATGACAATGTATGTTTAAATGTGCTTCTCACATTGCAATCAATTAATCGAAACAGGTGATGTGAACATGAAATTTCGAGCAATCACAAGTTATGCAAATTAAATCCAAATTAAGCAAATCACAAAGCCTTAGCATATAATCAACATTCTCAAAATCATAACAATTAAACTCAATTCATCATCGGAATTGGAAAGAACAAAACACAACCCAATAAAACACACAAAAACAACAAAACAGAACCAAATATTTTTGTAATTTTTGATTTTTTTGATTTTTTTTATATTTTTCAATGTAGGTAACAATACGTGACCACAGAGACTTACTTAGTGCAATGGTAGGTTCAACGCTACCAAGGGAGTAAGTATGATCTAGTCGATATATTGTTACCGTAGAAAACAAAAACAAGTAAATTATTTTTCTCAAATTTTTTCAATTTTTTTTTCTTTTCAATAAACCTTCCCCCCACACTTGAATTAAACATTGTCCTAAATGTTAGAAAAATATTCCACGAAAATGAAAAATTCAAGCATGGTTATTGAATTTAAATACACATAAAAAAAAAACCCCCCCCCCCCCACAACCAAAACTTCTTTTTTTTTTTTTTTTTTTTTTTTTACCCCACCCCCTATTTTTTCCCAAGAAAACTAAGTGAGTTTTTTGTTTTTCACCTACTCATTAATTATTACCTAAACATCCTAACAATGTCGTTGTAACAAAGATTGTTAAATATACTTTTAATGTCACAATAAATTAAATAAAATAAATAATTATTATAAGGTATAAAGAATAAAGAATATATATATATACAAAATTAAATAAATATACAGTTTTCTATTTAAAAAATATAATTATATCAAAAGGGTTTTGGGGTTTTTGAGATTTTTGAAAACAATAAAAGAAAATATTTTTGGATTTTTATTATTTTTGAAAACAAAAAAAAAAAAAAAAAAATTGTTTTAAAAATTAACCACCCCCCTAGCCATGAATCCGAAACTAACTTATGTAAGATGGTGAACAATAATCTCCCAAATAAAACTTTCCCTAACAATTAACTCCGCTCCTCCATCGAAGCTCAAGTGCACCGACCTACGGGACCCATGTGATCCTCATTTTTTTTCCTTAATAAACAAACAAACAAAATTCACATAAGGCTAGAAAAAATAAACTTCAATCCAACAATTATTATACAAAATAGAAAATAAACAAACAATAAATTTCCCAAAATTATTCACGAATATTAATTAAACAAAAATAAATTATAATAAATAAACGAGTTTGGATCTAACGTTTGCTCCTTTTAAATCGACTTTGGATTCGGTGCAAAATAATGGGGCGTTTGAGCCCCAAGTCTTTTTCTTACGTGTCAGCCCACATCTAGGATGACTTTTCAACCAATCATTCATTGCAAATTTTATTATCTCTTTTCATTTCTTCTATCTTCGTAGCACTGAATCTCACGAACACGGGGCGACGTCGATGTCGGCCGTTTGGATTTGGATTTGCCTTCACCGAGATCCGGAGACACTGAACGTGAGGCTTTTAGTAACCAAGGGAGCATGGGCTGGATTGTTGAGCACGGGTTCTTCATTGCTGGGCAGAAAAGAACGGGGCGTCGGCGGCTTGCTTTCAAACCTGCAAAACAAAGATAAAGAGACATAATTAGATTGTTGTTGTGTGATTTTGTGCTTTCGGTGCTGCTTAAATAGAGAATGGAAATGGGAAGCAGCCAGGATATGGTGGGAGCACGGAATGGTGGAAGAGAGCTGGAAAAGCTCGCCGTGATGGAATAGTGGAGCACTTGATTGATTCCCATTGAAACCATGTGAGGAAGCAATCGTGGACTGCAATAATGAGTAGATTGAGCTGGGAATTGATTCCATGTGAGGGGATTGAATTGGTGAAGCTAGCGGACAATGAAGAGGCTGGAGAAGTGGGCAGCCGGCATGAGAACTCGGGAGAGGAAGCATAGGAAATAATTGTATAGTAATTCATCAAAGATATTAATAAAATAAAATATAAACAAGGGAAAATAAGATGGAGGTTTTAAAATATGTATCGCCACCGCGTGGGGGTGGTGCGCCCCCTTTTTGGGTGGTTCCCCGGCCAAATTTTCGGGATTCGGAACGGTTTCCGAAATCTTCGTACATTATTTTATTCCACAAATGAAAGTCATTACTTTCCATTTACCCGATACCTCCAAAATGCCCTTTTGGCATAAACTTTTCGGGTATTTTCCCTAAACACACGAAAACAAACATTAAACGACAAATAAGCTTTCGTAGCAAAACCAGAATTAGGCACTTGGAACGTATTTTACGTTCACATCAAGTAGAGTTCCTTTCGCGGGGGGGGGCCGGAGGACATCAATTGAAATGGCTCCGGGTCAACTCCACATAACATGGACTGGAAGGTGGCTTGATCGATAGGCGCATAAATCACGTACGACCCCGTTGAATCTGTGAAGCACTCCTGGAGTATGAGGAAGTCGACGTGATTACTTATGCCCAAAACGGAGATAGAATTTCGTGGGTCAAGACCAGTGGTGAAGTTTGTAAGCACATGTACTGAACTGTCTATCGACACACTATCCCATAAATGCCTTGTCTGTACATCTCTGATAAAATCAAAGATTCTTGTGTGATGGGAGAAGTGCTTGACATAATAGCCAGCAGTATGATCGAGTCCAAGGGGTTGGCTAGGATCACCCCTTCGCTTGTTGGTCCTGACCTCCATTTGTGTGTCTCCCGTTTTGTTTGATGCAGTCCAATGATGGTAAGTCGAGTTGGTGATGTCGTTGAAGAAACTTACCGCCATCTGGTTTGCCATCTTAGCAAAGCTTCTTCTCCCTCCTGGTGAAATGATTGAGTCACTAGGTGAAGTGTGAATCCCCATCACGCACATGTAGCGCTCGGCATGTCGTTGAAGAGTTGACAACCAACGCTTCGCTCCATATGCAAAACCTGATTCAACAAAAGGTTTGAATAAGGGGGTTAAATCTTTTTCTCGCACATCAACATGCTCGACCCACGTGACAAAGGAGGATCCATTCTGCAGATCACGTATCAGGCATCCCGAAGGACGTTTTCGGCATCTTGATCTTACGGAAGGCCTTGGATTTGAGCTTATTTCATCCACAGAGACATCCACAACAATCCAACTTCCATCCAATTGTTGGTGAGAGGAACGAACAAACTGGACTTCACGAGTTGAAACATTGTGTGTTGGCACTAGAAGCTCGGCAGACATCACTTGCACTTGCTCGTTGTAGCTTTCTTCTATCCCGGAGAACAGGACCTCCAAGGTATGGGCATTGGTGACCAAGCTATAGAAGACGAGCAACCATTGACCAAAATCCATAAGAATTTGAACAATGGTGGTCGGATGAAGATGGATGGTTGCCGAGTGTCTCGACGATTCTGCAATAAGTTTGGTGCAGGCTTAGCTCGTTGAGACACTTGCAAGTACTCTCCAAGGTGTAGAGTTTCAGGATGAACATAAGTGTTGGGATTTGAGGAATAGATCCATAGGGGAAAACCAGCAGCGACCAAGAGCAAGAGTTCGTCTTTGGCTTTGTTCACGATATCGGCGATCTGGTCGGAATGACACCCAACGAGATCATGAGCAGGTCCCGGAATGTTGTCAAATGGCACATGAGAGGATGAGCGCTCGACTAATGTTGGCATGAGGCTCCGCACATCCCTTCGCAAGTCATCCTTGTCGATTGAATCATCGGACAAGACAAGAAGAGGCTCCGGAGGAACAACTTCGAACCTTGATCGTTGCACATCTGAGTGCGGAACAGGACCTCCGCAGTGAGGACAAATGCCGCTACGAAGAGCATCGATGAGTTTTTGGTTCTGCTCTTGAAGCTCCTCATTCTTACTCAACAACTCCTCGTTTCTTCTTATTAGATCGGCATACACCTGCTCCTCTGATGGGATACCGTGCTTCTCTTGAAATCTCCTCCCCCAGTTGTAGACAATGTTTTCATCTAACCCGAGTTCTATAGCCAACCTTGCTCTTTGTAGTTTGATTGGGTGAGCATTCACCGTGTAGAAATCTTTCAACGCATCATTTTGATCTTTGGTGAATTTCGTTCTCGGGCGTCTCTTACGCTTCTGGGAAGGACCAGCAACAGCAACAGCAGGTGGATCATCAGCCTGGATTGGTGCTTGTGGTTCTGGTTCTGGTTCTGGCACATCCGGCATGCTAGCATTAACAGTATCTAGAATGCTTGGTGGAATGATTTCATCCAAGCCTTCAAAGAAATCACTCTCTGGAGGACTAGAATGAAACAACTCACTGAAAGAATTCACTCTTTTGGCCATTTATAGGTTAGGTGGAAGTATAGCTTTCTGGAAAAATAACTAAGAACAACGAAGAACAAGTGAAGAACAGTATGAACAAACGAGAGAAAATTTAGAGAGACTAAAAGGGAACTAAGTGAAAATGAATGCAAAATGAATGGAATGAAGCACACAAACACAAACGAAGGGAAAGGAACCGACACACGCACGCACACGTGCCACAGACACAGATCCGCAAATTGCGGATCGAGCGACGAAAGTCGCAAAGGCTACAGTTGACACGGATGCGGATTATTAAACAAATTGGCCGACGCAAACGTCGTCCGTCGGCCCAATCAAATTTTTTTTTCTTTTTATTTTTTTTATTTTTTTTTAATTATCGTGCCGACGCGAAAGTCGCGGGACGGTCCATTAAGAATTTTTCTTTTTATTTAACCAAATCTTTACGCGAAAGTCGTAAAATGAACAGTGAAAACGCGTGTCACACGCGCTGACGCTTGCCGACACTTTAAACGGGCCTGGGCCATCGGAATGGTCTGGGCATTAAAGTGGGCCTGGGCCAAAGAAAACTCCGGCTCATTATTGGTGGGCTTAACCTAATGGGCTTAAAAACTAACAGGCCCGACACGCTAAATGGGCTCGGGTTACGGGTTTTGGGCTTCGGGAATGACACGGGCCCAATGGGCCAAATTTTATTTTATTTTTTTATTTTATTTTTTATTTTTTCGAAACCTAAAACCCTAACCAACAAAACAAATGGGGCTAAGGCCCAATAACAAATAACAACAAGCAAGCCCAAAATAAACAGTAAATATAAACAATAAAAATAAATAAACAGTAAAAACAAACAAACACTTTTTTTTTTTTATAATTACAAATTTTCTAATTATTTTTTTTAAATAAACAAATAACGAGAGTGAAAAGAAAACTTACCTTTTTACTCCCGAGGATACCAGAAAATCACCAACAAGACATCAACCTCAAGGTTTTTCAACCTTGACTTCCAAACGTATGCTCCGATGTATATGGTAATATTTTCCGATAAACCCGGAATATTTTCTATACAAAATTAAAAAGTTAGTAATAAATTTACAAAATAAAAACAAATATTTACAATGTTAAAAATGTATCACAAATTATCTATACAAAATGAATAAATAAATTTTCCTATGTCTACATAAATTTTATTTACACAATAGACTTAGGTACGGAAACAGAGGACTTCAATGTGCAATGGGACTGAAACAGCTATGATTTGTATGTGATTTGCATACAAATTAGGCCTCTAATCATCATTATTGTGCTTGTCCAATGGCCATTTGTGAGTCTCTAATCCTTGTTTGCACACTTGTAGGTAAATCGAGCATCAGATGGATATCGGGAGCAAAAGGACGTGTTTTGGAGCTTTTAGTGGATTTCCGGCAAAAAGACGAAAAGTCAACCCGATGACCAAAAGTCAACTCGTGGTCAACCCCGATTTTGGAGCATCAAAGAGTCAAATGCCGAGTCCCGAGGGTGAAGCACAAGAGAATTCCGGAAGATTGACCGAAACCGAAAAGTCAACCATGGTCAACTCCGAAGGTCAAAGTCAAGGTCCAAGTCAAGGTCAACTTTGTGATTCACAATTGTGCTCCCACATCATCAAGGACCACACTAGATTTGATGAGGTGACATGTTGATTATTCATCCCTTTTGTCCTCCCTTGTGATTTCCCTTCCTTGCCCTTCATTAAACCTTTGAGCCCTTAGATTAAACCCTACTTCATCCTAGCCCTTTATTTCTTCCCCTCTAGCCTATAAATAGCTTAGTATTTGCCTCATTAGGGCAGCTTGACTTCAGCCCCAAAATCCCTCACTTTTCCTTTCCCCTTTCCTCTCTCCACCTTTTCCTTCGGATCAGCCTCTGCACATCTGTCGACCGGTCGACACAAGGTCGACGCCCGGCGGAATCCTCCATCTCAGCTCACTTCCGACGCCTCCGCCACTTCCACCACCACTTGGGCAGCTGGGGATTCTCACCAGACATCAGGGACGTCATCTACACCCAAGAAGAAGAAGGATACACCATTGAATGAGCATTTCTCACCCCTTCTCTCTCTTGTATTCATGATTTTAGCTTGCTATTGTTTTGTGATGATGCATCCCTTGATGGATAGTGAGTAGTTACCTTGTTGGGGACTAGGGTTGTGTGCCCTAGTCCATTGTGATGTAATGATGAACTAATTATGTATGGATGCTTTGTGATGAATGGATATGTCTATTACCCACTTCAATTTGTGTTGAATGCATGTTTAGGGAACTTAGTCACTTCTTTGAGCATGTGTGCAATCTATTTTGATTGAGATTGTTGGGGTGACTCCTAACCCTCTCTAGGCATTTGATAATAGATGTGATGAGGCCTCCTTGTTTGAGCTTCTAAGTCTTTGTGCCCTTCGCCTCCCAAGCCACATTGGGAGAGTTCTAGTGACCCATAACATGGCACTATGAATACATAAGAAAAGATGGTCTTAGACCCATAACATGGCTAAGATACGAAACTTGATTCAATCGTTGCACAAGCATGAATACTAAATTGGTTCGTTAAGCATCTCATTTGGACTTAGGCTAACCCGAAAACCCCAAGATTTTCCTTATTGTGCACTCACATTTACCTTCTTTGCTTGCTTACTTTACTTGTTTGTTGTCTTGCGTTTCACCATCTCTTTACAAAATCAAACTCACTACACTCACACTTCACACATTGTCCATACACATATTCACTCATTCTTTCCATTTCTTACCTATTCCATCATTGCTAGAGCATTTGATCACACAAACTACCAAGGGATTGAGGAGCCCATCGATCCTCGTTGGAACGACAACCCCCCTTCACAATCTACTTACCCCATACTTTGACGTTTCGTCAAGCTACCCATCTTAAAGTCATGTTTAATCCAATATACCTAAAGTGTACAAAAATATTTTCTTTTGCCTGAATATAGTTGAAAAAAAAAGAAAGTTGATTCCAAGCGGTAACTCAAGGTGGACTTGCGGCCTAGGTGCAATGCCTTGACTTAAATGACTTTCCGTGTTTTCAGAAGGCGAATGGCCAGATCACAAGAGATAAGCGAGAGGCAGGATTCATTTAGTGGACTAGTCCTCTGAATCCAATTTTACAAACCCGTCACCCAGGGTCTCGATCATATCTAGACACCATTCATGTGCCCCTTACTCAGTTGAGAAAGCACTTAAGTGTTCGACAATTCTCCAAGTGTTAATAAAAGCCGCCCTCAACCTCAAGTGACCTTAAAAAGGTACCAATGAAGGGTTAAGGCCAATATTAATAAAAGGACCTTACCTATTCCGTTCAAGTTACAACTTACAACAACAAAAAATAATCAACTATATAAAAGACACCTAAATAAATTACTAAGTATAACAAAATAAAATAAATTACTAAGTGTAACAAAATATCAACAAGTATAAACAAGTATTATTCACAAATATTCACAAAAATAATAGTTAGGAATTTTCAATCCCCGTCGACGGCGCCAAAAATTGATAGGCCCAAAAGGAGCATCAATTTAAAAAAACCCTATCGGTAGTAGTATAGTGCATAGTAGGGTATCGTTCACAACGGAGATCAAATGGTGTACCTAACAAAAAAATGTCACAAAGAATTAAATAAAATAAAGAATTATTATTAACAACTATAAACAATATATACATATGTACAAAGTAAAAGGGGGTTTAAGAGATAACTTGAATCAAATTAATTAATTAAATTACAAAGAATAAATTAAATAAGATGGGATGAAACATAAAAAATATAAAGTTCAGCCACAAGTATACAAGTTTACCAATTATTGGACCGAAAATTAACCAAGTTCCCTAGCCATGAAACCGAAATTAACATATGTGGAAAGTTAGAAGCTAACCATTCCCCAAATAAAACCTCTCTACGAAAATTAACCTAAGTGAAAGCACCTAGATTAACCAATTAAACATGCCATCTTAGTCTAGAAAGCTAGCTAGTCAAACCATGTTTAACGAATAGAAGAAGAGTTGTTAATCAAAGTGCACGACCCATTATAGAAAAGTCCATATGTCCGCAATCTTTTTTATTTGACACCGACATTTGTCCAAAGCCTTTACTACTCGTGAATTAGGTTTCCAAAACTATTAGGTGAATTGTAATCCCTAACTCTAGCTCCAATTATATGCAAATATTATAAGTTTCGAACCCTATAACATAAACACATAAAAGTTTTCTATAAAACAGAATCAAGTAAACGGAGTCACATAAGCTACTAGAAGAACTAATTAATTAGGATCCAATAACTAAATAAACTCATAAATATAGGCTGGAAATTATATAAATCATGTCATGTTAACTAATACAAAGAATAATCAAGCAACAAAGAGGAACTCAATAGAGAATTTAAAGAATAAAGTCGAATTACACCATATGGAGAGCATGAAGAACTCGAAGACCACGGATCTTTGAATCCTTGAAAGCAAGCAATCCAAAGCCGTGAACTCGAGGTGATGATGGTGATGAACGGTTGATGGCTGGTGGTGATGGTGACATCTCCTCCTTCTCCTCCTTGAAGTCTTGAAAACCCTAAATACTAGAGAATGGAACATATGATGTGAGAGGGAGAAGAGAAAGAGGAGGGTTTGTCCCTCCCCATTGGGGTGTTTTGAAGAGAAGAATGAGGCTGCTATTTATAGGAGAATGGAGAGGAAGAAGAAAACAATGAAAGAAATAAAGAAAGAAAAGGAAGAGAAGTGGAATGTGAGTGGTAGAAAAGAAATGGTAACTGGAATGGTGGAAATATAGTCATATGGCAATGAACCATTTATTTAGGTAAAAGAAATCAAACACTAATGGTATGGAGAGAAAGCAACAAAGATAGTGTGGTGAGATGGGTGGAAATATGGGGGTGAGTGGAGCATTGAGAATAAAGGAAAATGAAAGAATTAGAAAGCATGCAGCACTGAGCTATGCGCACTTGGAATGAAATATTGGACGTTTGGACGGTTGGATGATTCTGAAATTTGAATACAGAATACCTAACACACACATGCAGCTTATGCCAAAAATACCGCTGGATCCAACGGTGCACGTGGGAGATATATGCTTCCAAAGTTAACAGATCTGCACAGGCAGATTGTCCGAAAATGGGCTTGGACCTTTCCTTCATGCTTTGTGGACTTGGGCCTTCCTTCTTGGGCTTGGGCCTTCCTTCTTAATGGGCCTCGAAAAAGCCCATTAGACTTCGTAAATTTCCGAGCTCCGATTTTCTGCACGTATTCACATTTATACATCATTTAGGGACTCAAATATGGAAACTAAGCAAAAATAGCAAAGTTACAATTAAATCATAGCCAAATAGTAGGGAAACTACATTAAAAACGTCACACTTTGTGCTCCTATCACCTTGCTGTTCTTGATGATAACCAGAGCATGTATTGCACAAACAATGATGAAATTATGTCCGTAAGGTAAATGAGGGCCTTAGAAACAACTTTCGTGAAGGATGAAAGTCCAAAAAATGGACGAAACTATGAGAAAATGGACGATTACAGTAGGTGGACGGGTATGTCCGTCCGGACGTCCTAGTGACGTTTGGATGGATTGGACGGCTGCTCTAGAGTATTTTTTTTATTGTTCTCTCTTGGGTGAACTCCTCTCCTTCTTATGCACGAATTGGGAAGTCAATTAGGGTTATGGGGTGGCTGCCAAATCAGAATTCCCTAGTGGAATGAGATGGCAAATGTGAGTGGATATGGAAAAGTAATGGAAAGAAATGTGAAGTGGAGGAAATTATGGATGAGTGGACATGTGAGAGGGATGAGTGGGTGAGTGGGTGTGTGATCTGTGACACACATGCATGTGGCTGGTGCAAGGGAATCTCCCCTTCTGTGGTGGAGCTCCGGTGGTGGTCCGGCGGTACTGCCGCCTCTTGTGGTGGTGGTTGGCCGGCAAAATCACCGAAAATGTAATTTCTTCATTTTCCTTCCTCTTTTCGATTCTTCAAGGCCTTCAATGGCAACGTCTTCCGAAGGTTGATTTGTGCAAACTTTGATGTATAGAAGCCACGGTTGACCTCTTGTCCTCTTTTCGGAAATGTGACCAAAAGTAGCCAAAACGCACATTTTTGTGCCGAATTACTTCAACTCACTCAAATGACCCAAATACATGAAAACACACATTAAATGCAACAAAAGGCCTTCAGAGTCACTTAATTCCCGTGATTAGGAATGCAATTTGCACTACAAATAAGGGCAATTCAAAACACAGCATGTGAGCATGATTTTCGGTGGTAGATTTTTATTCCTAGTTACTATTAGTATATCAAAAATAAAAATCCAAAAATATCTCCTTTTATTTATTTATTGTTTTCAAAAACTTCCAAAAACCGAAAAACACTTTTGTATATATTGTATATATTTGTAAATAAATTTGTTGTATAGTTTATTTAATTTTCGTGACATAGATTAGCAAATAAAACAATCCTCTGTGGGTAATGACCCTTGTTTCCACTATACTATTCATCGACATTTTTTTATTGGTTGCAAGGATTTTTATATAATTATATTCTTTTAAATTGATGCGCGCTTTTGCACATATCACCAATTGAATTGAGAAGTGGGAGAGTAGTAAGGCGAGTACCAAGAGAAAGACCACCAAGAAGAGTCCGGAGAACCGGAAGTGCAGCTCCAATTTCTGGCACACACGAATCTTCAAGAAGCTCACCGCTGAGAAGAGAAACAATGGAGGACTAGAATGATGAGCAAGTGCCACCGATAGAGGAAGTGGAGCTTCCTTTGAGTCACTACTCCAACCCAAACATTGTGAATACTCCCACTTGCATTGTACACCCACATCCTAATGTGGCATATGAGATCAAGCACTCTACTCTATCCGTTCTACCTACCTTCCGTGGAACGGTTAAGGAGAAGCCCTATGAGCACATCATCGAGTTTGACGCCATGTGCGGCACTCTAAACCGTGGCCAATTATCCTATGATGAATTGAAGCTATGCCTTTTCCCATTCTCACTCAAGGAGAGAGTAAGAGTGTGGTTTCACAAGCTTAAACCGAGAAGCATACGCTCTTGGAATGAAATGCAGAAGGTGTTCCTCGATGCCTATTACCTCCATCATCGTACTACTGCCATGAGAATTCAGCTCACTACTTTCATGCAAGGAGAGCGTGAGACGTTATACGATGCATGGGAACGCTTCAAGGACTTGGAACTTGGGTGTCCACACCATGGTATAAGCAGATTGCAGCTAGTCTCTTCCTTCTACAACGGTTTGTTTGAAGATGACCGTAGAAGGCTTGATAATGCTTGTGGTGGTAGTTTTCAAAGAAAAGGACCAAATGCCGCCTGGGACATCATAGAAGAAATAGCTGTGCAATCCGGGCAATGGGACCATCATGACCGAAGGAGAGACACAAGAACAAGGGAAAGCGAAGAAAGAGATGTGAAGCCTCAGGTTGGAAGAGGACATGGACTTGTTGACAACCAATCTAGAGCAGTCCATGGTGCTTCTCAAATCGAACAAGTAGATAAGCTCATGAATGCTAAGTTTGAGCAACTTGAATCTGCTATGAACTCCAAGCTTGACCTACTACTCAAGAAACAAGGAGGAACAGCCATGCCATCTCCAAGCAACCAAGCACATGCAATCTCCACTGCTTGTTTTTATTGTGGCCTTCCACACATGAAGCCATTGATTGTGACTTCTATGTTGTTGTAGTAGGTCATGAGGTAGTAAATGAACAACTCTTTAGTGTTGGTAAATACAATAACAGGACACTTCCTTCAACACTCAACCACCAACCTTCGCATACATATGATAAGAGAAATGTTGAGAATTACCCCTTAGTGAACACTCAGAGAAATCAAGCTTACCAAGGAGGCAATCAAGGGCATCAAGGCCCTAATACATTTCAAAATGGAACTCCAAATCACATGTACTCACGAGAGGCAAGCACTTCACAGGCCCCTCAAAGGCAAAGCTACTACCATCCACCTCCTGGTTTTGAGAACAATGGAGGAAACCATCAAGCTCAAGACACAACAGAACCAACCATGAGGGAGATGCTTAATGCCCTCGCCTCAAACCAATTAAAGTGTGATAAAAGACATGATACAATGAACCAACAAGTCTCTGTCATACAGGAAGGGTTGAAACAGCTAGAGGTTGCAGTGGGAAACATATCAAAGCAATTTCAATCAAGGACACAAGGTGCATTACCCTCACAAACGGAACAAAATTCGAGGCATGAGAGTGTGAAGGCGATCACCACCCTTCGATCTGGTAAGTCCTACGAGAACAACATCTATTATGATCCCCAAGCTTGTGATTCTGCCCAACCTTGTTTAAATTCTGAAAATTTATATGAGGAGAATGGGGTTGGAGGGGAAGAAAATGTACCCTCCAATAATTTTGAGCGTGGAGATGATATATTATTGGAACAAGGAAGCAATAAGGGGTGGATAAGGCAGCCGGTAGGGTAGAAAATGTACCTACCAGAGAAGCATGGGAAAAGGATTCAGAGCAATGGAAGAAATACCGACCGGAATAGTGTTGGGAAGAATGTTTGGAAGATAGATCAGAGGCAAATCCGTCCGGACTCCATGAAATACCGTCCGGACGCCAATCCAAAATTTTGGAAAACCCGATGCATCCGTCCGGACGCCTTTCAGAAATGTCAGAAGAAACCGAGAACCCGTGCAATCCGTCCGGACGGATCCTGGCGTCCGATCGTCTGGGAGCAAGTCAGAATAGCAACTCATCCAAGCCTTCATCCACAAGTGTCTTCAACAAAGAGGGAGGCATACCATTGGAAAAGGGTTTCGGACAACTCTCCCTTGACCCAGACTTCGAGGAGAAAGACTACAACAAGAGGAAGAGGAAGGATAACAAGGGTTACATTTGAGAAGAAAGAAGAAGTTGAAGGTAGCTCACATCACCATATGCCGACATTCCTAGAAGAAATCACATGAGCATACCTCCCTTGAAGGTGACAACTCACCAAGTACCTCTACCATTTCGAGAAGCTCCAAGGAAAGAGGAACTGCAGAAGAAAAACAACAAGTATCGAAGAGAGTTCATCGAATTGTTCAAGAAGGTCAACATCAACATACCTCTCTTAGATGCCATCAAGCAGTTCCCTCTCTATGCCAAGTTCTTGAAAGAGTTGTCCACCAATAAAAGAAAGTTCAAGAAGGATGAACAAATTATCTTGAGTGAGGATATTTTAGCAATGTTGCAAGGAAAACTTCCTCCGAAGCTTGAGGACCCCGGTTCTTTCATGGTTCTGTGTATCATTGGCAACAAGGGGTTTGACAAAGCCATGTTAGACTTGGGTGCTTTTTTTTTTTTTTTTGGCAAAGGACTTGGGTGCTTCAATAAACCTAATGCCTTATGAAGTGTACAAAACCCTTGCATTGGATGACATCAAGCCGGTGAAGATTTCTCTCAAGTTAGCGGACCGGAGCCAAGTTGTACCGATGGAAATGGTTGAAGATGTCCTAGTGAAGATTGGAGAGCTACTCATACCGGCGGATTTTGTAATCCTTCACATGAAGAACATTGCTAGTGGAGGAGAGGAGGAGATGCCTATTCTCCTTGGGAGACCCTTCATGGCCACAGCCGGAACAAAGATTGATGTAAAGGAGGGGCTTCTCACCATGACGGTCTTCGACGCCACCATTGGATTTCAAATTTTTGATGCCATCAGAAGTCCGATGCCCTTGGGAGATTGTTTCAAGATTGATGTGTTTGATGAAGCCGTAGCAACTTCTTTCATTGAGTCTAACTCTAGAGATCCATTAGAGACTTCACTTGCATAACTAGACATGGATTTTCTTGATGAAGAAATAGTGGATGCAACCTTTGCATTGACCACTACACCACCAACTTCCATCCCATATCACATTCAGCCAATTAATGTGTTCGAGACTTCACCTTCATGGGCATCAAAGTTGCAACCCTCTATTGTGTCGTAATTGGTACAGATGCCGCTAAGGAGAGCATCGAAGAGTTTTTGATTCTGCAGTTGGAGCTCTTCGTTCTTGCTCAGCAGCTCATCATTTATTCTCTCTAGCTCGGCAATTCGTTGCTCATCTATCTGGATACCGAACTTTTCCTTATTCCTATTCCCCCAATAGTAGACTTGGTTGTGATCTAGCCCGATTTTTTAGATTTGGTGTATTTCGATGGGGTTGCCTCCTCATGAGCGCTTGTTTTTATAGACCTCAAGCCGGTCTTCTTCTTTCTTATCCCACATTGGAAACATCGGCGAACCGACCAACCTCCTCGTGAGCGTTGAATGTGCCACCATAGTACAACTTCAATCTCTGTCCATTCACCGTGAAGGTGCTCCCGTCATGGAGGTTCTTTACTTCCACAGCTCCATAAGAAAAAACCTTGATGACTTCATAAGGGCCAGTCCACCTAGAGCGTAGCTTTCCCGGAAACAACTTTAATTTGGAATTGTATAACAACACCTTCTTACTGGAAGCAAACTCCTTCGACTTGAGTTTCTTGTCATGCCAAACTTTGGTCTTATCCTTGAACAAAGCTGCACTCTCATATGCTTCATTGCGGATTTTGGCAAGCTCATTCAAGTCCAACCTCCTCTTGTCACCGGCTGCCCTTAGGTCCCAATTCATGGCTTTCACAGCCCAAAAAGTACGGTGCTCAAGCTCTACTGGCATGTGGCAAGCTTTTCCATAGACAAGTCTATAAGGAGACATACCCAAAGGGGTCTTGTAAGCAGTTCGGTATGCCCACAACACATTAAGAAGTTTGGTGCTCCAATCCTTCCTTGTGGTTTTTACATCCTTCTCCAGTATAGACTTGATTTCTCAGTTAGAAACCTCAACTTGGCCGCTGGTTTGAGGATGATATGGAGTGGCTACCTTGTGCTTGACCCCATACTTGGTTATGAGGGCAGTAAAGGTCTTGTTGATTAAGTGAGAACCTCCATCACTTATGATGAACCGAGGTGTGCCAAATCTCGTGAGGATGTGGTCCTTAAGAAACTTGGTCACCACTGCAACGTCATTTGTCTTTGTAGCTTGTGCCTCTGATAAGCGGTATTTACCGACGTCATTAATTATTATCTAAACTTCCTAACAATTTGTCGTTGAATAGTATAATAGGAAGTAGAGGTTTTTCCCACAGAAGATTGTTTATCTACTTTTCTAATGTCACGAAATTAATTAAACTATATTGTTTCTATTTACAAAAATGTACAATATATCCAAAAATGTTCTTTTTGGGTTTTTGAAATTATTTTGAAAACAAGAAATAAATAAAATGAAATATTTTTGGTTTTTAATCTTTTTGAAAATAAAACAAATAAATCAAGAATAATACAAATTCAAATACAATTTAACTAACAGACTTAAATAAAACACACCAACAATAAAGAAATTAAACTAACACACAGATGAATTAAAAACATATTTTTGGGTTTTTCAATATATAATTAAATCACACAAATATTCAAATTAAACAAATATTCAAAATACAAATAAATCACACAACAAATATAAATAAATTGAGTTTGAGAGAGAAATGCTCATTTAATTCCGGCGAAGGATCTTATCGGATTCGCCGGATTTTCGATGAAGTTCGGGGAGCTCGGGTGTACTTAGCAGATTTGGGTCATTGGGCTTTTGGGCTTGGAGGAAACTTGGTCAATGGCCCAACTTAAGAAAGTCAGTTGCCTTTCTTTCCTTCATTTCTTTCGGCCCAAGCCCGCGTCTTTCTCTTATTTTGGTTGACAAGTCAACTCAAGTTCTACTCCTCCTTTCCCATTTGACCCGTGGTCTTCATCGTTGCTATTCATCTTTTTCTCTTCTTCATTCCAGCGAGAGAGAGGTGCGGCCATGGGATGAGCGGTAGAGAGGACTGCGCCGGCGGTAACAGAGGAGCACGGATCGAGCACAAGACTGAATGGAGACAGCAGCGGCGTCGATTGTGCACAGAGAAGAGGACCTCCGGCGGGATTTGGCACGGCGTGGCTGGGAACAGGTATGGCAGAGCGGCGCCGGCAATGGAAAGAAGGGGGCACGTCGGAAGTGCGCAGGTGGCTTGAGGAAAGCGGCGCAGTGGTGTCATCATGGTGACCGGACAGAGGGACGCCGTAGAGGTGGCCTGGGCTTTGCGGCGTCTTGGCTTGGGATGGAATTGGAGACGCGGGTGACTTGAATCGATGGATGCCCAGAATTGGATGTTAAGAGCAACCGGAGATTGAGGAGGCTCGACTTCTGGATTTGAGGTGATGGCTGAAACGAGCTGGGAAGCGGCATCGGTGATGGCAGATGAATTGATCGGTGACTGGGCTTTCTTCAACGAAAAGCAACGGGGGCGCCGGTCTGGAATTGCAGTGCCGGCGGTGGTGGACAGAGATGGCAGCTACTGGGTTTTGTGAATTGGGCTCGGCGCTGGCAGAGCGCGGAGGACTGGGCAAATGGGATCACCGGCAGAGTTTGGAAACTTGAGCAGAGGAGGCATGGGGCCTTAGATGGTGATGTCGGCGATGGATCCTGCAAACTATAATTGAGCACGAGATTAGTGGTGAGTGATTAATTGATTCATGGGTGTTGTTGATTGTAATTGCAGGAACAGAGTAAGAGAAGAGAAATTGAGATTGAGATTGGCAGGGGAGCTGCCGTGAATGAGGTGTGATTGCAGGTGTGTGAGAGTAACAGAGAACAAAAAGGAAGAAGGGGCTGAGATAGCTACGGACAGAAGAGAGGAGAGGAGGAAGGAAGTTGTGTTTGTAGAGAGTGACTAGAGAGGAGCTTGCAGTGAGTAACGAGAGAGAGAGGGTGAGAAGAGAAGGCACAGCTGGGAGAGCTGCACACGGACGCCAAAGAAGTGGCACGGGGAGGAGGTAGAAGGCCCCCGACCATTGAGAAATGAGCCAGAGATGGGTATTTGAAGAGCTAAGAATGGAAGCAGTAGGTGATTGTTGGCATTAGCTGGAAAGATCCAATTTGAATTCAAATTGGAGTGGAGGGGGGCTGCTGGTGGAGTGCCTGGCTGGAAAACCATGTGACGATGAGAGGATTTGAATTGAAGGAGCGGACTGAACATGGACGTTGCACATGGACGCTGCAAATGAACATGGATGCTGCAAAACACAAACAAATAAAATAATAAAAAGAAACAAAATAAAATAATTATAAAATAAACAAAAGAAATAAATAAAATAATAAAAAAAATTAAATGAAATAATTATAACATAAATATAAACAGGAAACAATTATTAGAGAAAATAGAATGGTGGTTTAAAAAGTGTATTGCCACCACGTGGGGTGGTTGCGCCTCCGTGAGTGGTGGTTCGCCGGCAAAATTGCCGGGATTTGGAACGGTTTCCAAAATCTTCGTACAATGTTATATTCCACTTCCGAATAATGACCGGTGTCATCAGATAATTGGAAAGTCACGGTTGACTTCCCGAAATTGCGCTGTAAATCTCCAAAATTCACCTTTTATGTGTAAATTAGCATTTTTCACATATTTTCCCTGAAAACACGAAAACAAACATTAAACCGACAAATAAGCTTTCAGAATAGCATCCATCCAAGTATTTAGAGCACTTTGTGAACGTATTTTACGTTCACATCAGCCTCCACCCATTTGGACATATAATCCACTGCCACCAAGATGTATCGGAACCCATAAGAACTAGGAAAGGGTCTCATGAAGTCAATTCCCCAAGTGTCAAATACTTCCAACTCAAAGATGTTTGTGAGGGGCATTTGATCTCTTCTTGAAATGGTGCCAACTCTTTGGCAACAATCACATCGGAGGGCAAACTCATGCCAGTTCTTGAAGAGTGAAGGTCAATAAAAACCAGCTTGTAAAACCTTGAAAACCGTCTTCTTTCCTCCAAAGTGTCCATCCCATGTATGAGTTTGGCAATGTTCCAATATGATATTTTCCCTCTTTCCATAAATAAGGATCATCCCAAATGAAAGTTTGAGCGTCTCTCTCAAGTTTCCTCATGTCTTGCAATGTAGCCCCTTCCAATGTATATGTGCCTCCACTAGCCAAGTAATTGACTAAAGTGGAATACCAGGGCAGTTTACTAGTTGTGGCCTGAATAGCAAAGATGTTCTCATCTGGAAAGCTTTCAACCAAAGGAATGGTTGTATCATCACCTCCTTCCTGAAGTCTTGAAAGGTGATCTGCTACTACATTTTTCTTACCCGGTTTATCATGAATCTCCAAGTCGAACTCTTGCAGCAGCAACATCCACCGAATAAGGCGGTGCTTTGCATCTTTCTTTGTCATCAAGTACTTCAGGGCTGCATGATCGGTATGCACAATCACCTTGGAGCCAATAAGATAGCTCCTAAATTTCTCTAAAGCAAAGATGATGGCTGAGAGCTCCTTCTCCGTTGTTGTGTAATTCACTTGTGCATCATTCAAGGTTCGGGAAGCAGAATAGATGGCATGCAGGCACTTATCTTTCCGCTGCCCCAAAACTGCACCCATAGCAGAATCGGATACATCACACATTAACTCAAAGGGTAGCGTCCAATCCGGTGCACACATGATGGGTGCACCAATCAAATGCTCCTTGATCTCTTCAAAGGCTGACATACACTTCTCATCAAAGTTCCAAGGAACATCCTTGGAAAGTAAATCACACAATGGTTTTGATATCTTGGTGAAGTTCTTGATAAATCTCCGATAAAAACCGGCATGTCCTAGAAAACTCCTTATTCCTTTATCATTCACCGGAGGAGGTAACTTCTTCATGAGCTCCACCTTGGCTTTGTCGACTTCAATTCCTCTCTTGGAAATCACATGGCCAAGAACAATTCCCTCGTTTACCATGAAATGACATTTCTCCCAATTCAACACAAGATTGGTTTCTACACATCTCTTTAGCACAAGAGCCAAATGTGCTAGACACTCCTCGAATGAGTTTCCATGGACTGAAAAGTCATCCATAAATATCTACATGAAGTTGTCTGTCATCATATCATAAAATAAGGCCATCATACATCTTTGAAACTTGGCCGGAGCATTGCATAATCCAAATGTTATGTGATTTGCACTTATTTGTAGCGCAAATTATATTCCTAATCACGAGAGTTAAGCTTATCCAAAGGCATTTTGTTACTATTAATATGTGTTTTGATGATTTCAGGTTACTTAGGTGACTTGAGGTAATTCGGCACAAAGAGGTGCATTTTGACCACTTTTGGGCACACTTCCGAGAAGAGGACAAGAAGTCAACCGTGGCTTCTAGACATTGAAGATTGCACAAATCAACCTTCGGAAGACGTTGCCATTGAAGGCCTTGAAGAATCGAAGAAAGGAAGGAAAATGAAGAAATTGCATTTCCGGCGACTTTTCCGGCCAACCACCACCACAAGAGGCGGCAGCACCGCCGGACCACCACCAGAGCATCACCACACCTGGAGGAGATAGTCTTGACCAGTTGCATGTATGGGTAGCTACACCCATTACATAAGAGAAATCAGTTTGGTTTACCTATGCATGCACTTTTCCTTAAAATCCTCCACTTAGCCTTCCTTTTGTAACTCTCCATGCATCCACTCACACACTTCACTAGGGAGACTCTTGGGGGCTGAGAGGGGGCTGTTGAATCACATCCCATAACCGTAATTCCATACACAATTCGTACACACCCAGATCAGCCACCACCTTACACATTCAGCCACCAAGAACACCAAGAACATCAAGAAACTGCCCAGTTTTGTTCTTCCATTTTCACCACTTTCCATTGCTCAAATCACTTTCCATCCTCCACGAAAGTTGTTCCTAAGGCATCCATTTATCTTAGGAACCAACTTTCATCACCAGTCCACATCATTTCACCACGTTTCAAGCTCCACAGCTGGGAATTCGTCAAGAACACAAGAATCCGGAAACTTGAAGGAGAAGAAGCTTGGAAGAGAAGAGGAGTTTAAGAGGGGGCTGTCATCTACACTTGGAGTCACCAAGGAGCTGCTGGCCATCATCCCTTGAGAACTTCTTAACTCTACTTTTGTTATTCTTTGTATCTATGTTTATATTCTTGACAAGAATGATGTATTCCTTGAACATGTGTGAGTAGTTCATTAGGTTGGGGGCTAGGGTTGTGTGCTCTAGCCCATGATGATGTTTTGATGACTTGTATTGAATATGCTTGATGATTTCGTTTCTGGATATGTTCATTGTTTTAATACGGTTTTGTTTGATGCTTGTTCATGAATCTAACTAGTTCTCAAGCATGTGTTAAACTTAACTTGTTAGGATTTTATGCTAGTTACATGTTATCCTAAGTGTTGAACCTTGAGCATGATGAGTTTATGTCAATGGACTGAACTTGTTTGAACCTTGATTCTTGAAACTCTATGCCTAGGAAGTTTATTTGAGACCCTAACAAGGCTTGGATAAATAGATTAGGAGTATTTGTGACCCTAATAAGGCACAAAATAGGCCTAGAAGAATCCATCCTTTGAGCCATAACATGGCAAGGATAGGGGTTTGATCCTTAGTGAATTCATTGTTGCATGTTCTCGAGAGTTGTCATACATTTGATTGGGGTAGAGTGAACCCGAAACTCCAACCGTTTCATCCATTTGATCACACACAAAGCATACATTTGTTGGGCTTGTCACCTCAACAACACAAAAGCGATTGAACACACTTGCTTGTGTTCTTGTTACCACAATTTCATATTGATTAGATTGGTTACATAGTCACTGTTTTGGTCACTGTTTTGGTTACAAGTCACCCAAGAGTGACACACAATTGAACACTACACTTGCATGTTGCACATACTCCACATCTAAGTACATAATTCATCTCCAATCACACCATTTCTAGTGCATAGCATATCTTGGTTGCATTTGTTCACCAAGTAGGGATCTTGGGCCTTCCAATCCCTTGGGTACGACAACCCCTGGTCATAATTTACCATCCACTACACTTTGACGGCGATACTCACATTCACCCCGTAATTATCGTTGAGTCAGTATGCGGCGGCGGTAGGCAAAAGTATCAAAAGGACATGTGAAAGTGTTCTTCTGTTGGTCTTCAGAAGCAATTACAATTTGATTATACTCGTTGTACCCATCAAGAAAGTAGAAATGGGAGTGACCTGCCAACCTCTCAAGCATTTAATCAATGAAAGGAAGAGGAAAATGGTATTTCTGCGTAGCAGTGTTGAGGTTTCAGTAATCAATACACACACTCCATCCACTTTGAATTCTTTGAGGGACATCCTCTTCTTTATCATTCTTAACAATGGTCGGCCCTCCCTTCTTAGGCACCACTTGAACCGGTGACACCCACTTGGAATCAGAGATAGGATAAATAACTCTATGATCAAGGAGTTTGGTGACTTCATTCTTTACCACCTCCATCATTGGTGGATTCAATCTCCTTTGGGGGTCTCTCGTAGGCTTGCAGCCCTCTTTCATATAAATATTGTGTGTGCACACACTTGCACTATTACCCTTGATATCGGCTATGGTCCTATTCCGCACTCAGATGTGCCACAATCAAGGCTCAAAGTTGTTCCTCCACAACCAGAGCCTCTTCTTGAGTTGTCCGATGATTCGATCGACATAGACCACTTAAGACGGGATGTGCGGAGCCTCATGCCAACACTAGTCGAGCGCCCATCCTTGCCCGTGCTATCTAACAACCTGCCGGGACCTGCTCATGATCTTGTTGGAGTTCACACCGACTTGATCAAGGATATCGCCCGCAAGGCCAAAGACGAGCTCCTGCTCATGGCCACTGCCGGTTTTCCTCTCTGGATCTCTTCACCGACTCCCATCATTTCTATTTATCCGAAAACTCTGAATCATGTCGAATACTTGGGAGTGTTTCAACGAGGTGAGCCTGCACCATACTTCAAAGCAGAATCCTCGAGACACTCGGCAACCATCCAGCTTGATCTGACCACCATCGTTCAGATTCTCATGGATGTTGGTCACTGGTTGCTTGCCTTCTGTAGCATGGTCACAAATGCCCAGACCTTGGAGGTCCTATCCTCCGGCGAAGAAGAAAGCTACAGGGAGCAGAAGCAAGTGATGTCGGCCGAGTTTCTGCTGGCATCTCACATTGTTTCAACTCGTGAAGTCCAGTTTGTTAGGTACTCTCACCAGCAACTGGATGGAAGTTGGATTATTGTGGATGGAAGAACTACGTTGAAATCCAAAGCCTTCAGTGAGATCAATTTGCCAAAAACGTCCCTCCGGATGCCTGATTCGTGATTTACAGAATGGATCCTCCCTTGTCACTTGGGTGGAGCACGTGGATGTGCGCGAGAAAGAGATGAAGCCCATTTTCGAACCTTTTGTCCACTTAGGGTTCGCATTTGGTGCAAAACGTTGGATCTCAACCCTTCAACGACAAGCCGAGCGCTACATGTGCGCCATGGGGTACCACACTTCACCCAGTGACTCAATAATTTCACCTGAAGGGAGAAGAGGCCTTGCAGAAATGGCAAAACAGATGGTGGTCACTTTCTTCAACGACATAAGCAACTCCACATACCATCACTGGACTTGTTCGAATAGAACAAGAGAGACGAAAATGGAGGTCAGGACGAACAAGAGAAGGGGTGATCCTAGCAAACCCCCTGGAGTCAATCGTATTGCAGGCTGTTCTGTCCTGCATCTATCCCATCACACCAGAATCTTTGAGTTCCTCAAAGACGTTCAGACGAGACCATTATGGGATAGTATGTCGATGGACAGCTTAGTACATGTGCTTGCAAACTTTACCACTGGTCTTGACGCACGCAATCAGATCTCGGTGCTCGCCATCAGTAATCACAACGACTTCCTCATCCTCCAGGAGTGTTGCACCAATGCAACGGGGTCGTTTGTGATTTATGCGCCGATCAACCATTCCATTTTCCAGTCGATGCTATGTGGAGCTGACCCGGAGCCATTTCCATTGATGCCATCTGGCTTCTCTATTCTACCATATGTATCCGGAGGCATACTTGATGGAACACTGCTGACTATAGTGTTCCAGATCTCAGTGAAGGCTACATCAGCCAAATCTACTGTGGAGTCGGGCACAAACGTCGTCCAGGACACGCTCGAAAGGATCAAAGCCGCAATCAACTAAGGAGCAAACGTTGGATGCAAGGCCCTGCTAGCCTTGTTTGTGACTGTTGGTGACTTGCTGGGAGGAGCTTAATGATCTTCAAGGGGGAGTGTTTCTTTTACTTTTTTGTTTTTCATTTATATAACTGTTGTGTGTTTACTTCTGTTTGTTTGTATTTTCAATTCAATAACCATGCTTGAATTTTTCATTTCATTGAAAATATTTGTCTAACATCGAGGACAATGTTTAATTCAAGTGTGGGGGGAAGGTTTCAGTTTATTTAAAAAAAAATTCAAAAATTCAAAAAAATTCAAAAAAATATGTGTTTTGTTTTCGTTTTCTACTGTAACAATATATCGACTAGATCATATTCACTCCCTTGGTAGCGTTGAACCTACCATTGCACGAAGTGAGTCACTGTGGTCACGTATTGTTACATAAATTCAATAAAAAAAAATGAAAAAATGAAAAAATATTTTTGCTTCTGTTTGTTTGTTTGTTTTTTTTGTGATTTCCAACACCGATGATGAGATTGAGCTTAATTGTATGAGATGAAAGCATGCTTAGGTCTCCTGAACTTCATGTTTTAAATTAATTATGGGACTTTGCATGTACACCCTTATTGTCAGATTGATGCATTGAATGTGAGAAGCATAGAGAGATTTGTGTGAGCTATATTTACCAGATTGAGCTTCGAGCTTAATGAAAGTGCATTCATAATTCGTTGCACTTTGTTCTTCATGTGTGATCAAGCTTATGTGATATGTATCTCTAGAACTTGCATAATATCTTGTTGAAACTATATGTCATGCATCATACATTTTGGAAATGATCAAGGCATTAGGAATCCACCATGGCCAAATGAGCATTTGTCCCTAAATTATATCATTAGTTTGCCATTTTGTGCCTATATGTTTAGCCTTTCGTTTCTTCGCACCATAAATGTCTACCCTTACCTTAAACACTTGCCTTACCCTTTCCGAGCTATCTTAGTAAGTAATTTGAGATTACTTGTGTTTTGATGCTAAATGTGTATATTATGGGGGTATGAAAAAGAATAAGTGTGGGGGTGTGACTTTGTAAATTGTTGCATTTGTTTCGGTTTCGAAAAAAAAAAAAAAAAAAAGAGAAAAATCGAAACAGGAAAGAAAAAAAAGAAAATAGAAAGAAAGAAAAAAAAAGTATTATGTTTTGTTTAATTTAAATTCAATAAATGTGTTTGGGTGAGTGAGTGTTCAGGATGAGTTTAGCATCTTACTATTCTTATTTGTTAAATCTCAGTATGTGTTTTACTTACTAAGATGCTCGGAATTTGTGATTCCCTTCCACTTCATTTCTGTAACCCCTCGCCTTAAGCCCCGTTTCACCTAAATAAAAGTCCTTTTGATCTAAGATGTTTGTGCATGATTTGTGGAGATTAGATTGACATGCAAGCATATGGCGGCATCTGCATAAGTTTGTTTGAGTGGTAGTGTAGCTAACCGATAAACAGTTGTGTGAAAATCAGAGTGAAATCCTGTGAGTTTATGGTTAGCACAGTTTCAATATGCATGCTTGCTTTGATGCATTGAGATCACAATACTTGCACACACTTTACTTTTGCTTATGTCCCGTAGCTTCAAACATTTTGAGACCTAACTTCTTTCATTCTCTCATCTAATTGTGTTCTCTGAGGTATTATGTTGGAAAATTGTCGTGTGTTTCCCTTCTGTTTTGTTTAAGTTGTGTATTTATGTTTTATGTTTGCTTGAGGACAAGCTTTAGTTCAAGTGTAGGGGTGTGATGTGGACGTAAAATACATACACATTACGTCTTTAATTACTTGGATTAGGCTTTCCGAGAGCGTATCTGTATATTTAATGTGTGTTTTCGTGTTTATAAGGAAAATATAGACAAAATGATAATTTGCACAAAAAATGTGTATTTTGGAGGTTTTCAGCACAATTCCGAAAAGTCAACCATGACTTTCCAAATATCGAAATGACACCAGTCATTTCTCATAATGTGGAGACCAGAAACTGTACGAAGATTTTGGATTGTTTCAAATCCCGATAATTTTATCGGCGAACCACCACAAATCAGGCGCATCCACCACGCACGGTGGCAAAATTCATTTAAAACCTCCATATTATTTTTCCTCTTAATTGTTTTATATTTTTCTTTAATTTTTTTTACATGTTTTTATTGTTTTAATTGTTTTGTTTTATTTTATTTCATTTTTCTTTCATGTTCCATTTGTAGCTGCGTCTTCCTGTTCCTTTTGCAGGCTACCAGCTTCACCAACCCACCACCACTGCCGGCAGGCTACCAGCCCACCTAGTGCTTCACATTTCCTTCCCATGTTTCACATGTGTTTCGTTTCCTTCCTGCACCTTCATCATCTATTTAAGAGAAAGACTGCAAGTTCAACCCACAATTCAAGCCATCAACAACCACCGAGCCATTTCTTTTTCCCCAGCTCACAATCATAGCAGCTCTTCCTCTGCTCAAATTCGCCACTACCATGAGGCCAATCTCCAAGTCACAACCAACAGAGCCTCAAAACCCGAGCTGAATTCCATCACCTCCATTCATTCACAGAACCATCCCACAATCAAACAACTTCGTGCTTACACACCCTTCAATTCCTTCTCTACACCATAATCATCGCCTTTCCAATTTTCATCACCAACACAAGCACAACCAATTCTTCCACTGTCATGGCATCTCAAATCAGATCCCCATCTCAAATCAGATTCCAACCTGCTCTCTGCCATCACCGCCATGAAGAACCCAGCCCGGATTCCCACCGCCGTGAGTTTTTCTCATCGCCGCAGCAACCACGCCGACAACGCCGACACCGCCTCCATCTCGAGTTCACAAACAGCCCAGACGGCACCACTGCTGTCTTCTCCTCCAAAGTTCCAGCTCAATCTTCCGTGCCACTTATCAGTGCCTCCGCTGCAAATCCATCAAGCCCAGACGCTGTGAATCTCCTTCGTGTCGCCCACTGCCCTGCTGCTGCAATCACTGCGCCGTCAACCCGGTCCATCATTCCCAGTCTCTCCATGAAGGAGTTGTGTCCTAAAACAATCATTTTGATGTAATTATTATTGTAATTATTATTAATCAAAAGGGCAAGTTATTGTTCATTGCTTATATTTAATATTTGATTGAACAAGGTCCAAGAAATATGAGTTAAAGAGAAAATAATCTAAAGAGTTAGATTTGTGAAACATTTACTCTTTTATACTCGTATCCTAAAATGTTCCTAGTCATAGGATTATCATTTGGACATTGATAACCCGGAAAGACTAGCACATACTATGTATGCTCAATATGGAGGATGATTTGTTTCCAGTCATTCGTGTAGAGACACTAATACAAGTATGTGGGTGCTCTTGACTTAAAGAGTACACTGAACGCGATCACTAGAGTTCTTGTATGGAGTTTTACTTACATGTCAAACTTGAACTCTAAATTGCAATAATACAAATTAGTCCTTTGACCTGAGGCACCATTGTTGTCTTATGAATGAATAGATTAACTCTTGATGATGCAATAACATTATGTCCCTTAATGGATATGATCCATGCATTCATTGGTGTAATCAATTTACTCATAGAGACATGTGAGTGTACAATAAGGAATCTTTATCCTTAAGTAAATAAGGAGTATGTTCAAAGATGTGATTCGGTGAGTCTTTGGCCAAAGCATTGAATGAGATTAGAAAAAGAGTTTCCAATCACATTCTTAGAATCACATAAAATTGGAAATCGTATTAGGGGATTGACATATCAATTCCATGCCCCGATGATATGATTTAGAACATCGTATTAGAGAAGGACCGTATTGTATTGTAATTCCAATTGAATAGGTTCTTTACTATTCTATATTAACTTGGGTAGTCATGATATGTTGCAAGACGTCACTCATGATTTGTGAAGTCCCCGAGGATTGATAAACAATATCAATCCTAATTTAAAGGGAGAATCAAAATGGAGTTTTGATTCGTAAACGAAATAGAATGGTTCTATAAACTTCACTGCCTTGTTAATTAGAACCTAAGAGATCGCACACCGTATAAGTGGATCCTTGAGATTGTATATGAAGAAGATTAAACAAGAGTTGGTTATGACAAAATAATTAATTAGATTAATTATTTTGACGTAATTAGAGTTCTCGGGTAAAACCGAAGCTATTGGGCCTAAACGATTGTCCGACCTTTTAGGTGTGGGCTTGGGCTTTATTGAGTATGACTTAGCAAAAGCCCAAGGCCCAAATTAATAGCCCAATAGTATATGTATGTGTAGAGAATATTATTTGCCACCATTAGTTAATTGATAGAAAATGTTTTTATCTATTTAATCAATTGGATGACTTTAATATTAATTAAGCTAGGCTTTTGAAGCATGCTTGATTGCTTTCACGTTGGTGTATTCAAAAGCAAAGAGAGCAGCTCTCTCTCTTACACTCTCTCACACCATACGGCAGCCACACATAGAGAAAAAGAAAAACTTGCACACTTTCTTTTTCCTATTATCTTTCTTCATCTCAAGTCCATCTTTGGTGAAGATCCTTAGAGGCCATATTCTTTTGTGGCTTTCTTGGTACATTAAGGAGGAGCTCTCTAGCACAAGAAGGTGTTCAAGAAGATCATATCCAAAGGTGCTTCAAGGTGGAGGAAACATCATCAAGGAGAAACCAAGGAGAGGAACTTTGGTGGTACACTTGGATCGGATTGATATCACGCTCCAAGGGTGAGTAGAACTTGAACTTCCTCTTGATTTTTCTACTATGAATATTATGTTTATATATATATCATAACTAAGCCAAAGATCTCAAGGGCTAAGGAATGGATTTTTGGTTATTTAGTAGTTTAAATGTTAAACTTATTCCGCACTAAATAATTTTTTTTTTAAAAACCAACCATTCCTTTCAATTGGTATCAGAGCCATTGGCTTAATTTTGATATGTTATAAACATAGCTAAGTATAATGGTTGATGTGATTTTCTTAAACTTGAGTTTATATGCAATTTAAATCATAAAATTTGCTTTGGCATAATAGTTATGAAGCATGTGATGTAAAATCGATTTTATGCTAGAAAATGTTTCTAGAAATTGCATATTGGAAATGTTTTAAGTTTAGTGAAACTTTGATGCATATGAGATATGTGTTGTTGACTCCTCCATGTTTCTTAATTAAATTGTTAAACTTAGAAACATGTTAGGATAAATGTGATTTAAGGTAAACATGATTTTTTGGTTCGAAAAATGAAGGAAATAAGTGTTCAATGGAAGAACACAAATCTGGAATTTTATTTCCAGATTTGGAACATGTCTAAGGTAGTTTTGAACTAACCAATTATTCATGTTATTTTCGTCACTATTTGATCCATAAGGTCATAGAGTGAAACTTAGACAATTGTTAGTGATGATATAAAATAGTTTTCATATTTTTGTATTCACCAAATGTTGATGATAGAATATATGATAAATTATTTTTATATATATTTCCCATACATCAAGAGTTGATGAAAGGTGTGAAGAATATTTTCATGTTTCCCACATTCATCAAAAGTTGATAAATGTGTGAAGAATGTTTTTATGTTTCCCACTAACCAAAAAGTTTGATGTGGAAAATTGTTTCCATATTTTTAAAACTCATTAAAAGTTGGTGATGTTTAAACTTTCTTGAATGGGTAAGTCACTATCTCTAATTTAATCATTAAATGTTAGTGATGTCTTGATTGAAATAAATAATTCCCACCATCAAATAGTTTGATGTTATAAAACCTAAGTCACTCAACTATTTTACTTAGAATAAATTAAAGTATTTATTTGTTTATTTTTAACCTAATGTGATTAAGTTAATAATGCTTGTTTAATTAACCTAATTAATTATGGTTAATTAAAGGATGATTATGGACTAAGGCCTAATATAATTGAGCATGAGATTGGCCGACTATTCATTATGAATGAATGTGGTTATGTAATTAAAGTAGTTAATTTATTTGGGTTATGTAATTAATTTAATTAATTCATTTGGTTGTGTAACTAAGTAGTTTAATTTATTTAAGTTTATTAAATTAAATGGGAGCTTATATGCCCCTTATCCATTCTTGTAATCGAAGGTGGAGGCACTCGAGGATAATCCAAAGAAGGCGTTCAAATTCATCTAGCCTTGAAAGGAGTTCAAGTGCAAAGTGTAATAGATTAATGATAGTTTACATTAGTTTAACTTAGTTACTTAATTTCCGTAATTGTTACGCGTAATTAAAATCAACCACCCAAACATGACCTAGATCCAACATATTGGCTCATGTTGGATCAAACTATAAGTCCATAATCATCCTATATGACCTAATATAATTGCATATTCATTACACTTGATAAGTAATTATATACTTCTCTTGATTTCATTGAAAATTGTTTTTGATGAAATCAAATTATTTTTCTGAAAATAATTAGTGGGAGTATCTTTAAATTATTAATCAAGTATAATGAATTAGTGATCGTATTAGGATCAAAGCAAATGCAATGTGATTGTTAATAATATGATTATAAAAGTTGAGACCTTAAAACTCCCTCAAAGTGATATTAAGTTGAAAAAACGAAGAATGTATTATGAATACTTCTTTGTGGCCTTCTATCATTGTAGTCTCCTATTAGGTGTTCTTGCATATGAATATCATTCCAAACGGGGTATTCTTTGTTAAGGACATTGAAAAGAGGTTATTCAACATTTGATGTTGTAAGGTAGGGGACAAATATTGGTCAATATTCTATTATGATGAGATTTAATTTTGGATCCCTATACTTACATGAGATGATGGGTATAACTTAACTAGAGTAAGTGGTTGATATCCTATTATGGTGAGACTTACTTACTTTAGAGGCCAAAGTTATGGATATTCACATTTGATGTGATTGGATAAGAGTATCCTCTCATGGAAATTAAGTTAACCTATAGTTCTATTATGATGCGGTTTTCTTAATGGAAATGAGTCTTCCATACTCACTAAGAGTTGCAAATATAAACTCTCGAATTCCTTGAGGGATATGGAATTTGCCAAAAATAGTGAGAGGTACCATTAGATTCTTAAGACCCGAATCTCTTGGTTATAAAATCAATCTAACTCGCTTTATTTTATGTTATGTAGATTGCAATATGTCGGGACATCCAATCACCAAAATTCTCAATGAGAATCGTCTTGAGGGCCCAAACTTCAATGAGTGGCTCCGCAACTTGAAAATTGTATTGACATTCGATAAGATCGCTTATGTCTTACAAAATGCACCCCTTCACACTCCTTTGGCTGCAAATGCAACCAATGTGCAGCGTACTGCTTATCAGAAGCACATTGATGATGATAGTCAAGCTAAATGTGTTATGCTTGCATCCATGAACTCACAGCTTCAGAAGCAACATGAGAACATGGATAGCGCTTCTGCTATTTTACTCCATCTCACTGAATTGTTTGGTGAGAGGAATAGAAATGTGCGCTTCACTGTTGTCAATGACATTGTAAGGACTAAACAAGTGAGGGGCATGCCTGTGCATCAACATGGACTCAAAATGATTGGTCTTATTGAGCAACTTCAAGATCTAGGTTTTGAACTTGATGCGGAGCTATCTCAGGATCTTCTCCTATCCTCCCTAGATGATTCATTTTCTCAGTTCATAATGAACTACAATATGCAGCAAATGGATCATACTCTTGCTGATCTCCTCAATATGCTGGTAACAGCTGAGAAGCAGATCCATAAAGAGAGTGGGAGTGTGGCCATTGCCACTGCACCCTCTTCCAAGTTCAAGTCGAAAGGCAAGGGAAAATGGAAGAAGAAGGTAGTGACAAAACCTAAGGGGGGAGGAATCCAGAAAAAGAAGAAGGTTCAAAAGGAACCAAAGGGTATTTGCTTCTTTTGCAACAAGGAAGGGCACTGGAAGAGGAACTGCAAGGCTTACCTTGCATCCTTGAAGAACAAGTCTTCAGAAACAGGTATGATCAATGTGATTGAATCAGTATTAACAGTTAATAATATTTCCACCTGGATATTGGATTCAGGAGCATCTCACCATGTTTGTACTTCATTGCAGGAACTAGTGGGAGCAAGGAAACTTAAAGCTGGAGAGATTCCTTTGCGTGTGGGAAATGGCACAAGGGTTGATGCCAAGGCCGTGGGGACTTATCTCTTGAAGCTACCATCAGGAGAAACATTAGAATTAAAGAATTGTCTTTATCTTCCGGTTTGTATTAAGAACCTTATCTCTGTCTCCATGCTTTTGAAGGATGGTTATAGAGTAGTTTTTGAAAACTTAAGTGGTTCTGTATTTATGAATGGACGTATGCTATGTCATGCTAATGTTTATGATGGTCTTTTTCCTTTATTTTTGGATGTTAGTATTAACTGTGTGAAGAAAGATGTTGTAGGATCTAAGAGATCTCGAGAAACGGTTAACCCCATTAAGATGTGGCACCTTAAACTTGGTCACATTAGCCAAGATAGGATTCACAAGTTATCCAAAGATGGATATCTTGAGTCATTAGGATCTGATCCTATGCCTACTGAAGAGAAGAAACGCAGAAATGAAATAAGAGAGATAAGGCTGCTGGGTACACGGGTCAATTACTGAGGAAAGAAAACATAAAAGAAGACCAAGTCAAATTGACTTGGGCTTTGACCGTGACCAAGCCCAACTGGCCCAAGTTCTAAGTTTTTGTTCACTGTCCAATTGATTTGGACACCCACTGCATGCCCAATCCGAATTGGGTCCCGAAGAATCCAAAGCCCAACTGAAATGGACACCCGCCACATCTAAATTCATCAGTCATCAATAAAGACGGATTCGACAAGTTTGCCGTCACAGTTTCGCATAGCTGAGCCCTCCACCTTCGCCAGAAGGGCAGTGCCGTCTTCACGCGCACATGGTTGAGTCGTCCACCCAGACCTGACGACAAGTGTCCATTTTCATGGACACATCAGTAACATTTTACCCAAACTCGTTTAATTATTATATTTGTTTTTGTTTAATTTTAATTTCCGCATTTGAATTTTGTGTGAATAAATTTGGGTAAATGTTATTGTATAAATATTTGTTTAAACTTTGTTTTATTATTTTGTGTAATAATTTAGGGTTTAGCCCTATTACTCTTGATTGACGTTGATTTAAAATTTTTTTGATATTGAATGTTTGTTTGATTCATTGCTTTGTCATCGATAAATTGCTAGTTTGTTTATTGTGGTTGCAAACATAGTAAGCATGCTAGGGTTTTATTGCTAGGATTATATGTGGACCGCCATATCATCATATATTCTAGAAGTAGCAAATAGCGGTGTAAGCTATCGTTATATGAATCATCTTCTAGGCAATTAGAACTACATCAGTGTCGAAGTTGCCTAGAGTTACTTGTTCTCTTTATGCTTAATGACTTCTTAATGTTGAATCTATGAACATGCCATTCTAGGTTGCATTTTAGAACCTAAGTTAGGAGTACATGCCATGCACCTAACATACCAAGTAAGAGAGAACAATAGATTAAGTGCAACTTGCCATTGGCTTAGTCTGAGTAACTACATTTAATTGAAGTGAATTTGTAGGTTAACATATCAAGAGTGTGTTTATTGTACTATTTGTGTTTTGTGTTGTTTTACAAAAATAAAAATCCAAAAATATTTCCTTTTATTTATTTCTTATTTTCGACCATTTCAAAAATGAAAAACATCTTTTGTACATATTGTATATATTTGTAAATAAATTCTTTGTTGTATATATTATTTAATTTTCGTGACATAGAAAAGCAAATAAACAATCTCATGTGGGTAATGACCCTTGCTTTCCACTATACTATTCATCGACATTTTTATAGGTTGCAAGAATTTGTATATAATTACATACATTCTTTTATTTTGACGAGCGTTTTTGCGCGTATCAAATTTGGCGCGTGAAAATATCTACATCACGGTCCCTCCAGGACCTTGCGTGCACTAATGATGAGTAGAACGAAGCCGTTGTGAGGGAGTTTTATAGTAGTTTTCCCAGGGGGATAACGAGCCACATTAAGGAGGTAGAGATTAAGGTTAGGGGGAAGAGTATCGATAGCGAGCTTATTGAGACTGTCCTTAACGTGCCACATGTTTTGAATGAGGATGAGGATAGCTATTTTGCCACCATAGGTGCCATGCCCACCTCATCTCTTCACGAGACCACATACTCTAACCCTAGAGATCTCTTAACCCAAAACTCTTCTAGCCTACAGGGGGGTAAAATGAAAGAAGAGTATAGAGCATTTTGGTTGTTCATGAGATAAAACCTCACCCCGACCTCTCAGAAGTCCAAGGTCCCCATGGAGAGCTGCAAGTTCTTCATCCCAATGAGGAAGGAGGAGAGAACCATTCCTTATGCTCATTATATCCTTAGCGCCATCTTAGGAAGTGCGGTAAGGAGACTACTCTTTCTCCCTTGTGTTGTCACTAAGATATGCAGATATGTTAGAATTAATGAGAAGGGAAGTTTTTTTTGTTTTTAAAAAATAAAAAAAGAGGGGAGAGGGGAAAGAGAAAAAGAAAGGAGGGGGGGGGGGGTTATAAATTTTTTTTTGGGGTGTTATTTTTTTGTTTATGGGGGTTTGTAGGAGAAAGGAATTTTTGTGGGGGGGGGGTTAAAAATGTGGGTTTTTTTTTTTTATTTTTTTTTTTTTATAATTTTTTATTAATTATTATTCCCCCCTTTTTTTTTTTGAGTATATATTATTTTTAAATTGAATTTTGGTGCCTTTTTTTTGGTGGGGAAACCCCCCTATCTATACTTTGGGGGGGGGTTTTAAATGATGGCCATTTTGGGGCCTTCCGAAGTAACCCGATCATTAGTGACATTTAGCTTGTTGGAACTACATTTAGCTTGTGTTTTTTTTTTCTAGTTGTTGGAACTACATTTAGCTTGTGTTTCTCAAACATTACAGTTTTTAGAACTTTTTATGAATTTCTTGTTTTGTTTGTGCTGCTGTTTCATTGTTTGTTTGTGTTATTTTGATTTTGTTGCTTGTGCTGTTGTTTGTTGTGTTTCTCACCCATTGAAAATTGCTAAATTCACTTATAACATTGGGGACAATGTTCATTTTAAGTTTGGAGGTGAGGATTGAGTTCAAACCCGCCAAATTTTGAAAATTCCAGTCGATGAATCCTTCCGGACGCCCTACTAGCGTCCGGACGCTTGTGAGGTTAAAAAAATGAAGAAAGATTGTGCCCTGTCGACCCACTACACCATAAATCCTCATCTATAGCGTCCGAAAAACGCTATAGTAGGATTCGATAGCGCTTTAGTACACGTTGTGTCTGCCGGAGCTATAATAGGTACTAGCTCAATCGTAGCGTTTTTCAAATGCTATGATAAGTGTCGTATTGATAGCTTTTTTGAACCGCTATTATATTATCTTTTGCAGCACTTAATAAATGCTCTTGTCTAGTTATCAATACCATTTGTAAAGCGCTATTGTTTGAAATATTGTAGCGCTTATGAAATACTATGATTCAAATTCCCTAGCATTTCAGAAATGTTATCAATTGACTTTGTAGTCCAAAGTGTTGTCAAATGACTGCTGTGCCAATTGGATGATTTTTATTGCTAGTTTTTTTGCTAGTACTAAAAATTGCATATGAATCAACATGATACTTAAAATATATAACAAATGTCTCATTAAACATTCAAACTACATATATCAATATCAATTACAAATATGATAAAATTGTCTCAAAAGTTATATATGAGTTTGGTAATCGATCCAATTGAAATATACAAGTACTACATTGTCCCATTCAAAAAGTGTGCAAGTTCCAGCATTCATCACCGATCAATCCATTACTTCTCCAATGTAGTATGTATTCATACTCTTAGCATCTTTTTTTTTTTAGAAGAATACTCTTAGCATCTTTGAACTGTCAAAAGAGAAAAAATAAATAAAAGAAAGCAAAGCCAATCAAACAAGTATCAATCTTTATAAAATCTATGCAGCTAATAGAGATTAAAGAAGATTTACCTATGGACAAATCATCGATATTAAAAGGACTATTAACTGTGAACATTTAGCGAATGAAATATGGCAAAAAAGAGACTAAAAATTATATTGTGCCAAAAGACCTCAAAAAGTTATGAAACTCAAACTCATCAAAACCCTTAAATTCTAAATACTTGGGGAATTGGGAAAAACGTATATCTCTTTTAGCATTATTACTTGACTGAAAACTTAGATATCACAATGTCAACAAGATAGGAATTATTAGAAAGACCTCCACTTTATCCGGGCCTGGAAGTTAATTAGAATATCAGCATTTAGAATAAACCCATAATCATTCTAACCCAACCTAACCCTAAGCACACATGACTGAAGCAATAAAGGAAGGCTGAGACAAAAAAGATCAGAATGATCAAACTATATTGCAATATCAAGCAAAACTAACCTGCAAAAGGCTTGACCATAGCTTGTAGCTCTTAACAACATTTGTTGACATAAGAGATCAAATTCATGACCGACAGCATCAATACATGCTTAAACAGCCTCTTGGAGCTTGCACACTAGATCCCCTCTTGGACCCACCATTAAAAGTTTATCATCCCGACATAGCAACACTGTGTCCATTCTACACCAGATGAGTTCATTCTTATAAAGATAACAAATTCATGACCTGAGATGCAATGCAAAACCTAAATTGCTTATAAACTACTGCAACAAGTAGAATATCTCACTCAAGAGTGATAATTGAAGATCGGAAAGGACCTAACCTCGCATTCCTGCTCAATTAGGATGTCATTCAGATTAGAAGTCATAACAAATAAGCGCATGTCCTGCGTGAACGAAACGAACCCTATGGCCTCTACGAAAGTTCTTTAGTAAGTAACAATAGAGAAAATTAAAAGATAAGCCAAAGATTTGCAAAATTTTCAAACAAAACAACAGTACAAACAAAATATTGATAAAGTAAAAGGTCTTCAATTGAACATGCATACATCACAACACATCTATGGTACACATGCATAATATGAAAACTATCAAACGTACTAATCATACGTAAATACATGCATTCTTGCCAATAGCATAAGGAACCAATGTTTACAAAACTTGTTAACAAAACAGTCACAAGATGAGAGAATAAACTTCAAATTAATTTTAACGTTGAACTACTCCAAAACAGCTACGATTCTATCGAGATAAAACAACTTTACTAGTACAAACAAATCTGAATCCGCCAATTCATATACTTACAATTTGAAGTTTGATAGTCTTCTCATCCTGCTCCACAGTGCGGATTTTCTAAATAAAAGACGCAATAGAGATTAATAAGAGCTGAACCTAATGAATCACTGTCTTATCAACAATCAAATGAATCACACTAGGTAAACCCAAGTAATGCTTACAAAGTCAACTCCAATTGTGTTGATGTAGCTATCCAAGTATGAATCATCCTGGTCACCATAGAAAGAATCAGAAATTACAAATTTCACATATGCAAAACAGTCACTAACGAGAATTCGAACCACTGAGAAAGACAAATAGAATACAAGGACTAATTGACTATAACTTACAGCAAACCACAGAAGTAGACATGACCTGCTAACACCATAATCACCAATCAGCAAAAGCTTAAACAGATAGTCACTGCATACAATTTTCCACACAACTAAGTAATTGTGCGATCTCAATGATAACTAACCATTAACATAACATAAGCAGCACCAACTTACTGATCACAATTACTATATAATAATCAACTATTAACCTAAACAGCACCGATCCAACCACTTAGTGAATTACCTCTTCCATATTACAAGTCCCAAAATTCAATAAACTGTGAATCTAAAACAAAAGCTACACGGATCTGATTGCGATGCATCTAGATCTAAATAAATTCGAACAAACAAGCGGGCCGAATTGTCTAGGAATTAAATAAAAGTAAAGCCTCCATGAAATTGCGGTTCTAAGATCATCGCAGATATAATCAAATTCCATAAAAGAAAACACATAGATACAACACTCCCTCTTCAGTTCCAATACAAGGAAAATGAAAAAAAAAATTCAGAAACAAAAAGAACTGGGTATCAAGGCCTACAATAATCACACGTCTAAATCCATAGAAACCCCAATTTTCTCTAAATCCAGAATCGGTCTTAAATGATGTGAACGTAAAATACGTACACAAAGTGCTCTAAATACTTGGATTGAGCTATTCTGAAAGCTTATTTGTCTGTTTAATGTTTGTTTTCGTGTTTTCAGAGAAAATATGTGAAAAATGTTAATTTACACACAAAATGTGAATTTTGGAGGTTTTCAGCGCAATTCCGAAAAGTCAGCCGTGACTTTCCGATATCATGATAACACCGGTTATCATTTCATTGTGCAAAATAACATTGTACGAAAATTTTGGAAACCGTTCCGAATCCCGGCAATTTTGCCAGCGAACCACCACATTTGGAGGCGCAACCACCACACGCAGTGGCGATAGACATTTTAAAACCACCATTTTATTTTCTCTAATAATTATTTATTTTATAATTATTTTACTTAATTTATTTTATTATTTTATTTTTTTATTTTTTTATTTTTTTTTTTAGTTTTATCTAATTTCTTTTATTTTATTTTATTTTTCTTTTATCTTATTTCTTCTCTTTTGTTTTGTTGCAGACTTGCAGCCATGTTCATCCCCGCCCCTTTGAATTCAAATCCATCATGGTTTGAATTGGTTTTTCAGCCAAGCAATCCAGCTCTTCTCCACCTTAGCTGGTCTTCCACCAATCTACCTTTCCCGCTGCATCCACCCAATCTTCACTACCATCCCCTCTCTTCAAATACCAGCAGCTGTGTTCATCTTTTACAAGCAGAGGCCGGGGCTCATCTTCTTCCCCTCTTCTTCCCGTTTCTTTCTTCTTCTTCTTCTTTCCTTCTTCTTTCTCTTCTTCTTTTCTTTCTCTTTTCTTCTCTGGACCCTCTATCCTCTCTCTACACCCGTGTCCTTCTTCTATCTACACCCATCTCTGTTCACCCGTGTCCACCACAGCCACCGCCAATCACCACCGCTCTCTCTTCTCTCTACACCACCACCATTAATCTTCATCCCTGCAATTAAATCAATCCATCACCAACTCTCCCCGATCTCTTTCTTCTGCATACCATCACTGCTCACTGCCACAATCACTAATCCAATTCTGGTCACCTGCAAATCCAAAATCAAATACACAGCAAACCATCGTGCTCATCACACCCAAGCTGCCGTGCACAGCCTCAAGCCACCAGCTCCAGCCACTGCCCAGGCCGCTCCTCCATCCACCACCGTACTCCTCCTCTGCTATTAATTATCAATTCACGGTAGCAGCTCACCAAGCACCAATTCAAATCAACCGCATCTGAAATTCCAGAATCCAAGCACCTGCAAGATCAATTGCCATAAGTTACAATTCAAATTGCCCAGAAGCTACAATTCAAATTAACACCATGGCCGGCAACAATCAATACATGGCAGCTTCCACCGCCATCACCATAAATCATTAACCATTTCCATAGTTCATCATCAATCTGAGCACAGCCCCGCGCCTCTGTTCACCGTGAGTATCCCAAATACCCAGCGCCGCTCAACCACCGCCAACCCCGGCGTCGTCTTTGGCTCATACCCGTGCTTCACCTAAACGCCGATGCTTCCAGCGATCGAACCATCTCCATCGATCCCATCAATCCCGTGAAGCCCAGACGGCGTCGTTCAGCGCAGCCCCAATCACGACGACACCATCGTCACCGTTCCTGTTCTGAGCCCGTGCTCACCGCTTACGCACCACCGGCAGGATCTCTTCTTCTCTCACCGGCGTCGCCATCGTCGATCGTGAACCGGCCTTGAGCTCCCTCTCTCCCTTTCAGCCCGTGCGTCCCAAATATTCGATCTCTCTGTTTGAACTCCCCTCTCTCTCCTCTTTTTTAGTTTTTATTAATTTGTTATATTTACATTAAATAATTGTTGTATATTTTAATTTGTATTTGTATTCCTACTTTAGCTTTGTGTGATTTTTTTAAACCCGAAAACATTTTATTAATTATTTATTTTGTTGTAGAATTGTGAATCATTTCCGATAGTCTTGAGTTAAATTTAAAAGTTCATTTATAGTTTATTTATTTCTATTTCTTTGATTACTTAGTTTAATAATTTTGTGTGTTTAGAAAAATAAGAAAAACCCTAAAATTTGTTATTTGTGTTAAGGAAATTAGATTACATTTTACTAATTAGGTTTTAGGCCTCCAATCCCCGTGGTTCGACAATCCCGAGTCAAGGAAATTAGATTACATTTTACATTCTGGTGGAACCCTTGCTTTTGGTTTATATGATTTTCTCTAAGCTCAATATTTTAATCAAACGCTATATAAGAGGGACAACAGTACCGCGAAATGAAAAAATCAAATCCCGCTCGGATAAATGAAGCGCCAATTGACACGCGGCGATTTAGAATAGATACCATAGCGTTTGTTTTATTTTTTTATTTTTTTTAAGTCTTAAAATTAACTTTTTATAGCATTTGTGGGAAAAACGCTATCATATAATGCTATAAATAAGCAGTTTTCTTGTAGTGACCGATCCGTTCGGACGCCCTACTAGCGTCCAGACGTCTTGACGCAAATTGTGAAATTTTGGCTCCTTTGTTTGTTTTTACTGTTTTTTTTGGGCCTTAGGCCCGTGTTTGTGTCTGTTAGAATTTTGAGAAAAAAAAATAATTGTTTTAAGCTCTTTAGTTTTGGCCCACCAATAATTGGCCCATAGTCTTTGGCCAAGCCCACTTTAAAGCCCAGACCATATCGTTGGCCCAGGCCCATTTAAAGTGTCGGCAACCCAATAATTGTGTCGACACGTGCCGGACTTGTTTGTACTGTTGAATTTACGACTTTTGCGTAAAGTTTTGAATAAAATAGAAAGAAAAAAAAATGTTGATTGGGCCGTTCAACGAATTTTGCGTCGGCTGGTTAGTTAATAATATCCGCACGCGTGTCCACTGTGCTCTTTGCGACTTTTTGGGCTCGGCACTGTGTGCTTTGCGACTTTCGTCGCTCGATCCGTGATTTACGGATCTCTGTCTGTGGACTTTAACACGCGTCTGTTTTTGTCAGTTGCTTTCCCCTTCGTTTGTGTCTGAGTGTAGTTAGTTGTGTCATTTCAAACTTTTCCCTTAGTGCGTCTCTCTCTCACCTCTCAGTTTCTCTCTAGTTTTCTCTCAAGTGTTCTTCGTGTTCTTCGTTTGTTCTTGAGTTTTTTTTCCCAGAAAACACTCCCAAACCCAGAAAGTCATCCTCCTTCCCGAATCAGAAATGGCCAAAAAAGTGAATTCCTTCAGTGAGTTGTTTTAGACAAGTCCTTCAGAGAGTCCAATCTTTGAAGACCTAGATGAAATCATTCCATCGAGCGTGCTCAATAGCTTCGATGCTAGCACGCCGACTGTGCCACAACCACAACCACCAACCTTGGCTGCTGCTCCACCTGCTGAGCCTGAAGCCAGTCCTTCCCATAGGAGAGCCCCGAGGATGAAATACACCAAAACTAAAAAAGAAGCATTGGAAGCCTTCTTTGTGGTGTATTCTCACCCAACCAAACCGCAATGTTACGACCCAGACCAGATTTACATTTTTAAATAGTTGTTTTTACAGGGGAATAGCGGAAAATGGTATAATTTGAAGTTTCGGGAGTCTATTTAGTGGTCAAAAGGTTGACTTTTTGTTCCATTCAGAATTTGGTCAAAGTTCCTTCACAAGAGTTGTAGGTCTCGTTAAACCGAGTTCGTAGACGTGAAGTATGTTTAAATCGGAGCTCGTATGGAGAAGTTCTGGTCAGCATAAGTTGGAAGGCTATTTTTGGAAATCTCTATTTTGGGACTATTAATCAGGCCTAGGGTTTCCATTTTCGGAAACCCTTTCTCTCTCCCGATCCGCACCCCCTCTCTCCCCCCCGAAACTTTGTCCCGCAGCCTCACCTTTACCGATCGAGAACTTCCTCCTCCGGCCACCTCTTGGCCTGAAATCAGTCCCAAAACGTTCACCAATCTACCACCTTCAATCCTAGACAAGCCTTGTAGATCGAATCGAAGTGTAGGGAGAGAAATCTCGAGTCAAAACTAGCCCGAAAACCCCGGAACGGCTGAAATCTTTCGAAGGTTACCGGCGACGTTTCCGGCCAAATCGACTAGAACCACTTACTGGGCTTTGAAGCCCTCCTCACCACAAAGCCGTAGCCACCGGTATTGGGCGATTTGGTTGCCGGACGGCGGCGAATCGAGGATTTGAAGATTCCGGCCACCCACGAGCATTTTGAGGTAAATCCGACCAGTTCTAGCCGGAATTAGACTTAGTCATAGTTATGGAAGTTGTTTCTGGTGTTATGACGCAGGTTGTGGTAAAATTTGGTGGCCATCGGAGATGGTCGGAATGGCGGCGTGTGGACTTCACGCGCAGCCACCTTTGGGCGGCGCGTGGCGGCGCGTCCGGCCTCCTATGGCCGAGTAGTTTGACCCATTAGCTTTAGTTTCTCATTTGGAGCTTGTTGGTATTTGGTTCGTGAATTTTGGATAGGTTTGAGAATTTATCGGATTAATTATCGGTCCGTTACTAAACGGTTTTCGTCCTAGGTTACCGAGTAACCGTTGGATGTTAATATAATTTGACTGGAAGCTTCTAGTAATTATTTTGAGATGTTTGGACGGTTGGATTAAGGAAATTTGGAAGTTTGGTTAATTGAAGGATAATTGTGGATTATGTGTTCGATAAATAATTTCATTTATTCGTTTTATCGAACCTATAATTTAATTAGGTGACGAGTGGTTTTTAGTGAAGCTAAGTTGGGAGTTTCCAGAGTTTTAGTATTCCTAGATTTTGGGAGGACCCCAGTTGGGTCGATAATTTATTTGTAATTTATCGTGAACGGTCAGTTATTAAATTTTGGTCCTCGATTTATTTTATTCAGGAGGACCGGTAGAGCCCGCAGCAGGAGAGGACTCAGCTAGGCGACAGGCCTAGCCGTACTGTGAGTGGACATTTGTTTTTAAATAAATATGTGCATGCAATAAATTGTTTTACTATCATTCTAGCATGATTTCTTTTCACCATTTAATAGTTCGAGGTGTGAGAATAACCTATGTTGCCAGAGCCACCTCAGTAGAATCAGTGTGTTAGGGTATATCCTTGGCTTATCCAGTATCTATTAGGGTATACCCCCAGCAGTTCAGCATATGAGAGTGCACTCGTCAGAGATCCGGATCGCAGTGTATAGCTCAGTTAGACATGCATGCCACATCTAGTCGGCAGATACCCTCTAGATGTAGATCACCTGGTCGGCAGATACCCTCTAGGTGATCGCCTAGTCGGCAGACACCCTCTAGGCTATCTGGTCGGCAGATACCCTCCGGATCATCTGATCGGCAGATCCCTTCAGATCAGCTATACACACATATTACGTCTGGTCGGCAGATCCCTCCAGACCAACCAAACAGCAGTTCCCCTTCAGCCAGCCTCCTTCAGATCAGCCTGGTCGGCATCCGCCTCGAGAGTCATAGTAAGCCATAGTTGGTCGGCAGTCCCCACCAAAATCCTAGAGAGTACAGCATAGCGAGCTTGATCAGAATTAGGAAAATTAGTGTTTTTCCCCAGATTTAGAATCCAGATAGCAAGAGAGCGAGATTTGATTTATTTATCTGCTTTTCAGCTTTGATTTCAGCTTTCAGTTTTATTAATTGTTTTACGGCTTGCATGCATATTTTCGTAAATATATTGGGAAAGCAATTGAGGTATATTATTTTCTTATTCTTTTCGTCCACTCACGCTCACAGTTTTCAATTGCTTTTCCCTGGGCCCTTCGGTTTTAAACGCCCAGGTTGCAGATGGTAGAGGTCGTGTCGTGCGTTGAGTCGAGGCATCACCTATTTCTCTGTACCCGACAATTGTCAGTAGCTTGAAATGCTTATGCCATAACTCCTTGTTTTATTTTCAGTCTAGACGCTCTGAATATCTCTTTGGTGTTGTAAACTATTCTATTACTTTTACGTTGGAGTTTGAGATTTTATATTAATTTGGAACTTGGTTGGATTTGAAGCCTGTTGGGCTCCTTTATATTTTGTTTTGGAATTGTTTTGTTTTTCACAGGTTTTGGGTAGTCCATATTTAGAGGAAATTCTGTCAAATTTTTGGTAGGATTTTCCCTTAATGTGGGCCCCACAATGCCACCTCGGATTCCAGGATGGAATCTGGGCGGGTCCTGTCAACTTGGTATCAGAGCATTAGGTTGTTTCAGTCAGGGAGTCTTCCTTACTTAATGACGCACGATGTTTGTATGTGATGGCCCGACCGCGGCGGATCCCCATCATTCTTTGTTTTTCGTGTCTTCCGTGTGTTCATTAAGTTGTGTCGGGTACTTGTTTTCAGTTGTCTAACCAGTTTGTCACTTCTTAGGTACTATGCCTCGTCCACGTCGTCCAACTCCACCGAACAATGATCCCTCACTTGAGAATGAGGGAGCAGGGTATCATGTCCCTCCATGGGGTGCCGGTGGTATGCCCGCCCCGTTTCAGCAATTCTTTCAGCAGATGATGTCGGGATTACCTGCTCCGGACTCCGGGACTATTTACAACATGGAGAGAGCTAGGAGGTTGGGTGAAGAAGTGTTTGAGGACACCGCTGATCCACACATTGCACAGGGCTGGATTCAAAGGCTAGAGAGAGTTTTTTAGCAGATGGTGTGTCCAGCCAACATGATGGTGCCGCTAGCTATTGATTTGCTTGGCCCTGATGCATATAATTGGTGGGTGTCTGTCCGAGATCAGTTTGGAGACCCTAGTGCCATGCCTTGGGATGAGTTTAAGGCTCGTTTCTTTGAGCAGTATTTCAACTCCACTATGCAGGACATTAAGTACAAGGAGTTTCTGGATCTGAGGCAGAATGAATTGAGCGTCTTTGCATTTAAGCAGACTTTCCTCCGCTTGGCCTACTTTGCACCTTCCTTGGTGGCCACTGAGAGAGACAAATGTCGCAGGTTTGAGTAGGGACTTCGAGATGACATCCGAGACATGTTGGCAGCTGTGGTACCCACCGACTTTGAGGATTTGGTGGCCAGGGCTATGAGGTGCGAGGAGAGACTTGGATCCCGCACCAGGCAGTATGAGGGGGGTGGCCCTAGTCAGGGTCCATCCAAGAGATCCTCCTCTACATCGGGATCATCCGGTGGTAGTAGAGTTTACAGTTCGGGCTCCAGCAGTCGATCCAGTTTCAGGAAGCGTGGCCAGGGTTTTGGATCGAGGTTCAGAGGATTTGTGTCTCGTTTTACTGGAGGTTCTGGGGGACGGACGACTCAGAGGCAGCATGTTCAGAGACCGCCCTTTCAGAGGGATTTTCCATAGTGTCAAACTTGTGGTAGGTATCATGATGGCCAGTGTCAGGTTGGTAGTGCCGGGTGTTTTCAGTGTGGCCAACAGGGCCACTACATGAAAGATTGTCCTTTATTGACCAGTGCAGCTCCTTCAGCCACCAGGACACAGAGCACTAGTCAGGCGTCCGGTGGTGCAACCAGCAGTGGTACACGCATCAGTGTGGTTGGTCAGGATAGAGTTCAGCAGAGGGGCCAAAGAGGGCGCCCCACTACTCAGGCTCGGCTGCATGCCATGACTCAGCAGGAGGGCAGGACTTCACCAGAGGTTATCATTGGTACGTTATTGATTTGCACTTATTTATAGCGCAAATTGTATTCCTAATCACAAGAGTTAAGCTTACCCGAAGGCATTTTGTTATTACTAATATGCGTTTTCTTGATTTCAGGTTACTTAGGTGACTTGAGGTAATTCGGCACAAGAATGTGCATTTTAAGTACTTTTGGGCACACTTCCGAGAAGAGGACAAGAAGTCAACCGTGGCTTCTAGGCATTGAAGATTGCATAAATTCACCTTCCTAAGACGTTTCTATTGAAGGCCTTGAAGAATCGAAGAAAGGAAGGAAAATGAAGAAATTGCATTTCCGGCGATTTTTCCGGCAAACCACCACCACAAGAGGCGGCACCACCGCCAGACCACCACCACAGCAGGAGAGAGTCTCCTACACCAGCCATGCACATGTGTGACACAGGTCACACATCCATTCAGCCATCCACCAACCCTCTCATGTACATGTCCACTCACCATTATTCCCTCCACTTCCCTTTTCTTTTCCATTTCTTTTCTCTCCACTCATCCATTCCATGTCATCCCACTAGGAATCCCTAGTGCAACCTTGGAGGCTCACCAGACCCTCCAAAGCCATTCTCATTCAGTTAGAGACGTTTAGGAAGAAACCCTAGGGGAGAAAAGCCATTTTCTCTCGGCAAAGCTTCCTGAAACCATAGCAGACGTGCAAGGCGCCCGGACGCCGATACAATCCGCCCGGACGCCCAAGCTTCTGCCCGGGTTTGTTCTTCCATTTTCACCACTTTCCACAACCCATCTCACTTCGATCCCTTCACGAAATATCTTCCACACATCCTAAACACTACAACCATACACTTTTCACCACCATTCCATAGAGTTACCTTCACCATAAGTTGCCATCCATTGAGACATCAAGAGTTGGGAAGCTTGGAGATAAGTTGGAGCTTGTAGAGGAAGAGGGGAGTTCAAGGAGGCTTGCTACACACTTGGAGTCACCAAGAAGTTGCTGGCCATCGACATCTTGAGCATTTTCTCAACTTCTTTACTATTACTTTGAACTTATGCTTTCTTATTTGAGATTATTGATGTATATGACAATGAGTAGTGAGTAGTTCATTAGGTTGGGGGCTAGGGTTGTGTGCTCTAGCCCATGATGATGTTTTGATGATTTCTCTTGAGTATGCATGATGAATTCGTTTCTGGATATGTTCATTGGTTAAATACGGTTTTGTTTGATGCTTGTTCATGAATCTAATTAATTCTCAAGCATGTGTTAAACTTAACTTGATTGGATTCTATGTTGATTACATTTTATCCTAAGTGTTTGCAATGAGCATGATGAGTTTATGTCAATGGACTGAGTTTGTTTGAATCTTGATTCTTGAATCTCTATGATTAGAGGGTTTTTCACCGCGGTCATTAATTATTACCTAAATTCCTAACAATTGTCGTTGTAAAGTATAATGGGAAATAAAGGTTTTTCCCACAGAAGATTGTTATATTTACTTTTTAATGTCACGAAAAATTAAATTCAATAAAGAATTATTATTAACAAGTATAAAGAATAAAGAATATATATATATATACAAAATTAAATAAATTATACAGTATTGTTTCTATTTACAAAAATATACATTATATACAAAAGTATTTTTGGGGGTTTTTGAGATTTTTGAAAACAATAAATAATTAAAAGGAAATATTTTTGGATTTTTAATTATTTTTGAAAACAAGAAAAACACACACAAATATTGTTTTGAAGATTAACTAACTCCCTAGCCATGAATCCGAAACTAACACATGTAGAATGCCTACGCAGGTTATCATTCTCCAAATAAACTTCTTCCATGAAAATCAACCTAGTGAACGCTCATCTAGATTAAACAATTAAACATGCAAAGGTGATTAATCAAAACATGTCTAACGCATAGAAGAAGAGTTGTTAATTCAAGTGCGCGACCTAGCGAACGCTCGTCTATCCGCGATCCTTCTTATTTAGTTTCAACATTAAAGATAAAACCAAATAAACAAAATTCACATAAGCTGCTAGAAGAATCAATCAACTTCAATCCAACAATTATTACACAAAATAGAAAATAAACAAACAATAACATTTCCCAAAATTATTCACGAATAGTTAATTAAACAAAAATAAATTATAATAAATAAACGAAGTTTGGGAAAAATGTTACTGTTGTGTCCATGAAAATGGACACTGTCTGGCAGGCGAAGGTGGCAGACTCAGCTATTAAAACGGACGTATTTTGGATGTGGCGGGTGCACTTAGCAATTGGGCTGAAATGGCATGGGCTTGCACTTTGGGCTTTGGGCTTGGGCCCAATTTTCTGTTGACCGGTCAAAGAGTCAAAGGCCCAAGGCTTTTCTCTTCTTCTGTTGACTTTTCCACGCTAGTCCTCATCCTCTCCATGTCAGCATCAAAGCACGGGTTACTCTTTCACAATTTCATTTTCTAAACAGAGACCTAGAGAGAGAGAACTAGCAGGGGGCGCCGGTCCGAGCTGCGGGGACTGATGGGTAGACGGAGGAACGGCGCCGGGAGCAGCCGGGCTCGGAGGGAGATCGACGGAATCCGGGATTGGGTTCCGGGCATCTGCGGGGACTGCGCGGGATCCGGCGCAGAGGTAAGGGAAGCGGCGGCGTCGACGGCATGAAGACGGAGATTGACGGCAGCAGCGTCGTCCAGCAGAGGTGGGGAAGCACGGGCTTCACGGGGAGGACTGGGCACGGCGAAATCGACGGCGCGGCATGGGCCGGGAGCTGGAATAGCGACGACGCCGATGAGAGAGATGCGGCCGTTGGGTTCATGAGGATTAACGCCGGCAGTGATGGGTTTCTGGGTTCGTCGGCGGGGATTGGGCACGGCGCAGAGAGGATGGGGACGCCGGCGGCATGGGTGAACACGGGCAGTAGCGTCGCCGGCCATGGCTTCTGGGCTTCGTGAAATTTCAGGTACGGTGCCCTCTGGAGATTTTCCAAACCTGCAAAACAGAAACAAAGAAAATCAGAAAGAGAAGATGATGGATTGATTTGAATTTGCAGAAAAAAATAAGAAAACTTGAATTTGTTGCAAGTTTGGGTGAATTGAGATGCTTGGGCATTTGGGATTCACGGCAGAAGCTACTGGGCTGTTCTGGGACAGCGACGGGGGCGCCGGATTTGGTGGTTGGTGGTTTCATGGCGTCGGTGGTCTGGGCAATTGGAATTGCAGACGTGATGTAGAGCTTCTGAATTGGTTTGTGATGACTGATGGATGTGATTTGGGAGGAACGGTGGCTTCCTTAAATAGCAGAGGAGAAGGTGGCTCTGTGAAGCATAAATGGTGGCTTCCAACGCAAGAAGGAATCTGCGGCTGTAATAGTGGGGCAATTGATTGGAAAAACAGCTAGGATGAAATCTGGAGTGCCATGTGAGTTAGCTAGAAACCAAGGTAGAGGGAAATGGGCGGCTCGGTGGTGAATGCAGGTGATGGAAGAACAGCTCAAAAGCTGGAGATGAGTCCAAGTAAAAGAGATCGTGAACATGTTACCTGCAAAGAGAAAGAAAAGAAAACAAAGAAAACAAAGAAAAAGAAAAAGAAAATTAATAAAACAAAAGAAATATAAAGAAATAATAATAAAATAAAATAAAAATAAAATAATAAAAGAATTTAAATAAATAAATATTAGAGAAAATAAGTGGTGGTTTGAATTGTGTTCCACCACCGCGTGTGGTGGTTGCGCCTCCGTATGTGGTGGTTCGCCGACAAATTGTCGGGATTCGGAACGGTTCCCGAAATCTTCGTACAATATTTTATTCCACAATTGAAAGTCACGGTTGACTTTCCGATTTACGCTGAATACCTCCAAAATGCACCTATTCTGTGCAGATTAACATTTTACTCGTATTTTCCCTAAAATCACAAAAACAAATATTAAACAAACAATTAAGCTTTCAGAATAGCAAAATCCAGTAATTAAAGGCACTTTGTGAACGTATTTTACGTTCATATCACACCCCTACACTTGAACTATTGCTAGTCCTCTAGCAAACACAAAATACAAAACAGGAACTAAACTTCACAAAAATGGAAACACACAACAAACTGGTCTTTCCAACCATAATCCTCAGCGAGTTCGACAGAGTTATAATTAAGAGAATAAAAATTATATACCAAGGTTAAAGAATTTGCTAAGCATTTAACATGTACATCTCATTTATGCTCGGGTGTGTGTGTGAAAACCACGTATACAATTAATGTCAAGCAATCCATTAGGCACATCGAAACAACATTAACCACTAAAACTCACAAGATTCACTAAATATTTCCGCTCAGTGTTTAGGGTTAAGTGTTTACTCTCAAAACAATTACACAAGTAGTGTTCCCATATGCTTGCTCATTAACCAACTCTCCACAATTAATCCACAACTCATTAGATCATAAGGACTTTCAGGTGAAACAGGGACCAAAGGGTGGATGGTAAATGATTAATGGTAAATGGTAAATGAAGTGAAAGGACTCGAAATGAAAAATGTTTTACATGTTTGCAAGACAAGTCAACGACTTTGAAACTCATACCTATGCTAAACCCGAAACAACTCTTATTTTCCTCCAACCTTTTATTGAAAATAATACAACAAAATAACTCTATTTTTGAATTTCTCTTTCTTTTTTTTTTTTTTTTTATTTTTTTTTCTTTGAGAATTTATTCCTTCTTTTTTTTCTGATTTTTTTTTCTTTCTTTGAACAAATACAACAAAATAAATACACCCCCACACTTGCCTTTTGGTATACTACAATACAAATCCGAAGCATAAGAACATAGGAAGTCACTATCATCGTCTTGCAAACACAGTAAAACAAGGGTGAAATGGTGTGGGTGAACAAAAGAAACGGCTTATGAGTGATCAGTTCAAAAGGGGATTCCTAAAGTTCGTGTTTAAATGGATGGTGAATATTTTAGCCATGGTGCTCAACTAATGCCTTACTCATTTATCATTCATTACAGATTAATAGAATGTTTCAAGTGGTCTCTGAGCAAGTTCTAGGTTCAAAAACTCATGAATTGTGCACACATGAAGAACGAGTAAATGTATGAAATATGCATACATGTGAATATACAATAGGCTCAAATCCTCACATTTTCTGGGTATGCATGACAATGTATGTTTAAATGTGCTTCTCAGATTCCAATCAATTAATTAACACAGGCGATGTGAACATGGAATTTCGAGCAATCACAAGTTATGCATATTAAATCCAAAGCAAACTACACAAAGCCTTGACATATAATAAACATTCTCAAAATCATAACAATTAAACTCAATTCATCATCGGAATTGGAACGAAAACAACACACATAACACAACTAAACACACAAAAAACACACAAACAAAAATATTTTTGTAATTTTTGATTTTTTTGATTTTTTTTTTAGTACAATAGACCAACTTACTAATGTAGGAACAAAAGTAATTCTTTGAAACGAAAACAAACAAATAATACCCAATTTTTTTTATTACAAACACCACGACTTACTACATGTAGTCACTACCAGGAGGAGACTGTCGATATATTGTTACGTAGAAAACAAAACAAGTAAATTATTTTTTTTATTTTTCAAATTTTTCTTTTCTTTTTAATAAACCTTCCCCCCACACTTGAATTAAACATTTCCTCAATGTTGACAAATATTTCACGAAAATGAAAAATTCAAGCAGGTTATTGAATTTAAACACACAACAGAAGTAAACACACAACATAACAGTAAACACACAACATAAGATGAAAAACAAAAATAAACAGAGTAAAGAAAAACCCCCCCGAAGATCGTGAACCCTCCCGAAGCAAGTCACCAACAGCACAAACAAGGCTACGGGCCTTGCATCCAACGTCCCAGACCCGACCTTGAAGGTGTCGGACAAGGGTGTTGCGACTCCACCGTGGCGTGTAGCCTCACCGAGATCGGAACACCTAGTCGCATGTTCCGTCAAGAATAGCTCCGGTACGTTTCAATGGAAAAGCCGAAGACATAAGCGGAAATGGCTCGGTTCAACTCCACATAACAAACACTGGAGAATGGAATGGTTGATCGTGCGTATATCACGACGACCCCGTCACGTGCAACACTCCGAAGAATAAGGAAGTCGTTGTGACTATCTAGCAGCACCGAAATCTGGTTCCGCGGGTCAAAACCGATGGAAAATTTGCTAGCACAGCACGCTGTCCATCGACATCTATCCCACAATGGTCTGTTCGAACGTCTTTGAGGAACTCAAAGATCCCGGTGTGATGGGAAGATGCACGACGAACAACCGCACGATTGACCGGGTTCCTTGTTTCCCGACCTCCATTCGAGTGTCTCTTGTTCTCGAACAAGTCCATGTGGTACGTGGAGTTGCGATATCGTTGAAGAAACAGTGTCATCTGTTTTGCCATTTCCGCCGTCCTCTTCTTCCTTCGAGAATGATATCACGGGTGAAGTGGATACGTGGCGCACATGTAGCGCTCGCTTGTCGTGAGAGTTGAGATCCAACGCTTTGCACCAAAGCGAACCCCGAATGAACAAATGGTTCGAAACGGCCTTCATTTCCTTCTGCGTACATCCACGTGCTCCACCCAAGTGACCAAGGAAGATCCATTATGCAAATCACGTATCGCATCCGAGGGCTTTTGCAAATCGAGATCACGAAGGCTTCGATTGTGCGCAATTCATCCACGGAGACATCCACGACGACCCAACTTCCATCCAGTTGTTGGTGAGAATACCGAACGAACTGGACTTCACGAGTCGAAACGATGTGAGATGGCACCGAAACTCGGCCGACATAACTGCTTCCCCTGTAGCCTTCTTCGTTCTGGAGGATGGATCTCCAACTCTTGCGTTTGTAATCGCTACGAAGACGCAACCATCGACCAACATCCATAAATTGAACGATGGTGGTCGGATAAAGATGGATGGTGCCGAGTGTCTGAGGATTCCGCCTTAAGTACGGCAGGTTCAGCTCGTTGAAACACTCGCAAGTACTCGGCCCTATTAAGAGTCTCGGTGAATAGACTGTCGGAGTCGTGAGTTATCCACAAAGGAAACCGCAGGCCGAGCAGGAGCTCGTCTTTGGCCTTCGGCATATCCGAGATCAAGTCGGTGTGACTCCGACAAGATCAGACAGGTCGGAAGGGTGTCGATGGCAAAGGATGGATGGGGCTCGACTGGGTAGGAGAGGCTCCGTACATCCCGTCTTAAGTGGTCCATTCGATCGAATCATCGGACAACTTAAGAAGAGGCTCTTGTTGTTGAGGAACAACTTCGAGCCTTCGCGTGCACATCCGAGTGCGGAACAGACCTCGCATGGGACATATGCCGCTGTGGAGAGCATCGACGAGTCGTTGATTCTGCAGTTAAGCTCCTCGTTTTGCTCACCACCGTCATTTCTTTCTTAGTCAATACGTTCTCAGTCGATACCGAATTTCTTCCTATTTCTCGACCCCCAATAATAGACTTGGTCCTCCTCAAGTCCGATTTTGACAAATCGTTCCGTTGTGGCTTGGTGGGTGAGAATACACCGCAAAGAAACCGCAATGCTCTCTCGAGCTTTGGTGTATTTCGTCCTCGAGCTCCTATGACGACGCTTCTCTGGATCACAACCAGATTGTGCTTGGTATGGTTCGTTTGGCTCGGTCGGCATGCTAGCATCGGCGCTAGTAAGCATGCTCTGAATTATTTCAGCCAAGCCTTCAAAGATTGGGTTCTCGAGGACCGCCGAAACAAATCGCCGAAAGAATTAACTCTTTTGCCATTTCGGTTGGGAAGGAGGATACTTGGGATTGGGAGGTTTTCGGGAAAACTCAAGAACACGAAGAACAGAGAGAAAAACGAGAGAGAGAGAGAGAGAGAGGGAAAACCGTGAAATGACCTAAGGGAACTAACGCAAACCGAAGGGAAGGAACGGAATGGACGACGCGTGCCAAAGTCAAGACAAAGATCCGTAAATCACGAATCGAGCGACGAAAGTCGCAAAGGAATAGGAACGCGCCACGATTTATTAAACAATTCGGCCGACGCAAAAGTCGTGCGTCGGCCCAATCAAATTTTTTCTGATTTTCGATTTTTTATTTTTTTATTTTTTTAATACTTCACGAAAAGTCGTAAAGTGAACAGTGAAAACGCGTAGTACACGCGCTTGCCGACACTTTAAACGGGCCTGGGCCATCGAAATGGTTTGGGCCTTAAAGTGAGTCTGGGCCAGAGAAAACTCCGGCCCATTATTGGTGGGCTTAACTAATGGGCCTAAAAACGAACAGACCCGACACACTAAATGGGCTTAGGTTACGGGTTTTGGGCTTCGTGAATGGCACGAGGCCAATGGGCTAAATTTTTTATTTTTTTTATTATACGAAACCTAAAACCCTAACCAATCACACAAATGGGCCTAAGGCCCAATAACAAATAACAACAATCAAGCCCAAAAATAAAACCAACAATAATTATAAACAGTAAAAATAAATAATTACAAAGAGTAAAACAAACAAACAAACACTCTTTTTTTTTATTTACAATTACAATTATTTTTTTTATTTTATTTATTTATTTATTTTTTAAATAAATAACGAGAGTGAAAAGAAAACTTACCTTTTTACTCCCGAGGAAACCGAAAATCACCAACAAGACATCAACCTCAAGGTTTTTCAACCTTGACTTTCTAAACGTATGCTCCGATGTATGTGGTAAAATTTCCGATAAACCCGGATTATTTCCTATACAAAATAAAAAGGTTAGTAATAAATTTACAAAAAACAAAATATTTACAAAGTTAAAAATATGTCACAAATTATCTATACAAAATGAATGAATAAATTTTCCTATGTGTATGTATATTTTATTTACACAATACACTTAAGTGTACAAAAATATTTTCCTTTGCCTTAATATAGTTGAAAAAAAATGAAAGTTGATTCCAAGCGGTAACTCAAGGTGGACTTACGGCCTAGGCGCAATGTCTTGACTTAAATGACTTTCCGTGTTTTCAGAGGCGAATGACCAGATCATATGAGAATAAGCGAGGGGCAGGATTCATTTAGTGGACTACGGAGGCTTACACCCCTATCGACTTACGTCAGTCTATAGTCCGCTGAATCCAAAACCTGTCACCCAGGGTCTCGACCTAGACACCATTCATGTGCCCCTTACTCAGTTGAGAAAGCACTTAAGTGTTTGACAATTCTCCAAGTGTTAATAAAGGCCGCCCTCAACCTCAAGTGACCTTACGGTAAAAATGAAGGGTTTAGGCCAATATTAACAAAAGGACCTTACCTATTCCGTTCAAGTTACAACTTACAACAACAAAAAATAATCAACTATATAAAAGACACCTAAGTATAATTACTAAGTGTAAAATATCTACAAGTAAAATTAGTAAGTATAAATAAAATTAACAAGTATTATTTACAAATAGTAAAAAGTCAATAGTCAATAGTCAATAGTCAATAGTCAAAAGTAAATAGTAAAAACAATCCCCGGCGAGCCGGCGCTAAAATGATTAAGAAGATTTTCACCTACGTCATTAATTATTACCTAAATTCCTAACAATTGTCGTTGTAAAGTATAATGGGAAATAAAGGTTTTTCCCACAGAAGATTGTTATATTTACTTTTTAATGTCACGAAAAATTAAATTAAATAAAGAATTATTATTAACAAGTATAAAGAATAAAGAATATATATATATACAAAATTAAATAAATTATACAGTATTGTTTCTATTTACAAAAATATACATTATATACAAAAGTATTTTTGGGGGTTTTTGAGAACAATAAATAATTAAAAGGAAATATTTTTGGATTTTTAATTATTTTTGAAAACAAGAAAAACACACACAAATATTGTTTTGAAGATTAACTAACTCCCTAGCCATGAATCCGAAACTAACACATGTAGAATGCCTACGCAGGTTATCATTCTCCAAATAAACTTCTTCCATGAAAATCAACCTAGTGAACGCTCATCTAGATTAAACAATTAAACATGCAAAGGTGATTAATCAAAACATGTCTAACGCATAGAAGAAGAGTTGTTAATTCAAGTGCGCGACCTAGCGAACCTCTCTATCCCGATCCTTCTTATTTAGTTTCAACATTAAAGATAAAACCAAATAAACAAAATTCACATAAGCTGCTAGAAGAATCAATCAACTTCAATCCAACAATTATTACACAAAATAGAAAATAAACAAACAATAACATTTCCCAAAATTATTCACGAATAGTTAATTAAACAAAAATAAATTATAATAAATAAACGAAGTGGGAAAAAGTTACTATGTGTCCATGAAAAGGACACCGCCCACGAAGTGGCGACTCACTATTAAAACGACTATTTGGATGTGGGCATTAGCAATGGAAAGCATTGGGCTTGCATTGGGCTTTGGTTGGGCCCAATTTTCTTTGACCGGTCAAAGAGTCAAAGCCCAGCTTTTCTTTCTTCTGTTGACTTTTCCACGCTGTCCTCATCCTCTCCATGTCGCATCAAAGCACGGGTTACTCTTTCACATTTCATTTTCTAAACAGGAGAGAGAAACTACCCCGTCGACTCGGCGATGGATCGACGGAGGAACGCGGGAGCAGCGGGCTCGGAGGGAGATCGACGGAATGGGATTGGGTTCGGGCACGGCGAAATCGACGGCGCGGCATGGGCCGGGAGCTGGAATAGCGACGACGCCGATGAGAGAGATGCGGCCGTTGGGTTCATGAGGATTAACGCCGGCGGTGATGGGTTTGGTTCGTCGGCGGGGATTGGGCACGGCGGGGCACGGCGCGAGAGAGGATGGGGACGCCGGCGGCATGGGTGAACACGGGCAGTAGCGTCGCCGGCCATGGCTGCTGGGCTTCGTGAAATTTCGGTACGGTGCCCTCTCGGAGATTTTCCAAACCTGCAAAACAGAAACAAAGAAAATCGAAAGAGAAGATGATGGATTGATTTGAATTTGCAGAAAAAAATAAGAAAACTTGAATTTGTTGCAAGTTTGGGTGAATTGAGATGCTTGGGCATTTGGGATTCACGGCGAAGCTGCCGGGCTGTTCGGGACAGCGACGGGGCGCCGGATTTGGTGGTTGGTGGTTTCATGGCGTCGGTGGTCCGGGCAATTGGAATTGCAGACGTGATGTAGAGCTTCTGAATTGGTTTGTGATGACCGATGGATGTGATTTGGGAGGAACGGTGGCTTCCTTAAATAGCGAGAGGAGAAGGTGGCTCGTGAAGCGAAATGGTGGCTTCCAACGCAAGAAGGAATCTGCGGCTGTAATAGTGGGGCAATTGATTGGAAAAACAGCTAGGATGAAATCTGGAGTGCCATGTGAGTTAGCTAGAAACCAAGGTAGAGGGAAATGGGCGGCTCGGTGGTGAATGCAGGTGATGGAAGAACAGCTCAAAAGCTGGAGATGAGTCCAAGTAAAAGAGATCGTGAACATGTTACCTGCAAAGAGAAAGAAAAGAAAACAAAGAAAACAAAGAAAAAGAAAAAGAAAATTAATAAAACAAAAGAAATATAAAGAAATAATAATAAAATAAAATAAAAATAAAATAATAAAAGAATTTAAATAAATAAATATTAGAGAAAATAAGTGGTGGTTTGAATTGTGTTCCACCACCGCGTGTGGTGGTTGCGCCTCCGTATGTGGTGGTTCGCCGACAAATTGTCGGGATTCGGAACGGTTCCCGAAATCTTCGTACAATATTTTATTCCACAATTGAAAGTCACGGTTGACTTTCCGATTTACGCTGAATACCTCCAAAATGCACCTATTCTGTGCAGATTAACATTTTACTCGTATTTTCCCTAAAATCACAAAAACAAATATTAAACAAACAATTAAGCTTTCAGAATAGCAAAATCCAGTAATTAAAGGCACTTTGTGAACGTATTTTACGTTCATATCACTCTATGCCTAGAAAGTTTGTTTGAGACCCTAACAAGGCTTAGATAAATAGACTAGGAGTATTTGTGACCCTAATAAGGCACAAAATAGGCCTAGAAGAATCAATCCTAGAACCATAACATGGCTAGGATAGGGGTTTGATCCTTAGTGAATTCATTGTTGCATGTTCTTGAGAGTTGTCATACATTTGATTGGGGTAGAGTGAACCCGAAACCCCAATCGTTTCCATCCATTTGATCACACATCAATCACACTTTTGTTGGGCTTGTCACCTCAACAACACACAAAGCTATCAACACATTCATTTGTGTTCTTGTTACCACAATTTCATCTAGATTAGATTGGTTACTTAGCTACTGTCCTTGCCACATTTGGTTACTGTTTTGGTCACAAGTCACCCAAGAGTGACACACTTTGAACACTACAAATCCATGTTGCACATACCTCACTTCTAAGTACATAAACCATCTCTAATCACATCACTTCTAGTGCATAGTACATCTTGTTTGCATTTGTTCACCAAGTATGGATCTTGGGCCTTCCAATCCCTTGGGTACGACAACCCCTGGTCACAATTTACCATCCACTACACTTTGACGGCGATACTCACAAACAACCCCTCCGGTATCATCGAGTCAAATGGCGCCGCTGCCGGGGATTGAGGTTCATCCTTGATTCCTTGGTGACCCGCATCCGGGGTGTCTTTGCACTATTCTTGTAGTATAAATTGTTTGATATTTGTGTCTTAGTGTTTGTTGTGTCTTTGATTCATAGCATAATTGTGTTTGTTGTTGTTTTTGTTTCCAAAGTGCTCCTAAGCACATTGTTTGCTACTGTTTGTTTTTCCCGATTTTTGTTAGCATAGCAAATCAACCCAGAAAATTCTAAAAATTTGTGTGCTAGTTCTTTTGTGTGTCTAGTTGTTGTGTTTAAAATTTGGTTGTGTTTCGTTAAGGTTTGCTTAGGTACATTGTGATTTGTTTCTCTGTTGCCCAGTGAAGTTGTTCACAGTGGCAATTTTCGTAATTAGTTTTGAAGTCACTGTAACTGAAATTCACTGAATCCGTCCGGGCACCCATTGTGACGTCCGGACGCCCTTGATACAGAAAGCATAATCTCGACGAATCCGTCCGGACGCCCTCTATAGCGTCCGATCGTCTGGGACCATTTTTTGTGAAACTGTTTTGTGCATTTTGCTTCCAATTGCTTCCAACTCCATTTTGTCATTGATTCCTTGCTTTTAAGTGTTGTTATACTCACCCTTTGTTGTGTTTAAAGGTACATGAACGTGTCCTCCACTTCTAGTGATCAAATTGTGTTGAGAAGTGGGAGAGTTTTGAGTGAAGACACAAGAGGAAGACCAAGTGGAAGAGGAAGAGGAAGAGGAAGAGGTAGACCAAGGAGAACTGAAAGTGTTCCACCAGTTACACATCTTCCAGAGCAGCCTACACCACCCAAAGAGACAATGGGGGATGTGAACAACAATGATCAAGTGCCTCCCATTGATGAAGTGGAGCTGCCATTGAGTCATTACTCAAATCCGAGCATAGTCAATACACCATCTTGTATTATCCATCCACATCCGCAAATTGCATACAAGATCAAGCATTCGATCTTGTCCATTCTGCCTACCTTCCATGGAGTTGAGAAGGACAGACCATATGATCACATGATCGATTTTGATGCCATTTGCAGCACCTTAAGTAAAGGAGGACTCACCTTTGACGAATTGAAGCTTAGACTCTTCCAATTCTCACTCAAGGCAAAGGCAAAGGTATGGTTTCACAAGCTAAAGCCAAGAAGCATCCGTTCTTGGGATGACATGTACAAGGTGTTCCTCAACACCTATTACCCTCATCATCGCACTACTGCCATGAGGATTCAGCTCACTACATTCATGCAAGGTGAGCGTGAATCTATCTACGATGCTTGGGAGCGTTTCAAGGATTTAGAGCTTGGATGTCCACACCATGGAATAAGCAAATGGCAGCTTGTTTCCTCATTCTATGACGGTCTATGTGATGATGACCAGAGGAGACTTGACAATAGGGGTGGGCACGGTTCGGTGCGGGTCGGGTTGAGGCCCAAACCGTTTCCGAACCGGAGACGTCGGTCGGCCAAAAAACTCAACCGACAACCGAAATTGAATGGCATGGACCGACTATTTCGGTAACCCCGAAATTCGGGTCGGAACGGTTCGGTGTCGGTGACCCCGACTCTTTCGGTTGCTTTCGAGATTTCGGGCTTCGAATTCGGGATTCATCGGTTGTTCTTCAAGCTTTGAAGAAGAAGACGTGAAGAAGGAAGACTTCGTGAAGAGAGAGAGAGCGAGAGGAGAGAGAGAGAGAGAGAGGTTGTTAATTACTTAATTGAGGGAAAAGTTGTTAATTGAGGGAAAAGAGGGGGCGGACTTCGTGAAGAGAGAGAGAGAGAGAGAGAGAGAGAGACCACGTGAGGAAGAGAAAAGTAGAGAGAGTTGTTGATTGAGACATGGAGAGAGAATGTCAAAAACGGAGAGAGAGAGTTTTTAATTAAGAAAATGGAGAGAGAAAGAGAGTTTTTAATTGAGAAAGAGAGAGTATGTCGGCCAAATTTTAAAATAATAATAAAATATATATATAAATTAATTCGCCGGTTCGGTGTCAAAACGGTCGGTTCAAACCTCAAAACCGCTGCCGAACCGTTTTGAACCGGTCCGGTTCGTTGCCTTCTTTCTCTTTTCTCTTCTCGCCGGTTTGGTTTCCGAACCGTTTTTCCGGTCCGTTCGGCGGTCACCGATTTCCGGTTCACAAATCCCACCCCTACTTGACAACGCATGTGGTGGCAGCTTTCAAAGGAAAGGACCTAATGCCGCTTGAGACATCATTGAGGAGCTCTCTATTCAATCCGGGCAGTCGGACAACCATGACCGGAGGAGAGACTCAAGGCTAAGGGAAAGAGAAGAGCCACATCTTGGTGGAAGAGAACCAAGAGGAGTAGAGCCAAGGACAAGGGCAGTCCAAGGTGTCTCCCAAATTCAGCAAGTGGATGATTTGATGAATGCTAAGTTTGAGCAACTTGAGGATGCCATGAACACCAAGCTTGATCTCTTGCTCAAGGCACATGGCAATGCAGCTCCTCCTCATCCAAGTGAGCAAGTCAAGGCAGTGGCTGTTTCATGTTCATATTGTGGTTCCTTGGAGCATGAAACCATTGAATGCCAATACTATTCAGCCACCATTCAACAAGGAGTGTTGGATGAGCAATTGTATCAAGTGGACAATTATAATCCGTAGCACCACTCCTCACAGCTCAACAATCATCCTCATTACTCCTATGGCAAGAGGCATGTCGAGAATGCAGCCCTAACCAACAGCCAAGGCCATCAAGGGGCCAGTACCTATCAAGGAGGTAGATTTGTTGGAGGAAGGTTTCAAGGAGGAAACCAATCTTATCAAGGAGGGAGATCACAAGGGTTCCAAGGCCCTAACACCTATCAAAGAGAAGCTCCTAATCCTATGTATGCTCAGGAGGCAAGCACCTCACAAGCTCCTCCAAGACAAAGCACATACCAAGCACCTCCCGGATTTGAGCACAAGAGGGAGAACTACCATGCTCAATCAAATGATTCAAGGGAGCCTACATTCAAAGAGATACTCACTGCCCTCTCTGCAAGCCAGCTCAAGACCGATCAGAGTGTGTCCATAGTGTCCCAAGGATTGAGCAAACTGGAGCTTCAAGTGGAGCAACTCTCCAAGCAACTCCAATCAAGGCAACAAGGTCGACTACCTTCACAACCGGAGAAAAATCCGAGGCATGAGAGTGTGAAGGCGATCACCACCTTCGTTCAGGTAGGTCTTACGATAACCTTGTCAATTATGACCCCCATGCTCACATATATGCCCCCCGTTCATCTACAACATTCATGGAACCTTGTTTAAATTCAGAATTTATTTTTGAGGAGAATGGGGCCGGATGGGAAGAAAATGTACCATCCGGCAATTTGGAGCGTGAAATTGTTGTTGGGACTTTGAGGAGAAACAAGGGGGAGGATAAGGAAGCCGGTAGGGAAGAAAATGTACCTACCGGAGGAGCATTGAATCGAGAACTGAATCAAGAGAGTTCTCTGCCAGTCAATCCGTCTGGACGCCAAGCAGTGTCGTCCGGACGCCCTTCAATCAGTGAGGAAATCTCGCCCAATCCGTCCGGACGCCAAGCAGTGCCGTCCGGACGCCTGTCAAACAGAGAAGAATTTTTGCAACCCCCGTTCAATCAGCCCGGACGCCAGTCAGCTCAGACAAATTTTTCAGACAATTCGTGTAATCCGTCCGGATGCCAGGATGTAGCGTCCGATCGTCTGGGGCCTGAACAGAAAAGAAATTCTACCCGAGAGGAAATTGTTGAAGTGTCCAAGCCTTCATCTATTAGTGTCTTCAATCATGAAGATGGCACACCGTTGGGGGATAAATTTGGGCAGCTATCTCTTGATCATGAGTTTGACAAGATGGATTACAACAAGAGGAAGAGCAAGAATGTCACATTTGACAAGGAGGAAGGGAAGTTGAAGAGTGCACAAGTACCAAGCAATGACATTCCAAGGAGATGTAATCTGAGTATACCTCCTTTGCATGCAACAACTCATCAAGGGCCTCTTCCATTTCCTCAAGCTCAAAGGAAGGAGGATTTACAGAAGAAGAACAACAAGTATCGAAAGGAATTCATTGAGTTCTTCAAGAAGGTTAACATCAACATTCCTCTCCTTGATGCTATCAAGCAATTCCCTCCCTATGCCAAGTTCTTGAAGGAGTTGTGCACCAACAAGAGGAAGTTCTTGAAGGATGAACAAATAATATTGAGTGAGGATGTCTCTGCTGTCCTACAAGGCAACCTTCCTCCCAAGCTTAAGGATCCCGGTTCATTCACGGTCCCTTGCATCATTGGCAACAAGGGATTCGACAAGGCTATGTTGGACTTGGGGGCATCGATCAATCTAATGCCCTATGATGTGTACAAGACCCTTGCATTAGATGACATCAAGCCGGTGAAGATTTCACTCAAGCTTGCTGACCGGAGCCAAGTTGTGCCCAAGGGAATTGTTGAGAATGTTCTTGCGACGATTGGAGAACTTCTCATTCCGGCAGATTTTGTGATCCTTGAAATGAAGGATATTGAGAGTGGAGGAGAAGAAGAGATGCCTATTCTCTTAGGAAGGCCATTCATGGCCACTGCTGGGACAAGAATTGATGTCCAAAAAGGGATTCTCACAATGACGGTGTTCGATACAATCGTCGGATTTCGGATCTTTGATGCTACGAGAAATCCCATGCCTTTAGGGGATTGTTTTCGGATAGACAAGTGTGAACCCCCTGAAATTGATGAGAGTAAACTCTCCAAGCTGCAATGTATCGATGAGTATATGAAGCTGCATGCTCCATCAAGTGATGCAAAGACGGTACCAAGAAAAGTTTCAAAGAAGAAAGTTGTTGGCAGCAGCAACAAGAAAAAGAAGAAGAAGAAGGTGGCATGTTTTTGGCCACCATGTTTCACTCCCAAGCTTCTAAAGCCAAGTAGTTTTTTTGGTGGGAGCTGCAACAAGACCACCATGGTGGGTGGTAAGAAGGAGAGCTACCAGCCTCCATGAAGAATGAAGGAAGGAAAGACCGGCTTGAGGGTCTCTAAAAACAAGCGCTCATGGGGAGGCAGCCCCATATCCCCGACTCTTGAAGTACATCATGATAAGCATCACCAAAGGTCGTGAGCATTGGATTGCAAGGTCTTGAAACCTTGTTGTTGGTGATTGTTTGTGTCTAAACGGAAAGCATGCGCTTCAAAGGGGAGTATTTCTATCTTTGTTTGTTTTCATTTTTGTTTGATTTGTGTGATTGTGTTGTTTGTCATATTTCTCACCCAAAGTTTATTGTTGAATTCACTTATCACATTGGGGACAATGTTAAGTTTAAGTGTGGGGGTGAGATTGGGTTCGTTTTAGCCAAAAAGTTTCAAATTTTTCGAATTTTTGTCAAGTTCCAGTAGCTAATCCGTCCGGACACCCTACTAGTGTCCGGACGCCCCGAAGTCTGGGAGGTAAACCCGAGTGATCCTTCCGGACGCCCCTGGTGGCGCCCGGACGCCCTATGTAATCTCAGAAAACCTGCTCTCTGCCACTTGATCCGCCCGGACGCCCAAACTAGGCGCCCGGACGCCAGAGCCCCTGATTGTGAAATTTTGGCTTTTCTGTTTGCTTTTGTGTGTTGTTTGTGTTTTGTGTCCATTTTCTCCGATCCCAATGATGAATTGAGCTTATTTTGTTGTGTTCTAGAGACTGTGATCATTGTTGAGGCTTGATATGATTTGCTTTGAGTTTAATATGCATGATTCATGATTGCTTGATCACCATGTACACTTCAAAATTGTTGATTCATTGATTGCAATCCAAGAAGCACACTTGACATGTATTGCCATGCATACCCAGAAAATGTGAAGTTTTGAGCCCATTGAATATGCACATGTATGCATCTTTCATGTTCTATTTGTTCTTCATGTGTGAACATTGCATAAGGTTTGGACGTAGAACTTGCTCAAAGACCGCTTGAAGCTTTTGATTGATCCATTTTGAGTTAGAAATGACTAAGGCATTCGTTGAACACCATTGCCAAATTGACCATCATCCATATGAATTTGAACTCTAGGAATAACGCACTTTGAGCCTTATACATCATTAGCTTTCCTTTGTTCACCCACATCACATATATTCATTCCACCACTTCAAAATATCATCACCATTCCATTGTGTTTACAAGACTTTGATAGTGACTTCTTATCCTTAAATGCTTGAGAGTTGATGATTGTACTAAAACAGGAAAGTTTGGAGGAGTTGTTAGTTTATTGTTATTGTTCAAAGAAAGAAAGAAAGAAAGAAAATCAAAAACAAAAAGAAGGAATAAAGTTCCTCAAGAAAAATAAAGAAAAAAAATAGAAAATGAGAAAGGAAGAAAAATCCAAAAAGAAAATAGTTTGTGAATAAGGTTGGAGGAGAATAAGAAAATCATTTTGGTTGAAGCATTTGGTTGAGTTTCAAAGTCGTTGATATTGACTTTAACGCTTTTGGAGCGCTTTCACGCAAGCTACGTATCGTCAAAATAGGATATGGAAGTAAAGACCGGGGGAAATGTCGTTCGGGAATTGGCGGTGCCAATCCCTAGGCAACTAGGGTAGTTAGGTCGACAAGCACTAATGCGGGGGCAAGAAATGGATTGCTATGCATGAGCTATGTGGGGTATGTGCATAGTGGACATGTAGATGAAGACATTGATTGGTTTTGTAAAGTGACAAGTGATCAAGAAACACAATTTAAATTAGAGTGCAAGCAAGAAATAAAAGTGAAAGCAAATTGATTGAAACTTTGTTGATTAAGTGAAAGGGGGTTTTGGGTAACCTAAGCCCAAATCCAATGGTTGATTTCATCAAATAAACATGCAAGTGAGATTTATTAATGGATCAAATCCCGTACCCTAGCCGTACTAGGGTTCTAGGGCCATGGTCTTTTCTTATGCATCTTCATGCCATGCTATGGTTCACAAAGTCTCTTAGTCTAACAACTTAAGCCATGCTATGGTTCTCAAATTGCTAAACTAAGGCTATGGGCACTAAGACCTAGGGATTCAAACAAGACAAGCTCATCACATTCATTGTCAAATGCCTATGACACACAAGGTTACTAAGCTTATGCATTCAAATCAAAATGGTCCAAACACATGCTTTTGAAGTAGTAAGTTTCCTAAACATGCATTCAACACTTTTAAGGTAGGCAATGAACATATCCATATCAAAATCTCAAGCATAGATATATAAATCAATCAATCCATTTTCATTGGGCTAGGGCACACAACCCTAGCCCCCAATCTTCAAGGACTACTCACAATACATCTCAATATGCATCATAATATCAAATCTAACAAGCCTAGAGACAAATAGAGAGTAAGTAGAGGTGAAGAGGGGCTCAATAGTGAAGGCCAGCTGGTCCTTGCTGTCACCAAGTGATGGAAGGCCTCTCCTTGTGCTCCTTTAATCTCCTCCTTGCTTCCTCAAGCTCCAAGCCTCCTCAAACTAGATGTAGTGAGTGGATTCCTTAAAATGGTGAGTAGATGTGAGTAGATGGTGTGGAAAAGTGTTTGTGGATGTAGTGGAGGGTGTGTAGAGGATGTTTGATGAAGGAAGGTATGAGAGATGAAGTGAGGAAATGGTGGAAAATGGAGGAAGATGGCAAAACTGCCGTATCGGCGACCGGTCGTGGGTGCTCGGCGACCGGTCGTCCGGTACCAGAAAAATGGGAAAATGGGCAAAATGAAGGAAAGGGAAAGGGAAACTAGAGAGGATTTTGGGAATTTTTGGTGTCTAGGGTTGGTCAATCATGAAAATGGGAAGGTTAAGAATATATATGTGGGGATAAAGGGTTAGGATCAAAGGGGAATGATCATAAGGTTAAAAACATAGATCTAACTCACCTAAAAAGACTTAAATGCCATGGGGTAGTTAGGGAAGTGTATGGACATTAAGGGCAAAGTGGGAATGTGTGTATAGCACAAGCAAATCAGATTTGGGACCATTGGGAGACAAAAGGTGAAGGGAAAAGGCTAGGGGACAAAGTATGGCATAAGCATTAAATGCTTTGTCCCCTTTTTGAATTTGAATTCCTACTCACCACCAATATGCCTCAACCAATCAAATGAGCTCTCCTAGTAGATGTGGGAAAGTCTTGCATGAGTCTTTGTGGGATGTCTTCGGGGTTGACCTCGGGGTTGACCATGTGGGCCCGTTGACTTCGGTTGACTTTCCGGGCCGAAAGTTGACTTTTCGGTTTCTTGGTCTCAACTCCGGGATATCGTTGTCCTCCACTTCTAAGGCTTCAATCTTGAAATCTTGAGCTCCAAAGTCACGGTTGACTTTTTGGTTGCTCCACGGAAACGCCTTCAAAAGCTTCCAAAGTGCATCCTTTTCTTCAAATTTCATTTCTCCCGGTATGAACCTATAAGAAGAGATAAACGAGGGTAAGTGACATTATTAGGTGCTAAGGGAGCATAAAACAAGTGATTAGGAGTGCTCTTTATACATAAAATATGTATAAATCACACCCCCACACTTAAGTCATGCTTGTCCTCAAGCATAATCACACCCACAATAGAAAAGCCAAAAGGTAGTCAATCAAGCAAGTGGTTTGTCCAACCATAACCCTCAGGGAGCTTCATGAGTCACAATCAAGAATCAATTAGAGCATAAGCATGGGCTTTGAAAAATTGCTAAGTACTTAACATGAACATTTAATTAATGCTCGAGTGTAGTGTGTGAATGCCATGCACAATCGATCTCAAGCAATCCAATAGGCAATATCAAACAAGGTTAACCGCTAAACTCACAAAGATTCACTAACTATTTCCGCTCAAGTGTTTAGAGGTTAAAGTGTTTACACTCAAAATAATTCCACAAGTAATGTCCCCATAGGCTTGCTCAAAAACCAACTCTCCACAAATCAATTTGCGGTTCTTTAAATCAAAAGGACTTTTCAAGGTTGTAATGGGGCCAATGGTATGGGGCTAAATGAAATGAAGGGAATGGAAGTATGCAAATGCTCCTAATGCTTCACAAGACAACTTCAAGGACTTTGAAACTTGTTTTCAATGGTGTGTGCTCAAGTGATCAAACACTACAAGAAAAAAGGGTTACAAGGACACTAAACAAGGACACATAATTTATGAAGTGTCCTTAAAAGTGTTTTAGGACATCCACAAATTTTAAGCCGCGCATTCAATTAAATTTGGCTTGCGCGCTTCTGAAAAATTTCACACCCAAACTGAACGCGCCTCTCCTCTCTCTCTCTCTCTTCTGCTACTCTCATCTTCATCCTCTGGACCCAAATCTGGTCCATAAAAAAACCCTAAAAACGCATGTTCATCCTCATGAGGACAATAATGACGACCCCTTATCCCTCAAGGCCACCAGATCTACAATTTCTTTTTCTTGTCCCTTACAATTTTTATCTCCCAATGGTCCTATTCAATTCTTTAGCTAAGAGAGAGCGACATCCATGAATCGCAGTCAAGCTCAAGGAATCTCACGAGGCAAAAGTCAAAGACCCACCTTTTAACCCAGTTCAAGGATCTCAAAGCAGCGCTCGCACTCCTTTGCGTAGCCAAGGTCACCGGTGGAGCACCCAACAAGCTCTTCAAAATGTACGAACCAAAACCCTAATTTTTGTTCTTTTTGTTTCTGATTTCTGTGTTTTTTTGAATCGAAGAAGTGATTTTCATTGTTGATTTTTGGTGGGTTTGGTGTGTTGGCAGCAAGGTTGCAAGGCTAGGGATTGCTTAGATGTTGACAACGATCTCACAGAAGCAGAAGGCTACACTGAGAGAAGTGTACAAGAACAAGAAGTTTTTGCCTCTTGATCTTCGTCCCAAGAAGTCCAGGGCTATTTGCCGTAGGTTCACTAAGCACCAGGTACTCCCTTATTTACATTGCTCTTTGTTCATATCTCTAAGATTCATTTCGAAATGATTGAACTTTATGTGATGGCACTTGATGAAACCTGGTAGGAAAATCATGGACTATGTTGTTGTATGTGAATCTTAAATTAACTCGTTGTTGGGGTTCAAGTGAATTTCACTAAGAAACAATTGTGGCCAGTTGATTGCTTATCTAGTTGGTTTAGCTTTGATTATGTTAGTCTTTGAAGAGTGAGTGCTTCTGTTTAAAACTAAATGAATTGATGTTACTGTAATAGCATGTAATGCTAGTATGCAACTATTTTGTAATGTGTAGGTAAAACTCTTTCACATAAATGGACTGGTTAGGGATTAAAGTGTTTATATTAGTGGGTACTCTTTGCTTGAAGAGATAATTGCTTCATATTTGAATGGCTTAATTGTTATTGGAGGACAGATATTTGCTCTCGAATGAGAACACCATGTACAAGCTAAACTGCAGGTCCTTTAATGTGAACAACTTATCTAGACCAATCCCTTTCCTGGGAAAACATTACCACTCTAAGATACTTGTATGTTCTTCATCTATCTCTCTTTAATTCTTCTTTGTGTTTGTCAAATCAAGATTAATTTCTTTCAGTTTGGCTATGCTTTGACGAAGGAGTATGCGTTTTCAGGAACCTAGAGACCAACATGTTTTCTAGAACTCTTCCTCCTGAGATTAGGAAGTTGGTTAACTTGCAGAATCTGTAAGCTTTTTTTTTTTCCTATTATTTGTTTCATTGCATATGATTTTCAAGATTGGGGTTTTTCTTTAAGGCATTATGTTCTCTCTTTCTTGGCCTCACAAGCTTTAATGGAGGGTTCAATCTTTTGGGTCGTAGGCTTCATTCTTACAGTTTTCTTTGGATTTTTCTTTTTTTGCTTTATTGCAGGTTTAATTGTCAGGTGATGCTGATTGTCACCAATTTCTTTCCCTCTATTTGAATTTTATCCTTCTATGTTTGCTCCTTTCTGTGTTTTTGTGAATGAAAGAAGTGGTTTTTATTGTGATTTTTGGTGGGTTTAATTACAGCAAGGTTGCGAAGCTAGGGATTGCTAAGAGAAGTATACAAGAACAACAGCAATAAGTTTTTGCCTCTCGATCTTCCCAAGAAGAGCAGGGCTATCCGCCGTAGGCTTTACTAAGTACCAGGTACTCCCTTGTTTACATTGCTCTTTGTTCATATCTCTTCAATATATGCAACCTGGTATGTGAGTCTTTAGTTAACTCAGTGTTGGGGTTCAAGTGAATTTCATTAATGAACATGCCCAGTTTAATTTCAGTTTTTGAACTCCAAATTCTATAGTTCAAGTTCATGGCTAGTTCTTTGGTGCTATTGTTCGGGGTTTGGTTACCCTCTTAAAAGTTAGTCTGGATCCTGCCCTCCTCTCTATTTCCTGTACTTCATTTATTTTCTTAATAAACCTGGTTTCGAATGTTGCTTTCTGAAAAAAAAAGTATGCCTAGTTGATTACTCATCTTGTTAGTTTAGCTTAGATTATGTTAGTTTTTGAAGATTAACAAACCAAATCGTGCTTAGTTGCTTAGTTGTTTCAATACAAGATTTATGGTACGTGATAAATGAGATGCTGGTAGTTTATTACTACATGCTCAGTTGCTTCATGCCTTTTGTTTGTTGCTGTTAGAGATAGACTTATATCTCATGTAAGGTTCTTTCATATGTGTATAAAATCCACGTTATGTGTTGAATACAATCATCAAGTTCTCTATTTTCTTTAGTTGCTTTGGCTGTCTTCTCTATTTCTTTTTCTGTTGTCTAATTGTTCACTTTGTTATTTACTCTAGTAATTAGCTAGTGTATAGCAATGCTGGAAAAAAAAAAAGGAATTTGGTGCAAGTTTATTGTCATTAATTGTAGGTCATGGAAAGTTTGAAATGTTGCAAGTTTGAAAAGTTTATTGGTAATGATAGGCTTTAATGTATACTTAGATTGTACTATATGATGGCTACTGCTTAATGGTTTTTATGTTAGGCCGTATGGTTTTTATGCCTACTTCACTCTTCTGGCCCTTGAGCACCAATATAAAATAGTTTGTTAAACAGTTATTAATAGGTTCATGGTTTAGAACAATTGCACGTCTACAAGAAAAAAGGGATATAAGGACACCAAATGAGGACACATAATTTTTGAAGCGTCCTTAAAGGGTATTTAGGAAGATCTATTATGAATTCACATTATTGCATTTGAAGTTTGAATTGCAGATTTTTTGTTTCGTCCCTATGTGCAGAAGTTATTTTCAAAATACTCTTTTCTGTTTTCTTTTTCTGGGTTTATGAACAATGCTCAATTTTTGCAGCTGGACGCATGAACAAATTAGAATGGAGTACTTATGTCACTTCCAAAAGATTGGTTGCTGATGCATTTGTGTTTTTGAGGTATATACACCTGAAGTGTTTAAGATGTTTTATTGTAATGATAAAGTTGTATGAATAGATCTTAGCTCATTTATTTCTTATTTACCAAAGCTTTATATGTAAGACTAACAATGGATCACCAAAGTCAGCGACTATTTATTTTTAAGAGTTTTTTATTTATTTATTTTCACGCTCGGTGTATGGTTTTGCATCTTGATCTTGACTTCTCAACAGATCCCTGGCCTAGTATTTCTGAATGTACTATATACTTGTATTTATTGTTGATGAACACATTTTGATGTTTGACATAACTGACCACTGGCTTTTTACCTCTCTCCTTACCTCACATTATGTTTTTGTTATCATTTTTGTATAGGGAAATGAGACTTGTAGAGTACAGAGAAGGTGCTCAAAGTGGAAAGGATAGCCCAATAACTTGGACTGAAGAAAGAAAGGTTGATATTGAGGAATTTTATTCATATTGGTATGCGCTACCAACATCTAGAGCTAGGAAGAGATACCAAAAACAAATTCACATTTCATATTATGACTTTGATTTTGATTTGGAGTTTTTGAACTTTGTACTCAGATATATAAGTTAATCAATTGTAGCTTTTTATTGGATGGTTGTTATATATGTTGATCAATTTTATACTTTTATGGAATCAAGGTACTTGCATCCCTTTGCATTGTGTCATTGCAGAGAAAAAAAGGACACATTTGATAATGTTAGTGTATTTTAAGTGTCCTCGTATAGAAAAGAGGACACTTATAAGATCATATGAGGATGCATTTTATGTGTCCTCTTATGTATTTAAGGACACCATTTACAGAGCTTTTAGGACACACAAATTGTGTCCTCCTATAGAAAAGAGGACACATATTAGACAAAATGAGGATGCATTTTGGATGTCCTCATATAGATTTAAGGACACGTTTCAGGAAGCTTTTAGGACACACAAATTGTGTTCTCATAGAGAAAAGAGGACACGTGAAACAAGCTTTCAGGACGCTTAAAATCGTGTCCTCATACGGAAAAGAGGACACATTTCATGTGTCCTTGTTTCGGACTTTAGATGACACCCGGATAGAGGACTCTTTTTTTGTGAGTCCTTATATAGAATAGAGGACTCTTTTCGAGTGTCCTTCAATCAATTTTTTCTTGTAGTGAAACAACCTAACATTTATTCTCCTCCAACCTTTTATTCTTCTACACTTCTTTTTGGATTTTCTTCTTTCTTTCTCCTTTTCTTGTTGATTTTCTCAACACTTTCTACTTTTGTATTTTTCTTTTCTTTGAACTTTCTTTCTAACTTTATTTCACAACCAAGCACAATAGAAAACAAGAAGTCACAATCATTGTCTCATTAACACTTCGGAACAAGGGTAGGCTAGTGTTAGGCTTAGAACATGGATATGGTGATGTGGGTGATTGATGTAGACGTAAAATACGTACACAAAGTACCTTTAATTACTTGGATTAGCCTATTCCGAGAGCTTATTATTATGTTTAATGTACATATTGTGTTTGTGCAGATTAAATAAGTGTTTCAACACAAAATGATGCATTTTGGGTAATTTAGTGCATTTCCGAGAAAAGGACGAAAAGTCAACCGCGACTTTGGGCGAAAAGTCAACACAAGTCAATGCTCGGAAGTGAAGGACGACAATGTACGAAGATTTCGGTTTATTCCGAATCCCGGCACGTTTGCCGGCGAACCACCCCTCGAAATGGAGATGCACTATTCCGACACCTCGAATTCCCATTTATTTTGTATTATTATATTTGTATTTCAAATTAAATTATTTAAATTTTATTTCTTTGTATTATTTATTTATTTACTCCTTTTCATTTATTTATTTGTTTATATATTTTTATAATTCTTTTTATTTAATTATTCATTTTAATTATTTTAATTTTTACTTTTGGTTCTTCTTTTTGACAATTGCGAACGGGCCAAACCAGCCCGCGCAACCTTTGCCGGCCACCAGCCCCCACCACCATCCTCCTTTCTCCTCGGATACCCTTCCACCACCACCATTCCCCACCTTCTTATACCAACCTTCACTTCCTCTTCACCTGCAAACAACAAGCCATTCACCATCACAAATCACCACCCGCAATTACAAGCAATCATAACCAGTTCATCATCACCCAAAACCTACAATTCCAGCTGCAATTCCCCATCAATCAATTCACCATGGCAGCTCCCAAATCTCTCTCTGCACCCATCATCACGGTAGCCCAATCCGAATTGGGTATCCACAGATTTTCATCAAGCCATCACCACACCCAAGCACGAGCCCGTACTCTGCCATGGACACCCAAATCCGAGCCTCTGCTCTCTCGTCCAACATCGCCGCAGCTCCCTTGCTCCGACGGTGAGCCAAAGCCGCTTCCTCTCGCCGATCTCGGGTCCCAGCCACTGCTAAATCCCACCACGCCGGATTGATCCGTCACCACATACCCGGACGCCGCCGTCCGCATCCACTCGAGCCCCCGCTCAATTCCATTCCGTGAATCCCAATCGAGCAGTGGAGCCGCATCTCAAGGCCACCACGGCCTTCAATTCGTGAAGCTCGGCCATGCCCACTCCATCACCGCGCCACCGCCGCTCTCACCGAGCCGTGCCTCTTCGGATCTCCAGAACCCGTGGTCTGTTGACGAGCCCATCACAGATCCCTCGATCTCTCGCCGAGCTAAAGACCAGCCCCGACGTCAATTCACCATTCCTCACCGGTGCCCAGCTCTACCGTGCCGCCACAAATCCTGGCATCATCCCCAATCCACTGCCGGTCCTCTCTGAAGACGGAAAAGAAAAGAAACAGAAGAGAGAGAACGGGGCTGGGAAGAAAAACACGCAGAGGAAGAAAGAAGGGCAAAACCGGAGAGAAGAAAAAGATGAAAAATCAAAGTCAACACTGGGCTGTTGATTTCCTTTGACCCGCATTGACCAGGCCCAAGCCCATCTTCAAGTCCAGATTTGCTAAGGACACCACTGTTCACAAGCTCAATCCGATTTGGGCTCCTTTACTGTTCACCTGGCCCATGCCAGCCAAGTCCAACTCAATTTGGGCCCCCGAAATATCCAAAGCCCAGATCTGTTCACTATTCATAGGCCCAAGCCTGTTGGGCCCAATTACTATTTACCCCCGCCACATCCAAAGTCCGAGTCCGTTTTCAAATAGCTGAGTCTGCCACCTTCGCCTGCCAGACAGTGTCCATTTTCATGGACACAACAGTAACATTTTTCCCAAACTTGTTTATTTATTATAATTTATTTTTGTTTAATTTATTTTCTGCAATTAACTATTTGTGAATAAATTTGGGAAATGTTATTGTGTAAATATTTGTTTATTTTCTATTTTGCATAATAATTGTGTTATTTGATTTTTCTAAGTTGCTTTTGTATGATTGTTTATTTGATTCAAATTTACGGAAATCTTTTATATGTTTATGTTATAGGGGTCGACACTTATGATGTTTACATGTAATTGAAGCTAGAATTAGGGTTTGGATTCACCTAATAGTTTTCGAAACCTAATTCACAAGTAGTAAAGGCTTTGGACAAAAGTCGGAATCAAATAAAAAAAGATTGCAATTAGATGAACTTATTCATGCTAGGTTGTGCACTTGAATTAACGATTCTTTTCGATGCTTTGAACATGGTTTGACTAGCTAGCTTTCTAGACTAAGATGTCATGTTTAATTGATTGATCTAGGTGCTTTCACTTAGGTTAATTTTCAGAGAGAAGTCTAATTGGGAAATAATTAGCTTTCTAATATTTCACAATGTTAATTTCGATCATATGACTTAGAGAAATCAATACTTGTGTGTGTTGTTCTTGTTTTCAAAAATAATAAAAATCCAAAAATATTTCCTTTTATTTATTTATTGTTTTCAAAATTATCAAAACCCCCAAAAATACTTTTGTATATAATGTATATTTTTGTAAATAGAAACAATACTGTATAGTTTATTTAATTTTGTATATATATATATTCTTTATTCTTTATACTTGTTAATAATAATTCTTTATTTAATTTAATTTTTTTCGTGACATTGAAAAGTAAATATAACAATACTCTGTGGGAAAAACCTCTATTTCCCATTATACTTTACAACGACAATTGTTAGGAATTTAGGTAATATTTAATGACCACGGTAAAAAACCGAACAATCAGTGATGGAATGAAAGGCTAATGATGAGTGAGGCTCAAATGGGGTGGTCCTAAAGTGAGTGTTTAATGGATGAGAGGTAGTTTGGCCATGGTGCTCACTAGTGCCTTGATCATTTTTAAATCACCGCAAATTAACAAAAAGTCTCAAGTGGTCTTTGAGCAAGTTCTAGGTATCATTAAACCCATGGAATGTGCACACATGAAGAAAATTAATGTATGAATGATGCACACATTATCATTTGGCTCAAATCTCACTTCATATAGGTATTGGTTGTTCGGTTTTTCCCCTAATTCCTAAACTTCCTAACAATTTCTTTATATAATAAATAATTTTTCCCACAAATTTTATATTTATTTTAATCACAAAAATTAAATTAAATAAAAATTATATTAACAATATAAAAATAAAAATAAATATATAACAAAATTAAATAAACTATACATATTTTTCTATTTACAAAAATATACATTATATACAAAATATTTTTTTTTAGATTTTTAAAACAATAAATAATTAAAAAATATTTTTATTTTTATTATTTTTAAAACAAAAAAACAAACACAAATATTATCTCTAACATAATCAAATTAACATTAAACATTAGAAAAATTATTCCCAATTAATTCCAAAATTAACCTAAAAACACTAGATCAATCAATAAACATCTATCTGCTAAAACTATCAAACCATTTCAACATCAAAAAATTAATTAACAAACATAATAATAATACTAATTCAATTTTTATTTGATTCGACTTTTCAACTTTACTATTAATTATTTCAAAACTATTATGAACCAAACCCTAATTCTACTCAATTAATTAAACATCATACGCCCCATAACATAAACATATAAAATTTCTAAACTTAATCAAATAAACAATCATATAAAACAACTTAAAAAACAAATAACACAATATATCAAAAATAAAAATAAACAAATATTTCACAATAACATTTCCCAAATTTATTCACAAATATATCAAAAATAATAACAAAAATAAATAAATAAATAAACAATTTAAATCATAAAAACCCACATCCCCACACTTCTTATATTTCCCATAAAATTACAATTTATTTTTTTTTTCCCCTTCCCCCTTTTTCCTTTTTTCCACTTTCCCACCAAAAAAAATCAAAAAAACCAAAAAAGAAGATAAAGTTAATAAAAATGGGTTTGTTTTATGTTTTTGAAGGGGAAGGTGAGAGGAGGGAAGGGGGGGGGGAGGAAAAGGTCTGTTCAATTGTCAAAAGAAGAACCAAAAGTAAAAATTAAAATAATTAAAATGAATAATTAAATAAAAAGAATTATAAAAATATATAAACAAATAAATAAAGAAAAGAGTAAATAAATAAATAATACAAAGAAATAAAATTTAAATAATTTAATTTGAAATACAAATATAATAATGCAAAATAAAGGGAATCGAGGGTCGAAAGGATCTCCATTTCGAGTGGGGTAACGGGGTAAAAACGAAACTTCGTACTGTGTCCTCCCTTCCGACGGGCTTTTGCGCGTTCTTTTCAACCATACCCAGTTTTTGTGAAATTTCCCCACCTTGTAACGAAACCAAAACCAGGTTCCCGGATGCATGCCAACACATAGTCTAAAAATGCTTCTTGGATTGCAATCGACAAATTAGAATAGGCTAAGTGCAAATGGAGTTCAAGCAATCATCAATTGTACATGTTAACCATAAAGCAATTCTCACAACGCCCATAAACATGCTCCAAAATCTCCTAATCTAAACTTAGATAGCTCAATTTCATCATTGGGGTTGGACAAAACCAAAAGCAAGCAAAGAAAATAAAGACATATTTTTGTGATTTTCAAATTTTTAGTTTTTTTTTTTGTTTCGATTTTTTTTTATTACGGGTCGGCGACCGGTCGCAGAACAGGGGCGACCGGTCGCAGAGGACCAGGTTCAAACCGAGAATGCGTCGCCTCGGGGCAACCGGTCGCGGCCTTCTGAGCGACCGGTCGCGGAGGACCAGAATTTGAATTTTTCAGAACAAAACAGGGCATCTAGAGGCCCTAAGCACAAAAACTCACCCCCACACTTAAAATAGACATTGTCCTCAATGTGTTGGGCGTAGGCACAAAGAAATAAGCATGAAAACACAAAGCCATACAACCAAAATAGGAGAGAAAAGTATAAGAAGAGCCCCTTTGTGGCAATTCCCAACTAGAAAGGGCATTAGGAACAAGTTTGGCTCATGGGAGCTCCCCTTGAAATACGTCCTCAAATCGATCAATGTAGAACTCTCCACTAACCCGGTGGTTAGAGAGGAAACAAATGGTACCTATATCATCAACACGAGAGTCAAAAACACACATCCATAACACAATGCAAATCCAAAGCACCAACACAAGTAAAATCCTCAACAACCATATATTAAAAACCAAGCACAAAGGCTCAATAAAGATCCAAATGGCAAATAGGCTAAGATTAAGCATGAATGAGTTAGAGTATGGCCCCAAAGGGGAAAAAATACATGCCATGAGTTCACAAGACTACTTAAAAGAAAACCACATGAAACTAAGAGAAACCGAAAGTAGCCACCACACTAAGAACCATCACTAGGCCCGCCTTGCTCCTCGTTGCCGCCTCCTTGAGTGGCTCCTCCACTCCCACTAGCGCCACCGCTTCTTTGCCAAAATGAAAGCTACTCAAACATGTCACACATGTGAGTGTACTGAGCGGTGGTGGCATCGAAGCGCTCATTAATGTGCCCAAATTGGGTATCCATAAAATCCAAACGGTTATGGATTTGATGGAACCCCATGTCCATGTGGTGAGTGGTTTGGGTATGGAAATGCTGAAATAAGCCCACCATTTGGGGGTCACAACCCGAGAGATCAAAGGTAGGAGGGGGAGGGTATGAGGTAGATGATGGAGTGGGGTCACTAGTAGGGAAGGATGAAGATGATGGTGGTGGTGGAATAGGGTGATCCCCAACAACAATGTCTCTCTGGGTGCCGCTCTTGCCGACATTGACGGCATTGAGGGTCCCAAAACCGGCCTTCCAAGGCCCTTTGTCCATATGGGGGACCCGGGCCCTAGTGCACAAGCTGGAAATAAGGCAAGGGAATGTGAGTTTACTAGATGCCCCCCCACTAGCACTCCCTAGAATGGACCTATAGATAAGGGCCCCAAAAGGTATATGCAAGTCATCCGCCACCATGCGCACTAGGAGTTTACAACTCGCTTGAGGCACTTCCGAATGTTGGGCGGTAGGGATGATGTTGTTCCTCACGAATTGCCAAAAGACCCCATACGGTTCCTTGAACTTCCCACAATAAATGGCCTTGGTTTTAGTGGTGGGTGGCTCAAGGTATGTGGTTGCGGTCAAGGATTGCCAAGTATAATCCTGGAGGGAGCTAAAGTACGAGGTAGTGTAGTATTCGGATACCTGAGGGAGGTTAAGATGAGACTCAATGATTTCTTGGCTAAGGTGAACCACCTTGCCATGAACCTTAATGGATACCTCCAAAGGGGGACGGGTGACGGACTCTACCTCGGGAAAGTTGTCATAGAAAGCTCTCACTGTGGGCTCATGATATCGACAAAGCTTAGTGGCTAGATCGGTGAGGTATTGGGCACGAATAAACTCACATAGGTCGACGAGGACAGGATGGGACGTGTCGTTCATGTCCACGTCACGCTCGGCAATAATGGTTTTGAGAGCCGAGGTAGATGATGATGCACCAGCCCTTGACCGCTTGGGTGGAGGAGTGGAGGAGGTGTCCGTGTTACGTCCGGTACGAACCATGGTGATGACTAAATCGACCTAGCAACAAGAATTCACCAATTCACAATTAGGAACCAAAATTGCATTCACAATGGCACTCAATTTCACAAGTCACAATTCCAAGCTTAAGCAAATCATGTTGCCAAAATCTCACAATGTAGCTCCATGTGGTTATCAAACACATAATGCTAGAACTCATTCAAAATTCATCCCTTAGGGCCAAAGCATGAAAATCCTATCTAATCGATTCAAATGCTTAGAGACACATTAGGATTGCACACAATGCAAGGCACAAAGGCAATAGGCAATTCCATACAAATGTAGACATTATAACACTTTGAAAATCATTATTCCCAAATCTATCACAACAATTAGCTCAATAGTCAAACAAGTGATGAATTCGAAAATCAAAATTTCAATGTCAAGGCAAATATAGTTCAATAATTCACCAATTGCTCACAATGCACCAAATCGAAGCCAATTCAAAGTTCAAGGCACAAAACAATCGAAAATTTGGCATGGCAACATTTCAATTATCCACATTTCCTAAATTCATCAAAAATTCTCAATCCAAGTGCACAAATCATGTAATTGACGAAATTAGGAAGCAAAACATCAATGTTTCTACCAAATAGAGTCCAAAAGATCAATTAATCAACTCAATTAGGCCTAGAACACACAAAGGGATGAAAATCCCCAATTTTTTGCCCAAGAACAGCTCGGGTACTGTTCATCCCGAAAATTTCATGCATTTTTGGTGTTGAATCTTGTTTTTAGCATGCAAATCACAACACCAAGGCTTAAACTAACAAGAATTCAACAATATATCATCATATTATGCATCAAATCGCACCAAATAGCAAGAAAAAGGGGAAAGAATTCGAAATCTACCTCTTGAGAAATCCAAGCAAAAACCACGAAAAACCCGAAAATTCCCTTCCAATCACCAAAATAATGAAGCAAGCTTGTAGAATCTACCCGAAATTTGAAGATTTTGGGAGTAATTTGGCCAAAATCGAGCTTGGGTAGGATTTGGGGGTTTAGGGTTTTCGGAGAGAGAGAGGAGAAATCTGGAAAAATGGAGGAGAGAGAGAGAAAACTGAAGTTTTAAAAATTTTCCCGATTCGGCGACCGGTTGCGGGATGTTGGCGACCGGTCGCCAAACCTGCGATCTGATTTCAAAATTCTCCTTCCTCTCCGCGACCGGTCGCGACCTTCTGAGCGACCGGTCGCCGAAAATCAAAATTGTCCAATTTCTCCAATTTTCTTGCTATGGGCTCCCCCACACTTAGACTACACACTCATTCACATTCAAATCATAGTCTAAAAGAGGACATTTCCATCAAACAACACACAATGCATGCCACATAAATATGAAGAAAGATTAAGGGTTAGAAATGCTCCCCCTTGAAGTGCATGCTTTCCGATTTTCACAACACCAATAATCACCAACAAACAAAGCTTCGAGGCTTTGCGATCCTTAGCTCACGACCTTTGGTGAAGATTGTCTACTTGAATGTGTGCCATTTGCCAACTCCAATTGAGTCTTGTCAAAACACCTCCCAACCTCCCAAGTTTCCTTTATTCATTACTAAATATCTTCGACAAATGGGGTTGCCTCCCCACAAGCGCTTCTTTTTAGAGACCTAAAGCCGGTCTTGCCTCCACTTGTGACTTCAAGGAGCATCATGAAGGCGCTCCACCTCCATATGTGTGTCAAAGGCCGCATCATAGTATGGCTTCAAGCGGTGCCCATTCACCTTGAAAGTGCCTCCATTGTGAGGGTCCTTCAACTCTATGGCTCCATGATCAAATGTATGAACAACTTCATAGGGGCCACTCCACCTTGAGCGAAGCTTGCCCGGAAATAGCCTCAAGCGAGAGTTGTAGAGGAGCACCTTTTGGCCTTGCACAAATGTCTTCTCCTTGAGTCTCTTGTCATGCCAATACTTCGTTTTCACCTTGAAGTTCTTGGCGCTCTCATAAGCATCTTCTCGAATCTCTTCAAGCTCATTTAGATCAAGCTTCCTCTTGTCACCGGCTTCCTTCAAATCATGATTGAATGTCTTGATGGCCCAAAAAGCTTTGTGCTCCAATTCAACCGGCAAGTGACAAGCCTTTCCGTAGACAAGCCGGAATGGAGAAGTACCCAAAGGTGTCTTGAATGCCGTCCGGTATGCCCACAAAACATCATGAAGCTTCAAACTCCAATCCTTCCTCGAAGCATTGACCGTCTTCTCCAATATAGCCTTGATCTCTCTATTAGAAACTTCCACTTGCCCACTAGTTTGTGGGTGGTAGGGTGTAGACACCTTGTGCTTCACACCATACTTGAGCAAAAGAGATGCAAAGGCTCGGTTGATGAAATGAGTACCACCATCGCTTATAATGAAGTGAGGAGTACCAAACCTTGGTAGAATGCGCTTCTTGAGGAATTTCACAACCGTTGCACTATCATTCTTCTCGGTTGCTTTAGCTTCAATCCACTTGGATACATAATCAACGGCCACTAAGATGTACAACTTCTTATGAGAAACCGGGAAGGGACCCATAAAATCAATTCCCCAAGTATCAAAAATCTCAAGCTCATGAATGTTGGTGAGGGGCATTTGATCTCTACTTGAGATATTTCCCGTTCGTTGACATCTATCACACTTGAGAGCAAAATCATGGGAGTCTTTGAATAGTGTAGGCCAAAAGAATCCGGCTTGCAACACCTTAAATGCGGTTTTCTTCCCTCCACCATGTCCTCCTTCCGTGTGAGAGTGGCAATGCTCCAAAATTTGAGGAACCTCCCAATCCGGGATGCATCTTCTAAGCACTTGGTCTTTACCCATCTTCCACAAGTAAGGGTCATCCCAAACATAAGACTTGGCATCCCTTTGGAGCTTCTTGGTGTCATAGTGGTCCAACTCGTCGGGCATGAAGGATCCACCACTTGCCAAGTAATTGACAAGATTAGAGTACCATGGGAGACCATGAGATGTAATGGCAAAAAGTTGCTCATCGGGAAACCTCTCCATAATGGGAATAGAGGAGTCATCACCTCCACTTTCAAGCCTTGATAGGTGGTCGGCCACCACATTCTCTTTGCCCGGCTTGTCATGTATTTCAATATCAAATTCTTGGAGAAGCAAGATCCACCGAATGAGTCTAGGCTTGGAGTCTTTCTTTGAAAGTAGGTACTTCAAGGCCGAATGGTCGGTGTGAACAATGACCTTAGAACCAATGAGGTAACTCCGAAATTTCTCAAGAGCAAAGACAATGGCTAGAAGCTCTTTCTCTGTGGTAGTATAATTCATTTGAGCATCATTTAGAGTCCTCGAGGCGTAGTAGATGGCATGCATAAGGTTTTCCTTCTTTTGGCCCAAAACGGCGCCCATTGCATAGTCCGATGCATCGCACATCAACTCAAATGGGAGTGTCCAATCCGGCGCATTCATGATCGGTGCGGTGGTCAAAAGTGTCTTAATCTTTGTAAAAGCCTCCAAGCAAGCATCATCAAAGTTCCAAGGAGTATCCTTGGCAAGAAGATCACAAAGGGGCTTGGAAATTTTGGAGAAGTCCTTGATGAACCGGCGATAGAATCCGGCATGACCCATGAAACTTCTCACATCTTTGACATTAACCGGAGGTGGCAATCTCTCTATCAAATCCACCTTTGCTTTATCCACTTCAATACCTCTTATGGAAACCACATGACCGAGGACAATCCCTTCTTCCACCATGAAGTGACACTTCTCCCAATTCAAAATGAGATTAGACTCCTCACATCTCTTGAGAACTAGAGTCAAATGTGTCAAGCATTCATCAAAAGAATTTCCATGCACCGAGAAGTCGTCCATGAAGATCTCCATAAATTTCTCCGTCATATCATGGAACAAGGCCATCATACATCTTTGGAAAGTAGCGGGAGCATTACAAAGACCAAAGGGCATTCGCCTATAAGCAAAAGTACCAAACGGGCATGTAAAAGTAGTCTTTTCTTGGTCTTCGGGAGCAATAACTATTTGGTTATATCCGCTATAGCCATCTAGGAAGCAAAAGTGTGAATGACCCGCCAATCTTTCCAACATATGGTCAATGAAAGGAAGTGGAAAATGGTCCTTTCTTGTAGAGGAATTTAGCTTCATATAATCAATGCATACCCTCCAACCATTTTGCACACGTTGAGGTATGTCTTCTCCTTTATCATTCTTCACCACGGTCATGCCTCCTTTCTTGGGCACAACTTGCACGGGAGAGACCCACTTAGAATCCGAAATGGGAAAGATAATCCCATGATCAAGTAGCTTAGTAACTTCCTTCTTGACAACCTCCATCATAGGTGGGTTGAGGCGTCTTTGAGCTTCCCTTGACGGCTTGGCATCCCCTTCCATGTAGATGTGATGCATACACTTGCTAGCACAAATGCCCTTTATATCGGCTATTGTCCACCCCAAAGCTCCCTTATGTCTCCTTAATACCTCCAAAAGTCTCTCCTCTTCTCCACTAGAAAGCTTTGAAGAGATAACCACCGGAAGTGACTCCTCTTCACCCAAGTAAGAATACTTCAATGTAGTAGGAAGCGGCTTCATCTCAAGTTTGGGTGGGCACACAATAGATGGTTGCAATTTAGGCTCCAAGGCAAGTGTAGTGTCAAGCACACTAGGTGGTCTCACCTTGAAAGAAGATGAGGTAGTGGGAAGTTTCCCAAGTGTTAATGCCGCCTCCAAAACCTCTTCATTCATAAACTCTCTACCATGTTGTGCAATAGAGGCTTCATAGGGGTCCTTGAAGCTTGACTCAATGAATGTGGACTCCACTAGGTCTTCAACCACTTCAATTCTAAAGCATTCTCCCAACTTCAAAGGGCTATTCATAGCATCAAAAATACGAAAACCAATAGTGGTCTCAAAAACCGTCATAGTGAGGATGCCCTTTTGAACATCAATCTTTGTGCCCGCCGTGGCCATAAAGGCTCTACCCAAGATAATGGGTTGCTCATCCTCCTCATGAGGGGACTCCTCCATATCAAGAATTACAAAATCGGCCGGGACATAAAGCTCTTCAATCTTTACTAGCACATTCTCAACTACTCCTCTAGGGAATACCAAGCTTCGGTCCGCCATCCTCAAGGATATCTTGATGTCTTGGTTGATGTCATCCAAACCAAGAGTCTTGTAAACATGATATGGCATCAAATTGATGGAAGCTCCAAGATCCAACATAGCATTATCAAAAGACTTCTTTCCAATGGTACATGGAACGGTGAATGAGCCGGGATCTTTAAGTTTTGGTGGGAGCTTCCCTTGAAGGATTGCCGATACTTCTTCACTTAGAATAACTTGCTCACCCTTCTTGAACTTTCTCTTGTTGGTGCACAACTCCTTTAGAAACTTTCCATAGGCCGGGAATTGCTTAATGGCGTCCAAGAGAGGAACATTCAAATTGACTTTCTTGAACATCTCATAAAACTCCTTCTTATGCTTGTCTTGACGCTTCTTCACTTCTTCCTTGCGCTTCACTTGAGGAAAAGGCAAAGGGACTTCATAATCACTCATGTCAAGAGGTGGAACACACCTTGGACCTCTTCTTGGCTCACTAGAGGAAGATGGAGCTCTAGTGTCCCTAGAGTCATTCTCGGGGGCATTGGGGTCCCTAGCCTTCATGGCCTCTCCCAATGGTTCTCCACCCGAACGTGACCCATCCCTAGGCTCACTAGAATCTCCTCTTACTTGATTGTCACCAATAGAAACCTTGTTGTGCTTCCGCCGAGCATAGTCTTCCTTCTCAAAATCATAGTCGAGAGCTAGTTGCCCAAATTGGTTGCCCAACAATGGAATTCCTTGCTCATGACCCTTTGAAGTAGATGATGAAGGATTAGAAGCTTGAACTTGGGAGGTTGATGTAGGAGCTTGAAACTTGGATGGATGCTTGATATGGCTAGAAGCTCCTCCGGTGGGTACATTTTCTTCCCCACCGGCTACCTTATCCACCCCCTTTTCTCTCATTTGTTTAGACAAGGTCACAACATCTCCCAACTCCAAATTACCGGAGGGTACATTTTCTTCCCCTCCGGTCCCATTCTCCTCATAAATAATATCACTATCAAAATTCAAATGAGAAGGGGTAGAAGAAGGGGATCATTATAATATGTAAGGGGATCAAAATGAACTTTATTGTCATAGAGCTTACCGGAACGAAGAGTGGAGATAGCATTGACTTGCTCATGAGTCTTTGCCCTCGGATTAGGCTCCACTTGAGAGGGAAGTGACCCAAGGTTGTAATGCTAATATCGGTCTTTTGAACAAAAGCCGAGAGAAGGTCCTCCAAGCTTGGTTTCTTTGGCTCTTGAACTTGTGGTTGGCTTGATGAGACTCCAAAATTGGGCTTTGGTCCTCCATAAGAAGATGGACCGCCTTGAGAATTGAATCCGGGGGGTGCTTGTGATGAGCTTGAAGGAGCAATGGGAGCTTGAGTGGCTCCTCCTTGGTAGGAATTGAATCCTTGTGATCGATCATGAAAGCTTTGATTCCTTCCTTGACCATAAGAGTGATGACCACCTCTACCTTGCAAGTTGTTCTCCCTTTGGTTGCCCCCATAAGTGAAATTAGGATGATTCCGCCATCCCGGATTGTAGGTGAAGGAGTATGGATCATTTCTAGGATTCACATGTGCTTGCTTGGGCTCTCCCACTTGGTTCACATACTCTTGTACAAATTCCGGATATGTAGAAGCAAGGTGGCAATCTTGAGTGTCATGTGTATGTGCAGCACAAATTAGGAAAATAGTAGCTTCTCTTTTCTCTTGGGAGCTTGGTGAAGATGAGGGAGCTCCTTGATGTACCAAATGCCCAAGTTTGCTCTCAATGAGACTCTCAAGCTTGCTCTCCAATCTCTTGAATCCTTGTGCCACATTAATAGATCCGGAGACAACCACATTTTCTTCTTTTAAAAACTCCCTTGATGGCATAGAAAGGTTGGTCACCTTCATAAGTATTCCAAGCCTCATCGGGAGACTTATCCTCTATGGTGCCACCACTAAAAGTGTCAACTCTTTGGCGTTGGTCCGGTCCAAGCCCTCTATAGAATAGGTCTACCAATAGCCACTTCTCCAAACCATGATGAGGACATGACAAGTCCAAATCCTTGAATCGCTCCCAAGTCTCATGGAAGGTGTCCGTAGAGTGTTGTTTGAAGCTCACTAATTCATCACGAACCTTCGCCGCTTTACTTGGGGGAAAGTACTTAGCCAACAACGTCTCTTGCATTTGGACCCAAGAGTTGATGGAGCTTGGGGGAAGCTTGGTGAGCCACCTCCTAGCATTATCTCTCAATGTGAATGGGAAGAGCCGAAGCTTGAGACTTTCTTCCGGGAGACCATTTAGTTTGACGGTGGTGCAAGCTTGCTCAAACTCCATCAAGTGGTTGTACGGACTTTGATTGGTCCCATTGAAGCTTGGCAAGATGTTGAGAGTGGAGGACTTGATTTCGAAGTGATGGTCGCATGGAGGGAGTACAATGCAAGAGGGGTTGCCCACAATTTGTGGTAGGGTGTACTCCCTCATTCTCCTCACCGGTGGCGGTGGTGGTGGTGCTTGGTCACCCATTGGGACCTCTTGTCTTGGTGGAGAAGTAGAGATCCTTGGGGGAGGTGAAGTGTGAATAACCGGAGGAGCACTTTCGGTCACTTGAATTACTCTTCTTCTCCTGCTTCTCGGTCTACCTCTTGGTATCTCTTCTAAAACTCGTCCGCTTCTTAATGCAAATCGAATGTAATTCGATTGGGGAGGGTTCATGCACCTTTAAAATACCACAAGATTGATTAGATATCACAATTAAGGCAAGAAATCAAAGGTATATGACAATAGAAAGCAATTGGATCTCAAAACACAAGAAAAAAATCAAAACAGGGCACCGGCGACCGGTCGGCAAACAGGGGCGACCGGTCGATAAGCTACCGAAACTTTTTTTCTTTTTTTCTGTGCCCTCGGCGACCGGTCGACAAACAGGGGCGACCGGTCGTCCGTTTCTAACTTTTGTTTTTCCACAAAATCCCCACTTTTCCAAGATGGAATAGGGAACAAACCTAGTTCAAAATCAACACAATAGTACCAATTTCTCTCCCAAACAACTAGTGGTATGAACAATGAACAATTCAAGATGGTTCCATAATGATAAAACACACAAATATCAACAAAACAATAACAATCTAGACAAGAAAGTGCAAGTAACCCACTGCCGGCTACCAAGGGATCAAAGATCCACCTCAATCCCCGGCAAGCAACGGCGCCATTGACTTTAACGCTTTTGGAGCGCTTTCACGCAAGCTACGTATCGTCAAAATAGGATATGGAAGTAAAGACCGGGGGAAATGTCGTTGGGGAATTGGCGGTGCCAATCCCTAGGCAACTAGGGTAGTTAGGTCGACAAGCACTAATGCGGGGGCAAGAAATGGATTGCTATGCATGAGCTATGTGGGGTATGTGCATAGTGGACATGTAGATGAAGACATTGATTGGTTTTGTAAAGTGATAAGTGATCAAGAAACACAATTTAAATTAGAGTGCAAGCAAGAAATAAAAGTGAAAGCAAATTGATTGAAACTTTGTTGATTAAGTGAAAGGGGGTTTTGGGTAACCTAAGCCCAAATCCAATGGTTGATTTCATCAAATAAACATGCAAGTGAGATTTATTAATGGATCAAATCCCGTACCCTAGCCGTACTAGGGTTCTAGGGCCATGGTCTTTTCTTATGCATCTTCATGCCATGCTATGGTTCACAAAGTCTCTTAGTCTAACAACTTAAGCCATGCTATGGTTCTCAAATTGCTCAACTAAGGCTATGGGCACTAAGACCTAGGGATTCAAACAAGACAAGCTCATCACATTCATTGTCAAATGCCTATGACACACAAGGTTACTAAGCTTATGCATTCAAATCAAAATGGTCCAAACACATGCTTTTGAAGTAGTAAGTTTCCTAAACATGCATTCAACACTTTTAAGGTAGGCAATGAACATATCCATATCAAAATCTCAAGCATAGATATATAAATCAATCAATCCATTTTCATTGGGCTAGGGCACACAACCCTAGCCCCCAATCTTCAAGGACTACTCACAATACATCTCAATATGCATCATAATATCAAATCTAACAAGCCTAGAGACAAATAGAGAGTAAGTAGAGGTGAAGAGGGGCTCAATAGTGAAGGCCAGCTGGTCCTTGCTGTCACCAAGTGATGGAAGGCCTCTCCTTGTGCTCCTTTAATCTCCTCCTTGCTTCCTCAAGCTCCAAGCCTCCTCAAACTAGATGTAGTGAGTGGATTCCTTGAAATGGTGAGTAGATGTGAGTAGATGGTGTGGAAAAGTGTTTGTGGATGTAGTGGAGGGTGTGTAGAGGATGTTTGATGAAGGAAGGTATGAGAGATGAAGTGAGGAAATGGTGGAAAATGGAGGAAGATGGCAAAACTGCCGTATCGGCGACCGGTCGTGGGTGCTCGGCGACCGGTCGTCCGGTACCAGAAAAATGGGAAAATGGGCAAAATGAAGGAAAGGGAAAGGGAAACTAGAGAGGATTTTGGGAATTTTTGGTGTCTAGGGTTGGTCAATCATGAAAATGGGAAGGTTAAGAATATATATGTGGGGATAAAGGGTTAGGATCAAAGGGGAATGATCCTAAGGTTAAAAACATAGATCTAACTCACCTAAAAAGACCTAAATGCCATGGGGTAGTTAGGGACGTGTATGGACATTAAGGGCAAAGTGGGAATGTGTGTATAGCATAGGCAAATCACCCCACGAAACCACAACGAGAAAGATTTGGTCCGAAAATCGGACTAGAAGAGGACCAAGTCTATTATTGGGGGTCGAGAAATAGGAAGAAATTCGGTATCCTGACGTCTGAGCAACGTATTGCCGAGTTAGAGCGAAGAAACGATCAGCTGGTGAGCAAGAACGAGGAGCTTCAAATGCAGAATCAACGACTCGCCGATGCTCTCCACGGCGGCATCGTCCCCGATTGCGGAGGTCCCGTTCCGCACTCGGATGTGCCACGGCGAAGGCTCGAAGTTGTTCCTCAACAACAACAACTCGAGAAGAGGCTCGGTTGTGGAGGAACAACTTTGAGCCTTGACTGTGGCACATCTGAGTGCGGAACAGGACCTCCGCAATTGGGACAGATGCCGATGTGGAGAGCATCAAAGAGCTTTTGATTCTGCAGTTGGAGCTCTTCATTCTTGCTCTCCAGCTCATCATTTATTCTCTCTAGCTCGGCAATTCGCTGCTCATCTGTCTGGATACCGAATTTTTTCTTGTTCCTATTCCCCCAATAGTAGACCTGGTAATGATCTAGCCCGATTTTCGGACCAAACCTTTCTCTTTGTGCTTTGGTTGGGTGAGAATACACCGCGAAGAATGCCTCCAATGCTTCTCTTTGAGCTTTGGTGTATTTCGACCTCGGGACTCTTCTATGGGTTGGAACAACTACAGGTTCAGCAGGTGGATCAGCAGCCTGGATGGGTACTTGGGGTTCTGGTTCTGGAAAAATCGGCATGCTAGCATCGGCGCTATTGAGCATGCAAGGTGGAAGAATTTCAGCCAGACCTTCAAAGATTGGGCTCTCTGAAGGACCTGCCTGAAACAATTCACTGAAAGAATTCACTCTCTTTGCCATTTCTGATTTGGGAGGGAGGAAGAAGAGAGGATTGGGAGTATTTCTGGGAAACTAACTAAGAACAAATGATGAACACGAAGAACAAACAAAGAACACGCTAAGAACACTAGAGAGAAAAAAACGACCGGAAACTAAGGGAAATGCGAAAATGACTAAGGCAGACAGACACTAGGGAAGGGGAAGGAGCGGACGCGTGTCAAAGTCCACAGACAAAAGATCCGTAAATTGTGGATCGGGCGATGAAAGTCTCAAAGGGAACAGTGGCACGGATTATTAAAATCACGCGGTGCACAAAATTCAAAAGTTAAACAGTGGGCACGCGCGTAAAAACAATAAACAAACATTTTTTTTTCTTTATTATTAAGCCGACGTGAAAGTCGTCGAATGGCCCAATAACAAATTTTCTTTTTATTTTATTCACAACTTTACGCAAAAGTCGTAAGGTGAACAGTGCCAAACACGTGTGGCACGCGTCGACACAATTATTCGGGTTGCTGACACTTTAAAATGGGCCTGGGCCATCGGTATGGTCTGGGCTTTAAAGTGGGCTGGGCCAAAGAAAGCTCCGGCCCATTATTTGTGGGCTTACACTAATGGGCCTAAACAATCTACATTAATTTTTTATTTTTTTTAACTAAGGCCCGACAACAAACTAAAGCCCGACTCAACAACATGGGCTTGGGTTACGGGTTTTGGGCTCTGAAAATGACAAGGGCCCAATGGGCCAAATTTCAATAAAATAATTTTTTTTATTTTTTTATTTTTTTTCAAAACCCAAAACCCTAACCGACTAAACAAATGGGCCTAAGGCCCAATAATATACAATCAAGCCCAAACACCCCTGAATAGTAACTACAAACAGTAAAAATAAACAAAACATTTTTTTTTAAACGGAAATAACAAACACGAAATAAATAGATAAATGATAGAAATGCTCCCCCTTGAAGTGCATGCTTTCCGAAATAATCACCATCAATCACCAACAACCAAGTCTTCGAGGCCTTGCAATCCATAAGCTCACGACCTTTGGTGATGATCAACTGTGAAGACTTCAAGCAAGAGCAAATATAGAGCTGCCTCCCCATGAGCGCTTCTTTTTATAGACCTCAAAGTCGGTCTCCTCTCTTCTCTTGGATCAAGCTGGTGCAAAACACATTTGCCTACCACCAAAACAGCTCAAATATGGTGTGGCCATGGAACTGCAACTAGTATAAGAAGATGGATGACATTCATGAGTCTGCATCATGTTTACTCCAATCCCCAAAATCTCTCTAAGGCATTGGATCACCTCAAGTTGTACCTCACTGCATTGTGGGCTTCTCATCTTGAATGACTCGAAAGATGAGGATAATCTATGCTCATGTGGATGAAGATATGGTGTAGGCAATAATCCTCGCCTATGTGGAGGAATATAAGGTGTAGGCGGTATTCCTCGATCACGCTCATGAATGGTGGAAGTAGGATTCACAACTTCTTGCCTTTGGGGAGATGCAAACTCATTCAGTTGATATGCTTGCTCGAAGCTTGAGGTTTGTTGACCCATGAAGTAAGAATCCATGTCCAATTCAGGAAGGGCATATGCTAATGGTGCTTTAGTCTTGTGAACCGGCAGAGAGGCAACATAAATGTCAGGCTCAGACTCAAGTGTAGAAGCAGCAAAACCTTGGTCATCGCCCCCATATGAATTCATAAATTCAGCAAACATGTCATCATCATCAGAATCATCTTCCATGAAGCATTGTTCTTGTTGCACATGTTCTGCAATAACTGGAAGAGGAGGATCTTGAATTAATGGTTTGGAAGGATTTAAAGGACCAAAAATCCTTTCACTCTTTGCTTGATTCCCCTTTACCAAATCATTTGCAAACACTTCTTGAAAAGCCTCTTGGGTAAAACAAGGTTGACACACTTGTAGCTTCACCTTTTCTCCTTGCACCTTAAGGCATACAGTGCCTTTTTGCACATTTATTTTGACACCAGCAGTAGCCATGAAAGGTTTCCCAAAGATGATAGGACATTCTTGATCCCTATGGAGGTCCTCATTCATATCCAATACCACAAAGTCTGCTGGAAGAATAAACTTGTTCACTCTTATCAAAACATCTTCAACAATTCCAACTGGGAGTCTTGTAGCTCCATCTACTAATTGCAGTGAAACAGAAGTATTCTTCAAAGGACCAATGGCAAGCCTTCGGTATGTGGCTAGAGGCATGATATTGACATTTGTGTTCAAATCCATGAGAGCTCTATCAAAAGTCTCATCACCAATTCTGCATCCAATAATGAAGCTTCCAAATTCATGCTTCCATTGAGGCAACCGATGTTGTATGATTGCACTCATCTCTTCATTTAGCTGAAATTTCTCATTATCTGCAAATTTCCTTTTGTGCAAATGGAGGCTTTTGAGAAATTGGGCATATGCAGGTACAGTTTCAATGAGATCCAATGAAGGAACATTTGCATCAGCCTTCTTAAAAACTTCAGATAGTGTGCTCATCAACCCTTTCTTCTTTGGCTTTCTCTTCTTTCGCCTTGTCAACTCAAGTGGCGGCTCAAATTTGGTTGAAGGAGGAGGATTGACAGTGAGGCTTGCAGTTTCATTTTTAGAACCTCGATCAAGAACCAGATCTCCGGAAGGTACATTTTCTTCCCCTCCGGCTTCCTTATCCACCCCCTTATTACTCCTTGAATGCATAATATCACAATCTTCCAATCCAATTCCCGGGAGTACTAAATCTTCCTCCCGGTTCCCATCCTCCTTTAATCTAAAATCATGATGCACAATATCATTAACAACATGGCTAAGAGGTGCATTGTTTTCCCTCTTAGCCCCACATGAATGCACATCAAAATTATCATTATGCACAAGTAAGGGATTTGGATCAAAGAACTCACTTGAGTGAAGAGTTGTGGCTCCATGGTCTTGCTCAAATAACCGGTCAACCTGAATTTGTGATATCAGCTTATCAATTTTTGCACTTCTTTCTTGAGATTCACGCCACTGTTCCTCGTCATCCGCTAAAGAATTTTGCAATTGAGCTGACATTTCTTCAATGAAAGAAATTCGAGATTCAAAGCATTGATCTTGAGGATATGGTTGAGGCATCATGACTCCTTGATATATGTCCGAGCTGCATTTGTAGTCGTGCATGAAATTAGGATGTTCGAAGTTTCTAGAATCATCCAATTCTAATTCCATTGATCCATTGCTGGAATTGATGAGAAATAAGTACCTATGAATTCCAAGAGAGAAAATGTAAAAAGAAACTAAAAGATAAATAATACAAAATACAATACAAAAAAAATTGCACAATTTTTTTTTTAAGTAAAATAAAATAAAATAAAAATCATGAAAATAAGAAAACAAACTAAAAAAATAAAAATAAAAGAGTAAGAAAAATATGATCACAATTACCAAAATATCAAGATTAAACCTCAATCCCCGGCAACGGCGCCATTTAACGAGGTCAAAAATATAGGGTAAAATAGATTAAGATCCGGGGTTGTCGAACCACGGGAATTGAAAGGCCCTAAATCTAATTGGTAAAATGTAACCTAAAATTCTAACACTTAAGAACAAAATTTTTGGGGGTTTTCTTATTTTTCAAAACACACTCTAAAATATAATTACACAATTGAAAACATACAAAAATTAACAAACTAATTTTAACAAATAAATTAAATTAATAAAAATAAACTTAACTCAAAAATATAAAGTAAATCACAATTTTATTTATAAAATATTCAAATCACACAATAGTTTTACAACCCAAAATAAATGAACACACAATAATATTTTCAAAATATTTAGTTTCGGGTTTTAATAATTACAAACCAAATTATACAAATATATAAATAGTTAAATACAAAATAATAATACACACAACAATTTAATTAATTAAATAATATTAATAAAACTTAAAATAAAAGAGAGAGTGAGTTGCTTAGTCTCGTGGAGAGGGAGATGTAGCTCGATGAGACTCGAGCTGGACTGCCTGGGCACGATCACGGCTTGGGTTTCTGGGCAGAAATCCACGCCGGTGATGGGAGATCGATCGAGTTCGAGGCGGAGCGGTGATTGGTGGCTGGAAGCTTGCAGCGGCGGCGGAGCTGTGATTGGAACACGGGGACGATTGATTTGGTCGGCAACGGTGCATTACAGGTGCGGCGGCGCCTTGGAGTGAGGAGAGGATGATTGGGTCGTGCGGCGCCGGGCAGAGAAGCCACGGGTCCTTCGATGGTGACGTCGGCGATGGTTGCATTGATGAGGATCGATCTTGGGTAGATGAACTTCACGGCGGCGGTGCTTGGTCTGAGCAAAGGGAGGCGCAGCAGAAACTCGGCGGCGTCGATGGTTGCTTGTGGTTTCAAATTGAGCTGCTGAAGCTTGATTGTGCAGTGCTTATTGTTGTGATTTGGAATTGTGAATTGGAATCAATAAATTGCAGGTGGCGATGAGTTTGGGCACAGCAGCCGGACAAGGCTGCTGCGTTTGGTGAAGCCGAGAAGAGGCGCGGCTACTGGAGCGGCGGGGACAAGGTTGTGATGCGTCGTGGCTTAGCAGAGGCACGGCTGTGGCGTGAGCAGAGTAGGTGGCCTTTGGTGATGACTGGCTGTAGAGAGAAATGGTGGTGGTGCGATGTGGGTGTAGAGAGGAGGAATGAGGGTGTAGAGAAGAGAAGGAAAAAGAAAAGAAGAAGAAAAGAAAGAAAGAAAGAAAGAAGAAGAAGAAGAAGAAGAAGAAGAAGAGAAAAGAAGAGAAAAGAAGAGGAGCAGAAGAGAAGATCGGGGAAGAACCGAAGAGAAGAGAAGAGCCCCCCTCCTCCAATTCAAATTCCCGATCGGGAATTAAGAAAGAAAAAGTCAAAAAAAAGTCAAAATATTTAAGGGAAACGTAAATAACAGAGAAATAGTAGAGAATACTCAGAATAGGATCAACTTTATTAATGATGAAAGGGCCTCTATATATAGAGGAATACAAGATACAATCCATATTGATGTAGGAAATATCTAATCCATATTCTAGAAGGATAACCTATACTAAGAGTCCTAGTTTGACAAGGCACACAATAATGTTTTCCTTCAACACTCCCCCTTGTGCCGGTCACAACTAGATGGTGCTTTCCATGTTGTCTCGTTAAAAACCTTGCCAAGTAACAATAAAACCCAGTGGGAAAAAATAACCTTGGTCGAAGGGAAAAAGAGTACAACGCACCCTTCACATTTGAAAGTGACATGTATGTGTCAGACTCCCCCTCAAGTCTGCACCTCCCCCTGATTCCTACAATCATGGGATCTCAGATAACTTAAGCATACCAATGCTTTTAACATGTTTTTCAAACGTGGACTTAGGCAAAGACTTAGTAAATAAATCTGTCACATTCTCCTCGAATCTAACTTGATTCACTTGAATCTTGAGGAGAGTCTGTAGTTGCTGATTATAAAAATACTTTAGGCGATATATGCTTGGTATTGTCCCCTTTAATGAAACTTTGTTTCATCATCTCGATGCAAGCAACATTATGCTCATAAATGCAAGTAGGTTCCTCAGTGGTTGACCTCAAACCACTTATTCCTCGAATATGTGTAATAATAGACCTCAACCATACACATTAACAACTTCATGTAGAACAATTATCTCTGCATGATTCGAGGAAGTAGCAACTAACGTTTGCTTGGTGGACCTCCAAGATATCGCCGTGTTATCCAAGGTAAAGACATAACCAATTTGGGAACAACCATTATGCGGGTCAGAGAGGTACCCAACATCAGCAAAACCAACCAAAACATCACAAGGATTTTCGGCATAGGGAGTAAGAGACGTTCTGTCCGAGGGTCGACCGTCGTACCTCGACCGGTCGACCGTCGTGGTCGATGTCCATTCGGACATGGTGCCTTAGAGGTTTGAAGTTCCTTTTTCAATCCTTCTTTTCTCTCTGTAGGGATAAAACAAGCCCAAAATCGATTGTACCATTAAGGTATCGAAATATTGTCTTTAGGCCACTTAATGGCGTTGCGTGGGCGCATAGCTAAATCTAGCTAACAAGTTCACAACAAAAGAGATGTAACACTGCGGCCCTTAGAATTTATTCGTCATCATCCTTTTGACGAAATTGATCATTCCTTCGATCTAGGGTCCGATTGATCATGGGAGTGCTAAATGGATGTACTTTGTCCATATTAAATCTCATTAACATATTGTGGACACAAGTCGATTGGTGGATTAATATTCCACTATCTCGATGCTCTAGCACAAGGCCTAGAAACCGAGTTTCCCAAGATTTTTCATCTCAAATTCGGATTTCAAATACGTAGCAATATCTCTCAGTTCTTCGAGAGTGCTAATTAAATTCATGTCATCAACATAGACAATAATAATTGCAAATCCAGAACTTGTTCTCTTAATAAACACACATGGGCATAAACCATTATTTATATATCCCTTCCCAATCAAGTAGTCACATAAAGTGAGCATTTTAATCTTATTGAAAACGCACTCCGTGGTTTAGAGTCACTTGATGTGGGTAATTGAAGTCCATTAGGCACCTTCATATATATCTCTGAATTTAGATCCCCATAGAGATATGTTGTAACCACATTTATAAGCTGCATGTCAAGTTATTTGTGGAAACTACCAAACTGACAAGGTAGCGGAATGTAATATCATTCCTTACGAGTGAATACGTCTTCTCGTAGTCAATCCCAGAGCGTTTGTGAGAAACCTTGCGCCACGAGGCGAGTCTTATATCTCAAGACTTCATTATTCTCTTTACGCTTTCTAACAAAGACTTATTTATGTCCAATAGGCTTTACACTTGGGGACGTTAGCACTACGTACCCAAATACCTTTTTACTTTGTTAGTGAAACTAGTTCAATTGGGATTGCATCTTTCCATTTAGGCCAATATGCTCTACGTTGATATTTTTCAACAGAGCATGGTTCGATGTCATCGTGCTCTATAATCTCTTGAGCAATACATCATCAAATAATGTCGTCTCAAGCATGCATGCATTTATCGAGATTTTATTATTCTCTGAAATTGGTTCAATCATTGAGGCGTCCCCCAATATTGATTCATGGACATGATTAGAGATAATCTCATGAGACGGGTTTCGATATTGATGATGAATGGATTAGGCTGTGCCAAACTCACTTCCTTCCTTTGGTGAGTATCCATCGAACCAAGTGGTATCACCCTCTTCCTTTAGGGAGCCACGGCCTCAACCACACCTCCACTTTGTGTGGTTCGTGACACCATTATCGGCATCATATCCCCTCTTCCTTTAGGGGATATCCAACCTTGCAGGCATGTGTGCAGCTGGTGTATTTGATCTCGTCACTTTATCAATATCAGAAAACGCATTAGGCATCGAATCTACTACGTTCTGAATATTGAGTATACTACGCACGTTACTAACCGTTGTGCGAGTTGGGGATCAAGATGAGACAGAGTGGGGACAGACCACGACAATTCCTGTCGTTTCTGTTGAACATACTTGTTCTTATCTCCCCCTAACGACGGGAAGACTGTCTCATCAAAAGTGACAATCCGCGAATTCAGCGGTAAAGAGATCACCTGCCAAGGATCAAGTAGCGGACAATAGTTGGAGATTCTTTACCAACATAAATACTTAAACGTTTCTGAGAACTCAGTTAAGTGCGTTGTGGGGGCGCATATGGCACATAAACCGTGTAATCAAATATGCGTAAAAGGTGAGACATCCGGCTCATATCCAGTTACCATCTGGTACGCATAAAACGGTTGATTAATTGGTAATGGGTCAGAAACGAGTAAGTAAAGCTGCATGCGATATTGCATAACCCCAAGCAGATAATGGGAGATTGGTGCGCATAACCAATGTCCAACCGACTATTTAAAATCTATTAATGGTGGCTTCTGCGAGACCATTTCATGTATACACATGGGGCGTAGGATATTTAACTTTAATCTAATGCAATAATCATCAAACTTCTGTGATATAAACTCTCTAGCATTGTCAAGACATATTTGACATAATAGGATGATATGGGTGGTGAGCCCTTAAGTATATAACCGGTGCTAGAAGTTTTGCAGCATTGCGTGTAGACAATTAAGCGACATGTGACCAGTATGTCGATGCATCCACTAAAATCATAAAATATCTCAAAAGTCCGCAATATGAGTGGATGAGTCTACAAATATCTTCCTTGGATACGATGTAAGAATGGAATAATTTCTTTTATGTCCTTACCATAGGATGGTCTCGATCCTAATTTGCTTAAGGAACAGGCTTTGCAGAATGAGTCATTGGCCTTAGAGGCGATAGAAGCATAAGAGGCATCCTGATGAAGGTTCGAATCAAGATTCACATCGGGGGAAAAAAGGCCCGAAAAGGCAAGGGATCATCGACCGGTCGACGGGGGGGGGGGGTCGACCGTTCGACGAAACTCCCTCGGACGGGTGTCGACCGGTCGACGATTTTGACGAACGGTCGATGACGCACGAGGGATCGAGTAGTTTCACCCTGGAGGGTGGTCGACCGTTCGACGATGGGGGGTGGACCGGTCGACGTGCGTCGGACAGCATCGTTGTGCTTGTTTTCAAGTCTCATCTCTTTGAATCAACTTTTGATTCTTGCTTCTATGAGCTCGATAAAAGGGATGTCCGTGTGAGGTTTTCAATATACGGATCATCAAATCACGACATGGATGTTCCAAGCAATCGTGTCAAAGCCTATATGTGTCAGAATCCAAGAGATCATCTCTAAAATTTTGTTGGATTCAATGATACGAATAGTGGTTAAGTATAACCCACAAGATCGACACATAAGTTTTTCTAAGATGCGCTTTCTTCCGCAACCATTAGAAATAATACATAAGTATTTTTGTCCATTCTTACAATACGTTTTCCAATAATAACCGTTGACACTAATATCCTTCATTACATTGAGGAGAAATTCGAAATTCGCTCAGTACTTAGAGAAAATTCGAAAAATATGTCTATGACATAAATAAAATTTCGAAGAATACTTGCCATTCTTTAAGAAAATTAAATTAAAAAATTAAATTTATTAATCATGTGCCAACGATTACATCGAGGTCTTGTCCAGAAAATTCTAATCCTTTACATAATGTCAATTGAAATAAGGCATCAAAAGCCTTTACATAATAAACTTGGAAAAAACAATTGCAATTAAATTGAAGTCTGGAACTTCCGTAGTCTTCTCGTTACTTTGGTCGACTTTAAAATATGCAATTGTGAGATTGACGTCTGTATCATCTCTAGTATCTTCGAATGATTCTTATAAGGTGGAGTATATATAACTCATTATCAACACATGCTTCATTGGTGATCCGTTGATTGGTAAAAGATAGGTTACCAATAGCGAGGATCCGTTCGTTGGTAAAGGGCTATTGCGACGAACCGTTCGTCGGGAAAATATATTTCGGCACCATGTGCTTTTGGAGGATAGATTGGTGCTCTTGACACCTTATTGCCATGCTTTACTTTGCCGGAGTTGGCATGGCCTCCATGGCCCATGCCTCTTCCTCAGCCCATGCCTCTTCCTTCCTCAGCCCATGCCTCTTCCTCTTTGCCCCTTTTTACGTGGTGCAATAGTTCCCACGATTTTGTGCAACGTTGTTGCAATTTCCTTCCTTATTGGGATGATTATATGAACCAAATTGTCCATTAGAATTACGTACCCTTGACATTAGGGTTTCGTCCACTTTTGGCCATTTTTGTCATAATTTACTTTTGGAACTCTCTTTGTTCCGGCAGGCCTAATTATTATTTGTTAATCATGATCGTGTCATGTTTTCAGCTACGTTGTAGAGAATTGATAAGCTGACTGAAAATCGCTTGGCAAGATACATTAATCGATATTGTCTGTACAATATAAGTGCCGAAGCTAGGAAGGTAGAGAGAATTTTCTCTATTAATTTTGCTTCTGTAAGAGTCACCTTACAAAATTGAAGCATAACCATAATTGAAGCATATCTGAATTATATTCAGCAATAGTGAAATTACTTTATCACTTTCATCACTTGTGAAATTACTTTATCACAATAAGAAGATACCTTAGTTTCGCAGTCTAAAAAGACATCCACGAACACTAAATAAAATTTCCAAGTATTTTCGGATTAGAACAAGACCAAGATGGATATGGCCATAGCTTAAACCGTTCGATAGCTCCACGCAAGCATGACCAGATAAGAAAGAGGAATGTCGGTGGAGCAAAGCTCTCTCAATACCACTGATTCCAATCTCTCACCTAAATCACACCTACGTAGGTGAGTCTAGTAATGAATAAGCCATGACCAAAAATTGGTCGAATTCGATGTATTTGTGAACTTACTTTATCACAAAGATTTTCTTGGATGCTCATGAAATTACGTTATCATAGCATATATTATGAATCCCCACGATTCATTGAAGCTCTTTAACTTTTACTAGAGAATGATAACTTTATAGGTGCTCATGACTTACATATACCGCAAGCGATATAAAGCTCGATCACTCCCCTAAAACTTCTCATAACCTTTCGAAGTAGGTATAGCTTATTGTCTTTTTTGCTCATAAATTTCACCATGAAAGTCCCACGCCATAAGAGGGGTCGGGATGTAGAAGAAGGGAAGTTTTTAAATCCCCGAGAAAAAACACAACCGCATCAAAAGCAGGAATTTTTTAGAAAATACTTACTTGGTTTTCTTAATCGGAGAAGAGTGCTTGGATTCTTGACTTGTGGCGTTACTGTTCACGAGTTACTGTTCACGGCGGGCACTATTCACGAAAAACTGTTTTTGTGTATTTGGTTTTGTAGCTAGGGTTAGGGCTCGTGCTGATAACGTGTTTAAGGGAAACGTAAATAACAGAGAAATAGTAGAGAATACTCAGAATAGGATCAACTTTATTAATGATGAAAGGGCCTCTATATATAGAGGAATACAAGATACAATCCATATTGATGTAGGAAATATCTAATCCATATTCTAGAAGGATAACCTATACTAAGAGTCCTAGTTTGACAAGGCACACAATAATGTTTTCCTTCAACACAAAAGTTATTGTTTTGATAATATTAATCAATAAAATAAATTTATTTAATTTTAAAAACAAATTTGAAATTAGAATAAAAAGAAATTAAATAATAAAAATAAATAAATTGAAGTAAAATAAACATGGAGTTCAAAATGCACAATTTTTATCCAAATTGTCGAAATCTATTTATTTAATCTGAAAACATGAAAAACACACATTAGACACAATAATAAGCTCTCGGAATAGCTAATTCAAGTGATTAAAAACACTTTGTGTACGTATTTTACGCACACATCACCTACCGGAGGAGCATTGAAAGGAACATTGAATCAAGAAAGCTCTCTGCCAGTTCATCATTCCGGACGCCAAGCAATGCCGTCTGTACACCATTCGCCGTAAGGAAAGCTCGCCCAATCCGTCCGGACGCCCAGCAGTGCCGTCCAGACGTTAGTCAGAAAATTTGCAGCCCCCGTGCAATCCGCCCGGACGCCGGTCAACTCAGACAGATTTTTCAGAGAGCCCGTGTAATCCGTCCGGACGCCATGAAGTAGCGTCCGATCGTCTGAGGCCTGGACAGAAACTGAAATCTACCCGAGAAGAAAATGTTCAAGTGTCCAAGCCTACATCAATTAGTGTCTTCAACCATGAAGATGGAATCCCATTGGGGGATGAATTTGGGCAGCTATCTCTTGATCATGAGTTTGACAAGAGGGATTACAACAAGAGGAAGAGCAAGAATGTCACATTTGACAAAGAAGATGTGAAGTTGAAGAGTTCACAAGTGCCAAGCAATGATGTTCGAAGGAGATGTCACTTGAGTGTACCTCCTTTTCATGTGACAACTCATCAAGTGCCTCTTCTGTTTCCACAAGCTCAAAGGAAGGAGGATTTACAGAAGAAGAACAACAAGTACCGCAAGGAATTCATTGAGTTGTTCAAGAAGGTCAACATCAACATTCCCCTTCTAGATGCTATCAAGCAATTCCCTCCATATGCCAAGTTCTTGAAGGAATTGTGCACCAACAAGAGGAAGTTCTTGAAGGATGAACAAATTATATTGAGTGAGGATGTCTCTGTTGTCTTACAAGGCAAGCTTCCTCCCAATCTTAAGGATCTCGTTTCATTCACGGTCCCTTGCAACATTGGCAACAAGGGATTCGACAAGGCGATGTTGGATTTGGGGGCATCGATCAATCTGATGCCTTATGATGTGTATAAGACTCTTGGACTAGATAACATCAAGCCGATGAAGATTACACTCAAGCTGGCAGACCGAAGCCAAGTTAAGCCCATGGGGATTGTTGACGATGTTCTTGTGAAGATTGAAGAACTCCTCATACCGGCAGATTTTGTGATCCTTGACATAAAGGATATTGAGAGTGGAGGAGAAGAGGAGATGCTAATTATTTTAGGAAGACCATTCATGGCCACTGCTGGGACAAGAATTGATGTCCAAAAAGGGATTCTCACAATGACGGTCTTCGATACAACCGTCGGATTTCGGATCTTTGATGCTATGAGAAATCTCATGCCTTTAGGGGATTGTTTTCGGATAGACAAGTGTGAACCCCTAGAAATTGATGAGAGTAAACTCTCAAACCTGCAATGTATCGAAGAGTATGTGAACTTGCATCCTCCATCAAGTGATGCAAAGACGGTACGAAGAAAAGCTTCAAAGAAGAAGAAGGTTGTTGGCAGCACCAACAAGAAGAAGAAAAAGGTTTTATGCTTTTGGCCACCATGTTTCGCTCCCAAGTTTCTGAAGACAAGTAGTTATTTTGGTGGGAGCTGCAACAAAACCACCATGGTGGGTGGTAAGAAGGAGAGCTATGAGCCTCCATGAGGGAGGAGAAAGACCGGCTTGAGGGTCTCTAAAAACAAGCGCTCATGGGGAGGCAGCCCCATATCCCCGACTCTTGAAGTACATCATGATAAGCATCACCAAAGGTCGTGAGCATTGGATTGCAAGGTCTTGAAACCTTGTTGTTGGTGATTGTTCGTGCCTTAAACGGAAAGCATGCGCTTTGAAGGGGAGTATTTATATCTTTTCTTGTTTTCATTCTTGTTTGTTTTGTGTGATTGTGTTGTGTGTCATGTTTCTCACCCAAAGTTTATTGTTAAATTCACTTATCACATTGGGGACAATGTTAAGTTTAAGTGTGGGGGTGCAGGTTGGGTTCGTTTTAGCCAAAATGTTTCAAAATTTTCAATTTTTGTCAAGTTCCAGTAGCTAATCCGTCCGGACGCCCCTGCTAGGTGTCCGGACGCCCACAAGTCTGGGAGGTAAAATCGTGTAATCCGTCCGGATGCCCTTTGAATTCCAGAAAACATGCTCTCTGCCTCTTGATCCGCCCGGACACCCCTGCTAGGTGTCCGGACGGCTGGGCCCTGATTTCAAAATTTTGGCTTTTCTGATTGCTTTTGTGTGTTGTTTGTGTTTTGTGTCCATTTTCTCTGATCCCGATGATGAATTGAGCTTACTTTGTTGTGTTCTAGAGACTGTGATCATTGTTGAGGCTTGATATGATTTGCTTTGAGTTCAATATGCATGATTCATGATTGCTTGATCACCATGTACACTTCACCTTTGTTGATTCGTTGATTGCAATCCGAGAAGCACACTTGACATGTATTGCCATGCATACCCAGAAATTGTGAGGTTTTGAGCCCATTGAATATGCACATGTATGCATCTTACATGTTTCTCTTTGTTCTTCATATGTGAACATTGCATAAGGTTTGAACCTAGAACTTGCTCAAAGACCGCTTGAAGCTTTTGATTGATCCATTTTGAGTTAGAAATGACTAAGGTATTAGTTGAACACCATGGCCAAATTGACCATCATCCATATGAATCTGAACTTTAGGAATAGCCCACTTGAGCCATATACATCATTAGTTTTCCTTTGTTCACACACATTCATTCCACCACTTCAAAAATACCCTCACCATTGTGTTTACAAGACTTTGATAGTGACTTCTTATCCTTGATGCTTGGGATTTTATGATTGTTCTAAAAGGAAAGTTTGGAGGAGTTGTTTATTTTAGTTTTATTTGTTCAAAGAAAGAAAGAAAGAAAATCAAAAACAAAAAGAAGGAATAAAGTTCCTCAAGAAAGAAAAAAAAATAGAAAATGAGAAAGAAAGAAAAATCCAAAAAGAAAGTAGTTTGTGAATAAGGTTGGAGGAGAATAAGAAAATAATTTGGTTGAAGCATTTGGTTGAGTTTCAAAGTCGTTGATATGTCTTGTGAACACTTAGCACCACTCATATTTCCATTCCATTCCATTCACCCATTGGCCCGTTTTACCATTGTAAGTCCTTGAGATCTAACAATTTATGGTATAATTTGTAGAGAGTTGGTTGATGAGCAAGCATATGGGAACATTCTTTGTACATTTATTATGAGAGTAAACACTTTGACCCTATACACTTGAGCGGAAATACTTAGTGATCTTTGCGAGAGTTGTGGTTAATGTGTTTAGTGTGCCTATTTGATTGCATGAGATGGATTGTACATTGGTTTCCACACACTTCACCGAGCATGATTGAATTGCGCTTGTTAAATTCTTAGAAAATTTGTGAAGCCTTGATTTGTGATCTTATGTCTCTAGTTTACAACATCCCGACCTCGTTGAAGACTATGGTTGGAGAAATTTTTGTTTGAATTTTGTTTTCCCTTTCCTGTGTTGCATTATGTTTCCCTTATTGTTTTATGTTGTGTTTGCTTGAGTACAAGCAAGATTCAAGTGTGGGGGTGTGATTTGCACTTATTTATAGCGCAAATTGTATTCCTAATCACGAGAATTAAGCTTATCCGAAAGCATTTTGTTACTACTAATATGCGTTTTCATGATTTCAGGTTACTTATGTGACTTGAGGTAATTCAGCACAAGAAGGTGCATTTTGATTACTTTTGGGCACAATTCCGAGAAGAGAACAAGAAGTCAACCGTGGCTTCTAGACATTGAAGATTGCACAAATTTACCTTCGGAAGACGTTGCCATTGAAGGCCTTGAAGAATCGAAGAAAGGAAGAAAAATGAAGAAATTGCATTTCCGGCGATTTTCCGGCAAACCACCACCACAAGAGGCGGCAGGACCGCCGGACCACCACCGGAGCACCACCACAGAAGGAGAGACCCTCCTACACCAGCGGCACACATGTGTGGCACAGCTCACATACCAACTCACATCTCACTTGTCCACTCACCCACAAATCCCTCCACTTCACATTTCTTTTCCTTTTTCTTTTCTCTCCACTCACCTTTGCCAACTCTCTCCACTAGGAAACCCTAGTGGACTCCTGGAGGCTGACCAGACCCTCCCAATCCATCATTCACTCCGTTAGAGACTTTTTGGAAGAAACCCTAGGAGATCCATCTATTTTTCTCTCGGCCAGTTCTGCAAAACCAACACAGACGTGCTTGGCGCCCGGACGCCGATAACATCCGCCCGGACGTCCAAGCTTCTGACCGGGTTTGTTCTTCCATTTTCACCACTTTCCACCACTCATCTCACTTCCACCCCTTCACGAAATATCGTCCACACACCCCATACACTACAGCCATACACTTTCCACCACCATTCCATCGACCTACCTTCACCACAAGTTGCCATCCATTGAGACATCAAGAGTTGGGAAGCTTGGAGATAACTTAGAGCTTGTAGAAGGAGAGGGGAGCTCAAGGAGGCTTGCTACATACTTGGAGTCACCAAGGAGCTGCTGGCCATCTTCATCTTGAGCATTTCTTAACTTCTTTACTTTGACTTTCAACTTATGCTTTCTTATTTGAGATTCTTGATGTATTTGACAATGAATTGTGAGTAGTTCATTAGATTGGGGGCTAGGGTTGTGTGCTCTAACCGATGATGATGTTTTGATGATTTCTCTTGAATATGCATGCTGATTTCATTTCTAGATATGTTCGATGATTAAATACGGTTTTGTTTGATGCTTGTTCATGAATGTAACTAATTCTCAAGCATGTGTTAAACTTAACTTGTTAGAATTCTATGTTGATTACATTTTATCCTAGGTGTTTACTTTGAGCATGATGAGTTTATGTCAATAGACTGAATTTGTTTGAATCTCGATTCTTGAAACTTGATAGGAGCACAAAGTGTGACGTTTTTAATGTATTTTCCCTACTATTTGGCTATGATTTAATTGTAACTTTGCTATTTTTGCTTAGTTTCCATATTAGAGTCCCTAAATGATGTATAAATGTGAATACGTGCAGAAAATCGGAGCTCGGAAATTTACGAAGTCTAATGGGCTTTTTCGAGGCCCATTAAGAGGTGAGCTGCCGTGAGGCCCAAGATGAAGGCCCAAATTCATGACGAAAGGCCCACATCCACGAAGGAAAGCCCAAGTCCATAAAGCATGAGGGAAAGGTCCAAGCCCATTTTCGGACAATCTGCCTGTGCAGATCAGTCAAATTTCGAGGCCCATATCTCCTAATTCAGCCGTTCGATCCAGCTATACTGTTGGCACACGCTGCACGTGTGTGTTAGGTACTCTGGATTCAAATTTCAGAATCATCCAACCGTTCAAGCTTTTATTATGGCGTTCTAAGTGGACACAGCTCAGTGCTAACTACTTTCTAATTCTTTCTTCTTCTTTATTCTCAATGCTCCACTTACCCCCATTTTTCCATCCATCTCACCAACCCATATTTGTTGCTTTCTTCCAACACTATTAGTGCTTAATTTCTTTTACCTAAATAAATGGTTAATTGCAACCCACTACATTTCAACCATGTCACTTACCATTTCTTTATCTCCCACTTAAATTCCACTTCTTTTCCTTTTCTTTCTTTATTTCTTGCATTGTCTTCTTCTTCCTCTCCATTCTCCTATAAATAGCAGCCTCATTCTTCTCTTCAACACACCCCAATGGGGAGGGACAAACCCTCATCTTTCTCTTCTCACATCATATTTTCCATTCTCTAATACTATGGGTTTTCAAGACTTCAAGGAGGAGGAGAAGGTGACTACACCATCATCACCAGCCCTATTTCAACGTCATCATCACCATCACCACCTTGTCTTCACAGCTTGGATTACTTGTGGTCAAGCATTCAAGAGTTTGTGGCTTCAAGATGTTCATGCTATTCATACGGTGTATTTCGACTTAGCCTTTAAATATATGCATCTTTGTTGCTTGTTTATCTTTTGTATTAGTTAACACAACATGAATTATGTAATTTTCAGCCTTTGTTTATGAGTTTATTTAATTGTTTGATCCTAATTAATTAGTTCTTCTAGTAGTTTATGTGACTCCGTTTATTTGATTCTGTTTTAGTAGAGAACTTTTATATGTTTTTGTTTTAAGGTTGCAGACTTAAGATGATTGCATATAATTGGTGCTAGAATTAGGGTTTTAATTCTAATTCACATCTAGTAAAGGCTTTGAAAATAGGTCGGAAACAAATAAAAAGGATCACGGATAGATAGGCGGTCCCACTAGGTCGTGCACTTTAATTAACAACTCTTATTTTATGCGTTGGACATGTTTTGATTAGCTACCTTTGCATGTTTGATTGATTAATGCGGTCGCTTAGGTTAATTTTCATGAAAGTGGTTTTATTTGGGGAATGATAATTGACGGTCCAGCATTCCACATATGTTAATTTCGGTTTCATGGCTAGAGAACTTGGTTAATTTTCGGTCTAATAATTGGTAAACTTGTATACTTGTGGCTGAACTTTATATACTTTGTGTTTCATCCCATCATATTTAATTTATTCTTTGTAATTTAATTTATTTATTTCATTCAATTTATCTCTCAATCCCCCTTTTTACTTTGTACATATGTATATATTCTTTATACTTGTTAATAATAATTCTTTATTTTATTTAATTCTTGTGACATTTTTTGTTAGGTACACCGTTTGATCTTCGTTGTGAACGATACACTACTATGCACTATACTACTACCGATACGGTTTTTTTAAATTGGTGATGCTCTTTTTGGGCGTATCAATTTTTGGCGCCGTCGACGGGGATTGAAAATTCCTAACTATTATTTTGTAAATATTTGTGAATAATATTTATTTATACTTGTTGATATTTTGTTACACTTAGTAATTTATTTAGGTGTCTTTTATATAGTTGATTATTTTTTGTTGTTGTAAGTTGTAACTTGAACGGAATAGGTAAGGTTCTTTTATTAATATTGGCCTAAACCCTTCATTTGTACCTTGCTAAGGTCAGTTGAGGTTGAGGGCGGCCTTTATTAACACTTGGAGAATTGTCGAACACTTAAGTGCTTTCTCAACTGAGTAAGGGGCACATGAATGGTGTCTAGATATGATCGAGACCTTGGGTGACGGGTTTGTAAAATTGAATTCAGAGGACTAGTCCACTAAATGAATCCTGTCTCTCGCTTATCTCTTGTGATCTGGCCATTCGCCTTCTGAAAACAGGGAAAGTCGTTTAAGTCTAGACATTGCACCTAGGCCGCAAGTCCACCTTGAGTTACCGCTTGGAATCAACTTTTTTTTTTTTCAACTATATTCAGGCAAAAGAAAATGTTTTTGTACACTTTAGGTATATTGGATCAAACATGACTTTAAGAGGGGTAGCTGTTTCAGTCCCATTGCACATTGAAGTCCTTTGTTCCCGTACCTAAATGTATTATGTAAATAAAATTTACTTAGACATAGGAAAATTTATTTATTCATTTTGTATAGATAATTTGTGATACATTTTTAACTTTGTAAATATTTTGTTTTTATATTGTAAATTTTATTACTAACTTTTTAATTTTTATAGGAAATAATCCGGTTTTATCTCACAAATTATACCACATACATTGGAGCATACGTTTGGAAGTCAAGGTTGAAAAATCTTGAGGTTGATGTCTTGTTGGTGATTTTTTTCGGTTTTCTTGGGAGTAAAAAGGTAAGTTTTCTTTTCACTCTCGTTATTTGTTTTTGAAAAAAAAAATAGAAAATTTGTAATTGTAAATAATTAAAAAAAAATTGTGTTTGTTTTTGTTTTACTGTTTTGTAATTTTTACTGTTTATAATTATTGTTTGTTTTGGGCTTGTTTGTTAGTTTGTTTTGTTATTGGGCCTTAAGCCCATTTGTTTGTGATTGGTTAGGGTTTTAGGTTTCGAAAAAAAAAAAAAAAAATTTCGCCCATTGGGCCCGTGTCATTCCCGAAGCCCAAAACCCGTAACCCAAGCCCATTTAGTGTGTCGGGCATGTTAGTTTTTAGGCCTATTAGGTTAAGCCCACCAATAATGGGCCGGAGTTTTCTTTGGTCCAGGCCCATTTCAAGGCCCAGACCATTCCGATGGCCCAGGCCCGTTTAAAGTGTCGGCAAGCGTTGGCGCGTGTGTTACACGTGTTTTCACTGTTCACTTTACGACTTTTCCGTAAAGTAATAAAAATAAAAATAAAAATAAAAATAAAAATTCTTATTGGACCGTCCCGAGACTTTTGCGTCGGCTCGATAATAAAAAAATAAAAATTCAAAAATAAAAAAAAATTTATTGGGCCAATGCACGACTTTTGCGTCGGCCGAATTTTTTAATCCCCACGCGTTTCTACTGTAGACTTTGCGACTTTCGTCGCTCGATCCGTAAATTGCGGATCTGTGTCTGTGGCACGTGTGCGTGCGTGCGTGTGCGCGTCTTTCCCCTTCCCTTCTGTTTGCGTTAGTTTCCTTAGGTCATTTCACGCATTTCCGTTTCAGCCTCTCCCATTTTTCTCTCGTTTGTTCTTCTTGTGTTCTTCGTGTTCTTCATCTGTTCTTGAGTTTTCCCAGAAAACCTACCAAACCCAGAAAGTTATCCTCCCTCTCAACCCTGAAATGGCCAAAAGAGTCCATTCTTTCAGCGAGTTGTTTCAGACAGGTCCTTCAGGGAGTCAAATCTTTGAAGGTCTGGATGAAATAATTCCACCGAGCATGCTCAATAGCGCCGATGCTAGCATGCCGACTGAGCCACAACCGCAACCACTACCCCAAGCACTAATCCTGGTTGCTGATCCACCTGCCTAGCCGGAAGCCGCTCCTGTCTATAGGAGACTTCCAAGGACTAGATACACCAAAACTCAGAAAGAAGCACTGGAGGCTTTCTTTGCGGTGTATTCTCACCCCACCAAACCACAACGTGAAAGATTTGGTCCAAAAATCGGACTCCTTGAAAGCCAAGTCTACTATTGGGGGACGAGAAATAAGGAAAAGTTCGGTATCCAGACCGATGAGCAGCGATTCACCGAGCTAGAGAGAAGAAACGATGAGCTGGTGAGCAAGAACGAGGAGCTTCAACTTCAGAATCAACGTCTCTTCGATGCTCTCCACAGCGGCATCTGTCCCAATTGCGGAGGTCCTGTTCCGCACTCAGATGTGCCACGGCGAAGGCTCGAAGTTGTTCCTCCACAACAAGAGCCTCTTTTCGAGTTGTCCGATGATTCGATCGACATGCACCACTTGAGACGGGATGTGCGGAGCCTCGTGATGCTAATATTTATTAAATATTATATTATTAATTATTTTCTTTAATTTTTTTCTTTTTCAAAATATTAAAAATCTTATTTACACATAAATAATTTTAATTTACAATATCAATATTTTCATTATTTAATACACCATTCCTCATTAAATCAACTTACAAATTTCAAACTTAATCCCAATTTTGCCACACCACATTCCCCCACCACCCTTAAATCAAATTAAACTCCACTTTATTTTCCTTTTTATATTTATATTTATTTTTTATTTTTATTTTGTATTTAATTTATTATTTTTTTATTATTTTATTTTTATTTTATAATTATTTTTTTATTATTTTATTTATCTTTTTTTTATAATTAATTTTTTAATTTTTTTTTATTTATTTTTTTTTTTTTTCACATTACTTCTCCTCTTTCCCTCCCATTAAACCCCATCACCCCCCCCCCTTTAATCAACCTCCTTTTACTCTCTTCCCCCCCACCCCCCCACACCACCATCTCCTTTCCCTACCCCCCCCTTTGTTTTTCTTCCTTTAAAACACGCTTTGTTTGAGGGCCTCCCCCCCCCCTTCCCCTCTTCCCCCCCCCCCCCGCCCCCGCCCCCCCCCCCCCGTTTCTCTCCTCTCCCCGCCCCGCCCCCCCCCTTCCCTCTTCCCCCCTCCCCCCTTTCCCCCCCCCCCCCCCCCCGCCCCCCCCCCCCCCCCCCACAAACCCCCCCCCTCCCCCCCCCCAAACCCCCCCCCCCCCCACCCCCCCCTCCCCCCCGCCCCCCCGCCCTTCCCCCCCCCCCCCCGCCCCCCCCCCCGCCCCCCCCCCCGCCCGCCCCCCCCCCCCCCCCCCCCCCCCCCCCGTGGAAAAAAAGGGAAAACGGGGAACGAGGGGGTTTTGGGCCACCCCCCGCCGACAAGGTTCTTCCCCCTTTAGGATTGTTTTTGTTGATGGGGTTTTTTTATAAAACAGTATGGGTTGTTTAAATTTATCTTGGTGTGTTTTTTTGGTGTGTAATATTTGTTTTTGTTTTTTTTCAAAAAGTAAAACAAAAACTTTCTTTTTTATTTCTTGTTTTCAAAAATTTCAAAAACCCAAACACTTGTAGTTTTTGTAAAAAAAACAAGTTAAATTTGGAAGGAAAGAAAAAACAACGGGGAAACCCCCCCCCACAGTGGTTGGAAAGGGAAAACACACCAACACTAGTCGAGCGCCCATCTGTACCTTTGCCATCTAATATTCCGGGACCTGCTCATTATCTTGTCGGAGTCCACACCGACTTGATCTCGGATATCGCCCGCAAGGCCAAACACGAGCTCATGCTCATGGCCACTGCTGGTTTTCCTCTGTGGATATCTTCACCGACTCCGGCATGTCTATTCATCCCGAGACTCTTAACCGCGCCGAGTACTTACGAGTGTTTCGACGAGCTGAGCCTGCACCGTACTTTAAAGCGGAATCCTCGAGACACTCGGCAACCATTCACCTTTATCAGATTTTGATGGATGTTGGTCGATGGTTGCCCGTCTTCTGTAGCATGGTCACAAACGCCCAGACGTTGGAGATCCTACCCTCCGACAACGCAGAAGGCTACAAGGAGCAGAAGCAAGTGATGTCGGCCGAGTTTTTGGTGCCATCTCACATCGTTTCAACTCGTCAAGTCCAGTTCGTTAGGTACTCTCACCAACAACTGGATGGAAGTTGGGTCGTTGTGGATGTCTCCGTGGATGAACTACGCACAAATCCAAAGCCTTCCGTGAGATCTATATGCCGAAAACGCCCCTCCGGATGCCTGATTCGTGATTTGCAGAATGGTTCTTCCTTCGTCACTTGGGTGGAGCACGTGGATGTACGCGAGAAATAGATGAAGCCCATTTTCGAACCCTTTGTGCATTCTGGGTTCGCTTTTGGTGCAAAGCGTTGGATCTCAACTCTCCAACGACAAGCCGAGCGCTACATGTGCGCCACAGGGATCCACACTTCACCTAGTGACTCGATTATTTCACCTGAAGGGAAAAGAGGCCTTGCGGAAATGGTAAACCAGATGGCAATCTGTTTCTTCAACGATATCAGCAATTCCACATACCACCACTGGACTTGTTCGAACCGAACAAGAGAGACTAGAATGGAGGTCAGGACCAACAAGCGAAGGGGTGATCCGAGCAAGCCCCCTGGAGTCAATCGTACTGCTGGTTGTTCTGTTGTTCATCTATCCCATCACACCAGAATTTTTGAGTTCCTCAAAGACGTGCAGACAAGACCGCAATGGGATAGTATGTCGATGGACAGCTCGGTACAAGTGCTAGCAAACTTCACCATCGGTCTTGACCCGCGGAACCAGATTTCGGTGCTCGCCTTAAGTATTCACAACGACTTTCTCATTCTCCAGGAGTGTTGCACCGATGCAACGGGGTCGTCTTTGATTTATGCACCGATCAACCATTCCATTTTCCAGTCTTTGCTATGTGGAGCTGACCCGGGGCCATTTCCATTGATGCCATCAGGCTTCTCCATTCTGCCTAATGTATCCGGATGCATTCTTGATAGAACACTACTTACTATAGTGTTCCAGATCTCAGTGAAGGCTACATCTGCCGTGGAGTCGGCAACAACCCTTGTCCAGGACACACTTAAACGGATCAGTGCCGCATTCAATTAAGGAGCAAACATTGGATGCAAGGCCCTGCTAGCCTTGTTTGTGACTGTTGGTGACTTGCTTCGGGATGAGCTTAACGATCTTCAAGGGGGAGTTATTTCTAACTTATCTGTTTTTCATTTACTAAACTGTTTGTGTGTTTATTTCTGTTGTGTGTTTAAATTCAATAACCATGCTTGAATTTCTCATTTCATGGAATATTTGTCTAACATTGAGGACAATGTTTAATTCAAGTGTGGGGGGAAGGTTTCAGTTTATTTTCTTAAAAAAAAAATTGAAAAATTGAAAAAATTCAAAAAAATAATTTACTTGTTTTCGTTTTCTACGGTAACAATATATCGACTATATCACACTTACTCCTTTGGTAGCGTTGAACCTACCATTGCACTAAGTAAGTCCCTGTGGTCACGTATTGGTACCCTAATAAAAAGAAAAAAAAATTTACTTCAGTTGTTTTCTTCGGTAACGGTATATCGACTATATCACACTCACTCCATTGGTAGCGTTGAACCTACCATTGCACTAAGTGAGTCCATGTGGTCACGTATTGTTACGTAAATTGAAAAAAATCAAAAAAAATCAAAAATCAAAAATCACAAAAATATTTACTTCTGTTGTGTGTTTATTTGTGTTATGTGCTTTGTTCTTTCCAATCCCAAGGATGAATTGAGTTTAATCTGTTATGATTTTGAGAATGTTGATTATATGCTAAGGCTTTGTGTAGTTTGCTTTGGATTTAATTAGTATAACTTATGATTGCTCGAAATTTCATTTTGCATCGCCTGTGTCGATTAATTGATTGCAATTCGAGAAGCACATTTGATCATACATTGTCTTGCATACCCAGAAAATGTGAGGACTTGAGCCTATTGAATATTCACATGTATGCATCATTCATACATTTACTCGTTCTTCATGTGTGCACAATTCATGACTTTTGAACCTAGAACTTGCTCAGAGAGCTCTTGAAACATTTTGTTAATCTGTGATGAATTAGAGATGAGTAAGGCATTAGTTGAGCACCATGGCCAAAATATTCACCATCCATCTAAACACGAACTTTAGGAATCCCCTTTTGAACTAAACACTCATTAGCCGTTTCTTTTGTTCACCCACACCATCTCACCCTTGTTTTATTGTGTTTCCAAGACGATGATAGTGACTTCTTGTGTCCTTTTGCTTCGGATTTGTATGGTAATATACCAAAAGGCAAGTGTGGGGGTGCATTTGATTTTGTTGTATTTGTTCAAAAAAAAAACAAAAAGAAGGAATAAAGTACCTCAAGAAAAAAAAGTGGAAAAAAAAAAATTACCACAAATATAGAGTTATTTTCTTGTATTGTTTTAATTTCAATAAAAGGTTGGAGGAGAATAAGAAAGTTGTTCCAGGTATAGCATAGGTATGAGTTTCAAAGTCGTTGATTTGTCTTGCAAACATGTAAATCATTTATCATTTCCAGTCCCTTCATACCATTCACCATTTACCATTCATCATTTGGTCCCTGTTTCACCTGAAAGTCCTTATGATTTAATGATTTGTGGATTAACCGTGGAGAGTTGGTCGATGAGCAAGCTTATGGGAACGTTACTTGTGTAATTGTTTTGAGAGTAAACACTTAACCCTAAACACTGAGCGGAAATAATTAGTGAATCTTGTGAGCTTTAGTGGTTAATGTTGCTTCGATGTGCCTATTTGATTGCATGAAATTTTTTGTATACTCGGTTTTCACACACTCACCCGAGCATGAATGAGATGTACATGTTAAATGCTTAGAAAATTTGTTAGCCTTGGTATATAATTTTTATTCTCTTGATTATAACTCTTCTGAACTCGCTGAGGGTTATGGTTGGAAAGAATATATGTTTTGTGTTTCCCTTTTCTGTTTTGTGTTGTTTTGTTTTAAGTTTTGTGTTGCTAAGGGACTAGCAATAGGTAAGTGTGGGGGAATTTGATAGGAGCACAAAGTGTGACGTTTTTAATGTATTTTCCCTACTATTTGGCTATGATTTAATTGTAACTTTGCTATTTTTGCTTAGTTTCCATATTTGAGTCCCTAAATGATGTATAAATGTGAATACATGCAGAAAATCGGAGCACGGAAATTTACGAAGTCTAATGGGCTTTTTCGAGGCCCATTAAGAGGTGAGCTGCCGTGAGGACCAAGATGAAGGCCCAAATTCATGAAGAAAGACCCACATCCATGAAGGAAAGCCCAAGTCCAGAAAGCATGAGGGAAAGGTCCAAGCCCATTTTCGGACAATCTGCCTGTGCAGATCAGTCAAATGTCGAGGCCTATATCTCCTAATTCAACCGTTGGATCCAGCTGTATTTTTGGTACACGCTGGATGTGTGTGTTAGGTACTCTGGATTCAAATTTCAGAATCATCCAACCGTTCAAGCTTTTAGTATGGCGTTCTAAGTGGACATAGCTTAGTGCTGTCTACTTTCTAATTCATTCTTCTTCTTTATTCTCAATGCTCCACTCACCCCCATTTTTCCATCCATCTCACCAACCCATATTTGTTGCTTTCTTCCAACACTATTAGTGCTTAATTTCTTTTACCTAAATAAATGGTTAATTGCAACCCACTACATTTCAACCATATCACTTATCATTTCTTTATCTCCCACTTAAATTCCACTTCTTTTCCTTTTTCTTTCTTTATTTCTTGCATTGTCTTTTTCTTCCTCTCCATTCTCCTATAAATAGCAGCCTCATTCTTCTCTTCAACACACCCCAATGGGGAGGGACAAACCCTCCTCTTTCTCTTCTCACATCATATTTTCCATTCTCTAATACTATGGGTTTTCAAGACTTCAAGGAGAAGGAGAAGGCGACTACACCATCATAACCAGCCCTATTTCAACGTCACCATCACCATCACCACCTTGTCTTCACAGCTTGGATTACTTGTGGTCAAGGATTCAAGAGTTTGTGGCTTCAAGATCTTCATGCTATTCATACGGTGTATTTCGACTTAGCCTTTAAATTTATGCCTCTTTGTTGCTTGTTTATCTTTTGTATTAGTTAACACAACATGAATTATGTAATTTTTAGCCTTTGTTTATGAGTTTATTTAATTGTTTGATCCTAATTAATTAGTTCTTCTAGTAGTTTATGTGACTCCGTTTATTTGATTCTGTTTTAGTAGAGAACTTTTATATGTTTTTGTTTTAAGGTTGCAGACTTAAGATGATTGCATATAATTGGTGCTAGAATTAGGGTTTTAATTCTAATTCACATGTAGTAAAGGCTTTGGAAAGAGGTCGGAAACAAATAAAAAGGATCACGGATAGATGGGCGGTCCAACTAGGTCGTGCACTTTAATTAACAACTCTTCTTTTATGCGTTGGACATGTTTTGATTAGCTACCTTTGCATGTTTGATTGATTAATCTAGGTGCGGTCGCTTAGGTTAATTTTCATGAAAGTGGTTTGACGAACCGTCAAAGTATGGGGTAAGTAAATTGTGAAGGGGGATTGTCGTTCCAACGAGGATCGATGGGCTCCTCAATTTCTTGGTGGTTTGTGTGTGGTGAGTGCTCTAGCAATGATGGAATAGATGAGAAGTGGAATGAGTGGGTGAATGTGAGTATGTGACAATGAGTGATGTAGTGGTGTAAAGAGTGGTTTTGGAAAGGGAATGATGCAAATGAAATGAAACAACCAACAAGTAAGGGAAACAAGCAAGTAAATAATGTAAAGTGTGTGCAATTTATGAGAATGTTGGGGTTTTCGGGTAAACCACAAGTCCAATGTAACTAGCAATGCTTCAATCGACTCAATCATGCCAAGGTGTGTGTGTGAATCAAGCCCCGTATCCTAGCCATGTTATGGGTCTAGGACCGTGTTTCTTAAGGTATTCGAATGCCTTATTAGGGTCATTCCAACTCTCTAGGTGTCATAGGGGATTCCTCTATGTTACCTAATACCGAATCCCCTAAAGTGCTTAAGAGGCGTAAAGCATCGAAACTAGGGACTCAAACAAGTTACAACTCATCACATATGCTTCCAATTGCCTTGAGTGTGTGAGGTTACCAATCCCACACAATCTCATCAAAATAGGTTAGTTAACATGCCAAAGAGGTGGTAAATTCTAAGAACAAGCAACCAACACATATTGAAATGGGTAAACACACATATTCACACAATCACATAAGCATTTTATTCATAAATCAAGCATCACATGGTCACATTGGACTAGGGCACACAACCCTAGTCCCCAACAGAGTTACTACTCACTAATCATCAACATATACATCATCAAATTACACAATAAAGCTCTAGACATAAGGAAAAGAGAGAGTAGAGATGAGGGATGCTCAATAGGTGCTCTCTTGCTCCTCCTTGGCTTTGATGAAGAACCTTGATGCCTTGGTGAGTGATTCAGCGACCCAAAATGGTGGTGGAGGTGGAGAACGTCGTGGTGAACAGCTTTGGTGAAGGATGGTGGAGGAGAGGAGGTGTGGAAGTGGCAAAATCGGGCTGCTCAGCCGCGCGTCGACCGGTCGTCGACCTTCTGTCGACCGGTCGACAGACGTGCAGAGGCTGATCCGAAGAGGAAGGGGGAGAGAGGAAAGGGGAAAGGAAAAGTGAGAGATTTTGGGGCTGAAGTGGTATCTGACCTAATGAGGCAAGTACTAAGTATTTATAGGCTAGAGGGGAAAGAATAAAGGGCTAGGATGAAGTAGGGTTTAATCTAAGGGCTCAAAGGTTTAATGAAGGGCAAGGAAGGAAAATCACAAGGGAGGACAAAAGGGATGAATAATCAACATGTCACCTCACCAAATCTAGTGTGGTCCTTGATGATGTGGGAGCACATTTGTGAATCACAAGGTTGACCTTGACTTGGACCTTGACTTTGACCTTCGGAGTTGACCATAGTTGACTTTTCGGTTTCTCGGTCAATCTTCCGGAATTCTCTTGTGCTTCATTCTCGGGACTCGGCCTTTGACACTTTGATGCTCCAAAGTCGGGGTTGACCACGAGTTGACTTTTGGTCCTCGGGTTGACTTTTCGTCTTTTTGCCGGAAGTCCACTAAAATGCTCCAAAATGCTCCCTTTTGATCCCAATATCGTTCCGATGCTCAATTTACCTACAAGTGTGCAAACAAGGATTAGAGACTCACAAATAGCCATTGGACAAGCACAATAATGATGATTAGAGGCCTAATTTGTATGCAAATCGCATACAAATCATGGTTTTATTTGGGGAATGATAATTGGCGGTTCAGCATTCCACATATGTTAATTTCGGTTTCATGGCTAGGGAACTTGGTTAATTTTCGGTCTAATAATTGGTAAACTTGTATGCTTGTGGCTGAACTTTATATACTTTGTGTTTCATCCCATCATATTTAATTTATTCTTTGTAATTTAATTTATTTATTTCATTCAATTTATCTCTCAATCCCCCTTTTTACTTTGTACATATGTATATATTCTTTATACTTGTTAATAATAATTCTTTATTTTATTTAATTCTTGTGACATTTTTTGTTAGGTACACCCTTTGATCTCCGTTGTGAACGATACCCTACTATGCACTATACTACTACCGATAGGGTTTTTTTAAATTGATGTTCATTTTGGGCGTATCAAAACTCTATGCTGATTTGCCCTTATTTGTAGTGCAAATTGCATTCCTAATCACGGGAATTAAGTGACTCCGAAGGCCCTTTGTTGCATTTAATGTGTGTTTTCATGTATTTAGGTCATTTGAGTGAGTTGAAGTAATTCGGCACAAGAAGGTGCATTTTGACTACTTTTGGGCACAATTCCGAGAAGAGGACAAGAAGTCAACCGTGGATTCTAGACATTGAAGATTGCACAAATTTACCTTCGGAAGACGTTGCCATTGAAGGCCTTGAAGAATCGAAGAAAGGAAGGAAAATGAAGAAATTGCATTTCCGGCGATTTTTCCGGCCAACCACCACCACAAGAGGCGGCAGTACCGCCGGACCACCACCGGAGCTCCACCACATGTAGAGAAGACCACCTTGACCAGCTGCACACATGTGCATGGCTGATCACATGTCCACTAATCCATCCACTCATCCATAATTTCCTCCACTTCCCATTACTTTCCATTACTTTTCCAATCCACTCACATATTCTATTGAGAATTCATTTGGAGGCTGCAATAGAGCTGTTGGCAGCCATCCCATAACCCTATTTTACTTACACAATTCGTCCATACCAAGAATCAGCCACCCCATTCCATATTCAGCCACCAAGAACACCAAGAGCACCAAGAAACTGCCCAGCTTTGTTCTTCCATTTTCACCACCTTCCACTACTCAAATCAGTTTCCTTCCTTCACGAAAGTTGTTCCTAAGGCATCTATTTATCTTAGGAACCAACTTTCATCACTATTCCACCGTCATTCCACCACGTTTCAAGCTCCACAGCTGGGAATTCGTCAAGAACACAAGATTCCAGAAACTTGAAGGAGAAGAAGCTTGGAAAGGAAGAGGAGTTTAAGAGGGGGCTGTCATCTACACTTGGAGTCACCAAGGAGCTGTTGGCCATCATCCCTTGAGAATTTCTTAACCCTACTCTTGTTATTCTTTGTATCTATGTTTCCATTCTTGACAATATTGATGTATTCCTTGAACATGTGTCAGTAGTCCTTTAAGATTGGGGACTAGGGTTGTATGCCCTAGTCCATTGATGATGAATTTATGATACTTAATGTTTATGCATATTGGTTGATTTTTGGATATGTTTATTGTCTATTTGTATTAGATGCTTGCTTAGTATATAGCTCATCTCTTATCTCACCATTCTAGTGCTATTACATCTTGGTTGCATTGTTTACCAAATAGGGATCTTGGGCCTTCCAATCCCTTGGGTACGATATTTCCCCTGTCATTGATCTTTACCATCCACTACACTTTGACGGCGATATTCCCAAACACGAGATTATCGTTGAGTCATATGCCTTGGAAGTTTGTTTGAGACCCTAGCAAGGCTTGGATAAATGGACTAGGAGTATTTGTGACCCTAATAAGGCACAAAATAGGCCTAGAAGAGTCAATCCTAGAACCATAACATGGCTGGGATAAGGGGTTTGATCCTTAGTGAATTCATTGTTGCATGTTCTTGAGACTTGTCATACATTTGATTGGGGTAGAGTGAACCCGAAACCCCAATCATTTCCATCCATTTGATCACACACAAAGCATACATTTGTTGGGCTTGTCACCTCAGCAACACACAAAGCTATCAACACATTCACTTGTGTCCTTGTTACCACAATTTCATCTTGATTAGATTGGTTACTTAGCTACTGTCTTGGTCACTGTTTTGGTTACAAGTCACTCAAGAGTGACACACTTTGAACACTACACATCCATGTTGCACATACTTCACCTCTAAGTAAATAATCCATCTCTAATCACATCACTTCTAGTGCATTGCATATCTTGGTTGCATTTGTTCACCAAAGAGGGGTCTTGGGCCTTCCAATCCCTTGGGTACGACAACCCCTGGTCACAATTTACCATCCACTACACTTTGACGGCGATACTCACATTCACCCTGTAATTATCGTTGAGTCATTTGCTTGAGGACAAGCAAAGTTCAAGTATGGGGGTGTGATTGGCGCATATTTTACGTGCTAAAAATGCCTCTTATCGCTTGGATTACGCTATTCCGAAAGCTTTTTGTTATGTTTAATATGTGTTTTTATGTATTCAGAATAAACAGATGAAATGAAGATATTTAGCCTAAAAAGAAGTTACTTGGAGGAATTTGCGCATTTCCGAGAAAAGAATGAAAAGTCAACTGTGACTTTTGGACTTCAAAGACGACATGAGTAGAGCTTCGGCAGAGAATTTTGATGAAGATACGGAAAGAAGATTACAAGTGAAGTGAAATATCATATTTTATCTTTTCGAGGATTGTTTCGGGGAACCACCACGAGGGGCGGCACAACCACTGGACGACCACCCCAAGTCACCAACCAAGGAAGTGAAGCACATTTCCATATGCAATCATGATTAGATTCACCAAGTCAAAGCAATCAATTTGCTTTACTTTCCATAAAATTCCCCACTCAATTTGTCCCCTCAATCATCTTCATTTCCATTTCTTTTCCATTGTTTTCTCTTCCCTTTTTGACTAATCAATTTCCTTGTCTTGGGGGATTGATGAGAGCTGATTGTACACTAATGATAGGGGAGAGAGACAGAAAAGAGATGATCATTCACGGATTACAAGAAAATTGAGCCAAGAACTCTCTCAACCAATCTTCCAAAATCCTCCACCGACGCCTAATCCGTCCGGACGCCTACAATCCGTCCGGATGTTTGGGCTTCTGTCCGAGTTTGTTCTTCAATTTTCACCATCTTCACCACCCAAATCAATTCGAATCCTTCATGAAAGTTGTTCCTAAGACACTAATCTATCTAGGAAACCAATTTTCATCACCATTACAGTCCATCTACTGCACGTTTTGTTGGAGACATCAAGAAGCACCAAGAAGCAAACCTTGGTAGTCTTGGAAGCTAGAAGGAGTGAAGAGTGGGGAAGCTAGCAACACACTTGAGACATCAAGGAGCTGCTGGATTTTGTCATTGAGAATCTCTCAACTCTCTCTTTACTTTTATTTAGATTTCCATATGATCATATTTGTATTCATTATGTATACTTCAAACATGTGTGAGTAGTCCTTAAGATTGGGGCCTAGGGTTGTGTGCTCTAGCCCATGATGATGTTTGATGATTATTCTTGAACATATCTTGCTTCATGATTCAGTTTATGGATTTGTTCTTTGCTGGAATATGATTTTGTTAAATGTTTGTTTAGGAATTGCTAGTTCTTAAACATTTGTTGAACTTAATTGGTTAAGAGTATTTGTTAGCAACTTATTCTCTTAGGTATTTGGCATTGAACTTGATGAGATTAAATGTGAAATTTATCTTGTTTGAATATCGATTCTTGGCACTTTATATCTATGAAGTTTACTTGGGGACCTTTAACGAGGCTTAGGTAATTGGATTAGGAAGTCTTTGTGTCCATAATATAGCTCAAAGTGGTCTTAGAAGAATCAATCCTAGAACCTTAAGATGGTAAAAGGATAAGAGGTTTAATCCTTGGCTAAATCATTGTTGCACGTTCCTGAATATTGTCATTCATCGGATTGAGTTAGAGTTAACCTGAAACCCCAATTCTCCATTTGATCACAACCAAACACTTGTTGGGATTGACACCTCAACACATCCAAAATCTATCACACACTTTCACTTGTATGTTTTTACTTTCTTAGTTTGTCTAGTCTTGGTGTTTTGGTGCATGGGAATTTGTTTTGGTCACTAGTCACTCAAGAGTGACACCACTTTGAAACACTACATTCACATGTTGCATATATTCATCTTCATAAGTACATAATTCATCTCTAGTCTCTCCATTTCTAGTGCTAAAATCACTTGGTTGCATTGCATCACCTATAGGGATCTTGGGCCTTCCAATCCCTTGGGTACGACATTCCCCGGTCTTAATCTATACATCCATACATTTTTTACTTGCATATAGGCACGTTTTTCTAAGCTAAACTATACGACACGTCAATGTATTATGTTTACAAAGACGTATATCAATTAGGACTAGGAATTCTTTATGGGAGATACTTAATCTTACAATGCCTATATATAGTATTAGGTCCATGCTCTATCAATCACGTAAGCTATTCATAATCTCGGCTCATACGAAATTGCATACATGATTAATCAGAGGAGAAGATCTATCATGGCTAATACAAGTTTTATATAGAGTTAATATTGTTTGTACTTAATCATGTCTAAATATTGATTAAAATCTGTAGTTATATTTATGCCAATGCAGTATGTGTTGCTTGATGATGATGGAAATGCAATATGCCCAATCAAACCAAACGAATCTAGTACGTACTAATGTTACTTCCATTTATAAACCAAAAAAAAAGAGAAAAGCAAATATATATATATGCTTTGCTTAACGGTGATGCAAATGTAATAGGCACTATATTCCAAGGTTTTGCTTCGTATGCATGCATACCCAAAGATACTCCTTTCAACTTTACAAGTAACGTTGATCCTTTTAATTAAATTGGCATGAATCCTTCCTACCTAGCACTGCTAGCTATTAAAACACACAAATCAATCAAGCTCCTTTATTTGTTCCTCCACCATAACCTACCTAGCTACCATTCAAGGATCGTTCCCGCTACCATGGGCCAAACCCTCAAGAAATTAGTTCCAGCTGGTACTCTCTCTCTCTCTCTCTCTCTCTCTCTCTCTCTCTCTCTTCTCTCTCTCTCTTTTTTGATTAAATCCTAAATCAATTCTTGGATTCTATATTAATATATATATATATATATATGCATGCAGGAAACGAGGAGACCAAGAATAAAGAAATGAGTCCCATAATAGATACGTACTACCACGAGAACATAGAGAAGCATTCCAATGACCCAAACCAAGTCCCAGCTGACTTCTACCGAGCAATATGCGAAATTGTCGAGTACGTAGCTATATAGCCTCTGTTTGTAATTATCCGTATAATACATGAATAATTTACAAACGTATCTTTCAAAAATATTTTTGTATTTCGTACTTTAATAATAAAAAAACTCGTTAAAATTGTTGTACTATTGTACACGAATTTTTATATTTTTTTTCGTATTTTACACATATTATTGAACAAAAATGAATTTAAATTATATTATATAATTTAAAAATGAATTAATTAATTAATTAAAAAAAAATTCAATGAACTATTAAATGAAATTGTCCGAATAATATACATACATACTTTTATAGTATTGTACACGTTTCGTATTTTACTAAGTATGTATAGAGCTAATTGTGTTCTAATAAATTGTTGTTGTTATTATTACTAAATGGAGCTCACATACTATGTGTGTGAAGTTAAAAAAATGGTAGTAGAGAGATGTAGAAAAATGTGGAAGTGTGATAGTGTGGGTAGTGAGATATTTTGATTTATAATCTATTTTTTCTTTTTTTTGGATTTATAATTTGATTTTATTGTCTTTTCTGAATAAGTTGATATCTAATATTTTTTAATATAAAAAGAGTATATATGTTAAAAAAGTTAGTTATGATTGACAACACATCTTCTCTTAAATATAATATATAATTATTATTATATATTAATCTATCTACTTAATTATTAATTCATTTATTTATTAAAAAAAAAAAGCCCCCAATTCCCCCAAAAAAAAAAAAAAAAAAAAAGCCCTCTCAAATACAATTGGTTTAAACAGATGGAGATTTTACCATGTGGTTCATAATTTGAATAATATTTTATCCCTTTCATATATAATTTTTATTAATTTTTTTTTATTTATTCTTTCCTCCCTCTACTAAAAAAGAAAAAACTCACCACCAAAAATTCCCTTCCTTTATTATTTTTTTTTTTTTAATTGCTCCTCTGATTTTTCTCGACAACGGACACTTTATTCTCTCGACTCATCAACCTATCCTAATGAAATGGTTCTAACAGTACATACAACAGACACTAATTAACACCATTTGTGAGAAAGGTAGACAACATGATAAATTAAAAACTATTGTTTGATGTTATTTTCGACACAACATATTGTTTCCATGTAATTCCATTTGACATAGATTGGTCTAAAAATCGGAGTAGAATTCCATGAGACAACATGTAAAGGAAAATACATTGTCTATCCATTATATATTATATTCTCAAAAAATGTTTTTATTTTCATTACAATATTTTCCGAAATAGATTATTATTATATATGTGTCTAATCTATCTAGCTTAATTCATTAATTCCATTTAGATTTCCATTTGTATTTTTTTCTGTTCTAGAAATGAACAAGCTAACGTAGTTACAACATAATTTTTTCGTTGGCATTATATTCCTGTTTACATTGAAATAAACTTAATAGCATATTGAATTCTTATTTTGTAAAACGTATAAACATTGTCATATGGTTTTAACAAATGATGACATGATTTTATAATTTTGCTTACACATAATTTGAATAATGATTTTTAATTGTGTATCCCTTTCAAAAAATATATCGGCAAATGCTATGATTTTAGTTAATTAGAATTTGCATCATCTAGGTACTTTTTTTTTTCTCATCCTGCCTGGTACTGGTGGGATGATTGTGATTATAGCCAATTTGATTACTCTAACATAACTTGCATTAAAACAGGAAAAACAAAATTTTCTCTAAAAAACACTATTATATTATTTTTTTTAATATAATAAAAAAAAAAAAAAAAAAAAAAAAAAAAATTTTATTAGAAAAAAAAAAAAAAACAACACAACAAAAAAAAAAACGTAAAAAAAAAAAAAAAAAAAAAAACAAAAAAAAAAAACTTTTTTCTCCTTTAAAAAAAAAAACCCCCCAGAAAAATTTTTTTTTTTTTGGTTGTAAAATTTGGGGGGGAAACCATTTTTGTTGGTTGTCGTTGGAAATGGGTTGTTCGATTCCGTTATTGGCCTAGTGATTGTCCAATTGTCAATCCATCAATATATAGGTCTAGGATTTTACTTTCTTAAACAAGAATTGGTAAGGAGTAAAAAAATTAAACGGAATAAAATACAAACATAATAAAATGAATTCAAACAAATAATATCTGCTCATAGCATCATTCAAATCGTTCCATCGTTTATTATTATTATTATTTTTTTTTCATTCAAGTGTTCAACTGATGAGGTGTTAGATATAGACAGTGGCGGAGCCACTAAGAGACCAGCAGGGGCACGGCCCCCCCCCCCCCCCCCCCTCCCCCCCCCCTCAATTTATGCCAAAATAGTTAATTATGCATTTATGCTTGGTTAGTCATGTATCATATTGGTTAATCATATATTATATATGCTAATATGCTTTTTTGTTTGGTTAATTGTTTGATGCATTGATACTTTTTAGCTTCTCAAAAATAATTTATTATTTAATGTGGAGAAGAAACTAGGAGATATTAATTGTTGCACTTAAAATTTCTAATAATTCTTTACAATAAAAAATGGTTTATATAATTAATATTTATTTTATTTTTTCTCTTTTAATTAAATCTTGTAATTTTCATAAATTTTTAGTTTTCTATTGGGTATTTTGTCCCTATTGGTCAAGAATTCATAATAATTTAATATAGATTTAATAATAGAAAAAAATCAAAAACAGAAAATTAGGAACTCCAATTCGAGTAAGATTAATTTTTAGTTTGTCAACCTAATTTTCAATGTGATTTTTGTTTTTGCATGGATCATGTTTTTATTTTTAATTTTTTTTATCATCAAGTACTTATTGTACCCCCCCTGTTATGAATTTCTGGCTCCGGCCCTTGATATAGAGGTACTTTAATTCTCTTATTTTCATTCAACTGTTTAACTGATCGCGATTTTTTTTTTCTCTCAATGTTTTGAGACTCAATATATCTTCGATCAGTTGGCCGGCCAGGTTACTGATCAAATTTCTTAGCTGCATACATTTTACGTATATAGATTATGATGGAAACAATTATATATATAAGTAACTAATTAGCAATTAATTTGATTAATTAATGTGACACGTACGTACATATATGCAGAGGCAGCACAAAAACAGTAACAACATATTGAAAAAGGAAGAGTTTGAAAAGATTGTACAAGAAGTGATAGTTGGGACAGGGTTGACTGGTGTTGGAGCCAAGGACACTCTCATTTACATCTTCGGAGTTCCCCTAACTGCACTCTTCATCAAGCAATCACTAATGCCCCATTCAATTCCCAATGAGTATTTCCTTCCAGGCATCACTTCAGCTACTGTCTGCATCCTCGCCAAACTTAACAAGATTTAATTCATTCACTCATTCATTTGCAATATATATATATATATATATACCTACGTACACATTACCTCTAGCTGTTGTATGAACAACTAATTACCAATCTTAATTTGGATTATGATGTGGTGCTTAATTTATTAATTTGGTTCCCTCCTACGTTGATAGATTTTTTTTTTCTGAGATACAAAACATGCATAGCCCCAATCCTTCCTTATTGCATGCTGTACCGCCACGGCTTAACATAGCCCTAATACATTTGTAAGATTTTCTAAATATATTTGTCTAGTTGGACTGTGTTAGCTAGTGAATAGAAAAATTATTGATTATAGCACAAAATGCATAGTTTTAGGAACATGAATTACCTTACGGCTAGGATTCTCTTAATTGGGATCCTAAACAAATACTTATCAAAGTACAAGAAAGAAGATAAAAAAAATACATGGAACTAAGTAAACCAACTGTAAACTTTGTACGAACGTACGTCATTTGTTTGAGTGGATAGTAATATATGCTGCTGCATTAGCAATCCTGCAGCATGCGTCTCTCTAAATGTTTGGCTCTTAGAGGTTTTAGGAGATGAACGAGACTCTCTCTCTTAACCACAAACCAAGAACAAACGGATCGAGAAAAATAAGTTGCACGCACTCTGCTCAATTTAATCATCACCAATCACTGCAAAACAAAATCTAACTTAAAAAAAAAAAAATTCCAAGGCAAAATTTTAAGTCTTGATGTTCGTACGAGTGATATAATTATTTTCTAACAAATTTTGAAAATATTAAATAGAACTTAATAAGGACATAATTAGCATTTAATTAGCAAGCAAGAGAAAGAGAGAGAGGGATGTTGCCTTAATTTTATATATCTTGCGATCGAGTTGCGACAACCTCGGCCGTTTTTATTGTTGATTTTAGGGAAATAAGTTCACCACTTGTCAGAAAAGCAAAATTAACCTCGATCAAAATTTTGAAAAATGACAGACACTTTGTGATCAATCTGATTCGCAAAGAAAAGGAACTTCATTTGTTCCAATCGCTCTTTTCACTTAATTTCTTCCCAAAAACAAACAAAACAAAATTGTTATGCATGTTTTCGATCAATTCCCTGCCCTGCCTTCTCTATCTAGCTATTTGATCATCATGTTGCTCGATCCATTGTTTAAACCATGCTTTCTGGGTTTTAATTTGATTCATTTACTTCATCTGTCTGGAGATTCTTGAGTGATTGGTGTCATCGATCTCTAGAACATACAAATTTTACATGCTCCTTGATGTTCTTAATTGGTTCTTGTTCATAATTAATTTCATTTGTAGCTTGAGAAGAGTACGTACATACGTATATATAGGCATGGAAAGGTGAAAAGGCAAGAATTAATAACGTACGTTGCTGCTGCAGATAGATAGATAGACAGACAGATAGATTGATAGATATATAGACAGATAGATAGATAGATAGATAGATATATATATATATCAAATGAGCAAAGAGAGCAGTGGTGTTTTTAAGGCATGGGAGGCCACAGTTCGCAAGACGCAGGCTGCAAGGAAACGTGCTAATAGTATATTTGGTCTTTCTGTGGACCATGATCACGATCACGATCAAGAACATAGTAGTGATCATGATCATAGTAGCGACGACAGTGATTATGGGCCTGAGGATATGATTTACAATGCAGACAAGATTCTTCCCAATGGAGACTACTACACAGGACAATGGTGTGAAAGTTTCCCTCACGGCCAAGGCAAGTATCTGTGGACCGACGGGTGTATGTACGTAGGAGAATGGTTTAAGGGAAAAACCATGGGGAAAGGCAGGTTCAGTTGGCCTTCCGGGGCTACCTATGAAGGCGAGTTCAAAAGCGGTTATATGGACGGCAATGGCACATATACAGGTACTAATGGTGACACGTATAAAGGACAATGGGTTATGAATTTGAAGCATGGCCATGGTACCAAAAACTATTCAAATGGAGATTGGTATGAAGGAGAATGGAGACGAGGGTTGCAAGAAGGTCATGGCAAGTACCAATGGAAAAATGGGAATCATTACATTGGGGAATGGAAGAATGGAGAGATTTGTGGGGAAGGGATGTTTGTTTGGAGTAATGGGAATATGTATGATGGGAGTTGGGAAGAATGCGTGCCAAAAGGGAATGGGAATTTCAAATGGCCTGATGAGAGTCTTTATGTAGGGAATTGGAGTAAGGATCCGAGTGAGCAAAATGGTACTTATTTTCCATCTCCATCATCTTCGGATGCAAATCTCGAATGGAATCCTCAAAATGTGTATAATGTTGATTTAAAGGATTGTAAGATTTGTCCCGGGGAGAAAGTTTCGATTCTTCCATCACAGAAAAAGCTCGCGGTGTGGAGGTCAGCCAAGAGCGATGGGGTTAAGCCAAGAAGGATGTCGGTGGATGGAAGGGTTAGTATAGGATTGGAGAGACCATTGGATAGGATGCAAATGTGGAATGGTAGTACCGGTGATGATAGCCCTGCTTGTAATGCTGGTGAAAGGGCTTCGACCGTTGGTAGATATCAATTGGATGATCACGATCTGATGGGTCTTAATGTTGAAGAAAGGGGTCAAATGAAGGAACCCAAAACGGCTAGGAGACAAGGGGAAACAATCAGCAGGGGGCACAAAAACTATGAACTCATGCTCAATTTGCAGCTTGGAATCAGGTAATTCATTCTTAAATTCATTCATTATTAGGATTATTTTATTTTATTAATTGTCGTTCTTCAATTTTTTATCATCAATCTATTTATTAGCACATTATATATTTGATGTATGGGAATGATTCCCTGCTTACAGGCATTCGGTTGGAAGACCAGGTCCATCTGGATCCCTTGATTTGAAGCCTTCGGCTTTCGACCCTAGAGAAAAATATTGGACAAGATTTCCTCCAGAAGGATCCAAATACACTCCACCACACCAATCCTGTGAATTTAAATGGAAGGATTACTGTCCATTAGTCTTCAGGTAGCTAGGTCTCACCTTGCTAGCTTGTAAATATGTAAACTATATCTTGTTCTTGCTTCATCGATCATTCAACTACTAGCTGTTTAGCACATATATACATAAAAAAATAAAAATTCTCAGGACTCTTAGGAAGTTGTTCAAGGTGGATGCAGCTGACTACATGCTCTCTATCTGTGGGAACGATGCTCTTCGAGAACTTTCTTCTCCTGGTAAAAGTGGCAGCTTCTTTTACTTGACTAATGATGACCGGTACATGATTAAAACAATGAAGAAAGCGGAAGTAAAAGTGAGTTCTCTCTAGCTATTTTACTTTAATATTCCTCATATAATGTTGTTTGAAATCAACAAGTATTGGTTCGAGCCAACTATATATGTTCCATGGTGAAGGTTCTTATAAGGATGCTATCTGCGTATTACAACCATGTTCGAGCATACGAGAACACGCTCGTCACTAAATTTTATGGTCTGCACTGTGTAAAGCTAACAGGGCAACCTATTCAAAAGAAGGTACCTATTTTGTCCAAGTAGTATTGCTAATTAAACCTATATATAGTTGTTCGAACTTTGAACAAAGTAATGTGTGTGTGTCATTTTTATAAATATGTAGTAAGCATTTTTTTTTTTTTTGAAAGGAGGACATATGTAGTAAGCATTTAAATTCTATGATCTGTCTTATAATGACCAGGTGCGATTCATTATTATGGGAAATCTTTTCTGTTCCGAATATACAATTCATAGACGTTTTGACTTGAAGGGATCTTCCCTTGGTCGAACCACAGATAAGGCAGAAACAGAAATTGATGAAATGACCATACTTAAAGACCTGGATCTTAACTTCATATTTCGACTTCAGAAGTCATGGTTTCAAGAGTTCTGCAGGTGAATCTGTCTTTTTGTTTGCTTTCATCTTCTTGTCAAAGAAATGAGACTTTAATTGTTCTATAATATTACTTTTTTCTTTTCTTTTCATTTGTTGGCCCTTCTTAAGTAAATGTACTAATGTATGAGTGCACGTTTTTGCAGGCAAATTGATAGAGATTGTGAGTTCCTTGAGCAGGAGAGAATAATGGATTATAGTCTCTTGGTTGGCCTTCATTTCAGAAATACATCAGCTGCTGGGGATCTGATTCCTTCTGGAACCCTTACTCCTACTGGTTATTAAAATCTCTATTGACCTAGCTATAAGATTTTTTTTCATCTGTGCTGATCTTTTCTTTATGGAGAGTCTAATCGATATAAATGTACGTTTTCTCTTTCTCAGGTGCTAATGAGAGTGATGGAACTCCTCGTCTTTCGAGAGCAGACATGGATCAACTTCTTTTAGACCCATCCAGGTGAAATCTCTCCCTACAATATTGAATCACTAGCTAGAGCTTAAAATCAGAATTCAATTAACATATATTGAATCACTATAGCTAGGGCTTAAAATCGAAAATTGCAGGTGGGCTAGTATTAAATTGGGGTTGAACATGCCAGCACGTGTGGAAAAGACAGAGAGAAAAAGTGATTGTGAATTTCAGCTTGTAGGAGAGCCAACAGGAGAGTATTATGAAGTTGTAATGTTTTTTGGGATCATAGACATACTTCAGGACTATGACATTAGTAAGAAGCTTGAGCATGCATACAAGTCCATCCAATATGACCCAACTTCTATATCAGCTGTTGATCCCAGACAGTATTCAAGGCGTTTTCGCGATTTCATATACAAAGTATTTGCTGAAGATAGTACTACCTAATCGAAGCAAGCATATATATATATATATATATAGTATATATATATAAAAATATAATCATTCTGGTCACAGTGTGTACCTGTGTATGTTTATGTAATGCATGCTGTATTAGACTTAATTATAATTCACAGCAATTCGATCCTTCCTGCTTGTTAATTTGTTAATTTGTTCATCTGTTCATCTGTCGTCAGTAGAAAACATAAAGAGTTCACCCTCTGGGGATATATATCCAGTTATATATACGTTATATGTACGTGGTTGCTCATACATGTTAATAAGCTCCACATTACATTATATGTGTGGGCACATGAAAAATACCAAACGGTATACTGAATGGACGACACAAAAAGCGGTCCACGTACAAGGTTAGTCCATAAGTCCAAGGTCCAAATTGGCCATCATATGATTTGGGCTTCAATCCTTGAGACCTCTGGATTTAGATACGATGTGTGACAGGAAAAGGCCTAAGACATCTTAAATATATAGCGGATATCGACTAAAAATTAAATAATCCCTTATTACAATACAACCACACATATTACTTATTAAATTAAGATTATTTCTTGTATATGGTCCCTAATAGCGACTAAAAAGCCTGTGGTAAATACTAAATGTGTTTGGCATCGGTTAAGTAACAACTTAATGAACATTCCTTACTAACCCAAATGACAAGTAACCAGCCCCTAGGGTTGCTTACGTAAAGTTTCTCCTGCCCCTTTGCCTTCCTCTCATGTATATAAGGGATGCGAAACTAAACCGTATAGGTAACACATTCTACTTGAGTTTAGCCCATAAACCCTTGTACATCATAAAACATCTATGAATTTATCATTTCTCCTCTTGTTCATAAATTTTATTATTATTTTTCTTTGTTATAATCATGTCACTGATCATATAATGGCCAGTACCAAAGCAAACAAAGAAAGATAGAAGAAGCGAAAAGACGAGGACGCAAATGAAAATGAAGGAGAGGACAAAAATTATGTTCATTGGAATTTACAAATGGATCAAGCCTTAGCTGATATAATGAGGGACGACCGCCAACGAGGAAACAAAGGAAATGGTGGTTGGAAGAAGGTTGCTTATAACACTGTTGCACTGATCTATATTAATTGCACAATTTAATACATATATAATTGCAGATAATGTAAGAAATCGTGTTAAGACTTGAAAAAAAATTTATGGTATAGTTAGTGACATACTAAGCTAGAGTAGATTCACTTGGGATGCAACTTTAAAGATGGTAACAGTAGATTCAGAGCATGCTTAGGAAGAATATGTCCAAGTAAATTGGCTTTGTTTTTTTCTTTTTTCCTTATGTATTCTTCATTTTATATATACTTTAGATTCACTATTTAATATTTAATTTGCTACTTATGCAGTCTCATACTAGCTTTCATTTCAAAGTAATAGCAAATTGGAAAGATATTGTAGATATGTGTCGAAAAGATAGAGCTACTGGACATGGTGCTGAAATAGGTGCAAAACGTACCCAATTCATGACTCCTGAAGCTGGTCATATTGTGGATTTGGATGGTGATACTGAAAGGGTAGAAAGTTCTCCTAGCATTGATGATATTTTACCTAGCTCAATGGGTTCTCAAAAGAAAACAAAGCAGCCGTCGTCCATTGATAATTCTCCTCCAAAGAAAAGAAATGTAGGTACTAAAGATGTTCTTGCTAATTTAGTGGCTAAAATGATTTCATCATTTCAAGAGTTCATCCGGGCTTCTGCATCAAAACTTGATCCAATGGAGGTATATGCTAAAGTGAATGTGATACCGGATCTTAGTCGAGATGAAAAAATCAAAGCATACGCGTGGTTGATTGAAAATAAGAAACAATTTATGATGTTGAAGGCTCTATCCCAATTGAGATGAAGAAAAATATGGTATTGATGTTTCTCTCATCGAAGGCGTAGGATGTTTATTTGATGTTGCAGATATTTATTATTCCTTTTTAAAAATGACATTAGTTTGGATACTTGGATTGTTTGCCAGACACATATTCTCATTTCCGTGTTGCTGCTTTAGTAGTGGTTATTTTATTTGGTTATGGTTCATTAACAATTAGATTTTGAGTTTTATTTGGTTATGGTTCATTATCTATGTTAATCTAATCAGACAATGCTTTATGAAGAATAGACTTGATTAATTGTCTCTTCTTTTAGATTATATAACATCAACCTGTCTTCCATCGCAACTTATCAAAATTTCACCATCTTCTAAAATGTGTATGAAAAATAGGTAATCATTCAGAGTATATGTAGGCTATGAATATAGGTTTTTTATTCTGATTTCTCTAGACACAAGGGAAGCCTTTTTCTCCTTTGAATTTGGAAGATATAATTAACATGATTGTGTTGGTTACAATGAAAGTGTAGTATTGGAATATGCATGTATGTTAACAAAATAATTAATATATTATTACAATAATGATAATAAAATTAAAAACCCAAAACAAGTTCTATGGAGTATCCAAATATAAACATTCTTCTTTTTCTGATTTCTTTTTAAACCCTTTTTTTAAGTTCTGCTGTATGTTTTTACTATTATACCCTCTCTCTATCATCTAGGATCCAACAATACACACTGAGCTTCTCCATCTTGTGCCTGCACTGAACCGCCATCTTGGAGGCCGTGGCCGCCAGACATTGCCTCGCCACGGTGTCGGCGACGTCCTGCTAGTGCGTTGAAGTCCAAATCTAAGACGTGGTCGAAATCATTGTCGAAAGTTAACGGTGGCTGAAACTTCAAACCTTTGATTCTCCTTACTCGTTGTTCCCCTTGATGATCTATCACCACAGATCAATTGATGGAAAGGAGAGGAACAAAACCCCACGGGCCTCGTGCCATGCTGTTGTCGGAGTTGCCACTGGCAATCAGGTTAGCTTTTACAAAAATTGCGAGCCCTGATCCACCTTGCACGGTGTGATTCGATGGACGCAACCACCTGGAATCTGAAGAGGAGGGAGAGGCGAACCCAAAGCCACCGATCCGGTGCCTCACTTGAGGTGGCCCGAGGAGGAAGATGGTTCCTGGTCGAGTCGGTGGGTTTTGCAGCGGGTCTGGGCTAATTTTGGAAAAAATTGGGATTTTACTGATTTTTCGAAATATAGTAATTCCTTCCATTTATAGAAATTTTCCAAAACAGTAACCAAAATAGTACCCCAACTTCCGTAGAACATAACTTCTTCATATGGCCTCCGATTTTGACGTGCCGCCTCTCTACGGCCTCATATCGTGGAGCTCCACAAATTTCGTGAATAAAGTTTATTGATTTTGATATGCTGCCTCTCTACGGCCTCATATCGAGGAGCTTCACAAATTTCGTGAATAAAGTTTATTGAGAAACTCAACGAATAAAAAGTCAACATTTTGACTCCTCGAAAGCTAAGATTTTCCTAGTAAATATTCGTTTAAAGCTAATATTTTGACTCCGCCTTGCACTATGTGATATAATTAGTGATACATATGTGATACAACAATATTACGTGCGGGGCCCTGATACACCTTGTGGCTTCTGAGTTGTGATACACAAGTGATATAGTTGTGATACACGTGTGATACAGTTGTGATACACGTGTGATACAGTTGTGATACACTTGTGAGACACATATGATACACGTGTGATACACAAGTGATATACCTGTGATACACGTGTGATACAATTAGTGATACACATGTGATACAACAGTATTACGTGCGGGGCCCTGATACACCTTATGGCTTCTGAGTTGTGATACACAAGTGATACACGTGTGATACACGTGTGATACACGTGTGACACATGTGTGATACACGTGTGATACATGTGTGATACACAATACATGTGATACAGTTTCTGATACACATGTGATACAGTTGTGATACACATATGATACAGTTTCTGATACACATGTGATATATTTTTCGATACACTTGATACACTTATGATACATTTTTGATACACATGTGATACACTTTTGATACACATGTGATACAGTTTCTGATACACTTGGTACACTTATGATACACATGTGATACACATGTGATACACATGTGATACACTTTTGATACACTTGATATATTTGTGATAGACTTTTGATACACATGTGGTACAGTTTCTGATACACATGTGATACACTTTTGATACACATGTGATTTCTGATACACATGGGATACAGTTGTGATACACTTATGATACACATGTGATATACTTGTGATACACATGTGATACACTTATGGTACACATGTAATACACTTGTGAAACACATGTGATACACTTGTGAAACTTTGTTATATAGTGATATACATGTGATACACTTGTGTCCGATGATGATTTTTGATAAATAGAGTAAAATTGTGTTTTGGTGATACCGTAATACACCTATATGTGTAATACACATACGTTTGGTTATATATGAAAAATAAAAAATGGAGTAAAAATATACTTTTGTAATATTGTGATACAGTGATACACATGGTGTGATACGTGATACCGATGATTTTTGAAAAAAATTAGTAGAAATGTCATTTTTTGGTGACACGTGTGATACAATCCGACATTGCGGGAAAGAAGTTTCGATGGTGATTTTTGAAAAAAATGAAGTAAAAATGTGTTTTGGTGATACTGTGATACACATGTGATACACGTGTGACGTGATAGGCGTGGTCCCAATGATGATTTTGAAAAAAAAAATTGAGTAGAAATGTGTTTTGGTGATATTGTGATACACATGTGATATAGTCGACGTGGCGGACCCGGGGTCCCGATGGCGATTTTTGAAAAAAAAAAAGGAGTAAAAATGTGTTTTGGTGATACACATGTGATACACATATGACGCGGTGGGCCCGAGTTCCCAATAATGATTTTTTAAAAAAATTGAGTAGAAATGTGTTTTGGTGATACTATGATACACATGTGATAGACGTGTGATACATTCCGACGTGGTGGGCCCGGGGTCTCGATGGTGATTTTTGATAAAAATAAAGTAAAAATGTGTTTTGGTGATACCGTGATACACGTGTGACGTGGCGGGCCTAAGTCCCAATGGTGATTGTTAGAACAAAAAAGAGTTAAAATGTGTTTTGTGTGATACACGACGTGATACCATGGTGATTTTTGAAAAAAAGAGTTAAATGTGTTTTTGTGATACACGTATGATGTGGCGGGCCCGGGTTCCCGATAATGATTTTTGAAAAAAATTGAGTAGAAATGCGTTTTGGTGATATTGTGATACACGTGTGATATAGGCTCACGTGGTGGGCTCGGGGTCTCGATGGTGATTTTTGATAAAAATAGAGTAAAATGTGTTTTCGTGATACCGTGATACACATGTGATACACGTGTGACGTGGCGGGCGCAAGGTCTCGATTATGATTTTTAGAAAAAAAAAATTGAGTAGAAATGTGTTTTGGTGATACTATGATACACATGTGATACGGTCGACGTGGCTAGTCCGGGGTCCCGATGGTAATTTAAAAAAAAAAGAATAAAAATGTATTTTGGTGATACTTGTGATACATATGTGATACAAGTGTGACGTTGCGGGTCCGGGATCTCGATAATGAATTTTGGGGAAAAAAAATTGAGTACAAATGTGTTTTGGTGATATTGTGATACACATGTGACATGGCGGGTCAAGTATTTAAGTGAGTAAACATGATCCATAAGAAAAAAATGTAATTTAGGTAAGTAAAATTTACATATAAGGAATAAAGGACCTAAAAATAAATGAAAGAAAAGAAGGGGTTTAAGAGGAAGAATCTTATTAGAAAGGGGCCTTATTAGACATAGCTCTATAAATATTTTAGTTAATGCATTTACTATTTTGTCATTTACATATGAAATTTAATTTTTTGGATGATATATGTTTGAAGGGGCATTCTTGAATTTTTAAAAATTTAACAAAAACTCAAGTTTGTATATATAAACTAACAGATTAACCACTCAAGCTCTCCTCTCCATTCAGAGCATCAAAAGAGGAAGAAGAAAGCATCAAAATCTTGATGGCAACAATAAGAAAACCTTTTTCAAGTTTCTTCTAGGTGATCACTTCTCTCGCAAGCTAGTAAGTCAAAGCTCCTATCATATGCTTTCTATAATTTACGTAAGAATTGAAAAATCCCTGTTATTAATGGAAAGGAAGCAAAGAAAAGTTAATAGGATTACCTTTTTTGTATGAATTATTAATGTGGGTTTTGTAGTTTCACTTATTCAAGTGTGAGCTTTGATCCTCAGTTATGGATACTAAAGTTTCATTTCATGCTTCATAGCCTCTACTATGTGTTTGAGTTCACTTAAAAATGGGGAAATCTCTCTCATTACTTGAAAGTAGACAAAGAAAAACACAAAAGTTATTGTGGGTTTTGTAGTTTCCCTTATTCAAACTAGACTTTGAATCAGCAGTTTTGAATACAGAAGTTTCATTTCATGGTTTGGCCTCTATTGTGTGTTTTATTTCACACAAAAATAGAGAATCCCCGGTCATTACTTGTAAGAAAACAAAGAAAAACAACAAGATCCCCCTTTTTTTTTTATCAATCATAGATGTTTTGCAGTTTTCCTGATTCAAACTTGAGCTTTGATCTGTGGTTGTGACTCTTGAGTGCTCAAGTTTCCATCTTTACTTTCTATGATACTTATAAATGATATTACTTTGATCAATTTTTTGGGTGTGTCTGTTGCTCGATTTTATTTCACTATTCCTATTTAGTCTCTAAATAAGTTCATATTTTGGAGTCTGGATCGACCACTACAGCCAATATTTTATTCATATATTGGAGTCTAATTGGGTTATGCAATGAGAACTAGTCCTCTTTAGTCCTTTAAACCCAACCTAGCTCCCTAAGCAGCATTAAAATCCCAACAGTCTATAAACAGGTCTAAGGTACCGACTTGCCTAGTCAATATGAAGTTCATTGTCAATGTTGCGGTATAACTAAAAGTGAATTGCTTTATATTCTAATTTTATTTGTGTCTGCATCCTAATCTACAGAAAATCCCTGGATGTTTTCTCTAGCATTTTGATGGGAAGGTACCTGAACAGTGCCAACTTGGAGTCCAAGCTTGAACTTGGCTTGTTCGTGTTGAAAAGGTTAACATATATGGGAAAATGCCTGCAAAAAGGTGCTTGGAAAGGCCGCTAGGGAAGAAAGTGACTGCCTGAGATCAAACTATGTTGGCAGCTCCACAGAGAATGACTATTCCATGAAGAGGGTGTTCAAGAAGGACCAGTCTGCAGTGTGAAAATGTTATTAGAATTAATAGAACGAAAGATCGGTTTAAAGAAATGCGTAGCAAGCCATCATCGGCACATAAATAGTTTTAGGAAGTTAATAGTACTGAAGAGTGTGAATCAATTGGTCTTCCGAATATTTTTGTCCTAAAGGTGCCTCTCCTATCTTTCTCTGCTGGAAAATCATCTTCATCAACTTTTTCCACCTTAGGCATTGCAAACATCTTTTTGCAGGTATTTTTTTTTCCAAACATGTCAACATGGAAGTCCAAGTTTCCAGCATAATGGAAGACGAGTAGTTCTCCATACTTCAAGCCATTGTCTTGCACAAATCGTTTCCACCCTTTCTAGAAATAGAACTTGTTATTAACCTCTTCCACATCAACAAGCCAAGTTCGAGCTGGGGTTTGAAGACGCTAATGTTGAGGTACGTTTCCATGAAAATGCTGGAGAAATTCTCTCGAGATTTTCTGTAACAAAAGTGATTAGGGAGGCATGATGGATTCTCATAGCATAGGTCGTCCATAGATACAAAAATATGAGCTAATTTGGAGACTAAATGGGATTAGTAAAATAAAATCAAGCAAACATACCACAAAAATCAAAATAATAACATTATTAGGAATACAGAACACATAGTAAGTAACGTTCCAGACTATTTATGAATCAAAATTGTTGATTAAAGTTCTTGTTTGAATCAAGGAAATTGCAAAATCCATGATATGAAAATGTAATCTTTATTATTTTTCTTTCATTGATTCCTTTCAGCAATTGTAATGACAAAGATTGTTCATTTTAATATATGATCTAAAACCAGTTTACAGAGTCTAGAGATTTTATGCTGCTTTCCTTAGATGGTTAGATTAATTACACTCGATTATGAATAAAATATTGGTGATACTTGTCCATAGACTCCAAAATACAAAATGCAAACTCATTTAGATACTAAGTAGGATTGGTAAAATGAAATCAAGCAAAAGAAACGAGACCCCTCAAAATAATAACATCTATTAGGACTACAGGACCCACAGTAAGTAAAGTTGGAACCTTTAGTATTCAAAAATCAGAACTGATGATTCAAAGCTCATGTTTGACTCAGCAGGGAAACTGTAAAACCCACTATGATACAAAAAGTTTCTCTTTTTTATTGCTCTTTGTTTCTTTAAATTAAAACAGGGATTTTCCAGTTTAGTGTGAACCAAACATTCAGTAAAACATTCAGTAAAGGCAAAAGCGTGAAATGAAACTTTCGTATTCAAAATTGTTGATCGAATTAAGCTCATATTTGATTCAGGCAAACTACAAAGCCCACTTTGAAATACGAAATAGTCCATTTTATATTTCTTTGTTTTCTTTCAATTAATAACAGGATATATCCATGTCTAGGTGAACAGAACACAAAGTGAAGGTTTAAAGCATGAAATGAAACTTCAGCATCCAAAAATCTTGATTCAAAGCTTAGATGCAACTCAGGAAACCACTCCCCTCTTTGATATAATATATATTTTTTTAAAAGGTAAATCTTTTATACTTTTCTTTGTTTCCTTTCAAGTAAGGACAAGGTATGAAATGAAGCATGAAATGAAACGAAACTTTAGTACATTCAAGACTGTTTATCAAAGCTCACTACAAAACGCACATCTGTTCTAAGAAAAAAGTAAACTTTTTTCCTTTGTTTCTCAGCAGTGATTTTTTAATTTTCATCTATATAGTGAAGGATAGAGTACATGGAAAGCTTGGACTTACCAACTTGTTAGAGAACTCATCACCCTGATGAAGCTTGAAAAAAGAGGGCAACTTTCTTCTTGTTACCAACTCGTCATCTTCTTTGTCATCGTCAATGTGCATCCTCCCAAGAACCTCAGGTTTTCATTGTACAAGTCTTTGTGTGCTAGAGGTGCCTCCCACATGTTTCTCCCCTAGAAAATCATATTTCCCTGTAAAAGATTAAAATAGGCCAGGATATGGGTTACAAGCCAAAACAGAATGGCAAAAAGAGAATAAGGTAAACATTGCAAGGAAAACAAAATGTATATTCCTTACTTTTAAGTCCAGGTTTGTGACAAAGTGTCTCTTTATATATCGACTTGTTAGACGTTGTTTCATTTCGTAAGATGGGGTCGCTTACTGTTTTACCACTCGAACTTGTACTATTTTTCTTGTGAGGCTAATGACTTGGTAATGAAGATTTCTCCCCTGTTCTAGAAGGGTAGGGTGGAAAATCATCCAAGATTTCAACAAATGAGTCATCAGCTTCTTCCATCTTCGAAATCTCTATGGAGAGCTGTAGCTCTTGAGAGAGCCAAAGCATTCAAATTTGAAAAACCTTCCTCTGGCTTGGTTTCCATGAAGCCCTCCCATATCAACCATCGGTTTGTGGTAAGCTTTCTATGGCAATCATTGATGGCCATCAAACCTCTTGCAAAGTTGTATTTATAGATCATTTCAAGTGTGGACAAATTATTGAGCAAAGATACTTATTGTCTTTTTCCTTTTCATTTCAAGTGGTTACCATCGGAGTTCACCATGCTAGTGAGACCTCTTATTGAGAATTATGGTGATGATATCCTTCGGGTTTCGGATGGTAGAGTGAGGACTTGGCAGGCTAATTAAATTGACTTGTGAAAACTTGGCTACCAACAGAAGCAAATTACATGGTGGTTGGATTAAGTTTGTGCGAGAAAATAATTTGGAAGTGGTTGATGTATGTGTATATATGTTGATTAAAGACATTAGAGTTAATCGAAGTTGTCATTTTCCGCACCAAAGATGCTGCAAATTGCACCTTCTCCCCAGGCAAGTTATCTGTAAATTACTGTTATTTGATTGAAGTGCCAAAAACACTAACTATGTTATCAATTCCATCCATTGTGACTTACCTGTAGATATATCTGATAATGATCATGATTTTGACAATGAGGATGATGAGAATGAAGATAAGGATGATGATGATAAGGAGCACTACTAGAATTATGTCGTCAGACATCGGCCAGAAACCGATGTAAAACAAAATTTTGACCGATGTCTTTGTGGGTGTAGTAAAAGATCAAAAAGTTTTAACATCGGTTATTAACCGATGTCTAGTAACGATCTATACATCGCTTTTAAAGTTTGTGTTGATGTCTATCATGCTTCTGCACATCGTAAAACATTAAATATTACATCTTGTTAATCATTTTTTAGTATATTTTTTACTTATTGACTACATGGTATGAATTGGACATAGTATAATAACAAAATAACCGATGTGCAATATTTAATGGAACATCGATTTTCCATTATGTCTGATGTATACTAATATAAAGGACATCGATTCTTACCTTAACATTCGATGTGCATTAGGTTATTGGACAACATTTCTTTTCACAATTTTCGATGTCTACGAGTATATGGGAACATCAATTTTTTGGTTAAAATTGATGTATTTGTTATTTTTAAAATCAGTTTTGTTGGTGAATCTGAATTCCTATATGCCAATACACATCTCATCTATTAGATAAGCATAATGTCCACAAGTCCATCAAATTACTAGAAAATCAAATCCCATCCATATTTCTCAACAAAACAATAATCAAAACTAATATTGCATTGCATTAGTTTATGTGTTCGACATGAGTTTGTAATTTCTAAATACGGTACTAGACAACGAGAAAATTGTCCACAAAATATAATGCATACACTGTAGTTTAGGTCCTAAGTAGCAAAAAACTACCGCTACACTACTAGAATTATGTCAACAGACATCACCTCAAAGAAATCGGTTAGAATTGCACGCGATGTAATAACCTGCTTTTACATCGTGTTGACAGAGAACTGATGTATGAGAGTATCTATAACATCAATCATTAAAATGACCGGTGTCTCCAATTTCATTTCAATTTTGCGGGAACCCCGAACTTGTAAAAACAGGAGGCGCTAAGTTCATTAAATGTAGGCGCGAAACCACATATTGGTTTTCCCACTATATCTTCCCACACTTTGTTATTTTCAGCTACCCAAACTCATTAACTAAAGTTTATTGACTCCTATTCACTCTCAAAACTCCCAACAACTAGAGCTTCTCCCACAGCCCAATATGTCGAACCCTAGAATACCCAAAACAGGTCCTCACTTTAGGGTCTGTGATTCCGGTCATCGTCACCTTCAATCGTCGTCCTCCTCAGTCGTCACCGTCTTCGCCGTCGTTGTCCTCCTCAGTCTTTGCCGTCTTCCGCGCCGAAACAAAAGAAGAACAAAACATTGCCTACGAATCTCTCACCATCTTAGACCTAAATTATTCGTCTTCTCTCTCTCTCTCTCGACCTAGATTCATTGCCTTCAACCTCTCTCTCTTGCTCTCTCCTTCTCTTCTCAGTTTTTTTTTCCATCGAACCTAAAGCACAGAAAACCCTACAAATACAAATTCCCAAATCTCTTCTTTCCGCATAGGCGTGAGATGCGAAAGTTGGATGCTTGGCCGGTGTTCTTCAAGCGCGGGTGGAACCGAAACTGGCCTTTCCTAGTCGGCTTCGCCATCACCGGCACTCTCATCACCAAATTCTCTCTCGGCCTCACTGGTATTCTCTCTCTCTCTCGTTTTCTCTCTTTCGAATGTGGTATCCATTTCAGTGAGCTAGGGCTTCTAAGATTCGAATTGTTTCTTGGTTGTTACTTATGTTGCAGAGGAGGATGCAAAGAACTCACCTTTCGTGCAGAGGCACAACAAGTACGTCTCTCAAATCCCAATCTCCTCCACTTTATGCTTAATTTTGCAATCATTGATTTGAATTATTTGGTTTTTGACAAGAAATGTTATCTGTGATGAGTACTTTGCCTCAAATGTGCTTCAAGCCTGTTCTGACTGTGTATATTAGACTCTACAACAAGTGTTCTAGATTCTAGATAAATGAATCTAATGGGATTTCTGACCGGGTTCTTGGATTTTGGACCTCTGCTAGTCAAAAGAAATTCATAGCCACCTAATAGGATCAATATTAAGGGATTTAGAATGTTAATACTGTAAAGTTGTGATTGTATATTAGCTTTGTGAGTATTCAATTTCAAATTATCCAGCATAGGTGATTTGTATGTGATTTGCATACAAATTAGGCCTCTAATCATCATTATTGTACTTCTCCAATGGCCATTTGTGAGTCTCTAATCCTTGTTTGCACACTTGTAGGTAAATTGAGCATCGGAACGATATTGGGATCAAAAGGGAGCATTTTGGAGCTTTTAGTGGATTTCCGGCAAAAAGACGAAAAGTCAACCCGAGGACCAAAAGTCAACTCGTGGTCAACCCCGACTTTGGAAAATCAAAGAGTCAAATGCCGAGACCCGAGAATGAAGCACAAGAGAATTCCGGAAGATTGACCAAGAAACCGAAAAGTCAACTATGGTCAACTCCGAAGGTCAAAGTCAAGGTCAACCTTGTGATTCACAAATGTGCTCCCACATCATCAAGGACCACACTAGATTTGGTGAGGTGACATATTGATTATTCCTCCCTTTTGTCCTCCCTTGTGATTTCCCTTCCTTGCCCTTCATTAAACCTTTGAGCCCTTAGATTAAACCCTACTTCATCCTAGCCCTTTATTTCTTCCCCTCTAGCCTATAAATAGCTTAGTTTTTGCCTCATTAGGTCATCTTCAACCTTCCCATTCAGACCCAAATCGACCTCACTTCCTTTCCCCTTTCCTTCTCTCCATTTCTCCCTTTCACTTCAGCCTCTGCACGACCATCGACCGGTCGACGACTACCTGTCGAACGGTCGACAGTCAACGGAATCCGTCGCTTCAGCTCGTCTCCGCCGCCTCCGCCACTTCTACCACCATTTGGGCAGCTTGGGATCCTCACCAGACATCAGGGACGCCATCTACACTCAAGAAGAAGAAGGATACACCATTGAATGAGCATTTCTCACCCTTTCTCTCTCTTGTATTCATGATTTTAGCTTGCTATTGTTTTGTGATGATGCATCCCTTGATGGATAGTGAGTAGTTACCTTGTTGGGGACTAGGGTTGTGTGCCCTAGTCCATTGTGATGTATTGATGAATTAACTATGTATGGATGCTTTGTGATGAATGGATATGTCTATTACCCAATTCAATTTGTGTTGAATGCATGTTTAGGGAACTTTGTCACCTCTTTGAGCATGTGTATAACCTATTTTGATTGAGTTTGTTGGGGTGACTCCTAACTCTCTCTAGGCAATTGATAGTAGATGTGATGAGGACCCCTTGTTTGAGCTTCTAAGTCTTTGTGCTCTTCGCCTCCCAAGCCACATCGGGAGAGTTCTAGTGACCCATAACATGGCACTATGAATACATAAGAAAAGATGGTCTTAGACCCATAACATGGCTAAGATACGAAACTTGATTCATCCATTGCACAAGCATAATTACTAAATTGGTTCATTAAGCATCATATTTGGACTTTGGCTAACCCGAAAACCCCAACATTTTCCTTATTGTGCACACACATTTACCTTTATTGCTTGCATTTACTTTAATTGTTTGTTTGTTGCTTGCATTTCACCATTGCTTTTTCCAAAACCAGACTTTACTCCACTACATCACTCATTGTCACATACTCACCTTCACTCACTCTTTCCATTTCTCATCTAGTCCATCATTGCTAGAGTATTTGATCACACAAATTACCAAGGGATTAAGGAGCCCATCGATCCTCGTTGGAACGACAACCCCCCTTCACAATCTACTTACCCCATACTTTGACGGTTCGTCAATAGGTCGAATGTGCCATAGGTCAAAAGTTCAATGTCCCTTACAGATTTCCTTTCTTAAAATTACTTCTTTCCTAATGCACCATACATACTGTTACGTTCCTCTAAGTTGTTTGTCTTTGATACTGCCTTACTGAAGAGTATATGGTCTTTAAAATGTTATAATAAATTGTGGTATAAGAAGCTACTTTGATTTTGTATATTATTGTAATGTATTTTTTGTTCCTTCTCATATCATCTGTCTGTACTTGTCAATTGATGAGATTTGGCTATTTTCTGTTTCAAATTGCAGGTTATGATGAATACCAACAAAAGTACATTGGAGAGTAAACTTGACAAACTTATAATTGGGCTTTTTATTTTTCTCTTTATGTGCTTGGGTGGCTGGGCAACAGAAGTACATTGTTGGTTCTATACATTTCATGGGAAATACAAAAATCATGTACATCGCATAATGTTGTATATGTTTATGTAGGTATTAAATGCTTGTGTTAAGTGGAAACAATGGGAAAACATTTTGGGTTTTGGAGCAGCTAAAGAAACAAGGTATGCACCCTATGGACTTGTCATGGAGGTAGTACTGGCCCCTGGTTTCTTTCTCATGATCCGTTTTATCTTATTTAATATATTACGTTACAAAACTTTGTTAAATAGTTCTCAATATCGTTTGTCATGGAGATTATCCATGCAAGATTTTATAGTTGTTCACTTGGTCTACTTGATGGAACTTTTGTGTATAGTGATGCATTGTGTTATCCTCCTTCCTGTACTTATAGACTTCATGTATTCCTTAGGGATGCAACTCTGGCATATAAATCTGAAGCTTTACAGTTGCAGAGGTAGCTTAGACAACTTCATTCTCAATTTGACATGCTTACTGGTCAAGCTTCTGCTTTGATCCAAGGTAGACGGGCTCAAGTTGCTGCAACATCTACTATCAATGGACATCTTACAACCATAGATGATACCCTTTCTGCTAAAAATTTGCAGGTATATTTTGAGATCCTTAATGAGAATAGGTACATTACTTGTAATGTATTCTGACTAATCTGAATATTGGTGTTGTTGTACATTAAGGAATACCTGCTACTGATAAGTCTGGTTGCATGTAATTTCTTTTTATATTAGTAATTTGTTTTATTAGGTTTTGTTTTCAATACACACATACATTAATGCATTAGTAGGTGGGATAAAAGTGGATTTTTGACCATGTTCCGTGAATGTATACATATTTGCTAAACTATATGTATTTTGATTGTGTCCTTCACTTACTATTTGGAACTTTGGATACTTCCTCAGCGTGTTCTCTTACAGGTTGCTGTTATTAGTTCGCTTGAAATGCCTAATGCTGACTTTTGGGTCATCATTGCAGTTCTTTCCACTGTGATTGGTTATTGTGCTAAGATATACTTCAGGTAAGTTTCTAATTATGATTCTTGTTTCTCGAAATTGGCTGGTTAGGCGTATATTGTTCATATTAATATGCCTATCACATGAAGGGAGACTATCATGTTAAGAGACTATCATGTTAAGGGTGTGATTGGCTGGTTATATTGTTCTTTTGATTAATGTGCACGCCACACCTGATGAGACTATCATGTTTCTCAATTTTTTCAGGAGACATGTTTGTAATATAACCTGTACCTTTATCTTTTTCTCATGTTAAATTTGAATTTATTTTGGCTTAACAATAGCACCTACTCCAGAGTGGTTTAATTAAGTTGCACACTCCAAGTGCTTATGGGTACAACAAGGAAAAACTACAAGAGAAGTACGCATCTTTCTTCTTTACTTCTGTCTATCAGTTCCCTACTTGCAATATACTATCAATTCTTTTGTAAGTCTTATTTGGGGATGAATGGATGAATTATTATAGGATCTGGATTCATGGTGTGAGGAACTCATTCAAGAAGAGTTTGGCACCAACTGTAATTTTGATGTGGATGATGCAGCTGATATTTGATATTCATCGTAGTTGTCCTTATAATTCCTTACATGGCTCACGTATTCATTTGTAGTAGGCGTAAAAGCCTTGAAAAGAATACACCCAAGAGAGAGTAACTGATGACGTGCGCATCGAAGTGGCCTACTTGCAAAATTTGCTGTAGTGATTGAAGAGCAAAGCATGATTTTGGGAACAACAAGTTTTTGTCTAGGTTTTTTTTCCTTTCGGTATGAAATCCATATGTTGGATTAGCTAGCTGTAGTTTTTGCTACTTAAACTGCAATGCTTGCATTATATTTTGTTGCCAGTTTCTTCTTTGTCTATTAACATATTTGGAAATTACTCATGTCGAACACATAAACTAATGCAATGCAATGTTACAATTAGTTTTGATTCATGCATGTTTTGTTGAGAAATGTGAATTTGAGTTGCTAGTAGTTTGATGGACTTGTGGACATTATGCTTTTCTAATAAATGAGATGTATATCGGTATATAGGAAAGCAGATTTGCTAACAGAGCTGACTTTAAAAAGAACAAATACATCAATTTTAACCAAAAAATTGATGTTTCCATATACTTGTGAACATCGAAAATTCTAAAAAGAAATGTTGTCCAATAACCTAATGCACATCGAATGTTAAGGTAAAAATTGATGTCCTTTATATCAGTACACATCAGACATAATGCAAAATCGATGTCTCATGAAATATTGCACATCGGTTTTTTGTTATTATACTCTGTCCAATTCATACCATGTAGTAAATAAGTAAAAAATATACTTAAAAAATTATTAACAACATGCAGTACTTCATGTTTTACGATTTGCAAAAGCATGACAGACATCAACATAGACTTTAAGAGCGATGTACAGATCGTTAGTAGACATCGGCTAATAACCGATGTCAAAACTTTTTTATCTTTTACTACACCCACAAAGACATCGGTCAAAAATTAGTTTTACATCGGTTTTGGGCCGATGTCTGATGACATAATTCTAGTAGTGCTAGCAAATCCAACTGAAAGGAAAAAAAAATTGCCGAGTACTAGAATAATTTGTCTTCTCTTTGAGTTCATCAATTTTTGCTTGCTTTTCAGCTAGAAGTCTTTCCAGGGTCTTGTTATCCTTGCGATTACCTATACTTGAGATATCAAATTGTTAGGCATCAACATTAACAAAGTAGCCAACAGATAGAAAAGATTCATAGAAAGCCAACAAATCTGCCTTTTCAGTGCTAACTAAAGAATGGGTTCGCAGTTCATACACCAATTATTAAGAGAAGGAGAGGTACATCTTAGCATCTTTCTGCCATAGAATAATAGCAAGCATTCTCAATGCATCCCGAGTATTGTCTACTTCAGCTCCTTGAAGGGCAATAGCAATTCATAAGGGTGTTGTTTTCAAGGAACCAACACCAACAACAATTCCAGCAAGCCAAATCATAACAATGACACAAGCCCAAAAAAATAACTATACAAAAATAAATATACTGAGAACCGAGACATAATCTAAGCATATCAAAATAACTATAATGCGAACCGATCGAGACACAATCCGAGCAAGCCAAAACATGCCAATGACATGCTCTGTGTAGAAACAACCATACCCAAATATAACCAGGTTCACATACAATCTGTCAATGAGAAATACAATAAAGCCAATGTAAATATATTGCTATCCTAACCCTTGATAAGAGTTAAAGTTCCCCAGATCCCCCTACCTGGATTCTGAATGATAGTATAGCTTACAACCCTGCATAGTAATTAAACATTTAACTTGGTAGAGTTCACAAGTTTCTAACTGTTAACAATTATGTAAAACACACATCAATTTTCATTACTTAGAAACCTACCCATTATTTTTCTGTAATACATGTATCAAGGATAAGGTATCCAAAATCTTGAACTAATTGGAAATGATATAAAGTGCCAAATAACTATTCCAAAGTGACACATATATATATATGCATAAATTCAGATGCAAAGGGGTAACTTTGCAGTGACATAATTCTATCATATGAACTCCAAAAATGGCATGGTCGGTCTTATTTGAAACCTTAGGATATCTAGTTTCATGTTCTGGTCCTTCTAAACAACTTTGAACAAGGAAAACTGTTGACAGAAATAGAACCGTACTGACTGTGCAGCATATTCCAGAATTTCCTGCTGCAGGACCCTTTACTTTGAAAAATCATAACTTAATCTACAAAATTCATTTTTAGGAGATTCCAAGTCTGAAATAATCTTTGAGATGTCTATTACAACTTTCATGAAAGCACTTTCTTCATATACCCAACCGATTTGTACAGTTTTTAAGAAACAAGTCACTGCGTCATGAATACAGAAACTACAAAATTTACTTAAAAAGTCTTATCTATTGATATTTGTTTACCTGATGCTAACTCTCAATAACAAAACTATGTAATCATACTTTCTTGTTCTACATATGAATCTTCCATAAGAAACAAGAGTCCTACCTTTACCATAAAACAAATTAAATGCAAAGGCTGATTCAGTTAGTTCTTTTATATTTACATTATGACATCAAATTAAGCTTCTATGTATAAACTTCTATAAGTAAAAGAGAGTTGATCAAACCAGTACGTAAACCATCTAGCATCTAAACCAATACTTTTTTTACACTAAACAGATATATAAATCTTTATCTTTGGTTTTCTGCTTAAAACTAGAGCAATAGACACAAATACTCCAATATGTAATTAAGGATTTGAACAAAATGAACCAACCCAAACAATAACAGTCATGTTTTTATGGGTACTGAGCCAAATCAGACCTCAACCCAAAAGAAATGAACTAACTGTGCAGAAATTGAAACTCTGAACTACATAGCCTGAAATATAAAAGAAAGTGTAAATATACTGCTACATGTAAAAAGAGTTGAGTAAACCAAATAAAAAATGGACAATAGAAAAACGTACAAACCTGAATAGGCTGCATATTGGCTATCCTTGATTGAGTTTTTACAAGCATTGCAACATACCTTCACAGTGACATTAAGAAAACAATAAGTTACAGTATACATGCAGAAAGTAAAACTTAATTAGCATAGTAATACCAAAAACTAAAACTTTAATATCTCCAAACTTCAATTATTAGAAGCAGGATATTGAAACAGAAAATCCAATTGCGAAAGGAAGTGTTTGAGAGCTGCTATAGACTCTACTGCATGTTTGATCAATCTAAATCAACCAAATATAAGACCCCAATCAAAAATTGAAAACTTACTTAGCATAGAAGCACAAAAAATAGTTAATGAATACAAAAACATATCATTATAAAGTAGGGTATCAGCTTTGATTCTAGACTCTATAGCTAAAGCAGGAACCCATGAACTTGTAGAACCTGGAATGGGTACCGAAACAATTTAACACAATAAACAAGCACAGAAAATAGCAAAGGTAACTATTCCCGATTGCATTTCAACAAACCAGACAAAAAGTAAAGTTTATGGATTGAGCCATAAATCTAAACACAAAACATAAAGTTTCTATTACCCTTAAGGTAAAAAATTTGGATCCTTAAGCTGACGATGGGATCGATAACAAAACCTCCTCCTACTGGTCTTGCTCAAAAACCAAACAATTGAATTAATCCAGATCTCTTTGCAACGGTTTTGATTCTTTTTCGGATACATCGCAGCATGAAAAAATTCAGATCTAATCTCTAAGATAAACCAAAAACCAGTTAATCGATTCATTTCAGTCGAACAATCAACACACCAAATGTGAAACTTTAAAACCGTCATAGACATCTAAACATCGATGGTACTTAATTGAACAAAGAGAAGCACAGAGAAATAAGACGATACCTATATCGACGAATTTGATAGAGTTGCTGGGTTGGGATTCCGGCGTAGGTGGCACGAAAGAGAAGGAGTGGCTGAGATGATGCACTGGTCTGAGTTCAAAGAAGAGAGATCCAGCGGTGAAACCTGGAGAAGGAGTTCCACGATGGAGCAGCAGGGCGCGACTGAGGAGAGATAAAGCAGGGATGCGTGAGGGAGGCCATAGATGCTGGTCTGGGCAGAGGGAAGGAGCTCCGGCGTGCTGCAATGGTCTGGGCAGAAAACAACAGAGAAGAAATCAGAAGAGGGAAGAAGAAGAGAGGAATGAGAGGTCGGTGTTGCAGTGTTTGGGAGCTGTGTGAGCATAGCTAGGGTTAATGAAGGAGTCAATAAAATCTTCGATGCTTTGTTTAATTTGAGTAGCTGAAAATATGAAGTGTGAGAAGACTGAGGGGGGAAAACAAAATTTTGTCCCGCGCCTACACTTAAAATTTTTAGCGCTCCGTGTTTTTATAATTTGAGGTTCCCGCAAAACTAAAATGAAATTCTAGACATCGGTCATTTTAAGGATCGATGTTAAAGTTGCCCATAGAAATCGGTTACGACGCAACTCGATGTAAAATCATGCTATTACATCGTGTGCAATTTCAACCGATGTCTTTTAGGTGATGTCTAACGACATAATTCTAGTAGTGGAGGGTAACAAAGAAAATGAAGATGAATATGAAGAAGAAAAAACTAAAAATGAAGAGAAGGAGGAGGAAGATGATGACTCTAGTGACCATGCTCAAGAACAACGGAGAAATCTTCATTAGCTTTGAGGCTTCATCAAGATGCTGATATGCCAATTTTGCTAATGAAGATTTCTCCATTGTTCTAGAGCATGATGGAAAATCGTCGAGGGTTTCACTAGAGTCATCATCTTCATTTTCAGTTTCTTCTTCATATTCATCTTCATTTTCTTCATTACCCTCCTCATCATAGGTAACGAAGAAAATGAAGATAAATATGAAGAAGAAAAAACTTGTGACCGTCTTTCGGAGACTTTTCTTGTAAATCTTTTTTGAAGCCTTTGTTGGACAACTATGTTTTTCTCTTAACACGTTCCCTTGTAATATGGAAAGCTAAAAGTACTCTCTTAGGTATGAGTGTCAGCTTGAATAATTGTTCATGGGAAGCTTAATACTTATCGTGTTGTTCAGAGAAGGTGAGTTTCATGTTACCTTCCTCCCTATTGGTGTGTTTTATTTAAGGAATGCTGCAGAAAGTATTGATCACTTGTTGCTTTATTGTTCAGTGTGTTTATGGATACAAATATTTAGGGAAGCGAGTTTAAGTTGGGATTCTCCTGTTTATGTAATGCTTTACTTTGTACGTGAGAGGTTTAAATTTCTTGGAGATAAGAAAAGGGTTGTGGTTTACGGGAGATGTGGTATGATAGCAATCTTCTGGGTAGTGTGGGTGGAAAGGAATAGGAGGGCATTCAATAATGTTAAGGGTGAGATAGTATATCAGTTATGACTTATGAGAGAAGATCTGTTTCTGTGCTTAATTGTGAGCAACTATGTCTGTAGAGAGTTTTTTGTTTGGAGAAAATACATCTATAGAGTTCAGTGAGTCTTTTTCTGCTATCTTATTAAATTGGAAATTAGGCCCAGTTTATTAAATTTCCGTGGTTGTCTTGAGTTTAGCTGAAGTGAACTTATGTTTAGGTTCTTGTATAGTTTTTGCCTTGTTCACTGTTATGTATAGTTTTCTTATCTTTAATAATAGCTTTGTTTCTCATAACAGTGGAAAAAATAAATAAAAGGTTATGGTTTGGTAATTTTTGCCTTGGAGAAAGATATTTTCATAGCTTCAAGGGAGAGGCCTTATCTTAGTGATGTTATGCGCGCATTTTGCATTCTTTAGCTATGCACTGGTAATTTTCTCTTATTAATTAACCACTATGTATTGTTTATTTGATTTTAGGAATTGAAATGCTACAATGAGGCATTTAATGAGCTTTAAGAAACATGATGCTGCAATCATTATTCAAAGGGATAAGAACTATGATTGAAGCTTGGGAAGAAGTTTGTTATGTTGCTTCTTGTGATTGTTTTGTTACAGTTTGAACCTCCCTTTCTTGCTTAGGCCTTTTTTATTAGGAAGTTCCTTTGCGCTCTGACTATTCTTTTGCTTTTGTAAGATGTTGTGTCCTGTACTAGGAATGAATTCTGATTTTACAAGTTTCCTTTGTTTTCATGTTGCATAATGACTATTAATTTATTTGATTCTGTTGTTGGTAATGGTTTTTTAAAATCATTATGGTGTGAACAATGAACATATATTGGGGAAAAAAATTCCAACATCTCTGATAGCAAGTCACCTTTGCAAGGTCAATGCCTCAATGGGGAAAGCACAAGGGGTTTATGTAGCAAGTTCAGCTTCACAGATGTTGACATTCCTACTCGTTATAACTGAAGGATATGGTGAATCTTTACATGAAAAATCCTGAGTCCTTACAATCAATGAAGGATGTCGTGGATCTTAAGGGCAAATTATTCCATAGGAACTAGGCCTTGTATTGTTCAAGAATGAAGGCTTATAGTCTTATACACTGTTGCAAATTGTTGGCTTCTTTTTTTTGGGTTATATAACTAAAACTAGTTCAATTAACCCTAAATATACAAATCGAACATCTCAACATCAACTGAACTCAAAATGAATCATGCAGGTTACCTAAAAAAATAAATCTTTAACACCAGATTGAAGGAGAAAAGAAATCAAAGGCAAACCATGCACTCTATTTTTCTCCTGAATTGTTTTTCTTATGCGTGTTCTTTCTAATATGAGTTCATATTGTTATGCTGCGTTACATTTCAAAAAGATTTGAAAAAACTCTCAACTAAAGGGCAAAAGTGTCACACAAAAATTAGGGCCAAAACATTTTCTCCTTGTTGGGAATCCTGTGAAATATTAAGTGACGGAAACACCCTTTTCGTATTGACCAAACACCAACTCAAAATGCTCAAAGCTATGACAACCAGTAAGGCTATTTTCATCAAAACGCCCAACCAAACCTTAGAACCTGAAAAACGAGGCCTCCTCTCTCTTTGTCTCTCTCAACTTGAAAAACGAGGCCACCTCTCTCTTTCTCTCTCTCAACCTGAAAAACCTTGACAACCAATCGAAAAACCCTCTCTAGACCTCTTCATGGAAACTCTAGAGACTTCTCGGGAACCTTTGCCCCGACTGTATCATCGACGTCGTCGGCGGAGCCTTCGGCATGGGCGTCGTAGAAGGCGCGGCTTTCCACTTCCAAAAGGGCATATACAACTAGCCCAAGGGCGCGCGTCTCATCGGTAGCTCCCTGATTTGTATCTGATTTGCATACAAATTAGTCCTCTAATCATCATTATTATGCTAGTCCAAGTGCCGTTTAGTTTCTCTAATCCTTGAATTGCACCACTGTAGGGTTCACGAGCATCGGATTGATATCGGGAGCGAAAGGATGCGTTTTGGAGCTTTTTGTGCATTTTCGGCAAAAGGACGAAAAGTCAACCCGAGGACCGAAAGTCAACTCGTGGTCAACCCCGACTTTAGAGCGTCAACGAGTTAACATGAAGTCTCGGAAGTGAGTCGCAAGAGAATTCCGAAAGTTTGGTCAAAAGTCAACTTTGGTCAACTCCGAGGGTCATGGTCAAAGTCAAGACGAAGTCAACCTTGTGACTCATCACCAAAGGATTCCAAAAATCAGCAAAGGACTATGCTAGATATAATGAGGTCACCCCTAAATTATTCCTTCCTTTTGCCCCTTATAGGATTTTACCCAATTTTCCTTCATTAAACTTCCTAGCCATTAGATCTAACGCTACTTCATCCTAGCCTTTCATTCCCTCTCCTTTTCACCTATATATAGCTTAGTTTGAAGCACATTTAGGTCATCTCCCATTTTAGCTAGCAGCCCCCATCACCCATCACTTTCCTTTTCCTTTTCCTCCCTTTTTCCTTCCATTGGACTTGCCCACGATTCGTTTGTCGACCGGTCGACACCTGCAGACGAACGGTCGACCGTCGGCGGTTGCTCCGCTTTTCCACCACTTTTCACCCACTTCCTCACCTCCTTTCCTCTTCCACTCTTCATGAAAGTTGCTCCACACGCCCTCCTCCAGCTCTAGCTGCTGGGGATCCTCACTGATTCATGCAAGAACATCATCAAGAGCCAAGAAGGAGCAAGAGAGCACTTATTGAGCATTCCTTAACCCTTCTCTTACTTCTTCCTATGTCTAGTGCTTTAATGTGTAAATTGATGATGTCTATTGTAATTATTAGTGATCGAGTATTTACCTTGTTGGGGACTAGGGTTGTGTGCCCTAGTCCAATGTGATTTTGTGATGCTTGATTGATGAATAAATGCCTATATGTTTCATGAATATGTGTTTTGCCTAGTTGAATGTGTATTTGAAGAATTGATTACTCTAGGGTATGCATTTAACCCATCTTGTATGAGAATGGTTTGGCTTGATCACTTGACTTTTCTCTAGACTATGGTAATACTATGATAAGCATGTTTGACCTATGTGTGACCCTTAATGAGATGCTTTACGCCTCCTCCCTTTTGATTTACCCGAGGAGAGTCCCTAAGTCCCTAATTAGGCTTAGGAATACCTAGAAGGAATCCACTCCATGTCGATAATATCGGTGGAGTGGTGGATTATACATAGGTTGCTTGTTTGAGTCTATTTGCTTCGATGCTTTACGCCTCTTAAGTACTTTAGGGGATTCGGTATTAGGTAACATAGAGGAATCCCCTATAACACCTAGAGAGTTTGGATGACCCATAACATGGCATTCGAATACCTTTTGAAGCACAGTCCTAGTTCCACAATATGGCTAGGATACGAGACTCGATTAGTGGACACATTGGCATGATTGAATTGACTAAAGCATTGCTAGTTACATTGGGCTAGGGGTGACCCGAAACCCCAACATTTCCATATATTGCACACACTTTATCTTTACTTACTTGCATTGTTTACTTGTTCGTTGATTGTCTTTGCATTTCACTATCTTTCTAGAACCAACACACTTCTACACACCGCACATTATCACACACACCTTCACTCACTCTTTTCATCTCTTGTCACATCCATCTTAGCTAAAGCAATCGACCACACACTACCGTGAGATTGGGGAGCCCACCGATCCTTGTCGGAACGACAACCCCTTTCTTTAACTATACTTACCCCACTATACTTTGACGATGAGTCACTCCCAAGCCGTACGCATGAACGCACCGCGCGTGGGCGGCGGCTTCGCCGTCACGGGGTGGCCTCTTCTTCACCTTCGACGCACAATGGTCTACATGCGCTAGAAGGAGGACCCCGAAACTTCATCATCGCCGGCGCGGCCACCGGTTGCTTCTTCCAGATGCGCCGGGGGCTCGGCACGTCGGCTAGATCTACCACCATGGGAGGGATCCTCTTGGCCCATATCGAAGGCGCCGGGATCATACTTAACAAATTCATGAGTGAGCAGTAACAACAAGCAATTATGATGGAAGAACCGAGGGCTACTATGGCTAGTGTGCCGGCTAGTGTGCGTCGGCTAGATCTGCCCGCCATGGGAGGGATCTTCTGGCCTAATCGAAGGCGCTGGGATCATGCTTAACAAATTTATGAGTGAGCAGAAACAACAACCGATTTTAATGGAAGAACCGAGAGCTACTATGGCTAGTATGCCCGGACTCCCCCAAATGGGCCATTCCGGCCCAGAGGCACCGTCCGTCAGCTCAGAGGGAAGCTTGGGTTTGTGGTTCAAAGGGTGGTTCGGGAAAGGCAAAGAGCTAGAGGCAGCCGACAGCGGAAGCGAGACCAAGGTTTTGGAGAGTTTCGATGTGCCTGCTGTGCCCACTTTTGAGTTCAAGTGATTCTTATCATTGTGGTAAGAAGGGGTTTTTGATTAGACAGCTAATTAATTGTATTTAGGAGGGTTGGAATTGAACCGAGGGATTTGTGAAAGCTGGGAAAGTTGAGCTTTTTATTGCTAAGTTTTGCTCTCGATGATAGGAGCACAAAGTGTGACGTTTTTAATGTGTTTTCCCTACTATTTGGCTATGATTTAATTGTAACGTTGCTATTTTAGCTTAGTTTCCATATTTGAGTCCAAAATGATGTATTAATGTGAACATGTGCAGAAACGAAGTCTAATGGGCTTTTGCGAGGCCCATTAAGAGGTGGTCTGCCATGAGACCCAAAAAGGGGGCCCAAACCCAAGAAGGAGGCCCAAACCCAAGAAGGAGGCCCAAATCCATGAAGGAAGGCTCAAGTTCACAAAGCATGAGGAAAGGCCCAAGCCCAGATTTTCGGACATTCTGCCTGTGCAGATTATTCAACTTGCGAAGCCCATATCTCCTAATTGCACCGTCAGATCTAGCTTTAATTTTGATACACGCTGCATGTGGATGTTAGGTATTCGGCATTAAAATTTCAGAATCATCCAACCGGTGGAACGTCCATTATGCCGCTCTAAGTGCGCACTGCTCAGTGCTGTCTGCTTTTTATTTCTTTCCTCTTCTTTTATTTTCAATGCTCCACTCACCCTTATATTCTTCCCTTTTCTTTCTAGCCATACCATTAGTGTTTGATTTCTTTTACCTAAATAAATGGTTAATTGCAACCCATTACATTTCCGCCATGCCACTTACCATTTCTTTATCTCCCACTTAAATTCCACTTCTCTTCCCTTTCTTTCTTTATTTCTTGCATTGTCTTCTTCTTCCTCTCCATTCTCCTATAAATAGCAGCCTCATTCTTCTCTTCAACACACCCCAATGGGGAGGGACAAACCCTCCTCTTTCTCTTCTCCATCATATTTTCCATTCTCTAATACTATGGGTTTTCAAGACTTCAAGGAGGAGGAGAAGGCGTCTACACCATCACCACCAGCCCCTATTCAACATCACCATCACCATCATCACCTTGTCTTCACAGCTTGGATTACTTGTGGTCAAGGATTCAAGATGTGGTTTCAAGATCTTCATGCTATTCATACGGTGTATTTCGACTTAGCCTTTAAATTTATGCCTCTTTGTTACTTGATTATTCTTTGTATTAGTTAACATGACATGATTTATATAATATTCAGCCCTTGTTTATGGATTTATTTAATTGTTGGATCCTAATTAATTAGTTCTTCTAGTAGTTTATGTGACTCCGTTTATTTGATTTTGTTTTAGTAGATAACTTTTATATGTTTTTGTTTTAAGGTTGCAAACTTAAGATAATTGCATATAATTGGTGCTAGAATTAGGGTTTTAATTCTAATTCACTAGTAGTAAAGGCTTTGGAAAGAGGTCGGAAACAAATAAAAAGGATCACGGATAGATGGGTGGTCCCACTAGGTCGTGCACTTTAATTAACAACTCTTCTTTTATGCGTTGGACATGTTTTGATTAGCTACCTTTGCATGTTTGATTGATTAATCTAGGTGCGGTCGCTTAGGTTAATTTTCATGAAAGTGGTTTTATTTGGGGAATGATAATTGACGGTCCAGCATTCCACATATGTTAATTTCGGTTTCATGGCTAGGGAACTTGGTTAATTTTCGGTCCAATAATTGGTAAACTTGTATACTTGTGGCTGAACTTTATATACTTTGTGTTTCATCCCATCTTATTTAATTTATTCTTTGTAATTTAATTAATTTATTTCATTCAATTTATCTCTTAAACCCCTTTTTACTTTGTACATATGTATATATATATTCTTCATACTTGTTAATAATAATTCTTTATTTTATTTAATTCTTTGTGACATTTTTTGTTAGGTACACCCTTTGATCTCCGTTGTGAACGATACCCTACTTACACTATACTACCGATAGGGTTTTTTTTAAATTGATGCTCCTTTTGGGCGTGTCACTCGACCTATGTTTATGTGGTGTTCTATCTTTAGTTTATTTTAAATAATCATACTAGGTGTATTATAATGCATTTCAATGTTGTATGTTGAATTTTCACTGGCAAGAATGACATGTTGTTGCTGGCATGCTACTGTTGTTTGTTGCTAATTTGGGGTGGAAGAAAAGGTGCATATGATTTTTTGTTTTGTTTACAACCAGTACTTTGCTATAAATCAATGCATTTACTTGATTGGTTAGAAGTCAATGGTTGCTTTATTTTTGGTTTTGGGTTTAGTCCTTTCAGTAATGTGGATAAGTTAGTTAGGGTTTCGATTCCAAGTAAAGGGTTTGATGATGAAGTGGAGGTAATGGTTTTGACTGTTGGCTCTGGAATTTGGAGAAGCATTGGCAACTCTGTATGCCCTCGTTGGAATCAATCATCTTCTGGGGTTTATCTTCATGAACTTGTTCATTGGATTGTTGTTATTGGTCAGCTTCAGGCTTCTCTTGTAATTTGTGCATTTGATGTCGAAAGCGAGTGTTTCAAAGAGTTACCACTATCACCTTGTTCTTTCCGTTTGGGAAGGGCTGAACTTGAACTTGGTGTCTTGAAAGGTTTTTTCACCGTAAATGTTTGTTACAAGAACAAAATCAGTGTTGGGGTGATGAAGGCTTATGGCGTTAAAGAGTCTTGGACCAAAGAGTATGAAATTAAAGACAAAATTGGACGCACATTTCGTTCTCATTCAAATGTACCTAGAGTATTGAAATTTACATAAGAGGGCCAAGTGTTGTTGTTTTGTAAGCATGAACTGCAGGTGATAAGAGCATATAATATGACGTTTTTAATGTGTTTTCCCTACTATTTGGCTATGATTTAATTGTAACTGTGCTATTTTAGCTTAGTTTCCATATTTGAGTCCCTGAATTAGGGGTGGCCATTTCTACCGAATTTACCGAAACCAACCGAAAACCAACCGAAAATTCCCGAAAAAAACTGAGGTTGATGGTAACCGAAGTCATGGTATGGTATACCATACCGAATACAAAAATATGGTACGGTACTGGTATGAGAATTCCAAAAGTCATGGTATACCGATACCAACCCAAAAATCTATAATATTGATTTTTTAATAATATTTTTATATACATGGCTATTCCTGGACCATTAGATACCAAATTAAAATATGAGAGTTAATCTGAACCGTCCATGTAACCTGAATCCTCACACAACCCTAATCCCTTTCTCATTTCTCTCAGCCTCATTCTCTCTCCTTGAACCCGACCTCAGCTCTCTCTAGCCTTCAGAAATCCTACCTAAGTACCCATCGATCCATCCACTTTCCGATCTCTTTTACTGAATCCATGTCCAGAAATGAAATCCTTATACCCTAATCACCCTTAGTTCCAACAAATCCGATCGAAAAACAAGTTCTCAAACTCGTTTTCTCAAAATCCAGTCCCTTGATCTAGATTTTCTGGGTTTCAAATCATCAAACCCCCACCATACATTGAATCCCAGGAACAAGAAAGCAAGACCAGATGAACACATCTATGAAAATCCCAAATTTCGAAACCTAGTTCTTAGATGTTTGGGGCTGCTGTTCTAGTGTGAAATCGTAGATAATTTGGAGCATACGACACATATAAAAGGTGATATATGAATGATTTTACTTCTATTTAGTTCATAAATTTCATATATGATTCCTTTTGGTTCCTCTTACTATTTTTAATTGGGTTGATCTATGTGTAGGAAACTTCTACGAAAGTGGTTATCTGGTTGAGGCATACGTATTGGAGTGTTGGTCTGGAGCATACGTTTTGGAATTTGAAGCTTTGGTATGAAAAAAAAAAATATGCCCTTCTGAATTTTGTGATGAATATAAAGATGATGTTGATCTGTGATTAATATATTGATGATGTATTTACTGTGATGAATATATTCATGCTCTGAAAGTTTGCAATAATTAATTGATGTTTGAATTTTGATTATGATGTTCTGTAATCTATATTATGTTGATGAATCTAATAATGATTAAAAGTTAGGTGGAAATGATTAAATGAATGGTGGTTTTGATATTGTGAGTGATGAATCAATGATGAAATGAAATGAATCAATGATGAATGCTGAATGTTATTATTTTTTTCTTTGTTTTTTCAATTATGTAGATATGTCATCTTCAACTAGAGGCACTCAGAGAAGCTCGACTTCAATTTCAAACAACATAGCAGCACTTCTGTCACGCCCCTAAATCCGAGACCAATATTCTATTGAAATATGTTGCCCGAATTTATGACGCGAATGAAATAATTAAAGCATAAAATAAATCAAATGAAGCAAATGTCTGAATAATACTTTTATTTGAAAATTAAAAGAATATTATCTTACAATATCAGAGTTTAATAAAAATACATAATATAAAATATTTGTTTAAATGTTCATCCTGTTTTCCCCCAAGCATCGTAACCTGAAAACAAGAAGGTGTAGCATCATGAGCAACACATGCCCAATAAGTACAGCTTACATTCTTATATTAATGTATCTTATAAGACATCAAAATCGAACAACCAATCAAAAATGTACTAAGAACATTTTACGTTGCTTCATACCAATTATAGTGAATATAATCCACATATATCAAGAACGTTTTTAACCCAAATAATTCAGTCTCAAAAGTAATCGACTAACATTGCAGCATTGATATAACCTAAAATTAAATATGTTCAATCGACATATTATAATATCAATATATCACAAGTAGATATTAGTTATCTCAAACACTATATGCACCTTAGATATAGAATTAGAGACTAAATTAAAAGCCTATAATAAAACTTATAGATTAACTTATAAGTCATTGATTATCTCCATGCTAAACAATATACGCAACTTAGCATGTTACCTTCGAAGTTCATAAATCAAATAATAAGAGTTAGAGAAAAAGTATACAAACCAAGTGAATTTATAGTTATACTGGTCACACACAAAATAAATCATGTAATGTAACAGGATAAGCCGCAGCATACCGGGGTCCAAAATACCCAAGCATGTATACCCGAGGATCGATTTCTCGTTCCCTAGAGGTATAATAGTGCACTATCTGAGGGACATGACCCCATAGCTAATCACCCAAAATAAACCCTTGTGATTCCAGTATTTCACTTAGACCAAGTAGTACTATGACTTGGTACAAAAATCTCCAAAACAAAGAATTCTAATTATTAATATAGAATTAGAGACTAAATTAAAAGCCTATAATAAAACTTATAGATTAACTTATAAGTCTATAACAAAGCTTTATACAAAATAACCAACCATTATTTCACTCCTAATAATATATTCTTCCATACATGTTAATATATATACATGTATAATACTAAGTTGATATGTTCACTTTAATAAATAAAATCATGCACCAATATGAGATTAATAGATAATCATGTGCAAGTAAAATACATACAAAAGAGAAGCATATGTAAAACAAGATATACATATGTTCATAAACATAAAACATAAGTAATTGAACTTATTATGTATTAAGCAAGATCATATTCTTTAGTAAATAAGTATAAACATATGTATTACAATAATAAGTAGAAACATATGTAATTCAAGATAAACATATGTAAAACACAAGTAATTTAATAAGAGTATAATTTATAGCAAATAATCATAAACTTATGTAGAACAATATATATGTATGTATATAAATATAAAACATAAGTATAACAATAGAATATAATAGCATGTATAACTATAAATAAAATACAAGTATTAAAGAAATTAGTTATGATATAATAATTTAGGTTATTATTAATATTTTCAGTTTTTAGTCCAAGTCCAAGTCCATGGAAGTTCATAAATGATTCTTCTATTAGAATCATCAAACTTCAAATTTTGTTATATTGTCCACCACAAGTCCAAAATAATCAAGTGAGTACACTATTTCAAAGGAATTTTCATAGGGAATCAAATGGTATAGTCCAAGTCAACATATCCAAGATGTCCAAGTCCATAAATGAAGAATGTCCAAAACAGTCCATAATTATATATGCTCTGTTTTTAACCTTTTTAACTTAAACTGTTACGTACTGTAAACCTGACTAATAATTATGATATTCTCCAGATTGTAAGTTCAGGTTCTAAGCTTCATTTTGATATAAAGATCATAAAATTTGGCTAAGCAATGAGTGAGATATGACCACTTGAAGTTATGAACAACAAAGAGGTTTTCCAGTAAGCATACTGGATAAATGCTTAGATACAAGAAGTTTGACCCGTTGGATGATCATGAAATTTGAACACAGAATAACAGACACAATATGGAACAACTTTGATGAAGAAGTCAAGATGATAAAATGATCCGAAGTATGTGTTTAAAGGTTTCTAATTTGGCTGCCGGAATAACTTCAGAAAACAGGATTTAAGTTTTCTATAAAACTTATTCCCTTCTATTTTCTACTTGCTTGTGTACTTTGATAAACTTAAAGATAAAAAAGTATAAGGATGTATTCTGTACTTACATGAAATGAAGTGATCAATAGAAGGTTGGAAGATTGAATTCAAATTGGGACTTCACAAGATAACCAAGTTCTTGGACAAGGTTACTTTGACTAGTTAGGGATTGTTTTCTCTTCAAAGAGCTTCTAAGTGAAGTTTCTACACTATTGGGAGGCTGAAGTAAGAAGAGCTAGAGAGTAGAGAGAAGGGTATTATGAATTGGCAAAGAACATAATAGCTGAAACCTTGTATTTATAGGCTAGAGAATACACTAACCTTACTTAAATTAGTTTCTAATCTAGCTAGTTAACCATAGTAAATAGGCAAGTTAAACAAAGACTTTTAGTCTACCTAGTGAACCTTAAATAAATAGCAATGTGCACAAAGACTTTGAAGACTGAAATTGGTGTGCTGGAAATGATGAAATCAGCAGCTAAAAAAAAATGCTTAGGTCAATATATTAGATCATACTTGCATCACAAGCTTTAATCCCTTTCTTCTTGTGCTCTACATAGATTGTAAAAATCATAACTAAATCTAGAAATATGATTTTCAGGTGATTCCAACTCTAAGAATTTCTTTAAGATGTCTACTAGAAATCATTAGAAGACTATATCATCAAATAATGAACAGATTAATGCAATTTCTAAGGAAAATGCAACTTGGTCGGAATACCTTCAAAAAAAATAGGTAAAACCTCCGCTGACCATAACTTTTTCATATGATCTCAGAATTTAACATGCCACATGTCTACGAACTCGTATCGAGTAGTTCTACGACTTTCATGAAGGAAGTTATCAGAGAAAATCAACGGATAAGAAAGTCAACTTTTGACCCCCTCGAAAATAAAACATTTCGAGTAAATATTTGTTCCAAAATATTTCCGCTTCACAAATTAGTTAAGAAAACTAATATCCAACCTTTACTTAATTTCAAGAATATTCAAGAAATTAAATATGAAAGTTCGGGGTATTACAACTTCCTATCCCAAACCTAAACCCAAACCCAAACCCAAACCAACCTCCTACTCCCACATAAGAGAATGCTACTGATCCAAATGTAGGGCAACCTCCACTGCCACCTAGAGTTGGTACCAAAAGGAAGAGTGAGACAAGTGAAGTTTGGGCTCACTTCACTCGTTTGAAACTGCCTGATGGAAATCCAGACCCTTTGCATTGCAAGTGCAATTATTGTGGTGATGAAACAGTCAAATGTCATACTGTGAGAAATGGTACCTCCTCCCAGTGGGCTCATGCTAGGAAATGCATGGTAAATCCTTTGTATGAGCCATTGGATAAAAGCTAAAAGATACTTAATAGGGATAATATCACTGGGGCAGTTACTTATCACCAGTTTAGCCAAGGTAGATGTGATCAGAAGTGCATTAAATACATTATTAGGGATGAGCTACCATTTAGACATGTTGAAGGGATAGGGTTTAAGGAATTTATTTATGAACTGCAGCCTAGGTATAAACAACCTAGCAGAAAAGTAATTGCTAGAGGAGTATGGGACTTGTACCAAACAGAAAAGGCTAAACTGATGAGTGATTTTGCAGCACACTCTACAAGAGTTAGTGTCACAACTGATACTTGGACAAGCATTCAGAATGTGAACTATATGGTTATCACTGCCCATTTTCTGGACACTGACTGGAAATTGCACAAAAGAATAATAAACTTTTGTGCAATTACTGGTCACAAGGGAGAAGACATAGGGAGGGTTCTGGAACATTATCTTAGGCAGTGGGGGATAAATCATGTCTTCACAATAACAGTAGACAATGCAAGTGCCAATAATGTGGCAGTTGCATACATGAGGAGAAGATTGAGGGGTTTGAAGAGTTTAAGCTTTGATGGTGATTTCTTGCACCTTAGATGTGCTTGTCACATCATAAACCTCATTGTCAAAGATGGGATTAGTGAGATTGAGAATGGAATAGATGCTATTTGGCACTGTGTGAAATTTATTAGGTCATCTTCATCAAGACTAGACAAGTTTAGAGAGTTTTATGTTCTTGAAAATATGAATAAGAGTGCTAATGTTCCCTTAGATGTGATTACTAGGTGGAACAACACATATTTGATGTTGAATGCAGCCCTCAAATATGAAAAGGTGTTTGATAGGATGGCTGATGAGGATAGGCAGTTTCAGGCTTATTTCACAGAGAAAGATTTCAAGGGAAATATAAGAGTTGGTCCTCCAACTGAAGAAGATTGGAGAAATGCACAGGCCTTTGTGCACTTTCTCAAAAAAAATTATGATTCGACCCTAAAACTTTCTGCCTGGAAAACTGTCACAGCAAACATGATGTTCAGTGAAATGATTAGGTTGCAGAGTGAAACAGATAATAAGATCAAGGATCCAAGTGATCTTGTTTTGCAAAGGGTGGCCATAAGTATGAAGGCCAAGTTTGATAAGTACTGGGGGAGTTTTGAGGGAATTAATAAAATTATAATTGTAGCAAATGTACTAGACCCAAGATGGAAAATGTCATACCAAACCAGAGCCTTTCGAAAGGTGGGAGCATCACCTGATAGATTAAGGGAAATAACCTTGGAGTTGAAAACCATTCTGCTCAAAATGTATGATGAGTATAGGGGGCCACATGTAACTGCAGCGCAACCTTTTGTGGAATCTTTGGAAACACTTGATGGGGTGGATTTCAGTAGGGTGGATTTGGATGAATCTCAAGCAGATATTTTTGCTGATTTGATGCAAGAGAGAATAAACGAACAAAATGAGATGATATCAAATGATGTTGATAAGTACCTTGCTGATAGGTTTGTGAATCCCTTGGTACCTGGATTTGACATTGCAGAGTGGTGGAAAATCAATTCATCAATGTACCCAACACTTTCCAAGCTTGCAAAACATATATTGGCAATCCCATGGTCAACGGTTGCATCTGAGAATGCATTTAGCTTGGGCTCAAGGGTGGTGGATCCATTTAGAAGTTCCTTAACACGTCAAATGGTTGAAGCTTTGGTCTGTACTAATGATTGGCTTAGGGTTGAACAACCTAACTTCTACAAGGAGCCAACTACTGAAGAGCTGGAATTGTACCAAGCATTGGAGGATCTTGAAAGGGGTAAGTGTTCTGTTTTTAATTTTTAATCAAAATGTTCAGTTTCTGTTTTAGTTTTTAAGTTTGCTGTTTTAACTCACTTTGATTCATTTTGCACTTTCTTTGTAGAAACTGCTGAAAATTTTGGTAGGAAGCAGAGCTCATCAACCCCCACAGTCACCACTACCTCTGCCCCTGCCACTACTGTGCCTGCTACTTCTGCTGCTTCCACAAGTGTAGCTGTGTCTTGAACTCTTGATATTTTATAAATGGAGATTATCTAATTATGTATTAATATAAGTGTGGAACTTAGGATTTTATGAATTTAGTATTTTAATTTGTATTTTGTAATAGTATAATAGATAGAATGGCTAAATGGATGCATGATATTTGATATTTTGTTTGGAAATCTGGATTCTGGACATTCGGTTATTTTGTTAGTGATTTTGGAAATATGATTTTTGTACTTTGTTTTGAAAATCTCATTACCTATAATTGACTAATTGGAAGTGAATCTTCCACTTTACATATTTGCCACATTTTATTTCTATTGGGTTTCAACCTTGGCCCAAAACTGTGAAGCCCAACACTATTCGGTTTGGGTCCAATACCAACCGAACCAACCATGGATTTCGGTATACCGAACAGTACGGTACCGAAAAAAATGGTACAATTTTGGTTTCAAGTCTTCACTACCAGCCAAATCTGGTATGGTATTGGTTTGACCTCAAAATTCATGGTACCGTACCATGGCCAGCCCTACCCTGAATGATGTATGAATGTGAACATGTGCGGAAATGAGGTTTTTAGGAACTTTCCTGTTTTGAAAATAGAAACTTTCCTAATTTGAATTCTTTCCTGACTCTGACAGGAATCCTAATGAAGACAGGAATCCTAAATAGAGTAGGAATCCTAATGCAACTAGGATTACTATTTCAGATCGGAACGGAAAATCGAAGCTCGAAAATTTACGAAGTCTAATGGGTTTTTTGGAGGCCCATTAAGAGGTGGGCTGCCGTGAGGCCCAAGATGGAAGCCCTAGCCCACTAGGGTTTTTGCCGCAAGTTTCTTGGAGAGGAAGAAGAAGTTGCCGCAATTTCTTATCCAAGAAGGATTAGGACTTTTTATTTTATTAAATCTCTCTACTTTCCCAAAGTTTTTATTCTCTTAAATACGTAATTTATTTAGGATCCTAATCAGATTTTTGGGATCTATTTAGATGGATTTTTTGGCAAGATTACAAGGGGGAAATTCGGTCATATATTTTGCCGATGCAAGGTTCGTCGCTAAAGGCAATAAAAGGAGGAATTTCGGCAATAATACAAAGGGAAGAGTCCATGCCTTGTGGATCACTCAAAAAGATTGCAAGAAGATTTCTACCTTCTCATGAACGGTCAAGATTGCATCAAGAGTTCAAAGTTTTCTCCTATAAATAGAGGGCTTATCAACACAATTCTTCACCACATTCTACAACCAAGAGACACCATTCCATACTTCCATATTTTCAGCAATCACCACAACCAACTCTTGGCCACCTCTTCCATTCTCTAATACCTAGGGTTTCCAAGACTTCAAGGAGGAGGAGAAGGCGTAATCACCATCATCACCAACCATATTTCGACATCACCATCACCATCTTCAACTTGTCTTTACGACTTGGATTGCTTGCGTTCAAGGATTCAAGATTTTGTGGCTTCAAGATGTTCATGCTATTCATATGGTGTATTTCGACTTAGCCTTTAAATTTATACCTCTTTGTTGCTTGTTTATCCTTTGTATTAGTTAACATGACATGACTTATATAATTTTCAGCCCTTGTTTATGGATTTATTTAATTATTGGATTGGATTTAATTAGTTCTTCTAGCATCTTATGTGAATTTGTTTGTTTGGTTTTATCTTTAACGTTGAAACTAAATAAAAAGGATCATGGATAGATGAACGTTCTCACTAGGTCGTGCACTTTAATTAACCACTCTTTTCCTATGCTTTAAATGTGTTTAAGATTGATCACCTTTGCATGTTTAATTGATTAGCTTGACAGAGCGTTCTCAGAGTTAATTTTCATATGGAAAGTTTTATTTGGGGAATGATAATTGGCGTTCCAACATTCCACATATGTTAATTTCGGATTCATGGCTAGGGAAGTAATTAATTTTCAGTTTAATAATCGATAGATTTGTACACTTGTGGTTGTGAGTTATATGTTTCATGTTCCATTCCATACCATTTAATTTATTCTTTGTAGATTAATCATTTAGTTTAAACAATTATAACCTTTAAATCCCCCATATTTTCGTTGTATATTTTGTCTATATCTTGTTAATAATTCTTTGTAACAATCTTTGTTAGGTATACCATCGATCTCCGTTGTGAACGATCCCTACTTATTCTATACTACAATGCTTTTTAGGGTTTTAAATTGATGCACGTTTTTGGCCTATCAGCAGGCTTATACTCTTAAAACAAGGGGCCTTGTCAGGCTTGAGGTTGACAGGATACCATCAGTGGTTCGTGGGGCATGTGTTCATATGACAGGACCCGCCCCAAATTCCACCTTGGAATTCGAGGTGGCCCTGTAGGGCCCACTTTAAGGGAAATTTATACCTAAAAATTCGGCATAACCTCTCCCAAAATGGACTATCCAAAACCTGTAAATGCAAATTCAACACTTCTAAAGTCCAACAAAACCAACCGAACGCCTGAGCCTGCTTGCTCACCAATCACCATAAACACAATCATCCACCACAACAAAATAACCAAGGGGTCTACTACCCGAAATTTAAAACTTCAATATTCAAAATTTTAACAATATTTGGTAAATCAGAGCATGCTAATGACACCACAGGATTTTCCATTAATACAAGATTAAATGAAAAGTTTACTAAGAAGGGGGAAGCGATGGTATACAAATGTCTCGACTGCGTAACGTGGCTCGACCTCAACTAACCTGCAACTTGGGCAATTTAAAACCGAAGGGCCCAGGGAAAAGAATTTGAAAACGTTAGCGTGAGTGGACAAAAATAAATAACAAGGGAAAAACCCTCATAAGAAAGTATCGAGGTAGTTATTAATGCTTTCCCACTTTTCTCTTTCAAAACAACTATGCATGCAGCTCTTGATATAAACAATATTGAAATAAAAAATAGAAAATATAAAGATACCAACCAATCCCATTGGTTCGGATAAAACCCGAAAAAAGAGGAATGTAGATCACCATACATGATAAGCCTCCCAGACTAGAGTTGGAGCCTCCCAGGTTCTAATAATAGCATCTCACGCTAAACTTAACTCATCAGAACAAAAATTCGGAAACAGGGAAGGTAGTTCACAATGAATGATAAACTTCCCAGGCTAGGGTCGGAGCCTCCCAGGCTTTAATAATAGCGTTCCACACTGAACTCAACTCAACTCACCTAGGGTGAGGAGGAGATATAAAGCTAGCTAGCAATGATAATATACAACCCTGACATGGTGAATATAAATATTGAAAGCAAGACCAAAGTACGAGCGTGCCCATACATAATATAATCAATAACTCAGTTCAGAGTACAGTTCCCAACTGTACACAAGGGACACACGATTTCAACTGAAGAAGCTTCACAATACGGATTACTAAATCAGCATATCCTACATGCTCAATAAAATCACGATGATAATAATTCAACAAGCCAAGCAAATATTCCAATAAGCGCTTAAGCCACTTTTATAGCTAGACTCAACCGTTGAATCGAATAAATTTCATTTTCAAACAAGTGCTCAATAATTCATAAAAGCGCCATAAAGCAAGAAAGATGATTTAAATGCAATTCAAAGGTGCTCATTAGTAGAAAGAATTCTTATTGCATGCATAACGTTAAAACCAAAAGTCCACTCATGGATTTTTCAGATATCCCTCATGCATAGCATAGTACTCCTCGGTCGATGGCTCAACTCTTCCTCCTGAATAAAACTTATCACGCTAAACAATTAATTCGACAACCGAGCAAATTAATTAGAAAAATCACCAATTAATTCGATTAGAGTTTCCATCGGAAATTCTCGTTTTCCGAAACCCAACAACCAATTTCCGAAACCCGAACTCCTCAAATTTATTCTTCAACACATTCAATTATCCAAGATACTTGGCGACACATCCAACGGTTGGATTGTCGTGGTTTGATAATCGAACGAATGTAATTTAATTACTCAAAGCCACAAACCGCAATTATACATTAATTAACCCAAAGACCTAATTTCCATGATCCAACCGTACAACATTCCCCAAATAATTAACTTAGCATCCCAACAAATTTCGATAACCATCTACGGTTACGTAATAGTCTAGAATGCGAATTGTTCGATAACAAACCAAAATTTAATCCGATAAATTCTTAAACATTGATAATTTCCTTCAAACCTCATACTAACATGTTCGTAAAGACAAATGAAAGCTAATAGACCAAAGTACACCACAAATGGAGGCCGGACGGGCTACCACGTGCCGCCACACTGCCCGATCAAATATCTCCGATGGTCACCAAATTTTACCAAAATGTTCCTCACATTACCAGCAACAACATTCATACCTGTCATGAAGTCTGAATCAAGATGGAACTCCACGAATTTGCCTCGAAACCACCGAAACCTTAGAACCTCAAATCGAAAATTCTCCCAATCCACGAAGAATCGATGAGAAAGGCTTGGATGGTTGTGTTCGTGATGAGGAGAGCTTCAAAACCCACTAAGGATCTCCAGCCAATTTGGCTGGAAAACGGTGAATCAAACCGAAGAAGTGTGCGGCTGCCGACGGGACTTTGGAGGCTTTTTCCGACGGCTATAGGCGGCAGTTCTCCTCGTGGCTGGTCTGGTTGAGAAGAGGGGAGGAAGGCGAACAAAACGGGACTGGCCTTGAGGCCCGAGGTGGTCGGACGGTCGAGTTCCGATGGGAAGAAGATCGGCAACGAGAGAGGGGAGAGAGAGAGAGAGAGGTAGGACCCCTTAGTCATCACCCCCATTTTCAGTTTAGGTAAATATGTTTTCTATTGTGGCATATTTTCTCGGAATAAGAAGTTTTTAATTTGGGAAACATAAACAGTTTTATCTTGAAAACATTTAGATTTTTGTCCACTCACGCTAATAGTTGTTTATGTTTCCCCTGGGATTTTCTGTTTTTCAACCGCCCAGATTGCAGATTAGCTAGCTGAGATCGATAATCGAAGCCGAGGCATAGTCACCACTACCTTTCCATTCTTTTAGGTTATTGCTTAACCTACTTTAGCTTTATTATTGTATCTGTATAACTTAGTTGCTTTGAAATATATTGTTTTTGAACTGTATAATGAATTTGAAGAGATTACAAAGTTGGATTTGGACATTTGGTAATTATTTTAAATTGTGGGAAGTTGAATTGTTATCACCGGTGAGCACGTAGGCTCGGGTATTGATTGTGGATTGAGGTTTATTAAAGTGTCGATTTTATGGATTACAGATTTTTGGGTTGTCCACTTTTAGGGGAGGTTATCCTGAGTTTTCGACATGATCTCTTACCTTGGATTCCATAGTGGAATTTGCGGCAAGTCCTGTCAATCTTAGGTCATTGAAAGCATGTAGTCTTTCATTTGGGGGCAATGAACAATATTTTGAAGTTGTCTACTTCTTGTGACTGGTTTGCAGTTATAACTTATAAGGTGTAAGGCCTTGCTCTAACTAGGAGTGATTCCTAGACAAACCTAGTTTCTTAATCTCATCTAAATTGCTCCTTATAATTATGATTTATGTTCTAACTTTGTTCCATTTTCAGTCCCTTGTGGTATTATACATCCATTTTCTTTCCTGTTAGCACTTCACTAATAACACAGTAAGGGCTTTCGTGCTTGCTGAGTAATGTCACACTTTTTTTTATAATAGGAATATGTACTTTTTTTTTTGTCTAGACAGCTGGCAGGTTCAAGTTATAAAGACTTCCTTGGGTCTATGATACACATGCTTCTATTAAGATGATACTTTAAGGCATGTTACTTTCTTTTCTTTTTTTTGTATCTGCATTGCAACTTAGGTTTCTTGGCTCACTCTAATCTTGTTGGCCTTGGATATAAGAATAGGGAAAAAAAAATGATGCAGTAAGCTCAGAGTATATATATATATATATGTGTATTTTGGATGGAATTCTAGTTACTCATCAGATGTGTCTGGTTTAAGAACTATGCACTATGAGGCTTTTTGATTGACGCACAGTTCATATTAAATGCGTGATTTCTTGTCCAACATGAGGTAGAATGTTTCACTCTCTCTGTGTTACCTAAAAAATTTGGCTTTACTCTCGTTTTTCTATCTTGCAATTCTTCTTTTATAGTTCAACTGATATCATCAATTATATTATAATTGCGGGAATTGAATGGTACACAGTCCTTTCATAAGCTTCAGAAGAAATAGGTGTTGTTAAAGGGGACAAGAACTATATTTACTGTATACTATTTCCCCTCGCGGAAATCACTGTTGTTACACTATTCATTGGATGAAAATTACCTTTCTACCCCTCATTGACTGTTTATTACGGTCCTGCCCCTCTCTCTTCTGTTTTTCTTTCCTCTTCTTTTCTATTTTCCTTCCCGACTCCGACATCAGCCATCAGACCAGTCAGCCATCACCGCCTCAAGCTTTCGTCAGCATAGGTTGGCTTGGTATTCTTCATTGCCGTCTTCGATCGTCTTCTTCTTCTTCTTCAAGGTAATCGACGCGGATCTGTGAACTTTGTTTCTGTTTTTTTTTTTTATTCTGGAATTCTGCTAGAGTTTGTTTGTGCTGGTTTGAAATTGAGAGCGATTTCTAAATGAGAAGTAGATTGGAGGTTTGTTTGTGTTTGATCTTGAAGATTTTGTGCCGATTCTGCTGTATTTGTGATGCTTGGAGTTAGATCTAGAATGAGCTTCGTGATCCTTACTCTTATTGACCGATCGCTCTTTTAGAATTCGATTTTAGACTTTTATTTCTATTGAGGCTGTTTGATTGTCTGATCTGGTTCTAATCTCTTTGGATCTAATGCTTCTGATCTGCTTTATTACTGTTCTTTATCCAATAGATCTGTCTGCTGGTTTTTTTTTTCTCAAATAATTGTGGGAATTTGTTATGCTTGGAACAGTGCGTGTGAACTATTTGGCGGTAGCATTCATACTCTGATGGTTTAGATTTTGAAAACATGCAAGTCTTTTCCATTGATTTTTCAAAACAAAATAGGAGAAGATATAGATGCCTTGAGAAAATAGAGTGAGATGTTTGATATGGAATGCTGAATTTTGATGATTGATCATATTATTTTGATTCTTTCTAATTCACTCTATATTTATATCCTTTTTATTTAATCAGTGATGTTTTGATTGGTATAATGATCTGAATGATAGTTTCATAGTGCTGGATGTGTATGTGTTGTTTATGCGAATCTTTATTGATGAAAATGTAAACTGTTCCAAAAGAAATGGATACAGGAGAGTGATTTACTGTTTTCATCTATTAACTTAGTTATTGTACGTTCATTTGATTAATGAACAATTCGTCTGGTTCTGACCAATATATGATTTTAAATGGGTTTTGTGGAAATTTCGTGGGTTTTGAGTTATTTAGGATAAATTTGCTATTCTAATTCTATGGTGTATGTTAGCAATAGAAATATGAAAAGTTCTTTGCTTTAGATGATTTCCAGAAAATGTAAAACTCCCCTCAAATAAGAACCATAGTGGGGGGTTGTTTTTGATTTTCTGCTCAATTTATCTGAAATCTTAGATTGCATATGACTTTTTAGTGTATTGAATGAAGTAAACAACTTTATACAGACCAAATCGTGTCAATTTATCTCAATTGAATTGCATGTTGATCTTTTATTGTTAAAATTATGCAGGACTTTTGGCATGTGCAAGGGGTCTAAGAATACAATTGTCTCCTCAAATTTCATCATGGAAAGTGAGTTTCAGAAGCAGAATGGTGCGTCTAAGTCATCGGTTTTGGTTGAGATGTTTGGCTCTCCTCTTTTTTTGTCTATGGTTTTTGCTTATGGTGTTTGCATGCATATGGTTTATAATTTCCTCTTTCTCTGTAGATTATAGTTCATGTTTTTTGTGATGAATTTGGTCGACTTGGTTGTAGTGATGTGTCTCTAGCTAAAACCAATTGTTGTTCTTTGATGGTTATTGATAGAAGATATTGGTATCCTACCGAGTTTATACCTTTAATTCATCTCTAATTTCTTTTCGTCTTTGTTTGTTCTGTGATGCAAGTATAAAGTGCCTTAGATTGAAAGGCTGAACCCAATTGTACCTTGAAATCATAAGCCTTAAACTCAGCTTTTGTTTGTACAATATATATGTTTATAACTTTATATACAGTAAATCACACAATTAAGCCTCCTCTATATTACTCTGGTTCGATTTTATAACAATGGATAATTCTTGGAAGCTGCCTTTTGCTTCCTGAAGAAATCATTCTCGAACTCTGTTCTAATACAGGATTGCTTATGGCACTCCCTTTTAACTTTTTTACTTCACCTTTATTTGTGTCATCAAAATTATTGGTCCATGAAACTTTTGTCTTAAACATGCTACTTGCCTCTTCTGTAACTTTGATTCAGCTTTGTGGTTTGTGCCATACTGTTCATGTGATTCAGCGTACTGTAATAAAATTACTTGGACATTGTAGCTTCCAAAAATTCTATTCCATTTCCAGTCGCTATTGATAGATCACAATGACCCTCGAAACGACTCATGGATATCCCTGAAGATTTGCAGACTCATCTTCTCACATGCCTTATGCAATGCTTTTAGTGGATCGTCTATGTTTAATGTTTGTACATCATGGCATCACTTATTACTTTGCTCAATATTTAGTGATTTGATGGTGATACAAGAGAAGTTCCAGTTCACTCTTTTTCATCTGTATCGAATTGATGTTCACATTGTTCTTTGCAAAATTGTGTATTTGATCTTCCAATGCTATTGTTTCTGCTTCTCACGCAAATTTGAATGTTTTGTTCAACAGCACAATAAGTGAGATGCTGGCAAAAGAGACAAACCGTAGCTTTATTGATACTGATGATTTCCACTCACAATTGAACAAAGGTATATAGCTAGCTAGGTAGCTTTGTAATTAATGTTGGGTATTTTCTGGTTTCTATTCAAAACAATGTCGCTCAACACCAACCAAATGCATGTTATCTTCTATCTTCCTGGAATTGATTATAAATTCGTAAAGCACAAGCAATTACTTTTTCTGGTATGGAGTAATGACAAGGAAAAGCACATACCATTTAAATTCAGAACATCCAATTAGCATTGGAGGTGTCTTAAGAAATAGTCAGGACTAACAACATATGTTTTTCTCAAATGCCCTTAAAGAAGTGTTGCTGAGAAATTAAAGCCTTTGAAAATTACCTATGCAAAAGGGTTTGCAGAAGCAGCTTCAGGATGAATATAATTCATTAGAATTGCTTAACCTAAGATAAAAAATAAACGCTTGGTGTTTATAAAAAAGACCTTTTACTTATGAATGACAATAGTAATGACATGTTTGTGTTTATCAGAAGTTCTAAATTTAGGTTACTTACAACACCTTACTTCTCACATGAACCAATTGAGGAAAAGAATGTCTTCTGTTGCAATAGTTGTTGCTTAATGCTTATCAAGTAATCACAATAATTTTATTTTTTAAACTACATGCTTTTGCTGATAGGTGAACCAGCAGCTGTTCGAAGAACCCCAAGAGAAATGAATCTTTATTTTGGAAGCATATTTTTCAAACAACGGTTGAAATAGATTCATTTTTTTAGTGCTTATTCTTCTATATATATTATAGCTTATGTATTAAACCCCCATGTATTATAACTTATGTTTTGTTCTATAATTGAAATGTCTTTTTGCACAAACCTATGCAGTAATAATTGACAAATACACCACTGCTTTGAATTGTAAACTTTGACAAATGATGGAAAGAGTATCTTCTTCTGCTTCTAATAATGCACTCAAACTATTACATGTTCTAAACTAAAAAACAAATTTTGTTTTATATAACTTCTCTATTACAAAATTAAATTCCTTGCTTGCTTTGTTTTTTCATTACTTATTATTGAAGCTCGATTTTTACCCGCAGCATGCGCGGGTATTCCACCTAGTTTGTATTATAGAAGTTTCAAAAGAGGTTTGGCTCTCCCTCTCTTGCTTACGCTTTTGCTTTTATGACTATGTTTTTTGGGTGTTGTAATTAACACACCCCAAATTGTTATTAACACATCTTTTTGTATTTTTTTTAATTCATTTTTATTATATAAATAATTCATAAAGTTCTTACATTATTTAGAATGCAAAAGTGTGTTAATAATAATTGGGGGTGTGTTAATAACAATTCCATATTTTTTTTATCTTTATATTTTTGGTTCCTTTTGTAAGCTTTGTACTTTGATATGGAAAAGTCGCCATCATATCAGGTTCATGGTATGATTGATTTTTAACGATAATTGTCTTCACAACCTTGATTTTTTTTCCTGCTGATTCACAACTTGATTATAAGAGCTACTCTTACATGCTCATGACTATTTGGTCCAATGACATAAATCTTCTCTTCGTAAGTTGAAGATTCTGAGTTCGACTCTAGTAGTCGTCTATCAATTGTATAATAATAATAATAAAAAAAGTCACGAGACAAACTACAAACAGATTCTTGTAAATTTGACCAAAATTCATTGAATGAGAGGGGCGTCAAAATCTTATGTCGATTGCTACCCAAACTGTTAATAAGTAACTTTCGTGTTGAGCATTGACGCAGTGGAAAATGTAGAGGATTATCGCTATACACATTGAGCTTGTATGTGCCTTGAGCTTGACTTTTCCTCATTTTCGCTATAAAAAATGGCGTCACCTATTAAAAGTTTAAAACATTGCTAGCTTGTTTGCCACCATTTCTTTTTCACATATTTTCAGAAAAATCAACTTTTTAGTAGCTGATCTAAGTCGATCTTTTGCTCATCCTATTATTGAATGGAATCATGTGCTTCCTCGTTTGTCTCCATTTCCTTTTTAACATATTTTTAGAGAAGCCAATTTTGTTGCAAATGCATTGGCTAATCCAGGTCATGTTGTTCATCTTAATTGGTCTTGATTGGAATCATGCTTTTTTTCTTTCAGCTAGCTCGGTCTTTCATTTTGATTAGCAAGGCGGAGGGAGAAAGGGGGTTTGAGTTGTAGAGTTTGTTTTTTCTTTTGTACATACGTTCGTCTTACTATTCTCATTGTATCGAGAGAAAAAAAAGAATATTTGGAAAATAATTGTTTTTAAATATAATATAAACTATAAGAAAAAACATATTTTTCCTTTTCATTCATTTCTATGTTATAGAAACCAAAATATACTCGATTTGGATTCTTCCTGAACTGAGATCAGCAATATGATCGAAAGCCTCTTGAGAAAGATTGATTGTTCCACATCTTTTCGTTGCACAACGATCAACAACTTGTACAAGGAGGGTCGTATTCTTACAAGGATGTGGTGCTTGATTTGTGGAACCAATACATTTGACAAATACATAAGTACCGGTACTGCATATGTACATGTTTTTCCATATGATATTACTTACAGCTGCAGTCAAATTCCCATGATCCTCATTTCCGTAGCATGAAGAAGCTGCAAAATATGAAAGAGAGTTTGCTAAAGATGCTCTCCTTGTTGGCAAATGCGACTACAATTTGATTACTGTATCGCAAGGTAATGATCAACATTACAATATGCAAAGTCAGTCCCATTGTTCAGAAAAAGAGATAGGCCTTGTTTTAGTCTACGTGTAACGAGTTACGTCTTAGCTTTAAAACATGTTATATGTATTGACCAACCTAGCAAATCTTGATTCTTCTGAACTGGTAAGTAAAATATGTTGCTGCTTTCAATTGAAAAGTCACTGGTGGTCGATAGTTGTTGTCTTGAATCAAATAACGTATTCAGTTACTGTTGCTTCTTACAAAAGTATGCGTCTCTTAGGATACAATAAATTTGTAATAACAAATAACCAATCATGAATCAAATTCATTAAGTATATAGTTCCATACCAATAGTAATGGAGCTTATTTAAATGAGGGAGGGGGAGTTCACCAATTAGTGTAGAGGTATGACACATTACAAATGATGTTAATTATTAGTGTTCTATAGAATGATAAAATGTTTTGTTCCAAAATTACAATCATACTATTAACATAAAAGCCACCCCCCACCCCCTCCCCCAAAAAAAAAACTATTAATAATAATATGGTTTTAGGTGAAAAGAAAATTTCGTAAAATAATCAATTAGAGAAACAAGCAACCCTTTTTTAGGGTGTCGGCATCCAAGCTTAGGGTTGGTCTCGAGCTATGTGAGTGAAACATTAGTTAGCAAAAGGTATGCTTCAAATATATATATATTATTGTTTTTTGCTAACTTAATTTTTCTCCGCACTTAAAATACATAATTTTGTCAACAAGGGTTGGTTCAATTGGTAAGGACGTGCTATTGGTTGAGCCTCAACTTCAGTTCGATCCCCGCTGCCAGCAATCTCTTGTTTGCTAAGTAATCTATAAATTCTTTTGTAAATCCTAGTACCAAAGGTATGGGGTATGCCCCGGCCCTGGATGTGGGGGTAGCCTCTCCCTCCCCTAAATTTTTTGTAACAAAAAAAAAAACATAATTTGAAAAGCCACTTTCGGGTCAATAAAACTGATGCGGCTGCTTTCTCGAAATTCAAACTCTCCATAAATTCCAAACTTCCCGTTTTGATAAATAATTTAGGGTGTTGTTATTAACACACCCTAAAGACACTAGAGAGAGAGAGATAACCGACTTCCACTTGGTGTTCGACATCCAATTTGGATAAAACCAACAAGAGGTCCGAAATGTAGCTCGTTTTATGAAACCAACAAGAAATTAAAAATATATATATTGACTACTTCACCTATAGCGACGAACTATTCGTTTTTGCTAACTTAATTTTTATTTGCACAAAAAATACATAATTTGAAGAGTCACTTCCTAAAGAGCGATGTCTCTGGGTAGGTGATGACTGTTCAGACTTTCGAGGTGGATCTATGGTGATCAGATCAGATATAGAGTGCTTTTGTTCTACTTGACCAGATCAATTTTATGATACAATTTGCTTCTGTCGGTGGTTTTCTGATTTGTATGAGATTTGTATAGAAATTAGGTCTCTAATCATCATTAATATGCTAGTTCGATGGCTATTTGTGAGTCTCTAATCCTTGTATGCACACTTGTAGGTAAATCGAGCATCGGAATGATATCGGGAGCAAAAGGGTTCATTTTGGAGCTTTTAGTGGATTTCCGGCAAAAGGACGAAAAGTCAACCCGAGGACCGAAAGTCAACTCGTGGTCAACCCCAACTTTAGAGCGTCAATGAGTCAACATGAAGTCCCGGACGTGAGTCGCAAGAGAATTCCGAAAGTTTGGTCGTAGGTAAATCGAGCATCGGAATGATATCGGGAGCAAAAGGGTTCATTTTGGAGCTTTTAGTGGATTTCCGGCAAAAGGACGAAAAGTCAACCCGAGGACTGAAAGTCAACTCGTGGTCAACCCCGACTTTAGAGCGTCAATGAGTCAACATGAAGTCCCGGACGTGAGTCGCAAGAGAATTCCGAAAGTTTGGTCAAAAGTCAACTTTGGTCAACTCCGAGTGTCGTGGTCAAAGTCAAGACAAAGTCAACCTTGTGACTCATCACCAAAGGATTTCAAAAATCAGCAAAGGACTATGCTAGATATGGTGAGGTCACCTATTGATTATTACTTCCCTTTGTCCCTTATAGGATTTTACTACATTGCCTTTCATTAAACTTCCTAGTCATTAGATCTAACCCTACTTCATCATAGCCATCCATTCCCTCTCCCCAAGCCTATATATAGCCTTCTTTACCTCATTTAGGTCAGGTCCCAATCAGCCCCAAATTCCTCCACTTTTCCCTTTCCCTTTCCTCCCCTCCATCTCTCCCTTAGGTTTAGCCTCTGCTCCTCTGTCGACCGGTCGACGTGCGGCAATCCAGCCCACTTCCACCACTTCCTCACCTCCATTCTGCCTCCACCCTTCATAGAAGTTCCTCACCACGACGTCTACTACCTCGATGTATCACCACTTTGGGCAGCTGGGATCCTTACCAAGTCACCAAGATTCATCATCAAAGGCTAAGGAAGAGCAAGAGAGCATCGATTGAGCATTCCTCATCTTTACTCTCTCTTATCCTTATGTCTAAAGCTTTATTGTGTAAATTGATGATGTATATTGAGATGATTAGTTAGTAGAATGGTTTGGCTTGATCACTTTACTTTCCTCTAGACTAACTAAATTGATGATATATATATTTAAGAGACGTAAAGTATCAAAACAAGGGTCACAAATATAGGAAAGTAAAGTGGACCAGAGGATATTCCTCGTGTCAGGGGATGTCCCCCACGCCAAGGAAGCTTGTCTCCGACCTCATCTCATATATAAGGAGTCCTCGCTCCTTATTCAGGTACGTTCTCTCCGAATCCCAAAACACAACTAACTTGAGCGTCGGAGGGCCTTCGATCGGTACACACCGACCTGCCCTGACCAATATTGTGCTTTCAGGTACTCCGGCACGACACTACCGGGCAGTTGGGAAACGGCAGAAACATTTGGCGCCGTCTGTGGGAACATTTCCACCACTTCATAACCAAAGCTTACTCACTCCGTGAGGTGCTCACAGCCAACGAAGCAGACCAAGAAGTCCAAATCCGCGAAGAAAACCATGACCATCGCTGGCCTGGGGCCCCTTCCTGAGGACATACCAGCGGCGGTCCACTCCACCGAGTCGGAGACCCCAGAGTCCCACCAAGCTGAGACCTCCATGGTGGCGAGACTCGAAGCCATGATCCGAGAACTCCAGGAGAGCAACGAGCGATTGCGCCGCGATCAGCTCGCCGGTCGGAGAGGCTAGTGCCCGGGAAATCAATCTGGCGAGAGAGCGCTTCACCGGGATGCTAACCCCGGTCAATCGGTGTCGGCACCTCTTCCGAGAGTCGACACCCCTCCGAGGCCAAGGCACCGAGTCCCGGATAGGCGGACCGGGTCCCTATTGGCTCCCCTAGTCTCGTTCCTTGACACCGAAGGCGTAATCCACTCCGCTGAAGAGGAAGATACCGACGAGTATTGCGACACCCTCCACGAGGAACCTGTTACCGTCACCCCCAAGCCACGAGTGGAAGAAGACACGCTGACCAGCCTCTTCCGAGAGCTCAACGACCGTCTCAGAACAGTCGAGACCGGTACCGTCAGGAGTACGTCTAGCCTCGGCATGGCCAAGAAACCCATTGGTCCTTTCACCGGGAGAATCTATAACCACAACCGGGATTTCAAGAATCTGAAGATGGATCCTTACACTGGCAAGGAGGACCCGGTGATGCATGTGACTGCCTTCCAGTCTGCCTACAACGGCAGGTGTTATACCGATGAGGACTGGTGCCATGACTTTGTCAATACCCTGACTCAGGAGGCCATGTTATGGTTCTATCAACTAGAGTCGGAGTCCATCGACAGCTACGAACAGCTGGTCGAAGCCTTCACCACCGAGTATGCCACCAAGTCCAGTTTCTTCTACTCGGTAGGGGAGCTCACCAGCTTCCAGCAAACCACGGGCGAACGGCTGGCTGACTACATGGAACGGTTCAAAGCTGCCTACCGGCGCTGCAACACCAAGGATGACATCCGTGCGGCCCAAATCTTCCGGGATGGCCTAGAACCAGGAGAGTTCCTCAGAGAACTGAACTCCACCAGCACGGTATTCACCTATACCGAGCTCATGAGTAGGACCAGCCAGTATGCCCGCAGCTATTACCTGACTTACGAGAGGAAGTCTCGTCTCAATGAAATGCACAAAGGCAGCAAGGCCTCCACGGTGATCGTGGACCCTACCGGGGATAAACGCAAACAAGAGCAAACCAGCGCGCCTAAGGTCGAAGAACCTAGGCAGAATGACAAGCGCAACCGGGGTAACAATTACCGGGGGAACAACCGGAACAACAACTGGGGAAACCAGAATAACAATCAGCGGTATGATCCTCCCCATCGGGAGCAGAATCACCAATACCAAACCCCCCAGAACAACCAGTACCGACCGGTATACCAGGTTGACTCCGGCTACTGCGAGCCGAAGGTACCACCCCACTTCAGTCAGTACGATCAGGGGCAGAGCTCCGGCTACTCAGCCCAGAGCACACCCCCAGCCTACCAGGGTGGATGGCCGTACACCCCAGCTACCGGTGTCAACCAGATAAACACTCCAAGCCAAGGCTGGACTGAAACCGGGTACAACCAGTACCCCAAGAAAAAGAATTCCTGGATGCAAAACCGGTCCAAGAAATCCATCCGGCAGGACCCTGCCGATGACAGCCTACCGGTCTGCACCGTGTTCAACAAACCAATGGAGGATATCTACAAGGAGAACCCCCAGCTTTTCCCTCAGCAGTGGAAGAGGCCACCATATGCTGACAACCGGGTCAACACCGGCAAATACTGCACCCACCATCAGTCCGGTACTCATAGTACCGAGGAGTGTCAAGCCTTGAGGGATGTTGCTGAGCAACTGCACCGGGATGGGAAGTTAGCCCAATACGTTGGCCAAACCCCTCAGGGGTACATAAAGGAAATCTTCACCATCAGTGGAGGCCCTACCCTTTTCGGTACCACTCGCTCCAAGCACGGATCCCGTGAAAGAAGCTAGCGGCACTGCGCTGCTTCTCGATACGGTCTGCGCCGGTGCGAAGAGGCAAAGCGGAATCCCCGGAACGTAGGGTTTTCCGGTGAGGAGGAAACCGGCATCGTGACCCCCCACGATGACCCACAAGGTCCATACCGACCCGATGCACAAGGTGCTGGTCGACGGTGGCAGCTCGCCAATGTTATCTTCAAGAGTGCCTATCTCAAGTTGGACCTACCCGTCAAGAACATCTCGAGGACGGTGAATCCACTCATCGGCTTCTCGGGAGACCTCGGTACAACCCTCGGTAGCATTTGGCTCAACGTCGAGGTCGGACAGTACCCTCGGTCCCCAAAAGGTATCGGCTCATATCTTGGTAGTGGATCGTGAATCCTCCTACAACTTCATACTCGGTAGGCCCATTCTCGCGGATCGGAGCTCGCGTGTGCTACTACTTGCTCATGCTAAAGTTCCCTACTCCCGCAGGGGTTGCCTCTATCAGGGGAAGTCAACCCATGGCCCGGTCCTGCTATGCCCAAGAGACAAAGCCACGACAGCCCTATCGGGACGTGTGCAGCGTCGCACCCAGTAATAACGCGGCAGCGGCAGACAAACCAGATGACCCCCGGGAAGGAGCTGTAGTCATACAGGGGAAGCCCCACGAGGAGGTGGAGCATATTGCCTTGTTCCCTGAGCAGCCTGACAAGATTGGTACCGGCCTACCGGTCGCCCTGCGTACCGACTTAATCAAGCTCCTCAAGGATAATGCTTCGGTATTCGCCTGGTCCTACGCTGACATGCCCGGTATCTCTACCACAACCATCTCCCATAAGCTTGGGATCGATCCTGCCTACCGGCCGGTACGGCAGAAGAGGCGCGTCGGGGACCAGGAGCGGTACGAGGCTATGAAGACTGAGGTCGACAAACTGTTGAGTATCGGTTTCATCCGGGAGGTTCAGTACCCCCGATGGTTGGCCAACCCAGTACTAGTGAAGAAATCAAACGGGAAGTGGCGAATGTGCATCGACTTCACCGATCTCAACATGGCATGTCCCGAGGACAGCTTCCCTCTACCAAGGATCGAGCAGCTTGTCAACTCCACTGCCGGTCACGAGGCCTTGAGCTTCATGGATGCCTACTCAGGCTACAACCAAATCAAGCTGGATCCCGAGGACCAGGAGCACACCTCCTTCATGACCGACCAAGGTCTATACTGCTACAAGGTCCTACCCTTCGGATTGAAAAATGTCGGGGCCACCTATCAACGGTTGGTCAACCGCATGTTCTCCAGGCAGATCGGGAGAACCATGGAGGTGTATGTTGACGACATGCTCGTCAAGAGCCTAAAGAAAAGTGACCACCTCACCGACCTACAGGAGACATTCTCCATTCTCCAAGACTATGGGATGAAGCTCAATCCCGAGAAGTGCGTCTTCTGCGTAGGCGAAGGAAAATTCCTTGGCTTCATGGTCAGCCACCGGGGTATCGAGGCTAATCCCGAGAAGATCAGAGCGATCCTGGACTTGGAATCTCCCAAAACCTTCAAGGACGTCCAAACCCTTAACGGTAGGATCGCAGCTCTGTCCCGGTTCATATCACGGTCTACCGACCGGTGTGCCCCATTCTTCAAAATTTTGAAGACCGGGAAGAAGTTCGAGGGCTGGACCACCGAGTGCGAGCAAGCCTTCGCTGCATTGAAGGAGTATCGGCAGCGGCACCGCCGCTCGGCGGACCGGTACTAGGCGAACCTCTCTTCCTATACCTATCGGTATCGAGGACTCGCCGTGAGCTCGATCCTAGTCGGGAGCCACAACAAGGAGGACTATCGGTAGACTACACAAGCAAATCTTTCGTGGATACCGAGACTCGGTACCCCGAAATCAAGCAGCTCATCCTCGCACTCATGATCTCGGCCGAAGGCTTCGCCCATACTTCCGTGCACACCCCATTGTGGTGCTTACCGATCACCCACTCAGGCCGATCTCGCAAAAGCCGAGGCATCCGGCGGACTCGAAGTGGAGCATCGAGCTCGGTGAGTTCGACATCACCTACCGGCCTCGACGGCAAACAAGGCACGTGTACGGCCGACTTTGTCTCCGAATTCACCTCTGTGCAGTCCACACCCATATCGGTAGAAGGGGCCGGCACGGCCGAGACGGCCAAAACCACCGCGAGGAAACACGGTTGATCCCGCACTATCAATGCGCGGCTATATGTGGATGGCGCCTCGAACACCCACGGTAGCGGGGCCGGACTCATCCTCATCACTCCTCACACCGGTAGTCCCGACACATCTCGGCTCGAGAGTGCCCTCCGGTTCAACTTCAAAGCTTCCAACAATGAGGCCGAGTACGAAGCACTCCTGGCCGGCCTTCGCCGGCCCGCACACCGGGAGCCCAGCGGCTCCAAGTCTTCGGCGACTCGCAACTCATTGTCAACCAAGTCTCGGGGGACTACCAGGCCAAAGACCCCATCATGTCTCGGTATGTGACTTTGGCAAAGGAACTCACCGCCGGTTTCTCATGCCTCAAGCTAACAAAGGTACCAAGAGAAGAAAATCAAAGGGCCCACTCCCTACCACACCTACGATGCCTCGGACCGGCCGAGTCCCGTGAGTCCATCAAGGAGGTACATGAGGGCATCTGTGGCCACCACCCGAGAGGACGAGCATTGGCCCACAAACTCATCCGCCTCGGCTACTTCTGGCCAACACTCCTTCGGGATGCTGTATCATTTACAAGACAATGCAAGGCCTGCCAGTTCAACGCACCAAACGTACCAAAACCGTCCCAGCCACTGGAGACGATGGTCAACCCATGTCCCTTTGCCCAATGGGGAATTGACTTAATCGAGCCCATGCCCAAGGGTACCGGTGGTGTTGAACACGTGGTAGTCGCCACCGACTACTCCACCAAGTGGACAGAAGCTAAAGCCCTCAAGTCCATCACTTCCCAGCAAGTACAGTCCTTCATTTGGGAAAACATCATCTGCCGCTTCGGTATCTCTCAAGTCATTGTCACCGACAACGGTAAACAATTTGACTCTGCATCCTTCAGGAAATTCTGCTGGGAGAAGGGCATCACCCTTTCCTTCGCATCGGTAGCCCACCCACAGAGCAACGGTCAGGTGGAGGCAGTCAATAGAATCCTGAAGAGAACCATGTGGACCAAGCTCGGTGACAAGAAAGGCGCATGGCCTGAACTGCTACCGGAGGTTCTCTGGGCGTACCGCACCTCATACAAGGCCGCCACCGGCGAGACGCCATTTTCCCTCGCTTTCGGTGCAGAGGCCGTGGTACCGGTTGAAATCAATTCCACAACACACCGGATCGACACATATGATCCAAATGAAAATGAAGAACAGTTGTGCCTCAACCGGGACCTACTCGAGGAACGTCGGGAACAAGCCAACCTCCGGAATGCAGAACACAAAAACCGGCTCAAACGCAAGTTTGACGCGAAGGCAAAGTGCCGGTACCTCAAACTGGGGGACTGGGCACTACGCAGGGTAAGGCAAAGTACGAAGGACTCTGCAGCTAAAACATTCAACCAGCGATGGGAAGGTCCATACCGAGTGATTGAAGTCCTCAAGCCAGGAACCTACCGGCTCATGGACTCCACCGGGTACATACTCCCACATCCATGGAATATTGAGCACCTTCACTACTACTACCCATAAAAAAAAAAGCCTGGAACACACCGGCAAAGTGGACAATACCACCTGTTAAACAATTGTAATCATTGTTTACCACAGTGAAACCCCTAAAAGTGGACGTAACCTAGGACTCGCATTGAGCCAGGTGAACCACTATAAAAATTTTGTCTCCATGTGTGCTTGTTCTCCTACCGATAATGCATAAATGCCAAGAACAAAAATGAAACTTCTATAAGACATGTGGCCGGTACCGGCGACCCCCATGTAAAACTTCTATAAGACATGTGGCCGGTACCGCGACCCCCATGTAAAACTTTTGTAAGACATGTGGCCGGTAACGGCGACCCCCATGCATAAGTTTTTATTACATTATTAAACATGTGGCCGGTACCGGCGACCCCCATGTAAAACTTTTGTAAGACATGTGGCCGGTACCGGCGACCCCAATGCATAAGTTTTTATTATCTAAACATGTGGCCGGTACCGGCGACCCCCTGTAAAACTTTTTGTCGGACATGTGGCCGGTACCGCGACCCCCATGTAAAACTTTTGTAAGACATGTGGCCGGTACCGCGCCCCATGCATAAGTTTTTATTATCTAAACATGTGGCCGGTACCGGCGACCTCCATGTAAAACTTTTGTCGACATGTGGCCGGTATCGGCGACCCCCATGCATAAGTTATCTTTGTGAATATACGACGGGCGGTATCAACTACCTACAACTTTTTCAAATTTGCTAATCATGCTGTCGTATCAACTACCCACATGAAATGAATACTCAAACCCCCAACAAAAAAAACCAGCCTCTACGGGTGAGAGACCGAATAAACCAGCCCTACGGGAGAGTTGTTCGAAAAAGGGTTTAAACCCCCCAACAAAAAAAAAGAAGAAGAAGCAAAACATAAAATTACACAGCCCTTGGCCGGTACCACCCAACATGGGGTACTTCACTGCTACTGCTGCTGCTGCTGCTCTGGCTGGCTGGGAGTGATTTGCACTTATTTATAGCGCAAATTGTGTTCCTAATCACGAGAGTTAAGCTTATCCGAAGGCATTTTGTTACTACTAATATGCGTTTTCATGATTTTAGGTTACTTATGTGACTTGAAGTAATTCGGCACAAAAAGGTGCATTTCGGCTACTTTTGGGCACAATTCCAGAAGAGGACAAGAAGTCAACCGTGGCTTCTAGACATTGAAGATTGCACAAATTTACCTTCGGAAGACGTTGTCATTGAAGGCCTTGAAGAATCGAAGAAAGGAAGGAAAATGAAGAAATTGCATTTCCGGCGATTTTTCCAACAAACCACCACCACAAGAGGCGGCAACACCGCTGGACCACCACCGGAGCATCACCACACATGGAGGATATATTCTTGACCAGCTGCATGCATAAGTAGTTGCACCCATTACACATAGAAAATCAGTTTGGCTTTACCTATGCTTGCACTTTCCTTAAAACCCTCCACTTAGCCTTCCTTTTGCACCTCTCCATGGCTCCACTCACACATCCACTAGGGAATCATTGGGGGCTGCAATAGAGCTGTTGTGAGACCACCCATAACCCTAATTTTAGTTACACAATTCGTCCATACCAGATTCAGCCATCCCATTACACATTCAGCCACCAAGAACACCAAGAACACCAAGAAACTGCCCATATTTGTTCTTCCATTTTCACCACCTTCCACTACTCAAATCACTTTCCTTCCTTCACGAAAGTTGTTCCTAAGGCATCCATTTATCTTAGGAACCAACTTTCACCACCATTCCACCATCATTCCACCACGTTTCAAGCTCCACAGCTGGGAATTCGTCAAGAACACAAGGATCCGGAAACTTGAAGGAGAAGAAGCTTGGAAGTGAAGAGGAGTTCAAGAGCGGGCTATCATCTACACTTGGAGTCACCAAGGAGCTGCTGGCCATCATCCCTTGAGAATTCTTTAACCCTACTCTTGTTATTCTTTGTTTCTATGTTTCCATTCTTGACAATATTGATGTATTTCATAACCATGTGTGAGTAGTTCCTTAAGATTGGGGACTAGGGTTGTGTGCCCTAGTCCATTGATGATGAATTTATGATACTTGATATTTATGCATGTTGGTTGATTTTTGGATATGTTTATTGTCTATTTGTGTTAGATGCTTGCTTAGGAATATGTCAAAATTCATGAGCTTGTGTTTAATCCATTTTGGTGTGAGTTAATAAGCTTGACAACCTTATTTACTTTAGACAAATGACATTAACATGATGAGGATGAGCATAAATCTTGCCTTGTTTAATTTCCTAAGTCTTGATCCTTCAACCCTCCATTCATTCTTGAATGAGAGGACTAATTCATTGTGACCCTAATAAGGCACAATTGTTATCATAGAAGATAGTCCTAAACCATAGGACATGGAAATTGATCCTTTTATCAACTTGTTTTTGTGAGTTTATCCTCTTGATGCATGGTACTTCAACCCTTCATTCACACTTGAATGCAAGGACTAATCCTTATGACCCTAATAAGGCATGAGACTACCATAGATTGCAAAACACATGTGCATAACATTGTATGTATGGACTGTGGGGATTGATTCACAAGCCTCTTTAACATGTATTTACATTGATTATCTATTCATCGGATATGGATTAGAGTGAACCCGAAACCCCAATCATCTTCATCACTTGATCACAAACACACTCTTGTTGGGCTTGTCACCTCAACAACTTTGCAAAGCTATCATTCACAATCACTTGTGAACTTTACTTGTTTTCCTAGATTAGTATGGTCACATTAAGCTACTGTTTTGGTCCTTGTCACTCAAGAGTGACACCATTTTGAACACTACACTTTCACGTTGCACATACTCCACTTCACTAGTATATAGCTCACATCTTATCTCACCATTTTAGTGCTATAATAGCTTGGTTACCACACATATTACCAAAGTGATTTTAGGGCCTTCCAATCCCTTGGGTACGATAATCCTCCGGTCTTAATCTATACATCCACATTTGTTGACACTCGTAAAAGCACTTGTTCTTAAGCGAACTATACGACACGTCAAATGGCGCCGTTGCCGGGGATTGAGGTTAATCCTTGATCCTTTGGTGATCGTAGCCGGGTTATTCTTAGCACTATTCTTCAGTTTAGATTGTTTGATAATTGTTTTCTAGTTGTTTGTTCATAAGTGTTTGTGTTTCCTTAAGTTTGCATCTAGTTTGTTTGTTGTGTAATTTCCTTCATTGCATTGCATGTTGCATTTGTGTTTAGGTTGTTTCAAGTGTTGTTCTTGCTGTTATTTAGTGTGTAGTTACATCTTAGTTTGCTTCAATTCAAGTTAGATTAGTTCCCTTGCCTATCTAGGGAAGGTCTCAAAATCTGTTTTCAGTTTTCGTTTAGCTATTGTCCTCTATTTTTCCAATTTTTGTTAAAATAGTAAATCAAACCAGAAAATTCTAAAAATTTGTTTGATAGTTAGTTTGTGTGTCTAGTATACGTGGTTAAAATTTCAGGTCATTTGGTTAAGCTTAGCTTAGGTAAATAAATAGTTCTTGTGCTACTGGTCGTCCGGATCCTTTCTGGAACCTCTCTGTCTAACTCATCCGTCCGGACGGATGTTCCGTCCGGTGAATCGGAAGATGTCAGTAGCTTCTGCCCGTGTAATCCATCCGGACGCCACACTTCCGTCCGCACGTCTGGGAGCATTTTAGAGAATCTGTTTTGTGCTATTTGCTTCTAATTGCTTCCATAACCATTTTTTCATTGATTCCTTGCTTTAAAGTGTTGATTATACTCACCCTCTTTGTGTTTATAGGTACATGAATGAGACTTCCACTTCTACTACTCAAATCTCATTGAGAAGTGGACGTGTCTTAAGCAAGGAAACAAGAGGAAGACCAAGGATAAGGAGAGCAAGGAGAACCGAAAGTGCACTACCAATCAATCACATTCCAGAGCAGCCAACACCTCCTAAAGAGACAATGGGAGATGCACACAATGATCAAGGTCTACCATGGGTTGAAGAGGAACTACCATTGAGTCACTACTCATGTCCTAACATAGTGGATTCACCTTCATGCATTGTGCACCCACATCCAAATGTGGCTTACGAAATCAAGCATTCCACTCTTTCGATCTTACCTACATTTCATGGTGTGGCCAAGGAGAAGCCATATGAACATATCATTGAGTTTGATGCCATTTGCAGCACTCTAAATCGTGGAGGCTTAACAATTGGTGAAGTGAAGCTTCGACTATTTCAGTTCTCTCTTAAGGACAAGGCAAGAATATGGTTTCACAAGCTCAAGTCTAAGAGTATCCTCTCTTGGGATGACATGCAAAAGGTATTTCTTAATACCTATTACCCACATCATCGGACCACTGCAATGAGACACAGCCTCACCAATTTCTTCCAAGAAGAGCGTGAGACCATTTATGATGTTTGGGAGCGTTTCACGGACTTAGACCTTGGTTGTCCACACCATGGCATAAGCAAGTGGCAATTAGTTTCATCTTTCTACAATGGTTTGTTTGATGATGATCGTAGAAGACTTGACAATGCTTGTGGGGGAAGTTTTCAAAGAAAAGGACCCAATGCCGCTTGGGATATCATTGAAGAAATTTCTATTCAGTCTGGGCAGTGGGATAATCAAGGGAGAAGAAGAGAATCAAGAGGAATGGATGAGTATTTCCAAGGAGGAAGAAGAAGAAATGATGAGTTCCATGAGAGAAGCTCCCATGAGGTCTCTTAAGTACAAAGGGATGAAGAGTTCATGAGTAGCAAGCTTGAGAAACTTGAAGCATCATTGAACAAGAAGATTGATATGCTACTCCAAGTGCAAAGGGCTCCTTCACCTCCATCCAATGCACAAGTCAAGGTGACCTCATCAAGTTGTTTGCTTTGTGAAGCCGCTGATCATGATACTCAAGAGTGTCATCTAGCACATCAATTTCCAGATTTTGTTGCCGATCATTTGTATCAAAATGAGCAACAAGCATACCCTCCAAGGAATCATCGATATGATGGAGCTCAAGGTTTTGGAGGAAGATCTCAAGGAACTTATCAAGGAGGAGTTTCCAACTTAAATAACTACCATGGGGCTGCAAGTTCTACCCAAGGGTACCAAGGTAGTTCACAAGCTCAAGAGCCAAGCATGAAAGAAATGCTTGCTGCCCTCACTACTAGCCAACTGAAAACAGATCAACAAATGTCAAACTTGGCACAAGGGCAGCATAATCTTCAACAAGACTTGCAAAAGCTTGAATTTCAGTTTGGGAAGTTAGCCAAGGAGCTTAGTGGAAGGCCACAAGGTGAGCCAAATCCAAGAGGCAAGCAACATGAGCAAGTAAATGCCATCTCTACTCTTCGTTCGGGTAGAGTCTATGACAACAAGGTTCAATCTCATCCTACTACAATTTTGGGTAAGCCTCGTTCTCTTACTACTATTACCTTGGATATTGATGATATTGATGCATATGTGGAGAATGGGGCCGGAAGGGAAAAAAATGTACCTTCCGGCAAATTGGATTGTGGAGATGTGACTTTGTCTAATATGCGGAGAAATAAGGGGGTGTATAAGGAAGCCGGTGGGGAAGAAAATGTACCCGCCGGAGGAGTTTCAAAGAAGACATCATCAAGTGTTGTCAACAAGGAAAGTGGCATTCCCCTTGGTAAAGAATTTGGGCAGCTCTCTTTAGAACAAGAGTTTGAGAAGGAAGACCATGATGACAATTTGTCAAGAAGAGTACCGGTATGTGTACCACCTTTGGACTTGAAACACTATCAAGTTTCACTTCCATTCCCTCAAGTCCGGAGCAAGGAGGAAATGAAAAAGAAGCAAACCAAGCACCGGAAAGAGTTCATTGAAATGTTCAAGAAGGTGAACATCAACATCCCTCTCATTGAGGCCATCAAGCAATTTCCTCCTTATGCCAAATTTTTGAAGGAGATGTGTACCAACAAGAGGAAATTTACTAAGGATGAGCAAATCACACTGAGTGAAGAAGTTTCAGCTGTGTTACTAGGGAAGCTTCCTCCAAAACTCAAGGACCCCGGATCATTCACCGTTCCATGTACTATTGGGAACAAGGGGTTTGAGAAAGCAATGCTAGATTTGGGTGCCTCCATCAATCTCATGCCTTATCACATCTACAAGACTCTTTCCTTGGATGACATTAAGCCTCTTAAGATATCTCTCAAGATGGCGGATCAAAGAACGGTAACTCCAAGAGGAGTGGTGGAGGATGTCTTGGTAAAAATTGATGATCTTCTTATACCGGCAGATTTCGTTGTGCTTGACATGAAGGAGAGCTTAAATGGAGAAGAGAATAAGACAAACTGATTTTCTATGTGTAATGGGTGCAACTACTTATGCATGCAGCTGGTCAAGAATATATCCTCCATGTGTGGTGATGCTCCGATGGTGGTCCAGCGGTGTTGCCGCCTCTTGTGGTGGTGGTTTGCCGGAAAAATCGCCGGAAATGTAATTTCTTCATTTTCCTTCCTTTCTTCGATTCTTCAACACCGCTGGACCACCACCAGAGCATCACCACACATGGAGGATATGCATAACTTGTGATTGCTCGAAATTCCATGTTCACATAACCTGTTTCGATTAATTGATTGCAATCCGAGCAGCACATTTAAACATACATTGTCATGCATACCCAGAAAATGTGAGGATTTGAGCCTATTGAATATTCACATGTATGCATCTTTCATACATTTACTCGTTCTTCATGTGTGCACAATTCATGAGTTTTGAACCTAGAACTTGCTCAAAGACCACTTGAAACGTTTTGTTAATCTGTGATGAATTAGAGATGATTAAGGCATTAGTTGAGCACCATGGCCAAAATATTCACCATCCATCTAAACACAAACTTTAGGAATCCCCTTTTGAACTAAACACTCATTAGCCTTTTCTTTTGTTCACCCACATCATCTCACCCTTGTTTTATTGTGTTTGTAAGACGATGATAGTGACTTCTTGTGTTTTTATACTTCGGATTTGTATGGTAGTATACCAAAAGGCAAGTGTGGGGGTGCATTTTATTTTGTTGTATTTGTTCAAAGAAAAAAGAAAGAAAAAAAAAATCAAAAACAAAAAGAATGAATAAAATTCCTCAAAGAAAAAAAAAAAAAAGAAAGAAAGAAAAAAGAAAGAGAAATTCCAAAAATAGAGTTATTTTCTTGTATTATTTTCAATAAAAGGTTGGAGGTGAATAAGAAAGTTGTTTCGGGTATAGCATAGGTATGAGTTTCAAAGTCGTTGATTTGTCTTGCAAACATGTGAAACATTTTTCATTTTCAGTCCCTTCATTCACCATTCATAATTCATCATTTACCATCCACCCTTTGGCCCCTGTTTCACCCTAAAAGACCTTATGATCTAATGATTTGTGGATTAATTGTAGAGAGTTGGTTAATGAGCAAGCTTATGGGAACGTTACTTGTGTAATTGTTATGAGAGTAAACAGTTAACCCTAAACACTGAGCGGAAATATTTAGTGATCATTGTGAGCTTTAGTGGTTAATGTTGTTTCGATGTGCCTATTTGATTGCATGAAATTTTTTGTATACTCGGTTTTCACACACTTCACCCGAGCATAAATGAGATTTACATGTTAAATGCTTAGAAAATTTGTTAGCCTTGGTATATAATTTTTATTCTCCTGATTATAACTCTTATGAACTCGCTGAGGGTTATGGTTGGAAAGACCATTCTGTTTTGTGTTTTCTTTTCTGTTTTGTGTTGTTCTTGTGTTTGCTAGAGGACTAGCAGTAGCTAAGTGTGGGGGAATTTGATAGGAGCACAAAGTGTGACGTTTTTAATGTGTTTTCCCTACTATTTGGCTATGATTTAATTGGAACTTTGCTATTTTAGCTTAGTTTCCATATTTGAGTCCAAAATGATGTATTAATGTGAACATGTGCAGAAACGAAGTCTAATGGGCTTTTGCGAGGCCCATTAAGAAGGGGGCCCACCAAGAAGGAGGCCCAGACCCAAGATGGCAGGCCCAAATCCATGAAGGAAGGCCCAGGTTCACAAAGCATGAGGAAAGGCCCAATCCCAGATTTTCGGACATTCTGCCTGTGCAGATCAGTCAACTTGCGAAGCTCATATCTCTCAATTACACCGTCAGATCTAGCTGTAATTTTGATACACGCTGCATGTGGATGTTAAGTGTTCGGAATTAAAATTTCAGAATCATCCAACCGTCCATACGTCCCGGATTCCACTCCAAGTGCGCACTGCTCAGTGCTGTCTGCTTTTTATTTCTTTCCTTTTCCTTTATTCTCAATGCTCCACTCACCCCCATATTTCCACCCATCTCACCTAACTATCTTTGTTTCTTTCTCTCCATACCATTAGTGTTTGATTTCTTTTACCTAAATAATTGGTTAATTGCCATATGACTACATTTCCACCACCACTTACCATTTCTTTATCTCTCATTCACATTCTACTTCTATTCCCTTTCTTTCTTTATTTCTTTCATTGTCTTCTTATTCCTCTCCATTCTCCTATAAATAGAGGGCTTCACAACACTATTTCTCACCAATTCACACCCCAATGGGGAGGGACAAACCCTCCTCTTTCTCTTCTCCCTCTCATATCATATTTTCCATTCTCTAGTATTTAGGATTTTCAAGACTTCAAGGAGGAGAGGAGCTGTTTACACCATCACCACCAGCCATCAACCATCATCACCACCATCATCATCACCTTGGGAATCTCGGCTTTGAGTTGCTTGCTTTCAAGGATTCAAGAGTTCGTGGTCTTCAAGTTCTTCCTACTTTCCATATGGTGTACTTCAACTTAATCTTTAATTACTCTTTTTGAGTTCCTCTTTGTTGCTTGTTTATCTTTTGTATTAGTTAACATGACATGATTTATATAATTTTCAGCCTATATTTATGAGTTTATTTAGTTATTGGATCCTAATTAATTAGTTCTTCTAGTAGCTTATGTGACTCCGTTTACTTGATTCTATTTTATAGAAAACTTTTATGTGTTTATGTTATAGGGGTCGACACTTATAATATTTGCATATAATTGAAGCTAGAGTTAGGGATTACAATTCACCTAATAGTTTTGGAAACCTAATTCACGAGTAGTAAAGGCTTTGGACAAAGGTCTGTGTCAAATAAAAAGGATTGCGGACATATGAACTTTGTCATAATGGGTCGTGCACTTTAATTGACAATTCTTCTTCTATGCGTTAAACATGGTTTGACTAGCTAGCTTTCTAGACTAAGATGGCATGTTTAATTGGTTAATCTAGGTGCTTTCACTTAGGTTAATTTTCGTAGAGAGGTTTTACTTGGGGAATGGTTAGCTTCTAACTTTCCACATATGTTAATTTCGGTTTCATGGCTAGGGAACTTGGTTAATTTTCGGTCCAATAATTGGTAAACTTGTATACTGGTGGCTGAACTTTATATATTTTGTGTTTCATCTCATCTTATTTAATTTATTCTTTGTAGTTTAATTTATTTATTTCATTCAATTTATCTCTTAAACCCCCCTTTACTTTGTACATATGTATATATTCTTTATACTTGTTAATAATAATTCTTTATTTTATTTAATTCTTTGTGACATTTTTTGTTAGGTACACCCTTTGATCTTCGTTGTGAACGATACCCTACTATGCACTATACTACTACCGATAGGGTTTTTTTAAATTGATGCTCCTTTTGGGCGTATCATCTTCCTCTTGTTTCCTCGCTTAAGACACGTCCACTTCTCAATGAGATTCGAGTAGTAGAAGTCTCATTCATGTACCTATAAACACAAAGAGGGTGAGTATAATCAACACTTTAAAGCAAGGAATCAATGCACACTACTACAAAAATGCAATCAGACGACACTTATTAGACGACAGAACATAAGTCACTTGTTGTCTGTTGATGTGAATTAAATTGTACAACACTATTAAGCAAGTTCTGTTGTGTAAGTGAGCGAAAATTTAGAACATTTTACTTAAAACTATATTGCACAACACTACTAGACAAGTTCTATTGTATAAACGAAGAAACAAGTTAGCGCCAAGTTTCCCTCCTCGCTCAACTCATAATTCCCTCCTAAAACTTCTTCACCAATTTGACATTTATACTACATGGAACAACAGTTTAGTTGATTCTGTTGTATGAATTAAAACATAGGCGCCAAAACTTCACCAAATTATCGCTCATATTGGTTGGAGCCCTAGGTTATTGAATACTCACAATCCCCCTACGTGCAAATGCAAAAAATGGTACAACTGATTTTAGTCACTCCGTTGTCTGAATGAGCAAGGTAGGCGGAAAAATCCCAATTTTTCCCAGAACTGATTTTGAATTCCCCCACCTCTCCCAAACCAACAAAGATTGGCGCAAATTTTCCCCCCACTCCCAAAGCTGATTTTGTTAAAAAAATCTATGTGTATATGTTCTCACGACAGATAACAAACTATATGTTGTCTGATTCAAAAAAGAAAAGAAAAGGAAGCACAACTAGTTTAATATTCAGACACTCTCCTCGGCCTTCGTTAACCAAGCAGGCAAGCACGACTAGTTTCTCTATTCTCCAAAAGAAAAGAAAAGAAAAAAAAAAACGAACTCTTCTCTCTTCTCTCAGAGCTCACCCAAAAGTTTCAATGACCCAGACCTAACTCTCGTCTCCACAACCTCATAGACCTCAGCGATATCATGAAGACTCCCTCTCTCTTTCTTTCTTCCTCCCTTTATGCGCTCTGACTTAATCCTAAAATCCTAAATAGTGAAACCCCCGAAATGATCAAAAACCTTTGTCTCCTCCTCTCTCTTGATCAAACTATCTCTTGGGCGTTCTAAAGGGAACATTACAATAACTTTCGTACATCTCGAATCCCTAATTTCCGAGAAACCTTCATCTCAGGTAAATTTCAATTTTAGCGTTTTTGAAATGTTATTTTTTGGTTTGGGTTATAATTGTTTCAGAATCATATAGGGAGGAGAGCATTGTTGAGTATTTGAGGAGAGCTTGGGAGCGCTATGTATACTTTCTTCGCATTCATGTCTCATATTTCATCGGAAAGGTGATGATTGCTTTAAGTTTGTTGAAATTTGATTTCATTTTTCGTTTGTTTGAAGTTGCAATTTTTATTTTTTCTTTGTGCTTCTATATATATATAGATATATATATATATATATATATAAGATTTCTGCTTTATGGATTTTGTTAATTGGATTATTGGATTTTGTTAGAATTTGGTTAATTATATTGTTCTTTTGAATGTTCTTGAACTAAGTAAAGGAGTGTTTGTTTTATTACATTAGTGGCACTCATTGATTTGCTTCACTTATCTGAAAATTGATTTGCATGTTGGCTTGTACTGGAATTGGAGTTGGTGCTGCCTACTATGGGGTTGGTTATGTATTTTTTTTTCCTTTTATAAAACATAACTTGGATTGTTAATTGGATTATTAGATTTTGTTAAAGCTTGGTTAGTTGCATTGTTGTTTTGGAACTTGCTGCCTACTATGGTACTTGTTATCTTTCACAAATAAAAATCTGGGCACTGTAGGTGTAGAAGACTTGGAGGATTATTGAGATATCGAGATGAAGAGGTGGTTCTTTTGCAAGATAAAGTCTGCTTTTGGTCCTCTCTTTGGGCATTGGTGTCTTGAGTTTGGGAATTATTTTTTCCATGCAAAGAATAGCAAATGATCCCACTATAAGGTATTTTCTGTTTACAAAGCTTTTTGGATAGAATGGGATTAGTTGGTGTTCTAGCTAACAAACCTGAGCAGCTTATATATCCCGTAATTTTTTTTTCTGTATTTGGGATTAGTTTGTGTTGAAGATGAAACGTGACTTTCTATATTTTTGTTTTTTTTTGGTACGAAAATGACTTTCTATTTTTGGACATGTAACTTAGCATTATTTTATATCAGTAAACTCAATGTCGAAGGGAGTAGTGTTCATGTTTCTGCTATAGGAAATGACTTGTTGCTCTTTATGCAATTCTCACTGCTCAAAAATGGATTTTGCAGCTATGGGTTGCTGCTTTTCATTCTATGGGTGATCAAACAGAAAAGGCATTATGTTTCAAGCATGCTTAATTGTCAGGATGCTTGTACACTAATTAGCATCCCAACCTAGTATGCATGTATGTATAGTTAATCCACGCTTTCACGGATGCTTGCAGACCAATAAGTATATATTTTGCAATTGAAATGTGAGTTTCCTCTTACTTTACTGGGACTCAGATGAATGAATTGGGAGAACCTTATGAAGATGGCTAATGTGTACTAGTGGAAAGGGTAGCATGAGTATGTGGGTTTACTTTTTCAGTTTCAAACTCTCCTTAACTACCTAGTGAACTCACAGATGTTAAGTATCAAAGTTTGGAAAATAGGGTTTGCATATTTTTTGTTGTGATCACTGATAGTAATATGCTTAGACAACTATATCAACCTGATAATTGGAATGAGCTGTATGTTTTGATGGAATGACATGTATTCTAAATGCTTTATAATGTTATTTTTGGGAAGCCTGCATTGGTTATTGATATGTTTATGACCTAAATTATAATTGACTAATGATTATATTCTTTAATTAGTTTATGTAGTGGCTGGTACTTGTGTGATCATCGTTATAGTTAAATCCCTTCTGAGTTGGTTTTGGTACTAATTAATTGGTGAATTTTGTTCCTTTTGGGGCAATGAAGATTACACCTTCTCAATTCTAATCACATTGGAAGGGCCATTGATAAATTTTTATTCAATTTGTTTGTATGAGATGTGAAATTGACTTAATGCACCCGTAAGGGTTATCAAAATGCATCTAAGTTGGCATAGATGCTTCTATACTAGTTGGTTATGTGGCTTGTCATATTGTTTATGCTTTTTGCGTTTAGATAAGTTCGTCTTTGTGCAAAATCTTGGTTTATTATAAATGGATATGTTCTTGCTGTTTATAAGAACATAGCATTTTTAGTTTGAACTTACATAGAATTGCTTATATTGTCTGTAGTTCTTACCTCTCATTCATGTATGTCTGCAGGTGATATATTTGCACTCTATTCATTGCCACGAAGTGGGCAAAGTGACTAGCTTTGCTCGTGTTCTTTGAAGTTGTAATGAAATGCTTTGTATTTTTGGTTAGTGCCTACGCTATATCTAGTGAAGTGTCATTGGTGATTCTCTCTATATGACTTCATGTTCTTATTTTAGGTGGTTTGGAGGAACTCTTCAAGCTCTGTGTATGAACGGTCATTGGGATATCAAGTATGGAACACCAAGCAAATTGTGTTTTCTTTATCATGTAAAAATTATGAAAATTGAAAGCTTAGTCTAATAAAATGTATTGATGCTTATGAAATTGTATTTGGTGGATCTATTGGAGTTTATTGGATATATCATTTCAGCACAAAATTAATCATTGTGCATTAGGTAGTAATTTCTTTCATTTATTATGTACAATTTCAGCCACAATGGAATTCATCATTGTTGAGTTTTGATCAATTGATTAACTGTTAATTTATTAATATAAATATGCATAATAAGTGTTTCTGCAATTTGATGTATAATATATAGGAAATAATTGTCCAAAAAAAAAAAATATATATATATATAGGAAATAGATTTATTAATTTTTTTGAATCAGAAAATCAATATTTTTTGAATTCAGAAAATCAAATTTTTTTTTTCTAAAAAGGTAAAACACACACAATAGTTGATGAAAACAATGTTGTATAGTATATGCTCATACAATAGAATTAATGGAATTCAGTTGTCTAATACAAACTCATACAACGAAAAAATATCAATATGTTGTTTAAAGGGAATTATATCTGTTGTCTGATTACAAAGGCAACAAGAAAAAAAAGGCTGTGCATGATGCCATTCTACGCATGCACATATGAATTGGGACAACACATAAGAAACTCTGTTGACCCTATGATCGTTGTACAACGGTGCATAACTGTTGTTGGAATTGGTCAATCACACAACACCTCAGTAGACGACAGTTATGGTCCAAATGAGACAACAATTTTGAACTGTTATATGAAGCAAGTTTTGTAGTAGTGATGACAAAATGGTTAGGGCATCTCCAACAACCCTCTCCAAAACCCATACCCATACTCAAATTTTGACTCACTCATACCCATACTCATACCCATACTCAAATCATCTCCAACAATTGTGAGTCAAAACTCATACCCATACCTATACCCATATTCAAATCATCTCCAACAATGGTGAGTCAAAACTCATACCCATTTTAAATTTTATTCATTTTATATAATTATTTAACAACAACATGAATTTATATATCATATATAATATATTATTTAATTAAATAGTAATTCAAACAATTTTTTATTTCTATATTATAGGAATATGCTATTTTGAAGGCCGAAACGACCTCGAAATGCCAAAAAATCATCAACGTGGCGGCGAAGCAACGAATTTGACTCGAATTGTCTTTTTTATTTCTAGATTATAGGAAGATGCTATTTTGAAGGCCGAAACGACCTCGAAATGCCAAAAAATCATCAACGTGGCGGCGAAGCAACGAGTTTGACTCGAATTGCCTTTTTTATTTCTAGATTATAGGAAGATGCTATTTTGAAGGCCGAAACGACCTCGAAATGCCAAAAAATCATCAACGTGGCGGCGAAGCAACGAGTTTGACTCGAATTGCCTTTTCCAAGTAAAAAATATATAAAATGTAGGATTCAATTTGGTGTCCATAAATACGTCGTCCATCACTCCATCAAACCTCACAAATTCACAAACACTTCTCTCTCCCTCATATTAGAATCCTACAAATTCTGATCACTTTCATTTGATAATTTTTTTTTGTGAATTGCTCCAATGAATAGGCTTCGAAAACTGCTGAAGAAGGAGGAAGAAGATTCCATTACAAGAAATCGTCAAAGAGCCTTGGTGATGCAGGCAGCTTCCGCGGAAATCCAGAGGATCCAGGAGGAAGAATCGCAATGGGGTGGTTCACAAGAAGGTCGGCGGTACATCCCAAGAGATCGAGAAGAAATGGATCGACGACTTAAAGCTCTGTACTTCACATCACCGTGTAGGTTCGAAGGCGATATTTTTCGTAGAAGGTACAGAATGCGACCTCATGTGTTTGACCGGATGATGCATGACGTCGCCAACCACGATCCTTACTTCGTCCAAACATGTGACGCTTCCGACAGAGTCGGCTTTTCCACAGAACAGAAGCTGACTTGCGCCATGAGGATGCTTGCTTATGCGCTTCCAGCGGATCTGTGTGATGAGTTCCTAGATGTTGCAGAATCTACAGCTTTGGAGATTCTAAAACACTTTACTAGAGCAATCTGGAATGTGTACCACAAGCAATACCTACGTCGACCATCGAAGGCGGACTTGCGGCGGTTGCTCAATGTTGCTGATAAAAGAGGGTTCCCTGGAATGGTTGGAAGTCTCGACTGCATGCATTGGAGGTGGAAAAATTGCCCCACTTCATGGCAAGGGCATTTCACCGGGTATAAAGGAAAACCGACAATCATTTTGGAGGCAGTTGCATCTTATGATACTTGGATTTGGCACGCATATTTTGGACTTCCAGGTTCCCTCAATGACATCAACGTCCTTGGAATGTCTCCATTATTTGATGAAGTATGCAGAGGAGAGTCTCCTCGAGTCAAATACCATGTAGCTGATCGAGAATATGGCCAGTCTTACTACCTAGTCGACGGGATCTACCCTAAATGGGGGACTTTTGTGAAGGCAATTAGAAATCCAATGACGCCACAACAAGCTCACTTTACAAAGATGCAAGAGTCATTCAGAAAAGATGTGGAGAGGGCATTTGGAATTCTCCAAGCTCGTTTTGCAATTGTCAGAGGACCCGCTCGTGGATGGGACAGGGAGGATCTCCAATACATCATGATGACTTGCATTATTTTGCACAATATGATTGTTGAAGATGAGCGCGAAGAAGAAGAGGAGGTGATGATTGACCCTGATGAGATCACAACAAGACCAAGGGCTGCAGAAATATATGAAAGTTATGAAGATGAACATGAAGTTGAGCGCAACGCTCCTGATCTTCAAGATTTTATGAGTCGCTACCAAGAGGTTAGATGCCCAGTTGTGCATAAATACCTCCAAGAGGATTTGGTCAAACACCTTTGGAATGTGAAGCTGCAAGCAGAGCGGAACCGCAGATGATGTGCTTTGCTTTTTTATGCTTTCAATAATTGGCAGTGTGACCATGGTGTGATTTGCTTGTCTGTTTATGCTTTGTAATGTAGTGTGATTTGTTTGTTTGTTTGCGTGTTTATTATTTTGTAATGTAATTTTGTTAATTGTCATGAATAAAAGTGAGATTATAAATTAAAGAAACTTGCAATTTTATTTCATAAATTAAAAAAAAACTAGAGAAATAACAATAACATAAATTAAAATGAAAACTAGATCAAAGTACAACAACATAAATGAAAAAAAAATTAGACAAAGTACAACAACATAAATTAATACAACATTTCATTTTCCTCTCCTCTACTCATTTTCCTGAACCGGCACATATGGCTCCAAGGAGTTGTCTTCACTTTGTGTGGAGGGTGCTTGAGACGAAGTTGCTGGTTGTGGGTATGGCCTAGGTCTATAGTCTTGTTCCTCCCTCGCAATAGCCCGTGCTTGCTTCCTTTCCCAAAAAGCCCTTTTTATAGGTGAGTAGATTGTTGGATCCACCTTCATTGTGATTGCATCATCCGCGCGCAGCTCGGCAAGTTGAGTCTCCTCCCTAAGGCGTTGCCTATGTTCGAGATCACGCTCTCCTTGATCTGCAATTCTTTGCATTTGAATTAAGAGCTGAGATGTATCATTTTTGTTGGTCTTCTTTTTATTAGCCCTTTGAGCTTTTTGGCCTGGGGGGCGTGCATGCGCAGATGAAGGGCTTGGGGAGTGATCATCCTCCAAGTTAATAGGTGACGGACTACTAGTGGTATCAAAATTCATAGATGGAGGATCGCCAAACTTTTTTGTGTCCTTCAATATCGGCCAACAATGTGCATATTCAAAATCATGCCCTTTACTTAATGTGCGATACACCGACTTAGCTTGTATTTCCTATATGTAAATAAAAAAATAAATATTATTGTTCATAATATATCATTTTCAACATAATAATCATATTATCAATTAATCAATTAATATATTAATATTATTAACACACAAAAATATTCGATATATATTACTAAATTTATATAACAAGGAAAATTACCTCGTCGGTGGCATTTTCACCACTTGCACGAGCGGCAGCCGCCTTCGTAAGAGCTTCATGCCATCTTTGGCAAGCCGGTCTAATCTTTCTCCAACGAGCTTCACACGCTCCTCCGGATCTAATATCTCCTTCGATTGGCTTGCAACTAGCATACACTCCATGTATACGTTCCCACAATTTTTTCTTCTCTTGACCGATAGCCTTATCACCATCTTCACCAATGGTAACCACCGATATGCACAAGGCTACATCTTCAGCATTTTTCCAACCAACTCCTCTAGGTTTAGGGTTGGACATTTTTGAAAAAAACAATTGAAAGCTAGCTAGATGAATAACTAAAAATAAAGAGTTTGGAAAGAGATTGAGATGTTTGGAGTGAAAAATTATGAAGAAGAGGGGTTGGTATTTATAGAAATTTTCAAAAATACTGTTCCAACGGGCAAATTATTTTTTGTATTTTTTTTGTATTTTTTTTCTTATATTTTCGAGTTATTTCCTAATAAAAATGGTACAATTATTCTGGACCGTTTATTTCAATCCCCAAAGTCATCTCCACCGTTGGATGGAGATGACCGTTGGGCCCGAGCCAACGAAGCCTTGCGCTCGCCGCGCATGTGCATCACCGCCCAACGAGGAAGCCGTTTTTTTGTCCTTTTGCGCGCTCGTGCCTTCGCCCGCTTGCCGGCGCGTCTTTGTCTTGTCTCCCCGGTCAACGAAGCAGCGCATCGCGCGCATGTGCTTCACCGAACGCCGTTATTTTGTCGTGTAGCGCGCCTCTCCCTTCGCTCGCCCGGCGCGCGAGTTGCTCGTCCCTCTCACCAAACGCCCATGGCCCGCACCTGCCCCACGGCTACGGTAATGGGTTTCGACCCAATTTTCCTCCTAAAATGGGTAGACTTCTAAGTAGGAACCCATTTTGGGTATGGGTTTTGTTGGTTGGAGATGGCAAATTTGGGTTTTAGATTTGGGTATGGGTTTTGGCCATGGCTGTTGGAGATGCCCTTATGGAAGCAATTAGAAGCAAATAGCACAAAACAGATTCTCTAAAATGCTCCCAGACGTGCGGACGGAAGTGTGGCGTCCGGACGGATTACACGGGCAGAAGCTACTGACATCTTCCGATTCACCGGACGGAACATCCGTCCGGACGGATGAGTTAGACAGAGAGGTTCCAGAAAGGATCCGGATGACCAGTAGCACAAGAACTATTTATTTACCTAAGTTAAACTTAACCAAATGACCTGAAATTTTAACCACGTATACTAGACACACAAACTAACTATCAAACAAATTTTTAGAATTTTCTGGGTTGATTTACTATTTTAACAAAAATTGGAAAAATAGAGGACAATAGCTAAACGAAAACTGAAAACAGATTTTGAGACCTTCCCTAGATAGGCAAGGGAACTAATCTAACTTGAATTGAAGCAAACTAAGATGCAACTACACACTAAATAACAGCAAGAACAACACTTGAAACAACCTAAACACAAATGCAACATGCAATGCAATGAAGGAAATTACACAACAAACAAACTAGATGCAAACTTAACACTACTAGAATATCCCCATATAACATCGGTCAGGAACTGATGTTAAAAAGAAATCTGACCGATGTCGATGCGGGTGTAGTAATAGGTCCAGATATTTAGACATCGGTTGTTAGCCGATGTTAAAAATAAGTTCATATATCTTTATCAAGAACCGATGTTACAAATAACGTTAAACATCGCTTTCCTATATGAAACCGATTTACATTCTAGTATTTAACATTAGTATTTTAGAGAGAATCAATATCTTTATTGTTCTTCTAAATCAGTTTAATATTTTTAGCTGGTTTCTTTTCTTTCTTTTGCATCAGTTTAAAGTCTAAAAGCAGTTTGCTTTCTATCTACATACATTAGTTCTTTACAAGAAAAGTTGTAAAAAAACATCAAATAGAGAATATGAATGGTATGCAAAAGATAATAAAAGATGTTTATCATTGATAAAAGAACAAAATACAAGAAGGGGACATAAAGCCTAAACTTCTCACAATATAACAAAACAAAAACACTTGGAGAATGTAACCTTCCTAAATACATGAATTGTACGTAGTAAAGCTAGCACATCTAGAGCGAGAACACCTAAAAACAGCTGGTTGTTGTACCCTTTCAATATCATAGCCTCGTTAACCTGCAAAAACAAACATTAAAGTCATACAATAGCATGTATTACATCTTATTTTCACACAACACACATCAATGCAGCCTTACACATTATTGTCTTAATGATTAATCTACATACTAAGTAATTCTCAGACTATAAACCCAGAAAACTATGACCATAAACCCAAAATAAAAAGGCTAGAAAATGTGTGTAGCATAATAGCAAGTCTGATCATGTAAAAACAGGGCATTTCTCAACAACCAATACCATTACGTAGTGAAGAGAAGGTTCTGTACATTTGAACCAAAAATCAATAAATTATAAAACTCACATGTTCTTGTTTCCACTTAGATGGGCTCAAAGGGGCCTGTCCATGATGATCTGCAACCCAGTAAAAAAAAACAAGTAAATAACTCACTGAAAAAGGTTATCTTTTTAGTATAGCAACAATTAATAGTGCAATGGATTGAGCTTTACCAAGATTTTCTTGACATGAGCATTTACTACATTAGATATGAGTTTAATTGTTGAATCTAAAAGCACACAGCTCATAACAATTGGAAAAATAAAAACCATGCAAACACTAGCCTTTTTATTTTCAAAATTGCTTCATTCTGCTTTGTCCTATGATTGCTAATGAACATGCTACAACAGATAGCCAATCTGCAAGTTTTAATCAGCTAATTATTTATTATCTAGTGCATGTTCCTACATGAAACTAGTCCAAACAGGTCAATGTCATATAATATAAAATCATACACCTTAATTAGTACACACATTTCAACAACTTAAGCAAACAGCCAAATAGTGAGCTATGGGACTTTCCATTTACCTATCCTTCTCAACTTTAGTCTTCAATTCATCCAACACAGACCTAACTTCAGCAGCCGTGTGCCACACACACACACAACCAGTAACTAAGAATAATCTTTCGGAAACTCCAATAGAAAATAAAAAAATCATCAATCCTAATATCATTATAAACTCACCCAAAAGATCTGCACCAAACATGATGCGACCACTTCCATCTCTTTCACCCTCCTGCAATCAAGCATCACCCAAAAAAAAAACTAAATATAAGTTCATCACTACTATCCAAAAGCATACTTGTGCATTATTGCAACAACCACATAAAGAAGTTGATATGCCAACCAGTTCAGAACAAGGTCGTTTATGCGCAGCAGAAACTAAAACAAGTACACAGTGCATTCCATCCCAGGTAACAAATATGAGTACTTATACATGATCTTAAAAAATGCAATGTAGAAAACATTTCGAAGTACACAACCAAGATTTAAAGGTCAGGTCTTCATGTCCAGAATAAATTGGTAATCATAAACTGACAGAACACCAAAAAGAATTATTGAAGAGACCACAAAAGCCCTGAACTAGCATTAGCTTCTTGAGAGAGAAATACAAAAACATAAATCAAAAGAATCTACCACTTTCACTCGAACCAAATGAATAGATCGAAGTACTTATATAACATAGCTTGGAAAAGAGATGCCAATTTGGAGGTCTAACTATCAAAGTATCAAGGAACTACACTATCCAGTATAATCTCTTTCTTCACCTAATAGGCTAATATTGGGTGCATAATGACAAAGAACCTAACAAAGTGGTCTACAATCTCTGTTATCCTGTCAATAGACACAAAACAATAACCAAAGAAATCATAAATATGCAGTCTACTAATATTGGAAATTGCAATCGCAATTCAAATCGGATAGCTGAAGCGTAGTGTCAAAATGATGTAAGAGCTGAGAGAATCGTAATCATGGAACACCTGAAAGTGCCAAAAATATCATAAATTCATATATATAAATAAAAATCATGAAGGAGCTCCATTCATACTTGTTAATTTAAAAAGTCAACTTGGAAGGAAAGAAAGTTGCAGAATCGTAAATCTCAAATGCATGAACCCAGTACCTTTTCTCACAACCAGTAGTGTAGTACTCGTCATGAACAATCCTTGGCCGAACAACGATTCAGATCGGAAAGAGCAGGGGAGGTGCGGCCTAGGCGGCAGCGCGGCTGGTTCGAGCTCGACGCGGCTCGTTGGTCCGCAAATGGCCACGGGGGCGCGGCTTTGACAGAAACAGATCTGGGCTCTATGGTGGCACGGCCTGGGTTCGATGGGAACAAGCCGCTAGCTCAAGCCCAGCTGGGCTGGATTGACGGTGGCGGTGGTAGAGCGGCGGCAGAGTTGATTTCGTGAGCTCAGTGGCGATTTCTGGGCTTTGGGTCAGTGAAGCCTTGAGATTTTAGAATGAATCGATGGGGAAGGGGAGAGCGATGGCGAAAAGTAGCTGCTAGGGTATTTGGAGTCAACCTGGGTCAGTGAAGGCTAGGGGTCAGCGATAGGTAAGGGTTAAAGTCTTAAAAAAAATTTGAAGTGTTGAAATGTTGGAGGTAAAGCCGAATGACTTCGCGCTCTCTTTAAAAAAACTTAGCGCCTCCTGTTTTTTCTATTTTGGGGTTGCCGCAATTTTCTTAATTAAACTTTTAACATCGGAAAATTTGACGACTGATGTTACAAGTTAGAAATAAAATCGGTTTTTTGTATGATCGATGTCTAATAATCCTATTACATCAGGCACAGTTAAAACCGATTTCGTAGGGGCGATGTTATAGGCAGGAATTCTAGTAGTGTAAGGAAACACAAACACTTATGAACAAACAACTAGAAAACAATTATCAAACAATCTAAACTAAAGAATAGTGCTAAGAATAACCCGACTACGATCACCAAAGGATCATGGATTAACCTCAATCCCCGGCAACGGCGCCATTTGACGTGTCGTATAGTTCGCTTAAGAACAAGTGCTTTTACGAGTGTCAACAAATGTGGATGTATAGATTAAGACCGGAGGATTATCGTACCCAAGGGATTGGAAGGCCCTAAAATCACTTTGGTAATATGTGTGGTAACCAAGCTATTATAGCACTAAAATGGTGAGATAAGATGTGAGCTATATACTAGTGAAGTGGAGTATGTGCAACGTGAAAGTGTAGTGTTCAAAAGGGTGTCACTCTTGAGTGACAAGGACCAAAACAGTAGCTTAATGTGACCATACTAATCTAGGCAAACAAGTAAAGTTCACAAGTGATTGTGAATGATAGCTTTGCAAAGTTGTTGAGGTGACAAGCCCAACAAGAGTGTGTTTGTGATCAAGTGATGAAGATGATTGGGGTTTCGGGTTCACTCTAATCCATATCCGATGAATAGATAATCAATGTAAATACATGTTAAAGAGGCTTGTGAATCAATCCCCACAGTCCATACATACAATGTTATGCACATGTGTTTTGCAATCTATGGTAGTCTCATGCCTTATTAGTGGTCATAAGGATTAGTCCTTGCATTCAAGTGTGAATGAAGGGTTGAAGTACCATGCATCAAGAGGATAAACTCACAAAAACAAGTTGATAAAAGGATCAATTTCCATGTCCTATGGTTTAGGACTATCTTCTATGATAACAATTGTGCCTTATTAGGGTCACAATGAATTAGTCCTCTCATTCAAGAATGAATGGAGGGTTGAAGGATCAAGACTTAGGAAATTAAACAAGGCAAGATTTATGCTCATCCTCATCATGTTAATGTCATTTGTCTAAAGTAAATAAGGTTGTCAAGCTTATTAACTCACACCAAAATGGATTAAACACAAGCTCATGAATTTTGACATATTCCTAAGCAAGCATCTAACACAAATAGACAATAAACATATCCAAAAATCAACCAACATGCATAAACATCAAGTATCATAAATTCATCATCAATGGACTAGGGCACACAACCCTAGTCCCCAATCTTAAGGAACTACTCACACATGGTTATGAAATACATCAATATTGTCAAGAATGGAAACATAGACACAAAGAATAACAAGAGTAGGGTTAAAGAATTCTCAAGGGATGATGGCCAGCAGCTCCTTGGTGACTCCAAGTGTAGATGACAGCCCCCTCTTGAACTCCTCTTCACTTCCAAGCTTCTTCTCCTTCAAGTTTCCGGATCCTTGTGTTCTTGACGAATTCCCAGCTGTGGAGCTTGAAACGTGGTGGAATGATGGTGGAATGGTGGTGAAAGTTGGTTCCTAAGATAAATGAATGCCTTAGGAACAACTTTCGTGAAGGAAGGAAAGTGATTTGAGTAGTGGAAGGTGGTGAAAATGGAAGAACAAATCTGGGCAGTTTCTTGGTGTTCTTGGTGTTCTTGGTGTTCTTGGTGGCTGAATGTGTAATGGGATGGCTGAATCTGGTATGGACGAATTGTGTAACTAAAATTAGGGTTATGGGTGGTCTCACAACACCTAGTGGATGTGTGAGTGGAGCCATGGAGAGGTGCAAAAGGAAGGCTAAGTGGAGGGTTTTAAGGAAAGTGCAAGCATAGGTAAAGCCAAACTGATTTTCTATGTGTAATGGGTGCAACTACTTATGCATGCAGCTGGTCAAGAATATATCCTCCATGTGTGGTGATGCTCCGGTGGTGGTCCAGCGGTGTTGCCGCCTCTTGTGGTGGTGGTTTGCCGGAAAAATCACCGGACATGCAATTTCTTCATTTTCCTTCCTTTCTTCGATTCTTCAAGGCCTTCAATGACAACGTCTTCCGAAGGTAAATTTGTGCAATCTTCAATGTCTAGAAGCCACGGTTGACTTCTTGTCCTCTTCTCGGAATTGTGCCCAAAAGTAGCCGAAATGCACCTTTTTGTGCCGAATTACTTCAAGTCACATAAGTAACCTGAAATCATGAAAACGCATATTAGTAGTAACAAAATGCCTTCGGATAAGCTTAACTCTCGTGATAAGGAACACAATTTGCGCTATAAATAAGTGCAAATCACACCCCCATAGTCCTCAACGAGCTCGGGATGTTGTAAACAAGAGACATAAGATCACAAATCAAGGCTTCACAAATTTGCTAAGAATTTAACAAGCGCAATTCAATCATGCTCGGTGAAGTGTGTGGAAACCAATGTACAATCCATCTCATGCAATCAAATAGGCACACTAAACACATTAACCACAACTCTCGCAAAGATCACTAAGTATTTCCGCTCAAGTGTATAGGGTTAAAGTGTTTACTCTCATAACAAATGCACAAAGAATGTTCCCATATACTTGCTCATCAGGGAGCACCGAGCACTTCCTCGTCGATTTCCTTGAGGATGGCCTTGTGCTCATCGTCGACGAAGTCCTCAGTCACCTCGGGCACTGGGAGTTGACTCCAATCCTGCTCGAGGAAGGCCTGCTTGAGCTTGCCAAGGATGTACACGCCACCCTCCATATAGGCGGTGGCCTGCTCCATAGCTCGACCCCGGTCACGACGGTAGGCGAGGACGGCCTCCTTCTTGGCCTCACTGAGAGTCAACTCAAGGCGCTGGTCGGACTCAACCTGGAGCCGAGCACTCTCGGCAGCCACCGCAGCCTTGGCCTTCTCCTCGGCCTCCTGGACGAGCCTACCGGCTTCCTCCTTGGTCTTCTCGAGTTCGGCCACCGCCCGCTCCTTCACGCCAAACACGGTGTCGTAGCCATTCTGCAGGGATCTCCACTTGCCCGCCCACCGTTTGCCATTCCTTCCGGACCCGGCGGTCCAGGAGCAACTCCTCGTAGGCCGGCTGCAACACCGACACAACAAGGGGTCACAAAAAACAAAACAAAAAAAAAACCCCCGTGAAACCAAAGAACGGGCGGAGGTAGAGCAACGGTACCCTCTGCTTGCACTGAAAGAGGAGATCCCTCTGATCCCTGATGTTCATCTCCGGGAAGGAGGCAAGCCGAGAGACCGGGAGCGGGTCCTCCAGTGCCTTCTTCACACAGCCGCGGAACAGCGCGACATTCTCGGTAGGAATCTCCCTCCCGAAGATAGGAGCAGACTCGGAGCTGTGCATGGCCAGAGTAGTGCCGGTACCCTCCGCACCCTGAGCCACTTCAGCTGCTGGCTCCTGCACCCTCTGCTTCTTCCGGTGGTCCTTCACCTGTTTAATAAACTACAACAATGGTTAGTGCCGGTACACTAACACCACAAGCAAAGAAACAATGGAGACTGAGGTTACCTCCTCCCGAGCAGTGCGCTTCTTGGAGGACCCACCCGGGACCTCAGACACAACCTCGGTCTCGGGACCGGCATCCGCCTCCACTTCCGCCTCCACCTCCACCTCGGCGGTAGACCGACCTTTGTGGGCTTTCTTCTTCTTCCTCTTCGGTACCGGCTTAGCAGCAACACCGACCTCAGCACCGGGAGCACCGGTACCAACTACCACCTCACCTCAGGCCCCAGGTCCTCACCGATAGCTTTCTTCAGCTGGTAAAAGTCCTTTCGCTCCCGGACCATACTTAAGTCGCCTTTGAGGGTGCGGTACCGACGGTACTGATAGATAACTGCACAGTAACCACCGGTGTTAGACACGACCTTAATCTGGAATGAACAAAAGCTACCGAGCAACACTTACAGGGATTTGGTGTGGGGGCTCAACCGGAGCTGTCGAGGGAATACCGGTTCAGAAGCACCGTGGATCTCCTTAGCACGATGGAAATATGCTCCCGGATCCACCGAATCTCCTGCTCTTGCCTCTCGGTAAGTCTCCTCCAAGACCGACCCACCGCAAAAAAAAAAAAAAACAAGAACTGGTTAGTACCGCAAAAAAAAAAAAAAAAGAAGAATATCATGTGCAAGTGTCCGCTCGGTAAAGGCTCCCAACCAGGTGTGTCGGTAAAGTAGCACGGCACCCGCTTCACGGTCGGCTCTACCCCTACCGGGAATTCCCACTCCCCACCGATGAAGAAATACCGACTCTTCCAAGTTTGTTGGGAAGTTGGATTCCCGAACACGAGTGGATCCCTGACTCGATGATACCGGAGGGGTTGTTTGTGAGTATCGCCGTCAAAGTGTAGTGGATGGTAAATTGTAACCAGGGGTTGTCGTACCCAAGGGATTGGAAGGCCCAAGATCTCTACTTGGTGAACAAATGCAAACAAGGTATACAATGCACTAGAAGTGGTGTGATTAGAGATGGATTATTTACTTAGATGTGAAGTATGTGCAACATGCAAGTGTAGTGTTCAAAGTGTGTCACTCTTGAATGACTTGTAACCAAAACAGTAACCAAATGTGGCAAGGACAGTAGCTAAGTAACCAATCTAATCTAGATGAAATTGTTGTAACAAGAACACAAGTGAATGTGTTGATAGCTTTGTGTGTTGTTGAGGTGACAAGCCCAACAAAAATGTGATTGCTGTGTGATCAAATGGATGGAAACGATTGGGGTTTCGGGTTCACTCTACCCCAATCAAATGTATGACAACTCTCAAGAACATGCAACAATGAATTCACTAAGGATCAAACCCATATCCTAGCCATGTTATGGTTCTAGGATTGATTCTTCTAGGCCTATTTTGTGCCTTATTAGGGTCACAAATACTCCTAGTCTATTTATCCAAGCCTTGTTAGGGTCTCAAACAAACTTCCTAGGCATAGAGATTCAAGAATCAAGATTCAAACAAACTCAGTCCATTGACATAAACTCATCATGCTCATTGCAAACACATAGGATAAAATGTAATTAACATAGAATCCTAACATTAAGTTAAGTTGAACACATGCTTGAGAACTAATTAGATTCATAAACATGCATCAAACAAAACCGCATTTAACCAATGAACATATCCAGAAATGAATTCATCATACATACTCAAGAGAAATCATCAAAACATCATCATGGGCTAGAGCACACAACCCTAGCCCCCAATCTAATGAACTACTCACAATTCATTGTCATATACATCAATAATCTCAAATAAGAAAGCATAAGTTCAAAGTAAGAGTGAAGAAGTTGAGAAAATGCTCAAGATGTCGATGGCCAGCAGCTCCTTGGTGACTCCAAGTGTGTAGCAAGCCTCCTTGAACTCCCCTCTTCCTCTACAAGCTCCAACTTATCTCCAAGCTTCCCAACTCTTGATGTCTCAATGGATGGCAACTTATGGTGAAGGTAACTCTATGGAATGGTGGTGAAAAGTGTATGGTTGTAGTGTTTAGGATGTGTGGAAGATATTTCGTGAAGGGATCGAAGTGAGATGGGTTGTGGAAAGTGGTGAAAATGGAAGAACAAACCCGGGCAGAAGCTTGGGCGTCCGAGCGGATTGTATAGGCGTCCGGGCGCCTTGCACGTCTGCTATGGTTTCAGGAAGCTTTGCCGAGAGAAAATGGCTTTGCTCCCCTAGGGTTTTCTCCTAATCGTGAGTAATTGAATGTGAATGGCTTGGGAGGGTCTGGTGAGCCTCCAAGGTTGAACTAGGGATTCCTAGTGGGATGACATGGAATGGGTGAGTGGAGAGGAAAGAAATGGAAAAGAAAAGGGAAGTGGAGGGAATAATGGTGAGTGGACATGTGAGAGGGTTGGTGGATGGCTGAATGGATGTGTGACCTGTGTCACACATGTGCATGGCTGGTGTAGGAGACTCTCTCCTGCTGTGGTGGTGGTCCGGGGGTGCTGCCGCCTCTTGTGGTGGTGGTTTGCCGGAAAAATCGCCGGAAATGCAATTTCTTCATTTTCCTTCCTTTCTTCGATTCTTCAAGGCCTTCAATGGCAACGTCTTCCGAAGGTGAATTTATGCAATCTTCAATGCCTAGAAACCACGGTTGACTTCTTGTCCTCTTCTCGGAAGTGTGCCCAAAAGTACTCAAAATGCACCTTCTTGTGCCGAATTACCTCAAGTCACCTAAGTAACCTGAAATCAAGAAAACGCATATTAGTAATAACAAAATGCCTTCGGGTAAGCTTAACTCTCGTGATTAGGAATACAATTTGCGCTATAAATAAGTGCAAATCAATCCCTAATAATCTCGGGACTCCCGAACTCGTGGCTTTCCACATCGTGCTCACCAGCCATCCCCTCCCGTTCAAGGGCCTTCTTTGTCAAGCAGCACCGGGAGACCTTCTTGTACTTGTGCAGGAAATCCATCCACTCGATATCCCGGGGGCACTCCTCACAGGGCTTCAGTACCGACTTCAATTTATACCAGCCTTTTTCCGCCCGGAATGCTCCTCAAGCGCCCACTGGTTGAAAAACACCGCCGTGTCCGGCTCGCCAAACCCATAGTGGTGGTACAGCGTATACAACGCATTCGAGCAACGCCGGTGTTCGGGTTCAATCTGGGCTGGCCAGCCCAACCTCGGCCGAAACCGCTGCTGGTACGCCGGAGGGGAATCCTCGACCCTCACCGAAGAAGAACGAGTGTACCAAGGTTTCACCCGTGCGCGAAGCACTCCTAAGCTCCCCCTTCTCCGGTGGCGCATCGTCACCGAACCGGGGATGTTGAAGGCCTCCTCGTGGCTATCAAATCCTCCTCGGTAGATGCGCTCAATTTCAGCCGGTCCACCGCAAACCCTACCGCACGGGCGTCTTCTTGCACCGGACCGGACTTCACATATGGTTCCGCAGCCCAAGGGCACTATGTCCTCACCGTGGTAACACCCCTCACCACCGTCTGAATGATACCCTCCAGACAAAACCGGCTAGTTCTCGGCGAACAGGAACTACTGCTACTGGTACTCAAACTGGAGTCCGAGCCAGCCTCCTCCACCGATGAGCTCCTTTCTGGCTCTTCACCAGAAAAAGTGTTGCCACTACTGGCACTCTCGCTCCCCGAGTCAGACATTTGCAAAAATCGCACCAAGGTTCTTACTGGGGAGGGATAACCTATGCCTATGCAACCTAGCTCGGTACTAAGGCTGGACACCGGTACTCAAACTACGTTACAAAAGCAAAGCAGAAAACAAAAAGGGTGAAGAGAGGTCAAGGCATCGGTACTTACAGTTCAAATGCTGGAAATTCTGATACCGAGTGATCAAACAACGCACTACCGAGACACGCTCTCGTTCTCCTACCGATAGCTTGCAGAGCTCGGAAGTGAAATGTGCAAGAATGAAGTGAAGTGACCTCTCTTCACCCCCATATATATAGCGGAGTCAACCCATCTTGACCGTACAACGTGAACCGTCGCGGTCCGGGATGGCGACACGTGGCAATGCGACGGTTGAGCTCCCCCACGTTGTTCCACACCGGCCCGGGCGTGACACGTGTCGCCCCACTCCCTCGGCAGCTACGCCGAGGAGCTCAACAGCCACGACGCTTCAACTCCCCTCGAAACACGGAGTGGTTACAATTCCCAACCGGGAGAAACCCCTTGTTCGGGGACTTGGGGGACTACATGGGACGGTACCATGCGTCGCCGCGGCTGCCCCACCGACACTTCGCTACATCCCGATATGAACTTCTGGAATAAGTCCCCGACCAAGAGCTTCCTCTTGCTCGGGACTTGGGGGACTTCTGTTGCTACCATTTCATATCTGTACCGGGATAGGCCCCGTGCAGGGCCCGAAGTAGCTCACTATCACCGGGAGCAGCCTGCCTATGAGCCCCATCACGCAGAATCGGTCTTCTGACTCGGCAGGGATCCCCTACCGAACATGTAACCTCAGCAACGCCCCAGCGGCATCTACCGTCTCGGTAGGGATCCCCTACCGAGCATACTGCCCCGGCGACAAGGGTAAGCCCCAGGCCGCAGTCGAAGCCCTGGCAATACCCCCTGGTACCGGTAAGACCAGGCCGGGTGTACCGACAACAAGCTCTCCCTCCGGCTGCACACGGACGTCTCCCCGACCAGTGTACCGAGAGTGGTCGGCCCCACCGGTACCAGCACGGCCACCCGGCACACGTGCTTGTCCACTACCTCGCAGATCGCACTAGGTCGCACGCCCATGCTGCACTAGGCGCCGACGCCAGGGAGTAGACCAGAGGACATTCCTCGTGTCAGGGGATGTCCCCCACGCTAGGGAAGCTTGTCTCCGACCTCATCTCATATATAAGGAGTCCTCGCTCCTTATTCAGGTACGTTCTCTCTAAATCCCAAAACACTCTGCTCTTAGACCTACCGGTACTAACTTGAGCGTCGGAGGGCCTTTGGTCGGTACACACCGACCTCCCCTTACCAATATTGTGTTTTCAGGTTGTCACACCCCGGACCCGGTGTCGGTGGATTTTAAGCACCTAAATCTGAATCCGAGGAGTGAGCGTAGAAAAAGTAAAATAAAGATAATACAAAAACCGAAAACTTTCTTGGAATCGTTGAAAATACAAATAACAAAAATTTTACAAAGAGAAATCACGTAGTCTTCTACGATCTAATCCACTATCGTCTCTAACCTGAAACTCGTAAGTCGTACCTGTACAACAACCTATTGTAGGGGTGAGCTTTCGTCCTCGTTGCTCAGTAGGGACAAACCTTTTAGTTTATTCTTATAGTGTTGCAACAAAGTTATAAAACAATAAAACAAAGTACAGTAAAATCAAACTACAATCATATTAATGCGTGAATGTCAAATGAACTTCACTTATCTACCCGTTAGTCCATATAACTCCACAAGCAGAGCCTACACGTCCCATACCGTGTATTTTACCAACCGGGGGTGGCCCTGAAAGTTTCGTATATATGATCTAACACCCAGTAACAATTCCATCGACATATTTATTTTGTTAGTCCTCTTGTCTTTTCCTCCCTGTCGCCAGTCCCGAATTACCTTTATGCAATTCATGCATCTTCGGCTGACATGAGATCTGGTACCTACCGAGAGAAAGACTCGACTACACAAAAAGTACTTTTCTCTCAATCTCAATCTCAATCTCAATCTCAATCAATATTTCTTTTTGACCATTCAGGTCCTTCTCCATCCTCACAATTCCTCACCATGCATTATGCATGATAGCTCTTTAATTCATAACATAGAAATTAAATAACATATGCTTTCAAAACATAAAATCAAACATCGTGCTAATTCATCAATTAATGAAAGCAATAACATCCAATAGGTAATTCAAGCAACATCAAACAATTCTCAATTTATTAAATTACTTAACAATATAAAGATAAGGTTTCCCGAGATCCCTACCTTGATTTCCAAGCTTTGACTCCAACGCTGCTAAAGGTTTACACCAGCACAACTCGCATTCCGACTAACTAAACTCCAATGACTAACCCATTCGTCTCGAATCCCCATTCGATGATATCCATCGAATCTCAATTTCGTTTCCTTTATCAACTCACTTCGAATCCATTCGACCAATTATTCCAAAATAATAATCGACTAATGCTTCGCTCTGCATTGCATCTCTCATTGGGTGTAAGTCCTTATAATTATTAAGGACACCCAAATTCTCTTTTCCCAAGTCCTCCGTAGCCTTTTGAACTGAAATCCGAGTCAATCCCGACCACTACTCAAATATTCTCAAAACATTTATTATTCCCACAGTAATTTCACAAATCTCAACTTCACTATCTAACATTCCAATTTCAGTTCTACTTCAACATACTTTGGATTTTTGACAATTAACTCGTGCACCAAAACACTTCAATAAATACTACAAGCTCTTAGCTTTAATACCTCCAAACACCAAATTGATCTTTCGTCAAAAGTTGTTGTGGTAAATGATTTGCGGTAAAAACCGATATCAATTTATTTTACCTAAACTTCCTAACATTTTGTCGTTGAAAAGTATAATGGGAAGTAAGGATTTTTCCCACAGGAGATTGTTTATTTACTTTTCTATGTCACAAAATTAATTAAACTATACTATAATTATTCTAAACATGTTTATTTAATTTACAACTAAACTAAACAAATTAGAAATTAATTCCCAAATAAATCAAATATAAATTAAAAATAAAACTTATAAATATAAACAAAACAAATATATAAGTAAACAAATATTTACAAGTACTCAAATTAAAAAATACTCACATAAATTAATTTACAAAAGAGAAAATGTTTTTGGGTTTTCTTAAATAATTCAAGCAAATAATAAACTTGTTTTTGAATTTTTCATAAAATAATTAAAACGCACAATTCAAATTACACAAATTAAATTAACCAAATACAAATTAATCAAATAAAATCACACAACAAATATTTAAACAAATAAAAACGAGTTTGAGAAAGAGAGAAATGCTCATTTAATTCGGCGAAGGCTCGGGAACGATTCGGGGTAGAGAGCATTTTGAATTGGGCCCAACAGGTCCTGGGCTTTGACAATTGGGCTTGGAGCTTTGACTTGGTCAAAAGCCCAACCCAAGTCAATTTTATGGTCAGCTGGCCTCTACCCCGTAGTCAACTTCTTCATTTCATTGACCCGTGAGTTTCTTCTCTTTCTCAAAACAGCTCATTCTCATCTCTTTCTTCATTGTTCTTTTCTTCTCATCTTCGGACCAGAGAGAGATTGGTGAGTGAGGGAGAGCAGAAGCCGGCGGAGATTTCGGGTGGCGGCGGCGACGAAGCTCGAGGGAGCCGCGAGGACACCGTGGGGTATTGGCGCGGTGCCGTTGCAGAAGATGACGCCGTCGTGATTAGGTGAGGAGCGACGGTGGAGGGAAGGCACGGAGCCTGGTCGGATTTCGCGGCTCGGACTATGGGTTTTCCGACGGCGAAGAGGCGGAGGCGGCGCACCGGTACGAGATCGATGAGGGAGATGGGCCGCTCGACGGCGTTGTGAACGCGGCGAGGAGTGCAGCGACCGGCCGAGCAGAGAGCAGCGGTGATCGTGAACGGACAGAGGGACGCCGGCGGTGCGACTGGTGGCAGCGGTTTGAGAAGAAGCACAGTCGTGCTTTGGGATGCCCACGGTTGTTAGTGATTGCAGTTCTGGAACTGTGATGGTGAATTGATTTCTTATTCGCAGGGACAGAGTAAGAGAACAGGTGATGGGGATTTTGATCTATGATTGCAGTGGTGTTGTGTTTGATTATGAATTGCAGAGAGTGGTGATTGTGAGAACAAAGAGAGATGGAGGGAGAAGGGAGGTACGTCTGTGAAATTGAGAAGAGTGGATTGGGTGAGGAGAGAAGGCACAGCCAAGTGTGGCTGTGCACGGGAGCTTTGAGAGCAGAGGGGATTGTGATTATTGTTTGCACGGAGGAATCAGAGAAGAAGAGATGATTGGGTGATTGAGATTGGACGAGAGGACAATTTAAGTGTTTGGGAGCAGTGAGAGAGTTGAGAATTGCAGAGGACAGTGAGGTCTGTGAGAGTAACCGGAGGGAGGGATGAGAGTAGAAGGCATGGCTGTGTGAGCCATACACGGACGCAGGAGAAGGTGGCACGGGGAGGAGGTAGAAGGCCCCCGGCCAGTTAATTTCTTCCTTGATTGCAGGTTAAATGGAGATGCAAATTGATGCAAACAGACAAGGATTTGAATTCAAATTGGTGCTGCTTGGCAGCTGGAATCAAGGAGGAAGGAGGTGGCCGGCAAGGAACCACGAAGTCAAGAAAACAATTCTGCAAAAGTCAAACAAACACAAAGAAATAAAAAGAAAAGAATAAACACAAATAAAATAAAATAATAAATAATAATAAAAATAAAAATAATAATAATAATAGTTATTTAATTAATCTAATTAAAGAAAAATATAAATAAACAACAATTTATAAAAGGGAAATAAATGGAGGTTCAGAAAACGTATTTTGCCACCGCGGGTGGTGGTCGCGCCGCCTTATGTGGTGGTTCGCGGGCAAAATTGCCGGGATTCGAAACGTTTTTCGAAATCTTCGTACAAGTTTTGATCTCCACATCCGAGAAATGACCGGTGTCATTTAAATTTCGAAAAGTCACGGTTGACTTTTCGATTCATCTTCGGATTCGCGCTAAAACCTCTAAAATGTACCTTTTGTACAAATAAAGCGTTTTGTTCGTATTTTCCCTGAAACACACTAAAACAATATTAAATATACAATAATAGGCTTTTGGACTAACATAATCCAAGCGATTAAGGTACTTTGTGCACGTGGAACATTGGGTGTAGTCCAGTTGGACTAGGCAGTGGCCATCCCCGCTCACAACCCGGGTTCGAATCCCCCCTCCCCACAATTTCGAACTTTGGAGCCATTTATCCCCCTCCCCTTAAAAAAAAAAAAAAAAAAAAAAGAGTACTTTGTGCACGTATTTTACGTTCACATCAGTAAACCTTAATGTCCAAATCCAATTATGTTTCAAGGCCTATAAACTCCACAAGGTCGGATACAAGCCCAATGTAACAATCGCTACAGGTGAATATCAAATCACCCAATGCAGTAGCTTAATTACACCATTGCTGTCAAATAACCCAAACTGCAGCATAACAGTAACTTTGAAAATTCATAACTAAATGTACAAAAATACTTTTCAGACGATTCCAAGTCCAAAATAATCTTTGAGATGTCAACTACAACTTTCGTTAAGACACTGCCTTCAAATTCCCAAAGGAAAAGTACAGTTTTTAATGAAAAGTCTGCTGGGTCAGAAATCCAGAAATGCAAAATCGGCAGTGCAGTCCTGTGACTTTGTAAATTCATAACTAAATGCAGAAAAATCATCTTTAGGCGATTCCAATTCTGAAATAGTCATTGGGATGTCTGCTACAAATTCTCAGAAGGAAAAAACTTTCAAATATGAACACAGAAGTTCAGTAATTAACAAAACGTTGCTGGGTCAGAAACTGGGAACACAATTCCAGATTGCAAGTCCATGCTTTCGATCTTGAGTTTAACCAAGCAATACTTGACCAAAAACTACAAAATTAAACTGTAATTGAAGCCTTATGTTCTAACTTTACAAACACAGATTGAAGGAATTGATCCAATATCAGAAAAGAACCAAAGTTATCTCAAACTACAACTAATTCCAGCAAACCCGTACAGGCCATAAACACCAAAACTCCAATTCTCCAAAACTGAACCAAAACCGAATTCCAATTATACCAATGTGTAGAACTCGACGAGAGGACTAAGTTTGATACCTCAATCGAAGGAATCCATCGCCGGAGTCGCCGGAAAACGTAAAAACCCGCCGGAGTAGTAGGAACTTCTCCTCTTCGATTCTCTCTCCACAATCAACGATTTGGAAATCTGAGAATATGGATGAACTCGCCTCACTGAGACGAAGCTAAAGATACCAGATTTAGTCGCCGTCGTGGCCGGAATTGAAAAGTGCCATCGGCGCTGCCACTTCTTCTCTCCACCGTTTCTCTCTCCACCGGCGTCGTCGTGACTAGCCGTGACCGCCGTTGGGTTCGCCATGTCGAGACGAAGAAGATGGGATATGTTCGCCGTCGTGAGGTGGCCGGAGAAGAAAGATGGGTTTGGTGGTGTCGCGACAGAGGAGAGAGAGAGAGAGAGTTCGGGAGAAATGAGGAAGAGAGGAGATGATTATGGGGTTTTCTTATTTAAAACCAAACCGATTTAAAACCAACGGCTCTGATTCAACGGTGGAGAGATCAATGATCCAGATCAAACGGTGAAGATCAACGGTCCAATTGGCACCGATTGAATTCCCTTAATTTCCAAATACTAAAACAAATAGCTCGGGTATCCGAAAAATTCCACGAAAATTACTACGAACTCGTAGTGACGTGTACTTTCTAATTATGACCTCAAAAATAAAATTTGGCCAACTTTAAAATTCGAGATCTCACACAGGTACTCCGGCACGACACTACCGGGCAGTTGGGAAACGGCAGAAACAGCCGATATGGATAAGTTGCTGCAAACAAGGCCCTAGATTTGTTTATTTTTTCTAATGTAACTATCATATTATAAATTGAGTTCATATCGTGCACGCTATTTTTCCTCTGAATTGTCTTTCTTATGCGTGTTCTTTCTAATCTGAGTTTATATCGTTATGTTACGTTAGACTTCAAAAAGATTTGAAAAACTCTCAACTAAAGAGCAAAAGTGTCACAAAAAAATTAGGGTCAAAACATTTTGTCCTTGTTGAGAATCCTGTGTGTTGAAGATGCGATACTTTTTTAGTGAAATATTAAGTGACGGAAACACCATTTTCGTATTGACCAAACACCAACTCAAAAGGCTCAAAGCTACAACAACAACTAAGGCTATTTTCATCAAAACACCCAAAATTTCAAATAAATAGCAGCCGATTTGATCAACTTATTTCCATACCGGGCATTCTGATATTACATATTGATTTAGCTCAACTTGACCAAATAGGCCCTCCAACATTTAATAAAAATGGAACACAATATTCAACTAGTACACCCCTTTAAAACAATAAGATATTTTCATATGAGACCTAACAAGTAAAACTTTCTTAGGCCATCTCCAACAAGAGGGCTAAATCCCAAAATTTGGCCATTTTTTCTACTTTATGGTCTCCAACAAGGGTGGGCTAAAGGGCTATATTTGACATTTGAAGGCTAAATAGCTAAGAGAATGGCTAAATTTAGCCCTAGCAATAGCTTAGGCTATTCAGTGAGGCCCACACATTTTAATATTTATGATGACAATAATTATTGAATTAGAATGTAATGGCACATGAAACAAAATTAAATAAGACTTTTATTCATTGCAATTTTTTTAAAAAAAGGCACACAATGAAAAGAAAAAAAAAGACACAATAGAAAATAAATCAAACAAGCCACACAATAATATAAAATAGTATGACAATCATACTCCTCGCCCTCGTCCTAACTAAGCATGTTGGACAAGGTCTTTTGGTATATTACTATTTCCAGTACGAGAGCGTACCCTCCGGTAACGAGACATGTATTCAGCTATAGTAATTTGCCCGGTTCTTGAATCACGAGACAAGTTTGGACCATCATAGATTCTTGAATCTCAACCTCTTGCAGGTTGCCTAATGATTGCAAATCGTACCTGAAGAATCTCAAATGCCCTTTCAACATCGTTGCGGTACGCTTCCTGTTTAGTAGAATCTCATGACTCACGTGGTGTACCTTTTTTTTTTGTGCAAAAAAGTTTAGGTAAGAGGGAGGCTTCCCTACATTACCAGGGCCAGGGCAAACCTTGCGACCTAGGCCCGAAAGCTTCGGATTTTCGACTGGGGGAAATTTCACCACATTTGCTAAGAGGTGGCACCCTCCATGGAGGCCCGGAGGCTTATCACCAAGGAGACCACACCCTCACCCAGCGGCCCCTAGAGGCCCAATGACATTTTCTAGATTACCCACCACTGAGAGATAGTTGGTACCTTTTATTATCTTATCGAAAATGTACACTTAAAAAAAAATATTTTTGTCTGAACATTAAATTTAGATAAGAAAAGGAATGATATTATAACTAAATAAAATCATAAATTTGAAAAAGATAATGTAAATTATAAAATATTGAAATGGCTAAAATTTAGCCCCGTCTTAACGGAGACAGGTCAATAAATACTTGAATAAATAATAATATTATGAGAGCTAAAATTTAGCTCTGGACCCAATATAGCTCTCCCTTGCTGAAGGCCGCTTCTCTCTCTCTCTCTCTCTCAACCTGAAAAACCCTCTCTAGACCTCTCCATGGGAACTCCAGAGACCTCTCGGGAACCATGCCCTGACCGTATCATCGACGACGTCGGCGGAGCCTTCGGGATGGGCGCCGTCGGAGGCTCGGCTTTCCACTTCCTCAAGGGCATCTACAACTCGCCCAAGGGCGCGCGTCTCATCGGCGGCTCCCAAGCCGTGCGCATGAACGCGCCGCGCGTGGGCGGAAGCTTCGCCGTCTGGGGTGGCCTCTTCTCCACCTTCGACTGCACGATGGTCTACATGCGCCAGAAGGAGGACCCCTGGAACTCCATCATCGCCGGCGCGGCAACCGGTGGCTTCCTCCAGATGCGCCAGGGGCTCGGCGCGTCGGCTAGATCGGCAGCCATGGGAGGGATCCTCTTGGCCCTAATCGAAGGCGCTGGGATCATGCTTAACAAATTCATGAGTGAGCAGCAACAACAACCGATTGTGATTGAAGAACCGGGGGCTACTATGGCCAGTGTGCCCGGACTCCCCCAAATGGGCCATCCCGGCGCAGAGGCACCGTCCGTCAGCTCAGAGGGAAGCTCCGGTTCGTGGTTTGGAGGGTGGTTCGGGAAAGGCAAAGAGCCAGAGGCAGCCGGCAGCGGAAGCGAGACCAAGGTTCTGGAGAGTTTCGATGCGCCTGCTGTGCCCACTTTTGAGTTCAAGTGATTCTTATCATTGTGGTAAGAAGGGGGTTTTGATTAGAAAGCTAATTAATTGTATTTAGGAGGGTTGGAATTGAACCGAGGGATTTGGGAAAGCTGGGAAAGTTGAGCTTTTTATTGCTAAGTTTTGCTCTGGACCTATGTTTATGTGGTGTTCTATCTTTAGTTTATTTTAAATAATCATACTAGGTGTATTATAATGCATTTCAATGTTGTATGTTGAATTTTCACTGCCGGCTGTGTGAATTTATGATTTGCTCTTAGCTTGCAGTCTCTTGAATTCTTGTTGGTGGGTAATCTCCTAAAGTTGATTATTGAACTCATCTTCAGAATAAAGTTTTCGAAAATGATGACAGAGTTAGTTTAACCGAATTGATACAAAAAGATATCGAAATTTATGTGCTTGTTTGATTATTAATCTATTAGAATAACATTATGGTCAATGTCCATGTTAATGTAATTGATAGACCTTGCCTGAAGGTGCTTATTTGACTGATAATTCATTTTACAAGTACTCACAGGCTCTTGGTTTGTGAATATGAAGTTTGAAGCTAACTTGAGTGGATTAATATAGTCAGCAGTCTGTTCCTTGTAACATATCTTCTTATATTTGAAGATACTTGGCTGTTTATGAGCGAGTGACATTAACGCAGGACCAATTATGGGGCTACTTAACCTGAAGGTGTTGTTAGATTCTTGTCTCAAATCTCAATTTATTGCAATTTTTTTGTAAGTATTTGTTCCTATTTGTTAATACAGTTCTTGAACAGCAATTGCAATTCGGAAAGGCAATTGCTTGTTCCTGAACAGTTATTGCATTTCAGGGTTCAATAATTTCTGGTGCTCGAATAGCAATTCTAGCAATTTAGCTTAGGTGCAAATAAGATATATTTACTACATCTGTGTTGGTGAGATTAAGTAATAGTTAGTCGCGGTGGTTTGAATAGGTTGACTTGTAGTTAGCTGAAGAAATAGGTTGTGTTTGTGGCGTTGTAGGACCACATTCACAGCTTTCAAAGACAGAATGTGTTCCCACACTCATGGTAATTTTTTGACTAGTATATTTTCTCTCTTCAGGGCTTAGCCATATTTTGGACCAGAACAGATTAAAGAAGGATATTGCTTGCCGTTGAATTTATATTCACCATCCAATTATCAGAGAAAAAATGTTGTGCTTGTTATGTTAGATTTAGGCCAGCTTCATGTTCTAAAAATTATCAGTTTGGTTAGGATGCATTTTCGACTAATGCTGCTTGCCACTTTCAACATGCTTTGCTGAAAGTGATACAACCTCAGTTGCTGCGTTAATTGGGCTTCTTTCCTAATGCACTAAACATGCTTTTATGTTCCTCTGAGTTGTTTATCTTTGATACTGCCATACTGAAGGGTGTCTTGTCCTTAGAATGTTATAATAGTGTAGTATAAGAAGTAATTTGATTTTATCTTATTTTCCCTTGCTTCACTCTAGCTTGATTGATAAAGTGCAAAGCAAGCTTGCTGGGTGGAAAAGTAAGACTCTAGGCATGGCAGGGAGATTGACTTTAATTCAAACTGTCACCTCTTCTCTGCTGACTTATTCTATGCAAACTGCCAAACTTCCTGTTTCTATTTGTGATTATCTTGATACTTGATAGGTTGAATAGAAATTTTCTTTGGGGTGATTGTGGTGATTGACAGCATGGAAAGTCCATTTGGTGAACTGGGAAGCTGTTTGCAAACGAAAATCTCATGGTGGCTTGGGGATTAAAAAAGCAGTTCATAACCAGGCTAAGCCAAGATTGGTTGGAGGATTTCGCAGAATGGTGGGGGTCTCTGGTGTAAGATCTTTACTAGAAAATATCTGAAGAATGAGTCTTCTGAACCCTAATTACTAGCAACTGCTCTAGCACTTGGAGCAGTGTGTGCTTTGGTGCTGCTTTATTAAGAAGGGTTTTTCTTGGAGAATTGGGGATGGGAGTGTGGCTCTTTTTTGGAAGGATCATTGGTCTAGCAGTGGTATTCTCTGCGATTTTTCTCTGGACCCTTCTATGGTGGATGATAACATGCTTGTTCAGGATTTTTGGATTCTTAACAATTGGGATACCTCTTTTGTATGTCTGCTTGCCTCATAATATTGTGCAGAAAGTTCTCAGCATTCCTATTGGCCTCTATAGTACCCATACTGATAAACTTGTGTGGAGACATACTCCTAACCAGCAGTTGATTACTAAGGAATATGTACAGGGATTACTAAGGATTGGGATTACCATAGAACAATCTGTTGATTACTCAGGAGTATGTAAACTCAAGTACTAAGGAATAATCTGTTGATTGTTCCCCAGTTGTACCAAGTTTTCATTAACCAGCAGTTGATTACTAAGGAATATGTATATTTCTATGATTTTTTTTGCAGCTACTTTCTCTGTTTGGAGAATATTGTTGCTAGCTAAGTTATTTTGAAAACTGATTGAAATAGAAGGAAGCAATTTCCAAGTATTGAAACAATAACTAAAGTAAAACAAAAAAATTGAGCAAGTCTCTAGAGTTTGAATCGTGAAAACCTTGGCCCCAGAAACTTAAGGGCTCGTTCGGTATCGTTTTGTGATATTGTTTTTTGTTTTCCAAATACAAAAATGCATATAATTTGCGTTTGGTGCATTCAATTTGAAAAACATGAAAAACAGATTATGAGATACAACTCAAAAACTATGAGTAAATATGAAAAACGATTTTTTATTGTTTTCATTGTTTCTTGGGAACAACCCAACTCCCAATCGAATAATTTCTCTCCCTCTCTCTCTCTCTCCCCACAACTTCCATCAGACCATACTTATTCTTCCACAGATCTGGAGGTTGTGAGAATGACGAAGAGCGACGGCGGTGCTTGTGAAATTGATGCAGGGGGTGATGTTTGGGTTGAATAGGGAACAACGGCAGGTCGACAGCAGTAGATTGAGCACAGTAGGCGATTTGGAGACGTCGCTGGTGGCTTCGTGGTGTATGTGCACGGGTGGAAGAGCACTACTAAGCTTGTGTTGCTCGGTGAACTGTGGTGGAGGAGGAACACGGGGAGGAGAATTGAACATAGAGGAAAGCAGAGGAAGAAGAAAAAGAAATCGCATGAGAGGAGGAAGAAGAAAAGAAAAGGAGAGGTGCCCACTGCCCAGATCTATCCTCTAAAGAAAACAGAAAAAGAAGTTTGGTTTTTGACAGACTTCTATCGGGCACATTTTTTGATCTTAAAAATTTATAATTTAATTACCTATTTTCATTTTGTAATATAGTATTACAAAAATGGTTTTATAAAACAATACCGGACATGCCCTAACGGATTTACAATCTTCATTTGTAAATCAAATTCTCATTCCACATAATCTCATTCCCATCCCTAGATGTGTTTACACAAGGAAGCGATCACTTTTCTATTCCGGAAAATTGATGTTGGACTAGACACCATAACAAAGCCTAGAGCACTCCCACATCCCCAGTTCAGCTCACCTCATACTAGCACAAAAGCCGACCATGCCAAAATTTTACACTAGGTAAACTGCAACTGAGACAACCTACCTCTGTTGTGAACTTGTTCAAGTACAAATTCTCCATTTCATCACATAGAAAGAGATAAATTAAATATACAGTAATACAACAACCTTCGAACCCCCTTCAATTCCTATTAACCCCTGCCCTCTCTTTCACAGTAGCACACATCTATATCGTTTTAATTTTCTTTTTCTTTGACAAAAAGAAGAACCAGCTAATGTTCCTCCAACTCTTCTTCATCAGGTAATATCACAGTCAATAAAGAATACTTCACACGGAGTGATATCCTGCCCTTTTCAACCACTAGTCTTGCCCCAGAGACAACCCAATAACCTGGAGTTTCCTGTGGCCCCCTTGTCATTTCTGTTGTATCAGCAAACTTCCTAAGCTTTGGGGCTTGGATGGGAACTGAGGGACCCCCGGGGTAAATAGCTGAGTTTATGTTGACATCCTCTGGTCTTGGAGATGGCTTCTGAAATGTTGTAAAATGATGACTGATTAGTGTTGATATGAGTGCTGACTTCTGTGCCAAACCTGGTGACCCAATACCCATCCCATTCGGGATGCTTTACAATTGTAGCTCCGAAAATAGTAGAGAAGCAAGGTCTCAAGAAGAGAATATTCTTTATTCCATAATTCTCGACCTGCAGCTGTGCCCCAGTTACTACTGAAAGATCCTCATTCGACTCCACAGGGGCAGTGCACACATGAGAGAAGTTCTTCCATTGGACTTTCTCATAGTATTTACGATCATAAGAATCACAACGGAAATTTCCATTTGGATCATCTTCAAGTTGAAAGATTTTCGGAAGAGAGGAAAGGTGTTGTAAGTGGATGGCCAACCGGTTGCTTCTTTTGCCTTCTAAATACAGCCGCAGAGCATTCACCGTCCTCTTTCCTACAGCAACCTGACATCCCCATATAACAAATAATGATTTTTCTAGCAAGCAGAATTTTATAGCACACCAAGTATTTTTTTTTCTTGTTTCTGCTGAATAATCAAATGGTATAGTTTATACTTTACACCATGAAATTATTGGAGCATCAAAAGGTACATAAAGCAATGTGAAAAGGCTGTCAAACAGATGTCATTTTCATTTCACAAAATCACAGAACTAAGGTATGAATAGAGGGTGATAAAAGTGCCAAGTATTCTGAGAGAACTTTCCAAATTTAATGCATGACCGTCTATGTCTTTCCTCTGATAGGAGTGCGTGAACTTCACAGATCAACTTGATAAAAAAGTTGTTCCAGGAACACAAACATCTGTATTTAAAACACTCAGGAGCAACAAATTTTTATTTTTCTTCAATTTAAGAAGCAGAGGGGTAAATATGGGAGGCTTTACCAGACTGGTATTAACGTAAAGCTTGGGCCCCATTAAGCTAAACTGTAGAGATGTATTGCTTTGTTGCTTCCTTTGTGGACCAAGGGGAAGGTCACTGAAAACTAGCGCCCACTGCCTAGGCAGCTGAAATTCCAAAAACTGATGGAGCTCTTCAATTGGTGGTTTATCTGCAAGGATAGCAAAACTCAGATTTTCTCATGTTACTACTTAACTCCTATTATGCTTAAATATTTCTGCAAATACAAATGAATAGAGAAAGGGGTCCAGAAGAAATGCCTTTTTGCTCTCCTAGTTCTGTTTATTTCTAAATAAGAACTTGCTGTCTTAAATCTGTTGCAAGGCCGAAGCCTTATTGGCTTATTACTTGTTGTATTATTCTGGATCAATTCTACTAATTATAAATAGCTAAGTTCACAAAGGCCTTTCTCCATTGATGAAAGATTATGCTAATTTGAATCTAAAACTAAGCACGTTCTCAAAACTTAAATGTGGAAGCTCGAGTAAGAGGCATAATTGGTTTTGGAAAGTGGTTTCTGGTCTTACTTGATGGGAGCTACTATGGGACATACAATGCAATACAGACGTATGATCCATACGCTTCAACCGGGTTATTTTATTCCACTCGTAAACCCTATACCAATCGTTTGTATGATTCAGTTCGATTCAATTCTAAGAAAATCAGGTCGCCTGTAGGCAGCATATGCACCGCTAGTATATCATATACATAGTGTATCATCAGGAGATAGCTACAGTTTGATTCTATATCAACTCTTTCCTTTTTTCCCATTTTCTTCCACTAGTTCATATTCCACAGTTCCCATAAACTGAAGAGTTCAAACCCTTTTGTTTATACATGTTTACAATGATTTTCTTACGAAATATTAGGAGCAATAATTTTTTTTTATTGAGGTCAGAGGTCAATAATTTTTTTTATTGAGGTCAATAAAATTTTATTGAAGTCAACAAACGAGAACACCAGTGCAACTATGCTGTATCGGTCCTGAACTTGAATTTCCATCGCCATAGAGTAATCTCGCCTCTCGGCTGCAGAGTCAAGAGAGAGGTTGTGAGCTCTGAGAAAATTTAAAAAAATGATGCAAAAATTATTCGAGATTAAAAATGTGATCTCGGCAATAATAAAGGATAGTTGAGAATTGTTCAGAATTTTATTAAATTTTATTGTGGTCAATAAAATTTTATTTTTCTTCACACTCACAATTTTATTGAGGTTGATAAAATTTTATTAAGGTCAATAAAAGTTTATTCGAAATTAAAAATGTGATTTCAACAATAATCAAGGATAATCGTGAATTGTTTCGAATTTCTTTCAAGACAAATCATCAATTTGAGGACATGAAAATAAAGTACACATCACAACGAGTATGTGAGAATTTTCGGGGATTTTTTTGGACTCCCGAACTATTTTTAATGATTTTTGGACGTTTGGAAATAAAAGGAAATTATTTAATTAAAATAAAATAGAAACGGTGAGATCTAGACCGTTGATCTCAAACGCTTTTGATATGGACTGTTAGATTGCACATAACCCAGATCAACAGGCCACTCAACCCGATCGTGACACATGAAGCCGATACCCGACCCGGATATTTCTCCTCCGTCCGACCACTTCTAGGCGGCGCATAAGTGATGATCTCTTCGTCTCGGTGGCGCGAAGAAAACCACGGCCACGGCTTGTCATACTTGCGACAGAAGACGATCGTTCGAAGGAAGAAAACTTTCCGGTTCTGACAGTTTCCGGAACGTTTTTCGGCAACTCCAATCATTGTTTTTTGACGAAAAAGGCATGAAACTCGACCCTCTTGACGAGCTTTACGTGTTTTTAAGCTTTGATTCGACATTTGTAGAAGTTGGAATTTGAACAAGGTGAATTTTGAAGTGCAGCTCGACCTCGATGAAAAAAGGGGCAAAAATGTCCGAAAAAAAAAAATAGATTAGGCTTTGGACATTTTGTCTTTGATGGGAGTAAAACAAGCCCAACCCAAACTTGTTGGGAATAAATTAAAAATCCTCATCCTTAATGAAAAATATAAGGTGAAATTGAGGACCTATCGGTTATTTACCTTTAATTTTATTTCAATGTTTTTTAATATTTGAAGCCTCTATCCATAAAAAAATTCGATTATGGTGAGTAAGCCCTCTTTTCTTAATTATAGTATAGATGAGACTAAAAAGATGAAACTACTCCTAACAGAGTTTTTGACGAAAATACTAAATGAGAAAATGGAAGATAAGTATAGATACCAAATTATTTACTTTGTTACATTAAATATCATTTTGAATATTAACCCTTTTAAAAAACTGTATGAGGTTTACGTAACCGCTATCTGCCTATTTGGAATCATGGAATGGGAAAAAAAAAAACAAAGAGTCGCTCTCATTTCCCCACAAAAATACCCGATGGAATTTGGAAACCCGAAGAGCCAAGGGTCCAGATCAACGGCGATGAAGGGCGGTAACAATATAATATAGTGTAGCGCACGAGAGGGGATAGAGACCGATGCCCCCCCCCCCCAGTAAAGAAGTGAAAGAAAACGAACAAAGAACAAACGAAGACGAAGTCGACGCGAGAGGTGGGGCGGGTGGTTGGTTCGGATTTTCGGAACCTCTCTCTCTATCTCTCACATCTATTTTCTCTCACACACTCTCAATCTAAAGTCTCCCCCCTCAGTCCTCATCCACACCACATTTCACATTCTCCACAAACTCCTCTCTCACTATTCCTCTGTAGCTGCTGCTGCTTCTTCTCTATCCTTAGTAATGGCGTTGCAGTCAGTCGGCCCTATTCCTCAACTGCTTCACTACTCCAATGGTCGCGCGCCGACTAAGGGACTCTTTCTCGTCGATTTCGTGGGCTACTGCAAATCAAAGCGGACCCGCCGGAAACTCGGAGCGTCCGAACATCATCTACTCACGCCCAGGAGGGTCTTCCCTCAATTCGTTTCCGGCAGCAGCAGCAACTTTTCGGTCAACGCCGTGCTTGACCTTGGACGTAGCAGCGATGTCGCCTCCGATCATTCAACTCCTCCGAATTGCAAACCACAGGTATGTATGCTTTCACACTTTCGAGTGTACGTCTTCGGTTCCGATCACAACTAACAGTTTCCGAGATGAATAGATAATGAGAATTCAGAGACGAAGCAAACGTCGTCTTTCTGGCCGTTTTCATGCGTTTTGTTACTGTGACGTCAGTTCTACTTCAAACACCTAAGGCACTGTTTGTTTGGCGTTTTGATAATAGCAAGAGTTGATTTGAATTCAAAACGTGGATGAAATATGTTTGTTGCTTTGAAAAGCTAATATGATATCAAATGTTTTCTTCACTGTCTTAGTGATGCTTTCAAAACAACATTATAAACTCTCGGAAATACTTCTCTTTTTGAGACCTCAAGGCTCTGTACCTTAGAAGCAGAACTACTTCTAAGTTAGTTGGGACCTCAAATGATAGGACGCAAAACGGAATGTCATAGACCAGCACTACTAATACACACTGCCTCTGCCTCATGGTTAGATTATTCAGACGAAATATTGTGTTTTTTAATGCCACCAAGAAAAGTTTGACACTGAAGAGGAGTGATTTCAGTTACAGGTCATAGGTGTTATTTTTCTTTTTCCAGTTTTACCAATCTATTACAGAAGAAGCCAAGTGTGTGTACCATCTGTTTTTACACTGGCAGGTCGCTTTAGCTTTTTGGACATGGGTGTTGAGAGAATCTTATGTGAGCTGGGATATTTCAGCTGATTGTGTGGAAAGTACAGTTTTTTGAAGGGAGAAGGAATGGGTCGGTGTTGGGTCATTTGGATGGAGAGGAAGAAAGGAATTTAGTCCACTTCTGGGAGGATGAGCTGGATCTATTGTGACTGGGTTTTGGGATAGACAGGAACCAAGGAATTTAGTCCACTTCTGGGAAGATGAGCGGGATCTATTGTGAGTGGGTTTTGGGATAGACAGGAACCAAGGAATTTAGTCCACTTCTGGGATGATGAGCCGGATCTATTGTGGGATAGAGTCCGCTTCTGGACATCAATATGGGTTTCAGTTCATTTGGTTTTTAGAAATAATGTTTTTTTGTTTTTTTTTTGCCACTCAGATTGGAAGGCAACAGTTAGCTTCTTTGATGGTTTTGTGCTTGTTTTTTCTTTCTGCTACAATTGGTGTTTTTGCTGGTGTGTTTAGGTGCTTTTTCTCAGTGGATTACTTATCCACTTCTTTGCCCCTTTGTTACCAATGAATTTCTGTTTCATCAAAGAACAGACAAAAGAAGTCTAAAGACATAGTTCCATCTGCAAAACAGAGAGCCTTTGTCCCCAAAAAAATTAGCTTCTCCCTCCAAAGTGTTAATTATTAGAATTTCAACGGGCATGATCATTACATAATGCCCTTGCTTGGGTGAACTATTGAATCTTATCAAACTATTGTTTAATTGTTGTTGACAAATAACAATAACAAGTGCATACCTTGCTATTACCACACCTCTAAGTGCCGTCACTTTCATTCTCAGGTTCCTAAACGAGGAACAAGTCTTCCTAAAGGTTCATCTTATGTGAAGTTAACACACATTAGAGTTCTTTCAGGGCATTTTTGGGATTGCGGTACTGCTGTGCTTTAGCTGCTTCCTCTGTTTTCTTTTTGTTTTTATTTTTTTTTATTTTTCAAGAAACAGCCTTATTCGATTAAGTCATAAAAAGGTAGTACAACAAAGTGGAGAAGGAGTGAGTCCACAGAAATAAAGAAGCTAGAGAAGACAGTTAGACCAACAAACAAAGAAAGACAAAGAAAGACCCCTGAGTTACAACTGCTTTCCAATCTAAATAGGGAACAGAGTGTAATTATCATTAAACAATGTTTCAAGTTGTAAACCAGGTTGCTAGTTAGATCAGGGGACACCTTGTTCCCAGTACTGTATTTTTCATCTTTATATTGTAGTAATAAAAGTATTTTTGTCATAAAAAAATCATATTTGTAACTGTTATAACATGTGATGACAAAAAAACATACTCTTACACGGCCTATGGAATGACATGATATTATGTTATTTTAATCCAACATGAACACAACCCTTTTATCAAATTTTACATTTCAACAAAGGATAATATGAAATTACTATGTAAATGAATTGATTGCATTGGTCAATTCCAAACCACTAAAAGTTTTATAATATTTTTAATATTTATTTATTTATCTATTTTATCTTTTTGTGAAAAATACAAAATCAGAGTAGCATTTGTTAGGGACACAATATCACATGGTGTGGCAAGGGAATTGTAGATCTTGGGAGTGTGCAGAGGCATGGTTCCCCTTTACTTCAACCATATTCCACCATTGGGCTTTTGTGCTATTGTTTGTGTCTTTCATGAACTGCTTGTACATTACCTGTAATTTCTTAGTGTTTTCCTCAAATCTGGACCTCTCGTACATTTTATATATTTTAGTGTGTTCATAAAATATGGATGAGTTTCTGTATAATTATTCAATTTTTTTTTGTTTCATGAAAACCTAAGAAGAATTAAGAAAAGTTACTTTCACATTCATATGAGCAGTGGATTATTATTGTCTTTTAATGAAAGTTTGTCAGAAACTTGGAGTTTCTATTGTCTTTCTTTTTTGTTCCTTTTTGTTGTAAGGTTATTTATCATGCATTTGAAATGAGATATATTCTCAACCAGTGTAGAAAATCTGATTCCATGTTCAACAGGTTGCGGACTTGAATGATATAATAGCAGAAAGAGGAGCTTGTGGAGTCGGATTCATTGCCAATTTGGACAACAAAGCATCGCATGAGATTATTAAAGATGCTCTTACAGCTCTTGGCTGCATGGAACATCGTGGAGGCTGTGGAGCAGATAATGACTCTGGTGATGGTTCAGGATTGATGAGTTCAATCCCATGGGATCTATTTAACAATTGGGCTAACAAGCAAGGGATTTCTTCCTTTGACAAGTTACACACCGGTGTTGGAATGATTTTCTTCCCCAAAGAGGACAACCTTATGAAAGAAGCCAAAAAAGGTGATTATTGTCAATTATACGGTTTGCAATAACTTCCTTTTGTTTTCCATGATGCATGAATGATCTTATTCAATTTTGCACAAGCTGTGCAGGAATCGTGCACCTGTCCTGATATTTCTTATTTGATAGAACGTATAAGAAAAAGAATCCCAAACAATACTCTGATTTCTGATTTGTCCATATTATGTGGTTGTTTATTTATTATTTGTGATAAGAACATAATAAAAATCAAAATGTGAAGAAAATACTCAAGGAAAACACAAAGTAACTCAAGTCAACCACCCTAACCCCTCAATCAATATGAAACACGTATTATCTGTAGAATGTTGAAGAAAATGTGTAAAGAGAATCTAAAAGTTAATCCTATCCAGAACAAAATCAGTTATTTGTTTTTTTTTGTCCATAAAAAACCAATATATGTTTCTAAACAGACGATCCACAATGGACCAAATTTGCACAGTGCAAAGAGTGGTTACCTCTTTGTTGGCCCCTAAATTGAAGAACTTTTGCACAAACAAGTACCAACAACTGTTAGAGACACATCTAGCAACTGGGCCCAAGCTTGTCTTTTGAAGTTGCCATGTGAAAAGATGTGAGCCGCAGTGTCACCTCTTTTTTAACGAAGCACTTAAATGTGGGGATAAGCACATGTAAGGCCTTCCTCGGATTGTATCACTAGTATTTAGCTTCTCATGAATCCCCATCCAAGTAAAGATTGTGCTCATCTTTTATCAAGAGGGGTAGACTTCAAAGACTACAGCCTTTCTTATGTTCTGTTGGTCTGGAAGGCAGCTGTAGTCTAACATTACTGACATTATTTGGGTGGTTTGTCTGCAATTAGGTAATTGCATTTGATGTAGCTTTGGGGTGTTTGCCCACTTTATTGTATTGAAAGGATCTTCTAGCAAGAGGCATAAGAAATGAAGAAACTGTCCTAACCTACTGTTTATTCCAACACATTGAGGCTCATTTTGGTATTTCTGTGAGAAAACTTAGCTATAAAAAAACACAACTGTGAAAATAATTAGCTGTAAATTAAATCAGTTAAGTGTTTGGTAAGTTGTATTTACAAACCTGTTGCAAGCATTTAAAAAGGGTGCGAGTGTGTTTGGTAAATTTCGTGTAAAGGTATTGCGGTTGTTTACAATGACCAAGATGGACATGAATTTATTATAGATCCCTCAATTACATACTGATACCTTTTCTCATTCTTCCATGTTGTGGGATGAGATAGGGCACATAACCTTCAATCCCAAAACCATAACTGATATCCATATATACAACAGTAGAAAAAAAAAACCCAGACGTTCAATATCCATACAAATATATACATATATATATATATATTGAATTCAATACCCAGACGTTCAATATCCATACAAACATATATTGTAGTCAATTTTTTAAATGAATTATTAACCTAGACAGCTAAACCTTAATCAGACAAAAACCCATTTGCAGATCAATTAAAACCAAAAACTACCCAGGAAAATCAACATCAACATCAACATTGTTATTATTTTTTTATTTCTTTTATTTTCCTTTTGTAAGAGGAACATCAGCATTAGAATAAGTGCAGAAAACACAAACTTGCTGATGTTCTCGATCTAAGCAATCATTAACACCATTGATTCAACCCAAACAAGACTCGATAAGACAAACTGGCAATACAAATTGGGGAATTAAGAAATATCTAAAATTAAAGGAGGAAAAGGAACGATGAACATGAGTGTTGGTTAATTGGGTTCACAGAATTACAGTTCACTGATGATATAAAGAAAAAAAAGAAGAAGAACCCAAATAGCTTGTGATGGAAGAAGGATTGAATAATCGAACAAGTAACAGCCAAAGAGGAAAGAGAACACCAAAGAAGAGTGGAAGAAGAAAGAGGAGTTGGGTGATAGTGAGGCTTGATTCTTTGGGTGGAGGACAAAAACTGTACTTTTGAATAAAGAGTCAGGATATTGTTGGAATTCCAAAAATTTCATTAAACATTACACCGCTCCGCATGCGGTTAAAAATATGAGTTTTGATAAAGCAGCCTTGTAGTTGCTTCCTGAAATCACAGATATTAGACCGCAACTTTTTTAAAACACAATTTTTATTAGTTTGCCAAACGCGACTTTTATTCAATATGTTCAGAAAACGTGATTTTTTACTCGAAACCGCAACCCTAAACGGGGCCTGAGTAGATTGACAATCAAAGCTGACTTGAGGGTTGATGGTAGTTTTCAAAAATTCGATTTGAAGCCCTGTTTTTTTTTAATTGCTCTAAAATTTTTTCATTAATCAAATGACCAATATTGGTTGATGTATCATGAGCAGAAAAACTATAGAATGAGAGATAAAATAAAAAGGGTTTTCTCCTTACCCTAAAATTTATTTATAGAAATGCCTAAAGGCGATCTTTGTCAATTAGAATAAGAAATATTTATTTTAAAAGATCAAGTTCTTATTTATTAGAACAATACTACTAAAGTAATAACTCAATTTTGTTTTCCTGTTTTTTTTTGGATGCTTTTCTCTTTGTGGAATGTGGACCTCTTGTCCACATCTATTGTTTCATTCTACAATCTACCTTTTCTATCTTCACCTTTCAACTATCTGTCTATTTATCTACCAGTTGCTGTCGCTTCAGTTTGTCATAGTTGTGAGTTAACAAATTTTTTCAATATAATATGTTGTTTGACCATAATTTTTTGTTTCGTTTTGTTTTTGTTTCTTTCTTTAGTTATTGTGAATATTTTTAGACAAGAGGGTCTTGAAGTGCTTGGATGGAGACCTGTTCCTGTGAACTCATCTATAGTTGGTTTCTATGCAAAAGAAACAATGCCCAACATACAACAGGTATTCGTCAAAGTTGTTAAAGAGGAAAAAGTTGAGGACATTGAGCGAGAACTGTACATATGCCGGAAGTTAATTGAAAGAGCAGCAAGCTCAGAAAGTTGGGGCAGTGATCTTTATGTCTGTTCGTTGTCCAATCAAACAATAGTTTACAAGGGAATGCTACGGTCAGAAGTTCTTGGTTTATTTTATTCTGACCTCCAAAGTGACCTTTATAAATCTGCTTTTGCCATCTATCATCGAAGGTATAGCACAAATACCACTCCCAAATGGCCCCTTGCACAACCAATGAGGTTACTTGGTCATAACGGAGAGATCAATACCATACAGGTTTTCTTTCTTATAACTTGAGATGCTAGGGTTTACATTGCTTGTATGAGTTGCACTTGCCTCTTTTTAAGATGACACCACATTTCTGCTCAGGGGAACTTGAACTGGATGCAATCTCGTGAAGCCTCATTGAAGTCACCTGTATGGAATGATCGTGAAAATGAAATTCGTCCGTACGGCAATCCAAAGGGTTCAGACTCTGCGAATCTTGACAGTGCAGCTGAAGTATGAGCTAAGCAATATAGCTGTTATCAATTCTCACAAATTTAAAGAGTTCTTTTTGGATAATGACTCATTGGAAAAAATCAGTGAAAAATTAAAACTAATAATTAACTCATACGGGACTGTTTTTAAATTGGCTTCCTAAGGTTTAGTATGGTGTGATTTTTTTTTAATATTTTTTTTTCTGAAGTGGGTCCAGTATTTCCATTACAATGCAAACCTTGTCTTCACAACCAATGTTGTAGTACTTATATCTTTCTTGATTCTTATTGTTTGGTATTACTTGATTTAAAGATAAAACCAAGTTTGTGGTTTCTGTTTACAGAAATTCTAGCATTGTGAGTGTGATAATTTGTTGTAATATCTCTTTGCCTTCATCAATCATATTTGTTTGATGTTGGAAGATGAAACTAAATTCTAGTTGTTTCCAAATCATTAGAGACATTTAAAAGGTTGCTATGCTTGGAACCTTTTGTTTTATGTTGCTATCTTTGATATTCATGTCTTTATTTCTTAAGGATACCCACAATCTCACAGTTCCTACTGATGCTCTTACATTGTCTTGGTTATTAATAAATGGACCATTATTGTTATTTATAGTAACTTGAATTGCTCTTAAGTTAACATATTCCCTTTCATTTTTTATTCTGTGTGTGTTTAGTTCTTACTAAGAAGTGGCCGCACTGCCGAGGAGGCTCTAATGATTCTTGTCCCGGAAGGATACAAAAATCACCCGACTCTGATGATTAACTATCCAGAGGTACATTAAGATGATGCTTCACCATTCTGTTTAAAGTATAAATGGTATTGTAGTTGCATTATAGTTTGTTTCTCCTCTCTTAGATGTGATGCATAGCTCATGTGTCTTCTAGGGGAATTTATTCATAGCCCCCTTAGTTGTCTTCGTTTTTTCTCATCACCCCCATCTTTTAGTTGCAATTGGGTGTATGTCACGGTTACATATGCAATTGAGACAGTTGCATCTCTCTGGGGTTGAATTTTACATCTTGTATTTACTTATTTATTTATTTATTTTTCCCTAATCTCGTTCATCGCTTAAAATTAGGGTTTAGCTCCCAGGTTTTTAGCAGAACATAAAACCAGGGAGCTAAACGCTGAGCTCTAAAATGGCAACTCTATGTGTCCCAAAAAACTACCTTGATGTCCTTTGTGTCCTAAGGTCTGTTTTAGTTTTTAAACTATCCTTTCAATGCCTCAGTCTACGCATTCTCATCTGTATTTAATGTAGGAAGGCTTCATTGTGAATTAAGCAGCTGGTTGTATTATTTTTCTTGGTTTTCAGTTTCACTGTTGACCCGTTAAATACTCGGAAGTGGAAGTGATGTAGTCATATATACTCATATTACGTGGATTATTTTTTTCTCTTGTTTTCTTTATTTAACACTTAATTTTTTGTTTGGTTGGCTGCTAGTGCAGTTAGATACTCTTACAAGGTATTATGATTTTCTCTATTTTCTTTGTTTAGCCGATATTTATAACAGGATTTTTAAGGGTGCAACTATTTGTAGCCAGCAAAAATCTAAGTATACCCAGCATTAGAAATGTTTCCAATATTACCCTCTATTGAAAGAAAAAAAAATGCTGTACCCCGCTGCATTTTTTCCCGGACTCATAGCAGTGGCCCTTTGCCCATCTATGATCTTCATATTCAAACAAATGATAAAACTTATACACCTTATTGTTTAATTGTGGAGAATTGGGTGGGTTGTGGTTCATAAGTGTAAATACCAACACCAAACACAACACATGAATGATCATCAAGCAACTATGAGACTTCCCAAAGCCCAGTTAATATATCTAGATTGTATGATCCTATTAGAATGCCATTACGATCTATTGTTTAACAACCTGCACCTTTTGGTTCCCACAATCATATGTATTGAACTTTAAAAAATTGTCACTCTATATTAATCTGCCCAGATTTACCCAACACACGGTTGATACTTGATATGTTAGTTTGCCACAATCCTTCATTATACAACAAATTACAGGTCGTGATGAATCGAACTCGTCAATTGACTGAGAGCAAGGGAGAGTGCAAGGGAAATAGCTGCCGTAGGAAAGCAGGAAGAATTGATTTTTTATTTTTTTATTTTGGTTTTTAGAACAAACGGTAATATTGGAAATTTTGTTTGAATTTTATTAGGGCTGGGTATGCCAACTTGCTAAGAGTTTTTCTGGGTACAAACAGTAACACCCGGTTTTTACTCGGTAGTTGAATTTGAGAATACACAAAAATGAAAATATTTCTCATCTGGTCTAACTTCTAGATCTTTGCCAGAATTCTTGTATTTTGAACAGGTTGCATCCCACATTTTGAACATACTAAGTCTCTATTACTCTATTTCTTTTCTTTTAGGTGGTTGATTTTTATGACTATTACAAGGGTCAGATGGAGGCTTGGGATGGACCTGCTTTATTGTTATTCAGGTAAAGCTTAAAGTCAACTCTCCATATCAAAGAAAAAGGAAATGACTTCTTATTGTCTACATAACTAAAGGCACATGAAAACATCAACTTAAATTTTATTTTTGCATACCACTAAAGTAGTACTTGTGGCACAGCTACATATTTCTTTGATCAATCTGATTTACCCTATTGTGAATTTCCTTTAAGCCTTCAAAATTGTGCATTTGGTTAAAAAGATGCTTGCAAATCCCACATCAGAAATGTTAAGGCTTGTCTTAATAGTTTACAATGCAATGGACTTGACTTTTGTGCAGGAAGTCATAATTTTTAATTTCTTCAAATTTTATATTTTTAGTTTGTGATACACAGCTTGTTTCTGTGTGCTGCTAATATAAATATAAATTATGTGCTATAGTGATGGAAAAACAGTTGGGGCGTGTCTCGATCGTAATGGACTTCGGCCTGCTAGGTATTGGCGGACATCTGATAATGTTGTTTATGTCGCATCTGAGGTTCGTTTTTTTATATTTTTTTATATTTTATTTGCTTGAACCTTTTTGAAGTGTTTGATAAGTTACCAGCTTTTCGCCCTTTGAGCACAACTTTGGCTCGTGCCACTGGATTGAAATTATCTTGAGCCTTGAGAACGATGTATTTGTTCTTATTGAAAGTTTGTTTCCTATCCAAAAAAGAGAATGACAGATAATTGATAATACTTCTTACCATCTCTGGTTATTAATGATTCTGAGAGTTGGTCAGTTGTAGTAGTCAGATAGTGAGTTCAGAATCTGCAGAAGTACCAAAAGAAACAATATCATTTGAGACTTCGGGAGTAAAGATGACGATGTGGTGGATTTCTTTTGGGACATAGCTAGATTTTCGGTCTTGCTCTGGGTGTCTGTCTCTTCCCAATTCAGATACAACAATGACAGTCTAAGCTCCATTGGAAAGGCCCTATCTCTTAGGAAGTTCGTGTTCTTCTTGGCTATTCGTTTGATTTATTTTGCTGCTTTGTTCATTGTTGCTTCCTAGGCTTGGGACTAGATCCTTTTTGATACATACAAGTGGGATTCGATTCTTTTTTTCTCACATCAACTGGCATAGAGCCAAATCATATCTTAGTTGTGCGGGTGTATGGCTGGGTGCGGAAATAACACAAGCCAAATGAAACGAACCCTGCTGTACATAATGAAGCAGAAATAGAAAATGTAGCGAAGAAAGATGTGGACAACCTCCACAACAAATTAGGTTGGAGCAAGCCAAAATTTCAATCTTCCTTATTTGATTATGGGATGGTGTGAAGGCAGCAAACGAAGTCTAACGATGCACAACCAGGCACTTTTAAGCATTTGAACACACAGCTAGCTGATTTCTTTCTCCAGTTATGATAACAAAAAAAATTTTAGGTTCCACTGCTGTGTCCATAATATGTTGATGTGATTAAACATGATGATGTGCTTTATCTTGTACAGGTTGGGGTTAATATGTTCGATGTGATTAAACATGATGATGTGCTTTATCTTGTACAGGTTGGGGTTCTTCCTGTGGATGATTCGAAAGTTACAATGAAAGGTCGTCTAGGTCCTGGAATGATGATATCTGTTGATTTACTAAGTGGTCAGGTTTGTAAAGCACTTATGTTTTTTTTTTTTCTGTTGCATATTTCTTCTGTAAGATTGTTGCTTGGATTTGTTTGTGATGAACCTCTAAAATTACTTACGAGGATGGTAGTACAAGTAACTAACAACTGTGGATTTATTCATAGATCAAGTTTGCATGACAATATTTCGGTTTGCTTGCTGCTGTTATTAGGTGGATTGGTTGTGAAGTAATTGTGATGATTTTTTTGTCCTAATTCAATTCCAGAAAAAAAAATTGAACTTGCCTATTTATATACTACTAAAGTTTGGGAATGTTTTTCTAGAGAGTTGTTTTCAATAGCAAAGCATTATAGCTGATTGACAAAATAAAGTAATTTGAGATAATTTTTTGAGATTGGGGTACTTTAAGAATATCCGAACTGGGCATTTTGATAATTTACATGTGTCATTAGATGTTTTAGATAAGATGGTTGTGGAAATCTCAGTTGGCATCAGATGCTTTGTGGAATATGCATCTTTTGTATGTTGTTGTAGTTTGTGATGGGTAACGGGAAGAGGACGAGATTTTGGGATGACAACTGGTTGGGGGGTGATGTGTTACGGGTGGTGCGTTGGTGTAGCACCTGTTAGAGAGAATTTAGCAGTTTAGATGCAGAGAAGGGAATTAGGGATGTGAGAGAAGGGGAAATTAGGAAGAGACAAGAGATAGAACCGGTCTGTGGCGGTTATACTTGGTTTACTTGGGAAAGCACCTGCCATTCTTTTTTGTGCACCTGCTTTCCAGATTTGGATTTCGAAGGCACCCCGAAGGCTTTTGGTGGCTCGCGTGAGTGTCAATACTTGTGATGGATACAAAAGAAAATGCTTTATGTCTGTTCTTCCTTACACTGGTGCATACTTTATAAAGTAGGAGAGGTGAGTGTGGATCATGTATAAGGAAGTTAATGCATGCTGGGTTATTTCAGTGCTTGGAGTTATTGAGAATTCAGTTCAAGGCTTCGAGGAAGGGTAGAAAAGCTAAAACTTTGTTGTTAGTAATTTCTTGGGTTATATTGATGGAGCTTGATAGGACAAACTTTGAGGTTTTTCGAGTGGTTGTTATGGAAGAACTTTAGATCAAGAGTCAAATTTTGGGCAGCTTTGTGGGCTTCGTTTTCTGAAGATGTTATAGTAATTTTTTCTAATGCTAGCTGTGGTGGAGTGAGTTCTGTTTGGTTTGTTTTTAGTGTAATGTATTTGGGTAATTTTGTTTGATTTTGATGTGGATTGCTTATCCACAATTGTGCTGTTTCTTTAAAACTAATAAAATACGTTTCTCTTAAAATGTGTCAATTATATTTGCAATTCTATAAGTCATTGACTGAATGATTTATCTATTCCAGTTCTTTGTTCAACGTCAGTACGTGTTCATAATAAGAAATAGGAAATTAGAACTGGATTTGGAATTTCAATCTGAGCATTTCATATTCTTGGTTATGAAAATACAGAGGTTGAAGATATTTGCTCTTCTCAGCTTTCTTCCAAAATATATTTGTATCTAACATTCTTTTATTTTTCAGCCGTAGAACTCATTATCTAGGGTTGGCCGCTTTAGAGCTTATTTTGAATCTTAAGCATTTCAAATTCCAGGTTTATGAGAACACAGAAGTTAAAAAGCGAGTGGCTTTGTCAAATCCATATGGAAAGTGGGTCCAGGAAAACATGCGGACCTTGAAGACTGTGAACTTTCTTTCATCCACAATTGCGGACAATGATGCAATACTGAGACAACAACAGTGAGTCTTCTATTTCATTGGCTATTTGGAAATGCCAAGATACGGTAGCAATCTCATAAAGATTTGCTTGTTTCTTTCTTATACCTTCAGTAGTCATAGTAATTAAATAATGAATTGCTATTGTATGTGTATTTCTCTGCTAGTAATAACTAAAGCTGTAAAACTAATAGGAACGATTGGAGTTTTGGTCAGTCCTTTGCTCAGATTTCACTGTAGTTTACTATGCTATGAATTCCATCGTCTTGGTCCCTGTTTAACAGTATTTGCAATCATTGTCCATTTTGTCAATTGGATGTTGAAAAGATTTAAAATTCTAATTAAGAAAAATTCTTAAAAATATTAAGATGGGGAGCTGTTATTGGCACTCACCCAAAAGTCATTTGCACACGTTCTTTATTTTCACAGTTGCCGATTCAGCCCTTTAGACTATGTAATCTTGGAATGCATAGAGCAATGTAAATATACCTTTACTAACCTTTTTTTATAGTTTCTCTTCTATCCCAAGGGACTGGAGAGCAGCAGCAGTTTAGGAGAACTTTTTGTTTTTATCCTGAGGGAGATTTCTTGTGGGGGTACTTGTTTTCTGTGTGTATTTTGAGTTCTCTGTTTTTCCCTTTTGTTTTTGTGGATTCCTCATCCACTGAGTCTGTATTCATCTTTTTTATTAATAGATTCTGTTTCTTAATAAAAAAGTTTATAAATGTTGTTGAAAAATTAGAACATTAAATTTTCATTTTTCTTATAAAGCCACAAAAGTGGTGGCAACAATCATAGGGGACAATTAGGAGGATTTATCCTTTCTGTTGGAGGATTAAGTTATGATGATAGTCGTAGTGATGTATAATGAATTCAAGATACTGCATAAACATTATGATGTAGCTAGTAGATTAGTTATTCAAAAGATACAACGGTGCAATAGTCATCCATAGTTTATGACATTCTAAAATGGTAAAAGCAACTAAGGGTAGAATTGGTGATTACAATGACAAAATAAGAATAAACGGCAGTGTTGGCTATTATTTGGGTGCTCTTGATACAAAGCAATAGAAAGATTTTTTTTAAGCGCAAAGGCAACACTACCCCTGAGAGTGCAGGTTACTTAACGTTAGACCAAAAGAACACAATTTCTCTAACTGCAGAAGTAAATGCTCTCGCTTTGTGGGGTTTCTTTTATTGTGATTGTTAAATCTAGATAATGTGTTCATAAATGTACTTAATCTCATTTTGCACATATGTCCAAGAAACAAAATACGATCACTTTAGCTTTGTTGAGCACACCTTTTGTCATGGTTTGGAACTGCTTTATCATCTGTTGCAACCCAAAGCATATATTAAGTCTGATCTATTTTCACAGGAAACTTGCATATATAATGTCACATTTAGGCATTGGAACCTCTGAGAAAATATTTAGTTTTAGTTTGCATGAACTGGTGAGAATAAAAGCGGAGCAACTTAAATTGCATTTTTGAAAGTAGAGTGAAAACTTAGTAAATAATATTGAATTTATGAAAATGGATAATTGATTTCCATCTATAGTATCCTGTTGATGTTACGGCATTGCTTGTCCAGTGTTTGTGATGGCCAAGATTTTACTTTGTGACTGTTACATAATCACTTTCTTGAGTGGGGCTTATATATTTTGTACTTCATGGGAGCAGAGCATTTGGCTACTCAAGTGAGGATGTCCAAATGGTTATTGAGACAATGGCTTCACAAGGGAAGGAACCTACATTTTGCATGGGCGATGATATTCCATTGGCAATTTTATCTCAGAGACCACATATGCTTTATGACTATTTCAAGCAACGGTTTGCACAGGTCTGTTAATTTTCGTACATGTTTAATTGAATTTGGAAGCTGACTGCCTATCTTACCTATGCTGACAATAAGTGCCTATGTAATCTGAGCAGTTGTTTTAATTCTATATGTAAACTTTCTTATGATTGATCCAAATAAACATTTGAGTTTAACTTTGATTATATATATTTAAATTAGTTTTTAAAATGAGTAGAACAGAATCAGTTCTTCATTAGTGCGGTGGCTGTAAGTAACAATTATTGTTAAAGAAATATTATGCCTGCTAGATTAATGTAAAATTATTGAAATTAAACAGAGTACGACTTCCAAGTCGGATTAGGCTTTATATTCATAGCGGTAAGTTTGGTACTTAGCATCATTAGGTTTCTCTACTTTAGCATTGTATTGTAATTCTCTTTTAATCAAAGAGAATAGCTTTCTTCTTTTTCTGTTAACATTTTCAAACTGCCTTGTAATCTGTATAGGGATAAGAATGCACTATATGATGCAGTTACTATGTCTATTCTATTCAATATGTCCTCCTGGTAACCTTGGAGAACTATTTTAGTAGCATTAGAACACAAAAGTAATTTTGGCTGAAATCGTAACAATTTTTATGTTTTCAGGAGCAATAGTAACCTAAATTGGTATGATAGCTTGGTTGTCTGTCAAGTCGTATGGGTCTTACTCTTATGTCAGCTACATGTGTTATGTTGTCCACATCCTAATAGCTTAGAGTTTTGAAAATCATGGTAAATCAACATAATTTTTAGAATATAGTACTCAAGGGCACACTGGATTAGTGTTATCTTGTATATTATCTCCCGAGGATGACATATCTAACCAACTTCTATTCTGTTTATTGTTATAATCCAATAAAGTTATCTACAATTCATTCTTTGCAGGTTACAAATCCAGCTATTGATCCTCTCAGAGAAGGGTTGGTTATGTCACTTGAAGTAAACATTGGAAAGCGGCAAAATATTTTGGAGGTTGGACCTGAAAATGCATCGCAGGTTTGTTAACCCTTTCCTCAGTTATACTTGATTGCAACCATAACATAGTCGAGGTGATTATTTATGGGTTATGTCTCATGTAATATTTTACCTCAACAGCAACTCATGGGTTGTCGAAGTGGTAAATAAGGAATAGTCTTCGTTAAGATAAATTAGGTCCTCAGTCAAGTAACATAGGTTCTTGTTTGAGCAACTGAGTCGTAAAAGTGGTAATTTCATGTATGTATATATACATGCATGTATTGTAAAAATTTCCTTCTTTTGGATATAGATATTGGAAAGTAAATTTTTTTGTTATGTTTTGGACCAGGTTATCTTGTCCAGTCCTGTACTCAATGAAGGAGAGCTTGAGTTGTTGCTTAAGGACGCTCAGTTAAAACCCCATGTTTTACCTACATTTTTTGATATTCATAAAGGGGTTGATGGTTCCTTGGAAAAAACGCTATATAGGCTTTGTGAAGCTGCTGATGAAGCTGTTCAAAATGGTTGTCAATTGCTTGTTTTGTCAGACCGATCCGATGAGTTGGTAAGGATCTAATTTAGGTTCACTCTATGAAGAACATGTTCTTTACTTCTTTATTCAACCTTTTTTGTGAACTCGTTGCATCATCTTTCCTCTACAATGAGAATAATTCATTTTATGATTGATAATATGTTGATTTAGGAACATATAGGATCGTATATCTCAGATTCTGAGGATCCTCATGAATAATGATTGCAGTAAAGCCTTTGTCATCATGTTTTACTTTTTTTAGGACACTTTGTTCTGTATTTTTTCTTTCTTTTTTTAGTTTTTAGGGGGTAAGACTTTGCTTTAATATTGGAAGTCTTGTTCTGAATGTCCAACCAAGGAGTAAAAAGTATCACTTTCTCTCTTTTCTAAAACATGGTGAAGTTGAATAGCTTGCTCTATGTGTGAAGAATTTACTACTAAATATGATTTGTAAATCTGCCTGATTGGTTCTTTTTCTTTATCAGATTGGCATTGCTCTCTGTAGATATTAAAGCTTTTAATGATTCTGTGATGCTTTTCCTCGTTTTACTTCAGGAAGCAACTCGTCCTGCAATTCCAATCCTTCTTGCTGTTGGTGCTGTTCATCAGCATCTTATTCAAAATGGCTTAAGAATGTCAGCTTCTATAATAGTGGATACTGCTCAGTGCTTTAGCACTCATCAATTTGCCTGCTTGATTGGATATGGTGCAAGGTCAATTCTCCTTCACGTGAAATCTTTGTGAATGAATTCTTTTATTTTTTTTTATGCTTGTTTTGGTGTTTGGGTTGATAAACATGTGTGGTTCTTTTTTGAAGTTATAACCCATATTCATATAAATGATTTGACAACAAAGTTGTGTGTGAGTATTTTTATTAGACTTGTAATACCCGTTAATCTGAAGTTCTGAACTATGGTCTGTTTTATTTAATTGATATTACACATCTTTGCAAACATTTTCTTCATCATATTTTCTCCACCTTATTACTTTTCTATATTATTTGATTTACAATGCATCTTGCACTATAAGAAAAGTTTGTACCATAAAGTATAAAACAAAAAAAATTACTTTGCACCTGTTATAAATGCGGGGAGTATTTCCACATAGCTGTATTTGCAACTCTTCCATATTTCTAAATATATGTAATGCTATGATCTAATTGTTTTTTTAAGAGAAATGATACTTTCATTAAAAGAAAAGGATCGTTTATGAAAAGATCATCAAAATGGAACAATTCACTTGGTCCATTTCTTAAGTTCATTCCCTTTCCCATAAACGATCCACCTCATATGTCTTCTTGCCACTTGTTCCATTTCTTAAGTTCATTGCCTGCACATAACACATTTTGATTATCTTTCAGTGCTGTGTGTCCATACTTGGCATTGGAGACATGTCGGCAGTGGCGTCTGAGTAATAAAACAGTAAATTTAATGCGGAACGGGAAGATGCCTACCGTAACGATTGAACAGGCTCAAAAGAACTTCTGCAAGGTCTGTACAATTGTACATGAAGTAAATTGCGAGAGAAAGTGCATTTTTTATTCAAGTGAAGCCAATTCTTTGTATAGTTTGATTGTTACTTTGCTAAAGCAGCATCGCAGGTTATGGTGATTATCTTGTGTTGTAACTTTTCTTGTTTGCATATTATTTTCTTTAGTTTTTGGATATATGCAATAACTTTTGCAACCCATACTTTGGACAATTTGTTGATGCAAATTATGTTGGATATAGTTTCTTTTTATATCTTAATATGTTCCTATCTTGTTCTACATGCTGAGCATTATCTAATAGCTGAGCCACAGCTCATAAATACATTGATGATTATAGAGCTCTGGTAGAAAATAAGGTTTATAAACTGAGCCAAAGCTCATTCTTGTTTTCTGAACTTCTCTTTATCAATACTCTTATATGATGATGACAATTTATTGCTCCTCCTTTGCACATGTTGAGACTCTTATATACTGATAAACTGATTTTTCCTTACTATGTCAGGCTGTTAAGGCTGGTCTTCTTAAAATTCTTTCCAAAATGGGCATCTCGCTGCTTTCAAGGTAAAATTACGTTTACTATTTTCAATAGTGTTATCTTCTTCGTATGAAATCAGTTTTTTTGTTTTTGTTTTCCTGTTCCTTTTGATTGTAGTTTGTTTTTAGTTTTTTATCTTTAACTTGCTATCGGTCGTATTACTGTATGTTTCATTGTCAGCATTATTGCTTAATTCTCAATCCTTTAATACCTCTTTCCTGTTTATAGTTATTGCGGTGCACAGATTTTTGAGATTTATGGATTGGGGAAGGAGGTTGTTAATCTTGCATTTTGTGGGAGTATATCAAGTATCGGTGGATTAACTTTTGATGAGGTAACAATCATAGAAAACATAATATGGTTGCATTTTAAACAACATTAAGATCATGCATATATATAATGTATTATTCTGTAAAATATCAACTTGTGTTGGATCAATTTAATTCATATCACTATCGTGACTCATCAGCAAATCTTGATTTATACTTTAGTTGGGTTAAATGAGAATATAATGGAACATTGAAAATTTGAAGGGACATCCAAGTTGTTAGCAGGCTTGAATACCAAAATTACCCCCAACAAACTGGCAATAAACAATATTTTATTTCTTAAATGTCCCTCGGTCCTTGCTACTCGGCTACTCTTGTATTAAATAGTCAATGTTCCACAGTCAAGTCTTTTGGGTACAATCCATACTTCACGAGTTCACGTATACGTGAGGTGGCCTTTTTAGGTGGCATGTGTGGCGCCCATTTATTCACTGATGTGAATGCCAAATATGTGCCATATGGCAAGCTTGAATATTGGAGTGAGGTCTGTGTGCAATGAAAGGTATTTCATTTGTTACTATAGCATCCTTATATGAGATTTCAATGGTTCCATAATGTGATTGACAATTAGGCTTTGCTATGGGTTTTGGGTTTATTCTTCAGTATTTTAATTTGCCATATAACATATATTTAGCATCCTCATTAGTAAATTAATGGGTCCCACCTCCCACGTATGCCCGACATCACCCAAGGATATTGGATGGATGGAGAGGTAGGACATTGGCTTTTTACAGAAAGAAAGTTTCAGGAAGGCATTTTGCTAGTTAAGCTTAAAAAAACATAGTTCTAAGATTGTAATTTAAAGCTATGATTATAAGACAGTCTTTTATTTTGATCAGCCAATTTAAAGTGCTATACTGGCTACTGCTATATGTTCATATGTTGTTTAGGGGTTATGTTCTTGTCTTATAAAGAATTTTACAGACAGTAGTTGCATACAGCATCTTACTATACAGTTCAATTGGTATCGAATTCCTTATTTACGAAATTGAGGAACATTGGTGTTCCATTTTATCCAGATGAATATAAAGAGTGCATGATTACTGAATATGACTGTGCAGCCAATCTTAGGATATTATGAGAAGACTTTCATAACAATATTGTCTTCAGATTATTTACTCATCTTAGTTTTTACCTACATAGCCTGTGGTTTATAATTTTATATCTTTCTTTTTTTGTTCTATAGCTGGCAAGGGAGACTTTGTCGTTCTGGGTGAAGGCTTTCTCTGAGGATACAGCTAAACGACTAGAAAATTTTGGATTTATACAATTCAGACCGGGAGGTAACTGTTATTATTGAATGTGCTTGTTTCTTCAAGTGCTGGGGCCCTTACCTCATCATTGTGTCTTGACTTTTCTTATTCAATTGATTAAAAAGTTGGGTGATTAAACTGATTGAAGTTTCATAAAGCATTGCTACTTCTAGCTAATAGTATGCTGGCTATAGTTTTGTCAAATGCAAATTAGTTAGATCTCAGAACAGTATATATGAGCGTTTTTATATGTGGAACTGGTTACATACAAGTCATTTTGTTAGATCAAATATTTATCTGCCTCAAAAGCACTGAAGGCGAATTGTTATTTCTTTATTAAAAGGGGAGTATCATGGAAACAACCCAGAGATGTCGAAGTTGCTTCACAAAGCTGTTCGCCAAAAGAATGAAAGTGCCTTTTCTGTTTATCAGCAGCATTTAGCCAACCGGCCTGTGAATGTGAGTGCTTTTTGTTAAGAAACTTACTTCCAATAAAAGAACACAGGAGACAAGATGTCCCCTGACTATGCTAGCTAGAAGATCAAAACTACAACTCAAGAAATCATTCAGCATTGGACTATCATTTGATATTGGCCTTTACATTGTTATTTAACGTTAGGTTCTTCGCGATCTCATTGAGTTCAAAAGTGATCGTGCTCCGATTCCCGTGGGAAAGGTTGAACCTGCTGTATCCATTGTTCAACGATTCTGCACTGGTGGGATGTCACTTGGAGCTATTTCCAGAGAAACTCATGAGGCTATAGCCATTGCAATGAATAGAATAGGCGGAAAGTCCAATTCTGGAGAAGGTGGTGAGGTAAAGCGTTTAGCTTGTATATATGCACATTAGAGTGCACAGCTATCAGAGCAGTTCATTGTTTCAGTGAGGATTTTGTTTTTAAAATTGTAACCATTCTTCAGGATCCTATTCGCTGGAAACCACTTGAGGATGTTGTTGATGGGTACTCACCGACCCTTCCACATCTCAAAGGTCTTCAAAATGGAGATACTGCTACAAGTGCTATCAAGCAGGTAATGCATCTGTATAAGCACTCCATTATGGCACCTTACCATATAGGCAAACCACCATTGCTACCTTATTTCAATATATATGGGAAAATATTTAAAAGATGAAGCTGAAAGTGGACATCTTTCAATGTATAATGGTCAGTGCAACAGTTGATCATGCATTTCCTGTGAGCAATACATCACAATAGGCTACATTTCCTCGCATTTCCAATAATGGTTATTTCAAACAACTTCAGGTTGCTTCGGGACGTTTTGGAGTCACTCCAACCTTCTTGGTCAATGCCAATCAGCTGGAAATCAAAATTGCACAAGGTGCGAAGCCTGGTGAAGGTGGCCAACTGCCTGGTAAAAAAGTTAGTGCATACATTGCAAGGTTGAGAAACTCGAAACCTGGAGTTCCACTTATATCTCCACCTCCACACCATGACATTTATTCTATAGAGGATCTTGCACAATTGATCTTTGACCTTCATCAGGTGATTATATCAGGCAAATTGGGTGTGTTTAATTTCTTGTTCAGATTTTGATAAGCTGCCAATTTCTGCTGAATAAATAGGTGAACCCTAAAGCTAAGGTGTCAGTAAAACTTGTGGCAGAAGCTGGAATTGGCACTGTTGCTTCTGGGGTTGCAAAGGGTAATGCTGATATCATACAGGTACTTCTCAGGGACTTATCTACATGTACTGAGTGTGTTGCTCATTGAAAAAAGAATCTTTATATATTGACTAAGATGATATATGTTGATTGTCTAACTTCTGTATGCTCTTCCTGCATCTGTTAATGTCTTTATGGTTAAAGTTATGAAAAATGAATTTTATGCCATCATCGATCACTTTTGGTTTCCAAATATCATCTATTTTTCTTCTTGAAAAGAGAGGGGAAAAAAAAACTGTCCCCTGTATTTTCTACTTTCTCTACAGGTTGTAAGTAGTTTAGTAAGTTGTCGTGTAATATTTATCCGACCACTGGTTAAATTAGTTGTATGGTACCGTTAGTGTAACAACGTTTTTAGTTTTACATGATATGCTGATGCTGTTTTGCATGTACAATTTGATGCATAATAATCCTTTACGTTAAGAAGGTTTGTCTCTATTGCTATTAATTTAGATTGGAGAGCTGTTGTTGTCTAGTTTCTTAGAATTTCTGTTTGGTAGTTGCTGTCTTTGTTTTTTGTTGCTTGCTTGGTTTTTCCTCTTTAATTTTCTAAGTTTCTTTTTTTCTCTTAATGAACTTAGTTTCTTATGAAAGGAAAAAAAAAAGAAAAGAAAAAAAAAAAAGGAAGACAGGTGGTCAAACTATTATGGCATTGAATCAAGAGCTTGTTCAATTACTTGCTTGAAAACGTCACTTGCATTGATTACAATATTGTAAAAGTACTTGCATAGTCGCTTTATCATTGGAATGGGAAAAGGTCTGACAGAGACAACTATATTGATCATTTTTTCTTCTCTGAGACAAAGAAAAAACTCTTTTATACTGTGCAGATATCAGGGCATGATGGTGGAACTGGAGCCAGTCCTATAAGTTCCATTAAGCATGCTGGTGGTCCCTGGGAACTAGGACTCACAGAAACACATCAGGTGATTCAACGAAACTAAATATGAGAACTAAATTCATGACTGCTCTTGTGATTAACGCTTTTTGATCATGGTTTAATTATTTGGTATTCAAATTTTTTACAGACACTCATAGAAAATGGACTTAGAGAACGAGTCATTCTTAGAGTTGATGGGGGCTTTAAAAGTGGAGTTGATGTCCTAATGGCTGCAACTATGGGTGCTGATGAGTACGGGTTTGGTTCTGTGGCAATGATCGCTACAGGTTGTGTGATGGCCCGCATTTGCCACACGAATAATTGTCCTGTTGGTGTAGCCAGCCAGGTATCAGGAATAGTTGTTTTGATGAGAGTAAATGATACACTTCCAGAATTCTTACAAGCTTGCTTTATTGCATGACATGGCACGCCAAGTGGCTTGCCATTTAGTTTCACACTACACGTGACATATGCATGGTGTGGGTGTGCGTGTGAGGGAGAAACTTGGCAAGCAACATCAGCCGCCACATTATGTGATAACGTTCTGATTTTGAAAGTGTGTTCAGAATTTGCCATTTTTTTTATTGTTCCATCTTTCTCTCTTTCTAATGGAGTTCGGGGTTGCATTTGTTATTCAATTTTTCCAATTTTAGAGAGAGGAACTGCGTGCTCGATTTCCTGGAGTGCCTGGTGATCTTGTCAACTTTTTTTTATATGTTGCCGAGGAGGTAATAACTTTTACTTACTTTTTAAATTTAGGATTAGTGCTTTGGTTTTCAATTTGATTTTTTATTTATAGTGTATAGTTGCACTTTTAAAACATCCATATGGTTAAACCTGTCGAGGTTTATCAGTTTATGCATAAGTAATACTTTTTTCTTTTTGCGTATTATTATCTTTCCCAGGTAAGAGGCATGTTGGCACAGTTGGGATATGAGAAGTTAGACGATATCATTGGACGGACAGATTTGTTTAGACCACGAGATATATCTCTAATGAAAACACAGCATCTTGATCTCGGTTATGTTCTATCAGTATGTAGTTGAATAACCGTTTGCATTTTGACTACCGTTTGCATTTAATATTCTCGACCGAGTTTTTTCTTATGGTATAACTTGTCCTTTTGATTCCAGAATGTCGGTTTACCAAAATGGAGCAGTACCATGATCAGAAATCAGGATGTTCATACTAACGGTCCTGTTCTTGATGATATTTTACTGGCAGATCCAGAGGTAACACTTGATATATAATGCTTGCATACTCAGCTAAGTAAACATGGTATTTACATTCCAATCAATCTCTTGTTTCAACTTCTCTAATCCAAAAGAGATGTGGGCATTTCGATAGGATGGGATTTATTTATAGGTTTATATGGATGATTGAAGTACTAAATGTTCCATTGCCCTAGTTAATGAAGAAAAGATATATTTATTTGATCTAATGCAACATAGTTAATGGTCTAAGCGCAGAATGCTATTATAATTTACATGCATGTCCGTATATGGGCATGATCATATATAGGGAGGAAAATCCCAAGAACCGATCTATCCATAAACTAATCTGGGCCTTACACTATTAGCTCATAAATATCTCATTATATATGTGATGGCATGTGATGGTGCTTCCCGTTTGTTATTTTCATATCTTGTATTGATGTCTATGAACTCACAGTATGGCTCATTTGATGTATGTGTTGATGATAGTCTCCTATTTGTGTATACTAGTTGGAGCTTCATATATTCGCTATTGGTTACTGAAGATTCTAGAAAATAGAATCTAATATTTTGTGATAGTAGGATTGGAGAAGAAATCTACAACAGACATGTTTGTTATATTTATGGTGTGCTGGAAATTGTATTTAATGCCTACACCAGGTAGGATGGATAATGGCGAGAAGTATTGTTCCCCTAGTTTCCAACATGGTATCTTTGTTTTAGTTAACTATCACAAAAAGTTATAATCTACTACATGTAAAATATGAAAATCACAAAAAAGAGAAAGAAAAGGGATATTAGCAAACTATTGGAAAGATCTACGGAATAAAGATAAACACAAGCAATTTGACCTTCCAAAGAGGGACCTCAAAATTTCTGTCTGAGGTACCACATTGTGCAAAGGATGGTACTGACTTCAGATTAGAAATCTTCAAAACGCTATCCTCCAGGATAGCCTGTTCTGCACCATTTATTGAAGCCGAAGACTGTTATCTCTTAGACTGGATAGAAAGGAATCATTAACTCTTTAATTTTATCATTAGCAAAAATTTGAGGAAATTTTATATGTATTTGTACAGATATCAGATGCAATTGAGAATGAAAAAGTGGTTCAGAAGACCATAAAGATATTCAATGTTGATCGTGCTGTTTGTGGGCGTATAGCAGGGGTGGTTGCAAAAAAGTATGGTGACACTGGTTTTGCTGGGCAGCTGAACATAACGTAAGATGTGGCTTTGTCATTACATATAGAAATATCATCAGGGATCTGCCCGGCATATCTGTTTACTTGGATGCAAGCTAATTCGTGTTTTCATTGTTTTCAGCTTTACAGGGAGCGCTGGGCAATCATTTGGGTGCTTCTTGACACCTGGAATGAACATTCGACTTGTTGGAGAGGCAAATGATTATGTGGGAAAGGTATCTTTCTCTCAATGAAGTCTTCAAGATCTCAAAGGTTCAGCTAAGCTAGAGACTTGGTTATCTATTATTTAAGTTAGTTAAAAAATTCAGCAATCCATCAACTACTGAAGTTTGTGTGTTAACATCGCACTATTGGCCTGGCCTAGCTGTTGTTTTGGAACCATTTTTTAATAAATAATGAGTTATATCAAGTTTGGCTAATTTTATTTCTAACTCGACTGGCCAACAGTTTTCTCAAGTTCTAAGTTTGAGCAGCTATTGCATAATTGAATAAATTTTGCCAACTGTTTTTCTCATTCTAGGTGTGAACAGTTATCGCATGATTCCATCAGTTTACTTGCAAATCTTCTAAATATATATATATATATATATATCAGTTAACCTTGAAAAAGTCTGATATTTGCAAAATAATTTTTGCAAGAGTATTTCTGGGGGAGAATTGGTTGTCACTCCGGCAGAAAATACAGGGTTTTGCCCTGAGGATGCAACTATTGTAGGGAATACCTGCTTGTATGGTGCAACTGGCGGTCAAGTCTTTGTTAGAGGGAAAGCCGGAGAGCGATTTGCTGTAAGAAACTCTCTTGCGCAAGCAGTGGTTGAAGGCACTGGAGACCACTGTTGTGAATACATGACTGGTGGCTGTGTGGTTATACTTGGAAAGTGAGCAGCATCTCTTTACATAGCATCTTTATTGTGCACGAAAATATGAAAGTACAGAGTTAATTCTTAAGGTACTCCTATGTTTGACTTGACAGAGTGGGTAGAAATGTTGCTGCTGGAATGACTGGAGGTTTGGCATACATTCTTGATGAGGACGATTCTTTCATCCCCAAGGTATGCTAACATTATATTCTTTGTTATTATTTAAAATCTATTTAATACATAAAAAGTGCATTCATTTAGTTGATAAAAATTGTTCTGTAGCTCATATTCTTCTCGATGCAGGTCTTCATTAAGGGCTTTGCATTCTTCTTCATATTTTTAGATAGCTTAATGTATATCTCTATGTTACACGTCTTTGATATTCTATTTTATCTCTTGCTCCCAAAGTCCAACCAAGTTACTGTTCTATGCATGACAAATGTATAAAGCTCGTCTGTCAAAAGCCAACTCTGTTTAGGAAGGTTCTTAAATTTAACTCTTGATTTATGTTATTAACTTGTGAACAGAGAATATCTGGGTTTTGGATTTTCCTGAAGTTTGAACGTCCTCGGTTTATGCAAAACTCAATGCGTAGTATTCTTCTTTTGAATTAATCATTTCTGAAATGAAATCTAGTAATAGATATGATGAATTTCCGTGAAATCTAAAATGTCTAGTGTCTTGCCTTAAATTTTGGTTGTTTTTTGTTTTTCTACATTGGTTTTGCTAATTTGGTTCGTGTGGTCAAAATTACTCTGTTTGAGCTTTTATGTAATTATCTTTCTAGTACTAAACTCTAGACCCTAAAAGTGTAACCTTAAATCCCACAAGGATAATACAAAATACAAGTAGAGGAAACTAAATTTGTAAGTGAACCCTTCATTTAGAGGTACTCTAGTTCAGTTTTTGGTCAAGTGCTACAAATTAAATAGGGAGATCATAACATTTATTAACTCTGAACAGGTAAATAGGGAGATTGTGAAGATCCAAAGAGTGAATGCTCCTGTGGGGCAGATGCAGCTAAAGAGCCTTATTGAAGCCCATGTTGTAAGTGCTACGAATTAATGCATTTATGATCATAACATGCATGCAAAGAGGCATGTGCCTTGTAAAACTAGCTCTAAGATTGGCAGCCTCGCAAGTATGCCCTTGTAGAATCTTTAATTTTATGTGAAGTCCATGCCAACAATTCTAATACTCAAAAACTCCTACTTATTTCACAAATTTCTTGATGAAGGAAAAAACTGGAAGTGGCAAGGGCTCTGTCATTCTCAAAGAGTGGGACAAGTACCTACCACTCTTTTGGCAGCTGGTTCCCCCTAGTGAAGAAGACACTCCAGAGGCGTGTGCTGACTATGAGACAACAGCTGCTGGTGAAGTGACTTTGCAGTCTGCATAGAGTAATGCTGGCACCGTACTTATATAGAAAACCCAAAAGCTCTAATAGATCATAGAAGAAACGTAATTGTTATCTTGGAAAACCCTGTGCTATTTACTGGGATTTAGGAGAGGGCATTGGTACAGATGGTGACAAAAATACTAGAGGACCGCCATTCCGTTGGGACATTGTAGTGCAGTTGTATAGTGAGTGATTCTCGCCGGAATTGTAAATTCAAGCTTGTTCATCATGTTCCATTCTAGTTAAAGCTTTCTGTTGATAAAGCATCGTGTAATGATTGTCATCCTGGTTTGCTTTCTGTTAATGAAAGGAAATTCACTTTGAGCTCTTGTTCTCATTTGGAAACTTGAATCTTGAATTCAATCGATTGAATCGCTTTACTTATCGCATTTTAGTGGAATCTGATTTGAATACCCTTGTTCACTTGCCTCATGATGAGGATGATGATTTGCATCCTATGGCTACCATTTTGAACAGTTGCAGTTTCTTACTATTCAAGTTTCAGGCTGTTTTGTTAATCACATCTTCAGAGAATCAACAGGGTTGCTAACAATTTAGCCAAGCAGTCAGTGATGGAGCATGGCTCTCTCTACCTCCCGAGCATGTGGCAAAAATTTTGCTGGATGACTTCTGTGGTGTTTCTTTTAGCCAACCTATTACTAGCTCTGTAACTTTGTTTCTTGTTTATTTTTCTGGGCCTTTGGCTCCCATGTAAACCGAAAAATATATAGAACCAAGGTGCATGGCATCTGTTTAACACGTTAACCTATTCCTAACAAGAACCTGCTATCTTGCATCTCTAACCGTTTTTGAAAAGAAGAAAGCTAAACAAAAAATAAAGGGTAAAATCCCAATATGGTATCCAAACTATCACGGAATGTAATTTTTGGTACCCACAAATGCATAAAGACTCTAATGGTACCCAACCTATCACTCCGTTTGCCAAAATGGTACCCCGATTAACTTTTCCGTTAAAATTGAGGGTAATTTGGTCAAATTGCACACGTGTCATTCAAAGGGGAAACAACTCAAGGGCAAAAAAGTCTTTGCCCATCATCTTCTCCTCTCTCTCTCTCCCCGCCACCTCTCTCTCTCTCCTCTCCGTCGGCACCGCTGTCAACTATATCCAATGGCCACAAAATGTATATCAACATGAAGAGCACAACCCAAGGATGAAATTATATAACTACATCAATGTAAGATTCAAAATAGATTGTGAGATATCGATGCCGGAAGTTCAAAAACAAAAACGAAAACGGTGTCGGTCCTCCGCGTACGGTTGTCGATTTTGAAAACCAAGGGTACCACGAGGTTTCTGGGATCGAGGCCTTCAAAGCCCACTGGGTTTGAAGGGCCGGAAGTGGCCGGAACGAAACTTGAATTTTCAAGCTTTTCCGGCCTGGGAGATTTCCGGCAAGTTGAGCTTCGAAACCTGGTGGGTTTTGCTTGCCTTGAGCCTCTGAAGGCATTGGTGGAGGCGGTGACATGGTTTTGTGGCCGGAGGTGGGTGGTGTTGATGGTTGGAGAGGGAGAGGAGAGGGAGGTCGTGCGGGGAGGGGAAAAGAGAGAAGAATTTGTTTTTTTTTTTTACTGTATTGACCAAATTACCCTCAATTTTAACGGAAAAGTTAACCGGGGTACCATTTTGGCAAACGAAGTAATAGGTTGGGTACCATTAGAGTCTTTATGCATTTGTGGGTACCAAAAATTGCATTCCGTGATAGTTTGGGTACCATATTGGGATTTTACCCAAAAATAAATTTTGATTTCGTTGGTAAGGGCAATTCACCTTGACGACGAATTCCAGGATAAGAAAAAATAGAAATTAATCGTTCGATGTCTGCTCTTTCTCCCCTCTTCAATTTCCGATGAACAAAATGATCTTGACCTATCAATTGTCCAATTTGAAGGAAACTAAAATAGTAAAATTGAATAGGAAGTTGGTTCATTTCTCTATCGGCAGCACATTAAGGTGGAGTCCGTACTTAAAGATGAAACGAATTTTTTTTAACGGATTATAGATGAAATGATTAAGCATTAAGAGACATCAACCCAGATCTTCGTATATATTTCACTCTTAAAAGGCAAGACGAAAAGAGTTATTACAAGACAAACTCACGTACTCAAGAATCTATCCGTCCAAAAAAAAAACGTACTCAAGAATCTTGTTTGATGGATACACATAAAATGTACAGGTAACAGGTTCATGTACAGCCACCATGTGAGGTAGGTTCATGTACAGGTTCAAGTTCAATCCCCTAGATATATAGTTGGCTTCTTAATTCAATGAAACAGCAGCCCTCAATCCGACTTCAAATCTTATGACTTCAAATCATTTGAATTAGTTATTTTTATTTTTTTTGTAACCTCATATGAATAGTGTGTTAACATAATTTTTCTTGGCAAGAAAATATAGATATATATATTCAACTCAATAATGTGATCACGTAATTTTAAAAGCGCTTGAAAACTGTATTGCAGGCACGACAATAATTTAAACTCCGCAACCTCCCACCTTAAGTATACGAGAGAAATCGAACCCAAGACCAATTGGTCTTGGAACAAATATTTGGTGCACTAAAGTGACAGTAAACTAAAATAGTTTAATTAATTATTGTAGTCGATTGAAACACAATAAATGAATATGGTGTTTTTTCCTAACAGACTAAAGTGACGGTCAACTAAAATTACCAAATTTAAGATGCTTCCATGGCAGATCAATAGTCACCTAATATATACTTAAAATTATACTCAAATTTTAATCCATTATATTGGATAATTATTGACGGTTGGGATTAAATATAATTTGTTATTTTTTGTTGACAAAATCAAATAATCATCCATTAATTTTAGGGTTTTTATTACAAATGGTACCTAAATTTTACATCCATTATAACATGGTATCTGAACTTCACTTTTGATCACAATTAGTATCCAAACTCTTCAAGTTTATCCTAAATGATACATGACTTCACTTCTGATGACAACCAATACTCGAACTCTTCAAATTTATTTTAAATGGTACTTGTCGTTAAAAAATAAAAAATTGACGAAATTGCCCCTAAAATAGGAGTCACATGCAGCTCACTTGCCATTTTTTGACAGAATATGAACGAAATGTAACGATAGATACCATTTACGATGAACTCGAAAAGTTCGGATGCTGGTTGTGATCAAAAGTGAAGTTCAGGTATCATGTATATAATAGAGGTAAAGTTCAAATACTACTTGTGATAAAAACCATTAATTTTATTTCCTCTCTCCATGAATTTTTAATTACCTTTTTTAAATACATTTATTTCAAACAAAAGAAAAAAAACTTGGTAACAATCTGATTTGGGTAGTTAACTTGTTATCCATCAACTTCCCTACAATTTTTTTTTGTTGTTGATTAGTTTAAAGAAAAATGAGCATTATTTTGCTCTAATAGCTTCTCTAAACCTTTCCTTATTTTAGAGAAAGAGAAGAGAGAGAAAGTTTGGTTAACTATAAATACAACAAACTCTAAACTTATAGGGAATCATCTTTTTTGAATTTTAATCTTCTCTCTCTCCAAATATATTCATTTGCATCATAAATTATTTGATTACATTTTTAAATTTAAAAAAAATAATACTATATTTAATTGTAGATAATAAAATATAGAGAATATCATAGGGAAGTTGTTGGATGTACAGTAGAACAATTATAGGAATTTTAACTTTTGAGTTCTTATAATAAAGATTTTTTAGCTATTGGATATGCTTTTAATGATTTGTTTGTCCTCCTCTAAACTCTTACGGTGTGTTTGGATGAGGAAAAAAGTGAAGGAATTTAATTAAAAATAAGGATTTTACATTTCCTTCAGTTGAATTTTAGCGTTTGGCTTCCTTATCTAGTGAAATCAGTAATTCCCATGGAAAAGAATTGTGAAATTTGGGGAGGCAAATTCTCTACTTGAATTCCTCCCAAAATATGTGTCTTTTCTGAATTCCATCCAAACAGGAAGTTTTATTTTTAATTTTTGTCATTTTAAAAATTCTACGTGGTGGAATCCAAACAATAGAATTATCAATTAATGGAATTTAAATTCATGGAATCATAATTCCTATAATTTGAGAATATCTGTGAAAATTGAAAATACTTCATCCAAACACACCGTTAGAGAAAAAAAAACTTGGTAATTTCTTGCTCTAAGAGGACATTTTCTCTAAACTCTTTCTCCTTCATCTAACATAAAAAGACAAAACTAATCCTTCTCAAAACTAAGAAAATAAAAATAAAAATTAGTGAAGCTATTGGAAATGCTTTAAAAAGCTTTGCTAGAGTTTTGAGGAGAAGCTTATTCGTCATTTTTTTTATGGCTCATATTGAAGAGATGACCGCAAGTGTTGTCTCCAATAGCTTGTTTTGGTTGACTCTACTGTGGTAGATCTTATGATTCCTAAGGAATTTTTGATCTCGAATTATGATGCCTACCTATTTTATTAATCACTCTTTTGATGACTAGTCAAGGCAGCAATGTTTTAAGGTATCATGGGGCAACTCTAGGGATCCAATGGTGGTGTTTAGGTCAGGAAGGCTTTACCAGGTCATTTCCTACCTCTATTCCCCTCCGTTGCGTTATACATCATGGTTATTTTTTCATCGTATGATGGCCTCTCAAACCCTATCTTGGTTAGGGCTGGGCTCGCTGAACCGAAAAACAAAACAAAAACAAAAAAAAAGCCGAAAACTAATCTGAAACAAAAAAACTAAACCGAAAAAAAGAAAGAACCAAAGGCTCAAAAACCAAACCGAACTGAATTAGTTTGTTTGGTTTTGGTTTGATTGTGTTCAGAAACAAACTGAACCGAACCAAATAAAATTAAAAGTTATTCCTTTAAGTTTTTATTCTTTCTCATTATTTCATTTCTTTGGTTTTTTCCTTGCTTCCCTTCTTTTATTTCTTTTATTTCTTTCCTTACTTGTCCTTTCTTTTGTTTCCTTCTTTCCTTCATTTCTTTTCCTTCATCTTCTCCATCTTCTTTTATTTCTTTTTTTTCCTTTTGAGCTTTCTTCTTCTAATCTACCCCCGACCTCCTCACTTATTACATGTTTTTGGGAAGTCGTGTATAAGGCTTCAATTTGGGATCTCATCCTAGCTCGATGTCAATGGTTCATATTTGGATCTTATTGACCAAGATCTCAAGCTCCCTAATTTCTCAATGTGTTTTTCTTTTTTTAAGACACAAGATTTAAACTTTTGTGCACCAGACATGATGGCACATAACTTTCAAAAGTGATAAAAAAAGTACTTAAACCGTCAAAAATACATCAACTAAATACCTTCGTCAATAAATACAACTTACATTCTTATATTAATGTGTCTTATAAGACATTAAAATTGAATAACTAATAAAAAATGTACTGAGAACAAATATACAAACCCAGTAAGTATAACTTACATTATTATATTAATGTTTCTTATATTTGTTCATACTAATTCTTATGTATATAATCCACACATATATCAAAAAAAAAATTGACCAATTAATTCAGTCTCAAACGGAATCTCTATTTGTACCGAATTGACTAGTAATGCATCATTAGTAGATGATTAACTCGAAATATTATATATATATATATATATATATATATATCTACAGTCTCCTTCACATGTAGACATCCACACATGAATTAAAATGCGACAATTCTTATTGCAATTGCAAACTAATGATCAAAACCGTCTATATTTTAAGTCATCCTTCAAAAATTATTTTAATAAAAAAATATCAAATTGGAAATTATTTAGCCATTTGATTACCACATTCATCATTTCAACTTTATCTGACAGACTGTATTTGTCTGTAAACTATACAACAAACAGATGACCAATCAATCTTTAATTTGGCTGATTTTTTACAAGGATAATTCTTGAAAATAAATCTGAACGATGAACGGTTTTGATGATTGAGTTATGTTGTCAATTGGTCGAGATGAAGATGTTCGCATTGGAATTCACTTGACATACTATCAATACAACGCAAATAGAGATGCAATAACATTCGAATACGTACTTCTCTTCACAACGAATATTTCAATTGACTGATAATAATTCATAAAACCATATGTCGAGGTTCGTAATACCAAGCATAAGTAATAAACATAAATTCACACACAAACAATATATGGCAATCAGATACTCAATCAAAATAATATATACTTCATTTTTCAGTGAATATTTTAGGGTGACTGGTAACAAACCACAATTCAACATAAATCTCAAGCCAATGTCCATAATACCAAGCATGGGTAAATCATAAGTTCACATAAATCCCAAGCTAAGGTCCACAATACCAATCCCAAGACAAGGTCCACAATACCAAGCATGGGTAAATTATAAGTTCACATAAATCCCAAGCCAAGATCCACAATACCAAGCATGGGTAAATCCGCGTACTAGGAGTACGGGTAAGCCACCGCATACCAAGGCCAACACCAATGAATGTACACTCAAGGTTGGCAACCCTTCCTATGAATATAATAGTGCACTATCTGTATGGACTTAATCCTTGCACTTAACTTCCTCAAAACACCATTTCCCAGTAATTCACTTAAGCAAGAGTGTTGTATTATTCAAAAAAAAAAAAAGCACGAGAGTTGTACCATCCACTCTGTTTCATAACTTCTCAATCGTAATTATATCTATACATACAATCTTCATTTAAGACAAGTTATAGATGATAATCTATAGCAAATAGACATAAACATATGCAAAACAATATATACATATTTAGATAAACGTGAAATATAAGTAATTAAACTCATTTAACAAACAAGATTACTAATAACAAAATTAAAGAAAATTATATATGTTGCAATAAAGAACAAGCATTAAAGATAAATTATGCATAATATAAGGAATTCATATTGTTATTAGAATCGTCAAACTTCAAAATTTGTTATATTGTCCATCACAAGTCCAATTTGAATAAGTGAGTGCTCCATTTCGAAGGGTTTTTTTTGCAAAGAATTCAAGGGTGTAGTCCAAGTAAACATCTCCAAAATGCCCAAGTCTAGAAATTAAGATTTAATTAAAACAGTCTAGAAAATGGTTATGCTCTGTTTTAACCCTATGTACCTAAATTATTAGGTTCTATAACCTTGACCATTAATTATGAAATTCTCCAGATCAGAATTTTAGGTTCTAACTTCTTTTTTATATAAATATCATGAGATTTATGTCACGCCCCTAAATCCGAGACCAATATTATATTGAAATATGGTGCCCGAATTTATGACGCGAATGAAATAATTAAAGCATAAAATAAATCAAATGAAACAAATGTCTGAATAATACTTTTGTTTGAAAATTAAAAGAATATTATCTTACAATATCAGAGTTTAATAAAAATACATAATATAAAATATTTGTTTAAATGTTCATCCCGTTTTCCCCCAAGCATCGTAACCTGAAAACAAGAAGGTGTAGCATCATGAGCAACACAGGCCCAATAAGTACAGCTTACATTTTTATATTAATGTATCTTATAAGACATCAAAATCGAACAACCAATCAAAAATGTACTAAGAACATTTTACGTTGCTTCATACCAATTATAGTGAATATAATCCACATATATCAAGAACGTTTTTAACCCAAATAATTCAGTCTCAAAAGTAATCGACTAACATTGCAGCATTGATATAACCTAAAATTAAATATGTTCAATCGACATATTATAATATCAATATATCACAAGTAGATATTAGTTATCTCAAACACTATATGCACCTTAGCATATTACAAATATGTATTGATTATCTCCATGCTAAACAATATACGCAACTTAGCATATTACCATCGAAGTTCATAAATCAAATAATAAGAGTTAGAGAAAAAGTATACAAACCAAGTGAATTTATAGTTATACTGGTCACACACAAAATAAATCCTGTAATGTAACAGGATAAGCCGCAGCATACCGGGGTCCAAAATACCCAAGCATGTATACCCGAGGATCGATTTCTCGTTCCCTAGAGGTATAATAGTGCACTATCTGAGGGACATGAGCCCATAGCTAATCACCCAAAATAAACCCTTGTGATTCCAGTATTTCACTTAGACCAAGTAGTACTATGACTTGGTACAAAAATCTCCAATAAAAAAGAATTCTAATTATTAATATAGAATTAGAGACTAAATTAAAAGCCTATAATAAAACTTATAGATTAACTTATAAGTCTATAACAAAGCTTTATACAAAATAACCAACCATTATTTCACTCCTAATAATATATTCTTCCATACATGTTAATATATATACATGTATAATACTAAGTTGATATGTTCACTTTAATAAATAAAATCATGCACCAATATGAGATTAATAGATAATCATGTGCAAGTAAAATACATACAAAAGAGAAGCATATGTAAAACAAGATATACATATGTTCATAAACATAAAACATAAGTAATTGAACTTATTATGTATTAAGTTCGATCATATTCTTTAGTAAATAAGTATAAACATATGTATTACAATAATAAGTAGAAACATATGTAATTCAAGATAAACATATGTAAAACACAAGTAATTTAATAAGAATATAATTTATAGCAAATAATCATAAACTTATGTAGAACAATCTATATGTATGTATATAAATATAAAACATAAGTATAACAATAGAATATAATAGCATGTATAACTATAAATAAAATACAAGTATTAAAGAAATTAGTTATGATATAATAATTTAGGTTATTATTAATATTTTCAGTTTTTAGTCCAAGTCCAAGTCCAAGTCCATGGAAGTTCATAAATGATTCTTCTATTAGAATCATCAAACTTCAAATTTTGTTATATTGTCCACCACAAGTCCAAAATAATCAAGTGAGTACACTATTTCAAAGGAATTTTCATAGGGAATCAAATGGTATAGTCCAAGTCAACATATCCAAGATGTCCAAGTCCATAAATGAAGAATGTCCAAAACAGTCCATAATTATATATGCTCTGTTTTTAACCTTTTTAACTTAAACTGTTACGTACTGTAAACCTGACTAATAATTATGATATTCTCCAGATTAGAAGTTCAGGTTCTAAGCTTCATTTTGATATAAAGATCATAAAATTTGGCTAAGCAATGAGTGAGATATGACCACTTGAAGTTATGAACAACAAAGAGGTTTTTCAGTGAGCATACTGGATGAATACTTAGATTTAGAAAGTTTTACCCGTTGGATGAATACTAAATTTGGATATAGAATACTAGACACAATATGGAACAACTTTGATGAAGAAGTCAAGATGATAAATTGAGCCGAAGTATATGTTTAAAGGTTCACAAGTTGACTGCCGGAATAACTTTAGAAAACAGGATTTAAGTTTTCTATAAAACTTATCCCTTTCTATTTTCTTCTTGCTTGTGCACTTTGATAAACTTAAAGATAAAAGACTATAAGGATGTATTCTGTACTTACATGAAATTGAGTGATCAATAGAAGGTTGGAAGATTGAATTCAAATTGGGACTTCACAAGATAACCAAGTTCTTGAGCAAGGTTACTTTGACTAGCTAGAGATTACTTTCTCTTTAAGAATTTCTAAGTGAAGTTTCTATACTAATAAGAAGGCTGAAATAAGAAGAAGTAGAGAGTAGAGAGTAGAGAGAAGAGTATTGTGAATTGGCAAAGAACATAATAGCTGAAACCTTGTATTTATAGGCTAGAGAATACACTAACCTTACTTAAATTAGTTTCTAATCTAGCTAGTTAACCATAGTAAATAGGCAAGTTAAACAAAGACTTTTAGTCTACCTAGTGAACCTTAAATAAATAGCAATGTTCACAAAGACTTTGAAGACTGAAATTGGTGTGCTGGAAATGATGAAATCAGCAGCTAAAAAAATGCTTAGGTCAATATATTAGATCATACTTGCATCACAAGCTTTAATCCCTTTCTTCTTGTGCTCTACATAGATTGTAAAAATCATAACTAAATCTAGAAATATGGTTTTCAGGTGATTCCAACTCTGAGAGTTTCTTTAAGATGTCTACTACAAATCATTAGAACACTATGTCATCAAATAATGAACATATTTGGGCAGTTTTTACGAAATAATCGACTGGGTCAGAACAGCTTCGAAAATACATTAAACTTCCGCTGACCATAACTTCTTCGTATGATCTCGGAATTTAACGCGCCACATGTCTATGAACTCGTATCGACAAGCTCTACAACTTTTATGAAGAAAGTTATCAGAGAAAATCAACGGATAAGAAAGTCAACTTTTGACCCCTCGAAAATAAAACATTTCGAGTCAATATTCGTTCCGAAATATTTTTATTTCACAAACTAGACAAGAGAACCAATTTCTATTCCCTTAATTAATTTCAAGAATTTCCTAAAAATTAGATATGAAGATTCGGGGTATTACAATTTAGTTAAGAAACGAGTGTGATATGATCATTTGAAATTATCAACAACATATGAGATTTCTAGCGAGTATACTTTCTAAAAACCTAGATTCAGAAGTCTTTACCCGTTAGATGGCTGTGCATTTCTGAAACATAATAGAAGACACAATTATGAACAACTTTTATGAAGAAGTCAAGATGATCAAATAATTAGAATTATGAATTTAAAGCTACCAGTTGGCTGACGGGAATAAATTCAGAAAAAAATTTAAGTTTTCTATACAACTTTTTTTGTGGAATGAAGTTTTCTATAAAACTTAATTATTGTTTTCCATAAAACTTATTGTTTTCCATTTCCTTCTTGATTTTGCATTTTGAAGAATCTTAAAGGTAAAAGAATATGAAAATGTATTCTATATGTAAATGTATTATGTAGATTATGCTCAAGAATTAAGAACACATTCACTGATTTAACTAACCTTGTGCTGATGCGAGTGAAGACATGATGATGTCTAGAACTGAACTCTAGATTCTCCTTGGATCAATCTCTTAATACATATACAATATGAGACTGTGATTACTGTATTGATTGTTGTGATTGATATAGTAGGGCTGGAGTCCTCCTATATACAGTGGCGTAGCTAGAACTGAAAGGCAGGGGGGGCAAAAAAAAAGCGTAGTAGGCGAAATTTTTTTTAATATTTTATTTGCTTATGACTTCTAATTTAATAATTAATTAAATAATATTATGCCGAACTTTTCAACGTATTATTAAATGAAATCGTCTGAATAATATACGTACATATTTTTTCCATTTAATATCCGTCCCGTATTTTACTAACTACAGTTAGGTCTCTAAAATGTCTTTCTACCACTCACAACAAAAAATAAAAAGCCACATTAAAAGACCAAAATTTTACATTTCTTTTTTTTTTTGACAAAAATTTATCTTCATCCCCTCTTTTCTCTCCCCCACGTGCCTCTCATTTTTTCTTCTTCTTCTTATGTTCTTCTTTCTTCTGCATCTTTAATTTCTCTCTCTACAGCAACTTTTTTTCCCTTTCTCTCTCCCCTTTGCTTGGTTTTGCCTCTTTTCTGCCAAATCTTGCCCCTTTCCTCCATACTCATTTACAAGGAAGAAAATTTGAGGGGGGGCAATCTTGCCCCTTTTCTGCCAAATCTTACCCATTTCCTCCAATCCTCCATACTCATATATGAGCAAAAAAAATTTCAGGGGGGTCACTTGCCCCTCCTCGCCCCCCCTTGGCTACGCCCCTGCCTATATATAGGCAATTCGGATTAGGTCCCCCCATAAAAGATTCTTAATCCTAATGCATAAATGCAATAGAGCTTAATTTCCTAATACACATTCATTCTTAATTCACTTATAATAAAATAGATTAGCTGACCTCTATCGATTGTAATCTCTAATTATATAGGAGGACTTATAGTGCTTTCTCAATAGGACTTATAATGCTTTCTCAATTACTTATTCTACTAGGAGTATAACAAGTTGTTGTATGACTAAATGGTAACAATTACAAGTCTCAAATAAATCTTACATTGTGTACTTACTTAATTTTCAAGGATTGGAAGGTGGCGTCAATACGAATCCACAGACCCTCGCGGATCCTAAATCGAAACTATGGATCAAAAGTTACAATAAAATGATGTTTTAGAGAAAATTTAGAGAGGAATTACAGAGAAAAATGAAGAAAAGAGAATGAGAGAGTAAAGACTCTCTGAAAAATTCACATACGCAAGTCTGACGTTTATAACCTTATAGGGTCAAGTAACTCACATAAGGTTAGCTTAACTTAGCATAGTTAAAATTAATAGGTTAGTTTAATTAATATGTCTAATAAAAAGTAGCCAAGTGTCTCACCCCTTTCAGTATATTGACATCCTTAGAGCATATGCACCCATGAGGCAATTTCATTGTCAATTCAATAAAAAGTCCAAAAACATCAATGCACCCATCATTATTAACTTGACCAATTGTTGGGCCAGTCAGTATGACCAATTTGCTTGTCAATTCTTGGCAACTCAATTGGTATGACCAATTAGTGGTCCTCACTGACACTTTGTCTCTCTCTTCATCTCAGCCGTTGGATTTGAATATTTTAATCAAAATTAATTAATACATCAAATTATAAGTTTAAATAATGTATTGGCATTAAAATTGTCTTCCATTAGTGTATTGAAAAACTGAAGACCAAAGGCAATTTTGATAAATAGTAAATTGCCTATAAGCATTTGACCTAGCAAATTGACAATTGACCTTGATTCATGGGTGTATACGCTCTTATCATCCACTTGGATAACATCAATAGCTTGTTAGGTTGCTTATTGCCTGCCACATGTCACCCTTACACCAAAGGCACCATGCAACGTAACCAACCAATTTAATTTCTAAATAAACTTCAAAATATTCACTAAAAATAACCCGAGCATCCGAATAATTCTTTGAAAAAAAAAATGTTACGAATTTGTGGTGACATCTACTTTATAATTGTGGCCTCAAAGTAAAATGTGAGCAACTTAAAAAAATCACACAGACACGACACACACACACACACACTCTCTCTCTCTCTCTCTAACCAAAAGACATTCTCCATTACAAAAGTCTGCATTTTTTAAATAGTGTGGATGTCATCAATTTGATAATCACAACAATGGATTTCAACAATTAAAAAAATTGATCTTTTAGATTTCTCTTTGATAAGTAGCTTTGCAAAATTCCAGCCATGTTGGTAACCGTTTGATCATGCAAAACAGTGAAACATTACAAACAAATACATAGCGTCAGATATAGTTGAAGTGATAAAACTTGTAATTTAACTGCTAAATAGTTTCTTATTTGACTAAAATTTTGCATGAATCATATTTAAAAAAGGCATCTATACTATGAGTAGTTCATATCATCGAGCTTTGATTTTTAATTGAGGAAGTTTGCACTTTTTTTAAATTTTGTAGAAATTATATTCTTAAAACATTATATCACCCATCTCTCTCGCGCACAATGTTCTATTTCCTTTTTCTTTTTGAGACTAAGTGATCGCAGAGATCAGATATGAAATGATGCAATCCCCTTCTCTCATTCAACATAGTAATATAATGTGTATTTTGACAGACGAGAATGATTAAAATTATTCAGGTCCCATTTCTCTCTAAACTACATTTTCTTCTGGAGTTTGGGTTTTGGTTTGTATATTTAGTAAAGCTATGAAGAGAGAGAATCTGAGTTTATCTAATGGCAGTGATGAAACTATGAAAGGACGAGGAGAGGGGCATAACCGCATAAGGAAAAAAAACAAAAACAAAAAATGAGCCTAGTTGGCCATTTCGGCCTGGCCCGAGAAAGCATAAATCATAAAAATCACACGAAACAACAACATCAATTTCTTATTTCTTTTACTTTTGAACCCGTCAAACCCTCCGCCTTCAAAACCGTTACAAATCTCCGAACCCCCTCTGCTGCCATCTCCATCGCCAATTTCTTGTGGTTCGATGCGATATGGGTAACAACCGGAGCAAGAAACTCGGTAATCTTAGAGACCCATTTGCCATTCATGGACATTTTAGAGACCCACAATGCACAATATTATTCTCTTATTTTCTGGATATCATCATAGAAAAAATGATGTCTTTTGATGGAATCCGATTATCCACACCAAAGAAAGAGAGACAAAAATGGTTGCCATTATCAAATTGATCGAAACCCAAATACGTGTTTGATTCCTTGCTCAAAATAAAAAATAGTTAAGCTCAAGATAACAAGAATTCACTTGAGCTGCTAGAATTAATTAATTAATTAAGAAAGACAGAGAATATAATAAATAAAAATATTACATTAAAAGCATGAAACGGCCGCCGAGCTGTGGTCAAAGTTGGGATGGACTTGTAGCGCAGGCGAGAAGGCCAAGAAAAGGAGAACAGAGAAAATGAGAAGAGGAAGAAACAAGAGAATGATGGGCGGCGGAGGCAAGGGCGGCAAAACCAGCGGAAGCACCAAAATGAAGACGGTGAACACCAACATTACCATCACCCCGATCCCTTTCAATTTCAACTTCATTAGTGAGTTGTTGTTGCGAAACTCATTGCCACCACCATGCATTGCATCCATCCACATTCCTTTTCCTCTCTTAATTACTAATTACTCTATTAATTTTACACGCATGCAGATGCAGCTACCTCTGGTCTTTTCTTCATCCAGAAATTAAGGCTTTCATTGTTTGGTTGATCGATCTCGGCGCGTCGGGTATGAAATGTTGGTGAAATTAGAGAAACTTAATCACAAGATTTTTGGGTACTAGTCTACTCTACTAGTGCTGGGTTTATGCTCCTTAAAACAGGCACCAAGTAGCAGAGCTAATGAGACCTCTTGTGTAACTCCTGCTCTCTTCTGTTTTCTACTTTTTGTTTGGAAGGCCGAAAGAGGAAAAAGGGAAAAGATGAGGAAGGTGAGGGAGAGCCGTATATTGTCCTCCTAGCCAAGTAGCTATGTCCTCATTCAACCAACCACAACGTAGATGCACGCATCTTATTTCAAATTAAAGCAGTAATGAGACTTCACTCCTTATTAATGAATAATGCTGGTACTACCTGACTTTTTCAGTAAATGTACTCCCCCGGTTTCAGTTTCTGTTCCCATTTTTCCTCCTCTCTTTCTCCTATTATTTGTTTTTGCCACACGTCTGCCCCCTGTCATTACGTTTAACTCCAACTTAACAGAGTTATATCTTTTGGATGTAGAAAAAATAAAAATTGCAGACCACGAAGAAATCCGGTGTAGAAAGGGATCGATTGTCACACCAAGAAGTGACCCCAGGACGTGACTAACAAAATTTTAGAAATTTCACATTAACCATCAAGTACAACAAGTTCGATTTCAAAATTCTCAATCTATGTGCTCTTGACTTCTTGAGTTTATCAACGAATATTTATTTATTTTATTTGTTTCCTCTTTGTTCAACCGGTTAGGCACATTATAGTCTCGGATTAAGACCATCGAGTATACCCCGTACAAAGCGGACTCCCGATTAGGTTTTAAGTCTTTTATTTTAGGGAGACATAATTCCTACTTATAATCGGGTTTTGAGTCTTTCACCCTAAAGAGGCACAATCCCTACTTAATTATTTCCCTGACCTAACCGATTAAAATTTATTTCATACTTTTATTTCTTTTCAACTCGGACATAATTCTCTTCTTGTCAAATTAGACCATATATAAATCAAAATCCATTAAACATGTGTTCCTTTTCCGTTTCAATATGTCTGTTCAATGACACCTTGGTTCTGTACCATGATAATTTCATCTTTATACATATATTTCTTTTTAGTAACCATCACTTTGCTTAATCATAAACTATATATACTAAATCTCGTTCACATATGGAGAGTTTTTTCTCTCCCAACCTTAGCGCCGCCCATGGTGGTATTCAATCTTGGAGGATTTCGACGCTTTCCAATCTATCGGTGTCCATTGTGACCCAACCCAGCGGTTTTAGGCCGAGAGCTCCCTCACATCTAGTTTGGATTTTTTCAAACCTCTGTGGTTCTAATCGTCCTCTGCTTTGGCACTTCTGTTTGCTGGCCTTGGCCATTTGGATTCGAGTGATCGACATGTTATGGTGGCTCCGCCCCCATAGTGGTCGTATCAAGGCAAGCGTTTGGCCTAAGTCTGTTTTATGGCAGATCAAGGTGATGGTGTTGGTTTTCGGTGGCGCGGCGGTGGTCGGGTTTGGGTTTCTATGGTGGCCGGTGGTTGCTGGATGGAGTAGTGATGGGAGGTTGACCGCTCAAGTACGGATTCTGGTGCCCCATGTAGTGCGGGTGTCCTTAGTCGTTCTGTTGGGTGTTGTTGCCGATTGGCCAAATTTTGGGTTTCTGCATCTGATGGAGGCACCAGTTGCTATTGATTGTGTGACCTCAATTTGCTTTGAAATCCTTTTTGAGTTTCAAGTTTGGGATCCAGGTGGGAAGCTTGGTGTTGTTGTTTGGTTATTTGCTTTTCGTAGGTACCTCTGGGTAGCCAGATTATTAATAAAGGAGACTCAACCTGTCTGGAGACTAAATGCTTTGTGGTTTGGTGCTAAGGATAGGTTCGGTATTCTATTAGAATTTTTATTTTCTTCCATTCCCTACAGATTGGTGGAGATCTTTCTCTATTGTTTCAATGAGTTCCAGTTGGACTACTGTACTGTGAGCACCACAATTGAGTGCATTGGCGAGCAACACTGCAGGTTTTTCTGGGATGAGGATAGTCTACATCAACATGTAGTCGTATTGTTTTTCTATTTTCAAGAAGTTCGCGAACACTATGTAATCAATCAACAAGTTAGACAACTTATGGTTGGTGTAGCCTTAGATTCTCCTATTAACCTTGTTTGGTTAATTATTGCTCCTGCTATAGTTCAAGATGCCCCTAAAAACGATTGTAATCGTGATTATATTTAATATATATTTACCTTTCTTTCAAAAAAAAATCTCGTTCACATAATCAATTCTTTATTCAGTTGTGCTCAACTGTTGTTGGATCTAAATCCAATGATGGTGACTAATGAGGTAGTTAGAATAATTTTATTTGCCTCATTATTCTTCACCAATAGATTTAAATCCAATGGCAGTTTAGCACAACTAAGTAGAAAATTAATTGAGTAGGTGAACAAGACTATATACGTTTACTGTTTACATATATCCATCCAACAGAGAAATACATATCTCAATAGCAAGTAAATTGAAAAGAGATGGGTATTAAAAGAAGAAGTTACCCAAATAGACTATCGGAGAAAAAGATTGAATAGGCCGTTTATGGTTATTGAAATCACACCAGAATAGACCATAGAAACCATCAGCTTCAACCACTTTAAACTCATTGAAACCCAGTTTCTTGCAATGCTTATCAAACTTAGAGAATTGAACTTTAGGCTCACAAATAAACAAAGAATCAATAGAATTTATTTTCACAAGATCCAAAGCAGTAGACCTAAAATCATCATTACCAGCACCTCTAACATTCCAGAATAATATTATCCATAAAAATATATAGTAAAGAAGGGGGATGGAAAATCCAAGAGTTAAGAAATTCAAAGAATCTTGTATACACCTAAGCGTATGTACCCCCCCCCCCCCCCCCCCCCTTCCTTTTACTGCGTGCGCGTGTAGGTCACGGTCTGAATAATTTATTTGAAAGGGGCACATCTGAACCGTTGGGAGGACAAAAAGTACAATGAGTTCATCTCAACCATTGCTTTTGTCATAAACAGAAAGAATGACTGAACAGTGTTAGACGGGCTCACAAAAATTGACTTTTGAGAAACAACTGGAGCTCGAACAGCTTCGTCAAAGTTTGAAAACCACCGCCCAAATTATCAACCCAGACACCTCAATCCTCAGGCTTCCTTTCAGATTCATATTCAAATTCAAACAGAACAACCATTAATAAAGCCGAAATGATTAAGGTGAGCTCCAACCGCCACTACTCACGGTTCACGGTGGCAAAACACACCCAAAAATTTAATCTGCAAACACTGACCATAAATGAATTCCAAGCCCATGAACTTGAAGAACTCGGAGAGCAGATGAGATTTGTAACCTGGTTCGAACCAAACTGTCGCCGGAATTCGACGAGAACTCCCCGAAATTCGTAGATATTCTTCCCTTCGATTATTACTCTTCAGCCATAGATTCGACAAGTCAACGCCACCCTCGTGTTCGCCTCGCCAAGGCAAAGCTTCTGGTACAGGTGCGGCGCCGTGAAACGACCGGAGGAGATATTTGAGTTCGACGGTGTCGCTGTTAGGGGGGAGGAGTCTTGCACAGTCTGACCGAGTCAAACTTGGTTGGCTATTTATAGCTTTCATTTAATTTGGACGGTCCCGATCAAGTAAGGGAAGAGATCAACTGTCCAGATCACTCCACCACAAATTTTATTTTCCATAAATTATTTAATTATTTCTCAAACTTTAGAAAATCATTAAATATAGCTCCTTTGTCTGAAAAATTATCCAAAAATTCCAACGGACTAGTCGTGACATGCACTTTATTACCATGCCTCGCAAGTTTCGTGATAGAGTGGTTACAAATAGTTTAGTCGTAGGGCTACTACAGTTGACCACATGGATTGAGGTCAAAACGACAACGAAATACGCTAATTTTTTTTACGATAGTCACAAAATATCGCAGTAATCGCATCCAACGGTTGATTTGACCATTTTTATTTTTCCTCTATCTAATCGGTTTTCAAAGGTACACTTTTTATGATAACCAATGAACAAATTATATTACATTAGTAAGCACAATGAGATTTTGTGCAATCCGAGAAAACTGAAAATTGAAAATAGAAAAATTGACCGTTAGATGCGATTATTGCAATGTTTTATGCCTATGAAAAAAAATTAGCCATATTCGTCCTTGTTTCGACCTCGATCAATGTGGTCAATTGTAATAACCATAATACCCCTACCACTAAAACGCCAGTAACCACTATGTCACAAATAATACGGGGACACAGTCATGGCCACACTCTCGTGAGGTTGAGTTTTATCTACGCATATAAAAAAATTAGAATGATCAAATCATTGTGGTTCCGTTGCCCTTGGAAGAATATTAAAAGAATGGCAAGGGTAAAAATGTCCATGGTATTTTAACAATTAAATAAAATGTATTTATTATTCCTTAGGATATTAAAGTGGTGGGGTGTAGACTGATATTCACCATATGCCGTCTTGGACTTTGAAATTAGTTTTTGCAAATTTATAATGCCCAATTGGATTTCTCCAAGACCAACTAACCTAAGACGAGGGGCCGTATCTAAAATTTTTAATTGGATTTCTCCAAGACCAACTAAACTAAGACGAGGTGCCGTATTTAAAATTTTTAATGTCGGTAAATAGAGCTCGGCCATGCGAGCGTGTTGGTGCGAAACACGAGCAAACCGAATATATGACAAATAGGTTATGACCGTTTTTGTGAAAAAGGATATTTTTGTAAATGTTATTAAATAAGGATTGACCGCCTTGACTAAGGCCTAAACGACAACGAACGACGCTAATTTTTTCACATTGTCCATATTACTACGTAGTAAATACATGAGCACTATCGAATCTATCATTTTTCATTTTGACTTCTTTGATTGCACGAAATCTTGATGTGTCTACAAGTGTGGTATAACTTGTTTAATAGTTATAAAGAGAATTAAATATTTAAAAACCTACAAGGTGAACGAAAAAGAAAATGGTCAATTCAACCGTTAGATATAATTATTGCAATGTTTTTATATCTATGGTAAAAATATTAGCTACTCTCGTCCTCGTTTCGACCTCAATCGATGTGGTCAACCATAGTGACTGTAATACCCTTAGCACTAAAATGGCCGTAACCACTCCGTTGCAAATCCTGCCGGGGCACAGTTTGTGCCCACACTCTCATAGGGTCAAGTTCTGTATACCCCTATAAACAAAGTAGAATGAGAAAATCATCGCAATTCGTTGCCCTTCGGAAAATATTGAATTGAAAAAAATAGTATAAATGACATGGTCAAATTAAATAAAATGTTCATATATTGGAAAGTATTGAAAATAATATGCATATATATTTCTTTCAATTTTATACAAATAAGGTATTTTATTAAAAAAACTAGCAAAATAAATAAAACAAACAAAATAACAAAAGATTTCTAGCTATGTGGCTGAACTTAAATTTGCTAATCTCTGTAATTATTAAAGAGTTGCATAAATTTTTTCATAAATTTATTTTAAGTCGTAACTCTAATTTGAAGACTCAAGAAATAGCTACACATCACAACGAATTTGTAGGAATTTTCGGAGAATTGTTCAGACACTCAATGTATTTTTAACAATATTATGAAGTTTGAGAAATAAAGGAATATTTTGGTGCGATTTGGGCCGTTAATCATGCTCACCACTTATCTGTGCCGTTCAAATTAATTAAGGAAGGGGTATAAATTAATATGGGCCGTATAATTACCCAGATCAGATCGAAGGGTCCAGAGTTCTCACCTTCCTCTTGTGAGTCTCGTCTTCTTCCTCCCTTCTCTCTCTCTTTCTTCTGATCATCCCCTGCTCTCTCTTCTCTTCCACAGAAACCACCACAGTCAATCTTCCTCTTCCCTTTGTTCTTCCTCCCACCTAACACCTCCACCGCAACAGCCCAGATTGCGCTGGTCTCCTCTTTCGACTCCCGTGTTCATTGCAATCTTCCTCGTCCCATGTTGGACTGCGTAGCAAAGACGGAACCGAGCCGGGTTGATTTCTAATGGTTACAAGACGATTGAAATGGAGAAATGGAATCAAACATGAATCCCCAATCTTCTGCTTGGGGAGTGGAAATGGTTTGCTGCGTCTTTTACATTTTTTGTTGTTGACCAAAGTATTGACTAACTAAGGAACTACTAACGTTGGACGGCCGTGTGCCACTCACGCTCTAAAAAAGTTGGCGTGACTACATACGCTTGGGACTACCGAAGAGGCTTCCTAAGAAATTACCATATCCTGTTAATCAGAAGAGGATAGGTCATCATCCGAAGTAGCCTCATTATCAGCAGAAGTCTCTATTTGGTCATCCATAAACTCATGCTCAAAAGGAACAGAAAAATCATACTCCTTCACCACACAAGACTCCTTAGGCAGGGAGTGGCCACATTGGGCATCCATGGAAACAAAGGGGTGAAAATCAGAGCTAGAGCTGGAAAAGTCACATTTGATGGGGAAAGGATCATTAGTCACATTCACAATAGCCTTAGCTTTAGCCACCACACCAGGTTTTTTAGTAGACTTTGTGTCCATAGCAGGTTTAGAACAAGAAACCACATTACAAATATCTTTAAGGGGTTTAGCATAGGTAGTGGTCCTAGAAGGAGCAATGATGGTAGGATTTGAGATAAAGACTTTTTCAGCATGGGGTTGCCTAGAGGAATCGAACTTAACTTTTTCTTGAACTCTTTGCCACAATTGCACAATGGTAGGTCCAGAAGGTTGCTTTGCCACATTATCCACAAGCTTAGGTTCAAGGTTTATAGGAGCATAGACATCAACTTGGGCAAACCTAGAGCTAAGAGAAGTTTTCTTAGTCCCACTAGGAGTAGCATTAAAGTTTTTCTTCTTATTTTTATAACTCATCACCATCCAAGGACCAATGTTAGAGTTAGTTTTGGCTGAGGAATCCACATTTAATGACTTCTCGACCACAACATTGTTTTCAGACTTAAGCATCTTAGTATCCATAGTGGTATCAGCAACCAGAGAAACAGTAGCTACCCTAGCAGTATTCACTTTAGTAGCCACATTTTGAGCCTCAGAAATGATAGGAGTACAAAGTATGACGTTTTAATGTGTTTTCCCTACTATTTGGCTATTTTAGCTTAGTTTCCATATTTGAGTCCCTAAGAGCAAATGCACCCATTTTGGAGGGCAATTGCCAATTTTTAGACCATGTCAATTCACTATTCACCTAAATTGGCAATTGCCTTCCGTTTGACAATGCAACAATCAAAGGCAATTATGTTGTCAATACACTATTTAAACTTTAAATTTGATTTATTTGCTTAATTTTTGAATGAATTAATTTATTAATAAAATTGTTATAAAAATTTATTAGAAATTTGATTTAATAAAAAAATTGATTTGTTTAACAAATTTATTAATACTAAAAATTTGATTTATTAATTTATTAAAAATATATCATATTGCTAATAAGATTTCCGACCTATCTATGGTCAACACGTGGCAAGTGTAAATATCGTTATCTTCATATCTAGATGACCTCATCAAAAATATTTAGATGACCTTATCAAAAATATCGGAGGCCAATATTTATATGACACGTGTCAAGAATAGATAACGTTATCTTCAAAAAAAAATCTCTGATTTGCGATAAGATTTCCAACCAATCCGATGATGCCACGTGTACATCTATCTTATTCTTTTGTATACAATGGTTGATAATAAATAGGCTTCGTTGGGAATCCTTTACTCACTCATTCCCTTCACTTTACCTCCATCTATCTTGAAACTTCATCCAACCACACACCTCCCCACATTCCTAATCTTTTGAATGGAAAATTTCAGCAATTGGTTGTTAGCTAGAGAGCAGGAAAATGCAGAAGACCTTGAGCGGATGCAAGGAACAAACTCTCAAGTAGCTGCGATAATGGCGGAGTATCAATTGTCCCAGACACCAAGAGGTCGCGGTTCACGACCTGGACGTGCCCCAAATGTCGAAAGACATCGCCAAGTACGAGGTCAGTTTCTCTTGGAGGACTATTTTATTGAGCGTCCGGTGTATGGTGTAGCGGAGTTTCGGAGGAGGTACCGAATGCATAAACATGTATTCATGCGCATTATGACGGACCTTTGCAACCACGATGATTTTTGGAGGCAAAAACCTGATGGGGCTGCCAAATTGGGATTGCTTCCGGAGCAAAAAATGACAGCTGCCTTACGTATGCTTGCATATGGTGCCGCTGCAGATCAATGTGATGAAATTACTAGAATGGGAGCATCTACTACGTTGAAGTGTCTAAAAAAATTTTGTAGCCACGTCGAGTATTGTCACGCCCCGAATTTCAATCCACATTGTTAAGGCATTTTAATCACCTTTTAATTAAACAAACCAATTCGGAACGCGAGCGCATGGAATATTAATTACAAATATGCATCAGAATTTTTTTCCATTTTAATTCAAGCATAAACCACATCCATTCCATGCCTAATAAATGCAAATAAGGACTCGATCTTCCGAGCCGAATATTACATTTCATAATTTATACACGCGCCTAACGGAAAAAAAAATGCAGTCAAGCTGGCCCCCCCCACTTGCTTGTGGGGTCCAGCATTTGGTATGTCACGCCCCTAAATCCGAGACCAATATTATTTTGAAATATGGTGCCCGAATTTATGACGCGAATGAAATAATTAAAACATAAAATAAATCAAATGAAACAAATGTCTGAATAATACTTTTATTTGAAAATTAAAAGAATATTATCTTACAATATCAGAGTTTAATAAAAATACATAATATAAAATATTTGTTTAAATGTTCATCCCGTTTTCCCCCAAGCATCGTAACCTGAAAACAAGAAGGTGTAGCATCATGAGCAACACAGGCCCAATAAGTACAGCTTACATTCTTATATTAATGTATCTTATAAGACATCATAATCGAACAACCAATCAAAAATGTACTAAGAACATTTTACGTTGCTTCATACCAATTATAGTGAATATAATCCACATATATCAAGAACGTTTTTAACCCAAATAATTCAGTCTCAAAAGTAATCGACTAACATTGCAGCATTGATATAACCTAAAATTAAATATGTTCAATCGACATATTATAATATCATTATATCACAAGTAGATATTAGTTATCTCAAACACTATATGCACCTTAGCATATTACAAATATGTATTGATTATCTCCATGCTAAACAATATAGGCAACTTAGCATGTTACCATCGAAGTTCATAAATCAAATAATAAGAGTTAGAGAAAAAGTATACAAACCAAGTGAATTTATAGTTATACTGGTCACACACAAAATAAATCCTGTAATGTAACAGGATAAGCCGCAGCATACCGGGGTCCAAAATACCCAAGCATGTATACCCGAGGATCGATTTCTCGTTCCCTAGAGGTATAATAGTGCATTATCTGAGGGACATGAGCCCATAGCTAATCACCCAAAATAAACCCTTGTGATTCCAGTATTTCACTTAGACCAAGTAGTACTATGACTTGGTACAAAAATCTCCAAAACAAAGAATTCTAATTATTAATATAGAATTAGAGACTAAATTAAAAGCCTATAATAAAACTTATAGATTAACTTATAAGTCTATAACAAAGCTTTATACAAAATAACCAACCATTATTTCACTCCTAATAATATATTCTTCCATACATGTTAATATATATACATGTATAATACTAAGTTGATATGTTCACTTTAATAAATAAAATCATGCACCAATATGAGATTAATAGATAATCATGTGCAAGTAAAATACATACAAAAGAGAAGCATATGTAAAACAAGATATACATATGTTCATAAACATAAAACATAAGTAATTGAACTTATTATGTATTAAGCAAGATCATATTCTTTAGTAAATAAGTATAAACATATGTATTACAATAATAAGTAGAAACATATGTAATTCAAGATAAACATATGTAAAACACAAGTAATTTAATAAGAATATAATTTATAGCAAATAATCATAAACTTATGTAGAACAATATATATGTATGTATATAAATATAAAACATAAGTATAACAATAGAATATAATAGCATGTATAACTATAAATAAAATACAAGTATTAAAGAAATTAGTTATGATATAATAATTTAGGTTATTATTAATATTTTCAGTTTTTAGTCCAAGTCCAAGTCCATGGACGTTCATAAATGATTCTTCTATTAGAATCATCAAACTTCAAATTTTGTTATATTGTCCACCACAAGTCCAAAATAATCAAGTGAGTACACTATTTCAAAGGAGTTTTCATAGGGAATCAAATGGTATAGTCCAAGTCAACATATCCAAGATGTCCAAGTCCATAAATGAAGAATGTCCAAAACAGTCCATAATTATATATGCTCTGTTTTTAACCTTTTTAACTTAAACTGTTACGTACTGTAAACCTGACTAATAATTATGATATTACCCAGATTAGAAGTTCAGGTTCTAAGCTTCATTTTGATATAAAGATCATAAAATTTGGCTAAGCAATGAGTGAGATATGACTACTTGAAGTTATGAACAACAAAGAGGTTTTCCAGTGAGCATACTGGATAAACACTTAGATTTAGAAAGTTTTACCCGTTGGATGAATACTAAATTTGGATATGGAATACTAGACACAAAACGTAACAACTTTGATGAAGATGTCAATATGATAAAATGAACCAAAATATATGTTTAAAGGTTCACAAGTTGGCTGCCGGAATAACTTCAGAAAGCATGATTTAAGTTTTCTATAAAACTTATTCCTTTCTATTTTCTTCTTGCTTGTGCACTTTGATGAACTTAAAGATAAAAGACTATAAGGATGTATTCTGTACTTACATGAAATTGAGTGATCAATAGAAGGTTGAAAGATTGAATTCAAATTGGGACTTCACAAGATAACCAAGTTCTTGGACAAGGTTACTTTGACTAGTTAGGGATTGTTTTCTCTTCAAAGAGCTTCTAAGTGAAGTTTCTACACTATTGGGAGGCTGAAGTAAGAAGAGCTAGAGAGTAGAGAGAAGAGTATTGTGAATTGGCAAAGAACATAATAGCTGAAACCTTGTATTTATAGGCTAGAGAATACACTAACCTTACTTAAATTAGTTTCTAATCTAGCTAGTTAACCATAGTAAATAGGCAAGTTAAACAAAGACTTTTAGTCTACCTAGTGAACCTTAAATAAATAGCAATGTGCACAAAGACTTTGAAGACTGAAATTGGTGTGCTGGAAATGATGAAATCAGCAGCTAAAAAAAATGCTTAGGTCAATATATTAGATCATACTTGCATCACAAGCTTTAATCCCTTTCTTCTTGTGCTCTACATAGATTGTAAAAATCATAACTAAATCTAGAAATATGATTTTCAGGTGATTCCAACTCTAAGAATTTCTTTAAGATGTCTACTAGAAATCATTAGAAGACTATATCATCAAATAATGAACAGATTAATGCAATTTCTAAGGAAAATGCAACTTGGTCGGAATACCTTCAAAAAAATAGGTAAAACCTCCGCTGACCATAACTTTTTCATATGATCTCAGAATTTAACATGCCACATGTCTACGAACTCGTATCGAGTAGTTCTACGACTTTCATGAAGGAAGTTATCAGAGAAAATCAACGGATAAGAAAGTCAACTTTTGACCCCCTCGAAAATAAAACATTTCGAGTAAATATTTGTTCCAAAATATTTCCGCTTCACAAATTAGTTAAGAAAACTAATATCCAACCTTTACTTAATTTCAAGAATATTCAAGAAATTAAATATGAAAGTTCGGGGTATTACATGGTAAGACCCATTTGGTGGCCGAAAATTGACACCCGAATTGGTATGGGCACATGGGACCCATTAATTGACTACCCCAATAATGATGGGTGTATTCACTCAACTGCCAAATTATTGCCTTTAGCATCTAAATCACCCCATGGGTGCATTTGCTCTAAATGATGTATAAATGTGAATATGTGCGGAAATGAGATTTTTAGGATAGTTTCATGTTTTGACTTTCCTGATTGTATTAGGAAACTTTCCTAATTTGAATTCTTTCGTGACTCCGACAAGAATCCTAAAGGGAGTAGGAATCCTAATGCAACTAGGATTACTATTTCAGCTCAGAACGTTCGGAAAATCGGACCTCAGAAATTTACGAAGTCTAATGGGCTTTTTCGAGGCCTATTAAGAGGTGGGCTACCGTGAGGCCCAAGATGGAAGGCCCAAATCCATGAAGGAAAGCCCAAGTCCACAAAGCATGAAGGAAAGGTCCAAGCCCATTAGACTAGGAGATTTTCTGACAATCTGCCTGTGCAGATCAGTCAAATTTGCAAGCGCATATCTCCCACTTGCACCGTCAGATCTAGCTGTATTTTGGACATAGGCTGCACGTGGATGTTAAGTGTTCCCAGCTAAATTTCAGTATTCCATTCCAAGTGCGCACAGCTCAGTGCTGTCTTCTTTTAATTCTTTCTTTTTCTTTTATTCTCAATGCTCTACTCACCCTCATATTGCCATCCATCTCACCACACTATCTTTGTTGCTTTCTTTCTACACCATTAGTGTTTGATTTCTTTTATTTAAATAAATGCTTAATTGCCATATGACTACATTTCCACCATTCCACTTACCATTTCTTTTCTACCACTCACATTTCACTTCTCTTCCTTTTCTTTCTTTATTTCTTTCTATATCAATTTCTCTACATTTTTGTAGTTAGTTTCTCATAAATTTGTGTTATTTATTTAGTTTTTGTGTTTGTAGGTTTCCTATTGCAAATAAAGAGAAAAGAAGATAAGTTGAGGAAAATAAGCAAAGTGTTGGAAATTTACGAAGTCTAATGGGCTTTCTCGAGGCCCATTAAGAGGTGGGCTGCCGTGAGCCCAAGAAGAAAGCCCAAATCCATGAAGGGGGGCCCAAATCCATGAAGGAAGGCCCAAGTTCACAAATCATGAAGGAAAGGTCCAAGCCCATTACACTAGGAGACTTTTTGACATTCTGCCTGTGCAGATCAGTCCAGTTCCGAGGCCCATATATCCTACTTCAACCGTTGCATCCAGCTGTATTTTTGATTCACGCGGCAATTGTGTGTTAGGTATGCTGGATTCAAATTTCAGAATCATCCAACCGTTCACACGTCCATTATTCTGTTCTAAGTGGGCATAGCTCAGTGCTGTCTACTTTCTAATTCTTTCTTCTTTATTCTCAATGCTCCACTCACCCCCATTTTTCCATCCATCTCACCAACCCATATTTGTTGCTTTCTTCCCACACTATTAGTGTTTGATTTCTTTTATTTAAATAAATGGTTAATTGCCATATGACTACATTTCCACCATTCCACTCACCATTTCTTTATCTCCCACTTAAATTCCACTTCTCTTCCTTTTCTTTCTTTATTTCTTTAATTGTCTTCTTCTTCCTCTCCATTCTCCTATAAATAGCAGCCTCATTCTTTTCTTCAAAACACACCCCAATGGGGAGGGACAAACCCTCCTCTTTCTCTTCTCATCTCACATCATATTTTCCATTCTCTAATACTATGGGTTTTCAAGACTTCAAGGAGGAGGAGAAGGCGTCTACACCATCACCACCATCCCCTATTCAACATCACCATCATCATCATCACCTTGTCTTCACGGCTTGGATTACTTGTGGTTAAGGATTCAAGAGTTTGTGGTTTCAAGATCTTCATGTTATTCATACGGTGTATTTCGACTTAGCCTTTAAATTTATGCCTCTTTGTTCCATTTTCCAGTCTTTGCTATGTGGAGCTGACCCGGGGCCATTTCCATTGATGCCATCAGGCTTCTCCATTCTACCAAATGTATCCGGAGGCATACTTGATGGAACTATACTGACCATAGTGTTCCAGATCTCGGTGAAGGCTACATCAGCCAAATCTGCCGTGGAGTCGGCAACAACCCTTGTCCAGGACACGCTAAGAAGGATTCGAGCTGCAGTCAACTAAGGAGCAAACGTTGGATGTAAGGCCCTTCTAGCCTTGTTTGTGACTGTTGGTGACTTACTTCGGGAGGAACTTCACGATCTTCAAGGGGGAGTTTTTCTTTAACCTATATGTTTTTACTTGTGTTGTGTGTTTATTTATGTTGTGCTTAAATTCAATAACCATGCTAGAATTTTTCATTTTCGTGAAATATTTGTCTAACATTGAGGACAATATTCAAGTGTGGGGGGGGGGGGGGAAGGTTTCAGTTTATTTTCTTAAAAAAAAAATTTGAAAAATTGAAAAAAATAATTTATTTGTTTTTGTTTTCTACGGTAACAATATATCGACTAGATCATACTTACTCCCTTGGTAGCGTTGAACCTACTATTGCACTAAGTAAGTCACTGTGGTCACGTATTGTTACCCTAATAAAAAAAAATTGAAAAAGAAAAAAAATTGCTTCTGTTGTTTGTTTATTAGTTTGTTTTCATTTTCTACGGTAACGGTATATCGACTATATCACACTCACTCCCTTGGTAGCGTTGAACCTACCATTGCACTAAGTGAGTCCCTGTGGTCACATATTGTTACGTAAATTGAAAAAAAAAATTCAAAAAATTCAAAAATTCAAAAATATTTGCTTATGTTTTGTGTTTTTGTTATGTGTTTATTTGTGTTATGTGTCTTGTTCTTTCCAATCCCAAGGATAAATTGAGTTTTATCTGTTATGATTTTGAGAATGTTGATTATATGCTAATGTTTTGTGTAGTTTGCTTTGAATTTAATTTGCATAACTTATGATTGCTCGAAATTCCATGTTCACATAACCTGTTTCGATTAGTTGATTGCAATATGAGAAAGCACATTTGAACATACATTGTCATGCATACCCAGAAACTGTGAGGATTTGAGCCTGTTGAATATTCACATGTATGCATCATTCATACATTTACTCGTTCTTCATGTGTGCACAATTCATGAGTTTTGAACCAAGAACTTGCTCAAAGACCGCTTGAAACATTTTGTTAATCTGTGATGAATTAGAGATGAGTAAGGCATTAGTTGAGCACCATAGCCAAAGTATTCACCATCCATCTAAACACGAACTTTAGGAATAACCCTTTTGAACTAAACACTCATTACCCGTTTCTTTTGTTCACCCACACCATCTCACCCTTGTTTTATTGTGTTTGCAAGACGATGATAGTGACTTCTTGTGTCCTTTTACTTCGGATTTGTATGGTAGTATACCAAAAGGCAAGTGTGGGGGTGCACTTTATTTTTTTGTATTTGTTCAAAGAAGAAAGAAAAAAAAAGAAAAAAAATCAAAAACAAAAAAAGGAATAAAGTTCCTCAAAAGAAAAAAAATTGCCAAAAAAATAATAGAGTTATTTTCTTGTATTGTTTTTCAATAGAAGGTTGGAGGAGAATAAGAAAGTTGTTCCGGGTATAGCATATGTATGAGTTTCAAAGTCGTTGATTTGTCTTGCAAACATGTGAAACATTTTTCATTTCCAATCCATTCATTCACCATTCTCTATTCACCATTCACCCTTTGGCCCCATTACACCATTGAAAGCCCTTATGATTTAATGATTTGTGGATTAATTGTGGAGAGTTGGTTGATGAGCAAGCTTATGGGAACGTTACTTGTGCAATTTTTATGAGAGTAAACACTTAACCCTAAACACTGAGCGGAAATATTTAGTGATCATTGTGAGCTTAGTGGTTAATGTTGTTTCGATGTGCCTATTGGATTGCATGAGATTAATTGTACACTTGATTTTCACATACTTCACCCGAGCAAAAATGAGGTGTGCATGTTAAACACTTAGCAAATTCATTAGCCTTGGTATATAATTTTTATTCTCCTGATTATAACCCTTTTGAACTCGCTGAGGGTTATGGTTGGAAAGAATATATGTTTTGTGTTTCCCTTTTCTGTTTTGTGTTGTTTTGTTTTAAGTTTTGTGTTGCTAAGAGCAAGTTCACCCGTTGGGTCAAGGTCAGGGTCACCAGGGCACTGGGTCAGATACTGTTCATTCACTTTTTCATAGTTGTGTCCACCCGTTGGGTCAGGGTCAGGGTCAGAAATTTTTATTTTTTTTTATTTTTTAATCATATAATTTTTTTTTTCGTGTTTAAAAGGATATAATGTATGATATACAACAATATTAGAAAAAAAACTGCTAAATACTAATTATGCTGATGAAAAATAGTTTTTTTCTAGTGCATTATTTAATTATTTTATTCACTTATTTTTATATGATGAATAATTTCATAGTTAAAAGTAAAATACATAACATATAAGTGTGGGAAAAAATTTACTTTTTTTTTCGGATTTTTTTACCTTATTTGAAATCTAAAATATTGTTTCTACAGTTATGATTTATTTCAGCCGTTGAAAATAAAATTTATCTTTAAGTCCAATGGTTAGATCTTATCATGTGGAAGAATTAAATACTATTGCTAAAACAACTATGGGCCGTTGATATCAAAAGGAATGATATCCTATGGCTGGAGTAGACTACTATTGGTAAGATGACATCAGCGTGATAAATGCCAAGGCTTTCACGTGGCTATCTCAGCCAAAAAGTGAGGGTCTCTGCTCTCCACCCAGGGCAAGGCTCTGGGCTCTTTGTGCCCGAAGGATTGACCCAGGGGAGTTCTTGACCAGGCACCAATTAACTGATGGAAGCTGTTTTTTGTCTTTTCAGGGCTAGAATGACGTGGTGACCAGGTGAAAGCAAGCTGGTGGACTTGCTCTAAGGGACTAGCAATAGCTAAGTGTGGGGGAATTTGGTAGGAGCACAAAATGTGACGTTTTTAATGTGTTTTCCCTACTATTTGGCTATGATTTAATTGTAACTTTGCTATTTTAGCTTAGTTTCCATATTTGAGTCCCTAAATGATGTATAAATGTGAATATGTGCGGAAATGAGATTTTTAGGAAAGTTTCATGTTTTGACTTTCTTGATTGTATTAGGAAACTTTGTAAGGGCAAAATATTTGCTATTGGCTATTTCCTATTTGACAAAACCTCTTCCCTTGTATTAGCATTTTCTATGTATCAATGCTAGGTTATTTAAGGGATTAGGAATAGTGGCTTAGGTTGTTCTTGCTCGAGATGGTTCGTGAAGACGTCGTTCTTATCCGGTCTTTTCTCCGGACTTCGATCATTGGTCATCGAAGGTTTCATTTCAAGCTCCTCAAGGTATGACTCATGCATATGCACATGCACTTATTCATATTGAGTTTTCCTTGGTGTCCTAGGTTTATCTAGGTTTGCTGTTTCGAATGCATTGTTTCATACATTTGAGTTTATTATGTTAGGATTGCTATATCTTCACTTAGATTCATTTTGATTAGCATTCCTCTTTGTTTAAGGTTGTTTTAAGCCTGACGATCGATCGCACCATGATTGGCGATCGATCGCTCCACGTTGGACAATCTGTCCGTTTGATTGAAGGCGTGCGATCGATCGCACGATATTAGGCGATCGATCGCCTAGTCCACGTGGAAATATGGCCGTTGGATTTTGATTTGAGTGCGGAATATATCCGTTGCTTTCTATTAGGCGATAGATCGCATCCTATCGGGCGACCGATCGCACAAGAGGGTTTTAGCTTCTGTTTCGCAGTTTTACACTAGGCGATCGATCGCCACCTATCGTGTGATCGATCGCATTTCAGCCTGGACAGATTCTATAAATAGAACTCTCTTGTTTCATTTCGGCCAACTCTTTCCCTACAGTCAAATACATCCTTGAGAGAGTTTTCTGGTATAGTTGAGTGACCCTAGATCCATGTTATAGGCTCCTCACATCTTTGATGTTGTTGATTTAGTTATTGTTCCTTGTGAATAACTAAATCAACCCTTGAATCATATTCAAGGTTTGTCAATTCGATTTGTTTTGATTCTAGCAAGTGTTCCTTGTTTACTTGCTTGTGTCAAACGAATTGAATTCATTTCATTCACTCATACACACACACATTTGCATTGTTGGTGATGCTTGTGGTTGGAGGATTCACGTGGTGAAGTTCTTTCAATTGGAGCGGCTTGAGGTGGGAGCACTTGAAGAAGCATTTGGAGGCTACACAAGGTTAGAGCTGCCACTAGTCATAGGGTTGATAGTGTAGAGTTTGGGACGGAGTTCCCCCTTGTATGTGTTTGCCAATTTGCGTTTTTCATAGTGTTACACAAGAGCGTGGGATACGGTTCCCCTCCGGTTTTCCCTCTAGAGGTAGAGGTTTCCGGGTGACCATATTGTGTGTTGTGGTTTGTTGTGATTGTTGATTGTTTTCCTAATTGTTGTTCACTACATTGTATAATTGTGATTATAATTGTTGTGCATGTGATTGCATCATTTAGTGAACACTAGACCGTGGAGTGCTAGTTTGATGCACTCTTTGGGTTTTAGGAGTTGCTCAATCTATTGTGTTTATTGCATATGTGATTGTATTGTTTGAGCAATTGATTGTGTGATTGTTTATCTAGTGTATTGTGCTTAATTAATTAGCATATTGTGTGCTTGTTCATACATTGATAGATATAGTCCGTGGTGAGCTATTGATGATGCTCACTTTGGGATTCTAGGTTGTACAATTGTTTGTGCTTGTTGCATATATATTTGTTGTCAATTGTGAATTGCTTGTGCAATTGTTTGAACCTAGGTTGTGGAGAGTTTAACTTTTAATTTGTTCAAAGTTCTGTATACTCTCCGATTAGTGTTTAGAACGACTACCGTTTATTGGGACTATTCCGTGCAACCGGAATTTCAAACTTTCCTAATTTGAATTCTTTCGTGACTCCGACAGGAATCCTAAAGGGAGTAGGAATCCTAATGCAACTAGGATTACTATTTCAGCTCGGAACGTTCGGAAAATCGGACTTCAGAAATTTACGAAGTCTAATGGGTTTTTTCGAGGCCCATTAAGAGGTGGGCTACCGTGAGGCCCAAGATGGAAGGCCCAAATTCATGAAGGAAAGCCCAAGTCCACAAAGCATGAAGGAAAGGTCCAAGCCCATTAGACTAGGAGATTTTCTGACAATCTGCCTGTGCAGATCAGTCAAATTTGCAAGCCCATATCTCCCACTTGCACCGTCAGATCTAGCTGTATTTTGGACATAGGCTGCACGTGGATGTTAAGTGTTCCCAGCTAAATTTCAGTATTCCATTCCAAGTGCGCACAGCTCAGTGCTGTCTTCTTTTAATTCTTTCTTTTTCTTTTATTCTCAATGCTCCACTCACCCCCATATTGCCATCCATCTCACCACACTATCTTTGTTGCTTTCTTTCTATACCATTAGTGTTTGATTTCTTTTATTTAAATAAATGCTTAATTGCCATATGACTACATTTCCACCATTCCACTTACCATTTCTTTTCTACCACTCATATTCCACTTCTCTTCCTTTTCTTTCTTTATTTCTTTCATTGTCTTATTCTTCCTCTCCATTCTCCTATAAATAGCAGCCTCATTCTTCTCTTCAAAACACACCCCAATGGGGAGGGACAAACCCTCCTCTTTCTCTTCTCATCTCACATCATATTTTCCATTCTCTAATACTATGGGTTTTCAAGACTTCAAGGAGGAGGAGAAGGCGTCTACACCATCACCACCAGCCCCTATTCAACATCACCACCAGCCCCTATTCAACATCACCATCACCATCATCACCTTGTCTTCACGGCTTTGATTACTTGTGGTCAAGGATTCAAAAGTTTGTGGTTTCAAGATCTTCATGCTATTAATACGGTGTATTTCGACTTAGCCTTTAAATTTATGCCTATTTGTTGCTTGTTTATCTTTTGTATTAGTTAACACAACATGAATTATGTATTTTTCAGCCTTTGTTTATGAGTTTATTTAATTGTTGGATCCTAATTAATTAGTTCTTCTAGTAGCTTATGTGACTCCGTTTATTTGATTCTGTTTTAGTAGAGAACTTTTATATGTTTTTATTTTAATGTTGCAAACTTAAGATGAATGCATATAATTGGTGCTAGAATTAGAGTTTTAATTCTAATTCACAAGTAGTAAAGGCTTTGGAAAGAGGTCGGAAACTGATTTGTATGTGATTTGCATACAAATTAGGCCTCTAATCATCATTATTGTACTTCTCCAATGGCTATTTGTGAGTCTCTAATCCTTGTTTGCACACTTGTAGGTAAATTGAGCATCGGAACAATATTGGGATCAAAAGGGAGCATTTTGGAGCTTTTAGTGGATTTCCGGCAAAAAGATGAAAAGTCAACCCGAGGACCAAAAGTCAACTCGTGGTCAACCCCGACTTTGGAGCATCAAAGAGTCAAATGCCGAGTCCCGAGAATGAAGCACAAGAGAATTCCGGAAGATTGACCAAGAAACCGAAAAGTCAACTATGGTCAACTCCGAAGGTCAAAGTCAAGGTCAACCTTGTGATTCACAAATGTGCTCCCACATCATCAAGGACCACACTAGATTTGGTGAGGTGACATGTTGATTATTCCTCCCTTTTGTCCTCCCTTGTGATTTCCCTTCCTTGCCCTTCATTAAACCTTTGAGCCCTTAGATTAAACCCTACTTCATCCTAGCCCTTTATTTCTTCCCCTCTAGCCTATAAATAGCTTAGTTTTTGCCTCATTAGGTCATCTTCAACCTTCCCATTCAGACCCAAATCGACCTCACTTCCTTTCCCCTTTCCTTCTCTCCATTTCTCCCTTTCACTTCAGCCTCTGCACGACCATCGACCGGTCGACGACTACCTGTCGAACGGTCGACAGTCGACGGAATCCGTCGCTTCAGCTCGTCTCCGCCACTTCTACCACCATTTGGGCAGCTGGGGATCCTCACCAGACATCAGGGACGTCATCTACACCCAAGAAGAAGAAGGATACACCATTGATTGAGCATTTCTCACCCCTTCTCTCTCTTGTATTCATGATTTTAGCTTGCTATTGTTTTGTGATGATGCATCCCTTGATGGATAGTGAGTAGTTACCTTGTTGGGGACTAGGGTTGTGTGCCCTAGTCCATTGTCATGTAATGATGAACTAATTATGTATGGATGCTTTGTGATGAATGGATATGTCTATTACCCACTTTAATTTGTGTTGAATGCATGTTTAGGGAACTTAGTCACTTCTTTGAGCATGTGTGCAATCTATTTTGATTGAGATTGTTGGGGTGAGTCCTAACCCTCTCTAGGCATTTGATAATAGATGTGATGAGGCCTCCTTGTTTGAGCTTCTAAGTCTTTGTGCCCTTCGCCTCCCAAGCCACATTGGGAGAGTTCTAGTGACCCATAACATGGCACTATGAATACATAAGAAAAGATGGTCTTAGACCCATAACATGGCTAAGATACGAAACTTGATTCAATCGTTGCACAAGCATAATTACTAAATTGGTTCGTTAAGCATCGTAATTGGACTTAGGCTAACCCGAAAACCCCAACATTTTCCTTATTGTGCACACACATTTACCTTCTTTGCTTGCTTAGTTTACTTGTTTGTTGTCTTGCGTTTCACCATCTCTTTACAAAATCAAACTCACTACACTCACACGTCACTCATTGTCACATACTCACCTTCACTCACTCTTTCCATTTCTCATCTATTCCATCATTGCTAGAGCATTAGATCACACAAATTACCAAGGGATTAAGGAGCCCATCGATCCTCGTTGGAACGACAACCCCCTTCACAATTTACTTACCCCATACTTTGACGGTTCGTCAGAAACAAATAAAAAGGATCACGGATAGATGGGCGGTCACACTAGGTCGTGCACTTTAATTAACAACTCTTCTTTTATGCGTTGGACATGTTTTGATTAGCTACCTTTGCATGTTTGATTGATTAATCTAGGTGCGGTCGCTTAGGTTAATTTTCATGAAGTGGTTTTATTTGGGGAATGATAATTGGCGGTCCAGCATTCCACATATGTTAATTTCGGTTTCATGGCTAGGGAACTTGGTTAATTTTCGGTCCAATAATTGGTAAACTTGTATACTTGTGGCTGAACTTTATATTCTTTATATTTCATCCCATCTTATTTAATTAATTTTTTTAAATTTAATTAATTTTTTTCTTTCAATTTATCTCTTAAACCCCCTTTTACTTTGTACATATGTATATATTCTTTAAACTTGTTAATAATAATTCTTTATTTTATTTAATTCTTTGTGACATTTTTTGTTAGGTACACCCTTTGATCTCCGTTGTGAACGATACCCTACTATGCACTATACTACTACCGATAGGGTTTGCCACATAGCTAAGAGGCTTAGTTACCGATGAATGTTGATCGGAATCTATCGGAAAAACTATATCAGACTGGGTTTTCAGGGTTCAGTAGAAGCAAAGTCTTCAGCACGAAAACGTTTATGGAGAGAAGATGGAGGAGAAACCTCTCTGCCGCTCCCCTTAGGGAGGGCGGAGAAGCTAAATATTGTGACCGCCGTCGCCACTCAGGCAAAGAAAACGGAGGAGATGATCGGAAAATTATGAAGGGGAGTCAGTACACACAAGATGTCACAAGATAACCGTTGGAGAGAAAATTCACCGTGCGTGAGACGCGTACAAAGTTTTAATTTTAATTTTTTTCTTATCAACCAATCCAACATAAGTGAATTTATTGACTCTTAATTGGATCATAGGCATTCCCAGATACTTCCCAAGATCATTAATTGGTGATAGGGAACTACATATCCTACTAACATTTTTTTTTTTGGGAAACAAAGTAGAACTACTTCATTAAATAAACCAAAGGGATATACCCAATAGTGTAAGCCCAAAAGGCCCATTACAAGATGAACTTTTGACAAAGGGAAATTACAGCTCAAACCTAATCCACATGGATCAGTGCAAAAGAGAGGTAACCCTAAAAATTAAAGTAAAGTATCCTAAACTTTGAGTATCACTGCCGCCACCCAGTCGAACCATACAGCCGCAACCATGATCCACCAATCCGTCGCCGGAAAAGCCAAAATCAGGGAACCCAAATCTAAGAACCGATGCCAGTAGAAACCTAAAGGCACTAATCCAACCAAAAACAACCCACATGTTGAAGAGGAAGAAGATCCAGCACCACACACAAACCTTCTCTACTCCACCGAAGCAATAGAATCCAAGAGGGATCAGTAGCCAGTAAAGAGAGACACAAGTCACAGAACAAAGGTGAATGGGGGGTGAAAAATCCATGCGTAAGCACCCATACACCACTAGGTAAGTGGTTCTCACTTTGTAGAGCCAACCATGAAGAACTTTGTGGAGGTCTGTGGTAGAGAGAGGGGCTGAAATGAGGTGTTGGGTGGGAAAACTCATGTGGGTTGGTCTCAGATATGCAAAAAAGCATAAAAATAAAGCAAGAAAATCGAAGGGAAAACAATCCGCAAGGAGGAACAAAGTCCTCTAAAGCTAGACATAGCTAGCACGTTCACCACAAGGGTGTGAAATCACCACAGAGGGTGTGAAAATCACCACAGAAGGCGTAAACAAGGAGCCTCCCCCAACTAGCCAAAACCTCAAACCAGATCAACAGATCTGGATCTTGGTTGAGTGAGAAAGGGGAGGAGATGGCTTATGTTTTTTTTTCTCTCCGAGAGAGGTTTTTGTGTTAGTAAGAAGTTAGAAGTTAACTGATTGACCAAAGAGGGTACATAAGAGCATGTGCAGCGGGAGCTCTTTAGACTAGCTTATACTAAAGTATAAGCTAGTTTTTCCCAATTACATATGCAGCCGGCATTTTTTAGACTAGCTTAAATCTAAGCTAGCCTTTCCGATAGTCTAAACAAAACCCGATCAAAAGCCAGGCTAAAGGTAGGCAACGGTTACTCGAGGTCGTCCATAGTGAGTAAGCATGGTGACCAAAACTGCCAAAACACCAACTTTTCATATATTTCATATCTAAGTCTACAAACGTGTAGAGCTCGACGAGGGGATCAAGATGGATACCTGAATCGAATGAATCTATCGCCGGAGTCGCCAAAATTCGAAGAAAAGTTGCCGGAACATCAAACTTTTCTCCCTTCGATTCTCTCTCGTCCCTTGACGATTCTAGAAGGTGAGACCACAGACGAGCTCGCCTCGTCTAGACGAAGCTATTGGCACCGGTTTCGTCCGCCATTGTGGCCGGAATCGGAAAACCCGATCGGCACAGTAGAAGCTTGTTTCATTCGTTTCTCTCTCTTTCGGTGTCTTTTGGATGAAATAGGAACACCGTTGTGCTCTCCATATCGAGGCGAAGAGAAAGGGACCGGTCCGGCGCCGTGAAACGGCCGGACTGAAAAGGTGGTGCTGGTGGTGTCGCGGCAGAGCCGAGAGAGAGAGAGAGAGTGCGGGAGGAATGAGGAAGAAGGAAGAGACTTATGGGGTTTCTAACCCCTTGAGTGAAAAGACCCACTTGCCCTTTTGCAAAAATACTCCAAACCTTTGTATGTTGTATTTGATTTACGAAAAACTTCGGCGAACTTGTCCAAAGCTTCGAAACTTCTCTCATTAGTAGAAAATTACTTCGAAAAATTAAATAAAAATCTCAGGTGCTCACACTGACCTTGGCTATATATACATTCAATCACAAATTTAATCTCGATTAATGGCAAATTATTTTTATAATTTTTTCCGGAGCTCACAACTACCAAGTTAAAATTATTTACCCACTAAAAATTATTAAATGGTGTTAAAATTGTTTTGAAAACAAAATTAACAAATTAGACTTTAGGCTTTAGACCTTATGGGTGGAAATACAAAAGTGATGAGAAGTCTAAATTGATGAATAGTATCATTTTTAGAGCTTAAAGTTTAGTTTAGATTTTAGACTTTAGACTTTTCGAGTGCACATGCTCTAAGAGCAGCTCCAATCGATAGGCCAAAAGCCACGTGGAGAGGGAACGGTAATAATTGACCATGTCTGTCATCTCCAACCCATAGTCTATAAACACAGTGGATGACCGTTTCTGTTTCCTACGGTCAAATTTGACTACCCAAAAAGCAATTGTCATTCTTTTTTTTAATATTATCTCTCCCTCAACTAACCTACTCTCTTTTCTCGCCTGCAATGATAGGAGGCCTATGGGTAAAAATATTTGAATAAGTTAAAATAATAATTAATTTTGACCTATGGGTTGGAGTTGATTTTAGCCAAAATAAGAAGTTTGCACGTTAGCCACCAAATTCAAATTTGGCTGATGAATTTGACTCATCCACTGCGGATGCTCTAAGAGATTTATGCACTTTTTGACCACCCGAGCTTGAGAACAAGTAGCCTTGGAGAATATAATCAAATAATCTGCAAAAGATAGATGGGAAACAGCAGGTCCAAATTGGAAAGACTTGACAGGCCTCCACTGACCAACCTCAGTAGTAGAAAAGATGAGATGTGGAAGTTTCCCATACAATTCACAAAAAGATGGGGAGAGAGAGGGTCACCTTGTGTGAACGATTCAGTGAGATCTACATTTAGAACAATTTGAAAAGAAGTACAGTAGAAGTGACCCATCTCATAATTAATGTGTAGGCCAATGGAGAAAAATTTACCAATAACACATCTTCCAGTAAAAAAAATTACCTACCCTCCATAGAAGTGCGCACGTTATGTTTTAGATGTCAGTTTGTTGTTTCGGCCTGTGAGCCCCAATACATCCAAAAAAATAAAGCACTACGCAGCAAACAACCCCCTCCCCTTCAACCGAGTCTCCCTTCTGAAGCAAACCAGTGCCATGAGTATTCTGGAGGGTTTCTAAATTCTAACCATTTAAAAGCTAAACTTTTTAACCATGAGTATGCGCATTTCAAAAAGTAGAGAGAGAGGCTAAATGTTATCTCCTTCAGCCTAAAACAAAATTTAAACGACTTTGATATCGTATCCACATTTCAACACTCAAACAAAATTTCAATAAATAATAGACGTCCCCATTCATCATCTGACACAAAACCTATTGGGAACCCTGAGATTACATCATTAGATACGTTTTTAGGATAAAAGTATTACAGAAACATTAATACCATTGGTTCCAGTAGAAAAGGATCACAAAATGTTCCACTTTCCCGCCAATGCCTGGCAAATCATTGTGATACAGTACGCAGCACTCAATGGATAACTACATACTGCCAAAATAAAAATAGAAATGTTACATAGAACAATCCCAGAATTCAATAAAATAAAATAAAATAAAATTAGAAAAAAAAAAGGACTCCTAAACACAGACCAACATCATGAAGCACACTAGACTCTCCCCTGAGGCACACTATTACATAAATCTAAGATATTTAATGGTTACCAGCTTGGTCATAAACATTTTGACAATGACTCCATTTGAATCCTAGTTTAACAGAATCATGAAAAGAAAATTAAAGCACAATTGGCAATCAACTTACTTGATACAAAATCATCAGTATAGTCCGTCTCAACTTTGCCATGAGCCATCGCACCAACCTGAAAATGCAGTATTATAACAGAATTACAATTTTTACCATATCATATTTGAAGATAAAGCCAAATTAGTACAAAGCATACCACAAAAACAAGGTCCATATTGTTTTCAGCAGCAGCAACATAATTTCGAATGCTAACTAATTTTTCTGAACTGTACGAGAGCCCTGAAATGCAAAAGTACATCTTCACTATTCATAATAGATGTGACATGAATGCTTATAAAGTACAATATACTCACCTACTTTACGAGAGTTAACAGGTAAGTACTGTGTCACAGGGTTCTTGATCATACGCATAAGTTTCTCACGCTTACCAACGGCAGATATACTCAGTTTCTGTAGCAGCTGCACTGCAAGGTAAATGGCAGGATTAAATGAACCACAAAAATGATGGGGTTTCACGAAAAAGCAAAGAACAGCAACAAGTTATAAAGCAGTGTAGGATGAGGAAAATGGATGGACTTACACATGACACCCGAGAACCGCTTAAATGTCCTTGGGATACGAACATATGGCTTAATCTCAATAAGTTTACCATCCTCAGTCTTCACATACACACATCGCAACCTCCCAGCTTTATTAATTGGGCTATCTAAAACCATAAGGAGAGCCTGAAGATCACAAAATGCCGTTGTATAATCAAAACCAAAGAAATAGTGAGCAATATTATACCAATTGAATTTCAACATCTGTTTTATTAGCTTCTCGATTATAATTTGTACTATATCTCATAGTACAGCTCAAATTAATCATCTTTGTATGGCACGACTATGGATATTAACTTTTTGCTCATTGACTAACAAAGAATATAAGTAAATGCAGATTCCACAATGAATAGCCTGAGTCTGCTAACCTGATGAAGGATATCAGGCCTATAATGAGCAGGGTTTTTGCCTTTCTTCCGCAAGAAATTTGCGTGTTCATCAGAATTCAAGAGCTGTTCAGTCTGTTGTTGAGCATAGAACAAATTTAAGAAGAAAGAATAATAAAAAGGAAAATCAAGCCCGAAGAAACAAACAAGGGAAATGTAAGACCCAACACCTAAAATCTAAACACCAGTTTAAGCGACTGCAGTACCCAAATATCCAATTCAAAAATGAAATAACTAAAAATAATACAAAAGCAACAAGATTGAACCTTTCCAACTTTGCCGATTTCCAACGAAGCTTTCTCAAGGATAAAGATAACCCCAGGTCCGCTCTTAGGGTTCTGGTCAGTTGGGGCAATTGGAATGCCCTCAAGTTCAAATCGGTCGCTCTCTTGTTCTTCTGTTCCATTTTCGTCAGTCTGTTTCTCAACCATGGCGGTTTTACTGGCTTCCTCAACTTGCTGTGCTTCCACTGCTTCTTCATCTCTGTCATACTTCTCTTCCCTAGTCTTTCGCTTCTTTCCCTTCACCGCATATGGCCTCACCATTTTTGTAGCTCTCAGACTCGCGGTAAAATAGGACCTATGAACGCCAGCTACGAACACGGTGACACAGAGAAAAGGCTGAGAAGCTCGGCGGAAGTGGAAGAGGAGAGAAAATCTGAAATAACCCAAATCCTGTTGGACTTACCAGGTTTAGGGTTTTAAGAAACACTAGTATAGGTGCTCGCGCGATGCTACGAGTTTTAAAAGCATTTAAAATATATAAAAAATACTAAAAATATAATTGAGATATTTCATTACGTATAGTATCAATCGAGGTTCAACATAATTGAAATACATTTAAATTAAAGCTAACATTGAAAAACTTACTTACACAACATTATTGACTTGTGATTTTAGTTTGCAAGCCTTCTTTACTGTGAGATCCCGGAAAAAAAAAAAATTAGTGTTAATCGGGATTAAGATTCTTAATCTAAATTATTATCAAAGAGTTTCGAGAATTCTTCAGAATTTTTTTTTAACTCGTAAGTCTAATTTGAGGACTCAAGAATAAAGTACACGTCATGATGAGTTTGTATGAATTTTCGAGAATTTTTTCAGACAACGGAGCTATTTATTATGAATTTCGGAAGGTTAAGAATCAAAGAAAATATTTTAGGGGCAATTTCGTCAAATCAACATTTTTTTCTCTCTCTGTCTCTCTCTCCCCATGACTCTCTTTCCTCTCCCTCTGCAACAGCACGTCACCACCTCTTCAAGTGACTTCCGATCCTCCAAACTACTTGGGCTTTGAAGCCCTCCATCTAAGAAACCTCGTAGTACCCTCAACTCATCAAAACGACGCCGGAAGAAAGAGAAACGGAGGAGAGAAGTTTCGGTTGGTCCGATCGGACTTTCCGATTCCGGCGACGACGGCGGGTGAAAACAGTATCAATGCCTTCGTCTCGGTGTGGTGAGCAAGTCTGCTGTGTTGGTTTATTAAATAGTCAAGCGAGGAGGGAGAATCGCAAGGAGAAAGAGGGAGAGGAGAGAGAGGAGGCAATAACGGCAATTTTTCTTCGGCTGGCTCGAGCCGGCACTGTTCATCGGCCTATGAACAGTAACTCTCCTAGCGTTTTAGTATATATAATTTCGGGCTTTATGGGTATGCGTTGCGGCCTCATACTTTTGGAGTTGACAATGAACCCGAATTGCTAATATTACGCTAACCAATCATTAATTTTTCTCCAATTTTATTATCGCGTTAAAAAGCAGAAATTTTGTAATACATACATGTCATGTTTTGTGACATGATATTAGTAGATGTAATCTGAGGATTAAAATTTAGGGATAATTATAACTTTAGTCCTTGAATTATAACTCGTTCGACACTTTTGTCCCTGAAGTTTGAAATATATCACTTTCGTCCCTGAACTTCAACACCAACTATCACTTTCGTCCCTGACCGGAACAAAATGGTGCAAAATCTATGCCAAAATGTTCGCAAGGATGAGAGGATTAACTTTTACAACTGGGGCTAAGCTCGATTCGGCCTAGAATTGGTCGAATTTAGCCCGAAAGCTTATGGTGACCGGAACTTTAATCGTAAAATTCTCCGCCATCCGGCGACGGTTTGAGGCGAGGTTGGTGGCGTTGAACTCACCTCAAGGAGGGCTTCAAAGCCCAATAGGTGTTGTCCTCCGATTTGGCCGGAATCGGAGGTGTATTCGATGAAAACCCTCGGCAGGGACGAAAGTGATATAAAATATTAAAGTTCAGGGACTAAAGTGATATATTTCAAACTTCAGGGATGAAAGTGTCGAATGGATCATAATTCAGGGACTAAAGGTGATTTTTTCCCTAAAATTTATGACTTGTTATCTAGATAATAAGTATTAATTATATTATTAAATTTAAATAATTTCATTTATAATGATAGTAAAAAAGAAAAATCTAAAAAAAAAATTAACTAACTACATTAATTAAGTTGTAAAGCTAAAACCAGGGAAGCATACACGATAAAATTTGTTTATATATGCAACATGAGAACCATAAGATATAAGTCAACTATTGACGCACAACCCATGTTTATATGTAAAGTGGATAATATTATTTTTTTACGATTGTTATGGCTTAATGGTACCACTTACTAGCAAACTATCAATCGGTCGAAAATTACCTTTCTCCAACTTATTTTTATCATTCGATCATTTATTTTTCTATAAATCCTAAATATAATCAATTAATAATTAGATGGTCAAACTTTACCATAATCGGCCAAAATTTGGCATGGTAGCAATAACCTTAAGTTTGACAACATTTATCAAACTCAATCTATCTAATCGTTAATTTAAATATAACTTCCTCACATGGATCAACATTATTAGTTCGAATGTGTTTGTTGTGCAAAAGAGTACTAAGATCTTCTTCGCTACTCCTGAGAGGGCAAAGAAGGTGAAGACGAGCGTCACCAGAAACCGCAAATATAACAAGTAACCCACCTTAGGCACCAGAAGAGAAGCAGTTTCCTCGAAAAAGATGCAGTAATAGTAATTTTTTGATCGTAAGCGTAAGGCACGTATAACAAAACAAGTTTATTTTTGAGCCAATTATCCATAAGGCCATTTTGGGTGGCCTTATGCTTTAAAAAGCCATCAAACATTTTTTTCCCAAATAAGGCCACCAATATTTACACAAATGCCACCGCATCAATATTTACAAAAATGCCACCGCATTTTTTTTTTGCTATTATTTACAAAAATGCCACTGCATACGGAAACAACAATAAAGCTACTGTTCAACGACAATAAAGCTACTGTTCAACGACAATAAAGCTACTGTTCAAAGACACTAAAACTTCTGTCAAAAAACACTAAAACTATTGTCAAAAAACAATAAAGCTATTGTCCAAAGAACAATAAAGCTATTGTCCAACGACAATAAAACTACTGTCAAAGCACACTAAAACTACTGTCAAAGAACACTAAAACTACTGTCCAAAAACAATAAAGCTACTGTCCAAAGACAATAAAGCTACTATCCAACGACAATAAAGCTACTGTCCAACGACAATAAAGCTACTGTCCAACGACAATAAAGCTACTGTCCAGTGATAATAAAGCTACTGTCCAAATACAATAAAACGTCAGTGGCATGAATCGTAATTTTGAAAAAAATTAATGTCAGATACAAAGGATTAAAGCTACTGAGTGGTCTTATTTGGGAAACAAAGCTACTATGGCTTTTTGAAGAATAAGACCACCCAAAATGGCCTTATGAGTAATTTGTTATTTATTTTTAGGGAGATAATCAATGTGGGGTGGTAAGTGGTAACATAAGCACTCATTGATAATTCTGCACAAGACACTAACTTGGTAATCTAAAATGATACTTTCAGACCCATTGTTCGTACTACTTAATCATTACATAGTACTAAACTACTAATGCAGTAACCAACGATAATACTTTGCAATCTGTAATAAATTTATCGAGGAATTTTTTTAATTTTTTTTTCATAACTCCTTTTCAGCAAGCTGCTTCTTTAGGTTGAGGACCTCAACTCCTTTCAAAGCTAAGAGATCCTTTAGCTTGACTGAAGCCTCCTCAAACTGCCTGTTCATAAGATTGGTCTCGTTTTGTGCCTCCTTGTATCTATAGCGAAAGGCATCTAACTTTGCTTGAGTTCCGCGAAGCCTCATTCGAAGCTTTGCCTTTTCCTTGCTGTTTTCGACTTCATCCTGCTTAAAGTATACAATGCCAAATTACGGGCTTAACTAAAAAAAAATTACTTGGGACTCGGTATTATTATTGTCAATTTTGTGACAGTTTCGCAAATGAAAATTTTCGACTTCATTTGCAGAGCATAAATCTCACATCCAAACTGACATTTAACCAAAACTACCAAACCCAATTGTTGAAACTGAAGCTATACAACTATTGTTTAGAACCCGGAATGGCCAAGTATACAAAAACACTTACATTGTGCATCTTGACTTCCATGCTTGAAATTCTTCTTGTCAGTTCCTCCACTAACTGTAGCAAGTTCATCACTATATCAGATGATTCTAAAACAATTTAGGGTGCATTGAGAAAAAAGAAATTTATAAATGACCTACCAAGTCATTGTAATGTTTATGGCGAATTTGTTCTTCAGTTACATGTTCCTGCTGCTCTTGGATCTGAGTGACTAATCTATCCTTTTCTTTTATCACAAGGAGCTGGTTGTTGAGACTCTGGAGACAATATACAATCAGTCAAAAGATTTGCAATAAATTTTTAGGTAATAAAAATGGTTCCCCAATACTGGTGATAACTTGTTTTAAAATTTTACATGCTGCTAAGGACAGACTGGAAATGGAGATGATACCTCAAAGTCATTAGGAACTTCTGATAACTCTCTTATTCGAATTAACAGATCTTCTCTTTCTTTTTTGACAAAACTCAGCTCCTTCTGAAGAAAATTCACTTCCTTGCAATCATCAATTTTACATATCTCCAAGTTTGAGTACAACAGCTGAATGGTTTAAAGTTAAAGGTTATACCATGCATACCAACCAAATATGAATATGTTGTGTAATAATCGCAAAATATTTTCAGCAAAAGCAAGTAACTCACTTCTTGAGACTGTCTGCTCAGAGAATTAGATTTATCTTGGTAATGCAGTTGATCAACATCCAAAGACTTCTCCGTGCTGCAACAAAAGTACGTGAGGTTTTGGTCTGCGAGATATCTAATAACTCTGATATCCAAGATTCAAGACATTCTAATAAATCCAGCAGCAATTAATAAAGTAATTTTCATACCAGTGATTTCTTGCAAATCATCATAAAGGGCTCAAACACAGGGTTAATTAAATTATCTATAACAGAATGAAAAAAGGATTTACAAGAGAAACAGTCCATAAGCTCATATGCAGCAAAGTCTTTTGTCAGGCCTAACTAGAATCAATGAGATATTATTAACCCCAGAGTTCGAGACTAATGCATCCGACTTGATTATAAGGCAATGTAATGCTCATCCTATTGTGACTGCAAAATTATACCATTTAAGAACTAGAAGTACCAAAAACATCAATGTACATCTTTCACATTAGACGAGGAGCCTTCGTGCAGGGCTTCACAGAAAATCAATTTCATCCTACTGTGCGCAATGCCTACAGGTAACAGGGCCCACCCTCACTTCATATCTGTCCATTCTCCACTCCATATCAACCCTGATAAAAGACCAAGTGCTCTCCTGAATAGGAGCATGATAACTTCCTGCTTTCCATTCCTTGTGTAAATAGTAATATTCACGTAAATTAGAGATCGTTATAATTGTATACTTCGGAGAACTACCATTTGGCCAGGAATATCAAAAGATAACAGAATCAGCATGCAGAATGTTCCAGATTGTCTCAAGTGGTATCCAAAACCAAGTTATAGATTACAAAACATAAGAACAGAGGGGGAAGAAGAGGGAAGAGAAATCTAAAAAACCTGCATGTATTCTCTCTTGTTGTTTCCTTGCCAGTTAATCTTTCCATATGGCCCTTGCATTCTTGTCTACAGGACTCCAATTCATTCCTCACCTAACAATTTGACATAATCATAATCAGATTAAGAAAATACAAATATGTGAATATTCATGAAAGAACTGTTGTGCATATTAAACATTCTATATCACAAATAAATGCATATGGAACAACTATTATTCATGAATCTATCAGACAAATGGTGAAGATCTATATTTCTTAATAGCCCCAAGGGGGAAAGAAAATTTATATATTATGAAAGATACTGAGGGTTGCTAAAAAGTTTCAGCAGGTGTAATCCTCTAAACTCCATTTAAAACCCTCTAGAACATTACTTTTTTCTCTCACCCTTTGGATAAGAAACAAATTTTCATTACGATCCGTTTAGATGAAACAATTTTAAATTCTCTACGAATTTGGAAATGATAGCATTTACAACTACATCAATTAAAATTCCATTAATTGCGATTTCCATTGTTTGGTTATATTTATAGAGAATTTAGAATGTGTTAGATATTAAAAAAATTTAAAACAAATTAAAAGACTAAATTTTTTATAAAAAAAAACCTTGTTTTGGAAACAAATAAATAAAATAAAACAAATTTCTGCAATGGAATTCAAAATGACACCTATTTTGGTGGGAATTGAAGTGCGAAATTCCGGCAATCAATTCCTTTGTTTTTTTCCACAAAGAAATTTGAATTTCCAAGTTGGAAATGCCAAACAAGGTAATTGATATCTAGAAGTTAAGAAATACTCAGTTTCAGAAGTTAAATTCCATCTTTTTTTCTTCATCCAAACACACCTTTACATCGTCCTCTCTAGATAAGGTGAGAACGCGCGCTCGCGCACACACACACACATAATTATATATATATATCAGATCCTATACTGTTGTGCTCAATACTAACATCCACCCTAAACTTTTTTAAGTACCCTGAAACCTCAATTTATCAAAACTCTTTAAAATGAAGGGAGCAATTTTCGAGTCCCCAATTCTCCACCTGTACTCCTCTATTTTTCTGTTATTTTTTTAGTTCTTGAATTTTCAAGTTTACCCCTTAATGCCTTCTGAGTTTCTTAACTTCATCTGTTGGGGGATTTGAATAAGGCATTGCGAAATTTAAGTTCTTAACTGGAATCAGATTGCAATAGGTCTCAATTGCGAAACTATGGCCGGCCATAACTGTACCAGATACTCGACATATTTGCAGTATCCAAACCACAACATTGAAAGTGAAGAATGAGTAAGACTAAATAATGATTCTCACTCCATTATTCTAGACTGGAAGGCTGCAGTGGTTTGAGTTCTTATTTTTCTGGCCCAAAATTTATCTCTTTTTTTAGGCTTGTCCTCCAGTTGTAGTTTTGTTTGCAATTGTTTTGTTTCTTGTTGCTGTGAACTTCTAGTCCATGGCCTTTGTTTCTTGTTTATGTTCTTCTCTTTCAATAAAAGTTGGTCTCTTTCAAAAACAAGCAAGACTGGAAGTCTCACTTTTCATATATCTCCCCCTACTTCAATGAACAATGTAACATACACATCATCTAGAAAGAATGATACATATGCTCCATCAAACACAAAAGCCACCAAAACACTCTTGGACAATATTCAAAATAATTTGATATGATCTGGACAATGCTATAGAGAATATTTTGGAGACTAACAGGAAACTCTTGATGATCAACACAAGTGAAGATGAAACTCACCTCTGACGTCTCCCTTGAGAATGATGCAATCTCCCTGTCGTACAACTTTGCTTTATGTTCTACGGCTTCAATTGAAGCCTTCTCCTTCGCAGACCATATTGCTCTCTCCTCCTCCATTTCCAAAAGGGCATCTGTAAGTTTCTGCAAAACCAAAGATACAGTCAAACGAGCAACTATTCACCAAGAAACATGCAGAAATAAATACAGAACACACTGATGCTGCCCTAAAAGAAACCCATTAGGCTACCAGAGCCAAATCTTCCTTTTCTTCAGTCAACATTTTGATGGAGCTTTCCATTATTTGCTGCTCAAGTTTAGATTCTTCCAACCTATTCCTCTGGATATAGAGAAGAATAACAATGAAAATATGAAATTTCACACAATAAATCACACTACCTATTTATTCTTTGAAATGAAAATGATTAAAGAAAAAAAAGATAAATTAAAAAAAAAAAAAAAGAGGATCAGCTTACTAGGGCCAAAAGCTCTTGCTGCAATTCATTGAGTTTAAAGTCTGAGGTGTTCAACATTTCGGAAAGAGATTTTATTTCAGAATGTAAACCTTCATTACTAGATAAAACACCTTCCTTTTCCCTGTATAAAGCTGCTAATTCTTCTTCTAGGGAAATAATATGTGTGTCCTTTTCAAAGGCATAAACTTCCATCTTTTTGTAATCTTCCTGAAAACAGAAAATGCAAAAACTAGATAAGTAAATAGATATCATCACTGAATGCTTTAAACAACTATCATTCTCTAAATTTATTTAACAAATACTAAAAAGCTTAAGCAGAGTGGAATGACCTAACAACCATAAAACATAACAAGTAAATCCATGTAGACTGAATTTAAAAACTTAACAAGATATTAAACTGTTCAATTTGTTGTCTCTTCAGCATTGACAATTTTTATTTCAGACAAACTCTAAATTTATTTAACAGATACTAAAAAGCTTAAGCAGAGTGGAATGACCTAACAACCATAAAACATAACAAGTAAATCCATGTAGACTGAATTTAAAAACTTAACAAGATATTAAACTGTTCAATTTGTTGTCTCTTCAGCATTGACAATTTTTATTTCAGACAAACCTCTCCACTTCGATCTATTTATATATAGAGGTAAAATAAATTGGATGTTGCATCACATATATCAGAACAGAAATCAAATATCATTGTCAGCACCTGCAGAGTCTGTTCAAAAGCAAGGTCTTTTGCTCTTTTAAGATCAGATATCTTCAAACCCTTATCGTTAACTGAATCACGCCTTCTACCAGCAAGTGAATCGCGTTTATTTAGGTCACGTTCAAGAAGAGAGTTCTGACTGTGCAATCGTTTGATTTCTCTCTCAGCAAATGCTTTTTCACCCTACAAATGTGTGAATATGTTTGTGAAAACTTGTGCTAAACCATAAGGAAAATTAAAAAAAGGCTATAATATCAACCTCAAGTTTCGTTTTCTCCTGTATGGCATTCTTAAGCTTAAATTCAGTCTCTTTCAACTTTGCTCTTGTTTTCTCAACATCTTTTCTTAAAATTTCGTTTTCCTTGGCCAAGGAACAAGATGATAAACCTGACATTTCCTTTTCAAGAACTTCCATATAGGAAAGATATTCTCTCTTTTCCAAATCCTGTTGTTCCAAAAGTTCCTGCAATAATACTATAATATCAGAGAAAGACACTTTCTAGTCACTAATACTAATTAAACTAATAATGTTGATGATGATAGTATTGAGAATAAACGCTTACCTTCAATGACATTTCAGAATTTTGAGCATTTAGTTTCAGTTCTTCAATCTGGTTCTGAAGATCAACTGACTGATTATACAAAAGGCACTGTGTACCAGACATGAATACAACATAAAATTTCAACGTGGTCAGAACGGGTTCACATTTTTAAATTTCATATATAAGTATGGGTTCCCTTAGGTACATTAATGTATCAATACATTAATGGTAGACCAACTCTTTATATCGATAGACCAGCTTCATGAAGAGGTTGACAAGCTCAGAGTGGTCTACTACTGAATGAAGCTGGTCTACCACTGTAAGGGAGCTGGTCTACCATTGATTTATTCGTACATTAATGTATTGTAGACTCCTCGTCACGTCTAACCTTTTCATTCTCGAGTTCAGAAACCTTCTGCTTCATGTAAGAGTTCAACTTCTCGTGGTTACTGATGTAAACTTTTTGTTGCAGAGAACATTGGCGCATCAAAGTCTTGAAATCCTACATTTTACCAGGTAGTTAAGCCATTGGATGGTGAAAGTATACAAGTTTTTATAAGAAACATATCACAGCTTGAGACATCTAGAAACAATTTCTTTATAGTAAAGCAAATATAAAATATGAATAATGAGATAATGTTCCAAAAATACTCACTAGGAACATATCAAATACCACAGAGAAACTCTTAGAGACCTCATCCATTAGTGAAGATACACATTCAAGAGCTACTTCAGAGCTTTGAACTTCCAATAGTATTTCTTGGACTTCCTTTGCAAGCTTGATCAGAAAATCAGAACATCCATCCTAAATGAAGCTACAAGACTTAGCTGCACTGACTTTGGGCTCAACCAAAGCCATAATTATGAACACCAAAAAGGCACAGAACAATAGATTAATGATATTAATTAACACAAAAGGAGATGCATACATCAACTTGTGCTACAGACTCATTCCAAGTATGTTGTTCACGGGCAACCCTGGCCTCCTCTCGTGCCATCAGAAGCTCTTCATAGAGCTAACAACATTTAACAATTCATACCAATTACAAAAGCAAGTGAGAAAGAACAGATTAATAACAGCTTAAAACAACAAAGTAAAACAATAAAAGTTCTGTGGATCTTTCTTAAACAGAAGATGAAAAGCAACCAGTGGGTGGTGCACATATATAGATGGAAAACACAAATATCATAATTTGACTTGATATGTAAATGGGCACCTACTCACTGAGCTCATAGATTAATCATCCCAAACATGATCTATTTAAAGATAAAAAATTGAAGCATAGCCGGTTTGACCTAAATATTTTCAGTCAAAAGGTAACATGTAAAGCAAAACATTTTATTATTGAGAGATGCAAACTACATACTTTTCCTGCCAAGTGTTCTAAATATTATTATTGATAAAGTACAACCAAATATATTGACTCTTGGAGTGGTATTGACTGTCAGTTACCACATTATAAAATATTTTCAAAAGAGTTTGGAGGGACTTTCACTACCAAGAGACTAACATCTGGAATCAAGAAAATGATAATGAGATTCAAGAAACTTCACTAATCTGTCCTTTACTGAGATCAGAGACAATGAGTCATTCGGTCAACTACATGAGTAAAACGAATATGAATATGTAGATGCAAATTGAAGGTGGGAAGGTGATAAATACCTTAAAGTTTAAAAGTTTGCAGCATAGTGAAATTACCTCACCAAACTTCTCCCTGGCAGATATGTTTTGCTCTGTTGCCAGGTCAACAACACAATCCAGATTTTGCTGGCTTGAAGACATCTCCATTTCTAACATCTTAATCTGCAAATAGAGAATAGATAATAAAACATATATGTCAAACCAACAACAAAAATAATAAAAAAAGCATTAACTAGATATTTATTATTACCTGCATAAGTATTAAAATGATTACAAATATATATATATATATAAGAACAAAAATATATTGAAATAGAATGAGAGGACAACATGTTCTTGAAGTCGCTTAATCACAAGGATAGCCTCTGACTCTCTTGAACTGACATTCTTGTCCCCATTAATTGTACCCTTATTGACACAAGATGTGGAGTAGTCATTGCATATTTCAACAGAAAACATATCAGCCTCCGCAAGCTTCCTTGTCAAGAAATCAATTTGTATCTCACTCAAAGTTCTCTGCATGAAATAAAGAGCATTATAGAGCAGAAAAACATTTTCTTGTCAATTGAGGAACAGAAATAATGATAAGTAGCAACCTGAGTTTCAAATTCTATAAGCAAATCTTCATATTCTCCTTGCAAGTCTAATACTTCATTGTTCTGCAAGATGAATGGAGATTAAAATGTGGATAGCCAAAAGTCCAGTTCAAGAGAATGTAAAGTAGATAGTGCAACCTCGGGTAAGCTTTTTTTCCTGGGTGGCAATTTTCTTCTGCTAGTAACATGTAATAAAGTACATGGATCGGGAAGAGTACAGTCCCCCACTGTGTTCTTTTTATGTTCTTCCTCTTTGCAAGATTTGTTCTGAGCAACATCAGTCTCATTCACCAGTTCTTCAAAAGGAAGAAGTGGTTGCACATCACGCTTTGGTCGCATTGGTTTTACACCAGATGCCTGTGATTGAATGGTGGATAGCACCTAAATTGAAGCAAACTATCAATTGCTTAAATTTATATGTATATATAAAGAATTTACATGTTTATGAATTAGAGATCACACTACAAATATAGCATTTATAATTTAATATGACATTTGACTAGTATAACAACTTTGCACTAAGAGATACAAATTTGTCAAGCCATATGACAGTATTACCTTATTCTCACTAAGGATTCATGTCCCAGAAGTATTTACTTTGCATGTGGAAAAAAAGGCTTAACTCAACAAAATGTTAAATTATAGCGGCTTCTGGTAGACTGCATATTCCTTTTCCTATTTAGGGCCATTTCCATCATATGCCATCCCGTTTCTAGGCGATACTGTTTACTCCATGTACAATTTTTTTTTCTAATTGGCTAGCTATTAAGCACGCCTCTTTTGCTTTTATTTCACTAAATCAATACATTCTAATTGTTTTGTTTCTCAGCTAGCAATCTACAAAGGGCCAAGTTGAAGGAGCCGAGTTCCATTTTGGATTACATTGTGAGAGGTATAAAACATGGCTTCCCAAATTTAAACACATTCATGTGTTCTTTCAAAGGGAGACATGCAAAACAAGAAGTCCCAACTTGGAGGCTAAGCCCAGTGAAACCAGAAGCGAGTATATTACCAACCTTAGCCTCTCTCCCAGATAACTTAAATCAGTAACACACAACTTGAATAATAGTTGTAACTTTTTGAAGCCACAACATTTCAGCAGAGTAGAAGTTACTTACTATAATCAACCTATTAATTTCTCACACAAAAGGTATCATCAGTAACACAAATTTGATTAATATTTCTAACTTCTCAGAGCCAAACAATTCAGCAAAGCAGAAGTTACTAAATCCAATCTACCTATGTGTTTCCTAGACAAGCTCTACTTTTGTAAGGGATGTCCCATCACATGTTAACAAAGCAATCCCTGCATCCAAAATAGCTTCTCATATGCAACTATTACGTTGTGAGTTAGTACTCAGCAACACTATGTACTGTTTTTGGATCTCGCATTGCCTTAAAAGAAAATCATAATGCACGCAATATAGAAACATATGTACAAAATAAACTTTTATTTATTTTTTTGGAAAATTGGGAACTCGCAGTTTAACGAGAAATGAGATAATGTAATCATAAACGTTTCAGGAAAAATAAAGTTTTACCTCTCCATGGGTTCCCTTTGCAAGATTACCTGGACACCACGTATCGCGCCTCTTCTGCAGGAGCAAACAGGAAAAGTTTACTATAACCAGGGGGAAGAAAAAGAGTGAGAGATAGACAGACAAAAAGCCAATAATAATGAATATAACAAAGCCAATCAACAAATATCCCAGTACAAAGTTTATAACTGAGAAACAACTTTCTTTTTGCTTTCTATTGCCTAGGGTTTTCATCTTTTATTGTTTGAGAACTACTGGCCAATAAAACCAACCATTTTATACATGTTGTTAAGCATGCATGAGTTTGCACCTATTCAACATATTGTTGACCTTTATATGACTTTCATACTTCATTTATAGGCATCAATGCAACCAATACAAGTACTACCTCTAAAAATATGTACAAATCTTCAACAGAAAACACTCACTTGTCATTTCTTTTTGTAATAAGATCAAGAAAATCTTATCTCATTGGAAAGGCAACTATAGAATAAGCTCATTTTGTGCCCATAAATGATGGAAGTTTGAACTTTGAAGCAGTTAGTCTCATAATATCAGAACAATAGTGAAAGAAAATTATGCAAGGAAAACCAAAGAAACTCATTATACAGAAGGTAAACAATGAAGAATCATCATGCAAACCTTCTTGAAGCGATCACGATTCTCATCCCTGTTTGAATACAAAACCATTGAGCTCAAATTTTCAATTTTCTTAGCTTGTTGTTGGACCATCTTCTCTCTTTCAGCTTGGGCTTTCTTTTCCTCTTCCAACTCCAAGGCTATACGCTCCCTTTCTAACTCGGTCTGCAGAGCAAGAATGTAATATCCTGAGTACACTAGCATTCTCCTATTTACAATAAACCACAAGTGAATACTATCAAACCTGCAATAATGTATTCCGCAAATTGAGAATTTCCTCTGCCCAATGTTCTGAATGAGAATCCTAACACAGAGAAAAATAAAAGGCCTACATTTCATAATCTAGAATAAATAAAGGTTATACATGAATCACAACATATGAAATAACAACAAAACCAACCTGCAATTTGGCTCGAAGCTCCTCAATTTCCTTCTTTTGACGCTTTAGAAGAGCCGCATCAGTCAAAATCTTGCATGAAGAAAGAAAATAGGTTGCAATTCAATTAATTATCAAATTTAATACATATGATATGCATAAAAGAAACCACATTATGGCATTGATTTTATTATGAAGAATCTTGAATGAATATTTAAAGATTAATCCTAAGGAAAAATGCAAAACTAGAAAATGAAGAAAATTCAAGCCAAATTACAGCAAAACCTCATTGACATGAGCACAGTTTGTGACACGTAATGCTCTACTTGCAAATTGGAGACTGCTTTTCGTCTCGTCTGCATGAATCTGCCATTCAATTAAAAGTGCTGAGAAATCGACAAAACATACATAGCAGACAATTAGAAATTAAAAGAAATTCAACTGCACATGATATAGAAACTGTACAAAGAACAAGAAAGTTGGAAGCAAAATTGTGGACAATCATAACATATGCATCTACTTTTCTATTTGTAGTTGTCTTGTGGTTGATTAGCAACCTTCTAAGAAAATGTGAACCTAAACTGAAGGTAGTTTACATCACATTTTCACTGTTTACAGCACAACAATTTGAGACTTGAAAAATCAAATTCATCCCATTTAGATTCCATCGTACGGTTGGAACCAGATTCAAGGAACTTGTTGACAAATTCACAACCAAAACCAATGCAAGCTAACAAGCAAAACGGCCCAAAGCAAGAAGCTGACCACCCCTACTTACAAAATCATATCCACATATACGTATTTTTAAATGAGGTACAATTTGAAAAGTGGACACCTAGAACCCTCCGATCAACATTTGTCAATAGTTCCTGAGATTACTTTAGAAAACATTACCTGTGCAAGCGTGATGTTGCATATTATAGCTGTATTTGCATTTCCACCCAAAGCAGGCTGCAAAATGCGAGTAAGTTTGCTATCTCTGTATGGTACATGCCCCCTGCATTATATATTGCATTTGTTCACACTTCAATCTGAGTATGGAGAAACAGCGCTTAACATTTGATATAGGCAGAACCTACCCTTGACTCTCAGCGCCTTCACTCAACTTTTTAATGACAGTTCCCAATGTCATGAGGCTTTTATTGATGTGAGAGCCCTCTTTGAGCCGGACACCTTCTGCACCTGTTTTGGCAGCACGTTCTGAACCAGCAAGGTCCACCAAATTCTAGAACCAAAAGAAAAAAGTAAACAAAAAAAAAACTACTTCATTATGAATTGCAAATACAACAAAAAACAATATCTGGTCCAAAAATAAGTCAAAATAGATAGGAAGGAAAATACACAGAATTATAATTTTAAAGAAAACATACCAAAACTGAAACACGAACAGCATCACAAGAGCCACCAATGTCTTCATCTACATTTTTATCTCGACTTTCAATTATCTATTTATACCATAATAAATTAGCCATATCAGATGTATAGGTAAATGACAAATAAAAGTGGAAAGGATGAAAAATATACCATGCGGAAAATAGTGTGGGACCTACTACTGTACAGATTCATGTTTGTCTCTCCAATATGCCGATGAGCTGAAAAAAATAAAGGATGGAAGTGTCAAATGGCTGAATAATTCAAACATAGTGGGCATCAAACTAGGGCAATACCTAAGATCTTATTTCCAAGTGAAGGGGGGACTGAGAGTGTGTGGAGCTTAAGGACGTGGTATGTATATGGGTTTGATAGACAGAGAGAAAGAGAGACAGAGAGAGACAGCCAGACAGCCAGACAGACAGAGAGACGGAGAGAGATAATAGTTTTAGCAAAAGAGTTAATGGAAATTCAGAGAAGAATGAACAAAAAATCAAAAGCCTTCCAGATGGAATGAGTTGGAAATTTAAGTAAAATACTAGCAGTTCATACTTATTTAATCTAAATTTCATACCACTCAGAAAGTGGAAAACAGAGAGGTAAGCCAATCTGGGAGAACTAACAGAGCACTTGAAAGGCACTTAAAAAAAAAAAAACATAAGAGGAGTGGTAAAAGGTAATTACACTCTCCAAACTCCATGAGATCAAGGACTTGCTCAGGAGAAGCAACAATTTCTTCTCGCAACCCAGCAACATAAATTCCCCGCTGCACACATAAATGGAAACTCAACCTTCAGTTATTTAAGTACTTGCAAACTATCACAATAAGTAGAATATAGTGAATTAAATACCTCTATACTTTCATGGATTTGCAGTTTTCGATGCTCGGGAGCCAATAGATCATTTATTTCTTCATTATAGATTTCCATATAAGACATCCGCAAAAGAAACTCCCGATCCACATCCTACAAGAAAGAAGGAACCTAATTATGTCCACTGATATCATATCAAAAAGATATTAAGGGCAAGTATTTTCTTGAAAGTCAAAATGATGAAAGACTTGAGCAAATTTATGAAATTAGAAGACTCCAAAAATAAGACCTATTGCAGTGATCATAGAAAGTTTCACTAAACCATTTAAGTATCAGACCTAGCTTCTAAGTTGGTCATTTAGATTTCAGAAACTAGTTACATTAACAGTATACTATTTTACCATCATTTTACACAATTGACAATCCACCCACAGTAAGCATGTACCTGTTGAATAAGGTCAAACATATCACGCACTGCAAGTCGAATCACCCCGGGCTCAGTAGCCAACCCTCGAATTGTGTAAGTCTTCCCACTATTGGTTTGGCCATAAGCAAAAACTGTTCCTATAAATACCCCCAACAAAAAAATCGAATTAAATCTCAAAATTCAAATTGATAAAAATGAAGTGATGCACTGGGTACCATTGAAACCGCGAACAGCAGCCGCGACTATCTCTTCTGTCCGAGATTGATAGACCTCGCTGGTCTTACAATCTTCACCGAAAACCCGATCTACAAACCAAAAATTAAAAAATAGAAGAAAAAACATGAGCAAATTGAATTGGAAAAAAAATTAAACCAAAAGAAGTGAAAATTAATGAGGGGCAGAGGCTAGGAAGAGTTGAATACCAAACTCGAACTTGGAGGAGTGGTTGGGGATGGAGATGGAGTTGCCTGAAATACGCCAAGGGCTGGTTTTGGCGTCGTCAGCGGAGAGCGGCCGAGCGCGAACAGTGACGTGTATTCTTTCCATTCTATCTTCGTGAACAAGGTTACGATGTCTTCCAACTGGTCATTTGAGGTTTAGGGCTCCGCTGATTTTCCCGCCTTTCTGTGGCCTCAGTGTGCTTTGGAATTTTAAAAAGAGACTCAGAGAGGCGCCTTTTGTTGCAGGTCGTTCGAGCAATCGGGCTATCTTTGAATTTTCTTCGAATCTTCATTTGCCCCAAAAAAAAAAACAAAAAAAATCATTTTTTTTTTGTCAAAAAAAAAAAAAAAAAAAAAAAATCACTTATCTCTACTACTATAATTGGAGGCCTAGACTTTTGGTGTCAAAGGCTTCACCAAAAATTAAAATGCCTAATATATCCTCTCACAAAAATAAATTTATCCGTGCAACCATTATGTTTAAAGGCCATTACTGTAAATTGCTAATTGAAATTCAGAAAAAGAAAAAGAAAAAACGGAACAACCGTATTACCACGATCGAGAGTAGTTTTGCAATGAACCATTCACAATCCTACAAAAGGAGAAGGAGATCGTTGTACATGGGTAAATATAAAAGCAATTCGGAGAACTCGATAAGAAAACCCAGAGACTCAGGTCTGTTTATACAAATTGTAAAATTAAATTCTGGATTAGCAAGGGTCATCAGTTCTTAAACCGTTTGGAATTCTGATTTTGGGTATATTTGTTAAAGTGGAGTACGGTAGTACGCGAGATGGATTCGACTACGGTCTCAGAAGCAGTTCAATTCAGTTTCAACTCTGCCCCATTAAAAAGCAACTAATGGAGATTGGAGAAGAAAACGCTCAGACCATGTATGCTTCTAAAGAACTTTTATAATGGGGTTTCTTATTCCATTGGTTTCAATTGATGAACACCACTAAACAAATCTCAACCCTTTTTGGCTCAATCTTAAAGATTTGGAGTTCCAATATCCACTGGGGTCTGTTGGAGTCAACATAAATTGGCACTCATTTATATACAGTATGTTGTTTTTCCACAATATATAGTGGTGTATGTTTTCTTTTGATAGTGTACGATAGCTAATGTCTTATTCTTTAATTAATGATTTGCAGGGGTGGTTCGTATTCAAAGATAATACTTTACTTTGTTACAAACCACTAGGCCAATAACAGAATCAGACAACACATTTCCAACGACAGCACACAAAAAAACTGTCGTCCCGAAAATTCAAACGACAGCAAAAAATATTCTATTGTCTAATATAATTCACTATTCAAAAGACACAACATATTATATTATACTGTTGTGTCATTGACTTGTTTCAGACAATAGTTATTTTGTTGAAGGTGTTGATTAGTTATTCAGACAACAGCTACATAAAATATGTTGTCTGAAATTTTATTATTATTTTAGTAATATTAATAAAATAATGGTGTAAGTTTGATGTTGTCTCATTATTCAAAAGAGACAACATATTTTTGTGTTTTGTTGTTCAATTGCATTGCTTCAGACAACAGTTATGTTGTTGATGTTGTACAATTTTGCTTCAGACAACAGTTGAATATTATATGTTGTCTAAAGTTTTATTATTATTTTAGGGTTTATAATTTATAGTTTAGGGTTTATGGTTTAGGCTTTACGATCTAGGGTTTTGAATTTATGGTTTATGCTTTAGAGTTTAGGTTTTGAATTTATGGTTTAGGTCTTATGGTTTAGGGGTTAGGGTTTATGGTTTATGGTTTATGAGTTAGGGGTTAGGGTTTAGATTTAAGAGTTAAGGGGTTAGTGTTTAGGGTTTAGAGTTTAGGACTTAGGACTTAGGACTTAGGGTTTAGGGGTTAGGGTATATGGTTTAGGGTTTAGGTTTAAGGGTTTAGGGTTTAGGGTTTAGGTTTAAGAGTTTAGGGGTTAGGGTATATGGTTTAGGGTTTAGGTTTAGGGGTTAGGGTTTAGGGTTTAACCCTAAAACCTAAACTCTAAACTATAATCCCTAACCCCTAAACCATAAAGTTAAACCCTAAACCCGGCCCTAATCCCTAAACCCTAAACCATAAACCGTAAGTCCTAAACTCTAAACCCTATACCCTAAACCTTAAATCCTAACCCCTAAACCATAATTCATAAATCCTAAGTCCTACACTCTAAACCTTAAACTCTAAAACATAAACCCTAAACTATAAATCCTAAACCCTGCACTTAAAGACATATTAGTTATTGGCACATAATAGAGCTGACCATGTCGACCAACGGTGAAACCATTACGGAAATATATAATTTTTTCAACATAGGCATTTTATTTAGTGCTTATCACATCTAACGGTTGGATCAGTTATTTTTCGTCTTTAGTTTACATATTATACAACGTTCCTATATATCTATCAACAATGTTTATTAGTTATAACTTAATTGCATATTTTTTTAAAACTATTAAACTATAGATGAAAAATAGACAATCCTACCGTTTGATGTAATTAGTGCAGAGCAAAACGACTATGTCGAAAAAAGTAGACATTTTTGTGAAACTATCACCGTTGGTCCACATAGTCAACATCATTTTGAGCTTAATGATCGATCAAAACTCTTAACATTAAAATACTTATTCTTTCGTTATATTCATGTCTAATCTTAAAGTTGAGAAATTAATATTGATATTATTATGGAAAGAGTGAGGTATTCCATAAGTGAAATATGACTTAAGATGGTTCACAAACAAATTGGACCTAAATACCTGGATGAATGTTTACTCAAAATCTACTTTTTGATTCGTTATTTTTTTGAAGAAAGCTTTCTACACATTAGTCGTAGAGCACGTTATTGTGAGTTCGTAGACATATTACACATGTAATTGTGAAATCATATGAGAGAGTTGTAGTCAACGGAAGTTTGATTATTTTTTTTCGAAAGTTTAGATAATTAAAATTACGTAATTTTATTAAATTTCTGAAGAGGCGAAAGTAACCGCTGGATCTTGGGCACTATTACATCTAGAATTCTAGACCGTCCAAATTTTCTAAAGAGTTAGGAACCCTAATTGACTTCGAATCAGCCTCCCTTTCATTTTCCTCTCCCTCTTCCTTCCTCACGTCTCTCTCCCTCCTCTCCCCCCTGCAAATTTCGACGCCGGTTTCCGGTCTACCGATTCTTGACACCACCATAACCAAATGAAAGAGGAGAGAGCAACGAACAAAGCCCAAGAAGAATCATCACCATCCATTTCCCAGAAACGCCGAACGCGGCCTTGGAAGATCGCGCAGCTACTTGAAGTTGGAGCACCCAAATCCAATCATCTTCTCCACTCACCACCACCACCACCACCAATGGGCTCAGACCAAACCGATCATTGAAGCCATGAAGTCTCATCACTAACCATAGTCGGACGCGTCTGTTACGCGCACCCCTACATGTTGTCGGCCTATTCTTTTCGTTCTGGTAAGACGATCTCGAAGTCCCTTTTCGTTGTTTGATTGATTTTCAATTCAAGAGATTGATGGAGATTTAACTATGGGTTCCTTGGATTGGAGTTCTAGGGCTTGGCTTCGAAATGGTGAAGAAATTCGAAAGATAAACTTTTGGTCTTAGCTGTGGTTGGGCTATTACAATGATTATAATAATTGAAGAAATTAAAGGAACCAATAGCGGTGGATATTCTCTCGGCAAAGTCAGACCAGGGTAAGGATCCTTGCCTTCAATTTATGGATTCAAATTCGATGGGTATTGACAATGAATTTATTGAACTGGAAACTTAGGGATTTTGGGCTGCTGTAGATAGAGAACATGGAATGGAGCAAAAGTGCATCAACCTTGAAATGGAAAAGAAGACATGGTAAGGTATAGGACTTGACGAAATGTGAATTTGGTGTTGTTATGATGATTGGTGTTAAGTTTTATTATTAAGAAATGAATGAGGTTATTAATGGTACAGTGAATGCTTGGCTCTGGTGTTGAAAGCTTATAAACATATATATGCTCTTCATCACTACTAGTTTCATTTTCTATATAATGGGCTTATGTTTTTCATGCACTGGAGTGTTAAAATAATTCTAAATATAGGTTTTATGTTTCACAAATGAGTGCTAGGCAGCTAGACAAATTTTGAATCATTATAGTTAGTACATGTATTAGATGTATGTTCTGAAAGGAATGGTTGGTTTTTAAAAAATTTATTTAGTGCGGAATAAGTTTTTAAAAAATTGTATTAGTGTCTCTACACGAATGACTGGAAACAAATCATCCTCCATATTGAGCATACATAGTATGTGCTAGTCTTTCCGGGTTATCAATGTCCAAATGATAATCCTATGACTAGGAACATTTTAGGATACGAGTATAAAAGAGTAAATGTTTCACAAATCTAACTCTTTAGATTATTTTCTCTTTAACTCATATTTCTTGGACCTTGTTCAATCAAATATTAAATATAAGCAATGAACAATAACTTGCCCTTTTGATTAATAATAATTACAATAATAATTACATCAAAATGATTGTTTTAGGACACAACTCCTTCAATCTCCCACTTGTACTAAACCCAATCAGCCATGAAACGTATACCCATCTTCTCAAGATGTCGATCTAGTTTAACTTGTGACAAAGGCTTAGTGAACGGATCCGATATGTTATCAACAGATGCTACCTTGAGAATGTTGACGTCTCCACGACTAACAATCTCCCTTATGATATGGAAGCGTCTTTCAATATGTTTGGATTTTTGATGAGACCTGGGTTCCTTGGCTTGAGCAATTGCCCCATTGTTGTCACAGAAAAGAGGAATCGGTGACTCAATGGTAGGAACTACATCAAGTTCAGTGATGAACTTCTTCATCCAAACAGCTTCCTTTGCAGCCTCTGCAGCTGCAATGTATTCTGCCTCAGTAGTGGAATCTGCAGTAACACTTTGCTTACAACTTTTCCAGCTTACTGCACCTCCATTCAAGGTGAAAACAAATCCTGATGTGGATTTTCTGTCATTCACATCAGATTGAAAATCTGAATCTGTGTATGCTTCCACTTGCAACTCTGATTGCAAATCACCTCCTCCATAAATCAAGAATAAATCTTTAGTCCTTCTTAAGTACTTGAGAATATTCTTAACAGCATTCCAGTGTTCTAAACCTGGATTTGACTGATATCGACTAGTTATACCTACGCCATAACTTATATCAGGTCTAGTGCATAGCATCGCATACATGAGGCTCCCTACTGCAGATGCATATGGGATCTTGCTCATCTTCTGCACTTCCTCAATCGTTTGTGGGCACATTTTCTTAGAAAGGTGAATGCCATGTCTTACAGGCAGAAAACCTTTCTTAGAATTTTCCATGTGAAATCTTTTCAACACTTTATCTATGTACAAGGATTGAGATAATCCAATTAATCTTCTAGATCTATCTCTATAGATCTTTATCCCTAGTACATAGGATGCCTCTCCAAGATCCTTCATAAGGAAGGTCTTGGATAACCATACTTTAACTGAAGATAACATTCCTACATCATTCCCAAAGAGTAAGATGTCATCTACATAAAGTACGAGGAGCACAACAACACTCCCACTAACCTTCTTGTAAACACATGGTTCATCCATGTTTTGTGTGAAACCAAACGATTTGATTGCATCATCAAAACGGATGTTCCAACTCCTTGAAGCTTGCTTAAGTCCATAAATAGACCTATGAAGCTTGCACACTTTATGAATGTCATCTTTGGACACAAAGCCTTCAGGTTGATCCATATAAAGATCTTCCTCAAGGTTGCCATTCAGAAAAGCAGTCTTTACGTCCATTTGCCATATCTCATAATCATAGTGAGCAGCTATAGCAAGTAATATCCGAATAGATTTAACCATGGCAACTGGAGAGAATGTATCTTCATAGTCAATGCCCTCTCTTTGCTTATAGCCCTTTGCCACTAACCTAGCTTTATAGGTTTCTATTTGACCATCGGAGCCTATCTTCCTCTTGAAGACCCATTTGTTTCCAATTGGTCTAATACCAGGTGGAGGGTCAACGAGAGTCCAGACTTGGTTGGTATGCATAGAGTCAATCTCGGATTCCATGGCTTCATGCCATTTCTTTGAGTCAATGTCCGACATAGCCTCATTATAATTAGAAGGATCTTGCAAGTTTTCATTATCACCAAGGAGATGTAACTCCCCAAGGCTATCATGACGCAAGCCATACCTTTTGGAAGGTATCCGGATCCTACTAGATCTTCTTGGAGTTTGTGTTACAGTTGGTTCAGGAAGTTGGTCATCGGGCAATGAAGTGTTAACTTGTGGCTTGTTGGATACTTCCTTGAGTTCTACCATTTGCTCAACATTCCCATCAGTGACGTAGTCTCTTTCAAGAAAAGTGGCATACCTGCTAACAAACACCTTTTGTTCTTCAGGTTGATAGAAATAGTATCCTAAACTACCTTTAGGATACCCCACAAATAAACACTTACTTGATCTAGCTTCAAGCTTGCCTGCTTCTAGTATTTTGACATAAGCTGGACAACCCCAAACCTTAATATGATTAAGACTTGGTTTCTTCCCATGCCACATCTCATATGGTGTAAGTAGGACGGATTTGGAAGGCACTCTATTCAACAAATAAATTGTTGTTTGAAGAGCATATCCCCAAAAGGATATAGGCAAGTCAGTATAGCTCATCATGGAGCGAACCATGTCTAACAAAGTTCGATTTCTCCTTTCGGATACACCATTAAGTTGTGGTGTTCCAGGAGGAGCCAATGAAGAAATAATGCCTTCTTGTTTGAGATAATCAATAAACTCATTGCTTAAGTATTCGCCTCCTCGATCGGATCTAAGGGCTTTAATACTTTTCCCGGTTTGTTTCTCAACTTCATTCTTAAATTCTTTGAACTTTTCAAAGGCTTCAGATTTGTTCTTCATAAGGTACACATAACCAAAACGAGAGTAGTCATCGGTAAAGGTTATGAAGTATGAGAATCCACCTCTACTAATAGTGGACATAGGACCACATACATCAGTATGTATTAGGCCTAAGAGTTCTTTAACTCTTGTTCTTTGTCCACCAAAAGGAGACTTGGTCATTTTGCCTTTTAGACAAGACTCACAAGTAGGCATAGGATCAGATCCTAATGACTCAAGATATCCATCTTTGGATAACTTGTGAATCCTATCTTGGCTAATGTGACCAAGTTTAAGGTGCCACATCTTAATGGGGTTAACCGTTTCTCGAGATCTCTTAGATCCTACAACATCTTTCTTCACACAGTTAATACTAACATCCAAAAATAAAGGAAAAAGACCATCATAAACATTAGCATGACATAGCATACGTCCATTCATAAATACAGAACCACTTAAGTTTTCAAAAACTACTCTATAACCATCCTTCAAAAGCATGGAGACAGAGATAAGGTTCTTAATACAAACCGGAAGATAAAGACAATTCTTTAATTCTAATGTTTCTCCTAATGGTAGCTTCAAGAGATAAGTCCCCACGGCCTTGGCATCAACCCTTGTGCCATTTCCCACACGCAAAGGAATCTCTCCAGCTTTAAGTTTCCTTGCTCCCACTAGTTCCTGCAATGAAGTACAAACATGGTGAGATGCTCCTGAATCCAATATCCAGGTGGAAATATTATTAACTGTTAATACTGATTCAATCACATTGATCATACCTGTTTCTGAAGACTTGTTCTTCAAGGATGCAAGGTAAGCCTTGCAGTTCCTCTTCCAGTGCCCTTCCTTGTTGCAAAAGAAGCAAATACCCTTTGGTTCCTTTTGAACCTTCTTCTTTTTCTGGATTCCTCCCTTAGGTTTTGTCACTACCTTCTTCTTCCATTTGCCCTTGCCTTTCGACTTGAACTTGGAAGAGGGTGCAGTGGCAATGGCCACACTCCCACTCTCTTTATGGATCTGCTTCTCAGCTGTTACCAGCATATTGAGGAGATCAGCAAGAGTATGATCCATTTGCTGCATATTGTAGTTCATTATGAACTGAGAAAATGAATCATCTAGGGAGGATAAGAGAAGATCCTGAGATAGCTCCGCATCAAGTTCAAAACCTAGATCTTGAAGTTGCTCAATAAGACCAATCATTTTGAGTCCATGTTGATGCACAGGCATGCCCCTCACTTGTTTAGTCCTTACAATGTCATTGACAACAGTGAAGCGCACATTTCTATTCCTCTCACCAAACAATTCAGTGAGATGGAGTAAAATAGCAGAAGCGCTATCCATGTTCTCATGTTGCTTCTGAAGTTGTGAGTTCATGGATGCAAGCATAACACATTTAGCTTGACTATCATCATCAATGTGCTTCTGATAAGCAGTACGCTGCACATTGGTTGCATTTGCAGCCAAAGGAGTGTGAAGGGGTGCATTTTGTAAGACATAAGCGATCTTATCGAATGTCAATACAATTTTCAAGTTGCGGAGCCACTCATTGAAGTTTGGGCCCTCAAGACGATTCTCATTGAGAATTTTGGTGATTGGATGTCCCGACATATTGCAATCTACATAACATAAAATAAAGCGAGTTAGATTGATTTTATAACCAAGAGATTCGGGTCTTAAGAATCTAATGGTACCTCTCACTATTTTTGGCAAATTCCATATCCCTCAAGGAATTCGAGAGTTTATATTTGCAACTCTTAGTGAGTATGGAAGACTCATTTCCATTAAGAAAACCGCATCATAATAGAACTATAGGTTAACTTAATTTCCATGAGAGGATACTCTTATCCAATCACATCAAATGTGACTATCCATAACTTTGGCCTCTAAAGTAAGTAAGTCTCACCATAATAGGATATCAACCACTTACTCTAGTTAAGTTATACCCATCATCTCATGTAAGTATAGGGATCCAAAATTAAATCTCATCATAATAGAATATTGACCAATATTTGTCCCCTACCTTACAACATCAAATGTTGAATAACCTCTTTTCAATGTCCTTAACAAAGAATACCCCGTTTGGAATGATATTCATATGCAAGAACACCTAATAGGAGACTACAATGATAGAAGGCCACAAAGAAGTATTCATAATACATTCTTCGTTTTTCAACTTAATATCACTTTGAGGGAGTTTTAAGGTCTCAACTTTTATAATCATATTATTAACAATCACATTGCATTTGCTTTGATCCTAATACGATCACTAATTCATTATACTTGATTAATAATTTAAAGATACTCCCACTAATTATTTTCAGAAAAATAATTTGATTTCATCAAAAACAATTTTCAATGAAATCAAGAGAAGTATATAATTACTTATCAAGTGTAATGAATATGCAATTATATTAGGTCATATAGGATGATTATGGACTTATAGTTTGATCCAACATGAGCCAATATGTTGGATCTAGGTCATGTTTGGGTGGTTGATTTTAATTACGCGTAACAATTACGGAAATTAAGTAACTAAGTTAAACTAATGAAAACTATCATTAATCTATTACACTTTGCACTTGAACTCCTTTCAAGGCTAGATGAATTTGAACGCCTTCTTTGGATTATCCTCGAGTGCCTCCACCTTCGATTACAAGAATGGATAAGGGGCATACAAGCTCCCATTTAATTTAATAAACTTAAATAAATTAAACTACTTAGTTACACAACCAAATGAATTAATTAAATTAATTACATAACCCAAATAAATTAACTACTTTAATTACATAACCACATTCATTCATAATGAATAGTCGGCCAATCTCATGCTCAATTATATTAGGCCTTAGTCCATAATCATCCTTTAATTAACCACAATTAATTAGGTTAATTAAACAAGCATTATTAACTTAATCACATTAGGTTAAAAATAAACAAATAAATACTTTAATTTATTCTAAGTAAAAAAGTTGAGTGACTTAGGTTTTATAACATCAAACTATTTGATGGTGGAAATTATTTATTTCAATCAAGACATCAATAACATTTAATGATTAAATTAGAGATAGTGACTTACCCATTCAAGAAAGTTTAAACATCACCAACTTTTAATGAATTTTAAAAATATGGAAACAATTTTCCACATCAAACTTTTTGGTTAGTGGGAAACATAAAAACATTCTTCACACATTTATCAACTTTTGATGAATGTGGGAAACATGAAAATATTCTTCACACCTTTCATCAACTCTTGATGTATGGGAAATATATATAAAAATAATTTATCATATATTCTATCATCAACATTTGGTGAATACAAAAATATGAAAACTATTTTATATCATCACTAACAATTGTCTAAGTTTCACTCTATGACCTTATGGATCAAAAAGTGACGAAAATAACATGAATAATTGGTTAGTTCAAAACTACCTTAGACATGTTCCAAATCTGGAAATAAAATTCCAGATTTGTGTTCTTCCATTGAACACTTATTTCCTTCATTTTTCGAACCAAAAAATCATGTTTACCTTAAATCACATTTATCCTAACATGTTTCTAAGTTTAACAATTTAATTAAGAAACATGGAGGAGTCAACAACACATATCTCATATGCATCAAAGTTTCACTAAACTTAAAACATTTCCAATATGCAATTTCTAGAAACATTTTCTAGCATAAAATCGATTTTACATCACATGCTTCATAACTATTATGCCAAAGTAAATTTTATGATTTAAATTGCATATAAACTCAAGTTTAAGAAAATCACATCAACCATTATACTTAGCTATGTTTATAACATATCAAAATTAAGCCAATCGCTCTGATACCAATTGAAAGGAATGGTTGGTTTTAAAAAAATTTATTTAGTGCGGAATAAGTTTAACATTTAAACTACTAAATAACCAAAAATCCATTCCTTAGCCCTTGAGATCTTTGGCTTAGTTATGATATATATATAAACATAATATTCATAGTAGAAAAATCAAGAGGAAGTTCAAGTTCTACTCACCCTTGGAGCGTGATATCAATCCGATCCAAGTGTACCACCAAAGTTCCTCTTCTTGGTTTCTCCTTGATGATATTTCCTCCACCTTGAAGCACCTTTGGATATGATCTTCTTGAACACCTTCTTGTGCTTGAGAGCTCCTCCTTAATGTACCAAGAAAGCCACAAAAGAATATGGCCTCTAAGAATCTTCACCAAAGATGGACTTGAGATGAAGAAAGATGATAGGAAAAAGAAAGTGTGCAAGTTTTTCTTTTTCTCTATGTGTGGCTGCCGTATGGTGTGAGAGAGTGTAAGAGAGAGAGCTGCTCTCTTTGCTTTTGAATACACCAACGTGAAAGCAATCAAGCATGCTTCAAAAGCCTAGCTTAATTAATATTAAAGTCATCCAATTGATTAAATAGATAAAAACATTTTCTATCAATTAACTAATGGTGGCATATAATATTCTCTACACATATGTGGCTGCCATGTTATACTATTGGGCTATTAATTTGGGCCTTGGGCTTTTGCTAAGTCATACTCAATAAAGCCCAAGCCCACACCTAAAAGGTCGGACAATCGTTTAGGCCCAATAGCTTCGGTTTTACCCGAGAACTCTAATTACGTCAAAATAATTAATCTAATTATTTATTTTGTCATAACCAACTCTTGTTTAATCTTCTTCATATACAATCTCAAGGATCCACTTATACGGTGTGCGATCTCTTAGGTTCTAATTAACAAGGCAGTGAAGTTTATAGAACCATTCTATTTCGTTTACGAATCAAAACTCCATTTTGATTCTCCCTTTAAATTAGGATTGATATTGTTTATCAATCCTCGGGGACTTCACAAATCATGAGTGACGTCTTGCAACATATCATGACTACCCAAGTTAATATAGAATAGTAAAGAACCTATTCAATTGGAATTACAATACAATACGGTCCTTCTCTAATACGATGTTCTAAATCATATCATCGGGGCATGGAATTGATATGTCAATCCCCTAATATGATTTCCAATTTTATGTGATTCTAAGAATGTGATTGGAAACTCTTTTTCTAATCTCATTCAATGCTTTGGCCAAAGACTCACCGAATCACATCTTTGAACATACTCCTTATTTACTTAAGGATAAAGATTCCTTATTGTACACTCACATGTCTCTATGAGTAAATTGATTACACCAATGAATGCATGGATCATATCCATTAAGGGACATAATGTTATTGCATCATCAAGAGTTAATCTATTCATTCATAAGACAACAATGGTGTCTCAGGTCAAAGGACTAATTTGTATTATTGCAATTTAGAGTTCAAGTTTGACATGTAAGTAAAACTCCATACAAGAACTCTAGTGATCGCGTTCAGTGTACTCTTTAAGTCAAGAGCACCCACATACTTGTATTAGTGTCTCTACACGAATGACTGGAAACAAATCATCCTCCATATTGAGCATACATAGTATGTGCTAGTCTTTCCGGGTTATCAATGTCCAAATGATAATCCTATGACTAGGAACATTTTAGGATACGAGTATAAAAGAGTAAATGTTTCACAAATCTAACTCTTTAGATTATTTTCTCTTTAACTCATATTTCTTGGACCTTGTTCAATCAAATATTAAATATAAGCAATGAACAATAACTTGCCCTTTTGATTAATAATAATTACAATAATAATTACATCAAAATGATTGTTTTAGGACACAACTCCTTCATGTTCTTCATAAGATAAATGATATTTATATATCGTCATCTCCTACTACAAGGAAAAGCCTCAATGTTAATCACAATTATGAGTTTATGACTACTTTATATGTACCATTATCGCAAAAATAACGTTGAATTCATTTGTTCATATTTGAATGGAAAAGTCTGTCCACTTCCAGTAACTCTCTATGCCTTTTGTTTTCCTCTATTTGACTCATTCTAGTTCAATTTTATGTAGCCGTCTCTATTCAGTGTGGTTGCTGTAGTTGGTTCCAGCAAACTTGGTGAAATAAAGTCTCTCTCTCTCTCTCTCTCTATATATATTCAGTTTATTTATGCTTCTGTATATGAAATGTTCCATTTGACTGTGAATTCTTTTTTGTTGTCTAAATTATTGTAATGTCATTGCAGGGGCACTTATAGGCTTATTATTCATATAACGGACAACTATTTGGAATGAATATGTATTAATTAAGCTCTATTTGAGAATAAGAAGAGCATGCTTGGAGGCTCTTTGGGTGACAAGGTAGATGAAGATCTGTAAGGCAAAGAGTAATGAACATATGTTGTATTCTTACATCAAAGTTGTATTCTTACATCAAAGTTACTAAAGGCTGTATTATAGTGGGAGTACAATGAGATTGATGTGTTTTGGATGAATAAATGTGCTTCATTTTCATATTTTTGGTTGTGGTTGGTTTGGTTATATATGCTCAGGTTTCTCAATATTCAGATGCTCAGGTTTCTCAATATTCAGAAATTTTATGGTCATAAAACATTCACTCTTAGACAACTCTCTACTCCTTAAAAACTATTGTCCAACAGAATTGAATACAATGAAATAGAAAGTACAAAACTATTGTCTGAGTCATTTAATTACAATACTTTTCTAACTTTGTGAGATCCAAAACTATTGTCCAATAATAGCTCAAACAACGGTTTATTTAAGAATCATGTAATATTAAACATGGATAGACAATGTTATTTTCCTTTACATGTCGTCTTATGGAAATCTACTCCACAGTTTTTAGCACACAATCAGTATGAAATATGGTAATCCAACCACAGGAGGTAATAATCTGGTGATGTAGAAAATAACATCAAACAATAGTTTTTAAGATTTTCATGTTGTTTAAGCGTTCTCAGACAACATGATATTAATTAGTGCATGTTGTATGTAAGGTACTTGGATGACAAAGATTATCCGTTGTCTGAGAGCCTATCAGACGGCAGGCAGATTAACAACAGCAAAATCCTTGATCAGACAACGGAGAAAAACTGTCGTCTGATAAGGTTTTTGGCCTAGTGAACTCATACTTACAGGTTATAAGTATTTTGGGATTATGAGATGTAGACTTTGGCCTTCCAAATTTTTTCTTTTGTTGATGTGTTTCTTATTTTGTTTTCTCTTCTGTATATATAGGTTGTTAGGATGGTCTGTATGTTGTTTTGTCTTTAAGGGATTGACGGTTGTTTTCCCTATTATTTGGTTGTAGCATATATGATAGGAGCATATAATGTGTTTTCCCTACTATTTGGTTATGATTTAATTGTAACTTTGCTATTTTAGATTAGTTTCCATATTTGAGTCCCTAAATGATGTATGAATGTGAATATGTGCGGAAATAAAGATATTAGGAAACTTTCCTGTTTTGACTTTCCTAGTTGATTTAGGAAACTTTCCTCAATTGAAATCTTTCCTATTTTGAGAAATGGAAACTTCCCTAATTTAAATTCTTTCCTGACTCTGACAAGAATCCTAATGAAGACAAGAATCCTAATGCAACTAGGATTACTATTTCAGCTCGGAACGGAAAATCAGAGCTCGGGAAATTACGAAGCTTAATGGACTTTTTTCGAGGCCCATTAAGAGGTCGGCTGCCGTGAGATCCAAATCCATGAAGCCCAAGTCCATTGGACCTTGAAGTAAACTCTAGCCCATCTAGGGAAGTTTGTGCCGCAAATTCCTTGGAGAAGAAGAAGAAGTTGCCGCAAGTTTTCCAAGTCCAAGAGGGATTAGGAGACTTTATTCTCCTAATTCTTTTACTACTCTCATTGGGATTAAATTCAGAAATATAAGGATGAATCAAGACATGTTTTTGGTCACAATACAAGGAGGAATTGCGGCAACAACGTAAAGTATTTAGGGTTTCTTGCCGCAAGGGTTAAAGGAAGAGATTTCTAGAAGATTTCGACTTTTAGATGGATGGTGGAGATTGCTTCTAGGGTTTTTGATTTCTCCATCATCATCATCAACGTTCCATCTTCACCATCACCTTAGTTCTCACGGCTTTGAGTTGCTTGCTTCCAAGGATTCAAGGGTTCGTGGCTTCAAGTTCTTCATGCTATTCCATATGGTGTATTTCGACTTAGCCTTTAATTTATTCCTCTTTGTACGTTGCTTGTTAATTCTTTGTTTTAGTTAACATAACGTTAAGTTTATAATTTCCGGCCTTGTTTATGAGTTTATTTTATGTATGAATCGAAACATATTAGTTTTCTTAAGTTACTTTTGTGTGATTGTTTATTTGATTCTACTTTATAGAAATCGTTTATATGTTTATGTTATAGGGTACGGAACTTATAATATTTGCATGTAATTGAAACTAGAATTAGGGTTTGGATTCATCTAATAGTTTTCGAAACCTATTTCACAAGTAGTAAAAGCTTTTAGCAAAGGTCGGAATCAAATAAAAAGGATTGCAATTAGATGAACTTTTTCATGCTAAGTTGTGCACTTAAATTAACAACTATTTTCTATGCTTTAAACATGGTTTGATTAGCTAACTTTTTAGACTAAGATGACATATTTAATTGATTCATCTAGGTGCTTTCACTTAGGTTAATTTTCGTAGAAAGGTTTAATTGGGAAATAATTAGCTTCTAATGTTTCACAAAGTTAATTTCGATTACATGACTTAGAGAATTAATTAGTTTTCGATTCAATGCATGGTGACTTGTACCCTACGGTTTTGGGGTTATGTACGTACTTAATGTTTCACCCTTATCTTTCGTTAAATATGTTTAGGAACTTAGTTTAAATAAATACAATCTTTCAATCCCCTTTAATTTCGTGTAACACTTATATATATTGTTTATATTGTTAATAATTCTTTGTGACAATTCTTTGTTAGGTACTCCCTCGATCTTCGTTGTGAATGATCCCTACTTATTCTATACTACCGATAGGGTTTTAAATTGATGCTATGTTTTAGCCTATCAATATATATAACAAGCCAAAAAAAAATAATGAAGTCCAGTTGAGTGCCAGTTGCAAGCATTTGATCGTAAAACTTTAAGGACTTTGTTCCTCTATCATTCTGGGCATAACCAGCCATCAAAGCTGTCCAAGTAATCACTTTTTTAACATATATATATATATATATATATATATATATTTGTAGCATTCCAAATGGATAGCATGAATTCATTAGAGAACGGTATTTCGGCAACCTATTTTGGTTTATTACACATTTTTCTCAACAATTCATCAACCACAGTCTGGTGCATCTTCGCTTCTAAATCAGAGGCAAGATATGGAGTATCATTCAAAACAAATAGAGAAGGTTGGAGTATCGCCCCTCCTTACTTCTGATCATAATATAGGATTTTGTTAATGAAATTGGGATAATAAAAAAAACAAATTCTTATCTGACACTGTTGTTTTGATCAAATCAGGCAACAAAGAACCTTGAGTTGGCTCTAGAGACTGACGTGCAAGTCAAAACCCATGCAAGGTATTAGTTGTACCATGTACTTTTATCGACTATTTTCTTCATTATTTTTTGTCACTTCACTGATGGTGGTCTGCATTCCCAACATTACTACTGTGTGATATATCATGGGGCAATAGAGCAACTCTTAAAAAAATAAAATGAAAAAATGTCATGTATGTTGTAGAATATTGAAAATGTAAAGCGAGAAGTAAATAGCACAGGAAACGATAGATCTTTATTGATGAATAGATGCCTCTTTATATAGAGGAATACAAGATACAATCCATATGGTAATATGATTCCTATTCAATACTTTCCTTATGCAATCCTAACTAGATAATCCTAGGTTGATAAGCACACACAATTAGGGTATCCTTCAACACTCCCCCTTGTGCAGTCAACACTAGGTGATGCTCCTCGCGTTGCCTCATTAAAAACCTTGCCAAGTAACAAAAACCCAGTGGGACAAAAATAACCTTGGTCGAAGGGAAAAAGAGTGCAACACACCACTTCACATTTGACATAGCAAGACGTCAGACTCCCCCTCAAGCCTGCATCTCCCCCTGATTTCCTCAATCATGGGAGGTCAGATAATTTACGCAAACCAATGCTCTTGGCATGCTTCTCAAATGTGGATTTGGGCAATGACTTAGTAAACAAGTCTGCCGCATTGTCCTCAAAACGGACTTGATTCACTTGAATCTTGAGGAATTCTTGTTGTTGCTGATTATAGAAAAACTTTGGGGCTATATGCTTGGTATTATCGCCTTTGATGAAATCTTGCTTCATTTGTTCAATGCAAGCGGCATTATCCTTATAAATGCATGTAGGTTCATCTGTGGTGGACCTCAAACCACATGTACTTCTTATATATATGTGCAATTATGGACCTCAACCATATGCACTCACGAACCGCCTCATGAAGAGCAATAATCTCAGCATGGTTCGAAGAAGTAGCGACAAGAGTCTGTTTTGTAGACCTCCAAGATATAGCGGTAGTTCCCATGGTAAAGACATAACCCGATTGGGAACGACTTTTATGTGGGTCAGAGAGATACCCAGCATCATCAAAACCTACCAAAACATCACAATCATTTTGGGAATAAGGCGTAATTTTTATACTGCCAGTTATCCGTCCGGACGCTTTACGCGGGTAGTGACGTTCTGGACATCAGTCCGTCCGGACGGCATATCCTCGTCCGGACGCCCAGAACGTTCGGCAATGTTTTCAAACATAGGACCTTTTCCTATATTCGACTCTCTATAGGGATAGAACAAGCCCATATCAATCGTACCCTTTAAGTAATGAAATATTGTCTTTATGCCAGTCCAATGGCGTTGCGTGGGCGCAGAGTTGTGTCTAGCTAACAAGTTCACAGCAAATGAGATATTGGGTCTTGTGCATTGAGCTAAGTACAATAATGCGCCTATTGCATTTAGGTATGGCACCTCAGCCTCTAGAACGTCTTCGTCATCATCCCTTGGACGAAACAAATCTTTCTTTAGATCTAGGTTGCGATCAATCATGAGAGTGCTAACAGGATGGACCTTATCCATATTAAATCGCCTGAGCATCTTTTGGGTATAAGCTAATTGATGAATCAGAATCCCACTATCACAGTGCTCAAGTTCTAAACCAAGGCAAAACCGTGTTTTCCCAAGATCTTTCATCTCAAACTCGGATTTCAAGCATTCAGCGGTGTCTCTTAGTTCATCAAGAGTACCAATAATATTCATGTCATCGACATAAACCGCGACAAATGCAAATCCGGAACTTTTGGTTTTAATAAATATGCATGGGCATAATTCATTGTTCACATACTGACACGCCCAAAAGGAGCATCAATTTAAAAAAACCCTATCGGTAGTATAGTGTAAGTAGGGTATCGTTCACAACGGAGATCAAAGGGTGTACCTAACAAAAAATGTCACAAAGAATTAAATAAAATAAAGAATTATTATTAACAAGTATAAATAATATATACATATGTACAAAGTAAAAATGGGGTTTAAGAGATTAAATTGAATGAAATGAATTAATTAATTTACAAAGAATAAATGAAATAAGATGGGATGAAACACAAAGTATATAAAGTTCAGCCACAAGTATACAAGTTTACCAATCATTGGACCGAAAATTAACCAAGTTCCCTAGCCATGAAACCGAGATTAACATATGTGGAAAGTTAGAAGCTAACCATTCCCCAAATAAAACCTCTCTACAAAAATTAACCTAAGTGAAAGCACCTAGATTAACCAATTAAACATGCCATCTTAGTCTAGAAAGCTAGCTAGTCAAACCATGTTTAACGCATAGAAGAAGAGTTGTTAATCAAAGTGCACGACCCATTATAGAAAAGTCCATATGTCCGCAATCCTTTTTATTAGACACCGACCTTTGTCCAAAGCCTTTACTACTCGTGAATTAGGTTTCCAAAACTATTAGGTGAATTGTAATCCCTAACTCTAGCTCCAATTATATGCAAATATTATAAGTTTCGAACCCTATAACATAAACACATAAAAGTTTTCTATAAAACAGAATCAAGTAAACGGAGTCACATAAGCTACTAGAAGAACTAATTAATTAGGATCCAATAACTAAATAAACTCATAAATATAGGCTGAAAATTATATAAATCATGTCATGTTAACTAATACAGAGAATAATCAAGCAACAAAGAGGAACTCAAAAAGAGTAATTAAAGATAAGTTGAAGTACACCATATGGAAAGTAGGAAGAACTTGAAGACCACGAACTCTTGAATCCTTGAAAGCAAGCAACTCAAAGCCGAGATTCCCAAGGTGATGATGATGGTGTAAACAGCTCCTCTCCTCCTTGAAGTCCTGAAAACCCTAAATACTAGAGAATGGAAAATATGATGTGAGATGGAGAAGAGAAAGAGGAGGGTTTGTCCCTCCCCATTGGGGTGTGTTTTGAGGAGAAGAATGAGGCTGCTATTTATAGGAGAATGGAGAGGAAGAAGAAGACAATGAAAGAAATAAAGAAAGAAAAGGAAGAGAAGTGAAATGTGAGTGGTAGAAAAGAAATGGTAAGTGGAATGGTGGGAAAGTAGTCATATGGCAATGAACCATTTATTTAGGTAAAAGAAATTAAGCACTAATAGTGTTGGAAGAAAGCAACAAATATGGGTTGGTGAGATGGATGACAATATGGTGGTGAGTGGAGCATTGAGAATAAAAGAAGAAAGAATTGGAAAGTAGACAGCACTGAGCTATGCTCACTTAGAACGGAATAATGGACGTCTTAACGGTTGGATGTTTCTGAAATTTGAATCCAGAATACTTAACACACACATGAAGCGTGTATCAAAAATACAGCTGGATCCAACGGTGCAAGTGGGAGATATGGGCTTCGCAAGTTGACTAATCTGCACAGGCAGAATGTCCGAAAATCTGGGCTTAAGCCTTTTCTCATGCTTTGTGAACTTGGGCATTCCTTCATGGATTTGGGCCTTCCATCTTGGGTTTGGGCCTCCTTCTTGGGTTTGGGCCTCCTTCTTGGGCCTCACGGCAGCTCACCTCATAATGGGCCTCGAAAAAGCCCATTAGACTTCGTAAATTTCCGACACTTTGCTTACTTTCCTCAACTTATCTTCTTTTCTCTTTATTTGCAATTGGAAACCTACAAACACAAAAACTAAATAAATAACACAAATTTATGAGAAACTAACAACAAAAATGTAGAGAAATTGATATAAAAAGTTGTACAATTATGCACCTATCACATACCCTCTTCCAATCAAGTAGTCACTTAGACGGGTATACCACATCCGTCCGGCTTGTTTCAATCCATATAGTGAGCGTTTCAACCTTATTGCAAACGCGCTCCATGGTCGGGAGCCACTTAACTTGGGTAAATGAAATCCATCCGGAACTTTCATATACATTTCCATATATAGATCCCCATAAAGATACGTTGTGACCACATCCATAAGTTGCATATTCAGTTTTTTGGAAACTACCAAACTGACAAGGTAGTGGAACGTTATGACGTCCATTACGGGAGAATATGTCTCCTCGTAGTCGATTCCAGGGCGTTGAGAGAAGCCTTGCGCCACAAGGCGAGCTTTAGCAGATTCAGAAGCAACAGTTGAGGCAGGGACAACAAACACATCCTTGGCTATTCTTTATAAGATTGGATATCTTGGGGAATTCTCCTTCCACCAAGCCAGCAACTGAAAGTTGTCATTCGATGCATCTTCAGAAGCTTCAAGCAAGTATTTGTCTACCTCATTCTTTATCTCAACCACATCTTTTTCTTGTCTCAGCTTCATAAATTCATGCATAATGGCTGCATGGCTATTGTCCTCAACTGATTGGGCAGTAAGATCGTTGATCTTAGGAATAGTAGCATCCAAAGAAGCTTGAGCAGCCACCGGATCAGAATCGGCATACTCATAATACAGTTGCAAAAACAAAGCCTTAATTTCTTGAATCATAAGACCCACTTTGATGTTGTCCTTTTATAACTTTGGGAAAAAATATTCAACATACAACAATTTGTATCTTGGATCCAAGATAACGGCAATGAGTAGCATCTTGTTCATATCTTTAAGTTTCAGCCAATACTTGTCGAATTTAAGCTTCATAGAATTTCCGATGCTAGCCATGAGAGGGTCTCCACTTTTGATACATTTTTCCAACTCTCCAACAATAGTACACATCTGATAGGAGCACAAAGTGTGACGTTTTTAATGTGTTTTCCCTACTATTTGGCTATGATTTAATTGTAACTTTGCTATTTTAGCTTAGTTTCCATATTTGAGTCCAAAATGATGTATTAATGTGAACATGTGCAGAAACGAAGTCTAATGGGCTTTTGCGAGGCCCATTAAGAGGTGGTCTGCCATGAGGCCCAAGAAGGAGGCCCAAACCCAAGATGGAAGGCCCAAGTTCACAAAGCATGAGGAAAGGCCCAAGCCCAGATTTTCGGACATTCTGCCTGTGCAGATTAGTCCACTTTCGAAGCCCATATCTCCCACTTGAACCGTTGGATCGTACTGTAATTTTGATAGACGCTGCATGTGTGTGTTAGATATTCTGTATTAAAATTTGAGAATCATCCAACCGGTCAAACGTGCATTATTCCATTCTAAGTGGGCACTGCTCAGTGCTGTCTGCTTTTTATTTCTTTCCTCTTCTTTTATTCTCAATGCTCCACTCACCCCCATATTTCCACCCATCTCATCACACTATCTTTTTTGTTTTCTCTCCATATCATTAGTGCTTGATTTCCTTTACCTAAATAAATGGTTCATTGCCATATGACTACATTTCCACCATTCCACTTACCATTTCTTTTCTACCACTCACATTCCACTTCTCTTCATTTTCTTTCTTTATTTCTTTCATTGTTTTCTTCTTCCTTTCCATTCTCCTATAAATAGCAGCCTCATTCTTCTCACCAATACACACCCCAATGGGGAGGGACAAACCCTCCTCTTTCTCTTCTCCCTCTCACATCATATTTTCCATTCTCTAGTATTTAGGGTTTTCAAGACTTCAAGGAGGAGAGGAGCTGTTTACACCATCACCACCAGCCATCAACCATCATCACCACCATCATCATCACCTTGGGAATCTCGGCCTTGAATTGCTTGCTTTCAAGGATTCAAGTTCGTGGTCTTCAAGTTCTTCCTACTTTCCATATGGTGTACTTCAACTTAATCTTTAATTACTCTTTTTGAGTTTCTCTTTGTTGCTTGTTTATCTTTTGTACTAGTTAACATGACATGATTTATATAATTTTCAGCCTATATTTATGAGTTTATTTAGTTATTGGATCCTAATTAATTAGTTCTTCTAGTAGCTTATGTGACTCCGTTTATTTGATTCTGTTTTATAGAAAACTTTTATGTGTTTATGTTATAGGGTTCGAAACTTATAATATTTGCATATAATTGGAGCTAGAGTTAGGGATTACAATTCACCTAATAGTTTTGGAAACCTAATTCACGAGTAGTAAAGGCTTTGGACAAAGGTCGGTGTCTAATAAAAAGGATTGCGGACATATGGACTTTTCTATAATGGGTCGTGTACTTTGATTAACAACTCTTCTTCTATGCGTTAAACCTGGTTTGACTAGCTAGCTTTCTAGACTAAGATGACATGTTTAATTGGTTAATCTAGGTGCTTTCACTTAGGTTAATTTTTGTAGAGAGGTTTTATTTGGGGAATGGTTAGCTTCTAACTTTCCACATATGTTAATTTCGGTTTCATGGCTAGGGAACTTGGTTAATTTTCGGTCCAATGATTAATAAACTTGTGTATATGTGGCTGAACTTTATATACTTTGTGTTTCATCCCATCTTATTTAATTTATTCTTTGTAATTTAATTAATTTATTTCATTCAATTTATCTCTTAAACCCCCTTTTACTTTGTACATATGTATATATTTTTTATACTTGTTAATAATAATTCTTTATTTTATTTAATTCTTTGTGACATTTTTTGTTAGGTACACCCTTTGATCTCCGTTGTGAACGATACTCTACTATGCACTATACTACTACCGATAGAGTTTTTTTAAATTGACGCTCCTTTATGGGCCTGTCAATTTTTGATAAAATTTAAAGAAAGGAGTTGAAGTTAAAAAAATAAAAGAGTAATATAAAATTTTTTAGGAGAATAAAAAAAAAATAGAAATACAGATTGAATAAATTTAATTTAATAGTTATAAGTAAAATTAAAAATATATAAAGTTTAGTAAAAAAATAATATATAAATTAATAAAATTTAGTAAAAGTTAAATTATAATTTAAAAAAAAATGAAATGAAAATTTTGTAAGTAAATAATTATATAAGTATAGAAGTAATTAGTAAATTAAGTAAATGATTTTTTTTTAACTCATAAATATAGGCTGAAAATTATATAAATCATGTCATGTTAACTAATACAAAGAATAATCAAGCAACAAAGAGGAACTCAATAGAGAATTTAAAGAATAAAGTCGAATTACACCGTATGAATAGCATGAAGAACTCAAAGACAACGGATCTTTGAATCCTTGAAAGCAAGCAATCCAAAGCCGAGATTCCCAAGGTGATGATGGTGATGAACATGTGTGGTTGATGGCTGGTGGTGATGGTGACATCTCCTTCTTCTCCTCCTTGAAGCCTTGAAAATCCTAAATACTAGAGAATGGAAAATATGATGTGAGAGGGAGAAGAGAAAGAGGAGGGTTTGTCCCTCCCCATTGGGGTGTGTTTTGAAGAGGAGAATGAGGCTGCTATTTATAGGAGAATGGAGAGGAAAAAGAAGACAATGCAAGAAATAAAGAAAGAAAAGGAAAATAAGTGGAATTTAAGTGGGAGATAAAGAAATGGTAAGTGACATGGTTGAAATGTAGTGGGTTGCAATTAACCATTTATTTAGGTAAAATAAATTAAGCACTAATAGTGTTGGAAGAAAGCAACAAATATGGGTTGATGAGATGGATGACAATATGGTGGTGAGTGGAGCATTGAGAATAAAAGAAGATGAAAGAATTGGAAAGTAGACAGCACTGAGCTATGCCCACTTAGAACGGAATAATTGACGTTTGAACGGTTGGATGATTCTGAAATTTGAATCCAGAATACTTAACACACACATGAAGTGTGTATAAAAAATACAGCTGGATCCAACGGTGAAAGTGGGAGATATAGGCCTCGGAAGTGGACTGATCTGCACAGACAGAATGTCTGAAAATGAGCTTGGACCTTTCCTTCATGCTTTGTGAACTTGGGTCTTCCTTCATGGATTTGGGCCTTCACTTTGGACTTGGGCCTTCATCTTGGGCCTCACAGCAGCGCACATCTTAATGGGCCTCGCAAAAGCCCATTAGAATTCGTTTCTGCACATGTTCACATTAATACATCATTTTGGACTCAAATATGGAAACTAAGCTAAAATAGCAAAGTTACAATTAAATCATAGCCAAATAGTAGGGAAAACACATTAAAAATGTCACACTTTGTGCTCCTGTCAAATTCCCCCACACTTAGCTATTGCTAGTCCCTTAGCAACACAAAACTTAAAACAAAACAACACAAAACAGAAAAGGGAAACACAAAACATATATTTTTTTCCAACCATAACCCTCAGCGAGTTCAAAAGAGTTATAATCAGGAGAATAAAAATTATATACCAAGGCTAACAAATTTGCTAAGTGTTTAACCTGCACATCTCATTCATGCTCGGGTGAAGTGTGTGAAAACCAAGTATACAATCAATCTCATGCAAACCAATAGGCACATCGAAACAACATTAACCACTAAAGCTCACAATGATCACTAAATATTTTCGCTCAATGTTTAGGGTTAAGTGTTTACTCTCATAACAATTGCACAAGTAATGTTCCCATAAGCTTGCTCATTAACCAACTCTCCACGGTTAATCCACAAATCATTAAATCATAAGGGCTTTCAATGGTGTAATGGGGTCAAATGGTGAATGGTGAATAGTGAATGGTGAATGGTGAATGAAGGGATTGGAAATGAAAAATGTTTCACATGTTTGCAAGATAAATCAACGACTTTGAAACTCATACCTATGCTAAACCCGAAACAACTCTTATTTTCCTCCAACCTTTTATTGAAATTAAAACAATACAAGAAAATAACTCTATTTTTGTGGCATTTTTTTTTCTTTTCCACTTCTTTTTTTTTTCTTGAGGAACTTTATTCCTTCTTTTTGTTTTTGATTTTTTTTTTCTTTCTTTGAACAAATACAACAAAATAAAATGCACCCCCACACTTGCCTTTTGGTATACTACCATACAAATCCGAAGCATAAAAACACAAGAAGTCACTATCATCGTCTTGCAAACACAATAAAACAAGGGTGAAATGGTGTGGGTGAACAAAAGAAACGGCTAATGAGTGTTTAGTTCAAAAGGGTATTCCTAAAGTTCGTGTTTAGATGGATGGTGAATATTTTGGCCATGGTGCTCAACTAATGCCTTAATCATCTCTAATTCATCACAGATTAATAAAATGTTTCAAGAGGTCTCTGAGCAAGTTCTAGGTTCAAAAACTCATGAATTGTGCACACATGAAGAACGAGTAAATGTATGAAATATGCATACATGTGAATATACAATAGGCTCAAATCCTCACATTTTCTGGGTATGCATGACAATGTATGTTCAAATGTGCTTCTCGGATTGCAATCAATTAATTAACACCGGTGATGTGAACATGGAATTTTCGAGCAATCATAAGTTATGCATATTAAATCCAAAGCAAACTACACAAAGCCTTGACATATAATAAACATTCTCCTAATCACAACAATTAAACTCAATTCATCATCGGAATTGGAAAGAACAAAACACAAAACATAATAAAACACACAAAAACAACAAAACAGAAGCAATTTTTTTTGTAATTTTTGTTTTTTTGATTTTTTTTGATTTTTTTCAATTTAGATAACAATACGTGACCACAGTGACTCACTTAGTGCAATGGTAGGTTCAACGCTACCAAGGGAGTAAGTATGATTTAGTCGATATATTGTAACCGTAGAAAACGAAAACAAGTAAATTATTTTTTTGAATTTTTTCAATTTTTCAAATTTTTTCTTTTCTTTTTAATAAACCTTCCCCCCACACTTGAATTAAACATTGTCCTCAATGTTAGACAAATATTTCACGAAAATGAAAAATTCAAGCATGGTTATTGAATTTAAACACACAAACAGAAGTAAACACACAAACATAAATAAACACACAACAGTTAAGTAAATGAAAAGGGAAACAGAAAGACTCCCCTTTGAAGATCGTGAAGTTCCTCCCGAAAGCAAGTCACCAACAGTCACAAACAAGGCTAGCAGGGCCTTGCATCCAACGTTTGCTCCTTAATTGACTGCGGTTATGATCCTTTGAAGTGTGTCTTGGACTAGGGTTGTTGCCGACTCCACGGCAGACTTGGCTGATGTAGCCTTCACTGAGATCTGGAACACTATGGTAAGTAGAGTTCCGTCAAGAATAGCTCCGGATACGTTAGGCAGAATGGAGAAGCCAGAAGACATAAGCGGAAATGGCTCCGGTTGAACTCCACATAACAAACACCGGAAAATGGAATGGTTAATCGGCGCATAAATCACAGACGACCCCGTTGCATCGGTGCAACACTCCTGAAGAATGAGGAAGTTGTTGTGACTATCTATGGCGAGCACCGAAATCTGATTGCGCGGGTCAAGACCGATGGTGAAATTCGCTAGCACACGTACATAGCTGTCCATCGACATACTATCCCACATTGGTCTTGTCTGAACGTCTTTGAGGAACTCAAATATCCTAGTGTGATGGGATACGTGCAAGACAGAACAGCCAGCAGTACGATTGACTCCAGGGGGCTTGCTCGGATCACCCATTCGCTTGTTGGTCCTGACCTCCATTCGAGTGTCTCTTGTTCGGTTCGAACAAGTCCAATGGTGGTACGTGGAGTTGCTGATGTCGTTGAAGAAACAGACTGTCATCTGCTTTGCCATTTCCGCTAGGCCTCTTCTTCCTTCAGGAGAAATGATTGAATCACCGGGTGAAGTGTGGATACCTGTGGCGCACATGTAGCGCTTGGCTTGTCGTTGGAGGGTTGAGATCCAACGCTTTGCACCAAATGCAAACCCTGAATGAACAAATGGTTCGAAACTGGCCTTCATCTCCTTCTCGCGTACATCCACGTGCTCCACCCAAGTGACCAAGGAAGATCCATTCTGCAAATCATGTATCAGGCATCCGGAGGGGCGTTTTCGGCAAATCGATCTCACGGAAGGCTTCGGATTTGTGCGCAATTCATCCACGGAGACATCCACAACGACCCAACTTCCATCTAGTTGTTGGTGAGAATACCGAACAAACTGGACTTCACGAGTTGAAACGAGGTGAGATGGCACCAGAAACTCGGCCGACATCACTTGCTTATGCTCCTTGTAGCCTTCTGTGTTGTCGGAGGATAAGATCTCCAACGTTTGGGCGTTTGTGATCATGCTACAGAAGACGGGCAACCATCGACCAACATCCATGAGAATTTGAACGATGGTGGTCGGATAAAGATGGATGGTTGCCGAGTGTCTCGAGGATTCCGCCTTGAAGTACGGTGCAGGTTCAGCTCGTTGAAACACTCGCAAATACTCGGCCATATTAAGAGTCTCGGGATGAATAGACGTACCGGGAGTCAGTTAAGTTATCCACAAAGGAAATCCGACAGTGGCCATGAGCAGGAGCTCGTCTTTGGCCTTGCGGGCGATATCCGAGATCAAGTCGGTGTGGACTCCGACAAGATTGTGAGCAGGTCCGGGAAGATGGTCAGATGGAATAGGTAAGGATGGGCGCTCGACTAGTGTAGGCATGAGGCTCCGCACATCCCGTCTCAAGTGGTCCATGTCGATTGAATCATCGGACAACTCGAGAAGAGGCTCTTGTTGTGGAGGAACAACTTCGAGCCTTCGTCGTGGCACATCTGAGTGCGGAACAGGACCTCCGCAATTGGGACATATGCCGTTGTGGAGAGCATCGACGAGTCGTTGATTCTGCAGTTGAAGCTCCTCGTTCTTGCTCACCAGCTCATCGTTTCTTCTCTCTAGCTCGGCGATACGCTGCTCAGACGTCTGGATACCGAACTTCTTCCTATTTCTCGACCCCCAATAATAGACTTGGTCCTCCTTTAGCCCGATTTTTGTACCAAATCTTTCTCGTTGTGGTTTCGTGGGGTGAGAATACACCGCAAAGAAAGCCGCCAGTGCATCTCTCTGAGCTTTGGTGTACTTTGTCCTTGGAAGTCTCCTATAGACAGGAGCGGCTTCCGGCTCAACGGGTGGATCAGCAACCAGAATTGGTGCTTGGGATAGTGGTTGCGGTTGTGGTTGTGGCTCAGTCGGCATGCTAGCATCGGCGCTATTGAGCATGCTCGATGGAATGATTTCAGCCAAGCCTTCAAAGATCGGGTTCTCTGAAGGACCTGCCTGAAATAACTCGCTGAAAGAATTCACTCTCTTGGCCATTTCTGGGTTGGGAAGGGAGGATAGCTTCTGGGAATTTGGGAGGTTTTCTGGGAAAACTCAAGAACACGATGAACAGACGAGAGAGAAAATTGAGAGAGAAAGGGAAACCTAAGGGAAATTGCGTGAAATGACTAAGGCACTAATACAAACCGAGGGGAAGGGAAACGAACGGACGAACGCGTGTCCAAAGTCAAGGACAGAGATCCGTAAATCACGGATTGAACGACGAAAGTCGCAAAGAGAATAGTGAACACGCGAGACGATTTATTAAACAATTCGGCCGACGCAAAAGTCGTGCGTCGGCCCAATCAAAATTTTTTTGATTTTCGATTTTTGATTTTTTTATTTTTTTAATACTTTACGAAAACTCGTAAAGTGAACAGTGAAAACGCGTAGCACACGCGCTTGCCGACACTTTAAACGGGCCTGGGCCATCAAAATGGTTTGGGCCTTAAAGTGGGCCTGGGCCAAAGAAACCTCCGGCCCATTATTGGTGGGCTTAAACTAATGGGCCGAAAAACGAATAGGCCCGACACACTAATGAGCTTGGGTTACGGGTTTTTGGCTTCGGGAATGACACGGGCCCAATGGGCCAAATTTTTTATTTTTATTTTTTTATTTCGAAACCTAAAACCCTAACCAATCACACAAACAAATGGGCTTAAGGCCCAATAACAAACAAACTAACAAACAAGCCCAAAATAAACAGTAAAATAGGAACAGTAATTATGAACAGTAAAAATAAATAATTACAAAACAATAAAACAAAAGCAAACACTCTTTTTTTTTTTTTACAATTAAATTTTTTTTATTATTTAAAAACAAATAACGAGAGTGAAAAGAAAACTTACCTTTTTACTCCCGAGGAAACCGAAAATCACCAACAAGACATCAACCTCAAGGTTTTTCAACCTTGACTTCCTAAACGTATGCTCCGATGTATGTGGTAGAAATTCCGATAAACCCGGATTATTTCCTATACAAAATAAAAAGGTTAGTAATAAATTTACAAAATAAAAACAAAATATTTACAAAGTTAAAAATATGTCACAAATTATCTATACAAAATGAATAAATAAAATTTCCTATGTCTAAGTATATTTTATTTACACAATACACTTAAGTGTACAAAAATATTTTCCTTTGCCTGAATATAGTTGAAAAAAAAAATGAAAGTTGATTCCAAGCGGTAACTCAAGGTGGACTTACGGCCTAGGTGCAATGCCTTGACTTAAATGACTTTCCGTGTTTTCAGAGGCGAATGGCCAGATCATATGAGAATAAGCGAGGGGCAGGATTCATTTGGTGGACTACGGAGGCTTACACCCCTATCGACTTACGTCAGTCTATAGTCATCTGAATCCAAAACTTGTCACCCAAGGTCTTGACCTAGACACCATCCATGTGCCCCTTACTCAGTTGAGAAAGCACTTAAGTGTTCGACAATTCTCCAAGTGTTAATAAAGGCCGCCCTCAACCTCAAATAACCTTACGGTAAAAATGAAGGGTTTAGGCCAATATTAACAAAAGGACCTTACCTATTTCCGTTCAAGTTACAACTCACAACAACAAAAAATAATCAACTATACTCAGAACACCTAAGTATAATTACTAAGTGTAACCAAATACCAATAAGTATAAACAAATATTATTCACAAATATTCACAAAATAATAGTTAGGAATTTTTAATCCCCGTCGACGGCGCCAAACATTGATACGCCCAAAGGGAACGTCAATTTAAAAAAATCCCTATCGGTTGTAGTATAGTGGTAAGTAGGGTATCGTTCACAACGGAGATCAAAGGGTGTACCTAACAAAAAATGTCACAAGAAATTAAATAAAATAAATAATAATTATTAACAAGTATAAAGTATAAATATATACATATGTACAAAGTAAAAGGGGGGTTTAAGAAATAAATTGAATGAAATAAATTAATTAATCTACAAAGAATAAATGAAATAAGATGGGATGAAACATAAAGAATATAAAGTTCAGCCACAAGTATACAAGTTTACCAATTATTGGACCGAAAATTAACCAAGTTCCCTAGCCATGAAACCGAAATTAACATATGTGGAATGCTGGACTGCCAATTATCATTCCCCAAATAAAACCACTTTCATGAAAATTAACCTAAGCGACCGCACCTAGATTAATCAATCAAACATGCAAAGGTAGCTAATCAAAACATGTCCAACGCATAAAAGAAGAGTTGTTAATTAAAGTGCACGACCTAGTGGGACCGCCCATCTATCCGTGATCCTTTTTATTTGTTTCTGACCTCTTTCCAAAGCCTTTACTACTTGTGAATTATAATTAAAACCCTAATTCTAGCACCAATTATATGCAATCATCTTAAGTTTGCAACCTTAAAACAAAAACATATAAAAGTTATCTACTAAAACAGAATCAAATAAACGGAGTCACATAAGCTACTAGAAGAACTAATTAATTATGATCAAACAATTAAATAAACCCATAAACAAAGGCTGAAAATTATATAAATCATGTCATGTTAACTAATACAAAGGATAAACAAGCAACAAAGAGGCATAAATTTAAAGGCTAAGTCGAAATACACCGTATGAATAGCATGAAGATCGTGAAGCCACAAACTTGAATCCTTGACCACAAGTAATCCAAGCTGTGAAGACAAGGTGGTGATGGTCATGGTGACGCTGAAATAGGGCTGGTGGTGATGGTGTAGACGCCTTCTCCTCCTCCTTGAAGTCTTGAAAACCCTAAATACTAGAGAATGGAAAATATGATGTGAGAGGGAGAAGAGAAAGAGGAGGGTTTGTCCCTCCCCATTGGGGTGTATTGAAGAGAAGAATGAGGCTGCTATTTATAGGAGAATGGAGAGGAAGAAGAAGACAATGAAAGAAATAAAGAAAGAAAGGGAAGAGAAGTGGAATTTAAGTGGGAGATAAAGAAATGATGAGTGGAATGGTGGAAATGTAGTCATATGGCAATTAACCATTTATTTAAATAAAAGAAATCAAACACTAATGGTGTGGGAAGAAAGAAACAAACATGGTGTGGTGGGATAGATGATAATATGGTGGTGAGTTGAGCAATGAGAAAAAAAGAAAATGAAAGAAATAAAAAGTAGGCAGCACTGAGCTATTCCCACTTAGAACGGAATAATGCACGTTTGAACGGTTGGATGATTCTCAAATTTTAATACAGAATATCTAACACACACATGCAGCGGGTATCAAAAATACAGCAGGATCAAACGGTGCAAATGGGAGATATGGGCTTCGCAAGTTGACTAATCTGCACAGGCAGAATGTCCGAAAATCTGGGCTTGGGCCTTTCCTCATGCTTTGTGAACTTGGGCCTTCCTTCATGGATTTGGGCCTTCCATCTTGGGTTTGGGCCTTCCATCTTGGGTCTCATGGCAGACCACCTCTTAATGGGCCTCGCAAAAGCCCATTAGACTTTGTTTCTGCACATCATTTGGACTCAAATATGGAAACTAAGCTAAAATAGCAAAGTTACAATTAAATCATAGCCAAATAGTAGGGAAAACACATTAAAAACGTCACACTTTGTGCTCCTGTCACCTAATGCAACTAGGATTGCTATTTTCAGCTCGGAACATTCAGAAAATCGGACCTCATAAATTTACGAAGTCTAATGGGCTTTCTTGAGGCCCATTAAGGGGTGCGCTGCTGTGAGCCCAAGATGAAGCCCCAAATCCATGAAGGAAGACCCAAGTCCATGAAGGAAGGCCCAAGTCCACAAAGCATGAAGGAAAGGTTCAAGCCCATTTTCGGACAATCTGCCTGTGCAGATCTGTCAATTTTGGAAGCGCATATCTCCCACTTGCACAGTTGGATCTAGTTGTAGTTTTGGCACACGTTGCATGTGTGTGTTAGGTATTCTGGGTTAAATTTCAGAATCATCCAACCGTTCAAACGTGCATTATTTCGTTCTAAGTGGGCATAACTCAGTGCTGTCTGCTTTTTAATTCATTCATTTTCTTTTATTCTCATTGCTCCACTCACCACCATATTGCCATCCATCTCACCACACCATGTTTGTTTCTTTCTTCCCACACTATTAGTGTTTGATTTCTTTTATTTAAATAAATGGTTAATTGCCATATGACTACATTTCCACCATTCCACTACCATTTCTTTATCTCCCACTTAAATTCCACTTCTCTTCCCTTTCTTTCTTTATTTCTTTCATTGTCTTCTTCTTCCTCTCCATTCTCCTATAAATAGCAGCCTCATTATTCTCTTCAAACACACCCCAATGGGGAGGGACAAACCCTCCTCTTTCTCTTCTTCCTCTCACATCATATTTTCCATTCTCTAGTATTTAGGATTTTCAAGGCTTCAAGGAGGAGAAGAAGGAGATGTCACCATCACCACCAGCCATCAACCACACGTGTTCATCACCATCATCACCTTGGGAATCTCGGCTTTGGATTGCTTGCTTTCAAGGATTCAAAGATCCGTGGTCTTCGAGTTCTTCATGTTCTCCATATGGTGTAATTCGACTTTATTCTTTAAATTCTCTATTGAGTTCCTCTTTGTTGCTTGATTATTCTTTGTATTAGTTAACATGACATGATTTATATAATTTTCAGCCTATATTTATGAGTTTATTTAGTTATTGGATTCAAATTAATTAGTTCTTCTAGTAGCTTATGTGACTCCGTTTACTTGATTCTGTTTTATAGAAAACTTTTATGTGTTTATGTTATAGGGTTCGAAACTTATAATATTTGCATATAATTAGAGCTAGAGTTAGGGATTACAATTCACCTAATAGTTTTGGAAACCCAATTCACGAGTAGTAAAGGCTTTGGACAAAGGTCGGTGTCAAATAAAAAGGATTGCGGACATATGAACTTTTCTATAATGGGTCGTGCACTTTGATTAACAACTCTTCTTCTATGCGTTAAACATGGTTTGACTAGCTAGCTTTCTAGACTAAGATGGCATGTTTAATTGGTTAATCTAGGTGCTTTCACTTAGGTTAATATTTCATAGAGAAGTTTTATTTGGGGAATGGTTAGCTTCTAACTTTCCACATATGTTAATTTCGGTTTCATGGCTAGGGAACTTGGTTAATTTTCGGTCTAATAATTGGTAAACTTGTATACTTGTGGCTGAACTTTATATTCTTTATGTTTCATCCCATCTTATTTAATTTATTCTTTGTAATTTAATTAATTAATTTCATTCAATTTATCTCTTAAACCCCCTTTTTCTTTGTACATATGTATATATTCTTTATACTTGTTAATAATAATTCTTTATTTTATTTAATTCTTGTGACATTTTTTGTTAGGTACACCCTTTGATCTCCATTGTGAGTGATACCCTACTATGCACTATACTACTACCGATTAGTTTTTTTTTTAAATCGATGTGCTATTTGTAGCCTGTTAGGTCCTCAAAGGTGTCCCATGCCTCATAGGGAGACATGCTTGCTATGGTACGTCCCCGAAATGTGTCCACTCTTTGTCTTTGCCCAGAAGATAAGCCTTGGTAAAACACATCAACAAGGAACCATTATTCCAAGCCATGCTGTGGGCAACTCATGACAAGATCCTTGAATCTTTCCCAAGTCTCGTAGAAGGCATCACCAGATTGGTGGTTGAAGTTGACAATTGAATCACGAACCTTCGCCGCTTTGCTTGGAGGAAAGAACTTAGCTAGAAAAGCCTCTTGAAACTCAAACCAAGAGTGAATAGATCTCGGTGGAAGCTTAAGTAACCACTTCCTAGCTCCATCCTTCAAGGGAAGGGAAATAAGCGAAGCTTGAGACCATTTTTGGGTAGTCCATGAAGTTGCACCGTGGTACAAGCTTGCTCAAACTCCATTAGGTGATTATACGGGCTCTCATCCTTCAAAGCATGAAATGTGGGCATGATACTCAAGGTAGAAGACTTAATTTCATAATGGCATTGCACGGTGGTAGCATGATGCCTGAAGGGTGATCCACCACATGAGGAAGAGTGTACTCCCTCTTGCGCCTCACGGGAGGTGGATTATTGTTGTTGTGTGGCTCTTCTTCTTCCATTGTTGCTTGAGGAATCGGCTCCTCCAAAGGTGCTTGGTGGCCCTCAAGTGTAGGAGGTGCACTCTCACATACAATTGGTTGAACACGCCTCCATCTTGGCCTTCCTCTTATGTTCTCGCTTAAGACCTTTCCGCTTCTAAGTTGTATGTGTGTGTGAGAGGTTGAAGCAATGTTCATATACCTTCACAACATAATAAACAATGATTAGGTACCACAATTGAAGCAAAAAATACAAGTATAAGAGGTTAAAACAATCAATGAAATCAAAGAGTGAAAGAAGCAAAACAAAGGGAACAAAAATGCTCCCAGTCGACCGGTCTAGAGTCGTCCAGGGAATTGTGATGGAACGGTCGAGAAATAGGGGCGACCGTTCGACAATTGCCCTGAAATTATATTTTTGTGTTTTTCTCCTTCTTTTCATCAAGTGTTTTTCTCCTTATATACCTAAACAAACAAGGTCCCAAAAGGTGCAACGGAACCCAAACAACAATAAACAAACAACCTAAGGCACAATTAAACCAACAAGTACACAAATTCAATATTCACAAGCTCAAGAACACACTTGATGCAAGAAACCGAATGCAATGAAACTAGATGATTATCAAACCAAACAACGAAATGTGCACACTTATTGGAAAGTTCAACTAGCAAGTGATAGCATTAGGAGTGTTCATGTCTTACATATATCACTAGGATATAAGGCCCGTCACTCCCCTAATGTGTCTCACTCAAAAGCGAATCGCACATGTGAAACAAACAAACATAATATGAACGACACAAGTAGATAACCAAATGTAAACAAAATGAATGCTAAAGACTCAACCAAAACTACCAAGAAATCAAAGATTAAACCTAGATCCCCGGCGACAGCGCCATTTGACTCATCATCAAAGTGTAGTGGGTAAGTATAGTTTAAGAAGGGGTTGTCGTTCCGTCGAGGATCGGTGGGCTCCCCAATCACAAGGTAGTGTGTGGTCGAGTGCTCTAACTATAATGGAGTGACAAGAAGTGGAAAGAGTGAGTGAAGGTGTGTATCTGACAAATGTGCGGTGTGTAGAAGTATGTTGGTTTTGGAAAGATAGTGAAATGCAAAGACAAACAACAAACAATGCAAGTAAGTAAAGGAAGATAAAGTGTGTGCGTTTTATGGAAAACGTTGGGGTTTTGGGTTACCCCTAGCTCAATGTAACTAGCAATGTTTTAATCGATTCAATCATGCCAATGTGTTCACAAATCGAGTCTCTTATCCTACTCATATTGTGGAACTAGGACCATGCTTTAAAAGGTATTCGAATGTCATGTTATGGGTCATCCAAACTCTCTAGGTGTCATAGGGGATTCCTCTATGTTACCTAATACCGAATCCCCTAAAGTGCTTAAGAGGCGTAAAACATCGAAGCAAATAGACTCAAACAAGCAACATATGTATAATCCACCACTCCACCGATATTATCGACATGGAGTGGATTTCTTCTAGGTATTCCTAATCCTTATTAGGGACTTAGGGACTCTCCTCGGGTAAATCAAAATGGAGGAGGCATAAAGCATCGAATTAAGAGTCACACATAGGTCAAACATGCTCATCATAGTATTACCATAGTCTACAGAAAAGTCAAGTGATCAAGCCAAACCATTCTTATACAAGATGGGTTAAATGCATACCCTAGAGTGATCAATTCTTCAAATACAGATTCAACACATATTCAACTAGGTAAAACACATATTCATGAAACATATAGGTATTTATTTATCAATCAAGCATCACAAAGTCACATTGGACTAGGGCACACAACCCTAGTTCTCAACAAAGTAACTACTCAATAGTCATCAACATAAATATCATCAAATTACAACTATGAACTCTAAACATAAGGAAAAGAGAGAGTAAAGATGAGGAATGCTCAATCGATGCTCTCTTGCTCCTCCTTGGTCTTAGATGATGAATCTTGAGACTTGGTGAGGATCTCAGCTGCCAAAAGTGGTGGCAGAGGTAGTAGATGTCGTGGTGAGAAGATTTGGTGAATGGTGATGGAGAAATGGAGGTGAGGAAGTGGTGGAAGTGGGCTGCTCCGCAGTGCGTTGACCGGTCGTCGACCGTCTGTCGACCGGTCGACAGACGCACGGTAACTAAACCTAAGGGAAAGGTGGAGAGGAGGAAAGGGAAAGGGAAAAGTGGAGGAATTTGGGGCTGAATGATGGATAACCTAATGGAGTAAAGACTACATTTATATAGGCTAGGAGGAGAGGGAATATAAGGCTAGAATGAAGTAGGGTTAGATCTAATGGCTAGGAAGTTTAATGAAGGGCAATAGGGTAAAATCATATAGGGGACAAAAGGAAGGAATAGTCTTGGAGTGACCTCACAATATCTAGCATACTCCTTGCTGATTTTTGGATGCTCATGTGGATGAGTCACAAGGTTGACTTCGTCGTTGACCTTGACTTGGACATTCGGAGTTGACCGCCTTGACTTTGCTTGACTTCTTTACTTCTTTGGTAAACTTCTAGGACTTCATGTTGACTCGTTGACGCTCTAAAGTTGGGGTTGACCACGAGTTGACCGCTGGTCTCCGGGTTGACTTTTCGTCATTTTGCCGGAAATGCACAAAAAGCTCCAAAATGCATCGTTTCGCATATCATTCCAATGCTCGATTTACCTACAAGGGTGCAAACAAGGATTAGAGACTCACAAATGGTCATTGAACTAGAATAATAATAATGATTAGAGACCTAATTTATATGCAAATCACATACAAATCAGTTGTGCCACCTCTCGTGGTAGTTTACAGGAAAAATCTTCGGATAGACAAAATAAGACATTTTTCTTCACTTGAGATCTTCTTTCCGTATTTTCATGATCAATCTCTTTCGAAACTCGACTCGTGTTGTCTTTGAAGTCCAAAAATCACGGTTGACTTCATTATTTTCTTGGAAAAACCCACATTCCTCCAAATAGCCTCGTTTTAGGCTAAATATCGTTCGTTTATCTGTTTATTCTAAACATATAAAAACACACATTAAACATAATAACAGGCTCTCAGAGTAGCATAATCTAAGCGATTAGAGATACTTTTAGCGCGTAAAATACACGCTAATCACACCCCCACACTTGAACTTTGCTTGTCCTCAAGCAAAACATACAACATAAAACAGTAAAACAATAAACAAAAGGGAAACACAAAACAGGTATTCTTCCCAACCATAACCCTCAGCGAGTTCACAAGAGTTATAGTCAAGAGAATAAAGATTATATACCGAGGCTTAAAGGATTTGCTAAGCACTTAACTTGCACATCTCACTCATGCTTGGGTGAAGTGTGTGTAGGCCTTTAGTACAATTAACCTCAAGCAATCTAATAGGCAAATTCAAACAGGATTAACCGTTAAACCTCACAATGATCACTAAATATTTCCGCTCAAGTGTTTAGGGCTAAAAATGTTTACTCTCAAAACAATTGCACAAGTAGTATTCCCATAGGCTTGCTAGTCAATCTCATCTCTACAAATCATGCACAAAATATCTTGGATCAGAAGGGCTTTTATTGGTTAAAATGGGGCTGAGGGTGAGGGGTTACAAAAATGAAGTGGAATGGATAACACAAATTCCAAGCAACTTAGTAAGTAAAACAATTGTTGAGATTTTACACTTTAAGAACTCTAAGATGCTTGCTGAACTCACTTTATCACACCACTTTCCCCGAATACACGTACTTATTGAATTCAAAACAACTAAAGACTCTCTATTTTGTATTATTATTATTTTTTATCACAACACTTTTCTCCATTTTTTTGTTTCTTGAAAAAGAAACAACAACTACAAAATGCTACTCCCGGGCCCACACTTATTCTTTTGTCACAATCCTCAAACTCACACTTTCAAGCATCAACAATAATCTCAAATCACTTACCAAATTGCTCGAAAAGGGAAGGATAGTGTTTAAGTTTAGGGAAAGACATTTGCGGTGGAAAGAAATGACAGGCTAACAGAAAGGCTCAAACAAGGCAAACTAATGATATTCATAGTTTAAGGATAAATACTCATTTGGCCATGGTGGATTCCTAATGCCTTAATCATTTTCAAGATGTATCATGCATGACAAACGTTTCGAGAGATATTAAGCAAAACTCATGAATTGTGCACACATTAAGAACAAGTGTATGAAAGATGCATACATGTGAATATTCAATAGGCTCAAATCCTCACAGTTTCTGGGTATGCATGTCAATACATAGTCTAGATATGCTTCTCAGATTGCAATTAATTAATCGACAAAGGCATGGTGTACATGAAATTTCGAGCAGTTATGAATTGTACAAATTAAATTCAAAGAAAATCACACAAAACCTTAGCATATAAACTCAATTCACAACAAAGTAAACTCAATTCATCCTTGAGATTGGAAAAAATATAGCACAAAACACAAACAGACACACAACAGAAGAATTTTTTTTTTTTTTAAACTTTGATTATTATTATTTTTTTAGGGTAACAATACATGACCAAAGTGACTCACTTAGTGCAATGGTAGGTTCAACGTTATCAGAGGAGTAAGTATGTGATAGGAGCACAAAGTGTGACATTTTTAATGTGTTTTCCCAACTATTTGGCTATGATTTAATTCTAACTTTGCTATTTTAGCTTAGTTTCCATATTTGAGTTCCTAAATAATGTATAAATGTGAACATGTGCGGAAATGAGGTTTTTAGGAAAGTTTCATGTTTTGATTTTCCTGATTGTATTAGGAAACTTTCCTAATTTGAATTCTTTCCTGACTCTGACAGGAATCCTAAAGGGAGTAGGAATCCTAATGCAACTAGGATTACTATTTTAGCTCGGAACGTGCGGAAAATCGGAGCTCAGAAATTTACGAAGTCTAATGGACTTTTTCGAGGCCCATTAAGAGGTGAGCTGCCGTGAGGCCCAAGATGAAGGGCCAAGCCCAAGATGGAGGCCCAAATCCATGAAGGAAGGCCCAAGTCCACAAAGCATGAAGGAAAGGTCCAAGCCCATTTTCGGACAATCTGCCTGTGCAGATCAGTCAACTTTGAAAGCGCATATCTCCCACGTGCACCGTCAGATCCAGCTGTATTTTTGACACACGCTGCACGTGGATGTTAGGTGTTCCTAGTTACAATTTCATAATCATCCAACTGGTGTAACATCCAGTATTCCATTCCAAGTGCGCATAGCTCAGTGCTGTCTTCTTTCATTTTCTTTTATTCTCATTGCTCCACTCACCACCATATTGTCATCCATCTCACCACACTATCTTTGTTGCTTTCTCTCTACACCATTAGTGTTTGATTTTTTTTATTTAAATAAATTGCTAATTGCCATATGACTACATTTCCACCATTCCACTCACCATTTCTTTTCTACTACTCACATTCCACTTCTCTTCCTTTTCTTTCTTTATTTCTTTCATTGTCTTCTACTTCCTCTCCATTCTCCTATAAATAGCAGCCTCATTCTTCTCTTCAACACACCCCAATGGGGATGGACAAACCCTCATCTTTCTCTTCTCATCTCACATCATATTTTCCATTCTCTAATACTATGGGTTTTCAAGACTTCAAGGAGGAGGAGAAGGCGTCTACACCATCACCACCGGCCCCTATTCAACATCACCATCACCATCATCACCTTTTCTTCACGGCTTGGATTACTTGTGGTCAAGGATTCAAGAGCTTGTGGTTTCAAGATCTTCATGCTATTCATACGGTGTATTTCGACTTAGCCTTTAAATTTATGCCTCTTTGTTGCTTGTTTATCTTTTGTATTAGTTAACACAACATGAATTATGTATTTTTCAGCCTTTGTTTATGAGTTTATTTAATTGTTGGATCCTAATTAATTAGTTCTTCTAGTAGCTTATGTGACTACGTTTATTTGATTCTGTTTTAGTAGAATACTTTTATATGTTTTTGTTTTAAGGTTGCAAACTTAAGATGATTGCATATAATTGGTGCTAGAATTAGGGTTTTAATTCTAATTCACAAGTAGTAAAGGCTTTGGAAAGAGGTCGGAAACAAATAAAAAGGATCACGGATAGATGGGTGGTCCCACTAGGTCGTGCACTTTAATTAATAACTCTTCTTTTATGCGTTGGACATGTTTTGATTAGCTACCTTTTCATGAAAGATGTTTTATTTGGGGAATGATAATTGGCGGTCCAGCATTCCACATATGTTAATTTCGGTTTCATGGCTACGGAACTTGGTTAATTTTCGGTCCAATAATTGGTAAACTTGTATACTTGTGGCTGAACTTTATATACTTTGTGTTTCATCCCATCTTATTTAATTTATTCTTTGTATTAATTAATTTATTTCATTCAATTTATCTCTTAAACCCCCTTTTACTTTGTACATATGTATATATTCTTTATACTTGTTAATAATAATTCTTTATTTTATTTAATTCTTTGTGACATTTTTTGTTCGGTACATGACAAGCTCTTTTCGTACACCAAAAATGATACACAAAATAACCTATAAATTAACCCTACAATAGAGATGATAGTCGATTGTAGTAAAGATAAGTAGGGATCGAACCCACTGGAGATTGGGATTTAATTGCACAAAAACTAGGCTAATGATCCTAACGACCAGCAGCCGAAAAACTAGTTGTTCACCTAAGCTAAACGCAACGAAATAATACCAAAATTTATAAAAATAAACTAGGCACACAAACACACTAGTAAACAAAATTTGAGAATTTTCTGTGTTGATTTGATATTTTAATAAAATCTAGCAAGACAGATAACAGAAAAGTGACGAAAATAAAAGATGAAATTGATGTAGGTTTTGAAAACAATAAAGATAAAGAGTTAGGGAAAGTTTTCCACACTAAACAATCATGTATCAATGCAAGACTTTACATATACTTCAAGGTTCATGAATGACGATGTTCAAGATAAATCAATGACATGTTGATTATATCCTATTGTTCTCTCATACTTGGTATTTAGGTGCATGACATGTACTCCCTAACTTAGTCCTTAAAATGTAATCTAGAATGACATGTTCATAAATTCAACATTTAAGAATCATTTAGCACAAAGAGAACGAACATCACATCGGCCATAAGACATGGTATGTATCTTATGCAGCCGAGAAATCTAATCACATGAATTCATGATTTGGAATTATATGATGATATGACGGTCCACATATAATCCTAACAATAAACCCTAGACATGCAATCTATGTTCGTGACCAAAGAAAACATGCAAAGAATTATCGATGTATAATCGGTGAAAAGATAATCATTCAATCCCAAAGAAGTATATTTAGAATAATCAAAGCATCTCAACAATCATGTTTAGGGCTTCAAACAACCCCTAACTATGAAGAAAATTAGCTACACATAATTATAAAGACAAATATAAAACCCTCCATATAGGTGGTGATTAATTTGCACAAGTTAATAACAACATATGAACATAAATATAAAACCCTCCATAAAGGTGGTTATTCATTACAAGAATGTAAAACCCTCCATAAAGGTGGTTATTAATTACATAAACATAAACATAAACATAAACATAAACATAAGCATAAGAAGAAGTAGGAAGAGGGAGAAGTGAGAAGGAGGGAGTTTGTCTCACCTCCTTGGTGTGAAGAAAATGAAGAAGGGAGTGTGGTATTTATAGGGAGGAAGAAGGAACAAAAGTGAGGAGAAAAATAATAAAATAACAAAAAGAAAAATAATAAAAAAGATAATTCAAGATCAGATGGGAAGCAGCTGGAACCCTAAATGAGTAGAAAATTTGAGTGGCAAAAGGATCTAAGAGAAAAGTCAAGAATCCTATAGAAGCTGATTTCATTGTGATCTGACCTCTGCCTATTCAAATTGGGCTATCTCTCTCATTACAATAGATTTTCAGATGAGGCTAGAAGTATTGGAAACTAGACTCATAGCTAGGGCCTGAATTGGAGAGTTCGAAGTCCACATAGTTCCCAATGGATCAAAAACGGCAGCCTTCCAAAATGGACTGATTGCAGGGAAGTTTACTGATTTCTGGCAGACTGACCTTCGTCTATTCAAATCTGAATATTTCTCTCCAGAAAATAGATCTTCATGAACCATAACTTTATATGGAAAGTAGATATCCATAGCTTTCCATCCATATAAGGAACATTCTCTAGTTCATTCTGGATCAGTGCAGTTTATTCCTCGAAGTTGACTTTTCCGCTCAAGCTGCTTCAGTTTTCTGGATTGCAGTCACCTTTCAATCCTCCTTTGCCATTTTTCGCTTCTTTTCCTTGTTTCGACTCAATTTTATTATATTTCTCCAAAATTCTACAAACATGCAAAATTAAATAAATAACACAAATAAATGAGAAATTAGCTAAGAAAATATAGAGATTCATAATATATAAGTCGCATAAAAATGCTCCTATCAGTACACCTTTTGATCTCCGTTGTGAACGATACCCTACTATGCACTATACTACTACCGATAGGGTTTTTTCTAAATTGATGCTTCCTTTTGGAGCCGGTCAATTTTTGGCGCCGTCGACGGGGATTGAAAATTCCTAACTATTATTTTGTGAATATTTGTGAATAATACTTGTTTATACTTGTTGATATTTTGTTACACTTAGTAATTTATTTAGGTGTCTTTTATATAGTTGATTATTTTTTGTTATTGTAAGTTGTAACTTGAACGGAATAGGTAAACTCATTTTTGTTAATATTGGCCTAAAGCCTTCATTTATACCTTTCTAAGGTCACTTGAGGTTGAAGGCGGCCTTTATTAACACTTGAAGAATTGTCTTCACCCAAGTAATTTTCTGAGCTGAGTAAGGGGCACATGAATGGTGTCTAGATATGATCGAGACCCTGGGTGACGGGTTTGTAAAATTGGATTCAGAGGACTAGTCCACTAAATGAATCTTGCCTCTCGCTTATCTCTTGTGATCTGCTCATTCGCCTTCTGAAACAAAGGAAAATTATTTGTGTCTAGACATTATACTTCGGCCGCAAGTCCACCTTGAGTTACCGCTTGGAATCAACTTTCTTTTTTTTCAACTATATTCAGACAAAAGAAAATGTTTTTGTACACTTTACGTATATTGGATCAAACATGACTTTAAGATGGGTAGCTTGTTCAGTCCCATTGCACATTGAAGTCCTCTGTTCCCGTACCTAAGTGTATTGTGTAAATAAAATTTACTTAGACATAGGAAAATTTATTCATTTTGTATAGATAATTTGTTATACATTTTTAACATTGTAAATATTTTGTATTTATTTTGTAGATTTTTTTACTAACTTTATAATTTTGTATAGGAAATAATCCAAGTATATCGGAAAGTATACCACATACATCGGAGCATACATTTGGAAGTCAAGGTTGAAAAACCTTGAGGTTGATGTCTTGTTGGTGATTTTTCGGTATTCTCTGGAGTAAAAAGGTAAGTTTCTTTTTCACTCATGTTATTTGTTTGTGAAAAAAAAAACAAAAAAAAAGAGAAAATTTGTAATTGTAAATAAAAAAAAGAGTGTTTGCTTCTATTGTTTCTAATTATTTTTACTGTTTATAATTACTGTTTCTCTTTTGTTTTTGGACTTGTTGTTTGTTAGTATTGGGCCTTAGGCCCGTTTGTGTGTCAGTTAGGGTTTTGGGTTTTGAAAAAAAAAATTTAATAAATTTTGGCCCATTCGGCCCGTGTCTTTTTCAAAGCCCAAAACCGGTAACCCAAGTCCATTTAGTGTGTCGGGCCTGTTAGTTTTTAGGCCCATTGGTTAAGCCCACCAATAATGGGCCGAAGTTTTCTATAGCCCAGCCCACTTTAAAGCCCAGACCATACGGATGGCTCAGGCCCGTTTAAAGTGTCGGCAAGAGTCGACGCGTGCCGCACGCGTTTTGCACTGTTCATTTTACGACTTTCGCGTCGGTCCAATGACAATAAAAAAATCAAAAATTAAAAATAAAGAGAAAAAATTTGATTGGGCCGACAGACGACTTTTGCGTCGGCCGATTTGTTTAATAATTCGCATGCGTGTCAACTGTAGCCTTTGCGACTTTCGTCGCTTGATCCGTAATTTGCGGATCTATGTCTTTGGCACGTGTGCGTGCGTGTGTCAGTTCATTTCCCTTCGTTTGTGTTTGTGTGCTTCATTCCATTCATTTTGCATTCATTTTCACTTAGTTCCCTTTTAGTCTCTCTAAATTTTCTCTCGTTTGTTCATACTGTTCTTCACTTGTTCTTCGTTGTTCTTAGTTATTTTTCCAGAAAACCTCCCAAAACCCAGAAAGCTATCCTCCCTTCCCAACCCATAAATGGCCAAAAGAATTAATTCTTTCAGTGAGTTGTTTCATTCTAGTCCTCCAAAGAGTGATTTCTTTGAAGGCTTGGATGAAATCATTCCACCAAGCATTCTAGATATTGTTAATGCTAGCATGCCAGATGTGCCAGAACCACAAGCACCAATCCAGGCTGCTGATCCACCTGTTGTTGTTAATTTGTTGTGATTAGGAGAATTTTGATTATATGCTAAGGCTTTGTGTAGTTTGCTTTGGATTTAATTTGTATAACTTATAATTGCTCGAAATTCCATGTTCACATCGCCTGTGTCGATTAGTTGATTGCAATCCGAGAAGCACATTTAAACATACATTGTCATGCATACCCAGAAAATGTGAGGACTTGAGCCTGTTGAATATTCACATGTATGCATCATTCATACATTTACTCGTTCTTCATGTGTGCACGATTCATGAGTTTTGAACCTAGAACTTGCTCAAAGACCACTTGAAACATTTTGTTAATCTGTGATGAATTAGAGATGAGTAAGGCATTAGTTGAGCACCATAGCCAAAGTATTCATCATCCATCTAAACACGAACTCTAGGAATTACCATTTTGAACTAATCACTCATTAGCCGTTTCTTTTATTCCCCCACACAATCTCACCCTTGTTTTATTGTGTTTGCAAGACGATGATAGTAACTTCTTGTATTCTTTTGCTTCGGATTTGTATGGTAATATACCAAAAGGCAAGTGTGGGGGTGCATTTTATTTTGTTGTATTTGTTCAAAGAAAGAAAGAAAAAATCAAAAACAAAAAGAAGGAATAAAGTTCCTAAAAAAAATGGAAAAGAAAAAAAATAGAGTTATTTTCTTGTATTATTTTCAATAAAAGGTTGGAGGAGAATAAGAAAGTTGTTTCGGGTATAGCATAGGTATGAGTTTCAAAGTCGTTGATTTGTCTTGCAAACATGTGAAACATTTTTCATTTCCAGTCCCTTCATTCATCATTCACCATTCACTCTTTGACCCCTGTTTCACCCTAAAACCCTTATGATTTAATGATTTGTGGATTAATTGTGGAGAGTTGGTTAATGAGCAAGCCTATGGGAACATTACTTGTGCAATTTTTATGAGAGTAAACACTTAACCCTAAACACTGAGCGAAAATATTTAGTAATCATTGTGAGGTTTAGTGGTTAATGTTGTTTCGATGTGCCTATTGGATTGCTTGAAATTAATTGTACACTTGGTTTCCACACACTTCACCCGAGCATGAAGGAGATGTGCAGGTTAAACACTTAGCAAATTCGTTAGCCTTGGTATATAATTTTTATTCTCCTGATTATAACTCTTGTGAACTCGCTGAGGGTTATGGTTGGAAAGAATATATGTTTTGTGTTTCCCTTTTCTGTTTTGTGATGTTCTATTTTAAGTTTTGTGTTGCTAAGGGACTAGCAATAGCTAACTGCGGGGGAATTTGATAGGAGCATAACGTGTGACGTTTTTAATGTGTTTTCCGTATTATTTGGCTATGATTTAATTGTAACTTTGCTATTTTAGCTTAGTTTCCATATGTGAGTTCCTAAATAATGTATAAATGTGAACATGTGCGGAAATGAGGTTTTTAGGAAAGTTTCATGTTTTGATTTTCCTGATTGTATTAGGAAACTTTCCTAATTTGAATTCTTTCCGGACTCTGACAGGAATCCTAAAGGGAGTAGGAATCCCAATGCAACTAGGATTACTATTTTAGCTTCGAACGTGCGGAAAATCGGAGCTCGGAAATTTACGAAGTCTAATGGACTTTTTCGAGGCCCATTAAGAGGTGAGCTGCCATGAGGCCCAAGATGAAAGGCCAAGCCCAAGATGGAGGCCCAAATCCATGAAGGAAGGCCCAAGTCCACAAAGCCTGAAGGAAAGGTCCAATCCCATTTTCGGACAATCTGCCTGTGCAGATCAGTCAACTTTGAAAGCGTATATCTCCCACGTACACCGTCAGATCTAGCTGTATTTTTGACACACGCTGCACGTGGATGTTAGATGTTCCCAGTTACAATTTTAGAATCATCCAACCCGTCAAACATCCAGTATTCCATTCCAAGTGCGCACAGCTCAGTGCTGTCTTCTTTCATTTTCTTTTATTCTCATTGCTCCACTCACCACCATATTGCCATCCATCTCACCACACTATCTTTGTTTCTTTCTCTCTACACCATTAGTGTTTGATTTTTTTTATTTAAATAAATTGTTAATTGCCATATCACTACATTTCCACCATTCCACTCACCATTTCTTTTCTACCACTCACATTCCACTTCTCTTCCTTTTCTTTCTTTATTTCTTTCATTGTCTTCTACTTCCTCTCCATTCTCCTATAAATTGCAGCCTCATTCTTCTCTTCAACACACCCCAATAGGGAGGGAAAAACCCTCCTCTTTCTCTTCTCATCTCACATCATATTTTCCATTCTCTAATACTATGGGTTTTCAAGACTTCAAGGAGGAGGAGAAGGCGTCTACACCATCACCACCGGCCCCTATTCAACATCACCATCACCATCATCACCTTGTCTTCACGGCTTGGATTACTTGTGTTCAAGGATTCAAGAGCTTGTGGTTTCAAGATCTTCATGCTATTCATACGGTGTATTTCGACTTAGCCTTTAAATTTATGTCTCTGTGTTGCTTGTTTATCTTTTGTATTAGTTAACACAACATGAATTATGTATTTTTCAGCCTTTGTTTATGAGTTTATTTAATTGTTGGATCCTAATTAATTAGTTCTTCTAGTAGCTTATGTGACTCCATTTATTTGATTCTGTTTTAGTAGAATACTTTTATATGTTTTTGTTTTAAGGTTGCAAACTTAAGATGATTGCATATAATTGGTGCTAGAATTAGGGTTTTAATTATACTTCACAAGTAGTAAAGGCTTTGGAAAGAGGTCGGAAACAAATAAAAAGGATCACAGATAGATGTGCGGTCCCACTAGGTCGTGCACTTTAATTAAGAACTCTTCTTTTATGCGTTGGACATGTTTTGATTAGCTACCTTTGCATGTTTGATTGGTTAATCTAGGTGCGGTCGCTTAGGTTAATTTTCATGAAAGATGTTTTATTTGGGAAATGATAATTGGTGGTCCAGCATTCCACATATGTTAATTTCGGTTTCATGGCTAGGGAACTTGGTTAATTTTCGGTCGAATAATTGGTAAACTTGTATACTTGTGGCTGAACTTTATATACTTTGTGTTTCATCCCATCTTATTTAATTTATTCTTTGTATTAATTAATTTATTTCATTCAATTTATCTCTTAAACCCCATTTTACTTTGTACATATGTGTATATTCTTTATACTTGTTAATAATAATTCTTTATTTTATTTAATTCTTTGTGACATTTTTTGTTAGGTACACCCTTTGATCTCCATTGTGAACGATACCCTACTATGCACTATACTACTACCGATAGGGTTTTTTCTAAATTGATGCTTCCTTTTGGAGCCGGTCAGTATGATATAGTCGATATATTGTTACCGTAGAAAACTTTAGTAAATATATAAATTCAAATTTTGAAATTTTGAAATTTTTTTATTCAAAATTTTTGTTTAACAAAAATAAACTTAAACCTTCCCCCCACACTTGAATTAAACATTGTCCTCAATGTTAGACATATATTTTCAAGAAATGAAAAATTCAAGCATGGTTATTGAATTGAAAAAACCACAAACAAAATTTAAACATACAACAATTGTATAAAGAAACAGAAACACTCCCCTTTGAAGCGTGTGAAGTTCTTCTTGAATAAGTCACCAACAGTCACAAACAAGGCTAGCAGGGCCTTGCATCCAATATTTTCTCCTTAATTGACTGCGACTTTGATCCTTCTGAGCGTGTCCTGAACAACGGTTGTTGCCAAATCCATAGCACTCCTGGTTGAAATGGCCTTAACTGAGATCTGGAACACTTTTGCCAGCAGAGTTCATCAAGTGCGCCTCCGGATACATTGGGTAGAATGGAGAAACCAGATGACATCTATGGAATTGGCTCCGGGTCAGCTCCACATAGCATGGATTGGAAAGTAACTTGATCGATAGGCGCATAAATCATGTATGACCCTGTTGCATCGGTGCAACAATCCTGGAGAATGAGGAAGTCACTGTGATTACTTATGGCCAAAACGGAGATACAGTTACGTGGGTCAAGACTAGTGATGAAATTTGCTAGCACATGTACTGATTTGTCCATCGACATACTATCCCGTAGATGTCTTGACTACACGTCTCTGAGAAAATCAAAGACTCTTGTGTGATGAGAAATATGCTTGACAGTACAACCTGCAGTATGATTGAGTCCATAGGGTTTTCCAGGATCACCCATTCGCTTGTTGGTCCTGACCTCCATAGGTCTTTCTCTCGTTCTGTTTGACTTATTCCAGTGATGGTATGAGGAATTGCTGATGTCGTTGCAAAAACTGACCGCCATCTTGTTTGCCATCGCAACTAGGCTTCTTCTCCCTTCTACTGTAATGGTTGTGTCACTGGGTGAAGTGTTTATCTGCATGGAGCAAATGAAACATTTGACTTATTGTTGAAGAGTTGACACCCAACACTTTGCTCCAAATGCAAAACCCGATTCGACAAAAGGTTTGAATAGGGGTTCTAATTCTTTCTCACGCACATCGACATGCTCTACCCAATATGAGAGGATCCATTCTACAAATCATGTATCAAGCATCCGGAGGGACGTTTGCGGCATATTGATCTCACTGAAGGTCTTGGAATTGAGCGCAGATCTTCTACAAAAATATCTACAACGATCCAACTTCCATCCAGTTATTGGTGAGAGTATCAAACAAACTGTATTTTACGAGTTGGAACGTAGTGAGTTGCCACCAGAAACTCGGCCAACATTACTTGCTTTTGCTCCTTGTAGCTTTCTTCAATGCCGGAGGATAGGACCTCCAAGGTCTAGGCATTAGTGACCATGCTACAAAAGACAGGCAACCATTGACCAACATCCATCAAAATTTGAACGATTGTGGTCGGATTCAAGTGGATGGTTACAGAGTGTCTCGAGGATTCTGATCTAAAGTATGGTGCAGGCTCACCTCGTTGAAAAACTCGCAAGTACTTTCCACGGTGCAGAGTTTCAGGATGAATAGAAATGTTGGGACTCAGTGAAGAGATTCATAAGGGAAAACCAGCAGTGGCCATGAGCAGGAGTTCATCTTTGGCCTTGCGAACGATATCAGCGATCAGGTCGGTGTGAACTCCAACGAGATCATGAGCAGGTCCCGGAAGGTTGTCAGATGGCACATGCAAGGATGAGCGCTCGACTAATGTTGGCATGAGGTTTCGCACGTCCCTTCGCACGTGGTCCAAATCGATTGAATCATCAGACAATTCTAGAAGAGGCTCTGGTTGTGGAGGAACAACTGGAAACCTTGATCGTAGTGCATTTGAGTGCGGAACAGGACCTCCGCACTGGAGACACTTGCTATTGTGGAGAGCATTGATGAGATTTTTGTTTTGCACTTGATCTCTTCATTTTGATTTATAAACTCCTCCTTCGTACTCTCAGCTCCTCGTTCTTTCTCAGCAGCTCGGCAATCACTTGCTCATCAGACTGGATAACATGTATGTCTTGATGTCTCCTGCCCCAGTAGTAGATCTGGAGATGATATAACCCGATCTTCTCACCCAACACTTCTCTTTTCTTTTTTGTTGGGTGAGCATTCACCGTGATGAAGGCTTTCAAAGCCTTAACTTGAGCATCGGTGTATCGCGTCCTCTGGGCTCTCCCTTAGGGAGGATCGACTTCAGGTTGAGTGGGTGGATCAACACCTGTCGCTGGTGCTTGTGGTTCTGCTTGTGGTTGTGGCTCAGTCGGCGTGCCAGCATTGAAGCTATCGAGCACGCTTGGTGGAATAATTTCATCCAAGCCTTCAAAGAAATCACTCTCTGAAGGACCTACCTGAAACAATTCACGGAAAGAATTAATTCTTTTGGCCATTTGTGGTTTGGCAAGGAGGATAGCTTTCTGGGATTGGGATGAATTTCTGGGGAAAATAACTAAGAACACAAAGAACAAGCTAAGAACACTTGAGAGAAAACAAGAGAGAAACTGAAGGGAAACTAATGCAAATGGCATAAATGTAACACACTAACACAAAGAGAGGGGAAGGTAATGGACACACGCACATGTGCCACAGACAGAGATCCACAATTTACGGATAGAGTGACGAAAGTCGCAAAGGGTATAGTGAACACGCGTGCGGATATTATTAAACTATCTTTTGTTTGTTTCTTATTATTGTGTCAACGCAAAAGTCGTCGGTCGGCCCAATAAGAAATTATCCTTTTATTTTATTCACAACTTTACGCAGAAGTGGTAAAGTGAACAGTCAAACCGCGTGCAACACGATTCGACTCTTGCTGACACTTTAAATGGGCCTGGGCCATCGGCATAGCCTGGGCTTTAAAGTGGGCAGGGCCGAAGACTATGGGCCATTATTGAAGGGCCTACACTACTATGCCTAATTTTTTTTAAAGACAATGCAATTATTAAATAAACAAACAAACAACAAACACAAAACAAGAAACAGGAAAGCCAAAGTTTCACAAACAGGGTCCCGGCACCCAGAAGGCTATCAGTGGCATCCGGACAGATCAATCGACAGAGAGCATGTATTTCAGGACCTCGAAAGGCGTCCGGACGCTAGAAGGGCGTCCGAACAGATTCATCGACTAAAATTTCAAAAAAAAATCAATTTTTTTTTGAAACTTGGTGGGTTTTGAACCTAATCTTCACCCCCACACTTAAAATGAACATTGTCCCCAATGTTATAAGTGAATTTAACAATTTCCATTGGGTGAGGGACACAACAAACAATAACACACACAAAACAATCAAAACAATGGAGCACAAAAGATTGGAGTTTATGAAAACTTCTCTAGAATGACGATATCAAAACATGGTTGGACTTTGTACTTTCAAGAACACCATCTTCAAGGCACAAGGTGGAAGAGACACAAAATTGATCATTATTGGGTTAGTCAAAATCAGTATTGACTAACATGTGCTCAATTCACAATTACAAAAACCATATAAAGATGGAACATTCATGCATAACAAAATGTACTCATACGAGCATAAGCATTCTCAACAAGTTCTAGCCAAAACATACTATAAGAGTACAATATCACAAATCAAAATTCATTGGCTAAAATACATGAAGTTCATAACAAACTGGTCCCAAAATAACATGGAAAATATTTTCAAAAACTGAAAATTAAAAACAGTAAACACAAAGATGCTTCAACTAGCATCTCCATGACCACCCTCAACATCATCATCTCCCTGCTGCATCCTCACTCCAGCAAGCTATCGCATCAATGCCTTCATACTATCCAATTGGGCCATGGTTAGGTCGTGGTAATGCCGAACCATGGCATGGGTGTTCGGGTCCACGAGACTAGGGTCAAAAGGATAGGTATGGGAAGAACTTGGGGCATCCCCTCCTAATGGGATAGAGGGCTGCGGTTGCGGTGGTGGTGGTGCCTCGGTCCTCCTAACTTGGGTAACACTCCTGGAAAATATGCGCTCATCCAGAACCCCAATGTCAGTAATGATCCTTTCTGTCTCCTTCTCAGTAACTCTAACGTGGCGGCATATCTTAGTGATAACACAAGAGAAAAAGAATAGTCTCCTCACCGCACTCCCTAAGATAGCACTAAGGATGTAACGAGCATAAGGAATGGGTCTCTCCTCATTCCTCATTTGGATCAAGAGCTTGCAGCTCTCCATGGGGACTTCAGACTTCTGAGAGGTCGGGGTAAGGCTATACCTCAAAAACAACCAGAAAGCTCTATACTCTTCCTTCATCCTACCCCCTGCAAGCTGGAAGTGTTTTGGGTTTTCATGGCTCTATGGTTAGAGTATGTGATCTCATGAAGGGATGAGGTGGGTATGGCACCTATGAAGGCAAAAAAACTATCCTCATCCTCATTCGACACATGAGGTAGGTCAAGAACACTCTCAATAAGCTCGCGGTTCAAGGTAATCCTCTTCCCCCTAATCTTCACATCCTTAATGTGGCTTGCTACTCCCTGAGAAAGTTATCATAGAACTCCCTCACAACGGTTTCGTTGTACTCCTCATTGGTGCAAGCTAATTGTAGGAGAGATTAGAAGATCACGCATTCTCTAAGAATATTTTGGGCAACAGAGGGTGGAACGTTTTCTGGAGGGCTCATGGCTAGATTCCGCTCGGTGAAAATGTCTATAGTGAAAGCATCCTGGTTCTCCTTGGCCTTCTTCGTCGGAGGAGGGGTGGAAGAGGAAGAACCCTCTCCGATGCTCTTAGAACATGGAGGCATCATGAAAGAGGGGTGGCGATGGTACCTACACTCAAGACACCACACAAAAACAATTAATTATAGCTGAAATACACTACCACAAACACAGACCCAATGCTACTAATTCACAATCACACTTTGAGCCAAAATTTTATGGATCAAAATTTCAAATGGTAACAATTTCCACAACATCTCAAAGTGCATCAAAACAATAAATCACAATGCATTGGCCATAGCAAGTTCAATAAGTAAATCAATGAGCATCAAACTAAACACAAACCCCCAAATGGTTATTTCATCATAATTTCCAAAGTTCCAAACTTAGTATCCTCAATCATGATGCAATTTCAGTTCATAACATCAAAACAATAACCATTAATTATACTCACTGGTTCACTTAACAGTAGCACAACAACACAAGGATCCCAAAATTCATGCATCAAAAACCCAAATTGGTTAGTTCATCATTTTTCACAATTTCAAGGTCAAAAACAATATTCAAGATGAAATTTCAATTCACAATCAATCAATGCAATAATCAATCTGCTCAAGGGATCACAAACACACAAAACATCATCACAAACCTCAATAAGTACAATCTAAATCCGGAATCAATGTTCTCGGATACTATTCACGTCAATGAGGCAATCTGGAAATTCAATTTCTAGGATGAAATTTCATGAAATCAATTCATTCATGAAAAATCTATGTTTCTTTAGCAGGAGTGATCAGTTATCATATATATTATACCGCAGATCAATGTAGTACGTGTTGGGATAATATTGTTATATGTGACCATAAATTTGTTAATTTTTGGATAGGTGAGACATGCAGACATCATTCAGCTTCTTCTGAAAGCAAATGCAGACGTAAATGATGCTGATGCAGAAGGAAATTGTGCTCTTCATTGGATCCTTAAATGGTCGAGACTCGCCCCCCGCAGATTAAGTAAAGTCTCCCCCCTCCCCCCCTCTCCCCACCCCCCCTCCCCACCTCTCTCTCTCTCTCTCTCTCTCTCTCTCTCTCTCTCTCTCTCTCTCTCTCTCTCTCTCTCTCTCTCTCTTCCCACACACACACACACACACACACACACACAAGAAAAGAAATACATGTACTGATGCTTAGGATTTAATTACCTCAATAACTTTTGATTTCTTTCTTTCTCAGGATTTTATTGCTTCTTCTTGAGCGTGGTGCCCGAGTAAGCCAAAGGAATAAATTAGGATTAACCGTATTTCGCATTTCTGCCAGTCATGGAAATTTAGAGGAAGTTAAGGAAGTGTATATATGTTTTTGCTTCAACTTCTTCAATTTTCTTCATGAACCAGATTCCATGGAACCAGAAATACATTAGCACCCCCTTGAGTTGTCTTGAGATTCAGTAGTTAGCATTGACTTTGAGCCATTGACATGTCCTTCTATTGGAAGACCCAAATGGTGTCAAGTACAAGACAGAGATGAAAGAAACCCCTCTGTTTTTCGCTGTGAGGCATGGGAGTGTTGACTGTGCTAAGCTTCTTTTGACCTTGGGAGCAAATAGCGAAATCCTCAATCTGAGGTAAGGAACAATAATGCTAACATTTATTCTGTACATGTATCCGTATATATTTATGTAAAATTGTCAAAATTACAGAGGACAAAGAGCTATAGACCTGGCAATCTCTCAAGATATGCGTTACATATTGATGAAACAAACCAGTGTTAGCCTTAGTAAGTGGAATATTTAATTGTCCATATTGAAATAATATATGAAGCAACTGTACACAACTTCTGTATATTTGATCTAAGATCTCTAATCTTTTATGTGCAGTTAATCATGCTTTCCCCAATCAACATAACTGTCCTGCTTTAGGGTTGACAGATGAAGACACCAGTACCAAAAGGTGATATGTGTTTCAATGAAAAAAGTTGTATGTGTTATGTGCTTGTGTGTTAGCACTTACAACCATTTTCTCGTGCATGTTTAATTCATTTCCTCTGTTCATTGTTCTCAAATTTATATACTGCATGTGAATGCTAGACATGTTATCTCAAGCAGCAAGGCAGAGGTTGCTAATAAAGGAAAAGGCACAACAAACCGTGATATACGTAATGATAAATCAGAAGTAGTCATCGGGGTCGACTCTAGAATTTCATACGCTGGACAACATAGAGGTAAACAGTTGTTATTTTTTATTTAGTGTATGTCTTTCAAAGTTTACTTTTCATTTTCTCAATCCTTGTTGATTTATATTTTCATGATCAGATACACAGACAAAATTTGAACCTTTGTCTACAACAATACTCGCAACGATGGCCGGGAATGTTGCTGAATGTCAGAAAGCATGGAAACACATGAAAGTGCACGTTTCTAATAACAGTTTGGAAGGAAATGAGTTTGCATAAATTTCGCGCCCCGGATCCGGTGTCAGTGAATTTTAAGCACCTAAATTCGAATCCGAGGTGTGAGCGTAGAAAAGTAAAAACAAAACCTTACAACGAGCAATTACACCGTCTTCTAAGTTCTAATCCACTCTCGTCTTTAACCCTTTCGAAACTCGTAGGTAAAACCTGTAAAACAACAACCTATTGTAGGGATGAGCTTTCGTCCTCGCTGCTCAGTAGGGACAAAACCTTTTATGAACACATTATGATTAAAATAACTACAATGATAATGATGCATGAATGTCAAATGAACTTCACTTATCTACCCGTTAGGCCATATAATTCCACAAACAGAGCCTACACGTCCCATACCGTGTATTTTACCAACCGGGGGTGACTCTGAATGTTTCCTTACATGATCTAACACCCGTAACAATTCAATCTACATATCCATTTTGCTAGTCATCTTGCCCAACCTTGATCACCAGTTCCGCACAGCTCTATTAGCCCACATGAAATCTGGTCCCTACAAGTTAGACTCAACTACACAAAATCTATTTCCAATATAATCCTTTCTTTTTATATCCATCCACCTTCCTGAAATCATAATCAAATGCATTCCCAATTATGCATCCTTCTACATGCCATGATGCATCACAAAACATCATTAGTAATATGCAGATACATATTTATGCTTGTATATAAGATATCAATCACCGTATATCAAACAAGCATTCTATTCAAACATCGCAAGCAAACAAATCATTTAAAAAGGTTCCCCAAGATCCCCCTACCTTGAATTCCAGCTTTGATTCCAACACTCGAGAATTTCCGAACAAACTCCACTCACTGCTTTCACGTTCAAAGTTAACTGGAATCCTAATTCGACAACAAACGAGTATTACAATTCTAGTAATCAACAATATAACGAAAACTAGTGATGATCCGACTGTTAGATCATCACGAATCGGACGATCCGAAGTATGCGATTATCCGATTATCAACCAAACGATATAATTTCTCATAAAAAATTATATCAATGCGTTCGTATCAACGAACACAGTCAAAGAGACAAAAATGGTAGCCCCAGGAGGTCAGACGCGCCACCACGCGCCGTCATAGGCGGCTGCGCGTGAGGTCCACGCGCCACCACTCCGACCTTCTCCGATGATCATGAAATTTTACCTACATGTTCATCTCAACAAGCCCAACAAGTTTCGTAACTACCTCAAAGTGAGATTCAAAGCCGATTGGGAAGAATCGCCGTCAAAAGTCCACGGGTGGCCAAACTTCAAATCTTCGATTCTCTCTCTCCCTTCATCGATTTCAAATTCTGAGAACACCATCATGATCGTCTCAAAGAGACGAAGCTACCGCCACCAGTATCGACTGCAACCATGGCCGGAATCGTCGAAACCCATCGGAGCAGTAGAATCTTCTTCTCTTTGATTCTCTCTCCACAAGCAAAGATTTGGGAAGTTGAGACCATGGATGAACTCGCCTCGTCGAGAGGAAGCTATTGGTACCTGTCTTGTCCACCGTCGTGGCCGGAATCGAAAAATCCGATCGGCGCTGCCTCTCTTTCTCTCTGTCGTTTTTCTCTCCTCCGGCGTCGCCGTGACAAGCCGTGACTGCCATTGGGTTCGCCGTGTCGAGACGAAGCTAACGGGATAGGTGCGCTGCCGTGAGGTGGCCGGAGGAGGAAGTCGGTGACGGGCAGAGGCGGTGAGGGAAAACGGGTCGCGCGGGTTGCTTCTGGGTCTTTCCAATCTGATCCAACCTTTAAGCCCAGATCCAACAGTCTAGATCAATCGGTGGATTGATCAACGACTGAGATTAATTGGTGCTCAATCAACAGTCTAGATCAATCGGTAGATTGATCAACGGTTGAGATTAAATACCATTAATCTCTTAATTTCTAAACTTCCGAAAATCAAAACAAATAGCTCGGGTATCCGAAAAATACTCCGAAAATTACTACGAACTCGTAGTGACATATACTATCTAATTATGACCTCAAAAATAAAATTTGTCCAATTTTAAAATTTGAGATCTCACAATAAATATTCAATAGCAACAGTTGGCTACGATATGGAGAGGACCATTGATGATGGAGCATGCGAATGCTTTATTGCTGGTGTGCAGAATGAGGTCAATGTTCATCTCCTTAATCTAAAATATTTACTTGTTAATTCTTAATGCCTTATACCTTTCAATTTGGATGTAGAAAGCAGAAATTCAATACCTCTTAGATGAATATTCTGAAACATTGAAAAGGCGGGCAAAACAATTGGAAGAGGTTAAGAAATTTCATGTAATAGGCTCCGGTGCTATATATGCTTCTGATGAATTGAAAAGGAAATTGGAGGATCGTAAATAGGGTTTAGGGTTTAGGGTTTAGAGTTTAGGGTTTAGGATTTGTGGTTTAGGGTTTAATTAGCTAGGATTTATGGTTAAGGGCTTATGATTTAGGGTTTAGGGTTAAGGATTTAGGATTTATGGTTTGGGGTTTAGGGTTTAGGATTTAGGGTTTTGGGTTTAGGGTTTAGGGGTTTGGATTTTGGGTTTTGAGTTTAGGGTTTAGGGTTTAGGGTTTAACATTTGTGGTTTAGGGTTTAATTAGGATTTATGGTTAACGGCTTATGATTTAGGGTTTAGGATTTATGGTTTAGGGTTTAGGGTTTAAGATTTAGAGTTTAGGGTTAAGGGTTTATGATTTGTGGTTTAGGCTTTTAATTAGGATTTATGGTTAAGGGCTTATGATTTAGGGTTTAAGATTTAGGGTTTAGGGTTAAGGGTTTAGGATTTATGGTTTTGGGTTTTGGGTTTTGGGTTTAGGGTTAAATTAAGGTTTAGGGTATATGGTTTAGGATTTATGGTTTACGGTTTTGGTTTTAATGTTCAGTGTTTAGTTTTAGGGTTTAGGATTTACAATTTATGGTTTAGAGTTTAGGATATTTATGATTTGGTGTTTAGGATATTTATGATTTGGTGTTTAGAATATTTATGATTTGGTGTTTAGGATTTAGGGTTTAATTAAGGTCTAATTTAGATATATATAGTTTCCTTAAACCCTAAACTATAAAATAATAATAAAATCATTGGACAACATAAAAAATTCAACTATTATATAAAACAAAATTGTATAACAGAAACAGAGTAACTGTTGTCTGAAACAATGCAGTGGCACAACAGAACACAAAACTCTATTGTCCATTGCAGGCAATGAGACAACATCAAATCTACACTATTATTTTATTAATATTAATATCATAATATTAAAAATTCAAACAACATATTTTACACAGTTGTTGTCTGAAGTGCTAATCAACAACCTCAAGAAAATAACTATTGTCTGAAATTAGGCAATGACATAACAACACAGTATAACCTGTTGTCCTTTCTGAATAGTGAAATAACTCAGACAATAGAATATTTTTTGCTGTCATTTAAATTTCTGGGACGACAGTTATTTTTGTTGCTGTCGTTGGAAATGTGTTGTCTGATTCCGTTATTGGTATATTGTGAAGAGAATTATCCAAGACTGCTTAGCAAGAACAGCCAAATAAAAAGACTAGTATCTAAAACCCAAACCTGCATCCAATCGAAGTTTTTTTAGCTTACTCCAACTCTTCTAGTAATTTTTTTTTAGCTCGGATCAGATTTCCCCCACCCGAGATTTGAACCATGTCATTGTACAAAGTAACAGCTAAAGCCACTGATTTAATTAAAACTTCTCTCCCTGCCATTGAAAGAAGATTTTGTTTCCAGCCATCAAGCTTCCTTACAACTCTCTCCTTAATAAACATTAGAGCCTCCTTAGGTTTTCCCCAAAATTGTAGGATGTTCAACCATATGGATTTTGAACCCAGAAGCATTGCCATAAACTTTGAAGATCTTATCCAGGGTTATGTTGTTCTCCATGTAGCTTTCATAAAGAAAAGAGAGTTGTCTGCAAAAAAGAAGAAGAAGGGAAATCATAGGGCCATGATCTTGATGCCTTTCAAAAAATCAGTACTAACCTTGTGCAATATATTCAAGGATGGAACCTCAACAAGAGATAAGAAAAAATTACTTTGGAAAATAATTTGGGGTATTAAGACTGCCTAAACTCCAGGTCACCACATATTGACTGGTTCATGGGGCAAAATAGTGGGCAATATCTTGTATGTAATTTAACTTGCTGATATAGGATGAGATTCCGATAAAGTATTTTACTTTTAGAAGAATTGATTTTGATTTGTTTAATCTAATGACCGCTAAGTTTATTATAGTTGGATGCTTTACTCATTAGACCATATGGTATTCTGATATTGGTTAGAGAATTTAGTTTCACAAAATAAACTGCTAATATCCAAGAAATATATGAACCAAGTTTCCTTTATATGAAGGTGTCAGCTATCCTCAGTGTCAACTATTCATAGTTATGAAAAGGGGGAAAAACCCTCCAGTTTTCATAATTTTGATACTTTACTGTCATAAAAAAAGTGTAGCCTAATTGTCTAGAAACACCAAAATGAGGGAAATTATAACAATAAAAAAGGCTTAAGTTCTTCTAAAGGAATTTATTTTCATCATCAAAATTATTTTATTTGTATTTTTAAGTGATAACTAATTTCTCTTCCTAATACTGGATTGCATGAAGGTTCAGGCCATATTTTTTGTTGGTGCCAAGATACCTGGTAATCTAGTATCTCATTTTATACAGTTTGTTGTCTAAATTGTTGTAGATTGAAAGCCAAGGTCATTCTGCACACCTCCAAGAACAAGTGCAGCAGCCTCACTTCTCCTCAAGGGTAAGCCTGTTCTCGATTCTCTATGTCAAGAATCCAGTTTAATTTGATGTCAATTATACTCTACTAGCCTTCCTGCACGCGCTTACACGCGCGCGGAAGGGCTGCACTAGTGTGTGCATTTAGTTTTTTTTTTAATTTCACATATGCTAAATTTACTTCCGTATTTCACCCAAAATAAATTTGTATGCATCGGCACCTCGGTAAAAAATTGTTCATAGGAATAGCGATTTTTCTTGGCACTATTAAACCAGAGTGTGCCTTGAGTTTGGAAATATGCTTTTTTGTTTCACATACATGTGCATATATTGGTTGTTTTTATGAAAAAAATTTGTTAGTTTATTTTTCTAATTGAAATTGCTTTTAATTCTAGGATTTCATGTAGGTTACTAAAAGTAAATTTCACCGCGCATATATAAATTCAAAATTAATGACATGTTGAAAAAGTATAGCTCAGTTTACTGAGTTACACAATGAGGTTTCATGTCGATACATAATGGGGTTTCAGGTCACGTGCGTAATTTTTTTGTGTGTAAATACACGGAGGTACTTCTTTTCACATGAGCTTCACCGAGTTTACTATTTCATGTGGATATTGAGACGCTTTTCTTACTATTTCCCGAGATCAGCAAATTATTTTAAGGGTAGGTGCGAAGCATAACATCGAGCATCTTAGGGGGATGTATTGTATTTAGATTTATGAAGACTTTTTTTAAGTGATGGATTTAACAAGAATTTATGGATTTACAAACTCTATGGAATTATAATCGTAAGATTTATCAAATCTTTAAAATTCTGTAGATTTTAAAAGATAAACTTGTATGAATTTGTAAGAACTCTCGTGGAATTAGATAAACTTTTTGTACACATTATTTTATTGATAAAAATATCTGATAAAAGCCCAATAAATAAATAACTTGCTTAACATGGAGACTTTCTAACTTCATAGTTTCATGTATACCAAAATAGGAAGAAAAAAAATTCTCATCAAGAACATATCATTGACTAGAGGAAAGAAGTCACTCATATTCATGAGCGATCAATTACTTGCGATAATTACCACCAGATTTAATTTTTCTCTATATTTCATTTCATGCTTTTAAGTTTCTAGATTTATAAGTATATTAGGTTGTAGAAATTGAAGCGTTAGATTTTTTCTTTGTACTTTAAAGAGAACTTTTTTTTATTCGTTTCGTTTGGTAATAGAAAAATATTAGAGAAAAATAAATTTAAGAGAAATGTGAGTTTGAAAAAAAAAAAAAAAGTCTTGTGACATTGTTATTTGTTACTTGTCATAAAAATTCATAGGTAACGTCTATTTCTTGTATTGTATGTGACTACGTCCTTAAATAATATGGATGTGAGTGTGTGAAAGCGAGAAATGACAAAAGATAAATGAAGAACAAGATGTGTGTGTGTGTGTGTGTGTGGGAGGGAGAGAGAGAGAGAGAGAGAGAGAGAGAGAGAGAGAGAGAGAGAGAGAGAGATGATCATAGAAGAACAAGATGAAATAAAAAAATGAAATAAAGAAGAAAATTGTAAATCCATGGAAATCTTTAGGCTGGAGGTTGGATTGTTAAAAACTTTTTGTCTTTACAATTAACACTAAACAATCCACACAATTCCATCATTTAATGAATCTTTATAATTCATTGATTTTTCCAATACACCTAAACTTCTACAGACTCATTAAAAGTCATTAAAAATCTAAATTGAATACACTCAAACTTCTAGAGATTTTTTAACAATCATAATTGAATACCTATAGACTTCTGAATTCCACAACAATCTTTAAAACATCATATAAATCTAAATACAATACACCCCCCTTAGTTAGTTAGATTTAAAAGTAGAAGTGATTAGAAATTAAGGGTAAAAATACCAGAGAAATACTATGTTTAACCTCATCGAAGGCCTTTAACAGTCAAGGCTTTTTTTTTTGGTAATTATTGCAAATAGGCTATTGTCTACTCAAATATATAATCAATCTTTGTAACAAAAAAAAAGGGATAATTATAACTTTCGTCCCTGAACTTCAACACCACTATCACTTTCGTCCCTGACCGGAATAAAATTGTGCAAAACTTATGCCAAAATGTTCGCATGGATGAGAGGAGTAACTTTTATAACTTGGGCTAAGCTCGATTCGGCCTAGAATGACTCGAATTTAGCCCGAAAGCTTATGGTGGCCGGAACTTTAATTGTAAAATTCTCCGCCGTCCGGCGACGGTTTGAGGCGAGGTTGGTGGCGTTGAACTCGCCTCAAGGAGGGCTTCAAAGCCCAATACGTGTTATCCTCCGCTTTGGCCGGAATCGGAGGTGTACTCGATGAAAACCCTCGGCAGGGACGAAAGTGATATAAAATGTCAATATTTAGGGACTAAAGTGATATATTTCAAACTTCAGGGATGAAAGTGTCGAATAGATTATAGTCCACGGACCAAATGTGATTTTTCCCAAAAAAAAAATATAATCAATCTTTTGAACGGGAGAGGAAAATATAATTTGTTGTCGCTCTTCTACAACTTTGGAAGGTACAGTATTTCACATATATTTCATTTGCAACTTCGTGTTATTGTAGTAGCATTGAAGCAAAAACAGTCTCCTGGATTCGCCTTGAGTCGTTTCCTTCTCGGTTTCGGTAAGTTTTCAATCTGAGAAAACGTAATTTGTAGATTTTTTTTGTTTGCTGATAAACCGGAATGTCAGTTCTTGGGTAATTGGGTTGGTGCATATGGTGCCCATGGCTTCAAACCTAAAAACCCAACTTATAAAGAGCTCGATTTTCTATCTAAATATTTAACGTTTCTGCATTTGATTCATGGTTAGGTTTGGCAAATCACCTCTGTGTACCATTTGGTTCACACAGCAGCTCTGGTTGCTGTCCCTCTCACAAACACCCCAATATTGTGAGTTCAAAGTGACAACCTTTATCGATTTTCTGCTCACCTCATTTTGGCTGTTCAGCATTTTTGGGAAGTATGTTTTTATAGCTCGAATATCTTTTGTGGTTGCTCTGAGTTTTCAATTGCAGGGTTTGGTTTTGGTTGGCTTTAGACGATACCTGGTTCGTTTGTTTTGAAGGTCTGGCTAATCCTCTCTTTTCTATTATTATATCTTTGTGTTCTGGTGAATTTATCCCTTTACAGTATTATTTGAATATGGGAAACTCTTTGCTCAAATCTGGGTTTTCTTATTTTTCGTCATCAATTTCATACAATTCAGACACGTTTCTTACTGTTACTTTGTTTTCTAGTAAGCCATTTGCACAAAAAACTAAAAGAAGGTTTTTTGGGAGGTGTTAATCACAATGCTATTTTAGACCTAGAAGAACTCTGTGTTATTGATATTAGTTTCGATTGAGTGTGGATAAATTTCCATGTACTTGATTGATTCTAAAGTTAATTCAATATAAAAACTGTTTCGTTTGGGTTTTCAAACTTTTGGGTTTTTATTTCATATATGAGGTTTGATTTTGCTGATTTCAGTTTGGTTTTTTGTCAGTTTTTCAGCTGATTAAACAGGATTTAGCTCGCTCAAGGAACTTAGCAGATTCGAAGGTAGATGTTTTCTTCTTCTTTGTTTCTTTGCTTTCCTAATTACTATTGATTCTGGTTGCACCAAATGTGTATCCAATTAATTTTGCTACCTTTATGATTAATTCCGGGATTTCTGTTGTTGTTTTGTTTGTCTTTGCAGATTCCACTCAAAAAAGTTTAGGCCCCATTCTTCTGTTGGCATGCTGTTTGTTGTTTAGCATCATCTCAGTCTCATATTGTTATCCAGGTATATGGTATTTATTACTGTTTAGTTGATTTTAATATATATATATATAGCTAATCTCTTTGTGCTTTGTGTTATTGGGTGTGATTATTAGTGCTCCATCTGTACTATGAAATTGATTCTTTCCATAGTAAAATTGTTCACTGTTATAACTAAAGTTAGTGACCAGTTCCCAAAGCTCCTCTGATTCTTCTAAAGCTCCTTCACATCTCCATTTTTTAGTTGTTAATATGTTAGGGCATTTTTGATATTGAGGTAGGCTGTTGTTGGGCAATTACCTAGATGCTTTGGTTCTCCATTAGATTTTAATGAAGTTTCAAATTAGGAAATTGTCCAGCAAAGAATTGTAGAGATGCAAAGAATTGTCCAGCAAATTAGGTATTTGTAAAGTCACAGCTTTGTAGGTCCTTAGTTTATATGTAGCTCATTTTGATGGTGTTTTTCTTGCTGCTATGAAGTAAATTCAAGCAATAATAGAAAAGGTTTGAGACTCTTTAACATTTTTGGAGTTGTAAACTTGAGCAGTATTTGCTTTTGTAAGGACATATGTTTATACAATGCAGATCAAACATAGTTCATACTTAGTGATGTTTTTCTTCTTGGGGAATTAAATTTTGACAGACTATAAATCTATGTTGAAGTTGATTGATCTGATGGTTTTTTTTTCTTTTCTTTTTTCTTTTACCTTCTTTCTTTTGTCTTCCGGAATTGAATTTTGGGGGTGATAATGCATATAGGTGTCTGATGCTGAAAATTGATATTTACCTTGCTACCTTTTTTTTGCTTTTTCTATGAAATTGACGTAGCTAAATTGATACTTTACCTACAGTGTACTGCAATGTAATGCACAAGTTGAATGTTTTGTATTATAATCTATGGTACCATGGATTATAATCTGTCCTACAATGTATTATAATGCGTACTGCAATGTATTATAATGTCAAACATTGTCTCTTTCTCAGTTTAATAATGGCATTAGAATCCGCAAAAACCACCTGCGGCTAGGTGCGGGCATACTACCTAGTTATATACTGTAATGCTTGATTGACTCATTCTCTATTTTCAGAGATTTAGGTCTGAACGATGCGATTGTTTCCCAATTAAAACTGATATTTCAAACGAACTGCCCTCGAGCCAGTCATTCGAACTAGGGTACCTCTCAGACCTCTATTTTTGTTATTTCCAAGTTTCTTTACTACAAATCATAACAGCATACTAGTACAGCCTTGTGTTCTTTGGTGACCCAACAGAATAAGAGTGACCAAGTTGTTTAGTTCACTTATTTCTATCATTGTTTATGTAGGTAAAACGGCATTGGTAATTTCGTTGCTGCTCATGAATGAGGGCATTGCACTCACTAGTTGGCAGCACAGTGAACGCTTTGTGCAAGGTTTCGATAGCTCACTGTAGGGAAATCAAATTAGGAGTCCTCGCAGACGTTTACTGTGCCAACAATATTCTAAACGGGTATGCAAGATGTCAGGAATTGTGTCTTGCCCATAAGGTGTTTGACGATATGCCCCACATTGACACTGTGTCTTGGAATACAATGATTGCTGGACATGTAAACTATGGGGACTTTGAGGTCGCGTGGAAGATACTAAGAACCATGAAAAGATGTGGGTTTGATTTTGATGGTTATACATTTGGAAGCATACTTAAGGGGGTCGCTTGTGTTCTTCGATATGATCTTGGGCAACAAGTGCATTCCATGATTGTTAAGATAGGTTTTGCAAGTAATGTTTATTCCGGAAGTGCTCTTTTGGATATGTATGCAAAGTGTGGGAGAGTTGAGGAAGCATATATGGTCTTTAAATTCTTGCCAGAACGCAATTCTGTTTCGTGGAATGCACTCATTGCTGGTTATGTGCAAGTAGGTGATCGCAGTACTACATTTTGGCTATTAAATTATATGGAGCAGGAGGGTATGCAGCTTGAAGATGGTACAATTGCTCCACTTTTGACATTGCTTGATGATGCTGAGTTTTACAAGTCCATAATGCAGATCCATTGTAAAATTATCAAACATGGGCTGGGATGTGAAAGCACAGTCTGCAATGCCACAATCACTTCATATTCGGAATGTGGGTCAATCGATGAAGCCAAAAGAGTTTTTGATGGTTCTTTTGGTAACAGAGATTTGGTGACATGGAATTCCATGCTCGCAGCATACTTGGTTCACAAAAAAGAACAACTTGCTTGCAAACTCTTCTTGGACATGCAAAGGCTTGGGTTGGAACCAGACATCTACAGTTATACTAGCATCATCAGTGCTTACTCTGAAGTACATAAGAATCATGGGAGATCCTTTCATGGACTAGTCATAAAAAGGGGACTAGAAAAATCCGGACCAATCTCTAATGCGTTAATAGCTATGTATCTCAAGTCAAGTAACAATTCCTGGGAAGAAGCACTACGTATCTTTGAATCCATGGAGTTTAAGGACCGTGTCTCTTGGAACTCTATTTTGACCGGGTTTTCGCAAAATGGGTTGAATGAAGATGCCTTGAGATTATTTGCGCATATGAGATATGGAGAGGTGGAGGTTGATCATTATGCCTTCTCAGCTGTACTTCGGTCTTGCTCAGATTTAGGAACCCTCAACCTGGGTCAACAGATTCATGCTTTGACACTTAGATCAGGACTTGAATCCAATGAGTTTGTAGCCAGTTCCTTGATCTCTATGTATTCCAAGTGTGGGATCATTGAGGATGCTAGAAAATCGTTTGAAGAGACCCCTAAAGACAGCTCAATCTCTTGGAATTCTATTATTTTTGGATATGCACAAAATGGGCAGGGATATGTTGCACTAGACCTCTTCTCCCAAATGAAGAAGGAAAAGGTGAAACTTGATCACATAACATTTGTGGCAATTCTAACTGCTTGTAGCCACATGGGTTTGGTTGAACAAGGCTGCAAGTTTCTAAAATCTATGGAATCTGAATACAAAATAGCGCCACGAATGGAGCATTATGCTTGTGCAGTAGATCTATATGGGCGTGCTGGCCATCTAGATAAGGCAAAGGCCTTGATTGAAGCAATGCCATTTGAACCTGATCCAATGGTGTGGAAGACTTTACTGGGTGCCTGCAGGGCTTGTGGCAATATTGAATTAGCGAGTCAAGTAGCTGGCTATCTGCTAGAGCTAGAGCCTGAAGAGCACTGCACTTATGTTCTTCTTTCTGACATGTACGGACATCTTAAAAGGTGGGATGCTAAAGCTAGCGTAAAGAAGCTTATGAGACAAAGGGGTGTGAGGAAAGTCCCTGGTTGGAGTTGGATAGAACTTAAAAATGAAGTTCATGCCTTCAAAGCTGAAGATCATTCCCATCCTCACTGTGAAGGGATATATTTTGTATTGGAAATTTTAATGGAGGAAATCAAAAGGTTAGGCATTGTTGCTAACTGTTCAAAAGAAGAGAAGACATTGTTGCTAATTTAAAGCAGTCTTTGGATGAGGGAGATGTCCGTGGGATTTGAGGAGGTGTGGGAGTTAGAAATACCCAGTCGCTAAATGCACCATTTGCTAACTTTTAGGGGAGGGACTTCAATTGAACGGGATTATTTAGCTACATGCTACAATTATGGCTGGATAGGGATTACTTTTAAATTCTTTCTGTGCAATGAGAGACGACTATTGTGGCCTTGGACAATTTTTCTTCCCCATTCGAGTCGTCTTCTTCCAGGTATGTGCTGTTCGAATTCTGATAAAGTTCAAAATTTCTTCCAATTTCTTTAGATTCCTTCCATTGTTTACTTTCTGTCAGTGCTTTTGGCTTGTCTCATTTTCTGAGTTTAAAAAGCTTTGATTTTCGTTGCGCATCTATAACTACATCAATTTTTGGATTTTCTCATCCAAGTTTCTGTGTCTTGTAAGAACAAGGTCTCATTATTGCTATTGTTTGGTTAATCAATAGATCACAGTTGTTATCCTAATTGCTTCTCCAATAAGTAGCACCCTGTCTAAAGAAGTGGTTTTTATGCTAGGGTTTACAGCAACTAAGACTGTAGCAGCCTTCTTGAAAAATTATACTTAAAAAAGCATAGTCCTTGCTTTATTTTCATATATAGGTTACATCTTCTGTGTTCCTCATCTCTTAGAAAATTATGTCTTCCTATTGGTTAATCAATAGATCACAGTTATCCAAACTGCTTCTCCAATAAGTAGCACCCTGTCTAAAGAAGTGGTTTGTATGCAAGGGTTTACATCAACTAAGACTATAGCATCTTCCTTGAAAAATTATACTTCAAAAAAAAAAACATAGTTCTTGGCTTCTTGCTTTATTTGCATCTACAGGTTACATCTTCTCTGTTCCTCATCTCTTAGAAATTTATGTTTTCCTATTGCTCTCCCTCTTACTCGATTATAATCTGAACAAATGGCCATGCGGATGTTGGTGGCAATGCCATATGATTACATGACCAATTCGTGAAACAACTCATTTCTATTTAAACTACTGGTTTCCACAATCTACAAATTTACCAGGCACACTAGTAGTCAAGTCTGTGGTGTAGACGAATTGGATTCCATTGAAATATTTTGAAAACTTTCAACAGAATTGATTGATGTTGATTAGTTAAAATTTGAATTTCCATATATCTTTTAGGCTGTATAATTGGATGGTAAAAGAAATTTATGTCAAAGTCAGGATTTCACGCAACATTTGGCAAAATGACCAAGGGAATTAGTCCCAATTGATTTGAGGGAGAAAGTGTGGAATTTGTGGACTCAAATTATAGAGTTTAAATTCCATCCACGAAGGCGTAATTTGCAGTTCTCAACCAATGATGGAATTCTTATTTCGTCGCTCCAAACCTCGCGCCGTACAGTTCCATGAATATAGAGATAGAGAAGAGGACTTGCGCAAATAGAAGGTTTTGCAGGTTAGTATTCGATTCTACATTTTTTGTTCAATCTGTTTGATTGAGATTTGATGGTACCCATGAGTTTCCTCTGCTATCTCGTCTAGTTTTCTTCTTGGCACTGCCCTTTATGGGTTCATCTAATGTAGAATTTCATGATATTTTTTTTATATTTCTTGAGAGGGGAAATTAGTCAGCTATTTTAGCCGTTTTGTCTGCCATTGGAATAGGACTACTTGTAGATAATAGATATATTGTAGGCTTTGTTCCTTTTTGAGTTTTCAGTTTCATTTGTCTTTGTCTGTGTTGTTGTTTTTATGGAAATTGAATTCTTAATTTTTGTGAACAAAATAAAGTTCTCAATTCCAGCACTTTAGTTTATATCTTGCATGTGTTTATTATTTATTATTTTTGTCAGGATCCTGTTTTTCTATATGGTGTGAAATACAACGTGTTTGTGGCCTTCTACAGTCCTCCTTGGGTTTTGTTGTCCTTTTCTTTCTGAAAATTAAAAATATCATTCTCCTAATCTCAATTTTCTGGTTTGTCCTCCACAGTAACAAATTTCTTAATTATGGGGTTTCATTGCTCTAGATTCCTGAAATCCACACAACCAAAGTTGGCGTCTCAGATGGTAGTCCTCAAGGTTGGTATGTCTGTCCAGGTTCTGTTGGGGCTGTGAAAAAGGGCTTGGCAAGTGGAAGGTGTGAATCATATGACATTGATTTGGAAACGCAGAAGGTGGCAATGAAAGGTATTGTTCAGCGAAAGTTGTAAAACTGGCAAGAAGACTACCAATTGGAAAGCAGAACTTGAAGCAAAGCCTGCAGAAGCTATGGCTGCTGAATAAAGTATTTTCTATTTAAACTGTATTCATTGAACATGTTTGAAACACTACCTTTCTGCAGTACTGTATTCGGACCTCCTTGTATGCATACCTATATAACTAATGGAAGAGTTGGATTTGGCTGACCGCTTTGATTTGGTTCCTGAAGTTCTGATAATTCCTTGATATATAATTGATGATGAAGTTGTAAATATTGGAATTGTATATGATATACTTCTTCAATTACAATTTCTAGAGAAGCAAATTGTGAATACAGAACTTATATAATCAAATTTTCAGAAGTTATTTGAGAGTTGTTTTGCTGTCTGCATAGCTGATTGATTTTGTATGAAATCTTTAGAATATTTTTATATACGTCCATTAATTTCATTTTGGATTGGTATTTTAAGAACCAGTATGACGCCATCCGCAAAGCGGATTTATGGGTTTCGTCCAGCCCACTTTTTTCAAGGAAATGTTGAGGCCATCCTTTCAATTCCATGGGGACGTCGAAACATGTAGACAAATGAATATGACATTATGACAAAAAGGCGTTTATACTGTGATGAGTGGATATCATGTAGCAGTTGAAGAAGATAAAAAAGGGAAGGTGAGACTTAGAATGATGATTTGAGAGTGATATGAGTATAGGGTTTCAGGCTTTCAGCGGTGATCTGATTTTTTTTTTCCCGAAGCATTGAAGATGAATCTTCCCAAAGCAAAGATGAATGAAGGGCAAAGATGTCATTTTACAATACGATTTTTTTCCCCTAAACGGCTCGGCTGGAGCCGTACTGTTCATGGCTTATTCACCTTGCACTGAACTTTAGTATATGTTAAATTGGGTACGCAAATATTGGCAGAGGTTGTGTTCTCTATAGGTTCTAGAAAAAATTATGCTCTTTCTTGCGAGCTTCCAAAGAAATCCTTCCTGTACTACCAACCTTGGCAGAAAAATTCATGTTTCTAATCAATGCCCGCCTTGTGGACAGATGTGAGGGGTCTTGTACCCTTGAGGCCGTTTTCTTGCAATATTGCATTCTTTCACGTGCCATGTGCCCTTCTTCGGTGTTGACCTTCTGCATAGCCTTTAAAGGCGACTTCTTTGGCAGAGGTTTAAAAAAAGTGTAAATTTACATATTAAGCATATCAAAAGAGAAGTGTAAATTAACACATTTAATTGAAAAGAATAGTGTAAATTAACATATCAAAAGTGCAACACATCATTGACTTAATCTGGTTGAGGCGACTTCACATAATGCTTCACTCAGATTAAGTCAATGATGTGTTATATTTAACCTATCAATCTTTCATACTTGGTATATTAGGTCCATATAATGCTTACAATCTAACATAGCTTTTAATGAAAAACCTACGATGATGTTTCTGAACAGTTTTGCAAATCAAATTAAAGTCATTAAGAATGAAAAGATTATGATTAATACTAGGCAATTTCAATAGGGTAAAATCCTCATTTGGTATAACTATTACAAAATGCACTTTTGTGTTCCTCATTTGGAGTCTAGTAGTACATGAACTACGTCTTCATTAGACACTTTAGTACTTCCATGTATCCAATTTTCCATCAAAAATTAAGACAAAATTGTCAAATATGTTATAAATATTATTATCTATGTGGCTGTCCACGTAAATACTCATTAGTTGTGTCCTTATGATGTAAACATTTCCTCTATATAAAGAGGCTAATGAGAATGAATAACACACTTCTATTCCCACTATACTTTGTCTCTCTATTCTTTCTCTCTCAATTCTCTCTAGTTTATAACACGTTATCAGCACGCTTCGCTCAAATTTTTTCTTTGAACTCTATGATGATCTACGAGTCATATGGTGCAACATCGTTGCTTTTTACCATACTCATGATCTATGAGTTTCATATTTCTTTTAACAAATGCAATCTATATCATTGTCTATATTCATGTAATTGCTATATATATTTGTTATAATTCATAAAGTGAGTCTTTTGTTTCACTTTAGCTACTCGAATCCACTTTTTCGAGTATATTGTTTGAACCTTCTGTTCAACATTCGATGTTTAGAACCTCTGTTCAACATTCGATCTTTAGAACCTCATGTTCTAATTGTCAAGATGAGTTACATGCTTCGTATCCATCCATGGGATCCATTGTTCAAATTTATGAACATTTTGAACCTCATGTTCTAACATATTATGGATCCTGATTTATTTCATCTTGGAGAATCAACGAGTCATGAGTTTTACCTATTTGATTCACCATGATATATTGATACTCAATCTATCAATATTATAATTCATCGTGCCACATTGCATATGGTGATTACGTTTCACAATTATTCTTTGTGAAAGATCTAACTCACCGGCCACATGAGTTTTTGTAAATTATTTCAATTGAATTCTCTAATTCATTATGCAATTAATATTGCATATGGTGGTTACGTTTTAATTGATTACTTACTATTTATTTCAATGTAATAAATTGAAATATTAAACTCACATTTATATTTATATTTATAAGTGGTGATGAGTTTACAATTAAACGAGATCAGAACCGCATGTTTCTTGATCCGATTATATGAGGACATTAAATTCCTCAAAGGTTATACAATAACCAAAAATCAAAGTTATGGAATCGAAACCACATGTTTCTTGATTCAATTATAAATAAGGACCTAAAGTTCCTACTTGCTCCTATTTATGATTACATGTGAACCTCACGTTCCATCCACTTTTAGGACATGATGTTCCAAATTGTGTAAACTCATACTAAAGTTTTGATTACCTAATATGAAATATCAATTGCATTAATTACATCCAATACGAGTGTATGGAGACGATTGCTATCACATATGGAATGTGTTAAATATCCATAAGTAAATTGAATGTGTCATAAACCACACATTCATCAAGCCAAATATATACATTAATTTGGCATGACCAGTTGTGTCATTTTGGATCTACCATGTTTGTGTAAGATCATTAACTTCAATGACGCCATTCATTGTTTGAGTTTAAATATTTTCATACAGTTATGATAGCAAATTAAACTTGCTCACAAGGACAATTATTTTTCGCATAGTTTGCATATTGTCACTAAAATGAGACAATCCTCCCACCATTAGGGGGAGTAAATTAAAGACTGTCCCTGACGAATGATGAGACTTGGTGTGGTATCTTTATCCACCATGTATGATTTTAATTTTGAGAAACAGTCTCCACCAATTACGAGTAAAATTGAGAAAGTGACATTTAAGTTTTGACCTAAAAAAAAATTGGTTTGGGCTCGCCACCCATCAATGGATATCTTAAATTCATTATCTTTAGTCGTACATTTTGCGAATGGTCAAATAAGACAGTCTTCCTGCCGTTAGGGGGAGAAAAGACTAATGTCCTTGATAGAACGGCGTGAATTCATGTGGAAAATTTCCACTAGCTAGGTCCAAAGTTTTAACTCCCTTAAGTGGAGATCATATAAGCCCTATAACACTCTATACATGAGGTTATAAGTAAAAAGATCCACATTCTGAAAATATTCATCCATCAGAGATGATTGTCCTAGAAGTGACAATAAATGCCTTGAAGAGGCATGGGTACCCAATATCAATAAGCTTTTATAGCTAATGCGTGCATATTAGAATGTGTGGGATCTCTAATTGATGATCATCGATGATATTTGACTTATTGGTAGCTACCGAATTCATCAAGGGCTATGTATTGACATTACCACGTTTTAATATATCGACAAATTATATTATTGGTCAATATGGAAAGAGGCAATTCCATTGAAATTGAATATTAGAAACGTGATGAAACATTATGGACCAAGTTAACCCTAAGAGTATTAAAGGGTGTTTTATTAAAGTGAAGTGAAATCACTATGACACAATGTCTTTTATAGAGACATGATATTATGGATATCATTCCTCTTTTAGATAAGTGACAACTTTTCTATAAGTACAATGTTATATATAATTGTTATATTGACGTGAGACTTATGGCACATTGTCATATTGTGAAGACCTAAAAGGCACATAGCTAAAAGAAAATGCCCAAAGATAAGTGTCATTATAAGCATATTGATTGATTAAATCCTTGAAGGATTCATATTTCCAAAGGCAAGTCCATGAATGACTAAAAGAGCCTTAGCTCATGACTCATGGAATCAAAGTGTCTAAAATTCTTGTATACTCATTTTATTATAGTCAAAGTGACTTATTTTGCCTCAATGAGTACTATGACAAGATTTTGAAATCGAATTCGAATTATGATCATAACGTTGCAACGTATTCTAACTTTCGCGAAGTTATTTAAGCTCCAGCTGAGCACTTATACAGATATTGATATTTGTGGCTAGATATGCCATAATAGTTTTACAAAACTCTGAATATTGTTTAAACGTACATGTTATTCCTTTATATTGTTATTCTTCATCTAATGTCTTAATGTATAAATTTGTGCATATGATGACATTGTTTCTAACCTTTTTATGTAAGGTAAGATTTGATGAAAAATGCCTAGTTTTGTTGGCTTTACTTTTACATTGCAGGAATGAAAATAAATGATGAGCCCCCTATACGTAAAGCACATGTGGTCTCTCTTCATGACAGACATACCAAACCATTGAGCATGGTACATGTACTTTACCGAATACATGATTGAAGCTTACAACAATCAGGGGGAGATTTTCATCAGGGGGAGCATCCAGACGTATGCTACCTAGGACATATGCGCGTTGTACTCTTTTCTCCTTCGACCAGGGTTGTTTTTATCCCATTGGGTTTTTGTTACCTGGCAAGGTTTTGACGAGGCAACAATAAAGCGCGTCCAACACCATATCATTAATTGGTGGACATCCAAGGGGGAGTGTTATAAATATTATTATCTATGTGGCTGTCCACGTAAATACTCATTAGTTGTGTCCTTATGATGTAAACATTTCCTCTATATAAAGAGGCTAATGAGAATGAATAACACACTTCTATTCCCACTATACTTTGTCTCTCTATTCTTTCTCTCTCAATTCTCTCTAGTTTATAACAAAATAAAACTTTTGTCTAATAAATATGTCATACGTGTTTTTTTTTTCATTACAAATTCATTAAATTAAATTAAAATAAAAGGAAAAAAAATCAAAATCATAACCACAAACCCAGGAACAATTGGTCTCAAGTCATATGAATTGATACTGATGTTGTTTTAATTACCTAGAAGATGGATTATTCATATGAATTGTTTTCGAGTTGTTCATGTGCTACTCTAGAACATGTTATGATAAAGATGAACATAAACATAATCATAATTATAGCAATAGAACCCTAGCATGCTTACTATATATGTAGCACTCCACACTAAACAAATAAAGAATTCAACAATGAGAAAACAATTGAATCACACAAATATTCAAGCTCTCGTTCTCCAGACGTAAGATCATCTCCCATATGCTTTGGAGGCTCTTTTATATTGCTTTTAGGTTTAGAAACATCCTGGACCCTTTCCGAATAAAAACCCAAAAATATGTAACTTAGTAATTGAGTGATAGTTATGGTATTGAGACCTCCTCTGATTTATGACATTGATGGATGATTGATATAAATATATAATCCTATAATCCAAAATAATTGCAATTGAAGCTAAGAATAACTGAATTCAATAAATCTACAATTGATCACTAAAAATCAAATTACAACATCACCTTATCATTGACATGAAATATGTTAAAATTGTTTTTATTTCATATTCAAGCACATATTTGTTACGACTAATTATTAAGTTAAATTCCATGTTCCAAATTTATATGCCTAAAACTTTATATCTTTAATTTTGAGTTCACATTTAGTGTTCCCACGAAGAACAGAGTAAGAATCACGAAAGATAAGGAAAGCGTGACCTAAGATATCTTGGATATAAGCTTCAATAACTCCATATATATCTTTTATCAATAGAACCCTAACATGCTTATTATTTATAACTCATAATATATATAGGCTGTAATAATAGTCTACTCAGAGGAGGTAGAAGCTGGTTGATTTATACATATTTTATGTATAAACAGTGCTCATAATTGCTTAGTTTATGTTTTCCTATGAGCCAAATAATGTCACTTACCCTTGTTTATTTCATTTTGTAGGTTCATATGGGAGAAAAGGAATTTGGACAAAAATGATGCACTTTGGGAGCTTTTGAGGCATTTCCATGGAGTTACCAAAAAGTCAACCGTAACTTTGGAGCCTAAGATTACAAGATTCAAGCCTTGGAAGTGAAGAACAACACTATTCCGGAGTTGTGGCCAAGAAACCGAAAAGTCAACTTTCGGTCCAGAAAGTCAACCGGGCCCACATGGTCAACTCTGAGGTCAAACCCGAAGGCATCACACGGTTCACACTCAAACACATGCATGACTATCCCAAGCACTCTAGGAGAGCCCCTTTGATTGGTAAATGCATTTTGGTGGTGAGTAGAGATTCATATTCAAATATGAGACAAAACATTTAATGTTTGAGCCATACTTTGTCTCCTAGCCTTCCACTCTCACATTTTGTCTCCCAATGGTCCCAAATCAGTTTTTCCTATACCTTGTACACATTACCACTTTCCTCTTAATGCCTTTGCACTTTCCTAACTACCCCATGACATTTAGGTATTTTTAAGTGAGTTAGATCTATGTTTTGGACATTAGGATCATTCCTCTTTCATCTTAGCCCTTTATCCCCTCATATATATATTCCTAAAACTTTCCATTTTCAAGATTCACCAACCTTAGTGTCACGACCCCAAACCCGAGACCAATATTATATGAAAATATGGTACCCGAATCTGCAGTGTAAAACGAAGAAAACATATTTTCCTCAATAATAATAAATCAAATGAAACAAATGTCTGAAATAATACGTTTACTTGAAAATCAAAACATTGTTATCTTACAATATCAGAGTTTACATAAAATTTATTTAATTAGAATCATAGTAGAAACATATTCGTTTATATGTTCATCCCCTTTTCCCCAAGCTTCGTAACCTGAAAACAAGGAGGTGTAGCATCATGAGCAACACAGGCACAATAAGTACAGCTTACATTCTTATATTAATGTGTCTTAAAAGACATCAAAATTGAACAACCAATCAAAAATGTACTGAGAACATTTATGTTGCTTCATACCAATTTTATTGAATATAATCAATAACGTTTTTAACCCAAATAATTCGGTCTTAAATGTAATTTCACTTTTCACCGAAATGACTATTAATGCATCACTAGTAGATGATTAAATTAAACAATATATCATTTCATTTAACAACATAACATGCTATCGCAAATAGATAGTATTCAACTACATACCGAATATGCATGTCAACATATATTCGATGAGAATAATATATACCTCACTTTTCAATGAATAATTCAGGTTGACTGATAATAATTCATAAATTCATATATTGAGGTCTTTAATACCAAGCATGAATAATAATCACAAATTTACAGGCCAACAAGATATGGCAAATAAATATTCAATCACTTCATTTTTCAATGCATAATTCAGGTTGACTGATAATGATGCATCAATTCATATGCCAAAGTCCTTAATACCTAGCACAAGTAATAATCATAGATTCCATATGCCAATAAGATGTGGCAAACAAATATTCAATCAGTCAGAATATTATATACTTCGCTTAGTGACTCTTTCGGATAGAGATTGACTGGTAACCAAAACATAAGACCTGTAATGTAACAGGTTAAGCCGCAGCATACCTGGTCCTTAATACCAAGCATGTACACTCACGGTCCTTAATACCTATGAGTATAATAGTGCACTATCTGAAGGGACTAGGGCCCACAGCTAACTCCGAACGTCCGTAGATCGTTCATACCAGTAATTCACTTAAGCTTGATCGAGGATATACCGACTCCCGGTTTCACATATAATTAGAATTCACAAATATTGTCTTATTGTAAGACAAGTCACAAATTATGTCATATATACATATACACATGCTTAAGCCTTTCATATGAATGCATATGTGATATAGATGAAAGACATAAGTTGGTAAATCACATAATCAAGTTAATTACCAAGGTAAGCATGTGATATCCCAAATACACTCTTAACAATATGTACTTTCATACATGTTAACATACATGTATAATACTAGGTGTTAATGTATTCACTTAGTAAATAAGATCATGCACCAATATAAGATTAGTAAATAATCAAGCGCAAGTAAAACACATATAAAGAGAGGCATATGTAAAACAAGATATACATATGTTCATAAATATAAAACATAAGTAATTAAACTCATGTAATAAGCAAGATCATTATCATAAGGTTAATAGCATAACCAAGTAATTAAGTTATTGTAAGACTTGAAATAAGCAAAGGAAATAAAGTTATGCACAATTAATAAGATAAAATCAGATTTAGAATTTTATTCTTTAGTCCTTTAGTCCAAGTCCATGAGAGAACATTTTCATGTTTCTTCAATTATAATCATTGAAGTTCAAATTCAATATCTTGTCCATCGTAAATCCGATATAGGTAAGTGAATACCCTATCTCAAAGGGAATTTCATACGAAATTCAAAGGTATAATCCAATTAATCATGTCCAAAGTGTCCAAGTCCAGAATCACAAATTAACCAAAACAGTACCTAAATAGGTATTCATGATTTTAACCTTAATTGCACAAATTACTACGTACTGTATTTTAATCAATTATTTATGATATTATCCAGATCACAAGTTCATGTTATGAGCTTCGTATTGATATAAAGATCATAAAATGTGGCTCAGAAATGAGTGAGATATGACAACTTGAAGTTATGAACAGTTTATACATTTTCCAGCGAGTATGCTGTCTAAAAATATAGATTACGAACGTTTTAACCGTTGGATTATCGTGAAATTTAAGTATGAGATAGAAGACACAACTTTACACAACTTTCATGAAGAATTTAAGTGTGAAAAGGAACAGAAATATGAGTTTCAAGCTACCAAAGTTGGCTTACGGGATTAATTCCAGAAAACAAGATTAGCTTTCTATAAAACTTATCCTTTTCCATTTCCTTCTTGCTTGTGTACTTTGATAAATCTTAAAGACAAAAGACTATAAGGATGTATTCTGTACTTACCTGAAATGAAGTGATCAATAGAAGGTTGGAAGATTGAACTAGCTTCACAATTGAAAGATCATTAGTTCTCGAGCAATGGATTTTTAACTAAAGATTGCTCTATTTTCTTAGCCTTTCTAGAGGGAATTTCTATGCTATTGGGAAGGCTGAAGTAGGAGGGATGATATGCTAAAAGTGTGCATCAATTTAAAAAAAAAACCCTATCGGTAGTATAGAATAAGTAGGGATCGTTCACAACGGAGATCAAAGGGTGTACCTAACAAAGAATTGTCACAAAAATTATTAATAAGTATAAAGAATAAATATATACATATTTTACAAGAGATTAAGGGGGGATTTAAAGATTAATTTATGAACTAAACTACAAAGAATAAATTAAATATTGATGGAGTGAAACATGAACACATAATTTACAACCACAAGTATACAAATTTACCAATTATTGAATTGAAAATTAACTAAATCCCTAGTCATGAATCCGAAATTAACATATGTAAGATGTTGGACCACCATACATCTCCCAAATAACATATCTCTCTATGAAAATTAACCTAAGCGACCACACCTAGATTAACCAATTAAACATGCAAAGGTGATCAATCAAAACATGTTCAACGCATAGAAAAATACTTGTTAATTAAAGTGCACGACCTAGTGAGACCACTCAACTATCCATGATCCTTCTTATTTGATTCCAACATTAAAGACAAAATCAAACAAGCAAATTCACATAAGCTACTAGAAGAATCAATTAACTTCAATCCAATAATTAAATAAACTCACATAAATAGGCTGAAAATTACATAATCCATATTGTGTTAACTAATACAAGAGATTAACAAGCAACAAAGAGGTATGAATTTAAAGGCTAAAACGTAATACACCATATGAATAAGTTGAAGATCTTGAAACCACAAAACCTTGAATCCTTGACCACAAGTAATCCAAGCCGTGAAGACAAGTTGGTGATGAAGATGGTGATGTCGAAATATGGTTGGTGATGATGGTGATCACGCCTTCTCCTCCTCCTTGAAGTCTTGAGAACCCTTGCACTAGAGAATGGAAGGTGGTAGCCGAGAACTTGGATGTGTGGCTGCTGAAAAGATGGAGGTATGGAATGGTATTTCTCGGTGTAGAAGGTGGTGTGGAATTGTGTTGTGAAGCCCCTCTATTTATAGGAGAACATGGAACCCTAGGAGCAATCTTGATCGTCGAATATTAATTCCCTTGAATGGCCGAGATTCCCTTGAGTAGTCACCAAGAAATCTTTCTCTCCTTCTTAGCAAAATTAGGACTAGATTCACTCCCTAAAAATCTGATTTTGATTCCTTGACAAACCTAGTTGAGTTCCACATGGATTCTCTTTGCATTGGTTGCCAAAATCATAGGTGAACAGTATCGGATGAACAGTGCCGGCTGAATAGTGCCGTGTGAACAGTGCTGCATCTCCTCCAATTAATCCCTTAAAAATCTGAATTAATCTCCATGGATAATTGCTGAAATCTTGTTGAGTGGTGGCCAAGAAATCTCCTTCCTCCTTTTGCCGAAATTCCATCTACATGCATTCCCAAAAATCTGAATTAATATCCTAAATAAATTAGGTGTTTTAAAAGAATAAAAACTTTAGGAAAAATATCAAGATTAAATAAAATAAAATCAGAATCCTATTAGGATTAAAGAATGAGGCAAAGGAAGAGAACTCCCTTGTTATTTTCGTCCAAAATAAACCCTAATGGGCTAGGGTTACATCCAAGAGTCCAATGGACTTGTTTTCATGGATTTGGGCCTCCCAATTGGTCCACATGGCAGCCCACCTCTTAATGGGCCTAGAAAAAGCCCATTAACCTTCGTAATTTTCCGAGTTCCCGTTTTGCATTCCGAGCACAAATAGTAATCCTAGTTGAAGTAGGACTCCTACTCACTTTAGGATTCCTGGTAAAGTCAGGAAAGAGTTCAAATCAGGAAAGTTTCTAAAAATCAAAATAGGAAAGATTTCAAAAGAGGAAAGTTTCCTAATCCAACTAGGAAAGTCAAGTCTCCTAATTCAAGTAGGAGACTCAAAATAGGAAAGTTTCCTAATATCTTCATTTTAGTTCATTCCTTCAATTAAATAATCATTTAGGGGCTCAAAGATCGAAACTAAGCTAAATAGCAAAGTTAACCAATAAAATGCAGCCAAATAGTAGGGAAATACCTTAAAAACGTCGGATATAATGCTCCTATCAAATTCTCCCACACTTAGCTTTTGCTAGTCCCTTAGCAACACAATCATACTCCACACAAAAATTCTATTGCCCTTAACTCATTGCCTCAGAAATCTCTTACTTTCATGGAATCAAGTTTAACACTTAACCAAAATTTGTCACAAGAAATTCGAGAGTTAATTAACAAGCATGGAATTCATATGAACAAGTAAGACTTGGAAGAACAATAGTTATTCAATGGAGCTCAGCATGTTTCAAACAAATTAATCTCACAAGGGTATGCTCTCTATCTTCACTCAGAATCATGGTTCATGCTTAAAAGCTTTTCACTCAAAGGTATGTGAGAGAAATTATTGTAAGGCATTCAAATAGCTCACATATATTAAACAAATAAAAGCACTTTAGTGAATAATGATTCGAAACCTCATGAAAGATACCAATTACATGCACAAATGGACCACAACCATATGCTCACTTTCGAAATTAACTCCACAGATCAAGAGCTACCCATTTTAAAGATCAAGAAGGACTTTTAAGGGTTGTAATGGGGCTAGGCTTACGGTTTAAAGAAACGAAGGATAAGGAAATCACAAAGTGTCCTAAAAACCTAGTAGAGCATCCAAACAACCATGTCACTCAAAAACGGGCCAAATATCATTTTGTTGGGCCCAGAACGTCATTTTAAACACAAATGATAAAGGACAAAGGCCAAGTATTTTTATTGGGCCTTCGCTTCAAAACAATCTCCTAAATCATTGGGAAATGGGACATTAATCCATTATTTTCTCAATTTTTTTTTCTTTCTTGCCGTACAAATCATTTTTTTTCTTTCTTTCTTTTCATTTTTCACGGCATGCACATGTAATGAACAAGTCTATCCCTTCCCCCACACTTATTTTCGTCAATCACCTCTTTTCTTTTGTTTTTCCATCACATGGTTTGAATCACCAAAGCATAGCTCTACTAAGTTCTTAGAACCAGGGTAAAGATATGACTATACTAAGGTTCATGGTCAAGATATCATGGGTAATGAAAGAAAAGGCTAAATGTAAGCTCAAAGAGGTTTAACTAAGGGGTGCACACATGTGTACACAAATAAGGGACACGTGGCTATTTGGCATTGGTGGAAATCCTAAGTGCCTTCAATCCTTTCCAAAATCAGGGTATATTATGACTATAAGTTTCGAAAAATTCAAAAGCAAGTTCTAGTAAACTCTCTAGTCCATTGAAATTCTATGGCATGCAATTGATCAAATAGAAGAATAATGAGGTTAACAACGCGTTTAAGCCAAGAAGAATCTGATTTTTTTTTTCAACTCTCAACAAAGAAAGCATATATATAGCTCAAAAGCTCACATAGGTTTATTAACTTGTCTTAACATGCTCAAATTCTGTACCAAAGTTCAAAACCATATCTACTACATGTTCACACATCTTCCATATTCATCAATTAACCAAAGAATAACATTAAACATATTTGATCTTGTACTCCACTATCAACCATAATTTCAAAAATTAAGCTCATCCTAGGCAGTTAAGGGCATCCTAAGACTCAGCAACCACATAGAACTCTTTTTTTTTGTATTTTTGAAATTTTCTGATTTTTTTTTTAACAAACTAGCACTTTCTAAGACTCAATAGCTCCAAAGCTAGTGCGAAACAAACGAGCTTACAAAATGTAAACAAAACAAAAACATAAACCCTCCCCCCACACTTAAATCTTATATTGTCCTCAATGTAAGCACATAGCATAGGTAAGATAAGCATGGAAAAGGTAAGCATTTACAATTCAACCAAAGTAAGTAGAGAGAGATAGAGAAATCAAATCTGCGTGTGATGGCTCCTCCACAGCTTCGGTTGAATTGGGTTGCCTCCCAAATAGCGCTTAATGTTTAAAGTCTTCAGCCTAGACTATGCCGCAGCTTCAGCCTTCATGGAAATTCATTAGTTACAAAGTTAGTAACAACGTTATTAACAAAGTTTACAAGATAAATACAAGATATTTTACAATAAAATAAAAATAAAATATCACAATTTATCTTTACAAAATTAATGAATAAATTAAAGAATGGCAGCGAATGGGAGAGCTCATATTTGGAGATTCATTAATTCCTGTAAAAAAAATTAAAAAAAAAGTTAGTACAAAGTTTACAAAATAAATACAATAGAATATATAAGAATTTCGAAAATTACAAGAAGGTTTCAAGAGAATTACAAGAGAATTTTCGAAAATTACAAGAATATTTCAAAAATACTACAAAATTTCCACGATGTATTATACAAAATGAATGAATAAATTTCCTATGTCTATACCAATTTTTATTTACACAATACACTTAGGTACGGGAACAGAGGACCTCAATGTGCAATGGGACTGAAGCAGCTACCCATCTTAAAGTCATGTTTTTATCCAATATACCTTAAGTGTAGAAAAACATTTTTGTTTGTGTCCTCCACATAGTCAAAAACCAAGTTGATTCCAAGCGGTAACCCAAGGTGGAACGTGCGGCCTAGGTGCAATGCCTTGACTTAAATGACTTTCCGTGGTTTCAGAAGGCGAATGGCCAGATCATATGAGAATAAGCGAGGGGCAGGATTCATTTAGTGGTACTACGGAGGCAAAGCCCCTATCGACTTACGTCTGTCTATAGTCCTCTGAATCCAAAACCTGTCACCAAGGGTCTCGACCTAGACACCATCCATGTGCCCCTTACTCAGTTGAGAAAGCACTTAAGTGTTCGACAATTCTCCAAGTGTTAATAAAGGCCGCCCTCAACCTCAAGTGACCTTTGCAAGGTACAAATGAAGGGTTTAGGCCAATATTAACAAAAGGACCTTACCTATTTCCATTTCAAGTTACAACTCACAACAACTCAAATAATCAACCACATAAAGGACACCTAAATAAATTACTAAGTGTTACAAAATATCACAAGTATAATTCACAATATTCACAAGTATAAAACGTTAGGCAAATATTTATTTTCAATCCCCGTCGACGGCGCCAAAAATTGATATGCTAAAAGTGTGCATCAATTTAAAAAAAAAAACCTATCGGTAGTATAGAATAAGTAGGGATCGTTCACAACGGAGATCAAAGGGTGTACCTAACAAAGAATTGTCACAAAAATTATTAATAAGTATAAAGAATAAATATATACATATTTTACAAGAGATTAAGGGGGGATTTAAAGATTAATTTATGAACTAAACTACAAAGAATAAATTAAATATTGATGGAGTGAAACATGAACACATAATTTACAACCACAAGTATACAAATTTACCAATTATTGAATTGAAAATTAACTAAATCCCTAGTCATGAATCCGAAATTAACATATGTAAGATGTTGGACCACCATACATCTCCCAAATAACATATCTCTCTATGAAAATTAACCTAAGCGACCACACCTAGATTAACCAATTAAACATGCAAAGGTGATCAATCAAAACATGTTCAACGCATAGAAAAATACTTGTTAATTAAAGTGCACGACCTAGTGAGACCACTCAACTATCCATGATCCTTCTTATTTGATTCCAACATTAAAGACAAAATCAAACAAGCAAATTCACATAAGCTACTAGAAGAATCAATTAACTTCAATCCAATAATTAAATAAACTCACATAAATAGGCTGAAAATTACATAATCCATATTGTGTTAACTAATACAAGAGATTAACAAGCAACAAAGAGGTATGAATTTAAAGGCTAAAACGTAATACACCATATGAATAAGTTGAAGATCTTGAAACCACAAAACCTTGAATCCTTGACCACAAGTAATCCAAGCCGTGAAGACAAGTTGGTGATGAAGATGGTGATGTCGAAATATGGTTGGTGATGATGGTGATCACGCCTTCTCCTCCTCCTTGAAGTCTTGAGAACCCTTGCACTAGAGAATGGAAGGTGGTAGCCGAGAACTTGGATGTGTGGCTGCTGAAAAGATGGAGGTATGGAATGGTATTTCTCGGTGTAGAAGGTGGTGTGGAATTGTGTTGTGAAGCCCCTCTATTTATAGGAGAACATGGAACCCTAGGAGCAATCTTGATCGTCGAATATTAATTCCCTTGAATGGCCGAGATTCCCTTGAGTAGTCACCAAGAAATCTTTCTCTCCTTCTTAGCAAAATTAGGACTAGATTCACTCCCTAAAAATCTGATTTTGATTCCTTGACAAACCTAGTTGAGTTCCACATGGATTCTCTTTGCATTGGTTGCCAAAATCATAGGTGAACAGTATCGGATGAACAGTGCCGGCTGAATAGTGCCGTGTGAACAGTGCTGCATCTCCTCCAATTAATCCCTTAAAAATCTGAATTAATCTCCATGGATAATTGCTGAAATCTTGTTGAGTGGTGGCCAAGAAATCTCATTCCTCCTTTTGCCGAAATTCCATCTACATACATTCCCAAAAATCTGAATTAATATCCTAAATAAATTAGGTGTTTTAAAAGAATAAAAACTTTAGGAAAAATATCAAGATTAAATAAAATAAAATCAGAATCCTATTAGGATTAAAGAATGAGGCAAAGGAAGAGAACTCCCTTGTTATTTTCGTCCAAAATAAACCCTAATGGGCTAGGGTTACATCCAAGAGTCCAATGGACTTGTTTTCATGGATTTGGGCCTCCCAATTGGTCCACATGGCAGCCCACCTCTTAATGGGCCTAGAAAAAGCCCATTAACCTTCGTAATTTTCCGAGTTCCCGTTTTGCATTCCGAGCACAAATAGTAATCCTAGTTGAAGTAGGACTCCTACTCACTTTAGGATTCCTGGTGTCATTAGGATTCCTGGTAAAGTCAGGAAAGAGTTCAAATCAGGAAAGTTTCTAAAAATCAAAATAGGAAAGATTTCAAAAGAGGAAAGTTTCCTAATCCAACTAGGAAAGTCAAGTCTCCTAATTCAAGTAGGAGACTCAAAATAGGAAAGTTTCCTAATATCTTCATTTTAGTTCATTCCTTCAATTAAATCATCATTTAGGGACTCAAAGATCAAAACTAAGCTAAATAGCAAAGTTAACCAATAAAACGCAGCCAAATAGTAGGGAAACACCTTAAAAATGTCGCATATAATGCTCCTATCAAGGGACTTAGTTGAGTTTATACTTCAACTAAGGAAGCTTTCAATCTGATTGAAGCTTGAAGAAATGTGGTGTAGAACACATGTTTATATAGACTAGTGAATTAGCTAACCTTACCAAGGTTAAACTTTAAATTTTGCTAGTTAGCCTACTTGATAAACAAGTTGCTGATTAGAAAAATAAGGAAAGGATTTTGAGGCTGATCTCATACGTGCTGGAGAGACTTAGAATCAGCAATAGAAGAGGCTTAGGTCAATGTTGGGTCATGCTTCCATCACAAGGTCAATTTCATTTCTTCTTGTGCTCTATGTATCTTGCAAAAATCATAACTAACTCTAGAAATATGATTTTCAGGTGATTCCAACTCTGAGAGTTTCCTTAATATGTCGACTACAAATCATTAGAAGACCATATCCTCAAATAATAAACCCATTGGTGCAGTTTTTTACGAAATAACTGACTGGGTCAGAAAAGCTTCGAAAATACACTAAACTTCCACTGACCATAACTTCTTCATATGATATCAGAATTTTGCGTGCCACATGTCTACGAACTCGTATTGACAAGCTCTACAACTTTTGTGAAGGAAGTCATCAAATAAAATTAACGAATAAGAAAGTCAACTCTTGACCCCTTGAAAATAAAACGTTTCAAGTAAATATTCGTTCCGAAATATTTTCCCTTCACAAACTAGACAAGAAAACTATCCTCTAATCCCTTAATTAATTTCAAGAATATTCAAGAAATTAAATATAAGAGTTCGGGTCGTTACACTTAGACACCACAAATTCCCAAAATTCTCTCTAGTTTTCCTATCCCTTTCCTCCATTTTCTCCCTAGAATCACCCTTGTCTGTCTCCGGACGACCGGTCGCCAATACCCCTCGACCGGTCGTCTAGTCGGCTATTTTGGTTCCTCCTCCATTTTTCACCACTTCCTTCCATCATCTCACCTCACTTCATTCACCAAACATCTTCCATACACCCTCTCTACATCCACAAACATTACCTATTCCATTAGCTCACTTCTACTCACCATCTCATGAGATTCATCAACAACATCAAGTTCTTGAAGACTTGGGGCTAGAGGAAGCAAGAAGGAGATCAAGGAGCACAAGGAGAGGCCTATCATCTCTTGGTGACAGCACGGACCAGCTGGCCTCCATTATTGAGCATCTCTTCACCTTTACTTACACTTTATTTGTCTCTAGTAAACTTAAATATTTTATTTTTGAAACATTTTCAATATTCATGTCCACTTTGGTAATTATATACAGCCACAACATTTTTCATTAATAGTTTACCAAACACTCTGAAACTACTTTTCGTGATCACAACACTTCTAAAAATCAGTTTACCAAACACTTAGTTGATTCTATCCACAACAATTTCAAAAGGAATTCTGCTCACAGCAATTTCAAAAGCAATTCTGCCCATAACACAGCAATACCAAACTTAGCCCAAGAGTAGTGCTATATATCCCAAAAATTTATACCAAATATCATTATCAAATGACATGGCATCCATTGTGATGTATGACTTGGCAAAACCACATCATTCTCTTCAATTCAGTAATTTCCAACACATTTGATTTATACCATTTAAAAATTAGCCACAAAATAATAACAAAATGTTAACTCTTTTAGGAAATATTGTATTCGATTTTATAAATATGTATATATATATATATATATTAATCTATATATGTATGATTATGGTATACATCAAATTATGAACACTCAAACCACAGCAACATCTAGCATCGCACAAGCAGAGGACATGATCATCAATTCATAAATAAGGTTTAATTCATATCCGATGAGAATATATATATATATATACTTTGCTTCTTAATTTGTTTTCTTGCCTACACCTACTATTCTCCCAAACTAATTTCTCAGGTATAGGAAAGGCATAGAGACTCAAAATCTAATTTATGTACTGGAAAACCAAATCAAGGAAACAAATATCTAATTCGAAGGGAACAAAAGTATTAGAATTAGAAATTAATCAAGGAGATGATTCAAAAATTAATCATCAAAATATGAAATTGGAAACAAAACTATTAACTAATATCTTATAGGATCATCAATAGAGATCTGGGTTATATTTGGGATTTTAGTGAAAAATAAATATCTACAATAACTGAAGGATTAATAACCGTTATAGAATCAGTGGAGAAGAGTGACAAGAAGTTGAAAATATTTTATTCTGTTCAATTGTCTACTTTTTTTAAATAAAAAAATAACATTTTTAATTATTGAATTTTCTAATATTAGAAGGATAAAATAAATAAAAAACAAGTTGACATGGTGGAAATTGTTTGGTTACAAATGATGATGTGGCCACCTGCCACATCATTTGGGATGAGAATTTTGTAAAAAAAAATTGGGATCTTAAGCATTTTTCTTTTTGTAAAGGAGTACAATTTGAATTGTTTTTAAAGATGACATTGGAGTATGACATTTTTACTTTTTTAGATTCAAAGGTTGGAATACCTTAAAAGTGTTTTGGGTCCAGATGGGACTATGGCAATTATATTGGTTGTGGGAGACCTTATCAGTTAGAGCTCTAATATGTCGCCAATTGTACCCATTTGTAGTTGGAACTTTTGAGTACAGTATTCAGGAGAATGTCGAACTCTTGAATATATTTTGAAAAAAAGAAAAGGTATTCTCGCTTTTATATGTCTCGGAATGACATTGAGTTTTGTTGCATTTTGATGGGTCATCAATTATGTTTTGAAAGATCAATGGAGTAATGTGATTTTCTTTTGGATATATTGACAAGTTGAAGTTTTGGCATGTGTGGTTGTGAGTTTTACTTCTGAATTTATTGAAGTAATTATTTTGTTGATTTACAATTCTTTGGGATGTGAATTGTATTTGGAAATGTTGATTTACAATTCATGGTGTTTTTGAATTGTTTTGGAAAGTTATGATTTACATATTTTAGTTTTGAGATAAAGTATATATGTACATTTTCGTTAAATAAACTTATGTGTGAGTAAACTGAGATCATTCATACCAGTTTCGCAAGCTGACTGGGTTTGTTGGTTATATGTTGGTACACTATTTAATGGTGTATGGTTTAATCTTGCAGGTCAGGATAACTAGGAGTAAACAATGCAGCTTTTGCCTGACAAGTTGGTAATTTATTTACCAGCTGTGAGTAACATTTTTGGAACTTCCGCTGTTGTAAATTAATTAAGCTATGAAGAAGTTTTATATATTACTTGGGTATGTAAATCCTTTATGTAAATTATGATTTGTAATATTCGGCTCTAGAGATTGAGTCGGTAATTACATTTTTTGGGCATGGAGTAAGTATGAATTGCACTTGAATTTTAAAGAGTAAATTCTTGTGCATAGTTTTAGTTTTTATATTCCATATTTCACGTCCCAGATTCGTTATTCGTTATTTGTAATTTAAAGTGGAAATGTCTTAATCTATAGTTTTCATAATTCGGGGCGTGACAAAATTTGCTTACCTTAATTTTATTTTCTCACCATTCGTATGATGCATCCACCGTTTTCTTCCACGGGTCCCAACCAATACCAATTTCCTTATTCATCAAATCTCTCCACAATTTCCATTCGATTTTTGGTGCATCCCACTTGTTTTTCAATTGTCTTTTATCATAATCATTTTCGGACAAGTTCTTAAAGTTTGAAACTACTCTTAGCCATCCAATTTTATCAAAATGAGTACCGGGACAATTTCTGGTGGCTACTTCTTTAACACACACCTCACAAAATATAGCAACAAGATCATTAGTCTAAACAACTTTTAGTTTTGCACTTCCCTCATTTTCAATAGTGATAGTTATTACTCGAGTGTTTAAATAAACTCATATTTAGGGTAGTCTATTGAATTGTTATAGTGTGTTTGATAGTCATTTGTTATATAACTAAGAATAATATTAGGTAAATTAATTTTAATAAACATCTAGAAATAACTTTATGTGACAATTGATGTAAAATAGTCAGATCATTTAATAAAAGTTTCTGATTTATTTGATTGTTAGAGTGATTGTGGCACATAAGATCGCATAAGGATGATTATGATTTAATATAATTTTTTATCGTTCGTTGTATAAGATCCCAGGAAAGATCTTTTTCAGATGTATTTTAGCCTCCAAAATGGTCGAAAATTCTAGAGTGCTTGGGAGCACTCAAACTCCCTATCTTCCCACCCTAGGATTAGAGGACTTTCCTTCAATCCCATTGACCCAAAAACCCCCCTGCAAATGCAGGCCATTAGATCCGGGGGAGTATTGATCCCCGGGAGTACTGTAGAACCTTCCCAAAATGGTCAGCTTTTACAAATGTATTTTATAATAACTCATTTTTAAATGAAACCAAATCTCTCTCTCTCTCTCTCTCTCTCTCTCTCTCTCTCTCTCTATGCCAGTCGAACCTTAGCCTCCAAAAAAGTAAAAATGAAATAAAATTAGTTTACCATGGACAATTGGAAAGTTCGAAACTTCGTGGAGAAATCAGAAAAAGACTGAGGAATGTTTTCGGTGAAGAAATTAGCAGACGTGGAGAGGGTATTTTGGTAAATCTACAAATCCGGAAAGCCTCTGCAATCATAGCTGAGGGGATCGATGTTGCAGCAGTGGAATGGATTAAGCTGAGTCATCACGCGAGCCAAAACAGAAACTATAGAGTGTGGAGCAGAGCCTTAAATGAAGCTCAGCGATGGCGATAATGTCAACAACAACAAAGCTCCTTAGGCTTGTCACAAATCGCACCACAAGAACACCAATTTTACGATCTGGGTCTTATGGACCGCTCGGGTCGATGATGCCTTATTCGTCTTCAGCGGCCCAGAAAGAGGGAGCAGACGTAATTGGGTCGAGGCACATCGACGGCGTCAAAGATTATGAAGACTATAGGAGGTCTCGTTACGGTGAAATCACGCACAAAGCTTTGCTTGTTGATGCTGTCGGCACCCTTGTTGTTCCTTCTCAGCCAATGGCTCAGGTTCCATCTCCTCTCTCATTTTGCACAAAACCTTCACACCCACATATTCATTTTTTTCTTTCTTTGTCTTGTTAATTACAGAAGCACAATATCTCCTCTCTCTGTCAGGTTTCTTCTGGGTATTGATATGCATCTGGGAATTGAATATTTGGGCTCTGCAGTCCTGCTTCAATGTCTAATTGTCTTATGAGCTATGTTTATGATACATGGTAAAATTACAACAATATACTTGACGTATAAGCATGGAAACATCATACTAATGATATCTAGCAGTATTGGATTCCTGGGTTTGATTTTTCAAAATTACATTTTAGTCGTGGTTTTGGATTCCTGGATGATTCTAAGGAGTTGGGTTTTTTTCTTTCTTGGTTCTTTTTTGTGCCATTATCTGCTGAAAATTTGTTTACTGATGTACTGAATATTTGTTGCTGACATAGATATATAGGAAGATAGGGGAGAGGTATGGGGTGGAGTACTCAGAGGCTGAGATTTTGTACAGATATAGACGAGCTTACGAACAGCCTTGGGGCAGATCTCGTCTCAGGTCTCTTCCCATTTTGCTTCGCCATGTGGTTTCAAATGATTCATTTGCTTGTTTTGTTTTATTTTATTGATCCAATATCAAGTCTTTAACTTTGTTTCACAATTTGTTAATGATTTTCTGGCTACTACTAATTCCTTTTCTGATTTGGTTTGTCATTTTCTGGATTGTAATTCAGACGGGTTGCAGTTACCTTTATGCAATAAGACATAATGAAATCAATTTCTGCTTTTAATAGCTATAGTTTTACACTTTCCTAGTTTGGCTCAGAAGCATTGATGACTTTCTGAAATTTAACAATGCTGGTGGGTTTTTTGTTACCCATCTAATGCTTCTTGTGATCACCTTGACCTTCTTTTTTTACAACTAAGCATTGACTAGGATACATCTAAGCTCTTACTCAAATGGAAATAGGAAACAGTGTCATCATGATTGAATTTATAGTCCCTTTGTAAATTTGAGATAACATGGTCTGCATTAGTTGCTGTTTTCCGAATTTTCATTCTTGTAATTGGTATTGCAATCGGAATATATTACAAGGACCAATTATTCATGTGTACTGCTTACTGGTTCTTGTTCATTCATTCTGTCATCTTTGGAATGACCATGACGTTTTTTTGTTTTAATTTTTATCATCGAATTAAGCTTATTTTCTTATTTGATTTCAGATACGTAAATGATGGGAGACCCTTTTGGCAATATATAGTCCGTTCCTCTACTGGTTGTTCAGATCCTCAATACTTTGAAGAACTTTATAACTACTATACTACTAACAAGGTTGGTTGACTTATGAATTATGATAACCAATTTCTCAATGATTATGTAGAAGGTATATCTGTTGTGATATTTCTGTGCCTGTTTTTCCCGTAGGCTTGGCACCTCTGTGATCCTGATGCTGAGAAAGTATTTGAAGCTCTAAGAAAAGCAGGTGTCAAAGTAGCTGTTGTGTCAAATTTTGATACCCGATTAAGACCTCTTTTGCAGGCTCTAAATTGTGAACATTGGTTTGATGCAGTAGCAGTGTCAGCAGAAGTAAGATCGCTTACCTGCAGAATGCATGTGACTTGCATATATATATATATATATAGAATCTTTCTCCACTACATAGGACTATGTACTTTTAAAGTACATAGTTCTAATGTCTGCCCTTAAATGAATTGATCGACGGTTTGAACTATGTACTTTAAAAGTACATACCTATGTATATATATATATATATATATATATATATATATATATCTCACTCACACACACACACACACACAGACTTATTTAGAAGCTATTTGAAATGGCCATGTATCATGCATGAAGAGATTAGTTATCCATATCACATGTAATCTATGAATCTTTAGAAATTAAGAAAGTCAACTTGAACCCAATTAGTCTTTAGTTAGTATAGTCCTTTTGAGCTCCAAATACAAAATGATATACTACTTTGTTACTACCACGTTCCAAAAAAAACAAATGCTAAGATAAATTGGATTTTTAGAAATTCCCTAATTGTATTTACATACAGAAAATAAGCATAATTTTTTTCTCCTATGAAATGCACTGTATGTGATTCAAATGAAAAAATAGTCATGTTGTTAGTATCCACCCTGGTGCCATTGCTGATGAGTGGTTCTCTCTTATGAACAGGTAGCAGCAGAAAAGCCAAATCCTACAATATTTATTAAAGCTTGTGAGTTATTAGGTGTAAAACCTGAGGATGCTGTGCATGTGGGGGATGATCGTAGGAATGATATATGGGGTGCAAGAGATGCAGGTTGTGATGCTTGGCTTTGGGGAAGTGATGTTCATTCCTTTAAGGAGGTATGTTCTGAACTTTTGATCCCATCTCTTCTAGGTTTAGGAAGGTGCCTATGCTTTGTAATTTACCAGGTCTCTTATTAATCTTCTAGGAACAGTTTTTATGGGCTCATGATTTCATGTTCTTGAACATAATCATCTCTAATAAACATGGTAACTATGCAGTCTATGTTCAGTTGTCAGTAGACTGCTGTATGAACAATACTAAGTTTCAGTATAAATTTATCCAAGAACATTTGCAATACCTTTGCGTGAAACATTATTTATATTAAACAGACTTGATTGAGTTTAGAGTTACTCTAGTACAGTTTAAAAAAATTATCTTCAAGAGACAAGAATATAGTTATAGATGCATATGCTTTTTGTGCCTCTAGCTCTAGCATTTGTGTATCTGTTCAACTCTGAAAATTCTAATTTACTGAACTGGTCGATTTGATAAAAGGATTTGAGGGTTGATGGGAAACATGTTGAAGTTGAACACTCTTGGAACTCATCCTTGTCATTGTTTTTGCCCTTGTTATTCTTGATTTTGACATATTGTTATTCTTTTTCAGGTCCAGAGTTAAAAAAATTAGAAATTATACATAATGCCCTTTTGCATGGTATAAGTGTAGAACTTGGGATTGGAAAGCTGTTGTCCTTTAGCTTTCTGTGTCCTCTTTTTTAATGCATCACTTTAGTGTTTTTTTTTATAATTTTTTTTAGTTGTTTTTTTTTTCCTTCTTTTTTTGACATAATATGTTTCTTTAGATGATGTTAAGGTTGTTAGTTATTCAGTGAAACCTTGCCCCCTGCCTTTTATTTTCTCCTTTTGTTTGTGTTGATAAAAGTTTGTTATAAAAAAAATGTACATAATGTGTCTTTTTCTGCTGATACAGGTGGCTCAGAGGGTAGGGGTACGAGTTTGAATTAGTGCCTTATGAAACATGAGTCATGGTCTCTATGTACAGGTTTCTTTAGCTTCGTTTGAGGTGGGTATGTATAGTCTGCTTTGCAGTCTGTATAAGAGAGACGAGGCAAGAACATTAATGTGAAACCTCAAGAGATAAACTTAATGCAAGATTTTTTTTTTGTCTAATTATGGTGTGCAATCTCTATACATTAAAGACCTAATTTAAAGATGCTCAGAAACAAATTGTTGTGACCTCAGCCTAAAAGCACTTAATAAGTACAGTTCTACAATATATATGCCAAAGCTATATCTTAATGCCCGTTCTAGATTCAGCAGTAGCTATTAGCCAAAAAAAAAAAAAAAGATTCAGCAGTAGCTTATTTGTCATTATGAAGAAAAGTCATGAGATCAAATTTTAGGTTTGGTAAACTGAATTTTGGAAACCAGAACCAAAAAATTGAAATCAAAATTATCGAAAAATTTGATTTGGTTTGGTTTTGGTGAAGACCGAATTTGACCAATTACCGAAATATTATATATTATATATATATCTGAGTTATACACATACATATAAAACAGTATGAACACAATTTTTTTTTCCTATTATTATGACTAGAATTAAAAATAGATTATTAGAGATCTCGAAGATCATTACGTTAGCCAAGGAGATTTCACAAATCATGGTTACATATAGGAGGTAAAATACAACCGGTAAAATATCTAAGAATTCGCCCCTTACAATTGACATATTTTTACTAAATTTTCATTATTCAACCGTTTACATATTATAAATTAAAATAAAGATCGTTTCTGCAAAAAATTAATCAAATTGGAAATCTTTGGGTCACTCATTTATATGAAATAAATTGACGGTTCTGTTGTGAGTCGCCTATTAACTCAAGTAGAAAAGAGAGAAAAACAAGAGAGTGAAGTGTAGAATGAATCGATTAATGTTGATAATTTGTTGTGTGAAATGGTGATGCTTCAACCTCTTTATATAATAGAGAGATTGAGGTGTATTCTTGGTGTACAATAATGGGGAGAAATATTTTAGTTTCTCCACTATCATCACCAACCCCACTAACTATATATTTATGTCATTTTATAAGTAGTGCAACCTTTATGGAGTAAATAAAAAGAAATACCAAATGTCTTGCACAATGTATGTAGTCCACATCTTGTATCTTGTTCGTACAGACCTTAGTTTAATGGACAACCATCCCACAATGTGTCCTACAACAAGTTCATTATAATAATAGTAATTTATTACCTTCCGTTCATTAGTTTGATAAAAATGGATGGTTAAATAATCTCCAATTCAATAGAGTTTTTGCAGAGATGATCTATAAAAGATAATTTAAAATATAAACAATTACATGGTGAAATTACGTTAATCATAATAGAGGGTGAAGCCAAAATGGAGAGCGTTTTCTCTCCCAACCCTAGCGCTACCCATGGTGGTATTCAATCTTGGAGGCCTTCAGTGCTTTCCAATCTTTGATCGCTCAGGCGTTCGAGCTTATCGGTGTCCATTGTGACCCAACCCAACAGCTTTAGGCCGAGAACTCCCTCACATCTGGGTCGGATTTTTTCGTTCCCCTATGGTTCTAATCATCCTCTGCTTTGGGGCTTCTGTCTGATGGCCTTGGCCATTTGGTTTGAAGATATCGGCGTGTTATGGCTTCGCCCGCGTAGGGGTCGTCTCAAGGAAAGCTTTTGGTCTAAGTCTGTTCTATGGCAGATTATGGTGATGGTGCTGGTTTTCGTTGGCGCAACGGTAGTTGGGTTTGGGTTTTTATGGTGGCTTGTGGTTGCGGGATGGAGTGGTGATGGGAGGTTGACTAGTCATGTACGGATTCTGGTGCCCCATGTAGTGCGGGTGTCCTTAGCAGTTCCTTTGGGTGCTGTTGTTGATTGGCCTAATTTTGGGTTTTTGGATCTGATGGCTTCCCCAGTTGCTGTTGATTGTGTGAACTCTATTTGCTTTGAAATCCTTTTTGAGTTTCAAGTTTGGGATCTTGGTGGGAAACCTAGTGTTGTATGGCTATTTGTTTTTTGCAGGTACATCTAGGTGGCCAGATTATTAATAAAAGAGACTCAACTTGTCTGGAGACCGAATGCTTTGTGGTTTGGTGTTAAGGATAGGTTCAGTATTCTGTTAGAATTTCTATTTTATTCCATTCCCTACAAGTTGGTGGAGATCATTCTCTATTGTTTCATTGAGTTCAAGTTGAACTACTGATTGTGCGGTTTTTACCGTGGTCATTAATTATTACCTAAATTCCTAACAATTGTCGTTGTAAAGTATAATGGGAAGTAAAGGTTTTTCCCACAGAAGATTGTTATATTTACTTTTCAATGTCACAATAAATTAAATTAAATAAAGAATTATTATTAACAAGTATAAAGAATAAAGAATATATATATACAAAATTAAATAAACTATACAGTAATGTTTCTATTTACAAAAATATACATTATATACAAAAGTACTTTTGGGGGTTTTGATAATTTTGAAAACAATAAAAAGAAATATTTTTGGATTTTTATTATTTTTGAAAACAAGAAAAACACACACAAATATTGTTTTGAAGATTAACCAACTCCCTAGCCATGAATCCGAAACTAACATATGTAAGATGCTGGACCACCATACATCTCCCAAATAAAACTTTCCCTAACAATTAACTCCGAGACCACTCTGTCAAGCTAATCAATAGAAAAAGAGTTGTTAATTCAAGTGCACGACCTAGCGGGACCGCCCAACTATCCGTGATCCTTATTATTTAGTTTCAACATTAAAGATAAAACCAAACAAACAAACTTCACATAAGCTGCTAGAAGAATCAATTAACTTCAATCCAACAATTATTACACAAAATAGAAAATAAACAAATAGTAACAATTTATCCCAACAATTATTCACATTAATTAAAGTACGGAAAATAAAATTAAACAAAAATAAAATATAATAAATAAACGAGGGTTGGGAAAATGTTACTAATGTGTCCATGAAAATGGACACTGTCTGGCAGGCGAAGGTGGCAGACTCAGCTATAGAAACGGACAAGTACAATATTTGGATGTGGCGGGTGCACTTAGCAATTGGGCTGAAATGGGCTTTGCTTTGGGCTTTGACTTTCTTCATTTTCTTCCTTGCTTGCGGCCCAGCCCAATTTTGGCCTTGGTTGACTTTTCAACCGTAGCCTTCATTTCTTGCCAAGTCAGCATTCTTGGCTTCTCCTTCATCTCTACTTTCACGATTTCTCATTTCTGTTCTTTCTTCTTTTCTGGGCAGGGAGAACGAGAGAGAGACGGCGCGGCAAGGAGTGCGGCGGAGCAAGGAAGACGGCGGGGGAGCAGCGGCGAGAGAGAAGGCAGCTTGACGGCGCCAGCTGGACGCAGAGGGGCGACGGGAACGACGAGAGATTGACGCCGGTTGCAGATCTGGGCTCGGGTTCGTCGACATCGACGGCGGAAATCTGGAAAGATGGCGCCGACGTTAAGAGTGCAGCAGCGATGGTAGGAGGTGAGATTGACCGGCGCCGGCAGTAGGAGGATGGAATCGATGAGGAGCGGCGGCGTCTACAGCAGCGAGCACGGGAATTCTGGGCAGCGGCGATTTGGGATCGCGGAGGAGGAAGAGAATCCGGCGGCAGAGGGGAGGCGCGGGCCTCGGTGGTGGCTGGGCTTTGCGGCGCAAGGGAAGATGGCTGGGCTTGGTTTAGCAGAGGCACGATGGCAGTAGCAACTTTCAAACCTGCAAAACAGAAAAACAAAGAAAATTAGAGAGATGATTGCATGATTGTAACTTTGCAGGAAAACAAAAGAAAAGAAAAGAAAACTTGAATTGACTGAAGGTATCGCTGCCATGGCTTGATTAATGGTGAATTGGTGATGATGGATGTGTGCAGAAGCTTCCTTAAATAGGGAAGGGCAAGGGGAAGCAGCCAAGCAGAGGAAGTAGTGGACGGGTTGGTGATGCTGGAGTGTGATCTGTAGATGCTAGAGGGAGTGGGAGGCTGAGTGGAACTGCTCAAAATCCATGACAGAATTGAATTGAAAGAGGAGTGGCCATGTGAGGGAGGAATCTCGGTGGTTGAATTGGAGATGGCGGCAAAATGCAGAGAACGTGAACATGTTAGCAGCAACGACAAAAGAAAAAGAAAAATAACAAAAAGAAATAAAAAGAAATAATTATAAAATAAAATAAAACAAAATAAAAACAAAATAAAATAATAAAAAAATAAAAATAAATATATAAAAGAAATAATTATTAGAGAAAATAAGATGGTGGTTTGAATTGTGTTCCACCACCGCGTGTGGTGGTTGCGCCGCCTTGTGTGGTGGTTGCGCCGCCTTGTGTGGTGGTTCGCCGACAAATTTGTCGGGATTCGGAATAATCCGAAATCTTCGTACAATATTTTATTCCACAAATGAAAGTCACGGTTGACTTTCCGAATTACGCTGAAAACCTCCAAAATTCACCTTTTCTGTGCAGATTAACATTTTACTCGTATTTTCCCTAAAAACACGAAAACAAACATTAAACAGACAATTAAGCTTTCGGAATAGCAAAATCCAGTAATTAAAGGCACTTTGTGAACGTATTTTACGTTCACATCAACTACTGTACTGTGAGCACCACAATTGAGTGCATTGGCGAGGAACACTACAAGTTTTTCTGGGATGAGGATAGTCTACATCAGCATGTAGTAGTATTGTTTTTATATTTTCAAGAAGTGTGCGAACACTATGTAATCGATCAACCAGTTAGACAACTTTTGGTTGGTGTAGCCTTAGATTCTCTTAGTAACCTTGTTTGGTTAATTATTGCTCCTGTTATTATTCAGGATGCCGCTCGAAACGATTGTAATCGTGGTTATATTTATTATATATTTACCTTTCTTTCAAAAAAAAATTGTAATAGAGGGTGAATATTTAAGTTCATCCAAGAGGGTAAGGTAAACCTAAGAATTATACAAAAAGAAAATTGAAATTTTGGCATTATTAGAAGGCAAAAAATTATTTTTGATCACTCAACTTAAAAACCGTCTTTCACTTTGGTCACTATATACCTTAAAAAAAGAAGACATTTTTTTTGTAGAATGAGTGACCAAAGTGAAAAACAGTTTTTAAGTTGAGTGATCAAAGTGATATTTTTTGAAAAGGTTATTAACTTATTATCATAAATGGTACCTGAACTTTACATCTATCTTATCAATGATACCTGAACTTTATTTTTTTTCACAACCAGTATCTAAACTTTTCGATTTTATCTAACTGGGTACCTAAGGCCACTTTCGGGGAGCACTCCGGTAAGAAATGCCGCATGAGTGGTTCATGATGAAATGAGCGCGTTTCTCTAACATTACTATCCCAAAAAATTTGATTTAATGACTTTAATGTCTTCTTGATAAGGATGCTCACCCAATTTTTGGATTTAATAAAATCCTTCTCAATTCGTTATGAAAAAAAAAGTAATTAAATCGAGTAAAAATTGTCCAAAATACCATAAGAAACTAAGTCACATGTAACTCACATGCTATTTTTTGCCGAAGTGCTCATCAAAGGTGGCTTTAGGTACCTGTGGGCGCATGGGTTTTCATGAAGCATACGGCCCAGTGAATAATGAGAAATGAATCATGGGCCTGATTAATTGGGTCGACCCTTATGGCAAGCCTCGGTTGAATAGAGCCTTAAGCAATCAACTCTCTGATCTGGATATAACGCTTCATCGATAAGGAAGTGATCACGATAAGATCACTTAGGGGATAAATAAAGGATAGGTGACCAGGAAGGAAGAAATCACAACATTAAAGATAAATACTTGAAATACTTATGATTATAAGATAATTTTCAATATAGTCTTCTTATGAGCGGCAACAAACCCCGTGGTAAGAACCAATCGTGCTTGGCCTAGGTAGGGTAACAAGTTTATGAGGATCCCTTACTTACCTAAATGACAAGTAACTAACCCCTAGGGTTGCTTACGTAAAGACTCTTCTGCCCTTGCCTCCCTCTCTCATATAAAAGGGATGCGGAGCCAAACCCTAAAGGTAACATACACTTCACCGACTTTAGCCTACTACTTGAATTGTGTATTGACTTGATCGTCGAAGAGTCTTTGTCCGGCACCACGCCTAGCAGTTGACTATATTTTGCAGGTTGACGGTAGTGGATTATAGTTAACAGTACCAGTTGACTATATTTTGCCCCAATTCCCGTTATAATATATTAGGGATTCTCCGGACCCCTTACTTCATTAAGTCATCGTACCCGTCACAAATCTCCGTTAACATGTATTGCTAATTCATTTTAACAATAATTAATATATAATAATTCAGGATTAAAAATATAAAATTATAATTAAAACATCATAAGATATTAAAAAATTTGAGTTTCAAATATATTACTTATATAGATATATATATATATATACAGTCTCATTCACATGCGCATGTCCGCATGTAAAGTAAAATGCAAACATATGCATCCCGACCAATTGACAATATAACTCAATCATCGGAACCGTTCATCGTTTAGATTTATTTTCAAGAATTATCCTTGCAAAAAATCAGCCAAATTGGAGATTGTTTGGTCATCTGTTCGTTGTATAGTTTACAAACAAATATAGTCCATCAGATAAGGTTGAAACGATGAATGTGGTAATCAAATGGCTAAATAATTTCCATTTTGAATTTTGATATGCAACACTACATTTTCACATGTTTGTCTTTTTTTTAGTAAAAGAAACTTTTATTCAATAACGGAGAGATTGCAGAACATGAGAGTGACAAGCTATGATATCTCCTCTACCCACAACTCGAGTAGTAAGAGAATCACGCACAACCCTAAAAATAACATTGATTACAATCCAAATGAGCAAAAAAGGCCCAACCTCGAACCACAGGAATCGCCCATGCAGGCTACTGATGAAGAATAATCCCGAGAGCTGAAATCGAAATCGAAAGCAAACCACATGTTTGTCAATGAAATCGAAAACTGAAAAAAATTCATACATGCTCACAAAATTATCAATTGTAGAATGATGTAATGGATCAATTTGGCCATCATGAAATTTCAGATCAAAGCAAACCTTCCGAGAGCACTTTACTCCCAAATACTGAAAACTTGAACAATATAAGAATCATCCTTTTATTTATTTATTATTATTCCTTATTGTTATGTTAATGGTTGTAAATAAACAAAAACTGCATTCCATAAATCATCTATTTGTTAGCCGGACTTGGGAAGACTCTTTCCGAACATGCTGCACCAAAATCTTAAATAGCGAATGAACAAATTATTGAAGCATATTTAGAGTGAATTGATCCATAATATATCAGCAATTCAACTCTAGAACTCATGCAAAAGATTCTATGAGCAGCATATAAATCATCCAGCTAGAAAAATTAGCATTCAGCTGATATGCTAATCATATGAAAAACCAATGCAGCTCAGATGAACAATCCTGGGTGCCTTTGGCATGGTATAAAAATAAAATAAATAATAATAAAATCAGAAACAAATAAAGAACACGTCCAACACCAGAAACAACAATGTGGTCATTGGTGTAGTACATTCTTTTAGGTTCAGCACCAGCTAGTTGAATTATCTTAATTTATAGCTAAGAAAACCAAATTTGCAGGGGTGGAATAATTACATTCAACATGTGTAAATAGCACACCACATATGGAAGAGAACAGTCTTAGATACCAATTCGTCAAGGTGAGCACAAATAGAACACTTGATACAGATCATGTAGTCACGTCCATTGAAAGTAGTATCATTACACACCAACTGAAACACCCATCATAATCTACTTACCATAAAAGAATAGTGTGATTGTGTGAACCTCCTTTGCTACCTTACTTTTCTTACCAGACCAATTAACATTGTAATGAATTAATGATAAAAATATCCTATAATTAATCCAAATGCCACAGATTTAAGAGAAACATACCTTCTGCAAAGAGAACTCCCATCAATTCTAATCTCATTTTCTGGACTTTATTTGAAATATGTACATCCGTAATAACAGAACTCGAACCACTTTTGGGCACAATACTTGATCACTTAATTTCAATAAGCTAACATCTGCTATAGGCCTGCGCCTTTTGTAAACGAGCAACAAACAACAGGAATAGGCACAGGACCAAAACTAGATCATGCTTCCACAACCATATAATTAGAAATAAAAAGTCATTGAGGAACATAGAAACCAAACCAGTAGCCTAAGCTCCATAATCAATGATAATATGGGAAGCCCAAAGCATCATAGGTCAGAAAAGAAAGAATAACCACAATGAATCGACACATTTTACACAGTAGATGTATGACATTATTATTGTTTAAATTGTCGGTTGAAGCATAATCTATAAGCTACCTTTCATGCATCCATCTGCACGTATAATTGAAACATATGTTGCCTCCTAACTTTTAATTTTGTCAAATAACCAGGGAGTGCTACAACATTTAACTTCACAATATTTCCTTTTATATCATTGAAATAGTACATCAGACCATACAAACAACAATCAATATATCGACACTTAGAATTCAGGAATTATTCAAACTCTATTAAACACTTAATTAAACAATAATAATACAAATACCTAATAAAACTTTATTAAAAACGCGGGTTATCACAGAACTGCACAAGAGCTTCCTGCTATGAAGATACCAGCAAAACTAAGCCTTACCCGGTGTGGCACCGGATAAGACCCTCTAACAATCAAGTCCGTAAACAATTCAAGCAGTGAACGAGAATAATGAATACATGAGGAGAGGGATTAGCTCTCCTTATATAGAGGATTGAAGAATAGGTCTTTCACAAGGAATCGGTAAGAGAATCAAAACCGAAGTCGAATTGGGAAAGTGAAACCTTTTAGGATTTTCCATGTGATTCTTTAGTAAGTAAGGATTCACGAGAATTCCTTATCTTACAAGGACTAACCGAAGATGTCGGTTACCACAAGTCTTTAGGTATGAATCGGGACAGAAATCATAGGAGAATCCTAGTCAAATAGGGTTTCCGTATGCTCCTAGGATTCAATGGAGGTTTTTGCACCCGGTTTCAATTGGTAATTGCCGCTACCGGCCTAGTGATACTGTAATTTGGCTTCCGCCAAGCAAGCGAACAAGGTCCACTCGATCCCTTCGTGAGGAGTCGAGGTAATTTGTATGCTAAAGACTCAGGAAGTTGGGTTTGAGCGCTATGTCCGCTATGCCTTGGAACCGTATCCTATGTGCTAAGACGCCAATTTTAGATGTGATTTTTAATGCTCCCACAAAAAAGAAACAGTAAAAGATTGAGGGCTTAATAGGAACACTCTTATAGGAAAGGTGGCTTTTAGGAAGTGGCCCTATATATTCTACATATTCTCTAAAAGAAAGCTAATTTAAATATTAATAATTACAATTAGGTGGGGATGAGGATCACAATACCATACCCGTCCCAACCCTGATTTGAAAAATCGAATATTTGGAATCTCCATCTCCGTTACCCGATTTGCCTCAAATTTATCTCCATTTGACAGGACCCGCCCCGAACCCCACCCTGGAATCCGAGGTAGCCCTGCGGGGCCCATCTTAAAGGAAATTTCTACCGAAAATTCGGCATAACCTCCCCATAAGATGGACTACCCAAAACCTGCAATTTCCAATTCCCAACACTTCTCAATTAATCCAATATTTCCATCCAAACTTCTGAGCCTACTTGCTCACCACAACAAACATAACTCCCACAATAAAAAATATATCAGAGCATACTAATAAATCCATAAGGGTTAACCAAATACCTAAGCAAGCGGAAGAGAAGCAACGGTGGAGAAATGCCTCGTCCGTAAAGTGGCCTCGACCTCAACTACTCTGCAATCTGGGCATTTGAAACCGAAGGGCCCAGGGGAAAAGCATTTAATAAAAACGTTAGAATGAGTGGACAAAAATAAACTCGTTGAAAATAAACTTTATGCTTTCCCCAATTAAAATCCTTTAAATCAAAGCATGCAAGTAGCACTTGAGATATGAATAAAAAGTCACGAACCAATCCCCTTGGTTCGGATATCACTCGGAAATGGGGGAGGGTAGATCACCATAAACGATGAGCCTCCCAGGCTAGGGTCGGAGCCTCCCAGGCTCTAGCGTCCCACGCTAATCTCAACTCAATCGCCCCGTGGAAGAGTACGATGCTCGACTTCTCAGGAGGAGCGCAATGCTCGACTCCACTGGAGGAGCGCGATGCCCGAACCGGCATATCCAACGGAGGGAGGAGATATATATATATATATATATAAATATAGGCTAGCTAGCAATAGTAAATGACGACCCTGTATGGTGATATGGCATAGGAACAAGAATAGAGTACATACCTCCCCATAATATCGAAATCAATAATATCATTACAGAGTACAGTTCTCAACTGTACCTGTGGAGTATATAATCTCAAAAGTGCTCGTAAGTGAAATAAATAATCATCTTGCATGCATAATATTAAAATCAAAGGTCCACTCACAGTGACAACCGACCCTATTATCCCAGCGTCCGTCGAATCCTCCTCAGAAGGGCAAACCTGTCATCCTCCTGGGTAAAACCAATTGCAAACATCAATAACTATTGACGGACGAAGCAAAAGTTCGATAAACACTTTTCCTCAATCATCCACAGTTTTCCCGATAATTCCCAAAATATTCAATTCCAAATATAATTTTCCATAACTCAATTTCCCAAAAAGGATCCTTCAACATTTCTAGTTATCCCAAACATAATCGGCGACTAATCCAACGGTCGGATTATCGCGGTTCGATAAATCCAACAAACCCAAATTAATTATCGAACCCTTAATCCACAATTATTCTTTAATTATCCAATCAATATAATCTCCTTAATCCAACCGTCCAATATGCTCAAAATAATTATCTTAACATCCTTATCAAACTTGGAAATCATCCGACGGTTAAACAATATTCCAAGCCATTAATCGTTCGATAACGAACCGATAATTAATCCAATTAATTCACAAACCTCAACAATTCTCTACCAATTATATACCAACATGTTCTAAATGATAATTTCAAGCTACGGACCAAAACACACCTCAAATGGAAGCCGGACGCGCCGCCACGCGCCTCCCAAAGCGGCTGCGCGTGAGCTCCACGCGCCGCCGATTCCGACCATCTCCGATGGTCACCAAATTTCACAGACAACACTATCACAACATGTAGATCAACTTTCATAACTGGAACTAAGTCAAAAGATGGCCGGAAGTGGCCGGAAATTACCTCCAAAGCCGTGCAGCCCTCACCGGACGTTTGCCCTCCAATCGCCGCCGTCCGGCGATGGTTTCCGTCGGGGATGGTGGCGCCGACTTCGTGGGAGTGTGGGCTTCCAAGCCCAAGTGGTGGCCGGAGCTGGAACGGCCGGAAATGGCGTCGGCAAGGATGAAATGCTCACAGCCCGATCACTGTTCCCGGGCGACTTTGGTTCGATTTTTCTCCCTCCACGGCTTGATTCGATCTAGATGCTTGCTATAGACTTGAAGAGGGTTGGATGATGAACAAAATGGGACGGGTTTCAAGTCAAACGGTGGCCGGAATAGTGAGATATTGGCCGGAAAAGTGAGGCCGGTGGGAGCTCGGGTCGGGGAGAGAGAAGGCGAGCTCGATCTGGGGTTTCCCGAAATGGAAACCCTAGTTCCCAAAAATTGCTATTTATAGTAACTTTTTTCCAAACTTCCGTTGATCATAACTTTTGCATATGAGCTCCGATTTACGCGTACTTCGTGTCCACGAACTCGGTTCGACAAGATCTACAACTTCCGTGAAGAAAATTTATTCAAATTTCAAACCCTTCAAAAAGTCAACTTGAGGACCCCATAGAAGTACCACTTAGTCTGTCTAAATCGAATTTCCTTGCAAATCCACTTTAATTATACTTATATTTAACTAATTTGGGTCCGGGTCGTTACAGTAACGCCAACTAATACTGATAGGCCTTGGTCCGGGATGTGTCAATTCTCCCCCACTTATAAAAATTTCGTCCCCGAAATTTCCTGAACTGAGGATACACATGGCTTACTCCTTTTTCACCTTATACTCGAGTGTAGAAAACAAATTTCATTACTTTCCGTACTACTTGGACCTTTAACTTTCACTTATCTCAAAATGATTTCATTTTAGGGACAACCAAATTAAGTATTCAATTGTTGTCGTTCTCAAAACCAGTTCCTTTTCCATTGTCTTGTCGTGTGTATATGCATATGCCATATTCCAAATCCTTAATTCAAGTCCTCTGAGTTTAGTACCATGAGCCAATCAGTCTTGTTTCAAATTTGCCTTCTTCACTTGAATAGGCCATATATTCCTTGAGAACAAAGTCACCGAGTCACCCAGTCACCCATCGTTTACAAATTTCCGCATACTCAAAGTGGTGGTGAATTCAACTACCCAATTTATTGTCACAAATTCTTTAACTATCCAATCACATATGCATGAAGGTTCTTCTTATGTATCACAATTCATCAACATGCATGGAGCATCTCGTCACGCAAGTAATCTCTCTGACGGTGACAAAGTTGGCTACCATTTCACAATCAAAACCATATTTACATTATCCTTCATATATAGTCGAAACAATATGGAGTCCCACTCCAACGTCTCATTTGAAGATCCGCAACTTTATTGACGATGACCTAGTCAATAATCCCAAGTGTTTGCATAGTTTCAAACGAGGCAATTAATAATACTACGATAAGCAACATCGATATTGGCACCCGCGATAAGCTTCCACATCATCGTCCTTTTATATCCATTGCACAAGTTCGCAACAGCCCATGTTAGTTCTTCGTCACCTTGACGAAGCATAGCCATAAACCATTTTCTCGTAAATTCGAACTATCCACAAAGTCATCATTTTAAAGTCTTCAAACGCCTAACATGATAGATTACTGTACCATAAGATTACGTCTCGAACTACAAGTCATCTACGCAACATTGTCAATCTCCCTGGTGAAATCAGTGGGCCATCCATAGTAAGGAGGAGAATAATTCTCATTTATACAACATTACTCGTCAAAACACAAGAGTTAATGCTTGTCTCCGATCTCGATGATCTTCACCAATTTCTTATAATTCAATCGATAAGGTGATGGTTCCGGACGAGAGTCGCACAAGTAACTAAATTAACTTTTTCTTGTTTCTATTTCCAAATTCTTCCTCTAGTGTCGACTCAACCTTACACAATTTCTTCAAATATTACATGAAATAACAATTTCCTCTTCATTATTCAGACCTTAATTTCATATTTGTTTCGTACGATCCTCGTCTCAAGCATATCCAAAAGGTGACACAACAATGAAGCGTTAAAGATCATGACAAAGCCATGCAATAGGTAGGGGTCAATCATGCACCGTCTTTCCTCCTTCGTAATCGTTAGTAAAGACACTCACATTCGTCAAGCATGAACTCGTGTGCAATTCCAAAAATCAAATTTTCACCATACCTTTCAACCTGATAAAAGCACCATAAGGTCCAAAATGAATTTCGTATTATGTACTTTCGTCGTGGTCTCCGAGTGTCTCAAGCTCAATTTCTGTGGTCCCACTTCTTAACAGTAACTCAATTTTATTAGACCACCAAGAAAAATGGGCCCTCTAAACATGTAGTAGCGTCTCACGCTACGGTCGATTTCCCAAATCATACTTAATGAGTCTCTAGGGCGAGTAGTAGCGTCTCACGCTAACATCGGTTTCTAGATTACCATGAATGAATGGTTAACGTCGGAATCTCTCAGATTCCGGAATGTGTCTCACACCAAACCCAACTCTATTACATCACCATGAATAATGATAAGCCTCTCAGGCTCTAATAATAGCATCCCATGCTAATCACAAATTCGATTGATCACCATGAATGATAATAAGCCTCTCAGGCTAGGGTCGGAGTCTCCCAGACTCTAATAATAGCGTCTCACGCTAATCTCGACTCTACTCTCCGAGGGTGAGGAGCTCGGCTCTATTCTCCAACGGTGAGGAGGAAATAACAAAGGCTAGGAATAACAATATACGACCCTATCATGGTGAATATAAACAAAGAAATCTAACCAATGTATTCACCTCTCTAAGATATCGAAATCGATAATTCAATTCGAAGTACAGTTCCCAACTGTACATAAGGGGTATACGATTTCTCAATATAGAAACCTCATATAAAAGTGGCTTACTCAATAAACCAAACCCAATTTCTAAGTGCAGCTGAACCCACTTTTCTAGCTCATCACAGCTATTAAAACATATAAAGTTCGTTTCCCACAAGTACTCAATAATTCGATACCATTTCATGAGCTGATATAGGTGATTCAAATAAAATTCAGCATACTCCATATCAATATACACGCTTTCGCAAAACAGGCCGAATAGCCTTCTATTTCTTGTACACAACACTTGTAGGTCCTCTGCCACCAATCCACATCTACTCTTGCCAAAATTCATATAATACCACATTGAATCTCATATGCACACTTCCATATTTACAAGTACCTGAAGAACTGTGGATCATGAACTCATATATACTACTGAGTTCCAGAACAACTCCCCTGATTGCTCAATATTTCAAAAATGCTCAGTCTAGCAAGATAGGGAATTTACGGTCCTCAATCCAAATTTCCACATACCATTCTTCGTGGTTTTATCTCTGAACCAAATAAATAGTGATCCCAACACATGAAAGATGGCTAATAACATGGACCACATAGTGGATTCTTGAGGATATGTAATGCACACATACTCGATCAAATGTTTAACTAACTCCAACTGACTTTTCATACAATCCGACGAATTACGTGATCGGCTTCCAACAATTCCCCAAAACAACAAAGTTATTCTCTAAATTAATGTTCCAACACGTCATGAGATGTGCAAACTTGCAACCAAGCCCATGCCGCCACTTACGCCTTAACTTCAATAGTACCGAACAAGGGTCCTCGATTTCTTCTACTTTACTAGTCAACAAGGGTATCGATTAAAAGTTGACTAGTAACACACTTGAGCGATCCACATAACCATTAGATTTCATGGTTCACAACTCACCTGATAATACCGCTAAATCTTCCAGCAACAAGAGCCAATACGTTTATACCAACTCACAAGCCATTAATGATAATACTCCTCTCTTGCTCCTCGATTTCCAAAACTGAGTACCCACTATCAATCCATGTAGTAACACTTTATATCTCAACTAGCACATGATACCAACACCATTCAAACTGTCTCCATTTCTACCCTCTTCCAGGGTCACGCAATATATATCTTAAATCCGTACAATCTTGTCCACATATTTCAGACCATATATATTTCAGATCACGCAAATCAATTACCAATTCTGGTAATTGAAATGAGAGATCCTACTATCTCGGAAACACATTCCATAAGCTGCGATAATACCTTTTATACCTTGAATCATTTTCAAATGCCGCATCTTCCATGGTCCTTACTACTCAATCACATCTGGAGTCTCAATTATTCTAATCCTTAATATAACATTTTTAATCTTTATATAAACACTTACATGGAATTAGGTACTAATAAAGCCAGGGTCACAAATCTCCCGCATGCAACCTCGTCTGACCCCCAAACAAAAATTTATTACTCACTATTCAACTGTTCATTTCGTCCCCACAATATCTGGTGAGAAGGTCCACATGCTCATACATACCTCGAGCATAGACCAAAATATCATCATTGTATGAGTTCTCACCAACATCTGATTTCTCGAAAGAACAATTTCTCTTAATCTCTCTACATATCCTGATCCCAAATCACATCTGCAAATTCTCCATCTACAACATCACATCAATTAAGGACAGTTGACCTATAGTGACCCATCTGGTCACACCGATAACCACAAATCTCCATAGTCACTGTCCAACACATTAAACAATATCGTCTAGTAATATTCAAGCCCAAAGAATAATACCATCACTAGACACACGATTCCATCAAAAACTTCCTTAGTCAATCCAAGTCAATGTAATATATATGCCGGTCTCAAACAACCAGTACAATCTTCCATTTTCGGGCCTCTAAGTTGCCCACCACAAATACCAGCATCAATACCAAAACTCGGGGATCCCATCCCACCATGCTCCAAAAGCTGTCCATACGGAGCTATCGTCGATACCCATTCGACGCATTCTTACCAACTGGTGGACAATTCATATCCTATGAGGTCGGCCACAACCCAGAGGCATAGCACGAATCGAAATTCGATACCAAGAACTTGGGAGTAAACGGTGTCTATCCATGTACTTATCATACATGACGATACTTGATGTGAACGTAAAATACGTTCATAAAGTGCTCTAAATACTTGGATGGATGCTATTCTGAAAGCTTATTTGTCGGTTTAATGTTTGTTTTCGTGTTTTCAGGGAAAATATGTGAAAAATGCTAATTTACACATAAAAGGTGAATTTTGGAGATTTACAGCGCAATATCGGAAAGTCAACCGTGACTTTTCGATTATCTGATGACACCGGTCATTATTTGGAAGTGGAATATAACATTGTACGAAGATTTCGAAAGACGTTTCGAATCCCGGCAATTTTGCCGGCGAACCACCACTCACGGAGGCGCAACCACCATACGCGGTGGTGAAACAGAAATTAAATCTCCATTTTATTTTCCCTTGTTTATATCTTACGTTTATTTTTATTCTATTTTAGTTTTTATTTTACATTTATTTATTTTCTTATTTTATTTATTTCTTTTGTTTTATAATTAATTCTTTTAATTTCTTTTTGTTATTTTATTTGTTTTGTTTTTGTTTTGTTTTGCAGCCACATGCTTCGTTCTCTTCTCCTACCATGTTACCCATGTTACCCAGCCACCACCGAGCTCACTCCACCGGCAGCATCTCCAGCTAGCTTCCACCATCGCACTCACTCCTTCAATTTGAATTTGAATTCATCAATCCACCCTCTCTGCACTGCTATTCCTTCCCTTTAAATACCCAGCTCTGATTTCATTTCTCTTTGGCCGGGGCTTCTCCCCGCGCCACAAACTCCTTCCCATCTCTTTCCCCCCTCCACCATTCTCAAGCTTCCGTGTACAGGGAACCTCCCTGTGCCTTCTGTCCTTGCCCCTATACTCCTCTGTCCCGTCACAAACACTGCTCACTGCCCAAACACTCTCCTGTTCTCTTCTCTGATGCTTCCGTGCTAGCTCTCATAGCTAGCCTTCTCTTCTTCCCCTTCTATTTCTTCTTCCAATCTCTGTCCCCAATCCTCTCTGTTCTTGTTCTCAAAATTCACAGGCAGCTCCTCTGCCCAATCTCAATCACCACCGTGAGCCCACTGCTCACGGAAACACCATCACAACCATTCACAGCCTCTCTTAGTCTAATTAACATAACTTCTCACTCACTTCCCCAATCCATCTCCAATCACACACAAGCATCCCAAACACCATCACCTTCATTCCAACATAATTAATCTGCAATTTAATCAATTTAATTTCACAATCAATTAACAAAAGCGTGATTAAATTGCAGGATGAATTTCAGTCCAAGCCGCCGGCATCTCTTCGTCGATCTCCTGCCCAGAACCAACGGCCGGCGTCGATTCCAAAAGCCCAGCAGATCAGTTCGTCGCCGCACCCACCTGCAATCACTGCAGCCGCGCCTCTCTCTCCGGCCACTTTCCGTACTCGAATCCCAGAGAGCCCAATCAATCAGATCAGCCAAGAATCGAGCCCAGGTCCTTGATTCCATGCTTGACACTCAGCCATGGCCGCCGGCGTCCTCTCCTGCCGTTCCACTCCGCTGCTGTTCGCGTCGACCCAGCCACTCCGACGATACCATCACGGCCTCCTGGCCGATGCGTTTCTTCCAGCGGCGCCGTCAACATCACAGACTTGCGCCGGCCCCTGTCCTAGCCCGTGCATCTCCGTTCCTTGCCAGCCCGTGACGGCATCACCAGCTCCCTCTTGTCTGTTCAGAAGAGAAAGAAAATAGAAAGAAGAGAGACACGAGCTGGAGTGAAGAAGAATAAAGAATAGAAAGAGAGATTTCTAGGTTTGAAAAGTCAAACTAGAAAGAGATATGGCCACGGGTTCAGCTGCAAAGAGAAGGAAATAACAAGTTGAAAAGTCAACAACAAAGGAAACGCACGGGTCTGATGAACCGGGTCAAGAAAAGTCAATATGACTTTGTCAATTTGGGCCTCAAAGTCCAAGCCAAAACCCAAGGCCCAATTCAATTGCTAAGTACACCCGCAGGCCCAAGCCCAATCTGTTACAAGCTCTCCGAACTCCATCGACAAATTCATTGAGCATTTTCTTTCCCTTAAACTCATTTCATTTTATTTGTTTAAATATTTGTTGTGTGATTTATTTGATTTATTTTGAATATTTGTTTAATTTGAATATTTGTGTGATTTAATTATATTATGAAAAACCCAAAAATATTTTATTTGATTAATTTGTGTGTTAGTTTAAATTGTTAGTTTAATTTATATTGTTCTTGTTTTATTTTATTTTCAAAGATATTAAAAACCCAAAAACATTTTCCTTTATTTATTTATTGCTTTCAAAAGAATTCCAAAAACCCAAAAATATCACTTTTGTATATATTGTACATTTTTGTAATTAGAAACAATATACTTTAATTAATTTCGTGACATTAGGAAAGTAAATAAACAATCTCCTGTGGGAAAAACCTCTACTTCCCATTATACTATTCAACGACAAATTGTTAGGAAGTTTAGGTAATAATTAATGACGTAGATAAAATCCTGTAATCAATACTAGCACCGAAGAGTATATGATGGGGTACCGCCGCGGTCGGGCCATCACTCGGAAGATGCTAAGTATATCAAGTAGTCAAAGTAACACGGACTAGACATGTCTACAGAATCAAACAACCTAATGCTCTGATACCAAGTTGACAGGACCCGCCCCGAACCCCACCCTGGAATCCGAGGTAGCCCTGCGGGGCCCATCTTAAAGGAAATTTCTACCGAAAATTCGGCATAACCTCCCCATAAGATGGACTACCCAAAACCTGCAATTTCCAATTCCCAACACTTCTCAATTAATCCAATATTTCCATCCAAACTTCTGAGCCTACTTGCTCACCACAACAAACATAACTCCCACAATAAAAAATATATCAGAGCATACTAATAAATCCATAAGGGTTAACCAAATACCTAAGCAAGCGGAAGAGAAGCAACGGTGGAGAAATGCCTCGTCCGTAAAGTGGCCTCGACCTCAACTACTCTGCAATCTGGGCATTTGAAACCGAAGGGCCCAGGGGAAAAGCATTTAATAAAAACGTTAGAGTGAGTGGACAAAAATAAACTCGTTGAAAATAAACTTTATGCTTTCCCCAATTAAAATCCTTTAAATCAAAGCATGCAAGTAGCACTTGAGATATGAATAAAAAGTCACGAACCAATCCCCTTGGTTCGGATATCACTCGGAAATGGGGGAGGGTAGATCACCATAAACGGAAATGGGGGAGCGCGATGCCCGAACCGGCATATCCAACGGAGGGAGGAGATATATATATATATAAATATAGGCTAGCTAGCAATAGTAAATGACGACCCTGTATGGTGATATGGCATAGGAACAAGAATAGAGTACATACCTCCCCATAATATCGAAATCAATAATATCATTACAGAGTACAGTTCTCAACTGTACCTGTGGAGTATATAATCTCAAAAGTGCTCGTAAGTGAAATAAATAATCATCTTGCATGCATAATATTAAAATCAAAGGTCCACTCACAGTGACAACCGACCCTATTATCCCAGCGTCCGTCGAATCCTCCTCAGAAGGGCAAACCTGTCATCCTCCTGGGTAAAACCAATTGCAAACATCAATAACTATTGACGGACGAAACAAAAGTTCGATAAACACTTTTCCTCAATCATCCACAGTTTTCCCGATAATTCCCAAAATATTCAATTCCAAATATAATTTTCCATAACTCAATTTCCCAAAAAGGATCCTTCAACATTTCTAGTTATCCCAAACATAATCGGCGACTAATCCAACGGTCGGATTATCGCGGTTCGATAAATCCAACAAACCCAAATTAATTATCGAACCCTTAATCCACAATTATTCTTTAATTATCCAATCAATATAATCTCCTTAATCCAACCGTCCAATATGCTCAAAATAATTATCTTAACATCCTTATCAAACTTGGAAATCATCCGACGGTTAAACAATATTCCAAGCCATTAATCGTTCGATAACGAACCGATAATTAATCCAATTAATTCACAAACCTCAACAATTCTCTACCAATTATATACCAACATGTTCTAAATGATAATTTCAAGCTACGGACCAAAACACACCTCAAATGGAAGCCGGACGCGCCGCCACGCGCCTCCCAAAGCGGCTGCGCGTGAGCTCCACGCGCCGCCGATTCCGACCATCTCCGATGGTCACCAAATTTCACAGACAACACTATCACAACATGTAGATCAACTTTCATAACTGGACCTAAGTCAAAAGATGGCCGGAAGTGGCCGGAAATTACCTCCAAAGCCGTGCAGCCCTCACCGGACGTTTGCCCTCCAATCGCCGCCGTCCGGCGATGGTTTCCGTCGGGCCTGGTGGCGCTGACTTCGTGGGAGTGTGGGCTTCCAAGCCCAAGTGGTGGCCGGAGCTGGAACGGCCGGAAATGGCGTCGGCAAGGATGAAATGCTCACAGCCCGATCACTGTTCCTGGGCGACTTTGGTTCGATTTTTCTCCCTCCACGGCTTGATTCGATCTAGATGCTTGCTATAGACTTGAAGAGGGTTGGATGATGAACAAAATGGGACGGGTTTCAAGTCAAACGGTGGCCGGAATAGTGAGATATTGGCCGGAAAAGTGAGGCCGGTGGGAGCTCGGGTCGGGGAGAGAGAAGGCGAGCTCGATCTGGGGTTTCCCGAAATGGAAACCCTAGTTCCCAAAAATTGCTATTTATAGTAACTTTTTTCCAAACTTCCGTTGATCATAACTTTTGCATACGAGCTCCGATTTACGCGTACTTCGTGTCCACGAACTCGGTTCGACAAGATCTACAACTTCCGTGAAGAAAATTTATTCAAATTCCAAACCCTTCAAAAAGTCAACTTGAGGACCCCATAGAAGTACCACTTAGTCTGTCTAAATCGAATTTCCTTGCAAATCCACTTTAATTATACTTATATTTAACTAATTTGGGTCCGGGTCGTTACAGTAACGCCAACTAATACTGATAGGCCTTGGTCCGGGATGTGTCACCATTAGGGTCGAATACCCGATGGAGATTTTTGCAATTCCTAGTCCAACAGCATTGTCTGGAAGTTGAATTTTATTTTATTTATTTTTTTCAAGTAAAAATCTCAAATAATATCTCAACTATCACAAAATGTACAATTTGTTTTTGTTCGTCAAAAGAAATGCAAAAATTTGTACCTACTGTTTAAGGGAAACGTAAATGACAAGAGAATAGTAGAGAATACTCAGAATATGATCAACTTTATTAATGAATAAGGGCCTCTATATATAGAGGAATACAAGATACAATCCATATTGATGTAGGAAATATCTAATCCATATTCTAGAAGGATAACCTATACTAAGAGTCCTAGTTTGACAAGGCACACAATAATGTTTTCCTTCAACACTCCCCCTTGTGCCGGTCACAACTAGGTGGTGCTTTCCATGTTGTCTCGTTAAAAACCTTGCCAAGTAACAATAAAACCCAGTGGGAAAAAATAACTTTGGTCGAAGGGAAAAAGAGTACAACGCACCCTTCACATTTGAAAGTGACATGTATGTGCCAGACTCCCCCTCAAGTCTGCACCTCCCCCTGATTCCTACAATCATGGGATCTCAGATAACTTAAGCATACCAATGCTTTTAACATGTTTTTCAAACGTGGACTTAGGCAAAGACTTAGTAAATAAATCTGCCACATTCTCCTCAGAACTAACTTGGTTCACTTGAATCTTGAGGAGAGTCTGTTGTTGCTGATTATAAAAACCTTTGTGCGGGTCAGAGAGATACCCAACATCAGCAAAACCAACCAAAACATCACAAGGATTTTTGGTATATGGAGTATCAGCAGTGGCGCGACCGGTCGACACATTATCGGCGACCGGTCGCCCGGCATCAGAAAATGTTTTCTTGTTATGCCTTTGTGTCTCTCTATAGGGATAAAATAAGCCCAAATCGATTGTACCTTTAAGGTAACGAAATATCGTCTTTATGACACTCAATGACGTTGCGTGGGCGCATAGCTAAATCTAGCTAACAAGTTCACAACAAAAGAGATGTGTAGTGCATTGAGCTTAAGTACAATAATGCGCCTATTGCACTTAGATATAACACTTTGGCCCATATATTTTATTCGTCATCATCCTTTTGACGAAATTGATCATTCCTTCGATCTAGGGTCCGATTGATCATGGGAGTGCTAAAATGGATGTACTTTGTCCATGTTAAATCTCACTAACATCTCGTGGACACAAGCCGAATGGTGAATTAATATTTCACTATCTCGATGTTCTAGCACAAGGCCTAGAAACCGAGTTTCCCAAGATTTTTCATCTCAAATTCGGATTTCAAATACATAGCAATATATCTCAGTTCTTCGAGAGTGCTAATTAAATTCATGTCATCAACATAGACAATAATAATTGCAAATCCGGAACTTGTTCTCTTAATAAACACGCATGGGCATAAACCATTATTTATATATCCCTTCCCAATCAAGTAGTCACATAAAGTGAGCGTTTTAATCTTATTGAAAATGCACTCCGTGGTTTAGAGTCACTTGATTTGGGTAATTGAAGTCCATTAGGCACCTTCATATATATCTCTGAATTTAGATCCCCATAGAGATATGTTGTAACCACATTTATAAGCTGCATGTCAAGTTCTTTGTGGAAACTACCAAACTGACAAGGTAGCGGAATGTAATATCATTCCTTACGAGTGAATACGTCTTCTCGTAGTCAATCCCAGAGCGTTTGTGAGAAACCTTGCGCCACGAGGCGAGTCTTATATCTCAAGACTTCTTTATTCTCTTTACGCTTTCTAACAAAGACTTATTTATGTCCAATAGGCTTTACACTTGGGGACGTTAGCACTACGTACCCAAATACCTTTTTGCTTTGTTAGTGAAACTAGTTCAATTGGGATTGCATCTTTCCATTTAGGCCAATATGCTCTACGTTGATGTTTTTCAACAGAGCGTGGTTCGATGTCATCGTGCTCTATAATCTCTTGAGCAATACATCATCAAATAATGTCGTCTCAAGCATGCATGCATTTATCGAGATTTTATTATTCTCTGAAATTGGTTCAATCATTGAGGCGTCCCCCAATATTGATTCATGGACATGATCAGAGATAATCTCATGAGACGGGTTTCGATATTGATGATGAATGGATTAGGCTGTGCCAAACTCACTTCCTTCCTTTGGTGAGTATCCATCGAACCAAGTGGTATCACCCTCTTCCTTTAGGGAACCACGGCCTCAACCACACATCCACTATGTGTGATTGTGACACCATTATTGGCGCCATATCCCGTCTTCCTTTAGGGAATTTTCAACCTTGCAGGCATGTTTGCAGCTGGTATATTTGATCTCGTCACTTTAGCAATATCAGAAAACGTGTCGGGCATCGAATCTGCCACGTCCTGAATATTGAGTATATTACGCACGTTACAAACATGTTGTGCGAGTTGGGGATCAAGATGAGACAGAGTGGGGACAGACCACGACAATTCCTGTCGTTCCTGTTGAACATTCTTGTTCTTATCTCCCCCTAACGACGGGAAGACTGTCTCATCAAAGTGACAATAAAGAGATCGCCTGTCAAGGATCAAGTTGCGGACAATAGTTGGAGATTCTTTACCAACATAAATACTTAAACGTTTCGGAAGACCCAATTGTAGTGCGCTGTGGGGGCGCAATTGGCACATAAACCGCGCAATTAAATATGCGTAAAGAGTGAGACATCCTGCTCATATCCAGTTACCATCTGGTACGCATAAAACGGTTTATTGGTAGTGGGTCGGAAAACGAATAAGTAAAGCTGCATGCGATATTGCATAACCCCAAGCAGATAATGGGAGATTGGTGCGCATAACCAATGTCCAACCGACCATTTAAAATCTCTTAATGGTGGCTTCTGCGAGACCATTTCGTGTATACACATGGGGCGTAGGATATTTAACTTTAATCCAATGCAATAATCATCAACCTTCTGTGATGTAAACTCTCTAGCAT